>BSBM01000727.1:25497500-27897500 GCA_027924585.1 Larix kaempferi | reverse complement strand
CCAATGCAAGATCTTTCTTGCACTCTGCAATGAGTCTCTCTGTACCTGTAAGGATCAAGTCATCTACATACAATACCAGAATAAGTGGAACCTCACCAACTACAATGAAGTAGAGGTTTGGATCTACTTCACTTTTATGGAATCCCAACTCCTGCAAATATGCATGAATCTTGGAAGACCAAGCTCTCGGAGCTTGCTTCAGCCCATAAAGGGCCTTCTTCAACCTGCATACATGAGACTCTCTCCCATGCACCTCAAATCCCTGAGGCTGCTCCAAATAAATCTCCTACTCCAAGACACCATTCAAAAATGCTGTCTTCACATCCATCTGATGAATGCTCCAACCCATCTCTGCAGTAATAGTGATCACTGATCGAATGGAAGAGTATCTCGCTACTGGGGCAAAAGTCTCATCATAGTCAACTCCCTCCACCTAAGAGAAACCATGCGCCACAAATCTAGCCTTGTATTTCTCAACACTACCATCAACGACATGCTTGATTTTGAAGAGCCACTTGGAAGTCACAACTGACTTCCTCTTTGGTCTCGGAACAATCTCCCACACATCATTCTTCATGATGGAATTGTACTCTTCCATCATGGCATCTGTCCAAACCTGATGTGGGGTAGCCTCCTCAAATGTAGTAGGCTCTTACTCACACAAGCTAGTCACCATCGTCGTATAGATGGAAAACCTCTCTGGTGCTCTACTCTCTCTGACCTCCCTCCTGGGTGGCCCCTCAGACTCCTCAACTTCCTTCACAAGCTTCTTAAGCCAACTTGGCTTTCTTTTCTTGGAAGTAGCTTCCTGTGGTAGGCCCTCCTCATGAACATCCTCATCTGGCAATTGTCTACCTGAAGAAGTACCCGTGGCCTGAGATCCTGTGCCTGGTGAACCAAAACCATTTGAACCCGAATCACGTGATGGTGAAACCTATGAACACCTGACTCAAGAACCTGTCCTTGTACCATAAGTCTCTGTAGACTGAGTCCCTGAACTTGTAGATCCTGAAACCTGTGGACTGGTCACCCCTGAAACCTGTGACCTTGCACTCTGACTAGCTGAACACTGAGATGCTGTCACTTGTGTAGTAATAACCTGCTGCTCCACCATATCTGTGTCACAAGACTTCCTGAAGGCCCACTTCTCCTCAAATCTCACCTCCCTCCTCACCACAACTTTCCTCTGTGCAGGAAGGTATAAGTGGAAGGCCTTCGAAGTCTCATCATAACCAACAAAGATGCCTTTCTCTGCAGTGGGCTCTAACTTTGTCCTCTTCTCAGAAGGGACATGAGAATATGTGAGGCATCCAAATATGCGGAAGTGGCCTATCTCAGGCTCTTCCCAGTGAACATTTCCTCAAGAGTTTTACACCCCAAAGCACGGTGTGGACTCTTGTTCTGCACATAAACAACAGTACTACACGCCTCTGCCCATAGAAAGAAAGGAAGACTCTGATCATGCAGCATGGCTCTAGCTCCTCCCACTATCGCTCTGTTTTTCCTTTCGACAACTCCATTCTGCTGTGGAGTATATGGAATGGTCAACTTCCTCCTGATGCCCTCCTGTCTACAAAACTCATCAAACTCCTTGGAGGTATACTCACCCCCATTGTCTGACCTAAGTGCTCGAATCTTCCTCCCTGTTTGGTTCTCCACAAGAGCTTTGAACTTTTGGAACCTCTTCAAGACTTCCTCAGACTTCTTGTTTCTCAGGAAGTAGATCCAAGTCTTCCTGGAGTGATCATCAATAAAACTGATATAATACTCAAAACCTGTCAACGAAGCAGAAGACATGGGTCCACATAAATGAGAATGTATCAAATCTAGTACTCCTCTTGATCTGCTATCACTGCTAGGAAAAATAGTCTTGGTGTACTTTCCCAAAGCACATCCTCTCCACACACCACTCTGCTCTGTGTTGAATTGCGGTAAACTTGTAGACATCTCCCTCAACAACCTCAAAGCTGAATGATGAAGGTGGGGTATGCTCCTGTGCCATAACTCACACATCTCGCTACTACTACTAGTGTGGGCCAATGCATGATGAGGCTGGAAGAGAAGCTTGTACAGTTTCCCACATTTAACTCCAATGGCATATGAAGTAGATGGTCCTGCTGCTCTGGGAAAAATTATACACTAAACCATAAACAATCAAGACAAAAATATGAAAATTAACCGTTCAAATAGCCATGCCATTGAAACCACAATCCATCATCTTGCTGCTCATAAAGGTAACAAAGGACATTGTTTACGTAAAATATTAGAATTCTAGAATTTTAGTGAACATAGTACATACCTTGTAAATGAATTTAGGAGTGAAATCTGAAATGTTTGGTTGCACAGAAAAATTTCCAGAATTATAACTAGCTGTCCTTAACACGCAAAGCTTAATTTACCTAAGTCAAGTGAGGGTATATGGAGTGAATTACACATATAGGGGAGAAAGAGGGTCTTTGTGAAATAACTGTCATAGTAATGTAGGAGTGTTAGGTCTTATCCTTAAATTTCAAGAGTTAAAGGATTTTTCTTCCACATGTGTGCCTAGGAAGAAGTGTTGTCATGGGTCATCCATCCTCACACCTTCATATTGTGATCCCTTTTTTTATTTTTTCTTTATTTCTTTGACTTTTGGTGCTTTTTATTTGCACTTTTTGCTTAGCCCTTTTATTGGCTTAGTCTCTTTTTTCATTAGATTTATCTTAGACAACCTGGTACAAGGGAACCTGGCTTTTGCGATGGGGAGTATTTGCCATGATATTTTCCTTGCTTTATCAACAACTTTCTTTTTGAGAGTACAAGATTCTTTTCACATTGACTTGAGTCATTAATACATTGATATAGTAGCGAGACCATATGTCGTTACTAACAATAGATCATTCACAAAGGAGAAAATGAAGGGGATGGGTTAATTGGCTTAAAGAAACAGAAATGGCTAGGTAATATGTTAGGGGATGAATAAGATTCACATGACTTTGTTCATTAAGGTATATATTATCATCGTAATAAAACATTTATTAGGTAAGAAGAGAAACACCATGGTTAGACAAATCAAGTAATAAATTAAGGATGTGAGTCATTATGAAAGCATGAGTAATATCTCATGTTAGAAGTGAACGCTGTTCCCTCACTTACAACAACAATGATTGGCAAGTCTCTACCTTGATTTCATTTGGCACCTTGACTTTTTGCGTGGGTAGGGTGATGGCACAACTGCTTTGTTTCACACATTTTGTTGCTTTCTTTTTGAAACTTCTTTCTATACTACTTTAGAGATAAATAAGTAATTGAGATTCAAAGTGATACAAGATGCGGACAATAGGAGTAACAGGAAAATCCTAGGCTGCTTAAGCTAAAAAGCCATCATGTGAGCCCAGGTGCCAATGGGAGGGACTAGCTTAAATCTCCTCAACTCCCCTTAGTAAGGGGTAAGGATCCTAATTAAATATAACTTTACATTGATGTTTCCAAGTGTCTTTAATCATACAAGTGTCCCCCACAAGCCCCCCCTTTAATAAAAGTTGTGCTAAAAAATCAGTGTTATATATTGATGATATATCACCTGTATTATGATATATGACGAGTCATTCCCCTAGCTAATAATATTGGTGATAGTTTAATATTTGAAAATATTGTGATATATTCAAAATATTGTGATATTTTAATAAATACCATGGGTTGATAAAATTTATTACCCTATTGGTGTTGATCTCGCCTTATAATCGAATTCTTGGTCTTTTATGAAAGTTTTAGAACCCCAACCCGGTTTTACGCTTTCAAGATTCTCTGCATATGGTTTAATGCCCAAACCCCTATATGCACATTTTTCTCATAAAAATGACTTGACTTGAAACACACGAAATTCTTTTTCAAATATTTATAACTCAGAAATTTTTATTTTCAACCTATAAACTCAAACTCAAACTGAGAAATTTATATCAGCCATTCACACATAAAATAAACATAGTATTTTTGACCAAAATGGTCCAGGATAAAACCCCTAAGGGAAAACCTGTTTCTGAGAGAGATTTTATTTTTCAGAGACAAAAATTACATAAACACAGCAGTACTTATCTCAGCACTTTTTTCTCGAAATATGTGCCCAACTTTGACTGTACGGACTGCTGAAATAACTCAGCAATTAATTCTGAATTTTTCTGTCATTTCTGACAGCAGTACAGCCTCCCACGTGTGACCTTGGAAAATGTGCCAGAATTAATAAAAATTCAGAATCTGTCTCTGCCTTGATTTCTGTGCATAACAGCATCAATAATTGTGCCCAGACTTTCTTGAAAACAGCGCCCAAAACAGCAGTACGGCCTCACACGTGCGCAGCAATAAAGGCAACCTTTTCCTCGATTTCTGTGCCCAGAATTCACCTCCTCGATTTCTTTTCCTTTCTCGATTTCTGTGCATTCAAACCTTCTTGATTTCTGTACTGTACTTCACTGCAGTTGCTTTGGGATTCGTGCCATCTTCATTGTCTTGGAAATCGTGCCCTAGCTCAGTCTTCTCGATTTCTGTGCAAGTATTCTTCTCTCCTCTCTTGAGTTCGATCTCCTTCTCTCCCTTCCCAAAATTTATCGTGGAAATGTGAATAATAATCTAGGTTTGCCTTCCCCAAGCCTTTTTGTTCATGGCAACTTCCTCTTTTCCATCCAATGGTCAAGATTAGATTGAGGGCTCTCAATAAATGCTCAATAAATATTAATTAAACAACATTTAGTGCACTCATGTCATTTAATTAAGTGATGACCCTTTTAATTAGTGACTCACTTGACTTTATCATTTACCTGAACTTAGGATATAACCATGACTTATCTTTTAATAAAGTGACTTTATTAAAAATAAGTACTTCTCACTTTATTAATTAATGACTAGGGGTCACCTTTTTAAAGTGTTCTTGTCCACCCCAAGGCAACACAAGGTGAACAACACTTCCTTGGTAACATTTCAACACTCCCTCTTATCGAGGAAGGTGTTCTTCACCACTCCCAACTTGTCTCTGAAGTAAACATGCTTCCCTCTACCCAAAGACTTCGTGAGAATGTCTGCCACCTGCTCATCAGTAGAAATAAACTACAACTCAACAACTCCTCTCTGAACATTATCCCTGATGAAGTGATACCTGATCTCAATATGCTTTGACCTGTCATGAAATACCGGATTCTCAGAGAGCCTGATACAACTTTGATTATCACAATGTATAACTGTAGGTCTCAACTCCTGACCAAATAAGTCTACCATCAACTTGCGAAGCCACAAAGCTTCACAACTAGCCTGACTGGCTGCCATGTACTCAGCCTCTGCAGAACTTAAAGCAACGGACTTTTGCTTCCGACTGAACATGACACAACTGTTGAGCCCAAACTGAAGCAACAACCGTAAGTGCTCTTCCGGTCCGAAACACTGCCTGCCCAATCTGAATTCGTGAAGCCAACCAATCCCACTCCATTAGACCTCTTGTAGTCTAAACCATAATCTACTGTCCTTGCAAGATATCTCAATATATGTTTTGCGGCAGTCCAATGCACTCTCCTGGGCTCCACTATGACTTGACTGAGAGTGTTAATCGCAAAACTCAAATCTGGTCTGGTGTTGACCAAATACATCAGAGAACCAATTAGCTGACGATACAAAGTAAGATCCACCAAATCTCCCTCAGAAGCATGAAGCTTCGTCTAGTTGGTGGTCATGGGTGTGGACATGGGTCTGCACTCCTCCATCCGAAATCTCTTCAGAGCATCTGCAACATATTTTCCTTGCCCGAGGAAAACATGTCCATCCTCCTGCCAAATCTCCATCCCCAAATAATAATGCATCAGCCAAAGGTCGGTCATCTCAAACTCTGAAGCAAGATTTTTCTTACATGCTTCAATCAAGTGTTCTGCTCCTGTAATAAACAAGTCATCAACATATAGTAAAAGAATGAGCGGATTACCCCCAACCACAATGAAGAATAGGTTGGGATCAACCTCACTCTTCTAAAACCCAATCGAAAGCAAATATGAATCTATCCTCGAGTACCAAGCCCAAGGGGCTTGCTTCAGACCATACAAGGCCTTTTTCAGCCTACACACATGTGAATCTCTCCCATGAATCTCAAAGCCATGAGGCTGCTCCAAATATACCTCCTCCTGTAGAAAACCGTTTAGAAAAGCGGTTTTCACATCCATCTGCTGAATCTTCCAACCCATCTCTGCAACAATGGAGATCACTGCTCTGATCGAAGAAAATCTAGCAACCGGTGCAAAGGTCTCATAGTAATCAACTCCCTCTACCTGTGAGAACTGATAACCCTTGTGCCACAAACCGAGCTTTGTACTTCTCGATGCTGCCATCCGCAACATGCTTGATTTTATAGAGCCACTTGGAAGTCACCACTGACTTACCTCCGGTCTCGAAACAATCTCCCACACTCAATTCTTCATGATGGAATTTTACTCTTCCACCATGGCATCTCTCCAAACCTGATGTGGGGTAGCCTCCTCGAAAGTAGTAGGCTCGTACTCACTCAAGCTAGTCACCATCGCCATATAGCTAGAAAATTTCTCTAGTGCCCTGCTCTCTTTGACCTCCCTCCTTGATGCCCCCACAGAATCCTCAGCTTCCTTCAAAAGCTCCTTAAGCCAACTTGGCTTATGTTTCTTGGAAGTAGCTTCCTGTGGTAGGCCCTCCTCCTGAACCTCCTCATCTGACAACTGTATCCCTAAAGAAGTACCTGTGGCCTGAGAATCTGTACTTGGTGATCCTGAACCTGTACCACCCAAATCACATGAAGGTGAAACCTGTGAACCTGTGACTCGTGAACCTGTCCCTGTACCAGAAGTCCCTGTAGAGTGAGTACCTGAAACTGATGAACCTGTAACCTGTGAACCAGTCACTCTAGAAACCTGTGACTCTGTACCCTGACTCACTCAACTTTCTGAAGGTGTCACCTGTGGAGTCACAACCTGTTGCTCCACCATCTTTGAACCATAAGACTTCCTGAAGGCTTTCTCCTCCTCAAATCTCACGTCCCTCCTCACCACAACTTTCCTCTGTGCAGGAAGGTATAAGCAAAAAGCCTTCGAAGTCTCATCATAACCAACAAAGACGCCTTTCTCTGCCGTGGACTCTAATTTTGTCCTCTTATCAGAAGGGACATAAGAATATGTAAGGCATCCAAATATACAGAAGTGACCTATCTCAGGACTCTTCTCGGTGAACATCTCCTCAGGAGTTTTACACCCCAATGCACGGTGTGGACTCTTGTTCTGTACATAAACAATAGTACTACATGCCTCTGCCCATAGAAAGAAAGGAAGACTCTAATCATGCAGCACAACTCTAGCTGCTCCCACTATAGTTCTGCTCTTCCTTTCAGCAACTCCATTCTGCTGTGGAGTATATGGAACTGTCAACTGCCTCCTGATGCCCTCCTGTTTGCAAAACTCATCAAACTCCTTGGAGGTAAACTCACCCCCATTGTCTGACCCGAGTGCTCGAATCTTCCTCCCTGTTTGTTTCTCCACAAGAGCTTTGAACTCTTGGAACCTTTTCAAGACTTCCTGATATTGTTTACTTCTCAGAAAGTAGATCCAGGTCTTCCTGGAGTGGTCATCAATGAAACTGATATAGTACTCAAATCCTGTCAACAAAGCAGAAGACATAGGTCCACATAAGTCGGAATGAATCAAGTCTAGTACTCCACCTGATCTCGTGTCACTGCTCGAAAAAGCAGTCTTGGTGTACTTTCCCAAAGCACATCCTCTGCACACACCACCCTGCTCTGTGCTGAACTGAGGCAAACCTGTAGACATCTCCCTCAGCAATCTCAAAACTGAATGATGAAGGTGGCCCATCCTCTTGTGCCACAACTCACACATCTCAATGGTACTGCTAGTATGGGCCAATGCATGATGAGGATGGAAGAAAAGCTTGTACAATTTCCCACATCTAACTCCAATGGTGCATGAAGTAGATGGTCCTTCTGCTCTGGGAAAAATATGCACTTTCCCATCTAGGACACATACTCCAAAACCCCTGTTCTCAATAGTGGAAACTGAAACAAGGTTCTTTTTCAGCGCGAGGACATACAAGACATCCCTCAATGTCATGGACTGCATAGAATCCCTCTGAAAGGTAACAGTCCCTCGCCCAACTGCTCTTGCAATCATGTCTTCACCCAACACTACCTCAAGACTCAAGCCTGTCTCAGTCATCTCAGTGAACACATCTCGAACACCTGTCATATGGCTCGAAGCCCACTATCAATGTACCAAGTGGAAGTAGTGGTGGAGGCACTCAAAGAATGACCAACCAACAAAGAACATTGAACCTGATCCTCCATATCACTCTCCATATCACTGCTGGTGAAAGATGTCCTCTTTGTAGATCCAACATAGAGAGAAAACTCTCCCTCAAAACGTGAGGCAAAGTCATCCATGTTTGTTGTAGCTGCTGTTTGCTGTCCTTTCTTCTTCTTGTTCGGACACTGTCCAACATAGTGTCCAAACTTCTGACAAGCAAAACACTTGATTTTACTCAAGTCTTTCTTTTGCTCACCTGTGTGTTGCTTGGTCCCACTCTTAGGACCCTTCTTGAATTTCTTCTTCTAACGTTTAGCTGCCAATGCCACATTGTCCTCATCATCCCTGTGATGTGATGAACTTCCCTGTAGGTATCCTCTACGTGTCTCCTCCTTATGAAATCATCCTAAAGACGATCCCAAGAAGGCATGTTCTCGCGAGCAACCACTGTCTGCACAAATACACCCAATGGCTGTGTCACGCCATTTAAGGCTGTCCACATCAACTCACTGCCCTGTATAACCTCCTCAAAAGCTGCAAGTTCATCCCTCACCTGTGTAATCCTGGTAAGGTAGGAAGCCGTGCCTTCACCTTTATCAATGTGCACATCCTTCAACTTTTCCCGCAACACCATCTTCCTATTCTCATTTGAACTTTGGTGAAGACTAGTCAAAGCTGTCCACATCTGAAAGGCATGAGCTTTAGCTGAAATGTGTTGGATCACATGATCCTTCACGACATCAAGAATGATCCTTCTTGCCTTCACATCTTTCTTCATAAAGGCTGCCCTATCTGTAGTATCAGTAGGAACAGTGACAGGATTTTTTGTTGTACTATTAACTATTTCCCATAGTTCATTCTCTTCAAGTACTAACATAATCCTAGCCTTCCATGGGCTAAAATTTGCAGCCCCATCCAATCTGTCCTCTACTCTAAGTCCAGTCACCATGACTACAACCTGTACCTGTTCTTCTCAAAGAAACAGTTCAAGACTTGTTTTTCACAAACCCACTTCTTTTCTCAAATCTGAAAATTTTCTGAGTGTTTAAATTTTTGATCTTTACCACCGCTCTGATACCATGAAAGTTTTAGAACCCCAACCCGGTTTCAAGCTTTCAAGCTTCTCTGCATATAGTTTAATGCCCAAACCCCAATATGCACATTTTTCTCATAAAAATGACTTGACTTGAAACACATGAAATTCTTTTTCAAATATTTATAACTTAGAAATTTTTGTTTTTAGCCTATAAACTCAAACTCAGAAATTTATATCAGCCATTCACACATAAAATAAACACAGTATTTTTGGCCAAAATGGTCCAGGATAAAACCCCCAAGTGAAAACCTGTTTTTGAGAGAAATTTTATTTTTTCAAATACAAAAATTACATAAACACAGCAGTACTTATCTCAGGACTTTGTTCTCGAAACATGTGCCCAACTTTGACTGTACGAACTGCTGAAATAACTCAGCAATTAATTCTGAATTTCTGTCCTTTCTGACAGCAGTACAGCCTCCCACATGTGACCTTGGAAAATATGCCAGAATTAATAAAAAACAGAATCTGTCTCTGCTTCGATTTCTGTGCATAACAGCAGCAATAAATGCACCTAGACTGCCTCGGAAACAATAGTACGGCCTCACACGTGCGCAACAATAAATGCAACCTTTTCCTCGATTTCTGTGCCTTTCTCGATTTTTGTGCATTCAAACTTTCTCGATTTCTGTGCTGTACTTGATTGCAGTTGCTTTGGGATTCGTGCCATCTCTATTGTCTTGTAAATTGTTCCCTAGCTCAGTCTTCTCGATTTCTGTGCAAGGGTTCTTCTCTCCTCTCTTGAGTTCGACCTCCTCTCCCTCTCCAAAACTTCTCTTGGAAATGTGAATAATAATCTAGGTTTGCCTTCCCCAAGCCTTTTTGTTCATGGCAACTTCCTCTTTTCCATCCAATGGTCAAGATTAGATTAGATTGAGGGCTCTCAATAAATGCTCAATAAATATTAATTAAGTAACATTTAGTGCACTCATTTCATTTAATTACGTGATGACCCTTTTAATTAATCAGTCACCTGGCTTTATCATTTAAATGAACTTAGGATATAACCATGACTTATCTTTTAATAAAGTGACTTTATTAAAAATAGGTACTTCTCACTTTATTAATTAATGACTAGGGGTCACCTTTTTAAAGTGTTCTTGTCCACCCCAAGGCAACACAAGGTGAACAACACTTCCTTGGTAACATTTCAACATTTTAAACCTCATTTTGTAAAAGTGAGTTAGGGGATTGAGCTATAAGAATGTTGTGACCATTTTCCTTCAAGCAAACAAGGTGAAATTTGTTGTTTTCATTTCCATCAGTTGAGCAATTGTTACCACACAAATTAGCACAATTTCGATTAGGTTACGAGGGCCAGTGCTAAGATTGGCAACTTCTTAGGAGATGCACCCACTATCACTGCAATGCACTCTCCTCTCTCTTTAGGCCTTTTATTTTTGGCCACGAGAGGCTTCCCAAATGCGGATAGAAGTAGCCCTGTAATGTATGGAGCAAAGACAACATTACTTCTGAAAAGACCTTCCTACTAGATTATTCAACTATTGCCTTAATGAAAGTCAACAAGATATTCAATAAATACTCAATGATTAGGAACGTTTAGGGGCAGTGCTACTTGGTATTGTTTGATCATTAAGATGTGTCAAAACTGCAGTATAAACCAACATCAATGATTTGTATAAAATGTTGAAATAAACCCCCTGAAAATGTCATAATAAATACCTCTCGTTACTTACCAACCAATGATAAGTTTGAAGACTTCTGAGGGGAATTAGGTGGATAGAAACCGTTGCAATTTATGACTGTTTGCACACTTTAGACTTTTAGCAGTTTGAACTCAGAAAAAGTGGATGAATGACTTGTTTAAGCACTTCAAAACAATGTTCCCCCAAGGTTCCGAGACGGCGGGACGCGGGTGCGGGGAGACGCACATTCGGGACGTGTGGAGACCACCCCCAAATTTTAGAGAATTTCGGGGGGACGGCGGGACGCGAGAGTTATAAATATTTTTTAAAATATTAAAAATATGCAAAATATAAATCCCAACAATAACAAACCATCCCATGCAAATTAGTGGATTACTAAACACTACATTTATCATTGTGCAATCATGCAATGTAAATGCAAAGTTCAAACAAATTACACGATTCATCATAATTATATTAATATATGAATCTATGATTAACATGAACATCATATTTCGTGTTTGTCACTTTTGAGTCTTTGTCATTTGATATTTCAGTTTTGAGTCTCGCCGGAGTTTCGGAGTTTCGGGGGGGACGCCCACAAGTCTCGGAGTTTCGGGGGGGACGCCCACAAGTCTCGGAGTTTCGGGGGGGACGCCCACAAGTCTCGCCGCCCACCGAAACGTTTCGCTGTGCGTTTCGCCAAGTTTCGCCCAAAGCGGGACGTCCCGAAACGTTTCGCATGGAGTTTCGGAGTCCCCGGGACGCAAGAAACGCCGAAACGCGTCCCCGACCCTTGGGGACGCGTCCCCGTGGAACACTGCTTCAAAACCCCCCTAGGTTACCCACTGAGGCTTGGAGATGAATTATGAACCCTTTTCAACCATTAGGGTTTGATCTTCTGTCAAAAATGGACTTGCAAAACACTTCAACCAATTTTGTACTAGGACTGCACCAGCCACTAGGAGATGGCTTCACTCTTCCAGGGTTTGACGTCACCCTAGTTTAGGGCTTCTACAAGATGCAAAACGCACTTTTGTGGATTTTTGAAAAATATAAATAACTCAAAATTTAAAAATTATAACAGTGGTAGATATTTCAGAATTTTTCAAATAAATTCAATGCTCAACAAGTACAATGGCAAAAATAAATATTTTTTGAATTTTTGGCAAAATATTTAATTTCTAGGTTTCTTTTTCTAATTTTCTGATTTTTAAAAATATTTTTCCAATATAATACAAGAGATTTTGTAAAATTGAATTGGTGAAGATGAAAGAATTATACCTAGGTCTTATTCCTCCAGGCAATGAGAAATTGAGGTTAATGTTTCTCCTAAGAATTGGCAGTTCAATATTTGAATGAACTAGGGCGAGGCTAAGAAACCCCAGGTTGTGTTAGCATTTGACCTAGTTAGGGAAAACAAGTTTTTTTTGCCAAGGCTCTCTTAGATATGATCACTCACTCCAAATGTATTTCCTACACACTGATAATGATAAGATGATCTATCTCTACAACTCTCCATAGACTCTTTTATAACATTCACTTTATGCAAATACCATGGGTCATCAAATACCATGAGCTAAATACTACTAACTCAATACTGGCCCTTAGATCTAATCCAATGGTTGAGACTGCCCTTCTTCTGTAGTTCTCTCTCTCTCTCCCTTCACTTCATTTTATACTTCATTTTCTAGTAACTAACCCCTAACTACCATTTCAATGGCTAGGATCAATTACTTAGATCTAGGGTTCACATTGAATGCACTTTTAATTAATAAAAGCTAATAATTAAATGCATAACTTAAATGGGGCCCACAACTTAAATAAAGGATACACTTTTATTTATTTACAAAAGGTCACTTTGTACATAAATAACTCACTAGGAACAAAATACTTTGTTCCCCCCATTACAAACACACCCAAAAACATGAGGAAGGACATCTAGAGTTAAAATCTCAACACTCGTTCTTAACGAGGGAGGTATTTCCGACACTAACTGTATCTCCTCCACTTGGATCTTGGTTCCCTGTGTAATGTTCCGTTTTGGGTAAAATTGGAACAAAGGACATGCAGAGCATGCGAGCCCTAGCTCAAGATCGTGCAAGCATGCATGCAATCATGCAGGCATGCAAAAGTGAGATGCATGCATGCAAAAGGGAGATGCATGCAATCATGCATGCATGCAACAAGTGAGATGCATGCAACTCAACTGAGAAATAAAAAAGAAAAGTGACTTAGGTATAGGGCATGCAATGTCAAGGTTATAAAAGAAAGATAAAGTGAGTTACTCGACATCCATTGTTATGATTGATCATTGAGATTCGTGTTAGAGCTCTGAGAGCCATTTAGGGTTTAGGGCACACTCCCCTAGCCAACAAGTTGGGTTCGATGTTGAAATCTAGACATCCTAACCAAGTTTAATGGATAGATTACCTAGATCTATCATCATGCTTGAAGGAAGATAGAGATTATTGAAGTTTGGATCAGAGGTTGAACTTATTGAAGATAGGGTGCATTCCTCCAGTATTAGAGCAATCGTTCACTTCCCAACTGCTGCTTGATTTATGGTTGAAGTCAGGGGTGTCATTGCTATTGAGGAGAGGCACCTCCATTCGAGCTTCATTGTGGAGAAAGGCAATATTATTGAGCAGAGATTTAATTGATGCAAGGCGTATTAATTAATGGGTGATTCAGTTGAATTGTAGCAGCCACGTTCCATTCCTAGGGCTGAATATTCATTGAAAGCATTGCCTTTGGCGATCAAGAAGACTCTAAACTGGACTCTCAAGTCGTGAACCACAAATTTGGTTGGAGAAGTGCGTGAATCCCTTGTGGGATGTCATATAGCAGATATCTAATACTAGAGAAAGCGCGAATCGCTTGTGGACTGTTTGTTGGTGTTCGTGGGCCTCTTCAACAGTCTATTTCCAGCCAAGAAGATCATGATCTCTTATATATTGCAACACATTTGTTGAACTGGCAGTATATGAGTAGTTTGAGCAGCAAATTGTGGATTGGAGTCATTCCGTCTCTTAGGAAGGCGTGAATCATTTCAGGGTATTGTTATCACACAACTTGTAGTTGTCTCTAAAGGTATCCTATCCAGGACGGTAGAGGTGTAGACAACTAAAGAGGTGAACCAAGAGATGCCACGGTTCCCAAGGCAAGTTGGGTGTCACGTTAACCGAGGCACTCTTCACTTTAGATCAATCCTAAGCAAGACCAAAAGGGAGACCCTAGGTTAGCCAATGAAGGCTAGCGAATTCAATCTAGACCTCCTAGGGAAATGTGATGGTGAAAGAGTAGGAGACCAAGATGAAATGAGATCTAGATCTAGGATGATAAGTGACCCAAGATGGTTAGGGCTTGGTTGAAGAGGCTTAAGGAAAGAACAAATGTTCAACCAAGTGTGAGATAAGGTCACTTATGGATTAGGAATAATAGATCTAGATAGATCTAATGCCAAGAAAAAGGTACCCAAGTGCGGCCCACCCTTAAAAAGTGGAAAATGGTCCAAATGGAGCCCACAAGGTCAAAATCAAAACAAAATGGCATTAGGGGGTATGCTATGACATGGATCTATGGATTTGAGGAAGAATGAGCAATACCCACGTGTGGGATCTAGCAAAAGGCCACTTACCCAATGAGTGTGACTTGCCTCAAGAGAGGACTAGTGTCTTAGATCGGGGGGCAAATGGAGTCGGATGTCCACCAAACTTTAGATCGGGATAGTTAACGTGATTATTAAGGTGGGTTTTAATTATTAAGCCCAAATGATTCTAGATCTCCATAGATCTGAAAAATAAAAAAATGCAAGGGTTTTGATTTTAGGGTTTAAATGACCAATGGAGAAAAGGTGGATGGATCTAAATACATACCTTGTTGAACATACCTCAAAAGCTTGTAGCCACTTTGCAAATTGATAATTTCCCCCCTGTGTGTATATTCAAGAGTGAGATCCAAAGCTCAAAGTGAAATCGCCCTCCTTCCAAGTTTACCAATTCGCCCTCCTGTTGCAAGAAAAGATCTAGATGAGAAACAGATCTAACAAAAGAATGACAACAATGATGAAAGGATGAAAGAGATAGCATCAACTATGTCACTAAGATACAATAATGATACTCCCTGAGACAAAAGGCCAATCCAAGGCAAGATATGGGGTTTCCCCACAATAGCCTCCTTCAAAATCGTCCTCCTCTTCACCAAATCGGCCTCCCTGTGAGAAAACGTTTGAATCCCCAAGATCCACAAATGATACACATAGAAAAGATTGTATATTCAACTTGCAAAAGAATCCATCAAGACAAGAGAAGAAGATCTACAAAATAGTATTTTTATTCCAAGTTTGAAGAGCTCCAAAGGTGCCTTTACAATAGGGGGGTCTTTTCCTTAAATAGGATGAGGGAGACCAAAACCCTAAACCACTTTTGAAAACTAGTGGTTGAGATCAAAAGATACAACAATATAATCAACGACTAAGATGAGCGAATACAAATATCACATGGATCACTCACATGAGGGAGTGCGACCTCACTAAAATGCCCTAGGATGGATGACACACTACATAAGGGAGACTAAGACACATGTGTGCCACATAAGATGATTAGGACAAGTGACTAAAAGCACATGGTGGGGCTAGGAGGTATTATTTCCCTTCACTAGCATCACCCGATGGCACAATAATATAACATGAGACTCAATGACATGTCCAAGTACACAAATGATCAAGTCCTGTCCCCCTCAACTGAGAGAATAATACATCAAATGACATCCTGATGACTGTGTGGACCCCATTCACTGCTGCAAACTAATCTGGAAGGAGTGGGATACACCATAGATGACCTCAAAGCAGACCTCGTGCCAAAACCTTGCCTCAATTGCCCAAATCGAATTGCTTTATGACCTTTTTATTCTATTTTTAATCCTCTTGAAAAACCATCAAATTGCCCATAGCTCACTGTCAGGTGCCTCCGCTGTGAAACTGACTATTCCATCATGTCCAGAAGGGGGGTAATATGGTAATAACAAGTGGCTATACCACCCCCTTCCCCTGTAGCACCCTAGGAAAAGACTAGCCTCCAATGCTCTAGTTGGATAGGCCACATCAACATGGCCAAACTGGTCAACAGGTGGAAAACTGCTCAAATCCTGCCCGGGAGTGCCTGAAACTGAAAGATAAGTGCCTTAATGGATCCAGAAGGCCCAAATCCGTTAGAGATGAGTACTCATACACCTCACGGTAACCTGTAAGATCAATTGTAGGGTCCTACCATACCCGGACAAATAGAAATATGATGATTTGGAAATAATAATAATCATGAAAAACTGCATCAATCATCATCTGAAGTCTGTGCCCATCATATGGAATCATCAAGACGTATACAAAGGACCATGGATCAACATCACATAATATAACTGGTCCATCTCATCACGGATCCCAAGGTTGACTTTGGTCAAACTGATCAAAATATAACCCTGGCTAAAGAAGCCATGCTGCTGCAAGTGCAAATGGATAAGACATGCTCTCTAAATCATTTTCATAGCAAGACTCTAGAGTATTAAGCATCATTTCACTGGCAGTTAATAAGTAGTAATAGGTTAGTTAAATAACTTACTTTCAAGAAGAATCTCAAGGATATACTTGTTTGCAAACATGATCAAATTGCTAAAGGGTGAAGGCTAAGGATGCAAGGCTAGGCTAAAAAGGGATGACTTGACTAACTTGACACTGTGATACTTTGGATGAGGGACATGGTGTTACACACTTAAGCATGTGCTGGACAAGGAGTACACAAGGAATGGCGGTGTCTCATAAATGGATAAGCTGTTTAGTGAAATGCTTATTCAACCCAGTGTTTTGAAAATCGGTCCGATTCGAACTGGAACCAGCCGGTTTGACCGGCCAAGGGAAATGGAACACCAAACTGGTGGTCAACTCGGACCGGGGTCCGGTTTGGTAATGAACCGGTCCTGAACCGGCCGTTTCATTACCAAACCGGCCCTAACTGGACCTAACCGACCGGTTCCCTAATAACCCGGCCGACCAGGTAAAAAAACATTAGGGCTTATAAAGTGAATTATAGTGATTATAAAGTGAATTATAATGATACAAAATAAAAAACAAAAAACCTAAACCTAATTCGCCCTCCAAACAGTAATAAATAAGTGCTATGAGACTTTACTATGTAGTGCACTTGGTGCCATTTTGTCACCCATACATGGTTTATGGATTTCCAATTTATATATATGAGTAGACTTTACACATTATGTGTCTAATGGTTTCAAATATACATATTATGTGTCTAATGGTTTGAAATATAGCTTGGAATGTTAAATATATTTCTTATGATTAAAAATGTAATTTTTTTGGTATTTTTTAGTAGTCCGGTTCATTGAAATCAAACCGCTCCGGTTCATTACCGGTTCCGGTTTCGGTCCGAGTTGACCCCTGACCGGTTTGATTCCGGATTCCGGTTTTTAAAACATTGATTCAACCTTGGCAAAAATGTCTACTACTAGAACCGCCATGAACTAGGTGTCAGGATAATCGTAACTTGAGGTTCTAGGGGACACTTAGAATTAGCTGTCCTTTGCTCCATCTCATATCATAACCTGCAGGCTCAATGAGGAAAGTTTCACATAAGGTCGGCAGTCTTTAGATTTGGCATACATTTAACCACTTCTTTTTAGGACCTTTCATTTCACAAAATTTGATGGCCAACAATCTTTAGATTTATCATACATTTATCCATTGCTTTTTAGGCCTAATATGACCCCTCTGGGATTTTGCATGTGCTTATAAGCACAACTAATCACAACTTTCATCTGGGGTGCATTTACATTACATAGCATTGAGTTTCATTTCCATTTCACAACCCTTTTCACTGGGCGTCACAAGATATAACAATAATTTCCATATGTAGTACAATTTTGCTTCACGTTTTAGCCAACACAACTCAAGCAACTAGGGGGACTTCTGCAAATCTAAACCATAAATCGGGGCAACCGACTAGAGTGATAAAGGCATACAATCCAACTCACTAGGGCAAGTTTTGTTGCCAACTCAGAGCCGAGACACAAAATAAACATGGATGCAAGTCCAACACAGAGGCAGAAGCGAGGAGATCCTCCATATCACAAGTCAAGTTGTAAGTTAGGGTGAAGATCATCAAATGGGGAAGGACAAATGGATGGATGGAGACAAGTGGAAATGGCGCCTAGGATAGCAAGTCAAGATAGACAATAAATGATCATGTTCACATTCATAGGAAGGTAAAAACCAACAAGTATAAAGCAAGAGTTTCCAAATGTCAGTAATGCAATCATGCATATAATCCATAACAACCAATCTCATTTCAATCGTAATACACTGCCAGATCATAATTACTTTATACCAAGTCAACGCTATCAAAATGACCTAAACAACAAGGTAATAACATCAATGCACATCATATATATGCTGGGTCATATATCAACATCTGTAATCTGAACCAACTATAACCACTGAGAACACTGTATCTGAAACACTGAAAACTGCACTGCATCTGTATGGAACAAAAGGTCATATCGGTCATCAAATCTGAGGTCTCAAGGAACAGCCTTGGCATAAGGTCTACTAAATGTTTGATACAAAGATGCTCTGATGTGTGAGTGATCATAAATAATGCTGCTCATCATAGCTGATCTCACTGAATAAGTGTAAAGGTAAAGCTCAGAAAAGTGCAGATATCTGCTTTGCTGACATGGTAGCCCAGCTACTATGTATGTGACAACAGGTATCACACATCTGTGGAGGGCTCACGATTTCTGCATGCAAGGCATTTGAACTTGCTATGGTGTCAGATATTCATCCTTGGGAGCTGTACTTTCACATAAAGAAGAGATCATAAATGCCTTGGTTGAAGCTGCCCAAAACACATAGATATCTTGCATCCAAAAGCAAGGGCGTGTTATAGCAGGACCATGAGAGTAGCAACTCTCCCTCCCTACAACGTGAATCCTTGGTAAGCATCCTATTATCACACAACTTGTAGTTGTCCCTAAAGGTATCCCATCCGGGAAGGTAGAGGAGATGGACAACTGAAGAGGTGACCCAAGAAGTGCAATGGTTCCCAATGCAAGCTAGGTGTCACGATAACCGAGGCACTCTTCACTTTAGATCATGAAGAATCAAGACCAAGGGGGAGACCCTAGCCAATCAATGAAGACTAGCTAACACAAAGGTTCCTAGGGAAATGTGTAACTTAAGTTACGAAAACCAATGCGTGAGGATTAGATTAGGTGGACCCAAGAGTTAAGTGTGGTTGAAGAGGCTTAAAGGTGACAAGTGTTTCAACCAATGAATGAATAAGGCCACTTAATGGATAGATCTAGTACCATGAAAATACACAAGTGGTGCCCACTTCCTTAAAATTTGGAAATGGTCCAAATGGGGCCCACAAGGTAGAGTTAGGGGTGATATGGCACTAAGGGGTATGCAAGGATGTAGATCTATAGATCTAGGAAGAGATAGAGCATACCCACTTATGGGATCTAGCAAATGACACTAACCCCAAGGAGTGCGAATTGACCAAGGGAGACTAGTGCCTTTAGATGAAGGGGCAAATGGAGTCCAAATGATACCAAAATGTAGATCAGGGTAGCTATGGCAATTATCAAAGTGGGTTTGAAGTGGCATGCCCCAATATGAGCTAGATCTCCATAGATCTAGGATTTAAAGTGCATCACCCAATGACCCAAGTGGGGCACAACCCTCAAAATGAGGAATGGGGCCCACAAGGAAAAAATCAAAGAGGTGAAGCACTAGGGGTAGGTTATCAAAGTAGGCAAGTGCAAATCAAGTGGGATCTCACCTACCCAAGTCTTGGAACTAGCTCCAATAGCTTCCCTCAAGGAGGCTAATGTGCCTTGGAATATGTGTCAAATGAAGGCCAAATGCCACCAAACTATAGATCCGAATTGCCGTGGATGCTATAGAGGTGGGTTCTTTTTATTATCCCCAAATCCAAGCTAGATCCAAGTAGATCTAGGAAAATATAAAAAATGAGGGTTTTGATTTAAGAGTTTGATGACCATTGAAGAAGAATGGATGGATCTAGGTACATACCTTGAAGAACTTACCTCAAATGCTTGTGGCCACTTTGCAAATTGATAGCATTCCCCTTTGTGTATATTCAAGAGTGAGATCTTAGTGCTCCAAGCCAAAACGTCCTCCTCCAAAGATGCCAAATCGTCCTCCTCCTACAAGACAAGATCAAGTGAAACAAGCCAAGTAAGAAAATTATGAAAATGATGAAGAGATGTAATAGAAAGCATCAACTATGTCACAAAGATACAATAATGATACTCCCTGTCACAAAGATCAACCCAAGAGAGACTATGTGGATCCCTCCAACAATAACCCTCTTCAAATCGCCTTCCTCTTCACCAATTCGGCTTCCCTGCAAGAAAACAACGTGTAGCCCCAAGATCCACAATGATACATAGTAGAGATACTGTATATTCAAAGTGCAAAAGAATCTACAAGACAAGAGAAGTAGCTCCACAAAGAAGTATTCTATTCCAATATTCAAGAGCTACAAAGGTGCTTTACAATGAGGGGGGTCTCCCCCTTATATAGGATAATAAAGACCAAAACCCTAGATCTCAAAACCACTTTTTGAAATGAGTGGTTGAGATTAAAAGATCTCACAACATAATCAATGGCTAAGATGAGCCTAACATCAAATCACATGGATGACTCAAAAAGAGTGTTGTCATCCCTCAAAAAGAACTAAGGAGGGTGATGTCATCCCTAAGAGGGGGCTAAAGTACATGGGCCCACCTCATATGACATGGACAAGACTCAAGAGGCTCATGGTGGGGCTAGGAGGCATCAATCCTTACTAGCTCATCTCCATGGCACAATAATATAAAATAATATGTCCAAATAATACAAATGATCAAATCCTGTCCTCAAAATCTGTGAGAGACATGCAGTAAAAGGCCTCCTGTGGCCTCTGTGGACCCCACTGACTGATGATATCTGGCTGGAAGATGGGGGGTTCACCCTGGAAGACCTCTGTGAAGACCAAATGCCAAAACCTTGCCTCAGTTGCCCAAATCGAATTCCTCAGTGACCCTTTTATTCCATTTTTAATCCTCCTCGAAAACCGTGAAGCTGCCCAAAATGGCACCCAGAGTGCCTGCGCTGTCAAACTGAACCCACTAGGCTGTCTGGAAGGGGGGTATAATGGTATAACAAGTGGCTGGACCACCCCCTTCCCATACAGCGTCCTAGGTGAAACTAGCCTCCAATGCCTTTGCTGGACAGGCTAGGGAAACATGCCCAAAACTGGTCAACAGGTGGATAACTGCATCTATCACTGTCAGAAGTGCCCGGAACTCAATGATAAATGTCTCAATGGATCTAAAAGATCCAAACTACTGAAAATGTGTACTCATACACCGTTGGTTGACCTGAGGGGTCAACAGTAGGGTCCACCATATCCGGACAGTGTACAATCTGATGATCTGGAACTAATAATGAAACTGCTGAACTGCATCAATCATCATCTGAATCATATGTCCACCATATGGAGTCATCAATAAGAGTATGTGGGACCATCAATCATCATCCGTAAGCATACACAACCCACATCATCATGGATCCCAAGAATGATTATGGTCAAACTATGTTTGACTAGGTCAAAATATAACCTAAGACAAGATTATGACAAAGACTAAGACATGTTCCTTTAGATCATTCTCACAGCTCAACTTAAAGTATAAACACCATTCAGTGGCATTTATCATGTATATGTTTTCAATGTTATTAATATTTACTTGCACAATAGCTTAAATGACAGACTCACCCATTGGACATGGCCTAACTGTTAGCTAAGGATGAAGGCTAAGAACAAGGCTAGGCAAAGGGGGTGACTTGACCAAACTCAACCAAAAGATACTTTGGACGCAGAGAAGGGGAGCTACTCTCTGTGCCGGACAAGTAACAAGGAGAAGGGCTGTGCCTTACAAATGGATAAGTTGTTTAGAGAGTGTTTATTCAACTTAGGCATCATGTCTACATCATGTTGATCCAAGTTCATTAGGATCATTCATTTCATTTCATGGCCTTTTTGGCCTACATAACCCCTCGGATTTCACATGTGCTAAGAGGCACAACTAACTGTAGCTTGCATCCGGGGCATGTTTATACATATAAGGTCAGCAATAATAGATATAACTTTTGAGTAACATTTGCTTTTTGGACCTTTTCTATACTCTTCGAGGAGTATTTTAGCATTTCATTGCTCTTGCCCTTTTACTCACGTGTGTTTAAAAACACATTCTAGAGTTTACAGTTTCCATGGGCGTATTTATAAAGATTTCCAATATAGGTAGTACATGAGCTTTCAGTTTTAGCCAACAACATCTCAAGCGACTAGGGGGAGTTCTCCATAGTGCCAAACATCGGGACAACCGACTAGAATGATTTAGGCATACAATCCAACTCACCAAAGGCAAGTTTTGTCACGAACTCAGAGCCGTGACACAAAACAAACATGGATGCGGTCCAACACAGAGGTAGAAATGGAGAAGTCCTCAGTATCAAGAAGTCAAGAAGGCAAGTCAAGGGTGAAAGTCAAGTAAGGAAGGTCATGGATGAGTGGAATCAAGTGAAAATGGTGCCTAAGCTAGCAGACAAGGATGTCAGGAAATGCCATATCTATGCTCATAGGAGGGTAATGAAACCAATGAGTTTTACCAGAAAACCTAAGTGTGCAGGTAATAGGTCCATTTTATAATTTATAACATCATCAAGATAGTTCATTTCATTTTAAATAGTTTTGCCACATCATGAATCATATACCAAGTCAAAGCTATGAAGATGAGTAAAACAACAAGATAATAATCCAAAGTCAATAATCAGAAGTCCACAGGTCATATCACATCATCATAAGAATCATCAATAATCATCTGAAACATTGCTGCAATATAATCACTGGGCACTGAACTGAAACTGTATGGAACAAAGGGTCACATCGGTCATCAAATCTAAGCTCCCAAGGCTCAGCCTTGGCACAAGGTCTAACAGAAATCTGATACAATACACTGCTCTGATCCATGAGTGATCACAAATAACAAGCTCATCATAGCCAATCTCTGAAAAATCCAAGCTCTTTAAAGTGCAGATATCTGCTAAGCAAGAATAGTAGCCCAGCTACTATGGTGTGATAACACATCCATACAACTGAGATTCAATTGGTGAAGTCGTGGGCCCACTTTGGCAGCCACGTAACAATACAAATAGCAGCAATTCATTGATAAGACAACCTCTAATTATTAAAGACAACTTGTCACCGTTTCAAGCAGCGATCGTTATGATACCCTTGCCATGATACACGTCCATGTGAATAACCAGCGATTACTCTAAGTGAGGGAAGCGATATGCTACAGGATCTTGCACAATCCGTGAGGGTAGCAATCCATCCCCATCAACGAACAACAACAAGGGAAGTCATCTTTGTATTGAAAAGGCTAAACATTTATCAACTGCCACAGCCATCAGTAATTCTCTTTCATCGCTAATTAAAGGTCAGATCCAGTGCCTTCTGATATATGTTCACATTAGATTGATTTGAAGTATTCAACCTTGCCATATTTGCATTAAAATTCTATAATTTCTATTGGTGTTAATCCAATTGGGTTCATGGCAATTAGTATGTTTATTTACTTGAATATGACAAGCCATTAATTAATGAACGAAATAAATTGTCATGCAAACCCATCCATGCAATCATAAGTCATTGCATTACCAAGAAGTCAGAAATACACAACCAGCAAAAAGGAAAATTTATACCAGATTTGAGTGGGAATCTTACACCCTGCTACTGGTCCCTCCTGCTCTAGAACATGATCTGAAGATAAGTGTCTGAATCCAAACTGAAACTCTAAACCCTGAGACTCTACCTGAGCCTCCTGAACCTGCTCAACATCATTGTAATGGCTGAGCCTCCTGCCAATACTCTGAAGAGATCCACTCTCTTCATCTGAAGATATCGGTTGATCAACTGCTCCATCCTTAAAACGTGTATCAGATAACCAACCGCCTGATCCTGGATGTACAACCTGTCCCCGCAGCACATAAATCCCGTCCCTTCTATCTGCAAGAAGAATAGTGGTGCCAACTGGATCTTCCGCTCGATAAATGAAGACATGTCCAGACCTGACCATCACTCCAAATCCGTCATCCTCCAGGGATGAAATTGAGAGTTTGCTGACTCTGATCCCAAGGACAAATAGGACCCCATGCAGCTCCAAAACCTCTCCAAGGTCCAGTTGGAACCTCACTGTTCCAACACCTCGAACTGATACCTGAGGACTGTCAACATCTGTATGCACAAAATGTCTTGGGCCAAATTCTGTAATGATTTGGAAAACATCATACAGTCCGGTCATATGTCTAGTTGACCCACTGTCAACTATCCAGGTATGATGAAAGACCGAGCTTCCCACACTGGAATCAATGGAAGCCAGAGAAAACTCCCGATCAAACTTCACAGCATACTCCTACATTGAGGTAGATGCTGCTGTATCTTTCTCCACCTTGCCTTTTTTCTCCGTACATTTAGAAGCATAGTGTCCATACTGATTGCACTGGTAACACTTTATTTTGCTAAGATCCTTCTTGAAACCCTTCTTAGTCTTTCCTTTGCCCTTACTCACAAGAGCAACATTTTCCTCAGTATTTTCATTCTGTGACTGTTTCCCTTCAAGAGCTTCATCACAAATCTCTTCTTGGACGAAATCGTCCCACAACCTTTCCCAATTAGGTAGATTTTCTCTAGAAACAACACCTTTCAGAAAAGTGTTCCATTTTCCTGAAAATCCATTCAGGGCTGTCCTCACCATATCTGTACTAGTCACAGCTTCTCCAACTAAACTCAACTCATTTCTGATCTGGGAGATTCTAGTAAGGTAAGAGGCTACTTTTTCCATTTCAGTCATTCTTACATTCCTCAACTTTTCCCTAAGCACCATCTTCCTATTCTCATTTGAACTCCGATATAATCTAGTCAATGAGGTCCACATTTCATGAGCATGAGTCTTACCTGCAATATGAGGGATCAGATGATTCTTGACAGAATCAAGAATAATTTTTTTGGCTTTCATGCTCTTTTTGCTATAAGCTGCATAACCTATAGTATCTGTGGTTGCATCATGGACAATGACTGGTTTATCTTGAGTAATTTCTACTATGTCCCACAGTTCATCTACCTGTAACAACATCTTAATTTTTTCCTTCCAAGGACAGAAGTTAGACTCACCATCTAATCTGTCTTCAAATCTTAACCCAGACATTCTCAGCAGAAATAAAAGACTGACTTCTTAACAAAACTTGAAGTGTTACTCAACAGTATTGTGCCCTATACTGAAATCACTGTACAATAACTGTCTGCCTACTGCCCTGTTCAGATAGGCTCTGATACCATGAAGAAAAATGACAAAAGCATAAACTTTCTCTTTTAGGCATTTTGTCAAACATTTAGCAACTTATGATCTTAAATGTAGACTTAACTTGCAAACATTTATCATCTAAAATACCCATGCTAAATCTTCATCAACATATGAACTAAACAATAATATCATAGACAGTCAATTTTGGTCAATTTGGCCAGCGCAAAACCCAAAACTTGGGAAAACCCTAAAGAGAGAATTTTATTAATACCATTGAAATTAATTACAACTCCCCTTTTTTTCTTCCCGAGAGAATAGCGAAATAAACAGACCAGACTTAATAAACTGCTGTACCTTTCCTTTTTATAGTAGTAGACCTCGATTTCTGTGCAGATGTACGGTCCCCTCACACGTGCCAAACTGGCAACTGATATACAATCCAATTCAGACTGTAATAAATGCTCAAAAACCTTGAAATTCATGGCAAACTGCAGCAAACTTCATCCACACATGCCAGACTTTAATACTATACGGTACTGACAGTCCCACCTTGGAAATCATGCCACTGTAGCAGCATTTAATGTTGTACGATCTGGACATTTAATGCAGTCAAACTTCTTGGAAATCTTGCCAGGAGTCTGCCCTAGCAACCTTGGAAATCGAGCCACTCTGTCTTGGAAATCGTGCCCTTTCTCCTTGATGAAAATCGCTCTTCTTCTTTAGTTCTCTCTCTCTCCCTCTGCTGGTGTATTTCTCTTTTTCTCCCTTCACTTCATTTTATACTTCATTTTCTAGTAACTAACCCCTAACTACCATTTCAATGGCTATGATCAATTACTTAGAGCTATGGTTCACATTGAATGCACTTTTAATTAATAAAAGCTAATAATTAAATGCACAACTTAAATGGGACCCACAACTTAAATAAAGCATAAAATTTTATTTATTTACAAAGGTTACTTTGTACATAAGTAACTCACTAGGAACAAACGACTTTGTCCCCCCATTACAAACACACCCAAAAATATGAGGAAGGTGTTGGAATCGATTTAATTCTGAGAGGGGCGGTGAATCGGTATTAGCGCAATTATTAGCAGTTTTTACCTTCTTTAACATATTAGCCTTTACTTAATCTTTATCTTCTGTTATGCATCGGTAAATAAACATCCACACATATATGCACCACATGAACAACACATAACACATAGGATTTTTACGTGGAAACCTAAACGGAAGAAAACCACAGAATGGTACTTTATAATGAGAAATAATACATTCAAGGAAGCACCAACAGGAAGGAGGCACCAATCCCCTGGTTTTACAGGCACCAACCTGAAGGAAGCATCCACTCCGTGTGTTTCTCCAGCACTGACTGGAAGGACGCACCAACCTGAAGGAAGCTTTGACTCACTATCTCCTTGCCTCGTCCGATCGCCCTGATGTCTTATGTATGTTGCTGTCTTATTGAACTTCAACTTTGCGCACATCTTCAGATCTTCTGATGAGAATTCTACTGTGCGCCACCTTCGTATGCAGACTATACTCTGTCACTGCGCTGCATACATCACTTGACTTCTCATTCCTCTCAAATCATACTTCTGCGGATGACTTACTTCATATACTTTGTGCTCTGTTGATATTGCAGTCCGTGTCTCTGTTATCTCAACGTTCTGCTCTGTGTGATTGCAATGCTCAACTGATACTGTGCTTTCAAATGATAGTTTGCTGTTCTGAAATGAAGCACTAGTAACAGATGGAACTGCGCACTTTCTTATGTGTTCGTTCTATTGAAGTGCTGCAGTCTCTCAGATAATTTGCGACGTCCTGTGCATCAAATAATTGGTCCGTTATGTTTAATGCACTTGTCTCAGATCATCTGCATCATGATGCCCCTATCGGATCCTACTGTTGTTTTGTTGTTGCGCATCAGATGGAGTTCTCAACTTCGCACACTTTCACTTTTGCTCATATGCATCAGCTAGACATCTGTGCAATATCTGATAAACTTCAGTTATGTCTCTGCGCTTCTGTCTCTACAACATCTGTGACTATCGGCGTGTTGATTGTAATACTTTCCTTCGAAACATCAAACACTTGCACATACTTCAATATTTCTTCCTTTTAGTATTTGCCCATTCGTCACAGATCTACAACATCATTTTGTGCACTATCAAAACTTCATTTTGCTGCATGTGCGCATTTGGCTCTTTGCTAGATCATCTGTTATGTCCACGAGCCCCTTGATGCCCCGAAAAACAAACTAAAACTTGCACTCGAAGCTCTTATGCTCTCGCCATCAAGCTTACCTCAAATCTCCAACTTGCATCTCTATTTATACATGTCCTGCATGGATTGTATGTTCACAAGTTGGTTGTGGCAACGCTTAGACTTGCTTGCGCATTCCAGAGACTTCATTCAACAAACTTGTGCACATGTACCATTTCCCAACCAACTCCTTCGATTTGCTAACATGAGAGAGTATGACTGGGTGGACTTGATTTCTGCGCAAGGACCACATGTTGTAGGATACATTGCTAGTGTTTTCTTTTGAATTGGATTTGCATGGTGTATCTTCTTATGCACTTTTTCAAATTGGAACTGCATGATGCATTTCTTCAAACTTGTCATGCATGATGTATCCTTGACACACATCTTTAGACTGAATGCACTTCTAGATATACTCCAAAGTTGCATACATTTCTGTCACCTTCACCATTTGCACATATGCTTCTTGTGTTCATGTTCATGTTCATCTTGTGCATGTATTACTTCAAAGTGGCTTACATATCATACTTCTGCAGGAATATTGTATCCACTTTGACTTCAGTTGATATCAATGACTCAGACTGAATCGCTCGACATCCTCTTTGACATTAGTTGACAGTCAAACACTTGCATCATCTTTAGTTGACATCAATGACAATCGATGCTCAACAGAAGGATATCCAGAGTTAAAATCTCAACAACTCGGCTGCCCGAACTGTGCTGAATCACCCGACATCTCGTTGGTCTAGGAGCTACTTCCTTCTCCATCGGCGACTTCACATATTGCTATTGTGTTGCTCCTCCGACCATCGCACAACTCGACGCTCCCCCGGTGGTTCCTTTGCTTGGCGGCTACCCTCCTGTTCACTGTCATGTCCCTTTCGGATCTGCAGTGTCACCTTCACACTAGGTGTTCTCGTTCACATGAGTTGCACTCCGCTCCCTTGGCGACTGTTGGCCCTAGTGCCACCACTTCTAATGTCGGTCAGTGCTCTCTGATCCATAGGCCCCGCGTCTTGCTTGCCGTAGCGAATACACTCTGCGGGCCACTCGAGTTTTCTCCTATTGGCCCGACCGCAACAATCGACGACCTAGCTACCTCCTGAGCCGACTCACTCAACCACAAGGCCGATGCTAGCAGTCTCTCAGCCTCGTACTCGTCCACCATATCCAGCCTCACATGTTGTTTCTTCCCTTTGTTGGCGACACCTCTATCAGTTGTCAGTCGACCCAGCACTCAACCCCGCAGCTGCTCATGCGGCCGAATCACCTCCGCCCAAGCTCAAGCTCACCTTGCACTTAGTCCATGACTCCATGTCTGTGCAAAGTAGCCCGTAGTGGTAGCTCTACTTGCTGATCCGTGCTCTGTTCCCACTGCAAATCTTGCTTCTCCCGCATATGAGCTTCCTCTCATGTTCCTTGTTCGAGCCCGTGGATCCACTTTCACTTAGTGTGTAGCTCCTCTTTGTCTTGTAGCACGACTCGACCCTTGAGATCTGTACGCCCTCTGTTTCCACAGTTCGACTAGTTGCAGCTTCTCGCGTCCCTTGCCTTTAGCATGACCACAGGCCATTGTTACTTTGACCTCGCGTTACTCCACGCAGTAACTAACTTGAGCCTCGATCTCCACATTTGTTGCAATTGATCTCCATGACTGTATGCTGCTGTACTTCTCTTTTATTTTTAAAATTTCTCGTAAACCCCTGCCAAGATTGATCTCCTGCTCAGAGCAACCTTGGCTTTGATACCATGTTAAATTTTCATAAACCATATCTGATTGATATTTATTCATTGATGCTTATACCCACTCTTAATTTAATACATAAAATTAAATCAGAAACAACAATACACTGAATTACTAAACAAATAATGCACAATGGTAATTCAACAGGAAATCATCAACACATTTGACACTTTGGGTTTACCTTGGAAACCCCAATCCTTGGGGAAAACCAACAAACAATTTGTGTTTTTATTGCAAATTTGAAACAACACTTACGGTTTCACGTTTCTGGATATAACACACTGTATTATACTCTTGACTCACCCCTGCTGCAAACTATGCCCAAACCCTCAACAATATGACAAACCCTAGCTTGAGTGAATAAATCACTCTAAAGCTTCTAAGAGAATCCCTCTCTTAGGTCTGATCACTCAATGATCACACTCTCATACAATCTTAGATTGAGAGAATCCCTCTCTCCAAAGCCTTTAAGAGAATCCCTCTCTTAGATTTGATCACTCATTGATCACTCACTCTCAATGTATCTCCCACACACTGACAATGATTAGATGATCTATGTTTACAACTATCCATAGTCTCTAATATAGCATTCACTTTATGCAAATACCATGGGCTCTGTTGTCCGCTAGATTGCACACCAGCAGCAGAAATCTTTCGAAAGCTGTCTCCCTCACTGGAAGTGGGGAGAAGTGTGGCCTTGGGGGCAAGCAATGAGCTAGGTACTGTCACCTAAACCCAGCTCCTCCGTTTAGGCTAACTCCTAACGAAGCCAAGGGGGGTAGTCCCTACAAAGAGTTTAACTATGGCTCAATGTTTTAAGTGTTTTTTGTATGGGGTGATGCGGATGAGTGTTGTTTAGGAGTTTTTTAGAATGAGATATGAAATAAACACAAGATAAAGCAATCCACGTTGCGACTACACAGTATGATTGAAGAAACAACCACTTTGTAAATTAAAACAAGGCAACCACGAAAATGTAAATGATCCAAAATAGATAAAAAACAAAGATGACAAGGACCAATGCCTTATGGAGTCGAAGATAGTCTTGAGCGCTTGGGTTGCTTGATACAAGAGTTCAAAGTGATGATGTTCGTGAGATCGTCCTGCGAATTAATCTTGGTTTATTGAATGTTTTAGTGATCTTGTTTATTAGGCTAAAACCAAGGATATCAAAAGTAAAAACCAACCAGAAAAGATACTGGCAACCTCTTAGATGATAGGTCGAGAACACCCAGATTCAAGAGGATAGGTGTCCAATGTTTGAACCGCCCCCGAGTTTGACTAGTGGATTCTCAGCACCACCTGTTTCAGGAAGCAACCTCAGTATTTAACGCTGGTTTGCTTTGTTGGGGTAATATTTTATTTAGATTATCACTTGTAGAATTAGCAAGTCCAACACCTTTCTGAGTACTAGCCCAACCTTTTCAGGCTGGCAGAGCATACGGGTGTTGGATAATCGACCAAAGTAAATTAATTAAAAGGGAGTGTGAGTTGAAATATTTTATTTATTAAGGAGCATAGTTCAACTCTCCAATAGAGAGCGCTCTTGACTTAGTCTTAAGACCAAAGTTCAAGAGACTTTAATTAATCTAAAATGCCTAATGCAAGGGAAAAATGCAAGCTAGAATGCTCTCCAACGGAGAGTGCTCTTGACTTGGATTTGGCCAAGTTCAAGAGACTTTGGTTCTTTTTATAAAATAGAAGCGGTTGTGTACCGAAGAACAAAAATGAAACTTGAATTACTGAAACTAAAGAAATGATAAGAAGATACTTGAGATGCATAAAAATAACTGAAAGCAAGACTTAGTATTCTACCAAACAATATTTAATCTAAGGTGGGATCTTCCTTTGAACAAGGTCGATTACTAGAACCGCTATTCCTTGAGACTTTCCAGCTAGCTGAAACTTCAGCAAGGAGGCTAACAGGGGAACGAGAAGCTACCACAAAGCTATGTGGCCCTTGGGATGCAATCCCAAAGTTAGCTTGCTCTGGTCAAAACTTGGAAGAGAGTTACAGAAATGAAATGACTAATCTAAATCATGAAACAAAAAGATCTAAACTAACAAGACACAACACTCTTCCCCAAATGGGGAAGAAACCCAAAAAGTGGAGGACTCCTCCACTTAATTCACTTTTATTAAAATCTTACAAATGCCTTTGGAAAAAATCCTTGAAAGGTTAAGGGAAATAAATTGAAAAGTATACTTGAAACAAGCTCTTAAGAGCTATTACAAAGGAGAATAATTTTGGTTATGTCTTCTTGGTTTGGATCATCCGCATGGTTTCTTCACTTTGCTTGGAATGGATCTTCTTGTTTCAAAACTTTTCAAGATTCTTTTCTCCTAGAAAAACCTACATAAACAATTCACTCAACAAGGCACCCTTTGGACATTAGTAAGATAAAATGAATGCAAACTTGAAACTAACTAAGTTTAAGCTTGGAAAATAGGATCTAAAATGTAAAAGCATGAGATTTTAAATTCGAATTTATTGAAAAAGATAAAACAGACCAGCAAACAAACTACTTCCAAAAAGTGATGGAAAGAGATTTAATATGTAAAATTTTTTTGAAACATTTCTGGTATATAAAGCCTACTTTTGAATGATAACAAAAGTGCAAAAATAAACTAAGTGAAAAGCCCTGAATGAGATCTACAATATGAGATCTGAACTACTAAAGATAAAATTAAACTAATACTAATACTCAAACCTCTTTTTGATGTTTTGCTTCTTTGTGGAATGGTGGAAGGGAGACGAATGGCAATGAAAGAAAGGGGAAAACGAATGGCAATGAAAGAATGGGCAAAACGAAATGGGTGAATGAGGCTAGTCTAATGGGGATGGGCTTGAAGAGATAAGCTTAAGGACAAGTAACCAAGAGTGTTTTAAATGGTTGATGGTGAAGCAAGAGACTCCTATTTGCTTATGCTCATAAAAGTGAGAATCCTTTGGCCATAAGTGGAGTGAAGGAGAACCTGCAAAAACTCACAAAACTTTGGGAGATACCTGCAAACCACATAAGCTCAAGCGAAAAGAAAAGACATATATGCATGTACTAGATTGTTAGCCCTCTAGAGTCTAAACATATAAATCAAATCTAAATATTCCTAAGCATATAAAAATTCACACAATGTCACCTGAGAATAGTGATGAAGCATGGCCACCAAGAGCCCCCACGAATTGACCTCCAAAGTCACGATTTTATTGATCTTAAATCGAGTTACAATTCCTCAGAGTTTCTTTGCAAAAAATCCCATCTCTAATATGAAGTAAGACTGTCATATTTATACAACAAAAGAGCCTAGGAGAGGCAATTCGAACTTGGCATGAAGGGAGCCAAGGAAGGCGAGTTCTACCAACTAACACCGAGCTCCAAGCATTGATCGAGGAGTTAACACAAGTTTGGTTGGTGGTGATTGGGGAGGTGGCTGCCACCTCATGAGCCTTCAACGTCCTTCCAAAACCGTGAGCTAAAGCAAAGCGAGAGAGGCCCACGTGAAGATAACCACATGGCGTGAAGAGTTGAGGTTGGTGTGATTGCCACCTCATCATGGCCTCAACGCACTCCTTATTGGATTAAACGCCCACCATTATGACCACATGCAACCCCTTCATTTCGAATCATGCATGGAAATGATGCCCATGCGTGAATGAGGCCCATGCTCACGTCATCTCTATAATTCAAAATTTAATCCAAATTTTTGATTTGACATGTGCTTTATAACTTTATCATGGTCGTACACCTCCCAAAAATCTAATCCTTGCTTTTCCATAGTTAAAATAATCCATTTCTGACTTATTTGATTTTTGGATTTTAGTGCATTTTGTCATTTTCTGGCAATTAAATGCCAAAATGATGCATTCTTAGCCAAAACTGTTCCTGGGGTGACGTAACTGCCCGGAAACTGAAGAATAAAGGTGCCAAGGTGAAAATGATGCTCTGAGCATCAAAACGAGCCTCCCCACGCCCAATTCCGCCTCCGGATGAGGTTTTTATCACACTTTGAAATTTTTTAATTAAACCATTAAAAAATGGTCTAATTTATGGAAAAAATTATTTTTCTCGAAATGGGACGAAACTCCTAGGGGACCTAGTGCATGTTCATACGACTCAATCGAGATGGCTAACACGTAAAAAATCCTAGACACAAGACTCTAATAACCACCTTAGGTTTTGACCACCATGGGAAATACTCCAGCTTTGGAGGTTTGAGTGAAAAACTCGGGGATTAGACGCCACTGATGAGTAGCGCATAATTCCTAAGGAAAAAACACTCTAGAGTATCCCCCAAATGGCTAAACCTACGGATAGCCGAATCTTTTATAAAAGGACCCTGTTTAGACCAACTTTTTACAAATTCCCCATGGGGGTATGAACATGCAGTTATTACAAAAGGGGCAAAATTGCCCTAAAATTGACTTCTGAACTTCTGAATGCTGATGATGAACATGAATCATGTTCAATAAACTGGAGGCTCATCGGAAGTTCAACTATTTGTACAAAATAGGTGATAACAGGCTCAATACCATGGGCTCTCAAATACCATGAGCTCTCAAATACCATGAGCCAAATACTATTGACTCAATATTGACCCTTAGATCTAGATCTTAGATCTAATCCAATGGTTGGGACTTAATCACTCGTTGAGATCACTTAAGTCATAGATCAATGTCTATGACTTAATCTCTCATTGAGATCACTTAAGTTACCCTTTACATTTACATAAAGTGTTATAAAATACATTTGTTTAGGGAGTCACTTTTCCGGATGACTTGTACTTGCTAGACACCTTAGCCGATGTAGAAGTACCTGTCCGAGCTACAAAACCTAATAGGAACTACAATCTTTTCAGGGGCAGGGGAAACCCAGTCTTCAGCCACACCATCCACAATGCTGTCGATATCCTCACCTTTGTTTGTGCTGAAGTCAGTGCCTACTGCCTATGGCACAACCTTCTATTTTGTCGATAATTAAAACAAGGGAGAAATAGGAGTTTGACAAGCTTGTGGCCATATGTTTTCTGTGTAGTGGCATTTCTTTCAACATTGCCAAAAACAACCCATTCTACCTGTTACAGCTTGAATTAGCACTTAGATGGGAAAGTCCTAATCCATGTGTGCTACCCCTAGATGCAACTACAGGAGAAGGCACCACTGTCACCTTAGTGCACAATTTCTCTCACTTTTGACCTATTCTCAAAGGTCAAGGGGGCTTTCCTATGATTAATTGATCTGAACTTAATTCCTTAATGAAGAGAGCTTGGAGGGTTGATTTTAAATCTGATTGTATTGCATGAGTGATTGTGTTGCAGATTTGATTAACCCAGAATAATTGAATGCCAGAATTGATTATTAGAGTGTAAAAATAAGGCAAACACTTAAATAGAAAAGTGAGATATTGCTTGAAAATGAATTCTGAGATGAAGTAGAGCAATGTTCCCCTTAAAAACATAACAGAGATGTATAAATTTAGCCACAAAAGTCTTTAGAAATATGAAAATTAAGTGATAAGTGCATAAAATAAACTCCAAAACTAATAAGTGATTTTAGATGAGTTTATTTCAGACCTAAAATTGCTGCAAATATGATTTTATATAATCCAAACTTAAGTGATTGCTGGAAATGAATATTAGAATATAGGAATGAAGCAAGCACTTGAAAAAGAAATGAAATGTTGCTTGGAATGAACAACAATATTCTACTTCCTTAAAAATGATGATAACTTGAAACCAATGAATCCTTCCAAATCTAGAAATTAAATTGAACCAATCACATGTAATTGCAGAGCTATGAAGTGATTAAAATCACTCTCCAATGGGTGGAGTAAATTGATTAATTGAGTAAGATGGTTGCTCAAAGTGTGATTAAGTTTATGACAATCAGACTATCAGTAAAAGAAATGAAGGAACTTTGCTTTAAAGATTACCCAGGAACGAAGTGAAGCAAAAATTCAGCGATTTTTTTTTTGCGAATAAATAATAAATTATAGCCCACAAAATCTGCGAAATCTAGAAATTAAATGTGTTAAGTGCACTAAAAAAATTCAGAATTTGCAAAGTGATTAAAGTCACTTTTCTAGATTGATTTATGTGAATTAGCACTTAAAGACTACTTTATACTTGTTATGTATTTGCAAAAAATTAAAGCACAGATTTATAGTAAAATGACGAATTAAACACCTAATTAAATTCTGTATTTTATATTTGAATGAATCAGAAATGCCAAGAATCCAAAACTAATTTGTTGAAATGTAAAGATAAATTACTCAATTAAATGGTTAACATTTCGATGCTAATTGGTACTACTACTCGGGTCAATTTTGTTTTTTAATATTGTTATGGAAATTATATTCCAGAATTGAACTAGTTAAAATGCAAACCCAAAAATGATATAACATTAATTTTTAAAACCTATGCTTGAGAAAAACTAAAATTTGGAAATGATGTGCAGCAAGGCTAAACTCAGATTTTAGTGGATAAAACAAAAAGAATGAAAGGAATTTTTGAGGTTTTTTGGATGGTGGTTGGGGGAAAGACAAGTGCCTTCAACCTTGGGCTAATGGGATCATGTGGACAGATCTCAATGAGCTGTTGTGTGACGGTTTCTAGGGCTGAAATCACTGAAAATTCATACCAAAGATAGCATAGAAAATTGGACTTAGATGCAAAAAGGTCTCCAAGAAAGGGTCACCCTTGGGCATACATCTTTAGCTATTAGCGTAGTATATACTCCAGCAATGAGTGTTTGTACCTACATACGCTCTAAATGGATGTCAAATGCAAGCAACACACCAATAACTAAAGCATATAAAAAAGGTAAGGATTTTCATCGACTTTCTTTTAAGTAGTAGATGTTACTACTCTAGACTAATTAAACTGACAATGAAGATGCTTAGAGCATTACCTCCAAGCTTGATTTACCACAGCATATGCCTCAGATGAGTCAGATCATAAGATAGGTCATCAATACATCAATAGCTTCAAGCAAAAGGAATTAGATCTCTGTAAGATCTCAACTAACAACAAAATGCAAATGAGAAGGGAGCCTCTTATATAGAACTTTGGCTCAAGAAACCCTCAAATAAAATAATAATATCCTTGGATAAAACCCTAGATCTATCCTAGGGAGGAGTAAATAACAATATTCTCCTCTAGACATGTTCAAAAATATATAGAATGAGGTGGTTAGACTAACCAACCTCCAAAACCCTAATTAACTTGCACAAAGAGGGGAGGCGCATCTCTAGGAGAGAAAAAAATCAAGTTCAAGGTTCAACAAACTTCCTCACGTGTGGCTAAAAATGCGGTTCATTTTCTTTTTAAATGATGGTTTTCAAATTGTCAACTTCTTCAATATTTATCGGATTTTCTATTAAAACCACTTTTCGGAAATCCCACGACCACTATACATCTAATAGCGTTGGGATGGCAAAATTCTAGGCACTCTGTCAGAAGATAACTGCTCCTAAAGTAAGGATGCCCCTCCAAAGTGATCTTTTAAATTGTTCCTAAGTGTAAACCTTAAGTACTTTGGTTAATTAGTGTGATTAGTTCCATTTTTTCATTGAAAACCTTGAAACCCAAGGTAAGACACTTTGATTGATTCATTACTTCAAAAGTACAACTATTAACACTTCAAAACTTAGGGATACCCTAAGTTGATGGGTTCCCATTCCATAGAATATTTAAGTGTTAATTAATTGCCTTATTGCCTTAGTCAAGTATCCTTTTACTCATCAAGTAGAGGGAGTGCATCGTCTCGATAAGAGGAAAGGGGATGGCCTCATGAACATGTAACAAACTCCCTCATGTGCAATCAAAGGGAAGAGCTCACCAAGTGGAGCCTAGTAATCATCCATGTCTACAATAGCAAGTGTCAAAACATAGGAACATGTGAAGGTGCCTGTTATCGTTCAAATTAGCAGGCTAGGCTTGCAAGTGAAAGGAAATCGCATAAGAAACTTGGATTGCTGTCACCTTTGTCCAATCTCCTAACTTCTTTGGGATCCAATGTTGTCCCAAGGGGAGAGCCCTTTAATGTACCTGCCAAGTAGATGCCAAATTCCTTCCAAACACCTTAAAGCATAGATCAGTGCCTCTAATGGAGTTAAACACACAGTAATAGAGAGAGTTAGGATGGTGTTTGTATAGTAGTTTACGACAGTTTTGCAGGTCTATTTATGGTTAAAATTATAAGCCAACAATTTCATGCCCGAAATTTTAGGGCCGCGAGAATTTAGGGCCGTGAGAATTTAGGGCCACAAAAATTTAGGGCCAAAATTTTGGGGGTCGCGAGAATTTAGCGACGCGATAATTTAGGGCCGAGGTTTTAGAGCCGCGAGAATTTAGGGCCGACATTTTGGGGTCACGAGAATTTAGGGCCGCGAGAATTTAGGGCCGAACTTTTAGGGAGGCCCATAATTTTTTTTATTTTTATTTTTATAGATATAAAGTTGTAGGCCTAATTCTAACCCTATTTCTACCATGAAAATGCAGATTTACACATGAAAATGCAAAATTTAACCCTAAATAATAAATACAAATGTACAAACTAGGGTTTGATGTAGAGAAAGATAAATCAACTTAGGGTTTTAATGGATGTTACCCCAAATCCTAGCGTTAGAGGAAGGTGACATTTTTGTTAATTTTATCCAGATATCACTACTCCCTCTGGATAGCCCTGAGATCTCAAGCAGTTTGAGTCTCTATAAATCAATAATGCATTAAAGACTTAAGAATCAAATGCTATAGATCTCTTAACACTTAAATACTGAAATACACAATCAATCACAGAACACTGGATTTACCCTGGAAACCCAAAACGGGGAAAACCAACTATCTGTGGGGCTTTCTTCTATCTCGAGCCCAGAGCAATATAAGAAGAAAACAAGTACATACAATGTTACCTTAGATGTAACAACCAAACCTGACAGGCTCAAAACCCTAGATCTGCATGCAACAATTGATGCATGCATAGAGGAATTGTACCCTAATCTGTCAACTAGATCTGGATCTGGATCTGTTTGCATTTGTTTGCAGGTAACTCTGACAGTACTGTCTCTCCTACTGCACTGCTCTGATATGCTCTGCTACGGAAGAAGGCCAACTGCTCAATCTGGTGAATGTGCTCTTCCTCTGGATGTCAAACGCTCGTACGAAATCAGATATCAACGGATCTGAGCTCTAATCATCACAGTCCTTCCTCAAACACTGAGGCAAGGATACTCTGAAAGTCTCAACTGCTCAATCGAATCCAAAAACGAGCTCTTCTCTCCTCTGGTAATGCGCCCCTCTCCCTCTTTGGAAGACGCCCTCCTCAATCTCTACAGTAACCACTCTGATGAACTCTCTCAGTCCACAGAACTGGGCGCTAAGTGCCTTTGGACAAGTGGTGTCTGATCCAGCTTAGATCACACCACTCTCCCCCTACAGAAGCTCCTCTCTCTCTCAAAAATTCGCCCTACATGCACTAATGCGCCCTCCTCACTCTTGACTGATATATCTCAGATAAGTCAACTGAGCTACCTCGTCCCGGGACCTCCTGCCTCTATACATAATCTCACCGATCAATTAGGTTTACCAAAACCTAATATCCATGCATGCAAAAAGTCACTTTTGCATGCATCCTTTAATTAATAACTGTACATGCAAATCTCATGCATGCATGAGGCAAAACACCCCGGAAGGTACGCATGCATCCGCCAATGGATTCATGCCACTGAGTAGAGTGTATATTACCCTCTACTCCATACTGATGCCTATACTGCTGATGTACCTCCATGCAAGGCATCTGAATCATGGAGGACATCCTGAGATACCACAATCTCTAACAATTTTTAGCTTTGAAACAACAATTTAGGAAAACAAAAATCGACACCCTAAGGTCATGCCCACCCATAAGAAAACATTTACCATGGGTCTACTAGAGAGAATATGTCATAACATTGGTGTCAACTGAATGTCCACATCTGTCTCTGGCACATATCATGGTGATTGAACAAGTTGGAGGTGTCTCTAGAAAATATCCATGGTCAAACCATAGATATCGTTTTTGAAACCGTTGGATGTGATGGAAGATCACATTGGCAATGATCATTAGGTCACCCATACATGCTGAGGGGTAACAAGGTACAACTTAACGTTCAAGATCTTGTCGAAGGGAGAATTATGATCACACCATGATACATCTTAGTAATGAACAATAGTTTTAAATGTTATGAGTTACTATAGAGCAAAAAGTGACCTCCCGTTGTCATATCAACATAAATGAAAAACTTTTGATGTGCTAATGAGAGAAAAATATATCACAACACACACACATTTGACACCATATTGACCAATTGCATCAAGGCACAAGAATGACACCCTATTGTGCCGAGCTTCCTGAATTCACTAAGGGTGACCCCTTGGCTCTTAAGTCAAGGAGGCCCCAAATCCTCTTGTTCTCAAGGTAAGCTAGATATATTCCAAGACATTAGGAAAGTCCCTTTGTCCCTCCCTGTTTTTTGTAGCAAAATCTCTTTATAAGTAGTGTTCCACGGGGACACGTCCCCCAGGGTTGTGGGTCCGCTCCCCTCGTTTCCCATGCCCTAGGGGCTTGGGGATTCCTTGGGAAATGTTTCTCCACGTCCCCCTTTTTTGGAAACTCAAGGAAATGCACAAGGAACGTCTTAAAGAGATGGGGGGTGTATGGGTGCCCTTTCATGAAAAGGGGGACACCCAGACGGCCCCACATGATTTTCAGTTTTTTTCATAACTTAAAAAAACAAAAAAATCATTAAAGTAATAAACCTAAAGGCTAAAAGCCACCCCACCCAACCCCTCTCTTAAATGCCCAACCCATCCCTTATTCGCACATTTATCTGGATTTCCTTGGAGAGAAGCGGCTGACAACGAAGAAGAGAGGACTGATTTGCCAAAGGGAAGGAACAATTTGCCAAGGGAAGAACGATTTCATTGCTTGAAGGATGGAGCAGGGGGTTTGAAGGTTGGAGCAAGGGGTTTGAACTTTGAAGGCTGGAGCATGGTTTGGTTGGTGTGTCATTGGTCACTCATGAGAGTGACTTTGATTCAGATAGTGACACTCCCATTGATGGTCCCGATGGATTCACGCAGCGGATGCATGAGGAGGACCAGTCCATAGAACTATCTCCTTGATGATCTTTGATGCTTTCAACTTTCTTTTCACTACTTTTATTTTCAGTGTTAATTGTACATTGTTAGTTTTCAGTTTAAATTTTGACTCTAGAAGTAAATACTGTCATTGATGACCTCAGACTGAGTCTTTGACTCATCACTCTTTTGACTCTTTAAATTTGAAGGTGTTTAAGACAAGTTTATGTGACATGTCTATGATTCAGTTTTATGATTTTAATATTTTAAATTTTCATCTATTTTATTTCTATGATTCAAAGTTATAATGGAAGATGTGCATGTATTATAAATTTATAATTTATCAATGTGAAATTCAAATACTCAAATGATAAATGATTCGTGAATCAATGATAAATTGACAACCGTTTTTACAATGATGAATTTACTATTTTGTATTTACTATTTACTTTTAACTTTTAGTATGTAAATGGTGACAGGATGATGAATTTACATGTTAATATGTTGGGATTTATATAAATAATATATTTTTAAGACCTCGACATCCCACCGTCCCCTAAAATTTCCTAAAATTTGGGGGTGGTCTCCATATGTCCCTAATGTGCATTTTCCTGCTCCAGCGCTCACGTGTCCCGGAAACTTGGTGGAACACTGCTTTGATGCTGTTTGATAAGAGAAGAGAGATGAGGAGTAATACATATGTCTTGATGCTAAGATTTTGTCCACAACCATAAATTTTGTTGCAAATGGAAAGCTTAGAAGGGACCTAGGACGATTCCAGCTTCAAGCCTCTATGACCCTAGTGTTCCAACTTCCATGTACTACGTATAGAGTTCTTGCTCCATAGGCATCTGTCTTAAAAGGTGAAGGATGATGACAATCTTCTTCGCTTGATGAACAAATTGTTTCACTGCCTCATTGGGTGAAAAATCTGTATTATCTCTTGCCACTGTGGATGAGGATTCAAATGCAATAAGGATGCGTCTCCTTGGTGGTCAATTATAAAATTGTACTCAGGAAGGGTTTCTGAGGTCCTAGATTGTTCATCTTACCCTTGTTTTGTTTAGCACTATAAGTGATATTCTTCATATTGGGATTCTTGGGGGTATGTTCAGGAGGAGACTCAACTGTCACAAAATACTAAAATAGTGCTCTGGCAGCTTGCTGTCCCTGTTGTTTTTCTGCATTAAATTAGGCATTTACCTTTATATTATGCATTTGGGTGTGCCCAACATAAACACAAATTCTGTATTAATAATGGTCACAGCACTAAAACAGAAATTACAGTATGTAATTGCTGTTTTATACTTTAATCAGCGAGTTTTCTGCATATTTTTGCATTGGGATTCATGCTAATGCTTAGCATTAAATTTCTGCATCATTTTCCATGCATTATTTCAGCGTTTAAGAACAATTTCCACACTCTGGCAGCACTGTTTTTGAGAGGGCTTTCCTGATCTTGATTGTACTTTTTCGCATATTAACTTTTACGTCCTGTAAAAAGCATAGGAACGTTTCTCTTATATATTTATCTTTTTGCAGAGACAATTATTAATTTGGTTTTTATTATATTTATTAGATGTAGGGTAGAATATTTGAGAATTTACTGCTTGGTGTTTTAGTTGGTTGTGCTATTTTCTGGGATTTCGTAAATTCTTGATTATTAAATTAACATTTGCAGGTCGAGATACTACTGCAAGATATATAGCTAGCGATGTTCCAAAAAGAATGATTCCGGCGCCTGTTCTAAATGGAACAAAAGTCACGGTGACATCGCAGCCAATCAACAATGGCTACGTTGGACGAAGGAACGTCTCTAGTTGGGTAAGTATAATTTATTTGTGAAATTCCATAAAGAAACTGGTATCCTTTATCTCTACTAAATTCTAATTCCACTTTCCTGTAATTAATGTAAGATATAGTTTTATAAAACGTATTATTTCTATAGTTTTATATTAGCAAGAAGTTACATTATTTGAGTGGAGACTCAACTTTACAAGGCTTTGATTTGGATTTATCAGCTAAAAGAATGCAGAGAGCTACTTGAAGATGCCCAACAAGCATTGGAAGAAGTGCAGAATTCTCTGTATGCAATTGAAGTGACTAGCGAGGTGTTGGATGCAGGCAGGCCTGAACTTGATCCAGGTCTAAGGCATGATTTTTTATGCACCCGTGCAACAGGTTTTCTAAAGGTTCTACCACAGTTACCTTAAAAATAATAGTTTTTAGTGCTGACAAAAGATCTAGTGAATGCCTATCCTGTGTACTAAGGGTCACTATTTCAACAGAGATCATGGAAAAATGATGCTCATATGGCTATACGGGATTGCAATGAGGCTTGTACCATCAATCCTATGTCTGGGTTGGCTCATGCTATGATGGCAGAATCCCTTTCACAGGTTTTGTTTTGCTGCTTCTTAGCGTTCTTAGTTGGTGAAGTACCAATATATGTTTTTTAATACCTGTTATTTGCGAAGGAATTTGAAGCTAGAATCATTAATGCACTGCACATGGCATTTTACTGTCGATATTTGGCATTTTAATGTGACTTTATTTTATATCCAACTACATATTAAGGCCATGTTGGTTATTGTTGTATATGCATCCTTGGTTGCAGCTAGGAAAACACAAAGAGGCTCTAGATTATGCTGTGCGAGCCAATTTTTTGGATCCAACAAACCATAAGCTTGCTGAAAAAGTACAATCTCTGAGGGAAAATCTTGTTACAGGTTGGTTTTATCTTAGATTTTTATTATCAACATAAATTTGTTCATATGTATCCTTTTAATTTGAAAATTATGAAAATTCATTAAAACAAACACACAACGTAAGACTAAAAGAGAGAGGGAATTGCTTCTTGAAAGTTGTGTCTTTGCATTACTTTGAAAGTTTGATGATACAAAGTTGTAATACAGATTCAGACCAAATTGGAGACTGAAGATAAAAATAGGTCTTCAGGGTTCTATAAAACCACCCTAGCATGGTTACTTAACAATAATAACTTTTCTTATACGAGCACTAAAAATAGCTGTTTTAAAATTACTGCTAAAAATAGAATAAATATAGTTTTAGTGATTATTATTTCCTCTCTAATTCGAGGAAACTGTCCCCAATTTTTGTTGGAGATGGGGAAATTGCTTCAAAGGTGCATTGAGAGATCCACTTAGTTTGCAAAGGAAAGCTACCTTTTCTTCCCACCAAGCACAGTATAGTTCGATTTCTATGCCCAGTTCATGTTTTGCTATTGAGTATTCTATCTTTTAAGAGTGGAGGTGCAAAATTTGGAATTGTATCTCATGGATGTACAACCTTTACACCTTAGAAATGTGGTGTTTCCTGATATGTATTACTTGATTGATATTCACCACATCGTGTATGTAGAAATTTATGTGTCCATACATAACACAATTCTCACCAAGAGATTTTGAGAGAATAATAAATGCCAATATATTAATGATGCTGCATAAAGCACATGAACAGGAGCCTGAGGTAGGCTACCCAAATTACATATACCACTCATGTTATTCATCCCTCATTACATTAATATATAACAACATAGGTTGGTTATGGTGGTTTAACTATCTAACCACTAACCTTAACCTCTAAATGTTCTATGGTTGCATAACATTAACAACTAATGTTGATGTTTATTAAATGTTACAGTATATAACAGATACATTAATATAAATTGGAGTTCAATGTTTGCTCCCTCAACAGTTCTTGCCAAGAGAAGCTGGAAGATCCAAGTTCAAAGCATTGATCCAACAGATTGTAAGATGGTGTACAGACCATAGCAAATGTTCTTTAACTTGTGATCCTTGGCTTTCTTTAACTTGTGATCCTTGGCTTTCTTGAATCTCTCATTTTCTAAATCCAACCAAAATTTGTTTTCCTTCTTGGATTGTATGTGCAAACCTTTGCTTATTGTGTAAGATTTTACATTTAGCTTGGGTCTTGAGATGACATCCATGACCCTTGCATGTACTTTTAATAGCTATTCCACAAGAGATGTAGCTTTCTGTTCTTTTGGTCGATGAGAAGCATGAGTAGAAAGTACAACTAGAATCTCATGTGGAGAAAGAGAGGTTGAAAACTATTGCAAACCTTTTAAGGAGAATATTCCATGGAAGTTTGTAAATCTCTATTATAGCTGAGCTGAATTTTGTAAACGTGTTGATCCCTGTAAAGTACAGCTGGAATATCATGTGGAACAGGAGGTTGAAAAAGATAACAAACCTCAAAAGGAGACTATCTTGTGGGAGCATGTAAGAGCTTTGTTGAAAAACATAACAAACTTGAAAAGAAGACTATCTTGTGGGAGCATGTAAGGGCTGATTATAGCTGTGTTGAATTTTGTAGAGATATTGGTCTCCCCATTGTTTATTGAATTGATGATTAATGCAAATCGCATGTAAAAGTATTTTGTTGTCAGATTTTACCTGTCCGTGATCTAAGAATGAAATGGAGAGCACTAAGTTGCCCTTCTTCAAAGATTATACTAACATAGTTGTACTAGTAATTTCTAGTTGTTAAAGTGAGTTTTGCATGCAACTATTTTTAGGTTTTTGGTAAACCTAACTCCTTAGTGAGATGTTATAAGGAAGACAGGAGGTGACTGTCTTCATTAGAGAGACTATTGATCTGAAATAGATCAAGAGAGAGGAGGATGACTTCACTTGTGAAGGAGGGCGCATTCCTCAAGGAGGAAGAAGCTCGTACCGCATCCGGTAGAGCATTTGAGTGTCTGTAACTTGCAGAGTATCTTCGTCTCAGAGATTGAGGAAGACTAGTGACGATCAGAGCTCAGATCTGCTGAGATCTGATTCAGTACGAGTCATTCATCATTGGAGGGAGGGTGCACTTGTGCATGCAGAGGAGGATGTTTTCAGTCAGATGGTAGTCTTTAGAGCGAGTAGAGCAGAGCAGAGGATAGAGACAGATAGATCAGGCAGAGGCGGATGCAGGGATACTCAGATCCAGTTTTGCAGTTAGGGCTCATCTCTTCAGTGCATGCATCAGCTGGATGCATGCTGTTAGTTTTGTACCTACGGAAGTGTTCCCCTAGTGATTTTTTCCTAAGTCACTTAGAAGGGGGAAAAAGGTGACCCTCAACATTAAATGTCACTTAATGAGACTTTATAAAGTTAAAGTCACTTTTTGATAAATCTTAAGTGGGTGAGTGAAATTTATTTAAGTGATTTAAATAAAAGGTATTTTCACTCTCAATGAATCTCAACCATCCGATGAGATCTAATCTCCACCGTTGGATTAGAACAACTCACTTAGGGTTTAGACAAAAAGGGTTGAGGGAGGCAAACCCATTTATTCTTGACAATTTTGAGAAGAGAAAAAAAGAGTTGAGAGAGAAGGAAGGCGAGCTAGGGTATTGGCACGAATTCCAAGGAGAGAAAGTGCACAGAAATCGAGGAGGCAGATAGTAGCACGGTTTTCTAGAAGTGATTTTTCAGTGGGCACGATTCCCAAGACCGTACAGCAGGTTATTGGCATAGTTTTCGAGGTGCATTAATAGCATGTTGATGGCACAGATTTCGAGGACCGTACAGCAGCAATAAAGCTGTACCGTACTGCATAGAAATCGAGGAGTTTTGCTGGGCATGATTTCCAAAGTTTTGGCACAGATTTCGAGGGCCATACAGCTGCATTTAATGCTGCTGTACTGTACATTAATTTTTGAGTGTATTTAACTGAGAAGTTTGGCACATAAATCAAGGTCTGAGTTGGCTGAGTTTTGGCACAAATTTCGAGAAGAAACTTGCACAGAAATCGAGGCAGCTAGGCACAGAAATCGAGGCAGCAGTCAGGGTATTTGGGTGGTTGAGATAAGTATTATTTTGACTGTAAAAATCATTGAACTGAATATATTGCTGAAGAAATAAAAATCTCTCTCTCTCTCTCTCTCTCTCTCTAACTGGTTTTCCCCGTGGGGGTTTTACCAGGGCTTGATTTTGGCCAAAAATTTCTGAGTCTTTCATTTTCATGGTGTGAATGTTTAAATGTGTTTTTCAGCCTGTTAGAAGCATTTTACTGTGTGTTTAATTGTTACAGTAATTTTTCATAAGTAACCTACAGCCAATGCATAACCGGCTGTAAGTGAAAACCACAAAATGTTGACATAAACCAGCAAACAGTAAAGGCAGAAATTTCTACATGGTATCAGAGCAAGGGGGCAGAAAACAGTGATAGTTTGCAGACACACAGAAATTTTCAAATCTCAGAAACTTCAGTTTTTTTTTATCTTCTGTTAGTGGGCAGCGTTCTGTTGGGTTGGTGTTCAAATGGCTACAGGTCTGAGGATTGAGGATAGGCTGAATGGAACAGAAAATTTTGTGCCTTGGAAGGCCAAAATCTTGTTGATTTTGGAGGAGAATGAGCTATGGGTGGAGGTGGTGAGGAACACTGCTGCCAACCCCATTGCCATTCCAGATGGCACAGATGCTACAACACTTTCAGCCTTCAACAAGAAGGACTGTAAGGCTAGGAGGATTATCCTTGATGCAGTAAAAGACCACATAATCCCTCACATTTCCGGGAAGACCAAGGCACATGAGATGTGGAGTGCCTTGACCAGCTTGTATGAGAGTTCCAATGAGAACAGAAAGATGGTTCTCAAGGAGAAACTCAAGAGTATCAAGATGAATGGAGGAGAGGGAGTCACAGCTTACCTCACTAGGATTTCTGCAGTTTGGGATGAACTGGTAGCGGTTGGTGAAGTGGTATCTCCTACTGAGCTAGTACGCACAGCAGTGAACAGGGCTTCGAAGTCCTGGAGTGTATTTGTGCAGGCCATAGTGGGTAGAGAGAACCTACCGTCTTGGGAGAGACTGTGGGACGACTTTGTGCAGGAGGAGACCAGGAGGGGTCTCGTATAGGGCAGTTCATCAAGTGGTGGGGCAGATGAGGAGAATGTGGCACTGACAGCCAAGGGTAAGAAGAAGAAGGGTCCCAAGAAGAATGGGGCCAAGGGGCAGCAGCAGCAACAACCGCAGGGTGGACAGAAGAAGGACTTGAGTAAAATCAAGTGTTATTGTTGTCAGGCGTTTGGGCACTATGCATCACAGTGTCCAAGCAAGAAGAAGAAGAAGGGACAGGGACAACAGACAACAGCCTCAGTAAAGGTTGATGATTTTGGTGACAGGTTTCAGAGGGAGTTTTCCCTATATGCTGGACAGATTGAGGGAGAGAGAGTCTCCTTAGCCACCAGCACAGACATGGATATGGAGAGTGAGCATTCATTGTTGACAAGGCATCAGACAGGTCCATCCACCACTGGTACGTGGTACATTGACAGTGGAGCCTCGAGACACATGACAGGTACTCGGGAGTTGTTTTCCGAGCTATCACGGACAGCTAGAGAGGTGGAGGTGGTACTTGGTGACAACACCATTGTTAGAGCAGTGGGTTAGGGGACCATTACATTTGAGAGGGAGTCCATGAGTCCCATGACTTCGAGGGATGTGTTGTACGTCCCTGGGTTGAAAAAGAACCTTGTTTCAGTTTCCACTATTGAGGACAGGGGTCTTGGGGTGTGTTTCTCAGATGGGAGAGTGCAGGTGTTTCCCAAGACCACAGGTGTATCTACCCCCATGGATATTGGAGTTAGATGTGGAAGATTGTACAAGTTATTGTTTCAGCCATAGCATGCTCTAGCACACAGCAGCAGCAGCAGTGAGCTATGTGAGTTATGGCACAGGAGGATGGCCCATTTACATCACCCCGCTCTGAGATTGTTGAGGAGCATGGTCACAGGTTTACCTGAGTTCGACACTGAGCAGAGTGATGTGTGCAGAGGGTGTGCTTTGGGAAAGTACACCAAGACTATTTTTCCTAGCAGTGACACGAGAGCAACAGGAGTGCTTGACTTGATTCATTCTGACATTTGCGGTCCTATGTCCTCAGTATCTCTGACTAGTCACGAGTACTATATTAGCTTCATTGATGACTACTCCAGGAAGACCTGGATCTACTTCTTGAGGAACAAGAAGTCCCCACTAGTGTTGAGTGTCTTCGAAGGGTTCAAAGCCCTTGTGGAGAAGCAGACGGGGAGGAAGATCAGGATGTTGAGATTAGATAATGGGGGTGAGTATACCTCCAAGGAGTTCAATGCTTTTTGCAGGCAGGAGGGTATATAGCGACAGTTGACAGTTCCCTACACTCCTGAGCAGAATGGAGTAGCAGAGAGAAAGAACAGGTCGATCGTTGGAGCAGCGAGAGCCATGCTTCATGATCAGGGGTTGCCATTCTTTCTATGGGCAGAGGCTTGCAACACTGCAGTGTATTTGCAGAACAGGAGTCCTCACCGTGCTTTGGGGAGGATGACTCCAGAGGAGATGTATTCAGGCAAGAAGCTTGAGGTGAGTCATTTTCGGATATTTGGCTCTCTGACTTACTCTCACGTCCCTTCTGAGAAGAGGACGAAGTTCGAGCCCACTGCAGAGAGAGGTATCTTTGCGAGTTATGATGAGACTTCGAAGGCATATCGACTTTACATTCCTGGCCAGAGGAGAGTTGTAGTTGGGCGGGAAGTGAAGTTTGTTGAGGAGAGGGCCTTCAGGAAGTCGAGAGAGATGGAGCAGGGGGAGCCACCAGCTCCCACACCTCAGTTGATACAGGCTTCTTCGATACAGGTTTTAGGTTCGCAGGTTTCTAGGGTGACTGGATCACAGGGTACAGGCACAGCTTCTACAGGATCAGTGGTTCAGATTACAGGTACTTCAGGGACAGGTTCAGGGACAGGCACATGTTCAGGATCACAGGTTTCAGGCTCACAGGTTATAGGGTCCTTTGGGACTAGTTCATCAGCTACAGGTCCTCGGGGTGTTAGACCTTCTGCTTCTGGCACTTCCTCAGATGAGGATACACCAGTTTGGGAGGAACCTTCAAGGAAGAAGAAGCCTAAGTGGCTTCAGGACACCTTGAAGGAAGCAAAAGCATTTGGTAGACCTCAGGAGGCGATCAGGACAGTTGTTGAGCTAGACAGATATGGGATGGCCCTTGTTGCGAGTCTTCGTGACTCTGCGCCTTCTACCTTTGAGGAGGCTTCTCAGCATCAGGTATGGAGAGATGCCATGATGGAAGAGTACCATTCCATCATGAAGAATGATGCTTGGGAGATTGTGCCGAGACCTGAGGGGAAGTCAGTTGTGACTTTCAAGTGGCTTTACAAGGTCAAGCATGCTGCAGATGGCAGTGTGGAGAAATTCAAGGCTCGATTTGTGGCTAGGGGGTTCTCACAGGTTGAGTTAGTTGACTATGATGAGACATTTGCTCCAGTTGCTCGGTATTCCTCTATCAGGGCAGTGATAACTATAGCAGCAGAGATGGGTTGGAAGATCCACCAGATGGATGTGAAGACTGCATTTCTCAATGGTCTTCTGCAGGAGGAGGTGTATTTGGAGCAGCCACAAGGATTCGAGATACATGGGAGAGATTCTCATGTGTGCAGGCTTAGGAAAGCCTTGTACGGTCTGAAGCAAGCTCCTAGAGCTTGGTACTCCAAGATCGATGCATATTTGACTTCGATGGGATTTCAGAAGAGTGAGGCTGATCCCAACCTATACTACATTGTGGTTGGTGGTGATCCACTCATTCTTCTGTTATATGTTGATGACTTATTTATCACTGGAGATGAGCGTCTTATTGCACAGTGCAAGAGAGATCTTGCTGTTGAGTATGAGATGACTGATATTGGGCTGATGCATTACTACTTGGGGATGGAGGTTTGGCAGGAGCCTGGACATATTTTCCTAGGACAGGGGAAGTATGCAGCAAAGATTCTGAAGAGTTATTGGATGGAGGACTGCAGGCCTATGTCTACACCTATGGTCACCAACTTGAAGCAACTTCATGCTTCAGAGGGTAAGTTGGTGGATCCCACACTATATCGTCAGCTGATCGGATCGTTGATGTATCTGGTCAACACCAGGCCAGACCTGTGTTTTGCGGTCAACACTCTTAGCCAGTTGATGGTGCAGCCTAGGAGTGTGCATTGGACTGCTGCAAAGCACATCTTGAGATACCTAGTAGGGACAGTGGATTATGGTCTGGACTACAGGCGTTTGGATGGAGTCAGCTTGGTTGGGTTCACAGATTCAGACTGGGCAGGTTGTGTGAGGGACCGGAAGAGCACTTCCGGTCGCTGTTTCAGCTTGGGCTCGGCAACAGTGTCGTGGTTCAGCAGGAAACAGAAGTTTGTTGCATTGAGTTTTGCTGAGGCTGAGTATTTGGCAGCCAGTCAGGCGACTTGCGAAGCACTGTGGCTTCGTAAGTTATTGGTAGATTTATTTGATCAACAGCTGAGACCTATGGTGATTTATTGCGACAATCAGAGTTGCATTCAGCTCTCTGAGAATCCGGTAGTCCATGACAGGTTGAAGCACATTGAGATCAGGTCCCACTTCATTCGAGACTACGTTCAGAGAGGGGCAGTTGAGCTACAGTATATATCCACTGATGAGCAGGTTGCAGATGTCCTGACGAAGTCTTTGGGGAGGGGGAAGTTTTTCTTCTTCAGAGATAAGTTGGGAGTGGTGCAGAACGCCTTCCTCGGTAAGAGGGAGTGTTAGTTTTGTACCTAGGGAAGTGTTCCCCTAGTGATTTTTGCCTAAGTCACTTAGAAGGGGGAAAAATGTGACCTTCAATATTAAATGTCACTTAATGAGACTTTATAAAGTTAAAGTCACTTTTTGATAAATCTTAAGTGGGTGAGTGAAATTTATTTAAGTGATTTAAATAAAAGGTATTTTCACTCTCAATGAATCTCAACCATCGGATGAGATCTAATCTCCACCGTTGGATTAGAACAACTCACTTAGGGTTTAGACAAAAAGGGTTGAGGGAGGCAAACCCATTTATTCTTGACAATTTTGAGAAGAGAAAAAAAGAGCTGAGAGAGAAGGAAGGCGAGCTAGGGTATTGGCACGAATTCCAAGGAGAGAAAGTGCACAGAAATCGAGGAGGCAGACAGCAGCACGGTTTTCTAGAAGTGGCACGGTTTTCTAGACAGTGATTTTTCAGTGGGCACGATTCCCAAGACCGTACAACAAGTTATTGGCACAGTTTTCGAGGTGCATTAACATGTTGATGGCACAGATTTCGAGGACCGTACAACAGCAATAAAGCTGTACCGTACTGCACAAAAATCGAGGAGTTTTGCTGGGCACGATTTCCAAAGTTTTGGCATAGATTTCGAGGGCCGTACAGCTGCATTTAATGCTGCTGTACCGTACATTAATTTATGAGTGTATTTAACTGAGAAGTTTGGCATAGAAATTGAGGTTTGAGTTGGCTGAGTTTTGGCACAAATTTCGAGAAGAAACTTGCACAGAAATCGAGGCAGCTAGGCACAGAAATTGAGGCAGCAGTTAGGGTGTTTGGGTGGTTGAGATAAGTATTATTTTGACTGTAAAAATCATTGTACTGAATATATTGCTGAAGAAATAAAAATCTCTCTCTCTCTCTCTAACTGGTTTTCCCCGTGGGGGTTTTTCCAGGGCTTAATTTTGGCCAAAATTTTTTGAGTCTTTAATTTTCATGGTGTGAATGTTTAAATGTGTTTTTCAGCCTGTTAGAAGCATTTTACTGTGTGTTTAATTGTTACAGTAATTTTTCATAAGTAACCTATAGCGAATGCATAACCGGCTGTAAGTGAAAACCACAAAATGTTGACATAAACCAGCAAACAGTAAAGTGCAGAAATTTCTACACATGCAAATTTAGAGTTTTGCCTGTAGAGATTTCTGAGGTAACCTTGTATTGTACTTGTCTCTTTTCCTATATGCTCTGGGTTCGAAAAAGAAGATAGCCCCGCAGTTTGTTGGTTTTTCCCCAAAAGGGTTCCAGGGTACATCTGTTGTTTATGTGTGATTGCATTCATATTTTTCAGTTGGTAAATGCAGATCTAGTTGTTTGAGTTAATATTAATGTTGTATTGATATCAAGACTCATACCGCTTGAGATCTCAGGGCGATCCAGAGGGAGTAGTGATCTCTGGATCAAATATTTACATGGTATCAGAGCCCTGGTAAGGGTTAGGGTGAGCATCACACACAGATCTACTACTACAACATCAGATCTACAAGTATGGGGGAAGATCATGTTACTTGCACTTCTTGCTCCGCTATGGATATTGATGAGTGTGCTATCGATGGGATTGACAGGGAGATGGCTCTCAACTCTTGTCAATCATTGATGGACTCCACTTCTAGTGTATGGTACATAGATAGTGAAGCTTCTAGTCATATGACGATGTTCGAGGATACTTTTCTGACCTAGCAGAGGATGGGATAGATCTTGAGATTGTCCTGGGAGATGACTCTACGGTCAAAGCTATAGGACGAGGAACTGTGTCTTTTCAGAAAGACTCTGGAGAACAGATGAGGGTTCATGATGTCCTATATGTTCCAGGTCTCAAGAAAAACTTGATCTCCGTATCTACTATTGAAGATCGAGGATTATGGGTGATGTTCAGAGATGGAAATGTACTAGTTCATCCCAAGGCATCCAATGTTGCCTCAGCTGAGAGGATTGGAGTCCGCAGTGGGAAATTGTACAAACTGAGTTTCCAACTACATCATGCCCTAAGTCATAGCAGCCGTGATGAGGAATGTGACCCCTCTGAGCTTTGGCATAGGAGGATGGCTCATCTGCACCATCCTGCCCTAAAGATCTTGAGGGAGATTGTGACAGGAATACCTGAGTCCAGCATTGAGCACACCGATGTGTGTAAAGGGTGTGCTCTCGGGAAGTACGTTAAGACAGCTTTTCCTAAGAGCGATACTAGAGCTATGAGAGCTCTTGAGTTGATTCATTCTGACGTTTGTGGTTCAATGTCCACCACATCACTGAAAGGATACAAGTACTATGTATCTTTCATTGATGACTACTCCACGAAGACCTAGATCTACTTCTTGAAAAGCAAAGAGTCTAAGGAAGTTTTGCAGAAGTTCCAAGAGTTCAAAGCTCTTGTGGAAAAACAAACGGAGAGGAAGATTAAGATCTTCAGATCAGATAATGGGGGAGAGTACACCTCCAATGAGTTCAATCAGTTTTGCACTTAGGAAGGCATCAAGAGGCAGTTGACTGTACCTTATACACCTCAATAGAATGGCGTGGCTGAGAGGAACAACAGGGCCATCATTGGAGCTACGAGATCCATGTTGCACGATTAGGGATTGCCATTCTTTCTTTGGGCTGAAGCATGCAACACTACATCCTACATTCAGAACATGAGCCCTCATAAGGCATTGGGGGACAAGACCCCTGAGGAGGCTTTTTCTGGAAAGAAGCTCGAAGTTGGGCATTTTAGAATTTTTGGATGCCTTACCTACTCTTATGTTCCTTCGGAGAAAAGGATAAAGCTGGAACCTACTGTAGAGAGAGGATTTCTTGTTGGGTATGATGAGATTTCGAAGACCTATCGCATTTACATCCATGCACTCAAAAAGACAGTTGTGAGGCGGGATGTGAAGTTTCAGGAGGATCGGGCTTTTCATAAATCATGTGAGTCAGATAAGGGGAAACAATAGGGTGTCACTTCCCTTCATGACACAGGTCAGAGTACCATTCAGCAGTCAACATGGTCTCAAGTGTCAGGAGTGACTGATGCACAGGATACAGGTTCCACAGGAACATGGGCAGGATCCAACACAGGTTCTCAGATTGGTGATCAACTGAGATCAGGATCTCAGATCACAGGTACTCGTGCTACAGGATCGACGGGTACAAGTACCTCTACTGGAGGCACTCATTCTGATACGGGACATTGGGATGAGGATGAGGAGTTTTCTTCACAGGATGTCACTTCAGGCAAGAGGAAGCCCAAGTGGCTTCAAGATAGCTTGAAGGATGCCCAGGCAGTAGGAACTCCCAAGAAATACGTAAGAGAAAGAAAGACTCCACAGCAATTTTGCAGTTAGTTAGCTTTAGTAAGCAGTATCAGTGAGTCAGAGCCATCCTCTTACGAACAAGCTGCAGGGAAGCAGGCCTGGAGAGATGCCATGTTGGAAGAGTATGCTTCCATCATGAAGAATGATGTTTGGGAAGTGGTACCCAGACCTGAGGGAAAATCTGTGGTCACCTCTAGATGGCTCTACAAAATCAAGTATGCTGCAGATGGCAGCATTGAGAAGTACAAAGCCAGATTTGTTGCTAGAGGGTTCTCATAGATAGAGGGAGTCGACTATGATGAGACTTTTGCCCCTGTGGCTAGGTATTCTTCCATCAGGATTGTGATCTCTGTTGTAGCAGAGATGGGATGGAAGATTCACCAGATGGACGTCAAGACGACATTTCTCAATGGAATCATCGAGGAGGAAGTCTACATTGAGCAACCAGAGGGCTTCGAGGTACGTGAGCGAGAGTCTCATGTATGCAGATTGAAGAAAGCCCTGTACGGTTTGAAACATGCACCCAGAGCTTGGTACTCTAGGGTAAATACCTATCTGCAGTAGCTAGGGTTTCAAAAGAGTGAAGCAGACCCAAATCTCTACTTCATTGTGGTGAGAGGGGATCCTCTTATTCTTGTGCTTTATGTAGATGACCTGTTTATTACAGGAGTAGAGAAACTCATCAGTGATTGCAAGAAGGATCTTGCATCTGAGTTTGAGATGAAGGATATAGGGCTGATGCATTACTTCCTAGGGATGGAAGTCTGGCAAGAGGATGGGCATATCTTTCTCAGTTAGGGAAAGTACGCGATGGACATTTTGAAGAGATTTCAGATGCAGGACTACAAGCCTATGACTACCCCTATGACGACCAACTGGAAGAAGCATGTGGCTTTTGAGAGTAAGTTGGCCGATTCCACTAAGTATAGACAGGTCATCGGTTCCTTGATGTATTTGGTCAACACCAGACCACATTTGAGTTTGTAGTCAACACCTTGAGTCAGTACATGGTGGAACCCAGAGATGTGCACTGGGTAGTAGCAAAGCATGTTTTGAGATACATCAGTGGAATTGCAGAGTATGGACTGAAATATGTGAGGCAGGGAGAAGTCCAGCTTGTGGGGTTCACAGATTCAGACTGGGCAGGGAATGCAGGTGAGAGGAAAAGCACCTCCGGATGTTGCTTCAGCTTAGGTTCGGCAGTTGTGTCATGGTTCAGCAGGAAGCAAAAGTCTGTTGCATTGAGCTCTGCAGAAGCAGAATATATGGCGGCCAACTTAGCTAGTTGTGAAGCCATCTGGCTTCGCAAGATGTTGGTGAGTCTATTTGATCAATAGTTGGAGCCTACGGTGATTCACTATGACAATCAGAGTTGCATCAAACTCTCTTAGAATCCAGTCTTTCATGATCGATCCAAACACATTGAGATCAGATATCACTTCATTCGTGATCATGTTCAGAAGGGAGTAGTTGAGCTTCAGTACATTTCTACAGATGAGCAGGTTGCAGACATTCTGACGAAGTCCTTGATGAAGACTAAGTTTGAGTACTTTAGGGAGAAGATGGGAGTGGTCCAGAATCCTTTCCTGGTTAAGAGGGAGTGTTAAAATATTAACCAGGAAAATGATCAGAGAGGAATGCATGCATGCAAAAGTTAGTTTTGCATGCAACTATTTTTAGGTTTTTGGTAAACCTAACTCCTTAGTGAGATGTTAGAAGGAAGACATGAGGTGACTGTCTTCATTAGAGAGACTATTGATTTGAGATAGATCAAGAGAGAGGAGGACGACTTCACTTGTGAAGGAGGGCGCATTCCTCAAGGAGGAAGAAGCTCGTACCGCATCTGGTAGAGCATTTGAGTGTCTAACTTGCAGAGTATCTTCGTCTCAGAGATTGAGGAAGATCAGTGATGATCAGAGCTCAGATCTGCTGAGATCTGATTCAGTACGAGTCATTCATCATTGGAGGGAGGGCGCACTTGTGCATGCAAAGGAGGACGTTTTCAGTAAGAGGGCAGTGTTCAGAGCGAGCAGAGCAGAGGATAGAGACAGATAGATCAGGCAGAGGCGGATGCAGGGATACTCAGATCCAGTTTTGCAGTTAGGGCTCATCTCTTCAGTGCATGCATCAGCTGGATGCATGCAAATTTAGAGTTTTGCCTGTAGATATTTTTGAGGTAACCCTATATTGTACTTGTCTCTTTTCCTATATGAACTGGGCTCGAGAAAGAAGATAGCCCCACAGTTTGTTGGTTTTTCCCCAAAAGGGTTCCAGGGTACATCTGTTGTTTATGTGTGATTGCATTCATATTTTTCAGTTGGTAAATGCAGATCTAGTTGTTTGAGTTAATATTAATGTTGTATTGATATCGAGACTCATACCGCTTGAGATCTCAGGGCGATCCAGATGGAGTAGTGATCTCTAGATCAAATATTTACACTAGTGATCTAATCAACCCAAGAAAATATACAAAGATGAAGAACCTCATGTTGAAATGCATGTTAACTTCTCCCTCCCAAAATTTCTTCAACTAAGCATGGAGGGAAACTCCTACAACTCCAACCAAGCCCTAGCAAATGAATCTCTCCACTATTTATAGGCTTCCATCCTCTCAAATTAGGGTTTGGTTCCTTTTAGGGTTAGAGAAGGAAAATGATATTTTATTCCATAAAAATATCCTCCATCCTAGGGCGTACTTCCATAGGGTTTTCTCTAGGTGGTTTGGGGCCTCTTGAACTCTAGCGCTCCACTTAGATAGCTTTCCAAACCCTAATGCTCCTCTTCTAGAGTCCAAATTGTTAAAAGAATGTAACTGCGGAAGATATTCTATTTGATACTTGTCTATTGTATTATTGTATTCCTCCTTTGGGAGATGTCATTGATGTAATTAATAATGTAAGAGTCATTGAAAGAGTCAATGTAAGGCCTAGGTCTTATGTCGGCCTAGAAGAACCCAAAAGAGATTATTATATTTTGTATTTGACAAGTTGACCCAGTCAGTTAGGACTTAGGAGAAGTCGGCCTTGTTGGGAAAAAGTCACCCCAACGGAAGAATATAAATAGAGGAGGTCTCTCTCATTTGTAATCACTCAATTCACTCACACAAGTTCGCTTAGGAGAGAGAGAGAAGTTCGCACAAGTGGAGGAGGAGCTGATTTTGTCTTTGGGTTTACTTTTGTACTTTGTGATTTCTTTATTGAGGAAGATTTTGCTGGGGTTTTCTATCTTGTGGTTTCTCCGAGAGAAATATTGTGTTCATTGTGTTCTTGCTGTGCTTGTATTTCTTTAAGTGATAGATTCTTTATCGTTATATGATAAACAAGTAAAAACTAACATGATATAAGAGCTGGCTTGAAAGAATACATTGTGCAACCTCCAGAACTGTAGAAACTAGGGTTTCTTGTTCCAGGAGCTCCCTCCACAGATTTGCTAAAAACGATAGTGCATCTAACTCGCCTCACTAAGGCGCATCTTTCTGTCGAAGCGGATTTTCATTTTTTGGTCCCCCACTACAGCCCGGGAGAATTAGGGCATCAAGTTTTTGGATCATTTGCTCGCAGAATTGGGAAAAGGAGTACTTTTGCTCAAATCACCTTGAGGAGGCGAATTCGCTCATCCAATTATATCTCCAAAATTTTGAAGTTTGAATATAGGGTTTCTTTGACAAACCCTCGGTCAAGGAAGAAGTTGATTTTAGAAGGACAACTTTTCTGGTAAGTCTCAAATCTATTATATTTCCATTTGAAGTACTCATTATATCAAGGTGACAAGCAATACCAAGCTTGATGAGAAGCTTGAGGGAGCTGAGAACTTCAGGGCATGGAAGTATAGAGTCATGCTCATCCTTGAAGAACATGACCTAGAAGACTATGTAAAGGAAGGACTTACAGAACCAGAGGGAGATGAAGCCAAAGCAAGGCATAAGAAGAATTTAGTCAAGGCAAAGAGGATCATTGTTGGCTCCATCAAAGACCACTTGATCCCTCATGTATCTTCCAAGAAGACAGCAAAAGAAATGTTTGATGCCTTGACCAGCCTGTTTGAAGGAAAGAATATCAACAGGAAGATGACCTTGAGAAATCAACTCAAGGGTGTGAAGAACTTGAAGTTTGAGTCCATGCACTCATACTTCTCCAGAGTGTCCCAGATAAAAGAACAATTAGAAGCTATTGGAGACATGGTAGAGGATGTAGAAGTTGTAATGACCACTTTGAATGGTCTCCCCAGAGATTGGGAACAATTTGTTTGTTGTATTTGTGCTAGAAAGAAATTGATCCAGCTCAGACAACTATGGGAAGAGTGTGCGCAAGAGGAAGAAAGAATAGTGGTGAGAGAGGAGAAACTAAACGATAATGAAGATCAAGCTTTGGCCACTCATGCCAAAGGTTGAAGGAAAAAAAAGAGTGATGTATGTACCCACTCTCCCAGAAGATCTCAAGGACAACAAAAGAATAAGAGATTCAAGAGAGACCTCTCCACCATTGAATGTTACTCTTGTCACAAGACAGGACATCTGGCAAGAAATTGTCCATCCAAATCAAGACATCATAAGAAGTAGAAGAAGAGGTTTCATGCACATGCAGCGGAAGATAGTGATGAAGAAGCAAAAACCAGAGATGATGAAGATTTCAGTGAAGAATATGTTCTAATATCAGCCCTCGCTGGTTCAGTATCTCATGGGAGTGATACTTGGATAGTAGATAGTGGAGCTTCAACACGTGACGGGATACAAAGAATCCCTCTCACATTTTATTCAGAAGGAATCTCCACACACGGTAAAGCTTGGAGATGATTATCAATATCCCATCAAAGGAATGGGAGAAGCCTCTTATAAATTGGACTCTGGAAAGTCCATGAATATGAAAGATATACTTTATGTACCAGGTTTGAAGAAGAACCTTCTATCTTTTTCTGCCTTAGATAAGGAAGGTCTTCGAATTGCTTTTATAGATGGTGAAGTTCTTATGTGGCAAAAGGGGAAGACTATTGATGATGCAGTAGTCATTGGAGTAGAAGAAGGAGGGCTTTACAAACTGAAGGGTCATGCAGATAGAGCATTGATGACCAGTACCATGAGCCCTTGTGAGCTATGGCATAGAAGACTAGCTCATGCACGCTACAAAGCCTTACCAATAGTAAGTAAGGTGGTAACTGGACTACCATAAATCTAGGTGAATCATGAAGGAGTATGCAAGGGATGTGCCCAAGGAAAGAGTACAAAGAACCCATTTCCAAGTAGCGACAGCAAAGCAAAAGTTATTCTGGACATTATTCACTCAGATATTTGTGGACCTATGTCCACCACTTCTCTAAGCGGGTATGTATACTATGCTTCCTTTATTGATGATTACTCCCGCTAAACATGGATTTATTTTCTGAAGAATAAGAATGAAGTCTTTGAAAAGTTTAAAGAATTCAAGGCTCTTGTAGAAAACCGCTCTGAGAAAAAGATAAAGATTGTACGATCAGATAATGGAGGGGAATATACTTCAGGTGATTTCAAAGACTTTTGTAAACAAGCAGGGATTAAGAGGGAGCTTACTATTCCCTATAATCCACAACAAAATGGTGTAGCTGAAAGGAAGAATAAAACGATCATAGAAGCAGTGAAGGCTATGATCCATGATCAAGACTTACGCATGCATCTATGGGCAAAAGCAGCTAGAGCCGCAGTATATGTACAGAACAAAATCTCTCACAGTGCTCTTGGAAACAAGACTCCATAAGAGATGTTCACCAGTAAGAAGTCTGAAGTTAGCCATTTAAAGATATTTGGATGTCCGATGTTCATTCACAGTCCAAAGGGGAAAAGATCAAAATTGGAACCTTCAGGGAAGAAGGGAATATTTGTGGGTTATAGTGAGCAATCTAAGGCTTATCGTATATACATCCTAGGATTCCGCTCAGCCGGGATGTTACATTTGATGGAGACACAACCTTCGACAAATCCAAGAAGACTCATGAGGATGAAGAGGAGCAGGAGGCTCCTAGAGTTACAGAAACAAGTAAAGTACCAAATAGAAATATTGAAGAAGATCCTATTCCAGAGGATCATGACATGGCAAAACCGTAGAGACCTGAGGAGACACCTCATGAGGAGATTTCTCGAAAGAGAAGACCAGCTTGGGCACGAGAATTAATTCAAGATGCAGGAAGGTATGGTGCCCCAGAAGGAACCAATAGAGAGAGCAAAATACCAAGGCCATACTCCAGTTATGTAGCCTTGATTTGTAATCTTGTTGAAGAAGAACCAACTTGTTTTGAAGATGTAGTGAAGAAGGACTGGTTGGATGCTATGAATGAAGAATACCGATCCATCATCAAGAATGATGTTTGGGATGTGATACCAAGACCGAAGGATAAATCAGTTGTATCGTCAAAATGGATCTTCAAAACAAAACACTCAGCAGACAGAAGCATTGAAAAGTACAAGGCAAGATTTGTAGCACGAGGATTCTCGCAAAAGGAAGGAATTGATTATGGGGAGACTTTTGCTCCCGTGGCCAGATATACTTCAATTAGAACCATTCTTGCCTTGGCAGTCAAGATGAAATGGAAGTTACATCAGATGGATGTAAAGACGGCGTTCCTGAATGGGAAGATAGAAGAAGTATATATCGAGCAACGAGAAGGATTTGAAACAGAAGATAGGAAGTCACATGCATGCAGACTGAAGAAAAATTTGTATGGGTTGAAGTAAGCACCCAAAGCATGGTATGGAAGAATTGATAGCTTCCTGATGAGTTTGGGCTTTACAAAGAGTAAAGCAGATTCTAATCTTTATTATAAGATTATGGATGATGAACCTATGATACTACTACTGTATTTAGATGATTTGTTCCTAACAGGAGAAGACAAGCCCATCAACGGATGTAAGAAAAGGCTTGCAGCAGAATTTGAGATGAAAGACCTCGGTATGATGCATTACTTTCTAGGTCTTGAAGTATGGCAGTTTCCAGATGAGATTTTCCCAAGTCAAGGAAAATAGACAGTTGAGATCCTAAAGATATTTGGGATGTTGGATTGTAAGGCCATGACTACTCCGATGGTGATAAACTTGAAGCTCCTGAATGACACTTCATCAGGGATAGTGGATGTCACCATGTATAGACAGATTATTGGGTCATTGATGTACTTGACCAATACTCGACCAGATATATGTTTTGCTGTGAACACAATTGAGTCAGTATATGGTGGAGCCCAGGAGTGTTCATATGATTGCAGCAAAACATGTGATGAGGTACCTAAAGGGTACATTGGACTATGGACTCAGATATGCTTCGGATAGTGAGTTCAGGTGTACAGGTACACAAACTCAGATTGGGCTGGAAGTGCCGAAGACAGGAAAAGCACTTTAGGATGTTTCTTTAGTTTGGGATCAGGTATGATCTCATGGCTCAGTAGAAAGCAACCCTGTGTTGCACTCAGTACAACAGAAGATGAATATGTAGCAGCTTGTAGCGAAGCAGTGTGGCTTCGCAAGATGTTGGCAGGATTGTTCGATGCAGAGATTGATGCTACGGAGATACTCCGTGACAACCAGAGTTGCATCAAGATGACATAGAATCCTGTGTTCTATGATAGATTGAAGCACATCGAGATTAAGTTCCACTATATCCGGGATATGGTGCAGAAGGGAGTTGTAAAGCTCAAGTATGTTCCTACAGAGGAACAAGTTGCTGATGTGCTGACTAAGCCTCTGTCTCGCGTAATGTTGGAATACTTTCAAGACAAGCTTGGTGTGGTCTAGAGGGACCTCTCTCGAAAGAGAGAATGATAGTGTTCTAGTTCTTCGGAATTGATGCCTGTCCCGGGGGCAGAAGATCAATACTGGCTGACTGATAGAGTTCCTATTCGAAAGGATAAGTGTCTGTCCTGGGGGCAGAAGATCAGTCCCGATTGACTGATAGAGTTCCTATCCAAAAGGATAGATGCCTGTCCTGGGGGCAGAAGGTTAGTACTGGCTGACTGATAGAGTTCCTATCCGAAAGGATAGATGCCTGTCTTGGGGGAAAAAGATCAATACTGGCTGACTGATAGAGCTCCTATCCGAAAGGATAGATGCCTGTCCTGGGGGCAGAAGATTAGTACTGGCTGACTGATAGAGTTCCTATCCGAAAGAATAGATTCTTGTCTTGGGGTAGAAGATCATTACTGGATGATTGATAGAGTTCCTATCCGAAAGGATAGATGCTTGTCCTGGGGACAGAGGATCAGTACTAGCTGACTGATAGTGTCCCAGCTGATGATGTTGCTGACGAGGATGTTCCAGCAGAGGATGTTCCAGCTGATGATGTTGCTGACAGTAGAGGATGTTCCAGTTGAAGATGTTTCTGACAGTAGAGGATGTTCCAGCTGATGTTGCTGACAAGGATGTTCCAATAGAAGATGTTCCAGCTAACGATGTTGCTGATCCAACAGAAGATGTTCTAGCAGAGGATGCTGCTGATGATGATATTCCAGCAAATGATGATGACGATGCTGATGATGACATTCCAGTAGACGTTGACGATGCTACTCTAGCAGATGATACCCCAGACAAATGATGATCCTTAATCTTCCTACGACATATAGAGTTTCACAAGTCAGTTGTGTAGATGTTATTGTTACCGGCAGAATACCTTCGTAGTTAAGAGGGAGTGTTAAAAGAATGTAACTGTGGAAGATATTCTATTTGATAGTTGTCTATTGTATTATTGTATTCCTCCTTCAGGAGATCTTGTTGATGTAATTAATAATGTAAGAGTCATTGAAAGAGTCAATGTAAACCCTAGGTCTTATGTCGGCCTAGAAGAACCCAAAAGAGATTATTATATTTTGTATTTGACAAGTCGGCCCAGTCAGTTATGAGAAGTCGGCCCAATTGGGGAAAAGTCACCCCAACGAAAGAATATAAATAGAGGAGGTCTCTCTCATTTGTAATCACTCAATTCACTCACACAAGTTCGCATAGGAGAGAGAGAGAGAAGTTCGCACAAGTGGAGGAGTAGCTGATTTTGTCTTGGGGTTTACTTTTGTACTTTGTGATTTCTATATTGAGGAAGATTTTGCCAGGTTTTTTCCCTTGTGGTTTCCCCGAGAGAAATATTGTGTTCATTGTGTTCTTGCTGTGCTTGTATTTCTTTCAGTGATAGATTCTTTAATGTTGTATGCTAAACAAGTAAAAACTAACACGAATGATGCTTTGTTTGGTCTTCTTCTAGCTTATAGTCCAAAATATTTATTTGGGACCTATTTAATATGTGCATAGGTCCACTTGACATTTATCATATTTCTAATTCTTTAGAGTATGCATTCATTCTTTCTTTAGGGTTTCCATGCCAGGCCACCTGGAACTTCATCATGCAAAGGACCCTCCTCCAAATATGTAGAACATGCCTTCAATAAAGTATCGTTGCCCAAATGCTTCAAAGGTGGAACATGCCTCCAAATATGTGGAATACGCCTCGAATAATGTATAATCCCCTATAATATCATTGTAATATGATTTAAATGGATTTCTGCACAAAAGATCCCTCCTACAAGGAAGTGGACTCTTGATCAAGCAACCAAATTACTCCATTGACATGGAAGTCTCCTCATCAGCTGGCTTGCTTTGGTTGAACAAGTGTTTCCACTAGCACATGGCCTCATCCAAGCTTTTGGGGTTCTTGTTCTAGCCTCTTTTCTTGCCGCTTGTTATGTTTTTGGGCATTCTACGAGAGAGGGCATTTGATTTCCCATGTGTAGGGAATTCTTGTTTTAGTTGTATTCGACTCCTTAACTTGCCATAAATCATGCTTTGGACCTCTAATATGGTAGGGCTTTCTTGTCCTAGGGATCCCTTTCTCAACAATCCCAAGTGTGCCATTATGGAATCCCTAGTGCAATGTGCCTCCAAAAGTCTCGATTAAACAATAACTGCTACTGAGCTCCAAGGGTCTTCTATTGTGCTTGGTGAGAGAAGAAAGGGCCATGAAAATGCAAGATGAACCATGCATTTCCAAGGGGTAGCAATCCTTATTTTGACAATTTCATTGCCTATTGCCAATTGCAAGCTATTTATTTTACATATTGGATGTGCGAAAAAATTAATTTTGGCACAATTATGTACCATTAATAGACATAATGGTAGTTATAGAAGTATACCTAGAAACAAGAGAAAGGGTTTCATCATAATCAACTACCTTTGTTTGAGAGAACCCTGACGCTACGAATCTGGCTTTGAATTTCTCGGTGCTCCGACCAGCTACATGCTTTATCGTGTACAACCATCAAGAATCAACTACTAACTTCCTAATTAGTCCTAGAAGAATTTCCCACACACCATTATTGATTATGTAGTTGTACTCCTTTATCATGGCATCCTGACATGCTTGTTTTGTGTTTACATCTTGAAAGTTGGAAGGTTCTATCTCTAGAATGGAAAATGTCATCCATGGACCGTCATGTTTTATGAGGGCTTGATCTAGTATTGAAGACCTTGTTTCAGCAGGTTGCATTTGGAGGGTTTATGGATTGATGGAATGTTTGGCATACTTCTAGTTTTTTGATCCTTCATACATACACTTTCATTTGGTTCCACATTGGCACATCACATGGATTTCATTGCTTATTGCCTATTGGTAGGTTATTTGAGGAGAGGAGCCTCGTTTGATTACTTCCATACTCATTTGTGGAGTGCCTGGTCTATTGATTGGATTCTTTGCCACTTGGTTGCATTCACATAGGATATAGTGCATGCATTGAGTGGAATAACCATTAACTAAGGGGCTCCAAGGTGGTTTAATACATGTTTTGAGGATCACTCCACTTTTGTTGCACGTTTTCGTAAGAATGCTCAACGTTTGGCCCATGTTATTGAGTTGTTTTGATGGTTTTGGCTAGTGGATGTATGTTGTGACACATGGTTTTGGATTTTTTGGCTTATTTTGGAGCGCTCCACCTTCGAAGGCACATATCTCTAGGGTGCTCATGTTGGGAGGTTCATTGGTTTGTTGGATGGATGAGTTTGTGGCATTTATTGGGGAGCATTGCACTTCTTGCACACTTATCTAGAGCATCCCGATTCTTTGAAGATTTTGGAAGTTGGAGTTGGTCAAATTGCTCATGCCTTGAGGGTGCCCTAGCTTTAAGGAGGTAGTTATAACTACCATTGCCCACATTTGCATGCTTATTGAAGAGGTTATGGACCTGATTCATGGAGTGCCCTAGATGATTTGTTTCGTTTTGGCATCTCTAGGTCGTTGACTCTCATGTAGTGGAGCGCTCCCTTAATCATTGCATCATAGCATACTTATGGAGGCATAACTACAATTTACATATTTATCAAGGATGCCCAACTTTGGAGATGTAATTTAATATTTTTTATGGTACCAAACCCTCCTCTTTGAACAAATTCCACGAGTACACTATCCTTGAGGCATTTTGTTAATTTTTCAGAATTTCAATCTGATCTAGGATCTTTAACTGAGAGAATAACATGTACAACATATCTACAACATATCAATCATGGACACAATAATACAAGCACACAAGAGACACCGAGTTTCACCGGGGAAAACCAAGAAGGTGAAAAACCCCGCAACTTCCTCAGAGATAGATAGAGCAATGATATAACCCAAGCATAAGAGATATACTCCTAGCAGCAGCTTCTCCTCCTCCACTAGTGCGCCACTCTCCAATGAGTGTGTGAGAGAATAATAGAATGATCAAATAGAGTGCCTCCCTTGACTTGACTTGCCTAATAACCTTTACTAGGTCGGCCTCAACTTAACCACATAACATAATGCTGACAAGGCCGACCCCCAATAGGGTGGTCTAATAACCCTTTAACCCACATGACTTATACAGGGCCGACCCCAACAAGGTGGTCTAATAACCCATCAAGTATAAGTTACGACACTTACAATATAAATGACGACATTTCCGTATAGAGGAATAGTAACATCTCTATAGGAATACAAACACTTCCGTATAGAGGAATAATAACATCTCTATAGGAATACAATATACATAGGTGAAATACATTCCGAAGTTACATATACATCAACACCTTTTGGGAGGATGAGTTGCTTACAAAAGTGCATGGCCCAAGGCTAATGCATATTTTTGAGGACTCCCTAACTTTTCTTCTAGCACTGTTTTAACTTTAAGCATACCAACGAGGAATAACTACCTTCCTTGTTGATCTCTCCCATTGATCAAGCATTTATCAATATTTTATTTGGAATGGTTATCTAGTGACTAGTCATTATCTTGAAGAGCATCCCAAGAAGGGAGACAGTTAAGTGGCGTGTCAAGCCTTCACACTCGGTCAAAGAATCCTATTTCAAGAAAACGTATTGCTTAGGGGAATGGCAAGTGGCATCAAGCATTCATTGAAAGTCTTGGCCTTGCATATTTTGTTATCCTTGAAGCAACTTGCCTTGAAAGGCTCATAATGTAATATTTTAATTTGAGAGAATTGTGGATCTAGAAACCACTAAAATTATTATTTTATTTGTAAGAGGGATTGAGCTAGATCTCTATAAAATGGGAAGCTCTCTCCATTGTAAAGGGGCATGGTTGGATTTGTGGGAGATCCCCTCTATGAGCTTAGTTGAATATCTTGTGACTTCAATGAAGACCCTTAAGTTACCGGAAATGCCCCTCTAACCCTTTTGAAACGCCATTCACTGTTTCTGATACAGAAACTGATAAGAAACGACGTTGATACGACTTTGATACGGATCCAAAAACTGTGATACGGATCAACCTGCAATTGATACGGATCAGGTGGTGGACGAAATAGATCACGTTGAACACGAAACAGATTACACAAATCGTGATAAGTTATGATGGATTTTTTCCTGGTTTCTAGCGTTTCACCATTAAAAATGCGATTTTACTGTGTATTTTGGAAACCGTAGAGGGCCCACTACGAAACTTCTTTTCTTGTAAATGTAAACGCTGGGTTGCACTTGCCATAGATCGCACAACACTACATCAGTCGAGGTCGTGGGTGGTCGTGGTGTCCATTTGCAACAACAGCCGAGGTCGTGGTGTCCATTTGCAGCAGCAGTCGAGGTCGTGGGTGGTCGTGGTGTCCATTTGCAACAACAGTCGAGGTTGTGGGTGGTCGTGGTGTCCATTTGCAGCAGCAGTCAAGGTCGTGGGTGGTTCGTGCAACAGCTTCAGACTTTGGTTTGTGCAACAATCCCTCTAGTCACTCCTAAAATTTAAATAATTTTCAAAAGGTTCTTATATTATATTTTAGCATTTTAGCATTGTTCAATACAAACTAAAATGAAAAATAAAACATTACATACAAAAAGATAAAAAAATATTATAAATGAAAAAATAAAAATAAAAATGTATACACAATAGATTCAAACAAATCTAAAAAGTAAAAAAATACCCTTATAATATCGTTTATTGTTTTTTTATTTATTTATATGAGGTTCTAAATTTCTCCTACCCTAATCGTCAACTTAATCACCATTTATTTAATATTATCAAGGTATTTGGTAATCACCATTTATTTGGTGATTATCAAGGTATTTGGTAATCACCATTTATTTAATATTTATCAATAGTGTTTGTTTTTAAGTTTTTATATGAAGTTTTAACTTTTCATAGTATCTCGTTACAAGTATGATTTGATGTCTGATGATATTAGATAGTAGTCTTTGACTAAGTTGCACTGAGTTTGACGATGTACAATGATAATATAATGATAATTATTATGACAGTGATAAATGATGAATGGTAATTTAAACATTGAATTTTTTTTTTTTTCCTCAAACTGAACATTGAAAATTTTATGTCTCATGGTTTATATATATATATATATATATATATATATATATATATATATATATATATATATACACACACACCATTTCCCCGCCCTATCGTATCCGGCCTTTTTGAAAATTTGCCATATCCGTTTCCCCCCCGGTATCCGTATCCGTTTCGGTGCAACTTAGGTTAAGGGTTATTAACTTATTATACACATGAAGTTCTTCATTCTTCATCCATATTGCTACTTTCTTATTGCTGGAAATTCATCTAAATGCTTTTACAAAGGGATTTAGCTGAACGGAAAAATTTGTCATAATGGGAATGATGTACATTGGGGTTCATATGGAGACCTTGTTACAACTTGGTTTAACACTTAGATGGAAAAGTCCCAATCCACTAGTGCAATCAATGAGCAACTTTGGAAGAAAGCACCATTCTCAACTCAGTGCTAACTTTCCACTTTTGAACCAGCTCTCAAGGTCAAGGGAGGCTTCTTTGGGGTTGATTAAATGAAGTTTGAGAGAGCTAAAGGGAAAAAGACAACTAAGATAAGAGTGTAGATGTGTGTCATAAGTTAATTTTCCGATAAAGCATTTGATTATGGGAGATAATTAAATTGCATGACAAAACCCAAATACTTGAGTGGAAACACTCAAGGATGCAAGAAAATGTAAAACCATGAACAGTAAATAGATCAATTATGAAAATTAAAGACCATTGCAAGTAACTCACAACATTTGATGCCAAAAGGTGATTAAACAATTGGGTTCATTTTCTCAAATTGAAAGACATTCCACAATTGAAAAAATTGCACACGAGACAAGTTATTTAATTTAGAAGTTATGACCCAAGGTGAGTCCATGCTTGAGAAAGAAATTTCTGAAACAAAAAGTCAGTCAAGGTTTAATTAGTGTGAAATTTCCAGACTTCTTGAAGTGATGAGAATCTCTTCTCCAAGTGTGGTGATTAGATCTTGTGACTTAGTATGTCAATACTTCAATGTAAGCTTAAAGATAACAGTATCTCATAGATCCATGATCCATGAAAGATAAAACATCTCAAGTACTTGTGTAAAATAAATATTTGCAAGAGATACAATTTTATACGTAACTTTCCAGATTTAAAGTGAAACACCTAGCCAATAATTTTGCTTGGTAAGACCCTGAAATAATGAACAATGATTAACCAAGTGAACACTAGAGAATTAACTTGCTGTTATAAAGTGTTTGCTGTTGTAAAATAAGCAAGAAAAGCTCATTTCTTTTTCAGATTTAACCAATAATTAACAACAGAGTAAAACTGAAAATTTCAGGTGCTAGTGGCTATAAAATTTCCACAATCAAAATGCACTTTGCTGTTATAAATTCAAAAATTAATTAAGATGGAAAATCAACCATTTAACCACCGAAATCAGCAATTAAATTAAGAATAATAACCCATCAAATTTCAATGATTTATTTAGCAATAAACCTTGGACTAGAAATGTGAAATTAAAGACTAATTAGGGGCATTTTATTTCTGTTTTGTTTTTTGTTGTTGTTATAGAGTGACTTGAAACAAAATAAAGTCAGAAAATCAAGCCCAAATATACTAGAAATAAGGAAATTTTACCGTGGCTTGATTTAGGGAAAATCTGGAAATTTTCAACGTTGATGAAATCGATTTTCACCCTAAAACAAAGAGGGAAATTTTTTTATGGCTTTATGGTTGAAGATATGAAGTGGGCTAGTGCCTTCAAAACATTTGGCCAAATGGGGCCTTAGGATGGTTCTCCTTGGGCCTTATCTTAATATACTTGGCTGGAATAACTTCAAAAAAAGCGTGACAAACTCCTCTCAAGCTTTGAGATTTTATGTAAATCCTCCCAACGAAGGTCTTTGTAGCATACACCTTCAATTAGAAAACCTTAGCTCATGTCCTAGCCTATGCAAACTTGAACTTGTAACTTCTCATAAGATGCCATCACAAGCAAATCTCAAAGCTAGAATATTAAAGGAGCAATGCGATTTTTCTTTACTTAAACCATTGGAGCAAATTTACTCTTATATGCACTATGTTTTATAATCCTAAAATGGAAGAAAATACAATTTTACCTCAAATAAAACCACCAAGTTCTACCTCACTTGTAAGAAAAGTCCCAAGAGTCAAGAGCCTTATAGATGCAAAGATGGTTTTATTCTCCAACAACAACAAAAACAAGGTACATTGGGAAGAGGCTCTTTTATATAGGGGAGGAACTCAACTTCCTTCATAATAAAATAAAAATAATGATAGATGTATCAAAACCTAGATCTATCATAGGAAGGATCACCAATCATTTAGACATGGTAAAAAAATACTAAAAAATGAGGGAGTTCTCACAAAATTGTAGATTTTTGGTAACCCCAACCCGGTTTACATCCTGCTTATCACTCCCATAATGTTTAATGCCCAACCCACATATGCATGTAAGAATAAATGACAAAATAAAATTCTGGAAATGAATTAAATGAAACACATAACATTACTCTACCGTGAACTGAAATAGGTAGGCTCAGAGAAATACCAGACATATAGCACACAGAAGACACTTGGATTTTTGGTCAAATGACCAAGGTAAAACCCCCAGGATGGGGGAAAAAGTTTCAGCTCGTAGAGGGCAGCTTTATTCTCTTACATTATTAAGAAGGTACAAGTTCATTTTCAGCATTTGTTCAGACTTACAAAACCCAGCAACCAGCAATTATCTCAGCAACATTTCCAGATGAATCTCCATGAGGAAATCTTCAGAAAAATTCCAGAATCCTTTCTCTCGAAAACTGTGCACACCCAGCTGTACCTGCACCTCGAAAATCATGCCCTGCACAGTCCTGTACTGTACGGATTTTCAGCACATTAAATGCACCCTGCTGTCTCAAAAAATGTGCCTCTGTTTTTCGGTCTGCTGTCTCGAGAGTTGTGCCCAGAAATCTGTCTGCTGCCTGGTAAATCACGCCTCAGCAGTACTGTACGACTTGTTTGCTGCTGCCATCATTATGGTCCTGTCTCCTCGATTTGTGTTCCCAGAATGCACTCAAACACCTGCCATTAATGCTTCACGGTCTCCTTCATTCTTCTTCATGTAAACTCCAGCTCTCTCTTCTCTTCCAAGCGCTTTCTTCCTCTCCCAAAACTCACGGGTAAGAATGAATCAAGTCTCTTCCTCTTTTTTCTCTTTTCAATCCCTAACGTGACTCATAAGGATACCTAATGATCCAATGGCTCTCCTTGCTTTAGATCAGTGGTGGAGATTAAGAAGCACATTAAATGCACTTTATTAATTTGCCTCACCCCAACTTAAATACTTACCCACTTGGTACTTTAAGTTACTAAGTCAATTTACTCAACATGAAATTATAAAGTCACTTTATGACATAAAGTAACTTTAATGAAAAAGAGGTCATTTAGTGTGGACACATATTCCTAGGCAAAAGACTTTTAAAATCCTAGGAACCACTTGTCCTTTGGTACACTTTTAAAATTCTCCAAAACCCTTGTCAAAATCCCAACACAATAAGGGTGCCTCTTCAAATCTATGGTCAATTGCATGAGAATGGTACATAGATACTCCCAAAATGGAGTGATCTCATCTAGAAGGTCCAAGAGATAACCGACATCCACAAAATGCTCTTGGAAACTAGAACACTCCTCAAGAAACCTCCACATGTTTGGTCCAAGTGCACAATCCAAGGTGACGTCCAAGGGACAAGGTCAAACAGTGAGTGGTGTTACCAACTATTTTGTACCATAGTTGGATTTATTGTGAGCCGCTAGTTTCATGAACATGTTCAATGTTCATCTTCAGTGTTCAGAAGTTTAGAAGTCATTTTCAGGGCAATTTTTGCGGCATTTGTAATAATTGCATGTCCAGGCCCCTTGGGGAAATTGTAATAAGTTGGTCTAAGCATGGTCAATTTGTAAAAGACTTGGATTGCCTTAGGTTTTGCTATCAGGGGGATACTCTAGAGTGTTTTTTCCTTAGGAATTATGCGTTGCGCTTCAGTGGCGTATAATTCTTGAGTTTTTCACTCGTACCTCCAAAGCTGGAGTATTCTCATGGTGGTCGAACCTAGGGAGGTTATTAAAGTTTATGTGTCTATGTATTTTTTACATGCTAGCCATGTAAATTAAGTCGTATGGACATGCATTAGGTCCCTTAGGAGTTTGAGTCAATTCCGGTAAATATATATATATATATATATATATATATTTTTTCCGTAAATTAGACCATTTTTTAATTGTTTAATTGGAAATTTCAAAATGTAATAAAAGCTTCATCTGGAGGCCGAATTTGGCATGGGTAGGCTCGTTTTGATGCTTAGAGCTTCCTCTTTAACCTAGGACCCACTTTTCTTGGGTTTTGGGCGGCCAAATTGGGTCCACCAAATGTGAATCCGAAGCATAAAGCTCCTTCCCATTTGTGGCCATGGGAGTGGACATGGGTCTGCAATCACCCATGTGAAACCTGCTAAGTATGTCAATTGCGTACTTGCTCTGTCCCAGAAAGATATGCCCCTCTTCCTGCCACACCTCCAAACCCAAAAAATAATGCATCAACCCAATGTCTTTCATATCAAAATATGAAGCTAAGTCCCTCTTGCAGCGATCAATAAGGCCCATTGTCCCTGTAATAAACAAATCATCCACATAGAGCACAAGTATCAACAGCTCACCATTCACCACTATGTAATATAGATTTGGGTCAGCATCACTCTTCATGAACCCAATCTGCTGAAAGTAGGTATCAATCCTGGAGTACCAAGCTCTGGGAGCTTACTTCAAACCATACAATGCCTTCTTAAGGAGTCACACATGGGAATCCATCCCAATCACCTCAAATCCCAATGGCTGCTCAATGTAAATCTCCTCATCAATCACGCCGTGAAGAAATGCTGTCTTCACATCCATCTAATGGATCTTCGAACCCATCGTAGCTGCTAAAGGGATAACAGATCGAATAGAAGTATACCGAGCAACGGGAGCGAAGGTCTCACAATAGTCAACTCCCTCTATCTGTGAAAACTCTCTCGCCACAAACCTAGTCTTGTATTTCTCCACATTGCCATCAACTGCATACTTTACCTTGTAAATCCATCTGGAAGTAATCACCAACTTCTCCTCAGGTCTAAGTACCACCTCCCAAACATCATTCTGCATAATGGAGGCATACTCCTCCACCATGGCCTCTCTCCAAACCTACTGTCTGGATGCCTCATCAAAGCTGGAAGGCTCTGAATCTGTAATACCTGTCACCAGTGCAATATAACTACAGAACTTCTCCGAAGGTATACTCTCCAAAACAACTGTCCTCATAGGGGCTACTCTCTCAAGATCTCTCAGAGTGTCACTAAGCCACTTAGGCCTCCTCATCCCTGATATTGCCTCCTGATCCACCTCTGTAGAAGTTAGAACATCTCGCTCCCGGACCCCCTACACCTGGTGCACATGTGCCTGTGCCTGGAAGACCACCACCTGTACCTGTAGAACCCGATGTGCCATGTGAACTGTCCACCAGTGGACTAAGGTGAGAACTGGTCGTAGTACTGCCCTATGGACTGCATTGAGAAACTATCTGTGAGCTTGTCACTGGAGACCCTGTAACCACTGAACCTCCTGTACCACCTGTACCACCTGTACTGGAACTCTGTACCTGGCCCACCTGCTACTGCTGCTGTGGAACTGGAGTCACTCACTCCTCATACTCCCGTGACCTACTGAAAGCCTTCTCCTCCTCGAAATTCACATCTCTCCGAACAAAAACGGTTTCTCGGATGTGGAAGATAAATCCGGTAGGATTTCTGGGTCTCACTGTATCCCACAAATAATCCTCTCTCTGCTGTGGGATCCAACTTCTTCCTCTTGTCCTTAGGGACATGGGAAAAAGTCACACACTCGAAAATCCGCAAGTGATCAACATGAGGCTTTTGCTCCGTAAAAGCCTCCTCATGTGTCATGCCCCTCACTGCCTTGTGAGGACATCTGTTCTGCAGATATACTGCAGTGCTGCAGGCCTCAACCCACAAAAATAATGGTAATCCCTGATCATGTATCATCGATCTAGTTGTACCTATGATGGTCTTGTTCTTCCTCTCCCCACCCCCATTCTGCTGTGGGTTGTAAGGAACATTCAGTTCCCTCTTGATGCCCTCCTCTGCACAAAATGCCTTGAACTCTTTAGTGGTGTACTCTCCGCCATTGTCCGATCTCAACACTTTGATCCTCTTACCTGTCATGTTCTCCACAAGAGCTTTAAACTCTTGAAACTTCCTGAAGACCTCATCTTTGGTCTTCATAAAGTAAATCTAGGTCTTCCTTGAGTAGTCATCAATGAATAAAAGATAATACTCATATCCACTCACAGACGGAAAAGACATCCTGCCACTAACATCTGAATGAATCAAATCAAGGATACCTGATGCTCTGCTGTCACTGCTAGGAAAAGGAGCCTTGGTGTACTTTCCCAAAGCACACCCCCTGCACACATCATCATGCTCAATGCTAAAATATGGAATCCCTATAGTGAAACTCCCAGCCAAACTGAGAGCTCCATGATGTAAGTGTCCTAACCTCCTAAGCCACAGCTCACACAAATCTCTGCTGCTGGTAGTACAAGTATATGCTCCACCTGCCTCAAAAACCAACCTGTACATCCGTCCCTGTCTCACACCAACCACTCTGGAATCTGCCCTACTACCACCCTGTGGGTATAAGTAAACCTGCCACTTCTCGAAGAGCACTGCAAATCCCTTGTCCTCTATGCATGAGATAGAAACCAGGTTCTTCCTAAGACCTGGAACATATAATACATCAGTCAACCTCAATGGAGCCGAAGACTCCCTCTGAAAGGAAACCTCACCTACTCCAGCAACCCTCACGGTCCTGTCATCACCTAAGATAATGTCCTGCTGGTACGTTCTCAGATTCAGTTCCGAGAACTGTTCCTACACACCACTCATGTGCCTGGAAGCACCAATGTCAATATACCAAAGTGGAGAACAAGTATCCCCTATATCCTGCCCAGCCATCAAGGCCATCTCCTGATCAAACATGGAAGCAAACTGACTCATCTCTGCTGATGCTGCTACTTTCTGATCCTTGCCCTTCCTCTTCTTCTTCGGACATGTCAATACATAATGTCCCATCCCCTGAAAGTGCCAACACTTTTACTGAAGTCCTTACTTTTACCTTTTTCTTTACCATGTGTCTTACCTCCACCTGTGGGTCCTTTCTTTGACCTACCCTTCTTGCCCTTAGCTGCTAATGCTACATTCTCCTCTTCCTCAGTCACCACAGATGAACCACCATGCACAAACCCTCTTCTGATTTCCTCTTGAATGAAACCATCCCAAAGGCGGTCCCACGATGGCATATTGTCTCTGCCAACAATGGCCTGAACAAAGCTGGCCCAAGTATTGGCCACACCATACAAAGCGGTCCTAACGAACTCTGTCTTTGGAATTTGATCACCCACTGCTGCCAACTCATCCCTGACCTTTTTTATCTGAGTTAGATAAAAGGTAACACTATCACTCTTAGCCATCCGGATACACTTCAGCTTTTCTCTCAACACCATTTTCCTGTTAGCATTGGAACTTTGGTGCATTTTGGTTAAGGCCTCCCACATCGCATAAGCTTTCGCTTTCTCACCGATGTGTGGGATCACATGGTCTTTTACTGCATCTAATATAGTTCTCCTAGCCTTAATGTCCTTTTTATTAAATGGAGCAAAGGCATCAACATCTGTGGCTGCTGGAATCTGTACTGGCAAAGTAGGACTGCTGTCCACAACATCCCACAATTCATTCTCCTGCAGTAACAAAACTATCCTAGCCTTCCATGGACAAAAGTTACCTGCCCCATCAAGTCTATCCTCCACCCTCAACCCGGAAACCATCCTGCTGAAATGAACAAGTCCAAAGACACTACTCACTGCCCACAATTCTGATCTGCTGATATAAAAATCTGATTTAAGGAAAACAGTTTCCCACCAACTGAAACTCTGATTCAACCCAAAGGCTCTGATACCATGTAGATTTTTGGTAACCCCAACCTGGTTTACATTCTGCTTATCACTCCCATAATGTTTAATTGCCAACCCACATATGCATGTAAGAATAAATGACAAAATAAAATTCTGGAAATGAATTAGATGAAACACATAACGTTACTCTACCATGAACTGAAATAGGTAGGCTCAGAGAAAAACCAGACAGATAGCACATAGAAGACACTTGGATTTTTGGTCAAATGACCAAGGCAAAACTGCCAGGATGGGGGAAAACCTTTCAGCTCTTAGAGGGCAGCTTTATTCTCTTACATTATTAAGAAGGTACAAGTTCATTTTCAGCATTTGTTCAGACTTACAAAACTCAACAACCAACAATTATCTCAACAACATTTCCAGATGAATCTCCATGAGGAAATCTTCAGAAAAATTCCAGAATCCTTTCTCTCGAAAACTGTGCACACCCAGCTGTACCTGCACCTCGAAAATCACGCCCTGCACAGTCCTGTACTGTACGGATTTTCAGCACATTAAATGCACCCTGCTGTCTAAAAAAACGTGCCTCTGTTTTTCGGTCTGCTATCTCGAGAGTTGTGCCCAGAAATCTGTCTGCTGCCTGGTAAATCACGCCTCAGCAGAACTGTACGACTTGTTTGCTGCTGCCATCATTATGGTCCCAGCTCCTCGATTTGTGTGCCCAGAATGCACTCAAACACTTGCCATTATTGCTTCATGGTCTCCTTCCTTCTTCTTCATGTAAACTCCAGCTCTCGCTTCTCCTCCAAGTGCTTTCTTCCTCTCCCAAAACGCACGGGTAAGAATGAATCAAGTCTCTTCCTCTGTTTTCCCTTTTCAATCCCTAAAGTGACTCATAAGGATACTTAATGATCCAATGGCTCTCCCTTCTTTAGATCAATGGTGGAGATTAAGAAGCACATTAAATGCACTTTATTAATTTCCCTCACCCCAACTTAAATACTTACCCACTTGGTACTTTAAAGTTCAAGTTACTAAGTCACTTTTCTCAACATGAAATTAGAAAGTCACTCTATGACATAAAGTAACTTTAATGAAAAAGAGGTCATTTAATGTGGACACATATTCCTAGGCAAAAGAGTTTTAAAATCCTAGGAACCACTTGTCCTTTGGTACACTTTTAAAATTCTCCAAAACCCTTGTCAAAATCCCAACACAATAAGGGTGTCTCATCAAATCAATGGTCAATTGCATGAGAATGGTACATAGATACTCCCAAAATGGAGTGATCTCATCTAGAAGGTCCAAGAGATAACCAACATCCACAAAATCCTCTTGGAAACTAGAACACTCCTCAAGAAACCTACACACGTTTGGTCCAAGTGCACAATCCAAGGTGTTCACCAAGGGACAATGTCAAGCAATGAGTGGTGTTACCAACTATTTTGTACCATAGTTGGATTTCTTGTGAGCCGCTAGTTTCAGGAACATGTTCAATGTTCATCTTCAGTGTTTAGAAGTTCAGAAGTCATTTTCAGGGCAAGTTTTGCCCCATTTGTAATAATTGTATGTCCAGCCCCCCTTGGGGGAATTGTAATAAGTTGGTCTAAGCATGGTCAATTTGTAAAAGACTTGGATTGCCTTGGTTTTGCTATCAGGGGGATATTCTAGAGTGTTTTTTCCTTAGGAATTATGCGTTGCACTTCAGTGGTGTATAATCCCTGAGTTTTTCACTCATACCTCCAAAGCTGGAGTATTCTCATGGTGGTCGAACCTAGGGAGGTTATTAAAGTCTATGTGTCTATATATTTTTTACATGCTAGCCATCTAAATTAAGTCGTATGGACATGCACTAGGTTCCTTAGGAGTTTGAGTCAATTACGGTAAAAATAATTTTTTTCCCGTAAACTAGACCATTTTTTAATGGTTTAATTGGAAAATTTCAAAATGTAATAAAAGCTTCATCTGAAGGCCGAATTTGGCGTGGAGAGGCTTGTTTTGATGCTCAGAGCGTCCTCTTTAACCTAGGACCCACTTTTCCTGGGTTTTGGGTGGCCAAATTGGCATTTGTGGCACTTTTTCCTAGGGGTGCAAGAAAACGACACTTAAATTGCTAAAATGACACAAATTGCACCAAGGACAAAAATTAAAAAATTAAAAAATGATTTCAAAAATCATTATGGAAAGGTTGAAAGTGGGTTTCATAAGGTGTACGACCATGATGGTTGAATAAAAGCACATGCCAAATAAACTTTGGATAGGCGAATGGAATAAATTAAAGATGAAGCGTGGGCCTCCCTCACGTGGGCGGAATCAAGCTCACGAGGAAAGCAAGTGAAGGTTCCATTTGATGGGCGTGGGTTCTGTTATCACATTTTATGTCGGGAGCAACTTCCATACTGCAGACTGTGCGGCTGAGGACCGCACAGTACTTTTTTTTTCCAGATCAGGAGATCAGCTACCTCCAGAGGAGGCATTTTTGTTCATATTGCCCCTAGCAGCTATATCAGAGGCGACAGACAGTTGGATTTACCATCTACCACAGGGTTACCTTTCCTTGCCAGGCTTTGACACAAGCCCATTTGAGACAGTTGCCTAGTCTTTTTCTGATCGAGATTATCACAGTACAGTGCTGGTTTCTTATATGCCCGGATTCAGCAGAGATTCAGCTCAGATACAGGTTCAGTAGCAGCAGGTATATGGTGCAGCAGGTATTGCATATATTGATTATTGCTCATGTTGTAGATTAGACTCTTTTATACTTGTTAGTACATTAACTTTGCATGAGATGATATATTTGGTGATCTGGTTATGATATGATGTGTTGGGCCCTTGGTGATGTCAGTCCACCCCTCCGGTTAGACTTATGTATATGCACGCTAAGTCATGTCCTACGTTCTTGGCATAGACTTGATCACTGAACCCCCTAGGTAGCTGACTTTAGCACCATTTTCACTTCCTCCACTCATCCGATTCATTCAAGACACTTCTTCCTCGACTTGGATTCTAATTTGTGATCCCGAGGACCCCTTTCCCCACTGATCTCTGAGTTTGCCATGACTCCCTGTTTATTGTGCCTCGGCTCTTTAGTGTGTGAGATACATGGTTAGACCTGGGATTTGCTCCTGTCGGTTGCCCCTGATGTTGCAATGCAGTTAGGATTGTGTAGCCTCACCGGGTGCTCTCCACTTGTCGTCGAAGCTTGTATTGCCCACCCCCATTACCTTTGCAGTATGAGCGCCATGTTTATATCTTTTGAGATATGTATGTAGCCCAAGAGGGCCATGAAGAAATGAAGACATGAAGAAATGAAATGTAAATCAGGCTAAAAAGGCCTTTATGTTGTAAATGTAAAATCTAGCCAAAAAGGGGCTAAGTATGAAACTCATTGTAAAATCCATGCAATGTGTTTATAAACACACATGGATTCTGGTAAGCTATACATGTCAGCATTTGTAGTGGTTATTCCTCACCTAGCCCTGCGGGACAAGGAGGTGAGAGGGAGCAAGGGACAAGCTCAAGATTGCCCCCTAGAGTCTCAAGTTACGGTTTGCCGGACACCCAGTTTGGCGGCTCTAGAAAAGAACCTCACGGAGTCTTCGGATACGTATGTGAGTTGTGGGATACTTGTTAGATGACTAGTGGTGGTTTCCCTACACTATACCCATTTGTGAGGCACCGCCCTTCCCCGTGTTTTGTCATGGCATACTTACCTCAGTGGACCCTGCTTTCCCGAGTTGTCTAAAGGGTCACATGATCTTTATCCTCGTCTTCCCCATGTCCTTTACCTTGTTGTTCACATCACCTAGAGTCAGCAAAGTGGTCAAATCTATAGAGGTGTATAGCATCTTAGTCTTTTGGAGGTGGTGGGCCCACTTCACCAGGACCTTGTACTCTTTCGAGATTTAATGAATTTTTGATCACCATATTATCATTTATTGCTTGGTAATGTACTAACTTGTTTAATTGAGCCTTGTCACTTCATGCTTGCATACAGGTTTCAGCTAGCACTATAGTTGACCAGATTTGACTTGGTCAAACTGGGTTGACTAGGCCAAAAAATGGGCCCAAAAAAAATGTTGCGATCGGAATTTCGATTTCGATCATTTATTATCTACAAGGGTTCCATATGAGCATGCAACTGACAGAATTACAAAATATTGAAACATTTGAGAGATTTTAATTATTATTGGTCAACTTTGACCTGTTTTAATTAAAAATTATGGATTTGGGGCAAGTAATGCCAAAGTGATGGATCAGGGTTGTTCGAGTGGTCACCCCTACTACTTTTGGGGTCCACGATCGCATTTCAGCAAACGGTTCGGCAATCCGGGCAATAAAAGTGGGTCAAAAGCCCAATTTTCATATTTAGCCATATAAACCAGCAGAAAATACATGGAAATCAGAATTTGACTAAGGCAACTATAGGTAAATGGCAAAATTGAAGGTTGGCAATGGTAAAGGTAATCTCTAAGGTATTTTTGGTAATGTTTGATGTAATATTTGGGCATTGTGGGGCCCTCCATGTGACAGCTCACCATTGAGTTCGATTTGGCCCAAAGGGGCATTTTTTCTCCACCTTGGCAATTCGATTTCCTTGTTGTTGATGGTGGGACCCTTGTTGTATATGGTTGGGGGGATAAAACCCCATATAGACACCCCCCAACCCATTGGCATTTGTTATATGGCCCACATGGTCCCCTCTCCTCCAATAGTGTGCTTCTCTTGGGGCAATTTGCACCCCCCCTCTATGGAGCAATCTCCACCACTTGATTTTGATGGTTGGGGATTGATCTCCACCCTCTGTTTTGGGGGGAAACCTATCTTGAGAGTGAGCCATCTCTATAAGAGAATGGACTCTTTCCATTGTACTTCTTCTTGACATTTTTGAGATTTGCTATTGAGCTCTAGAGAGACATTTCTCCATCTTCTTGTGCATGGTGATTGAGTGTTTGATGTTGACTATGAGCATATTGTTGGTGTATTGTTGAGTATTTACGCAGTGTCTCTATCTATTCTTGGCCAAAACTAATCTGCAGGTGGAACAACCATCAAAGGAGGGGCGCATTTCTTGAGCTAGCAGCTCCGTCTTGGGCTTTCTCTCTGTGTTTCAGCAAAGGGAAGTGAATTTATACTTGTTATCTCTCTTTTCTTCATCATTTGTCATTTATTTGCTAGTATTTCCTTGTCATTTGCCATAGTTTCTGATTTACTTCTCTCTCTGGCAGGTACAAGGGCACACTTGGTCATCTGGCTGCTCCAAATGCTAGGGGAAATCGCTTGGCTGCTCAACACTTGGACTTCAGTAGTTGTTTTCAGCATCAAACTCTTCTTCTCTATTGCTTCAGGTAGGCGATCACTGCTGCTCTCTCTTTATCTCATCTTCTTGTGAATGTTAAGCTGCAAAAACACATTAAAACCCTTAAAAATTAAAATCTACAAATTTAACCGTAGGAATTCCATTTTCTTTCCAAACCCGCTTATTATTTGCCCTTAAAAGCTTACATCTCAAGTTTGGTTAGATTCTGACTCCATTTACCCATATTTTAGGCGCTGGTCACTTTGCCAAAAATGCCCCTCTAGGGCGTTTTTTCTATCTCAACCTGTTGGGTGTGTTTTGGGGTTATGGGTACTCTTTAATATGCTCCGTAACGTCTTTTTACCTTAGAGTACCAAGTATCAGCAGCTGGAAGTGCTTAAAAACGTCTTTTTTTTTATTGCCCTAGGTCCATTTTTCTACTGTTTAACCCATTCCCCTAGGGCTGTTAGTTTCACTACTTGCTGGTCCATTTTTTGTGTCTTAAATTAGCCATTTAATCAATTTATAATTGCTGGAATATGTGTTTAAATCGCTTATCCATCTCTGCCATGTATTGATAAATCATCACAAGCTTCATTCCCCCATAGGTAGGGTCCCTAACCACGCTTCTAGTAATTTTTTGTTTGCTGATTTATATCTATCCTTCTAATTCTTCAATTTGTTCATCATTTACATGTGTAATCAGATCTGAGTTTGTTTCATTTAGTATACCTTATCATCCAGAATTTCGATTCCACTAAGGCTGGAAGAAATCTCACCTTCAGCCATCCATTTTGCTTTCTACTTCGATCATCTTTTTGGGTTTAGGGTGTCTGATTATTGAGTCTCAACCTTCACTAGTCTAGTGGGTCTCCCCCTTGACTTGGCCAAGTGCCTTGTCTAAAGTGACTACAGCCTTGTCCGGTGTGACTTCTGTCCCCTTGGACAAAGGACTTGGCTGCTGTTGGTTACACCGACCTAGCTGTTCTCCTCTACCATCCCTATTGGGATACATACCACAAGCAGCTAGAGTTTGTGTGATAACAGGTTCCAATGGAGAGGGGCGCCCCTCTCATGAGGTGGTAGCCACCTCATCCCCCACCAACTGCAAGCTTAAGTGAATTTTATCTTTCACCTATTCGCTTGTCGTAAGTGCATTCGCTCATCCAGAGTTGGATCTGTTTGTTTAAGTATTTTTATCCTATTGATCCTTTCGCTCATCTTCCTTAAGTAGTTCAAAGTTTTCAAGTTTCATTCTTTGTTGATCTACTTAATGACTAGATCTTAATTTCCTAAAGTGTCATCTTTCCTAGATCTAGTTTTTGTTTATTTGTTTATATACTAACAAATACTAATCCATTAATTATCCTTTTGTTCAAAGCTCTTATCTATAGGAAAGCAAGAAGGCCAAGCAAAAAGCCCAAAGGCTAAAGCGAAAACAAGAAGAGCAAAGCAAACCTAAAGGGCACAAAAACTTCTATCCTCCCCCTTCTTTATCCCCATTTCTATGCTTGTTCCTTCAAGAGGATTAACACCATTTCATTTGTAAAGCATAAATAAAGAGCAAGTGGGATTACGGCTCCCACACCCTTCTTCCCCCATTTGGGGGAAGCCTGTATCGTCCTTTGAGTTCTTTTTGTTAGACACAATGCTCACTGAAAGGGGGGGGGGTGAATCAGTGAGCTAAGGCTAAATTCAAATTTCAACTTTTTCTACCAATCTTGTACCATTTTTCACTTCAGCATCATATTCATCAATGAATTATATATCAACAATCAACTAATCACACATCATTCATTAAGTAAAAACACAATGACCTCAACACACTGCAAGAGACACAAGATATAGTTTTTGTAATCTTTTTATATTGGGTTCAACGGCTACAACCGTGGGGGAATTCAACACCAACTGAAATAAAAGAGCACCAACTCTTTATCTAGGACCCAGCCTAGTTCTTCTTAGACCCAGCCAAGAAGTGGATACAAGACCTTGCTTGTAAGAGCATATATTTATTACATCACATCATTATTACACTCTCATCATCATACACTCATCTACATTACATTTCATCAATCAAACATCATTGTTGCCAGCATCATGTCTCCACAATCATATTGTCCACATGCACATGTCTCTGTCTTCATCATCAGCTGCCCAGCATCGTCATCAACATTGTCTTACTGTGCATGTTCTCATCATCTTCAGCAATCTGCTGCCCTAGCATGTCAACCAACATGTAAGCATTATATCATAAATATGCAAACGGTCCATTGTCTTCATTTATCACTAGCAATCAGCATCATCATGATTGTTATAATTCAGTCCATCAACATCATGTTATCAACACCATCATCAGCAAAAACCAAAAGATAAGATTTAAATCAGAGTTATCATGCTGCTGCTGCTGCTCCCTTAGTCACATACGAATTCACTAGCTTACTTCTTTGTTGGATTATGGTGGACAAGGATATAGCAACATGGTGACAAGCCTTGGGTTTGTCATACATTATGTCCAAGTGTGTCCAAATGCCCACATTGTTTTTGTGCACGAGCCATGCCATGTCACCATGTTGCTATATCCTTGTCCACTTCAATGCCATATGTATTCTTCAAGCCATCAACTTCATGCCAAGTCACCAAGCTGCTTCTTTGTCATTAATGTTGTCATCAATGACAACCATATTCATCATTTTTCATTGGATTTATACCTACACAAGTTAAATAGTTGTTAGTTTAGATTAGTTTCAATACTTTTCATTGCTTTAGCCTTTGTTTAGTTAAATCTTTTATTTTATTGCTTTGATATAAAACTGCTAAAAGGAACCCAAAGTCGCTTGAATCTCATTGCAAAGTGGATCAAGAGCACTCTCTATCGGAGAGTCTCAGTTTTGTTTAGTTGCTTAGATTTACTTTTTATTTGATATAAATTGTTTGAAAAGAACAAAAAGTCACTTGAATCTCACTGTAAAGTGGATAAAGAGCACTCTCTATTGGAGAGCTTTATTTCATTATTTTGTTTTAGATTTTTTTTTTAATTTTCAAAATCTCTTGAATCTCGCCATAAGGAGGATCAAGAGTGCTCTCTGTCATAGATTCAATGGTTCTTATGTTCATCATTTAATAAAATTGGAACGGACCTATTTACTACACTGCGTATGCTCTACCCATCAACAGTTCTTTGGAGCCGTGGGATACCCTGAAACAGTTGTAGCTTATTTAATTTCCTCACATTTAATCCAACTTCAACCTAATAAAATAAACTCCCGAGAAAACCAACGAAAATCCCGCGTTGATCGCTACAGTCAAAAGTGGGCAAATTCTGCCAGGGGACGCAGGAACCACTGGGAAGAGACCTCAAAGCACCAGTTAGACTACATCCTTGTTGGTGTAGTGTTGAACATCGCTCTCGAGACTCCGTTCCAGCCCACATGTCCTTGTACGGAGCCACCTTGACTGTATTCCGGGCATATCTCCTGTATTGAAAGGTATATCCTGGAGATCCCCTTTCCCACAATAATCTACCTCACATTCAAAATTTACAATAAAATTTACCAAGATACATTTGCAAAACATTTCCAAGCACTCCAAGCATTCCAAAGACAGTGACTCCATTGGCACTGGTCATTCAACAACGACAATTCTTCAATCTTTTTATTTGCTTATTATCCATCTTGAAATTGTTGTCATTTATTTTAACATATCATGCTATGGATGGTTCTTTAAATTTATAAGTTATCATCATATATTGTGGATGTGCTTTATCTTGCAAATCTATACTTGGATATAATTTTGTTGCAAATTGCCAAAAACTCCTAAAAAACACCCATCCCAATCCGCAAAAAACACTTAAAAATCACTTAGGAGCCTTAGTAACTCTTCGTAGGGTTTACCCCCCTTGGCTTCGTTAGGAGTTTGCCTAAATGGAGGAGTTAGGATCAGGTGACAACACCTGACTCTTTGCTTGCCCCCAAGGCCACACATTCTCAAAAGCAGCTTTGAAAGATTTCTGCTGCTGTGTGCACATCGACAGGAAACAAGTGGTAGAAGCCTTAAAAGGGGGAGAGATCAACAAGAAATGAGTGCCAAATGGAGGGATGGACCAAAGGAAGGTTGAATCCCTAGAACGCTTAATCCTAAATGCAATAAAAAGCCTCCAGATCGTCACACATGTGGTGCGACCTCTAGAAATCAGCTCCAATGGCTTAAAAGTGATGAAGAGATGGTCCAACATGAAGAAATATGGTCCAAAGGTGATAGAACATGAGTGTCTCAAACTCTCCCATGCTCCACGGAAGAGGATCTCAATCTGTAATAAAGGGGGCAACCCCATCCAAGAGCTAGGAAAATGCCCAAGTGTATGTGCCAAGGGTAGCAGTTAGCACTCCACATAGAACACCTAGTGATCATCAAGATATAACACATCAAGTGTCATACATGTATATATGATAAAATGTTCTAGTGCTAAAGTGTTAAACCAACATATAACTTGGGAAATGTTTTCAAATATGAAAATAATACATGAAATTTATTTACAAATACACCTTTCTAACTAAGTCACCGGACATGTCCATATAGGCCTCCGTGTCCCGTGTCATCGTGTCGGACACAGACACGTCCTGACACGGTGTCAAACACGTGTTTTGGACGTATCCTATTTTAGGACACATCGAAAAAACGTGTTTGACACCGTGTCAGGACGTGTCCCAAAAAAAGGACACCGTGTCCCAAAAATACGACACCGTATCCCAAAAACAGGACACTTCTAACCCACAAATATTGTACAAAACCAATTTATCCTCATTCATTCACATTTTTCAGCAAGGATTGAGTTCTAAGAGGGGTTTATTTTGCACTTGAAGAGCATTAGAAGGTTTTCCATCTTTATCTACCCCTTTTGTATTTGCCAGTGGCATTCCGACATCTATGTAATACATTTTGATTTCGATGACTTAATGACAAATATGATTCCGACATCTATGTAATACAACATTTTGATTTTGATGACTTAATGAGAAATTTTATGAGTCTGTGAGAATCCACTGCACCGATGGAATTATAGCACCCCATGTTTGTCATCCTTCTCTATTTGCAGTTTGTGGTGTGTTTTTATTATTCTTCCATATACATTTACATATTACATTGTTTGATTCTTAGTTATGATGTATTTTTATTATTCTTCCATGTACATTTAGATATTACATTGTTTGGCTCTTAGCCTCTCAAATCAAGTCAGGGCACACACCAATAAGTATTATGCAGGGGTTTATTCCACAAACAACATCACAAGGGGATTCATTTCATATAGGGGAAGTTACCCCTTATTTCTATTCCTACCCATGACATTCAATCTTTAAGTGGCATCATCATTGTGAGTGGTATAATATAAAATATAAAGGGTGTTTAGTAACGGGAAAAGATAATAATAGGGTGTGGCTCCCATCCGTGTAATCTAATCAAATAGAAATAGTCCTATTTTGGTTGGCTTTCTTATACCTCCCGCGTGCATCCTATAGTGGGGGTGGGGGTGGGGGAAGCCAATCACCAGCCTTTTTTCCTTGTTTCAATAGTGGAATGAAGCCTATCCCTTTCTACTAATGGGGGTTTCAGTTAGGTCTATCATTGACATATGCATTGTGATTTGTGAATGTGTAATGTGTATTGATTGTAATTTCTATTGAATATTTGTAAATTTTCTAGTTTCTACAAAAAATTGGGGGAAGCCAATCACCAGCCTTTTTCCCTTGTTTCAATAGTGGAATGAAGCCTATCCCTTTCCGCTAATGGGGGTTTCAATTAGGTCTATCATTGACATATGCATTGTGATTTGTGAATGTGTAATGTGTATTGATTGTAATTTCTATTGAATATTTGTAAATTTTCTAGTTTCTACAAAAATTTGGGGAAAGCCAATCACCATCCTTTTTCCCTTGTTTTAATAGTGGAATGAAGCCTATCCCTTTCCACTAATGGGGGTTTCAGTTAGGTCTATCATTGACATACATCTACATCTACATCTAACGTGCCCTCCGTGTCCTAATTCTGGGGGTCACCGTGTTTATATATAACGTGCCCTCCGTGTCCTAATTCTGGGGGTCACCGTGTTCGTGTCGGACACTCGTATTCCTGTGTCCTCCGTGTCCCGTGTCCTCGTGTTAACATGCCCTCCGTGTCCTAATTCTGGGGGTCACCGTGTTCGTGTCGGACACTCGTATTCCTGTGTCCTCCGTGTCCCGTGTCCTCGTGTCAGGTGACTTAGCTTTCTAACAACTCAAAATAATATATTAATCTTTACTCATATAATTTAACATTGGTGTGACTATTTTTAAGTCCTTATTACATGTGAAAATCCTAAGTTAAGTTGCATAGCCTGGATTCCTACAGTAAGTGAGGGCAAATGAAGTGAATCTGAATTTGGGGAAAGAAAGGGCCTTTGGAAATTAACCATCATAGAAACTGAGTGTGATAGGTCTATCCTTAACTTTCAAGAGTGAGGGTTTAAGATATTTTTGTTGCATGTGTGGCTTAGAAGGAAGTGTTTTCATGGGTCACCCATCCTTGCACCTCTTTTTTGTGACCCCTTTTTACGTTATTTTTTCTTTATTTGCATTTCTTATCCTTTTCATTGGCTTTGTCCCTTTGCTCTAGATTTGGCTTTGGTAACCTTGAACCTGGCTTTTGCAAGGGGGAACTGGAATATCTCCCATATATTTCGAAAGATTTTTTGACCTTTTCTTTTGCCTCTGAAGACACTATAGCAGCTGTTCTTATAAAAATTCAACCTTTAGCATATTTTATTTTGGATGTTCTGGCTTTGCACTTCTGTAGTCTAAGTAAAATTCCAGTGCAAACAAATGGAAAGGCTTAAAACCATAGTTACCGGATTCGGCCCTAGGCCTAACTGCACCTAAATCAGATTCTTCAAAATCGAATTCTCAGATTCTTCATCAGATTGTTCCACCTCGTTTTGACTAATCTAAAGCTCTTTACGTAGGATAAATGTAGGATAAGTAGTGTTAATTAGGGTTAGGGTTCTGAATCCCCTATTCCTAATTTTGGGATGAGTACCGCGCCCGTATCAGATGCTTCAGTCGATTCCGATCGCACCCACGGTTCGTGTAACCTTGCCTAAAATTGAAAGCCCTAGTTTTTGACTTTTGACAGTTGTCGCAAGTATTTGCCACAATGCTTTCTTTCAGTACTGCTCTGATACCTTGTTAGAATTTTTACTTAAGAGCAATTATGTTAGACTTTCATTCAATTTATCATATTGCATGCATAAGGATCACTGAAAGAAATACATTCAACAATAGACACAAAGATTTATTCTGGGAAAACCCTTTCACAGGAAAAACCCAGCAGAACGTCTCAGTATAAATTTGTCAACAAAGTACAATGTCAATACAACGATCAACTAAAGCTCTCTCATACAAAGATGCCCAAAGAATAGAAGATACAAATCCAAGATAAGATAGAACCCGGAATATAAGTCTTCCTCTAGCTGTAGCTACTTTCCCATGCGCACTTATGGAGCAGATCTCTTTTCACTTGCTTAGTGTCAAAATAAGGAGGTGCCAGACCTTATTTATACTTGTCCCGGGTGGCCTTTTTAATTGTTGGGCTGACTTGTCTAGGGAGCAACACAATATTGTTTATTTAATATTTATTCTAGAATATTCTTGAGCTGACATTACATGTTTTACAAGTACAATATAGCATTGTTTTTTTAGGGTTTTTACATGATCAAATATAAGACAAATACAATAAGAATATCTTCCGCAGCTGCATATTATTTCAATAGATTATTTTATGAAGCTTGATGTTAAGGCACTCTTAGATGGAACATGGCTCATGAGAGACTTTATCGTGATGTTAAGGACTTTAATGGAGAAATTTGATTCACTCTCACATGTTACACTTTTGAGGGGCATCCTAACTTTGGGAGCAATTATCTTTTGACAGAGTGCCCATAACTTTGCCATCTCAACGACATTAGATGTAGAGTGGCTATGGCATTTTAAAAAAATGGTTATAACAAAAAAATTGATAAATATTGAGGAAGTTGCCAATTTCAAAACTGTCACCTTGAAAGTTTCACCTCTCTTTTGACCACTCAATTTTGAGGAACTTCCATCTTGGATGCTTTTGAGATAATTATTAATAAATATTCATGGTGGAGAATTCCCAAGCTTTTGAGGATGTTTGCTTGGCTTATTTCGGTATTTTTGGAGAGGTGCACCCTCTTTCCTCAAGGCATTTTGGAGGTGACTGGTAACTATTACCATTGGTTTATTCATTGTTTAAACTTTCCCATGGAGTTAGTTACTTGTAACAAGTGGATCTAGCCAACTCCATTTGTTTGTTATTTGTTGATCTCTTCTTAAGGGTTGGTTAGCTAAGAACTATTATTATATTATTCCCCTTGGAGAACAAAGTAGATCTAACCACTAGTTTGTCATTCTTAGAAGGATTTGTTGAGCAAATAGTGGATTTAGAGAGTGAAATTATTTGTTTATTGTACAAGGAAGTTGAGTTGAAACCTAAATAAGAGTTTGCTCACTTCGCTTGAGGGGAGGATGGTCCTGGGAGAGCTCCTCTGTAGCCTTGTAAATATTTTGGTGCTTGGGGAATGCAATGAAGATCTTTGTTCAAGCCTTAACGTTGGAATAATTCTCGGTGGTGTACGCTGGAATAATTCTTGGTGGTGTTCATTCCGGTGGATTTCATGCCTTGGAGTGATCTTAAATATATTTTTCCCCAATTGAATTTGTTAATTAGGGAAGCGTTTTCTTTAACAGTTCAATTGTAATATTTCCAGGTTTCCTTGATGTTATCTTGGAACATTAAGACTATGTTAACGAATCATCTCCATTTGCTATGTAATCTTCATTGTAAAAGTTTCATTTTGCAATCGCTTGATCTAGCCATTTAGAGTCTCTAGTAGGAGGATTGGATTATGTAATGCACGTTCCTTCTTCCATTTGCAAGTGGCTCAGTCATTGATCTATATATATGATTCCATGCACCCAATTGATGCTAGGCACTAGTCTTTTCCTTAGTCATTACTCACTTTCATTTTCATATCTAAAAATTCCATCCGTTTCACTAAAGTATCTTTCTGCCTTGAGCATCCTCTCCTAGTCTTTAGCAATCCTAGTGGTAAGGAAGCCTCCCTTGTGTTATAGTTTGCACTTTAATTCAATTTAATAGATCTTTAACTGAAAGATAGACAAGCACAGAAAAGCACAAGAGACACAATAATTTTCCTCGGGGAAACCATAAAGGAGAAAACCCCACAACTTCCTCAAAGATAGATTCGTCACTAGTACAATATCAAACAAAATCGAAAACCAAAATATAAGATGTCTTCTGCAGTTCTCTCTCTTTCTCCTCCAAGTCTTATCTCTCTCCTTATGTGAACTTGCTTGAGTGAGTGGTGTGTCCAAATGAGAGAGCAAGCTCTCTATTTATACTTTATTTATGGGTGACCTTTTTCCTAATGGGGCCGACCTGTCCTAGGGAGACTCAATAATACAATTTACATTTATCTTTTGGGGTGCTATTGCTCCGACTTACAATGGAGGTTTTACCTCAATAATCTTGCATGACCAAACATAATAATGACATCCCCGAACAGAGGAAAAACATCTTCGTCAGAGGTACAAATAAAATACAATAATAATATAAATATAAAATACAAATGAATATCTTCCAAAGTTACATTTACAACGCCTTGTGCTAATGGAGAATTAGCACTAAATAGAAGAAGAGGGTTGTGTGGTGACAATGGCCCTGTTATCACCTAAACTGTAGTTACCCCTATGGATGTATCCACTCATGGATGGCAATAGGGAAGGGCAACTTAAAAGGTGCAACCACGATCACCTCGACCTCCAATAGATGGTTGTCACGCCGGTCGAGGCAACTTTCACTTTATGTTATCTAGCCCAGACAACAAAGGGGGAGACCCGATCTACTCCCGACAGGAGAGATAAAAACCAAGACACCAAATCAAGTTAATTCTAAGTGAAGTAAGGTGTATGGTTTATCCTAGACCTTAGGATGAAGTCACAAGACAAGTGAGGGGTTCAATGAGTATAGCTTTGGTTCATTATTGATGTGAGAGTGACTTCTGATTTGTGAAATAGGATCCAAGATTAAAGTACTAGTTCAATGTGAGAAAATCCACTGCCTTGAGAACCGTGTCCAATGCAGGGTAGTTTATGGGTTGAATTGGGGCTAACTAGTACAAGTGACAAGCTTGATCATGATACATGATGACATCAAAGGGTTTAGTTCACCACACAAAGGTCAAACCACAAGTTAATCCAACAATCTAGGAAAGTCGAATTGACTTGGAGAGAAACCAGTGCCTTGGGAATTGGGATAATGGAGTCAAAGTAAGGTTAACTTGTGGTTAAGGACTCCTATTGCATGAGACAAGTGGGCAATTAAAGTCTTGATGGATGAATAGGTCTAGATCTAGAGATTTGATGTTTGACCTAAGTGGACCACAATCCCTTGAAACAAGGAATGCTATCCCCAAGGAAAGATTTGACAAGGTGACCTACTAGACCTAGGTTTTGAATTATGCTCGTTCCAAATCCACAAAAATCTCATGTACCCATGTCCTAGAAGTGGACCAACTCCAATCTCCAAGGTGGTGCGACTTTACCCAAGGAGGCTAAAAAAGGTGATAAATGGATCAAGACAAGTCCAATGGCATCCAAATTTTAGATCCAAGTAGTTTAAGGAAGTGAGAGAATCGATCTACAATTTCAAGGCAATCCGATGGCTAGATCTTACTAGATCTGAGTTTAAAGATACCAAGTGGTCCAAAATGAGGATTAAATCCCTTAAAATGTGGAATAGGGCCCACAAGGTAGAAATCAGAAAATTGACAATTTGGGGGTAGGTTATTGAATGTGTAGATCATGAATCAAGTGGGATCTCAACTACCCACGTACTAGATCTAGGTCAACCCACCAAACTAGGAAGTGCGCCCTTGCTTGGAGAGGCTAAATGCCTTGGGAAGAGGGTCAAATGGAGGCCAATCCTCACCAAACTATAGATCCGGGATGCCGTGGATACTATAGAGGTGGGTTTTAAATATCTTACCCAAGAAGCCACTAGATCTTAGTAGATCTGAAAAATGTAAAAATGAGGGTTTGAAGAAATAAGGGTTTATTCAATTTATGAGCTATGTCAATGGATTGGATCAAGATAAGAGAAACAAACTTGTGGATCTTACCTGGGTAACCTTGTAGATGCCTTGATGATGATGATCTATGCAAACCCGATCAATTTGAGAAGCTTTGAGGTAGTTTTCTATGAAGTCGATTTAGTCCAAGAAGCCAATGCGCCCTCTCTCCTGCACAACAAACGTCAACAATATCAAATTTGATGCAATCAAGAGATAGGACTAATGCCACAAGAGAAGTAACAGAAAGATAGCATAGATCACAATGATACTAATGATAACCCCCTGATACAAGCAAATACCAAGAAAGTCGATTTGAAGGAGCCTTGCAAAATCACCCTTGTTGAAGTCGCCCTCCTGTAGACAAGACAATGATTTCCAAAAAAGATAGATCTTACCACAAATTCCAAATGCTAGGTAGCAATAGACTTTCCAATCACCATCTAAGAACACCAGATGCAAAGGAGACCACAAGAATTTCCACAAGAAAGTTTTTCTATACCAATAATCCAAGAGCCAAAGACCCCTTACAATGAGAAGCTCTCTCCTTTAAATAGGAAGGAGAGGCATCAAAATCCTAACCACTTTTTGAATGAGTGGCTAAGATTAAAAGATACAAATGTCTAATCAATGGTTGAGATGAGCTCAACAATAAAATACATGGATCACTCATAAAATATAACATAAGTGGACAAAATCGCCCTAGAAGAGGGGAATCCCACCAAATCATGATGACAAAATATAATAAGAAGCTTATGGTGTGTCCAAGGGGTAATTTTAGCCACCCTTGGTCAATCCCCATAGCACAATAATAATAAAATAGTCATCAATATACCAAATCGTGCCTCTATGGACAGATCGTAGGCCTCAAAAGACCTCAGAAATCATCAGAAAGTGCCATAAGTGATGGATGCGGGTCCCGATGAAGCTGAAACTGCTGGAGGAGGTGTGGAAGACATCAATCCATCATCACTGATCATCCCATGCCAAAACATTGCCTCAGTAGCCCAAATCGAATTCCTCAATAGCCATTTCTACCAATCCTGAAATGCCTTGGGAAGCGTGAAACTGCCTCCTGGAGTGCCTGTGCTGTCAAGTTGAGGGCACCAGTGAGTCTAGGAGGGGGGTAATACGGTAAAAACAAGTGGCTGGACCATCCCCTCCAAGCACAGCGCCCTATTTCAACCAAATAAAAATCCTCTCTGCTCTGACAGGGTCTCCGACAGACCAAAACTGCATTGGGTTAGCCTACTGAAGCTCAATCATCACTGTAAGTGCCCGGAACTGAAAATAAACTGTCTCATTGGACTCCGAAAGTCCAAATCCATCCAAGATGTGTACTCATACACCATATGAGTCTCTGCATGATCATATAATATATCCAATATACCGGAACATGTGAAATAATAATAATCTGTAAATGATCAAATAATGCTGTAAACCATGAATCATCATCATAAACCTGTATCTGATGCATAGAATCATCATGTACATGTACATAGACGATAGATCGTCTATCAATATCATCACAAGGTCCAACCATCTCATGTCCTATGGTTGACCTTGGTCAAACTAGGTTTGACCAAGTCAACATGACCAAATATAACTCAGACCATCATCAGAAGCTGCTGCAAAGTGTCAAAGGTTAATGCATGCTCTACAACTTATTCAAATAACAATTATAACACAAAGTAATCATTACTGGCGATCTAAATCCAAATATATAATGTCATTAATTATTATTATTACTCAGACCAGACTTTCAAGACCATACTCACTTCATAGCTATGATCAATTTGCTAGTGAAGGGTGAAGGCTGAAATAACTGGCTAGGCTAAGGGATGACTTGACTGACTTAACATTGTGACACTTTGGCAAAGGGAAAGGGAATACACACCATAGTATATACTGAATGAGCAACAACACAGGGAATGGCGATGTCTCACAAATGGATAAGTTGTTTAAAGAAGGTTTATTCACCTTTAACAGATGCGCACAATCCATAATACAAATGAGGCCAGCAATTATTTAGATATAGCGTTTAAGTTCCATTGCTTTTTGGGCCTGAAGTTTCCATAGCCTTTGATCTATGTGTGTTTATAAACACATTGCATAGATTTACATTTATTTGAGGCTTTCTGCTGCAGGTGTGTTTTTAAGGCACTTGTTTACCTGAGCACTTCTAGGTGTGTCACAAACAACTTGTTTACCTAGGTATTTTACATTTCCAAAAGATATAACATTTTATTTTTATGGCCATTTTCATTTGGCATGCCTTTCATTCATGTGTGTTTAGAAACACATTGCATGAATGGGATTTTCATACAAGATATAGCATTTCATTTTCCAGATTTTGTATTCATGGCAGCACTAAAAGTTTCAGGTTTAGCGAACACAACTTTAGCGACTAGGGGGAATTCACAAGGAACTCCAACTCACCATAGGTAAGTTTTGTCACCAACCCAGAGCCAAGACACAATAAACAGGGAAGCTCATCCAATACAGAGGCTACTGTGGGGAAGAGATCCTCCATGTCACTAGTCAAGTAGTAAGTCATGGTGATAAACTAAAAGGTAGGCAATGGATGGATGGAGACAATGAATAATGGAGCCAACACTAGCAAGTCAAGGTATGGTGGAATGATCACCTCTATTCTCCCTAAGGAGGTTAAAACCAATGAGTATGACTAGTGAACTTCTAAGTCTGAGTAGGGACAATATAATATATATAATAAGATCAACCAGGTCCACATATCTATATGATCACCTGATCATGACACTAAGTGCTAAGACACGCTATAAGGATAAGTATAAAAGCAATATAACCATAACACAATGATATACTTGCTGAGTCATATACCTGAATGTTCATCATCTGAACCATCATCTGTCCTTTGAAACTGCTGGTGTAACTCTGGGCACTATTGACTGCTCTGTACAAATGGTATAATGGCTACATCGGTCATCTCTCTGAGTGTCCTGAGACTCAGTCCTGGCATGGGGAATAAAACTGCTGTCCAAATCTGATAGTGATCCGTAATAGATGCTCATCTCAGCATCTCAATGTAAGGGAACTGGTTGAATAGTGTACTGGAATCTGGCAAAAAATGTATGGTAGCCCGGCTACTATATATGTGATAACAGGCCCCCTCTTAGTTCCTTTTGTCTTGCACCTAGTGAATTAGGACTTTGTCACCTAGGGTGCTAGATAAAGTTGTAACACCTTGTACCATCAACATTTGGATGCGTGTCCTCAATACATGGGAAATTTGGATACGGATGGCCCGAGATGCTCATCTGCACTGCTGGACTGCTCTATTTCACTTTGCAGTTACATGGTCCTCTTAGAGGTAAGTTAAAGTAGCATTTACTTTGCAGATTTTACAAAACGAATCTGATATTAAGTTTGGCGAACTTAAGATGAATTTAAAGCAGACTTTGAAATTCATAGAAATTTGAACCACATCATTTAGGTTTTGCTTTTGTGGATCAAAGGCCATTCAGTGTACAAATAGATACTAGAATGGTGAGTTGCTGTGATAAGATATAGAAGGTTACCCGTTTTGATGTTAGAGCTTTGTCATGGCTGACTTGTTTATGTTGAGCTCAGGTTCCAAGGTATGGAATCCTTGTTGGTTTAATTCTTTTCCAATTTTGAAATTTTCTGGAAGCAACACTATTCTTTACTATATCAAAAACCATATTGCAAAATGATATAAAGTGTTTGCACTTTTATTTATTCTTTTAATGTCTAAATGGAATGACTTGAATGTCTCAATTCTCAGGAAGTCAATTTTATAGCATTAATTTGAGGTGGAAAATTTTGGATTTTTGTTGTGAGTAGCTGAAGATGCAAAAAGTAGTAAAAAGAATGATGGGGAATCTAGATTGGAAAGGAGGCCTCAAAGGGTGCGTTCATTGAGTGAGTATCTTTTGAGAACAGAGGCAGATCAGAGTGACTCATCACAGGATAACCAAAGAGCTGAAAGAGAAGATTCAGATTATGATGATGATATGGATGTAGAAATGGAGTTTGAAATGTCAGTATCTGGTGATGATGATAGGGAGACAGAGGCAGGACTTCGACCTGGAAGCTTGAATTTGAGGGTTCGTAGAAGAGGCGGTCCAAGCAGGGACAGTAGCCGGAGAAACAGTTCTTCAGGATCTCCACCTTCTGGAATGCAAAATGATGAGATTTCCCCTCAGGTATGTATCTTGTAGCAGATAAGCAAGACATGGTTGATTTACTTAAATATTGTGGATCAACAATCCAAGTAACTCGCACACACACATCTATGTATGCATGTTCGGATGTAGATGGATAGATAGTTTTCATGTCATTTATGTAGTCCAATTAGAAAATCTTAGTAATTTCTGAGGATGATTTTCCTGTTTCTGCACTCTGAAATGAAAAAGATCCATCTATACCTGTAAGTGGTCACTGAGAGCGGCATGTATTGGCATGCTCAAAATAGAAATAATGGTGTGCATATATGCAATTTGAAATTAGAACCATGGGTAGCAGTAGTCAGATAAAACTGCCATTAGTACTAAGTAGTTTACATCTATATTCAAAAATCAGTTTTAGTTCATACTGTGAGTGCCCAATATCATATTTAATATCCTACAGCAAATCCAGAATCCCATAGTCATATCATACATGCATTGCCCTTCAGTAGTGGTTTATATTTTCCCATGAATTGACATTGCTATCTGTTTTTAATTCAGGTGTAAACTGCCTGTAAAGCTAGGGAAAGTAACAATTCTTAATACTTATCTGCTGCACTGCACATAGCTCACATTGACAATCTTGTTTTATATTTTTCTTATCTGCTACATTGCACATACAGAGGACATGTTGACAATCCTGTTTTATATTTTTCCACTCAAGTTCATATCTGATATCCTTCACCATTGCACTGTAAATGAGGAGTATAGATTAGCTTGAATTTTTCTCGCTTTGACTCTCCAGATGGAGATAGCCATAGATATGCAGCAGCGATATGTAGGCCATTGCAATGTGGGGACAGATATCAAACAAGCCAGTTTTCTAGGAGCAAAAGGTATGTGGAAAATTATATATACAGTATATAAGCAATTTCAAATTACTTGAAAATGATATTTACTAGGTGTCTCTATTATGGCATATCTTCCCTCATGGATTTGGTAACAATGACATCTAGGTCTTATTTTCATCTAGTTATTTGATATCTGAGAAGAGATCTTCTTTAGTTTGAGTGCTTTCAAATATATGTTCTTACAACTGAGGTTTTTTATTTTTGTAATGATCCCATTTTCTTTAACCGGGCCTAAGATGTTTCACTGGTCATGTCTTCATTGTTTGGGGTCAATATCATCATATTAATTGAATTATGGGAAACAAAGAAAATTTCTTGAAAATTTGGGCAGTTTAAATTTTCTTTCCCTGTCACTCAAAAGATTACCAGAAACAGTAAGTATCCACTACTTGAGGTTTGAAGTTCAACCAAAGCAATGTTACCAGACTTGGAATCAACAATAAGTTGGCGAGGCAAAAGAGCAAAGAGTTTTAATCGGATCGGCAATAAATCGGTGAATACAAAAAATAAAGATATACACATATATTGAATTAAAAAAACAATTTCATTGATTGCACCGAGAGTAACGAGTTGCTCTACATGTATTGGGGAGATGTTGTCACATTATGTTATGTAATGTAACGTTCCAAAAAATAAAAAGTAATTAAAAAAATTTCTATTGGCTCATAAAATTAAAAAAATTAAAAATCAAATAAAAATAATTAAAAAATCCATGTGCTCATAAAATTAAAGGACTTAAAACGAGCATAGGTCCATCTTAAACCCATATCTATCAATGACCGAGAGGAATCAAATTTTTTTGGACATGTAAAAAGTTTAATATAAAAAAATTACACCTCAAGAAATTGGATCCCTCTCGGTGTTTGATAGATCTGAGATTAGATGGATCTATGCTGGTATTCAATAAAGCGATGTCCAAACAATGCATAATATCTATAGATGTCCAAAATATCATGAATGAATAAGTATCTCATATATGTTAGAGTCCAAACATTATCCGAAGTACTGAGTCTTGACTACATAGAACTAGAAGCATCTGCTTCTAAAAGTTTACAAAATATTGCATACTGGTAAGTAAAAAAGCTAATAAGTAGAAGCAATTTCTCCCACTACTGACTCGCAATCCATAGTCAAATCGACGATCCATAGTTGACTCGTGAGTCAAACACGTGTTGACCATGAATCAAACTGTCAACACGAGTGACTCATACGACTCAAGTCTGCTTGTTTAACTGTTGAGATGAGTCAGACTTGTGATTAATCGCATCTGATTGACGATTTCTGTTTCACTGAACCAAAGTCTCTTGAGGCTTCATACTGCATAAAATAACATAGCTGTTATGAGTTAAAAGGAATTAGTCAACTGCTTTTGTTTCTGAATCAAAAATGTAATCTTGTTTTGCAGTTCACTTATAATGGGATACTGAATATTCTAGGAATGATCTTTGTTGGATGTGCACAATATAGGTAGGATCTTGTTTACATTCAAACCAGCATTGTTTTCTTCAATGGAGATTTGGTGCAACTTGTAGACACTATAGTGGAATTGACTGAGTATTGATGCCATTCAGACCAAAAGAAGATCTTAATCATGGTTATTAGATCATCGGTAGATAAAAGAGGGCCACGGGAACTAGGGGCCACCTGCATGCATTACATGTGGGCCATATTTCATGATGCATGCACATAAATCCCTTTATTAAGCTTTCATGCACACAGAAAGCAATGCATTCAAGTCAACTGAGAATTAGAAGAGAAAAGCAACCTAGGGATGAAAATGTTAGGTCATGCACTGTCAATGTTATAAAAAAAGGATAAAGTGAATGAATAGCTAAGTTGCCAGAGTACTTGGGTACTGGGACGGGTACGGGTACAGGTATGCCACTTTTTGAAATAGGGTACTTGGGTATGTCGAGGTACTGTAGATATATATATATATCAATGTTACAAATATCGGTGCGACGAAGAAATCGGCAGTGTCCAGGAAACATTGTTTCGGGATATCTCGGCAGCACATCGGCAAAAATCGGCAATAAATCGACAAACTTAAAAAATTCAAAAATACAAACTTTTCCGGCCACTAACACGCCCTGTCAAAAAATCGGGAAAAATCGGCAAAAAATCGACCAAAACTCGGCCTGTCAAAAAATCGGGAAAAATCGGCGAAAAATCGGCCAAAAATCGGCCCGATATTTTGGCCGATTTTTCCTTAAAAAATTGGCGCCTTTAAAAAATTGCGTTTTTCACGATTCGCCGATTTTTCGGCCGATATTTGTAACACTGATATATATATATTAAATTTGCAAGTTTATAAATTATATTATATAATAGATACCATCTGTAAGAAATTTCACCTTTAAGCTATTTTAATTTTGGAGGGATACCTTTCGTTTTCAGCAGACCATGTTAGCCGAAATTTGTAGATTACACTTTATATTTTCTTATATCATCTGAGCTATACTTTTACATGAGTAACATTAAACTTTCTTTTATCATCAGAAGTTATAATTTTAAATCTAGCTATAACATTAAATTTTCTCTTATCATCAATAGTTATAATTTTAAATCTAGCTATCCTTGGTGTTATGCTAATTATTAAAAGTATGTTTTTTATCAGAAGAAGAATGCATTTTTCAGTGGAGCCAAAATTATTGATTGGAAACTTGTTGGATGGAGCAATTATCGATTGCCATTTGTTATCAACCCCCATTCTAAAATGGTGAAGCGGTGGAATCAGTTCTTTGTAATATCTTGCATATTTCCCATCTTTGTGAACCCTCTTTTCTTCTTGTTCCCAGTCCGTCAGGTGATTTTCATCCTGTTCATCTTTCAGAAGCTGCAGATTAACTGTATACAGCTTAGCAAAGATTAATGTTGACAGGATTTATGCTATTTATTTTCTACTAACTTGGCTTAGATCCTGAGACTATCCTTGGGTTTATAATATAGATAAAGATTGGCAACAATACTTCCAGCCTCCAGGTCATCTCTTCTCTGGTTTGAATTGGATTACTTTCTTCTATCGATGTCCTATAGTTCGCTGCTTTTGGACTTCCTATCATGATCTCTAATTCTTTGGACAACAGCTTTTGATGTTTAAAATGTTTGCACACTACAGTTTGTAGGGATTGCTTTCCCTCAGCTTTCCCATTTTTAGACACTTTCTAATAGATTTTAAGCAGGGAGAGGGCTTCACAAATCATATGTAAATGTCTACCCTGTAACTTCTCAGATATTGTTAGGGTCCTAATTTATTTTATAACAACGTAACTACGTAAGTATGTCTATTGCTATTTAGAAATTGTGTAATAACAGATTGAGATAATGTGTTTATTCATGTTGTGGAAGTCATTGGACCAATTGGCTGCACACTTGGACATCTTTGGGAGAGGATCCCACCATACCTTACCCCCTCTTCACTTCAAAACTTTAATTTTTTTTGGATTTTGAAGTCCACATGCTAAAGATTTATGGGCCAGAAGTACCCCCGAAGTACCCAAAATCAGGGTACTTTGCCTTTTTTGGAGTACCAGTATCCGACTGAACAATGGAAAGTACCGGGTACTTGGGAAAGGTACCGGGTACTTCTTGGGTACTCCTAGGAGTACCCGTTCCTGTACCTGGTATGGTGGTACGAGTACCCGGTACTGGTACTCGTGCCCGAGCCCCCGGTACGGGTACCATGTCTACTTAGATGAATAGGTCTGCTTATTGATTATTGATTTGAGAAGTCAACTTGGAGAGAACAAAGAGCCAGTTTTGGGTTGAGGGCACACCACTCAACCATCAAATGTATTTCGGTAGTGCACTTTATTTTCCCTAGTCACTATCAGGGTTAGATCATCCAGATTCAACATTACTACTATCATCATACAAGATTCTTCAGCATTCATCAGGGTTCTAGCTACATCCTGGAGTAGGAGGGTTCGCCCTCTCTTGCATGGGCGAATTGGACAAAGAGGATAAATTCATATCTTGACAGATAACCACCATTCAGTCTGCATGCTGCTTCTATCCTTCCGAGAGCACCACTATTAGCCTAGTTACTGAATACAGGCGGCTCATTCGGATTCAAAGGAAAGATCTCACCATTTCATCATTTAGAGGGGCACATTCTCTAGCATGGGCCACTTTCTTTGAGGGAGATTCTCGTCCTCTGACCTAGACTTCATGCATGTCTTGTATGTGGCTTCCATATTGATCAGAAGGGAATTATAACCCTAGTACCTTCATCCGGGGGAAATCTGACATCGTTTGAGCACTCATGCATCCATTCACATATTGAAGAGGGCACATTTATATCAAGGGCACACATTTGGAGAGAGGTTGATTCATATCTTGACCGATCCTTGGCATGTCTCTTGCATGCGAGTCTCATATTGATCCACATCCACTACTACAACTATTGGTACGTACATGCATTATTACTATCCCTACTTTATAGCATTTCTGATTATTCGGGTTATTAGGGGTTGGAAAAACCATGCATTTGCATGCATGCTCAAGCAAGCATAGTTCATTACTTGCATTCATGTTTCCTTTGAGTATTAGGCCATAAAAATACAAGAAAGCAACAAACATCATCATAAACTTCACAAACAGACAAAAAATATCAGTTGGAATATTACAGTGATATCAGAGCATGTTCCTCTCCAGCTGTGGGAGCATGCAGTTGTAAACAACTAGATGGATATAGAGAAATGTCAATGGATGATAGTACATGCCAATTTTGGTGAAGTGCATGCCTGAAAGCACAAGTTTCTTGCCATCCAGTGAGATCATGAAGACACTGAGAAGGATGTTGGATGGAAATTTTGGGAGCTTAGTAGTACTTCGACACTTGCCTTGATATCAAAAATATCTAGCCTTGGGGAATCAGGTATGTGCAACATTGTCCTTCGAAGACTATTACTCCATTCAGTTCAGGAGCCAACCCAAGTATCTGGATGAGGATCTCCTTAAAAACATAGTGCGGAGAGTAGAGAAAAATGAGCATGAAGTACAGGTTGATGGTTAACTTAATATGGAGTTGACATTACATGAGGAGGATAGCACATGTGATGTAGTTATCGGATCATCCAAAGTCGAGGATTTATCATCTCACCTTAGTAGTGGTGCTTGTGAGGAGGATCAGGGGGTGTTAGGACCTAGATGTGACATGGATTCGATATTGTTGATGAAATTGTCATTGATGCCAACATGGACTTGCAGTGGCCCCACAGGTAGTCATTGATGCCACCAAGTCCCTCTTGCAGTGCACAGGTATGGATGATCCTAGCACCCTCACATCCAGTGCCTTGGAGCTCTTACATAGATGGTTTGTGCCTTGAAGCACCTTGTACCCACAAAGATGGATCTTGGAGCCACCACCTTGTTGATGATGTTGAAGACCTTGGTGATGATGAAGACCCTGGTGATGATGTTGAAGCCCCTGTAGATGATGGAGAAGCCTTAGATGGGTTGGAAAAGCATTAATGATCCATTATGTGGTCATTCATGCTCTGATGGTGTCATGGTACCCTAGGAGAAGGCCTAGCAACACCACAGGAGGTAGCATGATGGATCTTGACCCTTGGAGGTCCTCTTGTGTGGTTGAGGTGGTTGAAGAAGTCCATGAAGCCCTCTTGTCATGATCACGATGTCCTTGTACCCCTATCACTTGAAGGAATGCATGATGAGGCCCTTTTTGTGTTGGTGATGACCTCGCAACCCTTGTTGGGGTCATGCAGCTCTTGTATGATGATGATGACCTTATATGGTCTTTGACATGTTATGGAACCCATGAACATGCCTCTTGCATGATGAAGAAGCCTATGAAGCCCCTTGGCATGTTAAAGAAGCCTTTGGAACACCAAATGAGCCAAATGACCCATTCTATAGTCATTTGTGGTGTGCATAGTCATTTATGGGTTGTTGGGATCTTAGAACCCTTGGAGATGGCCCTAGGGTATGAGAATTTCTCTGACCCATACACTTGGTGGTTTAATGGCTCTTGTACCCTTGTAGGAATGGTGAAAATGATGTGATGAAGAAACACACCCTTGTATGTGGTGGCTTGGACCCACACGTATGGAGGAGCTTCCAGACACTCTTGATGGACCTTGAAGATGATGACAACCTCGTTGAAGAAGTCCACCTTGAAGATGATGACACCCTCAACAATATGACGATGCATGATGACCTAAGCTATTTGTTGGGGTATGATCAAACCCTATAGTTGACCATAACATGTTGGAGCACACCCTTAAGTGTGGTACAATGTCTTATGACATTAAACATTTTATTTATGATGAACTTGTTGAAGGTCGGCCCCATTTAAAATATTAAATATTCAAATTACAAAATAAAAAAATAAAATATTTAATTTAATACAAGTCGGCTTAGATTTTGTTAAAAATTAAAAAAAAAAGAAAAAAAAAAGACATATACATTATGCAAGTTGGCTCAAAAAAACAAAAAATTTAGCTTGAAAAATGAGTATAAATACCCAGTCAAACGACCTCTTTTTGCAAGAAGATTGTTGTGGCTTTCTCTCTGAATTTTGGGTACATAGTCTGAGGCAGCGAATTTTGACAGTCTTAGGCAGCAGCAAATTTTACACAGTCTGAGGTAGTGAATTTTAACAGTCTGAGGCAGCAACGAATTTTGATAGTCTGAGGCAGCGAATTTTGACAGTCAGAGGCAGCAGTCAGTTTTTTTTTTCAGTCTGATTTTTTTTTTTGCAGTAGATAAACTCTTCTTTTGGGAATTTTTTTGGGGTCAACAGTTGTTACAAACTTCAGTGGCAGCAGGGAAGAGTGTGCTCTAATCTACACAGTCTCGGTGGTGACTGTTGTAGCAGCAGCTACAATACAGTGCAAAGTTACCAGACTCGGAATTGACAATAAATCGGCGAGGAAAAAGAGCGAAGAGTTTGAAGCGGATCGGGAAAAAATCGGGAAAAAATCAACAAATACAAAAAATTAAATATATACCTATATTTTGAATTAAAAAAATATTTTTCATACATATTCAAAATACTGCAAGATATCAATAGATGTCCAAAAGATATCAATAGAATCATAGATGTCCAAAATATATAAACTCTCATCTGCCAACCAATTAGCAATAGCCAAAAACAAAACAAAAAAATCGATTTCTTATGAGTTTTGACAGTTTTGTGAAGTGTGAACTTGGCACTCATGCTTTAACTCTATTTGTGTCTATTGACTGGCCTTGAATCCTTCACACCATGTCACGACTCACTGCTGGCAGCTGCTGAATCCTTCACGTCGCGTCCATGCCCTGAAGATTCACGCGTCCACGACCTAAACCCCTCCGTCCTCACTTTGAAGTCCGTCGTCACACTGACGAGTCACAACTTCATTCACTGCTCGTCCGTTGTCAAAAGATATAAACAACCTGAAAGAAGGAAAGTGCGGGCTCTCGAAAGTGAAAAAAACATTTCAAAGGCGGTAAGTTAGGGTAAATCGTTTCAAGAACTTGCCGATCTGAATATAAACCGCCGATTTTTTCCGATTTGGCTGATTAAAACTGGGAAGCTCGAGTTTGACTCGAGATGAGCTGAATCGACTCATTTAGGGTCCGATCCGATCCAAAATCGGTAAATCGTGAGTTATAATCGCGATTCCTGTAACATTGATACAGTGGCATGCTTTTAAAAAGAAAAGCAATGATGCACTCCTATACAGTAAAATGATGAAGACAGTAATGATGATGCACTCCTATGCTTGATGATGATGATGACACTATGATGCCTTAGTTACATACAGTAGTAAAAGTGATGTTTTCAGAAGTGTATACACAGTTCAAGGGTCTGCTACGAGTGACAGTGCATTTACAAAGAGGTATGTACAGTGATATGTGTGTTATATACTTGTTGACACAACAATGATGAATACATCAGTGAATATGCAGTGGAGTGTATACAGTGGTATACTTACATTAATATAAATACAGTGACAAGCATAATGGAAACATCGGCATCGGCAAAAAATCGGCGAGGGTCCCGAATACAACTTCTCGGCAACATCGGCGAAAAAATCGGCAAAAATCGGCAAACCGCGGCAAACATTAAAAAACACAAAATATATTCATTTTTTCATAATTTTAAACATATAAAGCAACATCAACATCAGATAAATACATTGGCACATAAATATGGAGAAAACACTAATATATATCATGTAGTCATGCCAAATATAAAATGGTACATCAAAGCCGATAGTGAAAGTTTGAATCCTGATAGTGAAAGCTGCCCAATAGTTACATAGTACTCAAAAGTGGACAACCAATGGTCCAATACAAAAGAACGTCACAAAAATCACAAGTGACAAAACTAGCAACTAGCTATCTGTCTCTGATATCAATGTCCTCTTCACCTTTTACGGGAAAAGATCATTGGCTGCTTGCCAGGCCTGCCCCTAGCAGTAGAAGGTCCTGGCCCTGCACTAGATGTCGGAGGGTGAGTAATGGCCATGGGTGTCAATGAGGGTCTAGATGCATCAACCACTGTAGAAGGTGGTGTTGATGAACCACCCTCCATGAAGTCCTCAGGGTCAAACTGGTCGTCCTGCTCCACCTCCTGCTCCTCCTCCCCCTCCTGCTCCTCTTCCTCCTGCCCCTGTCGCTGCTGCTCCTCCTCTAACCATGCAGGTGCCTCCTCCATGATAGGCAACTCAATCTCCACCCTCCACTTGGACAATACATCAATATTGTCCAAGGAAACGACACCCACCTCGGGTGTTCTCTCTACCTGTTTCATCCACAGTCGGAGATTGTAATGGACATACACCAAGTCATTCAGGCGTGGGAAATCCAACCTGTAAAAGGGCGATACAAAAAATTTAATGAGTATTGACTCTTGAGGCCCGAGGGAAACAATATGATAGAGGATAATAAATTACAATGAATTTAATTGCTTTGTTCAAGTTCTTACCTGGTGCGTTTCTTTGAGTGTATTTTATCAAATACACTCCAATTACGCTCACATCCAGAAGAGCTACAGGTTTGGCTGAGGACTCAGATGGCAAATTTTTTTAAATTTGGTGCCCTTCCACCATATGTTCTCCACCAAACAGCTACAACAAATAAGAAAGAAAGAGAATTTGATTACATAATTCAAATTTCAAATTTCAAATGAAATGATAAAGCATAAATAAAATTTAAAAATTTAAATTTCTAAATAAATTCTAATTTCTAATCACTTACTTGGATTCAAAATGTTCCTTGCATGGATAGCATCGGCAAAGCCAAATAGCCCAACAACATTCCGATACATCTCCATCTCGTGGTTAATATTCATGCGAGTCTCAACATCAAGTACCATCCTGTTAATACATTCGATGAGCCCTTCCATCACCTTGCCATCAAAATCAAATTTACTCTGGTAGGAAAAGGCGGGATTGAGGTAAAGTGCAACTGCATGAATAGGTCGATGGAGCATCCCGGTCCAACGGGTATCAATCAAATCCCATAGCATCATGTGTCTATTGAATCTAGGGGTACCCTTCCCCACATAATAAGACCGAATAGCCTCTTTGGCCCTATCCATGGCCTCATACAAATAGCCCATAATGGGCTTATCACTGTCAACTAATCTCAGAACCTTTACCAAAGGTTCACTAACTGAGCACACTTCCTCCACTCCTTCCCAAAAGGAGTCGGTGTACACCAATCTGGAAATGGCCTTCCCATCCTCTCTCTTGCTATATCTGCAATCACGCCACTCATCACAAACAAACATTTGCTTCAGCTCAAATTGAACTCGAAGCAAAGACTGAAGAGAAATGAAGTTGGTGGCAAACCGTGTGATTCCAGGATGCAGCAACTCCTTGTCTCTTGTGTATCTCCTCATGAGGCTAAGAACAAAAGCATGGTTATATATGAATTTGGTGATACTCCTAGCCTGATCAATGACCTCCTTGACGAAGGTAATTTTCCCCACATCCTCCAACATCAAATCAATACAATGTGCTGCGCATGGAGTCCAAAATAGTGAGGGATGCCTCTCCATAAGCAATCTACCAGCAGCCACATAATTAGCTGCATTATCTGTTATGATCTGCACCACATTGTGCACACCGATCTCCTGGAGGACCCCATCCAACAATTCACATAACAATGCTGCTTCTTTTATCTGTGTCGATGCATCAACAGATTTGATAAACATGGTACCTTTAGGGCAATGTACCAAGAAATTGATAAGGGTCCTACCCTTCTTATCTGTCCAACCATCGGACATCAATGTGCATCCTGAGATCTCCCATGACTCTTTGAATTCCTCCAATCTAGTGTTGATGTCCTTCTTCTCTGCTTGAAGAATAGGCCCCCGAATCTCCTCATATGTAGGGCACTTGTACCCTGGGCCAACAATAGCAATGGCGTCACACATTGGCTGAAAAAAGGGATTGTTTCTTGTGATGGTAAGAGGCAAGTCGCTCCAGAAAAGCATCCTCCCCATAAGCCTATCTGCTTCTTCCTTCTCCTTTTTTTTAATCATAGACTTGATGGAAGGTTGAGCACCACTTCCGGTCCGTGGAACAAAGAAAGATGAGGCAGCCCTCATGCTAGGTGAATCCATGGCAGTGGAGCCCCCACCACTACCCTCCGTGTAATGATCATGTGTCCCTGAACTCCTAGCCACTCCACCAGCTGCAAGTTCAGCTCTATTAGCAGATGACTCTTCCCTTTTTCTATCCTTTGCGTGAATTGAATCATGGGCACTTCTCATAATCTCGGGGGTAACTGCACTACAAAGCCCCACATCATTACTCGAGAGTTTTGCCAAATGGTACTTCAACCTGCTAATGCCTCCCGTCATAAATTGCCCACACAATTTGCAATTCAGTCGCTGCCGGTTTGTTCCATCTTGAGCCTCCCCATATTGCCAAAATGGGTCCAATGCCTTTGGCATTTTTGCAATGGAAATTGACAGCCTCACAAATCAAACCTGAGGCACAAAAAAACAAAAAAAAAGACATTAATGGCACGATAGGAAAAGGCTAACAACATGCTGGTTTAAAGTTAAACTTTAAAAAATCAGTCATCTAAAATCAGTCTTTCATTTATTTGATGGAAATATGGATTTATTTCATTTATTTATTAATCTCTGTTAATAAATTTTTTTGGAGATTTAATAATTTATTAAACATTTAGAAATCAGTCCTTCATTTATTTGATGGAAATATGGATTTTTTCATTTATTTATTAATCTCTGTTAATAATTTTTTTTGGAGATTTATTAAACATTTAGAGTTAAAAATTAACTAAAATTTAAATAAAAATCTCAGATTTATTAAACTTTCAGAATCTCAGATTTTGGCAATTTATTAAACTCAAATTTTTTTGGAGATTTATTAATCTGTCATTTGATAATAATTTTTTTAAAAATTAAAAAATAAAGGGTTAAAAACTTAAAAGTTTAAAACAACTAACATGTTGCAGACCTTCACGGCTCACGCAGTTGTGTTGGAAGTTGAAAATTTGAAATTGAAAGTTTGAAACTTGAACCCGCGGATGGAATCGGGGCTTGTAAGCCACGGATGCGACCTCCTCTTGCTTAATGGAAAGTTGGAAGCCCTAACCGGCTCGCTGAAGCCTAAAGACTCTAACGGCTCGGGCTAACCCTGTCTTACATAATACACAGTCCAGACCACGTCCTCGTCGCTGAAGAGTGAAGACTCAAACTGGCTCGTTGAACAGTGAACACTATAACCCGGCTCGTGGACTCTAACGAGACATTCAATCTCTCGCCAACATTTAATATCGCGTCACTTCTAACCCTGCTCGCTGAAGACGCTGCTCGGTTCTTCTCCAAGTCGAAATGAGACCCAAAACAGACCCATGAAATTGCCTTTAACCCATCCGAAAATACCCGACGATTTTTTCTAATGTGGCGCGATTTTTTGGTAAAACTCGCCGATTTTTAGTAAACCTCGCGATTCGCGATTTTTTCAAAACCTCGCGATTTTTTTGCCTGAAAAAATCGGCAGTCCAAAAATCTCGCGATTTTTCAGGACATCGCCGATTTTTTGGCGATTTTTTCCACTATGGTGACAAGTGAATAGATACAGTGGTATAGTAATGTTTACAATGATGTTATATATGATGTTGTACATGATGATATGTTGATGCACATACACACTGTGCTGGTGATGCATGCTCTCCTATGCTCCATGATGAACTAATATGATGAGGGATGCCTATTGACACTTGATGATGCATGCTCTCCTATGATGAACAACTCTATGATAATGATGCATGCAACCCTAGTGGTAGATGTACAGTGATGAATGTACAGCAGTGGTGCATACAGTGGTATATGAAATGAGTAAGTGTACAGTGGTATATGAAATGAGTAAGTGCACAGTGGTTATGAAACAATGGATATGAAACAATGATGTGTAGGCACATACTTATGCCTTATGGTGATGGTAAGTTGATACAGTGATGATGCTACCCTATATTTGTTTACACTACTGTATAGATTGATATCTCAATGATGAAGGATGATGCAAATGTACAATGACCTTGGTTTGAAACTTTGAACAGCAGACCCTAAATGAGTGACTTGTCCTTGAAGACATAAACATGATGATGTAAATTTGTTGACCCTACTATATGATGAAGATGATGCCTTATGAGTATTCCATGATATGATGATGCAGACCTTGATGATGATCTTGATACCTTGATGACATGATTGTCCTAGAAGATGACTGTATAGACATGACAGGCATGCCAGTGATGAGCAGACCTTTAATGAGCAGAGAAGATTGACCAGCAGCACTGATGAGCAGATTGCAAAGAGTGATGAGCAGAGGTTGACTGGCAGAGATCGATGTGCAAAGATACATGAGCAGAGATTGATGCAAGCCAAGTCTTGCACTTGAGGATTGGACTCCTCAACCCCTTCTTAGTTGGAGCTAAGAAAACCAGGCTGGGTCCTGTTACAAGAGTTGGTGCTCTTTTCATCAGTTGGTGCTGATTGTAATCGAGAAGATTGTAGTCTTCCATTACCATAAATAAAAGATCAAAATTACATATATTCTTGTGTCTCTCTTGATGTGATGATTGTGCTTATGACTCATGGTTGATTTAGCTGATGCATATGATGATGTAATTTGATAATATAATGCTTGACATACTCGATTGATTAAAAGAAGGTAAAAAAAGGTTTAAATTGCTCACACACTGATTCACCCCCCCCCTTAGTGTGGGCATTGTGTCCAACAGACATTACATGAGGAGGATAGTACATGTGATGTAGTTATCCGATCATCCAAAGTCGAGGATTCACCATCTCACCTTAGTAGTGGTGCTTGTGAGGAGGATCAGGGGGTGTTAGCACTTAGATGTGACATGGATTCGATATTGAGTAACTTCGTGTACAGGACATTGAAGAGGAAGAGGAGCCCACCTATGAGCCTTGGGTTACTAGAAATTCCTTGAACAATACTCAGATGGCTCTTCAAGAATCCAATATGCATGTAGATAGGTTGTGTGACGAGTTGGAGTTGGTACACTCTTCATCATCTACAACAAGAGTCAAGACATTCATGATAGGCGAGATCCATGAGGAGAGACATGACTTGTAGATGGTTGACTCTATACATACGGGGCAGTATGGAGGTTATGAGTCGCTTTTTTTGGAGGGGCCATTAATGGTTAAGGTTGTAGTTGTAGATATGTTGACGGGAGGCATACTCCAAGAACCAGTTGATAGTGACATGGACATATTCCGTATCTTCCAGGATGGGTATAGTACAGATGTGTGGGATCCTGGTTCAGATGAAACTAGTAGAGTGAGTGCACAGGAGGATACTGTAGCCCACATAGGATACGAAACAACGGTAACACATGGGAGCATGAGTGACACCCATGGTTTGAGGGGAGAGCATCCGGTGATGATTCTGCATGAAGAGCGCACAGAGTTGCAGGTGCTGGAGGAGAGCTCTAACACAGAGGGTTTGGATCAGGCATGGGATCATGAGCCACTTCTGTTGGATAGAGGTCTAGCCATAGAGGAGAGAGTTGAGCACTTTCCATGTGGATCAACCAATAGGGAAGTATACGCATACAGAGATTGGATGGACAGATATATGGAAGATATAGAGACACATTGTGTTACAAGCTTCGTTGATATCAGTGGAGTATTGGCTATAGTAGCGCATATTGGACACCAGATGGTTTAGGAGGATACATGAGTATGCAGTAGTCTACAGGGGTACATAGGGGCACACGATGAGATCCTGTGGAGTTTTGGAGTGTTTCCTCCTGGGAGACCACCTGACAGAGATCACGAGCATACCCTTGTATTGGGTTTCCCCAGGATCGATGAGGGGAAGGACATGCTTCATAGGGCAGAAGATCCCTCGATAGCTTATATTTGTCAGGGATATGATCTGATGAGGGTCACAGAGCATGATGCTCACAGGTCTACTTCTAGACCTGATTTTGGGATTGTGGTCATGCCCTTGAGGTTGACCAACACACTAGTCACTTCCCAGTCGCATTTGCAGGTGTAGAGCTATGTATTTCTATTACACAACAAGACTTGGGAGGTTCACCTGAGACAGTTAGATGAGGTGAGTGGCATCTTGGCCACAATGGATATCTTTCAATTGGACCATGGGATTGGTACAATGAGTGCATAGGGGAGATTAGATTGCTTCGCAGGGATTGTAGTTTAGAGAACAGGGAATGACATCATCTCCTATAGAGATTGTCGATGTACAGACCCTGAGTCCTCACTTAGGGAGGGGATCATGAGGGCTATGCGGGATTTGCAGTTGGTAGATTATTCTTGGTATCTGCATGTGTACGAGGCACCGCAGGTGGCGGAGCTATTCTCCAGAGAGGCTTAGAATCCATGGATTATTTGAGCACATAGACGGTGAGTGGGTTAGCAGATGTATAGATGCTGTTTGGCGGGAGATGATTAGATTAGCAGGAGTGGAGTCAGTTCTTAGTACTTGGTTTCTACTAGAGGATTACATTGAGACTCCGATGACTATCAACATGGTACGGCAGTAGTTCATTGGAGTTGGGTTTGGTGGACTCCTTAGTTGGTGGTGGGTTTCAGGCATTCATCTACATGATGGATTGTTTCAGATGGTAGAGGTGATTGACAGAGTTGTGAGCGTGATCGATCCGTTATATTTATGGGATGACAGTGGAGGAGAGGTTGAGACTTCTTTATGGTAGAGCCGACTTTCTTTCCTGGTATTCAAGATTGAGATTGACAGTGGAGCCAATACGGAGGAGATCGCCAGTTTCCGCTTCCAGGTGTTTATTCGTGAGATGCTTAGGTTTGGATGCATGATAGAGCAGTCTTCTGAGGAGTTTGTACAACTTATGATTGTTTGGCCCTTCAGGGGTAGTCAGATGGATTCTGGTGTTAGCACAAGGCAGACTAGCGCTCGGGGTAGAACGATTCACATCACACAGGCTAGTGAGGGACTCGGATGACTTCACCTTTTACAGGCAGATGTGAGGTAGGTTTGCATGGAGAAATTGGGTGGGTATTATGGCAAGTTAACAGGGCAAGTCAGGACCTGCATTGATGCAGCCTTCGACAAGTTTTGAGCAGCTGTGTGGGAGCCTATTGTTAGATTGCATCACAAGTATACTGAGGATGCAAGGTGCAGAGTATATATGTGTAGAGCCTCACCAATTATCAGAGTTCTTGCAAATTCCAGTGATTTCCTCGGAGTATAGGGCAACACGAGTGATAGAGCTGTCTCTTGAGGAGATGATTAGAGTTCATGAGCAGCCTAGAGTCGTTACCAGTGATTGGAGCATATTTTTTTCATCAGTATTTGGGGTCAAGTATGACAGCGGAATTGTAGACTTCACCTGCTTGTCGATGAGCTACACCATTCATAGTGAAGGGGTCATCTCTTATAGATATTTCTGCTTGGAGTTACTGAGGATGCAAGGTGCAGAGTATATATGTGCAGAGCCTCACCAGTTATCAGAGTTCTTGCAAATTCCAGTGATTTCCTTGGAGTATAGGGAAGCACAAGTGATAGAGCTGTCTCTTGAGGAGATGATTAGAGTTCACGAGCAACCCAGAGTCGTTATCAGTGATTGGAGCAGTTTTTTTTTTTTTTTTTTTGTCAGTATTTGGGGTCAAGTATGATAGCGGAATTGTAGACTTCACTTGCTTGCCTATGCACTACACCATTCATAGTGAAGGGGCCAGCTCTTACAGATATTTCTGCTTGGAGTTCCAAGAGAGGTGGATGTTGATAGAGCTTGGCAGACAGTTGATGATGATTGGAGTGGCTGAACGAATGCAAGATGGTCTCTTTTTTTGGGTACCTGGGGACCTTGAGATTGCAGAAGTGGACGGTACAACAGTTAGCATGAGGGTGAGAGTCAACTATCATTTTCAGGAGCCTATCCATATGGAGAGTGGATTAGTTTCCTAGGTAGGGGACCTTATGAGGGATGGATACAATGTTTACTGGCTTGGATGATAAGGAGTCTACAGGATGCTCCTTGTGTTGATACTGCACAGAGATGTGGTGGATGCAATAGGTACTCTGTAGTTCTCAGAATGATTTGGGACCCTGGAATTTTAGTGACGGGCAGTTTAGTGGTTATTAAAGGATGCTTTCACGAGGTCTCATGTCATGGTACCTCGCAGGACAATACTTTGAGTAGAAGGTGCTACAGATCTCCTAGGATGGTTTGGGACCCTGGGATTTTCCCTGGATTCAGTTGGTTCAGATTGATTGATTGATGATGGAGTTGTGTTGGTATTGCTGGAGGATAAGCAATCTTGCCGAGGGAGGACTGTAATGTTCCCTTTTTAACATATAATGGAATTGAGTGAGGATTGATACCATTCAGAGCAAAAGAAGATCTTAATCATGGTTATTAGATGATCAGTAGATAAAAGAGGGCCACAAGAACTAGGGGCCACTTGCATGCATTACATGCGGGCCATATTTCATGATGCATGCACAAAAAACCTTTATTAAGCCTTCATGCACACAAAAAGCAATCATGGATATAGGCCTGCACTAGACACACCATTCAAGGAATTCAAGGTTTATATAATTTGGGTTTTCCCTGGCACCTCTAAAACCTGTTGAATCTGTAAAGCTCCGTCTTCATAAGCAGTTGATGCTTCAATCCTTGCTTTATTCTTCATACCACGAGATGATTCGAGTTTAGAACTCACCTCTTGAGTTATGCGCCCAACACCCAGTTTTGCTTCTTTCTTGGCACCATCTTTAAACATTATCCGCACATCCATTATTTTAGGCCAAACAGTGTAAGCAAGGGAACCATTACCAATGCGAGAGTACATCATTTGACCTTGGTTAATCAATTCTCTATATCTCTTCAGTGGCCAATTAATATTGTGCTGATTTATGTACATGCAGTCCTACGTGTCAATCCACCAGAGCCATTTTGATTATTTGCTTTTTGTGTAATATGTCCCATATTTCTTGTTCTAGGAAGATATTTACTGTGTGTCACTAGCTGAGCTGCATGACTCACCCCCTTTTATATCAAAAGACCTTTTACTGATTCTAATCTCACCCAGCATACATCACATACTTGTTGGGTTTTACCAGTACGAAATCTCTTAGGAAACAAACCTCCTCCCCTAGAATAGATGTTGTAGAAAATTCCTCCCCAGAATCTACATTGATGCTTTGGACACCTGATTGGATGAAATCATGAATTACTCAATATGAGCAGAAGCTGCACTGTCAGCTATCCATTTTGTAGGTTTAGCTTCTGAAAAATCATTAACAGTAATAAGATTTGTATCTGAAATAGTTCTGTCCAAGTATATTCCCAGCATGTTTGGAGATCTGATTAAGAGAACTCACAGGTGAAATTTCCTCCTCATTCACTTCTGGGTTGGCCTTGTATGTTTTATTTTTTGGATAGTGATCTGGACAAATCTGGCATCAACACATCTGTGATGCAAATTTCAATCGTATTGTTATCACACAACTTGTAGTTGTCTCTAAAGGTATCCTATCCAGGACGGTAGAGGTGTAGACAACTAAAGAGGTGACCCAAGAGATGCCACGGTTCCCAAGGCAAGTTGGGTGTCATGTTAACCAAGGCACTCTTCACTTTAGATCAAGCCTAAGCAAGACCAAGGGGGAGACCCTAGCTTATCCAATGAAGGCTAGCAAACTCAATCTAGACCTCCTAGGGAAATGTGATGATGAAAGAGTAGGAGAGCAAGATGAAACAAGATCTAGACCTAGGTTGATAAGTGGACCCAAGATGGTTAGGGCTTGGTTGAAGAGGCTTAAGGAAAGAACAAATGTTCAACCAAGTATGAGATAAGGTCACTTATGGATTAGGAATAGTAGATCTAGATAGATCTACTAGATAGATCTAATGCCAAGAAAAGGTACCCAAGTGGGGCCCACCCTTAAAAAGTGGAAAATGGTCCAAATGGGGCCCACAAGTTCAAAATCAAAGTGAAATGGCACTAGGTGGTATGCTATAGCATGGATCTATGGATTTGAGAAAGAATGAGCAATACCCACGTGTGGGATCTAGCAAAAGGCCACTTACCCAAGGAGTGCGACTTGCCTCAAGAGAGGACTAGTGCCTTAGATCGGGGGGAAAATGGAGTCAGATGTCCACCAAAATTTAGATCGGGATTGTTAAGGTGATTATTAAGGTGGGTTTTAATTATTAAGCCCAAGTGATTGCTAGATCTCCATAGATCTGAAAAATAAAAAAGAATGCAAGGGTTTTGATTTTAGGGTTTAAATGACCAATGGAGAAAAGATGGATGGATCTAGATACATACCTCAAAAGCTTGTACATACCTCAAAAGCTTGTGGCCACTTTGCAAATTGATAATTTTCCACCTGTGTGTATATTCAAGAGTGAGATCCAAAGCTCCAAGTGAAATCAGCCTCCTTCCAAGTTGACCAATTCACCCCCCTCCTGCAAGAAAATATCTAAATGAGAAACAAATCTAGCAGTAAAAGAATGACAGCAATGATGAAAAGATGAAAGAGAAAGCATCAACTATGTCACTAAGATACAATAATGATACTCGTTGAGACAAAAGGCCAATCCAAGGAAAGATATGGGGTTTCCCCACAATAGCCTCCCTCAAAATCGTCCTCCTCTTCACCAATTCGGCCTCCCTGTAAGAGAACGTTTGAAGCCCCAAGATCCACAAATGATACACAGAGAAAAGATTGTATATTCAACTTGCAAAAGAATCCATGAAGACAAGAGAAGAACTACAAAATAGTATTTTTATTCCAAGTTTGAAGAGCTCCAAAGGTACCTTTACAATAGGGGGGGGGTCTCTTCCTTAAATAGGATGAGGGAGACCAAAACCCTAAACCACTTTTTGAAACTAGTGGTTGAGATCAAAAGATACAACAATATAATCCACGACTAAGATGAGCCGGTACAAATATCACATGGATCATTCACATGAGAGAGTGCGACCTCACTAAAAATGCCCTAGGAGGGATGACACACTACACAAGGGAGACGAAAACACATGTGTGCCACATAAGATGACTAGGACAAGTGATTAGGAGCACATGGTGGGCCTAGGAGGTATTATTCCCCTTCACTAGCATCACCCCATGGCACAATAATATAACATGAGACTCAATGACATGTCCAAGTACACAAATGATCAAATCCTACCCCCCTCAACTGAGAGAATAATACATCAAATGACATCCTGATTACTGTGTGGACCCCACTGACTGCTGCAAACTGATCTGGAAGGAGTGGGATACACCATAAATGACCTCAAAGCAGACCTCATGCCAAAACCTTGCCTCAATTGCCCAAATTGAATTCCTTTATGACCTTTTTATTCCATTTTTTTAATCCTCCTAAAAGACCATCAAACTGCCCATAGCTCACTGTCAGGTGCCTGTGCTGTGAAACTGGCTGTGCCATCATGTCCGAAAAGGGGGTAATATGGTAATAACAAGTGGCTGGACCACCCCCTTCCCCTGTAGTGCCCTAGGAAACGACTAGCCTCCAATGCTCTAGCTAGACACGCCACATCAATATGGCCAAACTGGTCAACATGCGAAAAATTGCTCAAATCCTGCCTGCGAGTGCCTGAAACTGAAAGATAAGTGCCTCAATGGATCCAAAAGGCTCAAATCCACTAGAGATGAGTACAAATACACCTCATGGTAACTTGTAAGATCATCTGTAGGGTCCTACCATACCTGGACAAATAGAAATATGATGATCTGGAAATAATTATAATCATGAAAAACTGCATCAATCATCATATGAAGTCTATGCCCATCATATGGAATCATTAAGAGGTATCCAAAGGACCATGGATTAACATCACATAATATAACTGGTCCATCTCATCACGAATCCCAAGGTTGACCTTGGTGAAACTAAGTTTGACCGATCAAATTAATCAACATATAACCCCAACTAAAGAAGCCATGCTGTTGCAAGTGCAAATGGTTAAGACATGCCCTCTAAATCATTTTCATAGCATGACTCTAGAGTATTAAGCATCATTTCATTGGTAGTTAATAAGTAGTAATAGGTTGGTTAAATAACTTACTTTCAAAAAGAATCTCAAGAATATACTTGGTTGCAAACATGATCAGATTCTTAGCAAAGGGTGAAGGCTAAGGATGCAAGTCTAGGCTAAAAAGGGATGACTTGATTGACTTGACACTGTGATACTTTGGATGAGGGACATGGTGTTACACACTTAAGGATGTACTGGATAAGGAGTACACAAGGAATGGCGGTGTCTCACAAATGGATAAGTTGTTTAGTGAAGTGCTTATTCAACCTTGGCAAAAATGTCTACTACTTGAACCGCCATGAACTAGGTGTCAGGCTAACTGTAACTTGAGGTTCTAGGGGACACTTAGAAGTAGCTGTCCCTTGCTCCATCTCATATCATAACCCGTAGGCTCAATGAGGAAAGTTTCACATAAGGTTAGCAATCTTTAGATTTGGCATACATTTAACCATTGCTTTTTAGGACCTTTCATTTCACAAAATTTCATGGCCAGCAATCTTTAGATTTAGCATACATTTATCCATTGCTTTTTAGGCGTAATATGACCCAACTGGGATTTTGCATGTGCTTATAAGCACAACTAATCGCAACTTTCATCCGGGGTGCATTTACATTAAATAGCATTGAGTTTCATTTCCATTTCACAACCCTTTTAAGTTGGCTTTAAAAGATATAGCAATAATTTCCATATGTAGTACAATTTTGCTTCAGGTTTTAGCCAACACAACTCAAGCAACTAGGGGGGACTTCCGCAAATTTAAACCACACATCGGGGCAACCGACTAGAGTGATAAAGGCATAAAATCCAACTCACCAAGGGCAAGTTTTGTTGCCAACTCAAAGTCAAGACACAAAATAAACATGGATGCAAGTCCAACACAGAGGCAGAAGCATGGAGATCCTCCATATCACAATTCAAGGAGTAAGTCAGGGTGAAGATCATCAAATGGGGAAGGACAAATGGATGGTTCTAGACAAGTGGAAATGGTGCCTAGGCTAGCAACTCAAGATAGACAATAAATGATCATGTTCACATTCATAGGAAGGTAAAAACCAACAAGTATAAAGCAAGAGTTTCCAAATGTCAGTAATACAATCATGCATATAATCCATAACAACCAATTTCATTTCAAGTTTAATACACTACCAAATCATAAATAATGCTGCTCATCATAGTTGTTCTCACTGAATATGTGCAAAGGCAAAGTTCGGAAAAGTGCAGATATCTGCTCTATAACCATGGTAGCCCAACTACCATGGATGTGATAATAGTTACTTTCAAGAAGCCACTAGATAAAGACATGCAACATCCAACATATATACAGGCACTACTGCAGAATCACAAAGCAGTATTCGGAGACCTTCCAGCAAGTAGACCTCCAAATCAGGGATTTGAGCACATTATTGAGCTAGAGGAGGGGACTCAAGCAGTCATTACTACCCCTTACCAACACCCCAAAATATATAAAGATGGAATTGAGAGTACGATTAAAGAATTTCTCAAGTTAGGGTGTACATAAAACCTAGCTCCAGTCCCTTTGCATCCTCAGTGGTGCTAGTAAAGAAGAAGTATGGAACTGTTACCACCAATCTTGCAGTTGCCCCTATAGGTGGATCCAATGTGGACGATAGAGGGGATAGGCTACTAAGGTGGTGAACCAAGAGGGCCTAGGTTCCCAAATGGATGGTTGTCACGCCAACCAAGGCACTCTTCGCTTTAGCTATCAAAGCCAAGATAGCAAGGGGGAGACCCAGATCTACTCCCCACAGGAGAGATCAACCCAATCACCAAATCAAATCAATCTAATGAGGTACGTACGTAAGGTGATAGGTATGGAACCCTAGAAATAAGGAATTAAGATCACCGTGGAGGCTTGGAAAAGGTGTAGTATGACAATGATATATAACACACAGTGACTCAATGATTAGGTATGATTCCAGGATTCAAAGCTAGTTTCAAATGATCAAAATCAACTGCCTTGGGAAACGTGACCCTTAAAATAGGGAAAGTGTCCCTAATAAGAGATCTGATTTTTAGGGCTTTCTAGCTATGCTTGATGAAAGGATATGACAGTTTCAAGGTGTTTGAAGCAACAAGGCAAAAGATCAAGGCACAAGATAACTCAACAATCTAGGAAAGTCGAATTGACTTTGGGAAGATTAGTGCCTTGGGAAATGGGCCAAATGGAGTCGGATGTCCACCAAATTGTAGATCTGGGATGTTGAGGTGTTGAGGTAGGTGGATCTAAAAGATTAGGATCATCCTATGGCTAGATCTTAGTAGATCTGAGATTGAAATGTGCCACAAAGTGACCCAAGTGGGGCTCAACCCTCAAAATGAGGAATGGGGCCCACAAGGTCAAAATCACTGAAGTGACACACTAGGGATAGGTTATCAATTATGGAGATCAAGGATCAAGTGGGATCTCACCTACCCAGGTGCTAGATCCTTGCAAACTAGCCCCTCGTAGGAAGTGCAACCTCCCTTGGAGAGACTGTTTTGCCTTGGGAAAGGGGTCGAATGAAGGCCAAATCACACCAAACTACAGATCCGAATTGCTGTGGATACTGTAGAGGTGGGTTTTAAATTTTATACCCAAACACCAAGTGGATCTTACTAGATCTGAGAAAATGTAAAATGAGGGTTTGTAAATTGAGGGTTTTATCAATGAAGTAACTATGTCAATGGATTGGAGCCAAGACAAAAAGAACAAACCTGTGGATCTTACTTGGATAACCTTGTAGATGCCTTGATGATGATGATCTATGCAAACCCAATCAATTTGTAATGATTTGAGGTAGTTTCTATGAAGTCGAAATGCCCAAGGAAGCCAATGCACCCTCTCTCCTGCACAATAAACGTCAACAATATCAGATTTACTACGGACAAGAGATAAGACTAATGCCACAAGAGAAATCACAGAAAGATAGCATAGATCACAATGATACTAATGATAACCACCTGATACAAGCGAATGCCAAGTGGAGCGAGTTGAAGAAGCCTTGCAAAAACGCCCAAGTGAAGTCGCCTTCCTGTAGACAAGACAAAAGTTTCCAAAAAGATAGATCTTACCACAAATACCCAAATGCTAGGATGCAATAGACTTTCCAATCACCATCTAAGAACACCAAATGCAAAGGAGACCACAAGAATTTCCACAAGAAAGTTTTTCTATATCAAGATTCCAAGAGCCAAAGACCCCTTTACAATGAGAAGCTCTCTCCCTTAAATAGAATGGAGAGAGGCCATAACCCTAACCACTTTTTGAATGAGTGGCTAAGATTAAAAGATCAAAAGATCCAATCAATGGTTGAGATGAGCTCAACAATACAATACATGGATCACTAATAAAATATAACATTAAGTGGACAAATCACCCTAGGAGAGGGGATCCCACCAAATCATGATGATAAAACATAAAATATAGTTCATGGTGGGTCCAAGGGGTAATTTCTAACACCCTTAGTCAATTCCCATGGCACAATATCCAAGAAAAAATGCTCTAGACACCAAATCGTGCCTCTCTGGGAAAATCGTGAGCCTTATGAGGCTCTAGAAATCATCAAAAAGTGCCATAAGTGATGGATGTGGGTCCCGAGAAAGCTGAAACTGCTGGAGAAGGTGTGGAAGACATCCCACTCATCATCACTGATCATCCCATGCCATAACATTGCCTTAGTAGCCCAAATCGAATTCCTCTGTAGCCATTTTTACCATTTTTGGACTGCCTCGGGAAATGTGAAACTGCCCAAACTGCCTTATGGAGTGCCTGCGCTGTCAAGGTGAGCTCACCAATGAGTCTGGGAGGGGGGTAATATGGTAATAACAAGTGGTTGGACCACCCCCTCCATGCACAACGCCGTAGGTGAACCAAGTAAATCTCATCACTGCTCTGACAGGGCCTCTGACAGACCAAAACTGCACTAGGATAGCCAACTGAGGCTCAATCATCATTGTAACTGCCCGGAACTGAAAACAGACTATCTCATTGGATTCAGAAGGTCCAAATCCATCTAAGATGTGTACTCATACACCATATAAACCTCTGCATGGTCCAAAATAAATACTCATCATATCCGGTAGACCAAATAATAATAATCTGTAAAAGTGCTGAAAAGCACAAATCATCATCATAAGCCTGAAACCACTGCATAAGCCCACCATGGTGACCTGTACCAGACCATATATCATCTATCTGTAACATCTGAGGTCTGCCACCTCATGTCCCGTGGTTGACTTTTGGTCAAACTGAGGTTTGACCAAGTCAACATGACCAAAATATGACTCAAACTGTCATCAAGCTGCTGCAAGGTGTCAAGGGTTAAAACATGCTTTACAATCCATTCACATAGCAATTATAACAAGTAGCAATCATTACTGGCGATCTAAATCCAAATATAATATGTCATTAATTATTATTAATTACTCAGACAAGACTTTCAAGGTCATACTCACTTCATAGTTGTGATCAATTTGCTAGTGAAGGGTGAAGGCTAAGAAACAATTGGCTAGGTCCAAGGATGACTTACTGACTTAACACTGTGACACTTTGGAAATGGAAAAGGGAATACACACCATAGCATATATTGGACAAGCAACAACACAGGGAATGGCGGTGTCTCACAAATGTATAAGTTGTTCAAAGAGTGTTTATTCACCTTACACAGATGCGCACAATCCATAATACAAATGAGGCCAACAATCTTTTTGATATAGAATTTAAGTTCCATTGCTTTTTGGGCCTAGAGTTTCCATAGCCTTTGATCTATGTGTGTTTATAAACACATTGCATAGATTTACATTTAATTTAGGCTTCTTGCTGCAGGTGTGTTTTTAAGGCACTTGTTTACTTGAGCACTTCTAGGTGTGTCACAGACAGTTTGTTTACCTAGGTATTTACATTTCACAATAGATATAGCATTTGATATTTCACAGCCATTTTCATTTGGCTTACTTTTCATACAAGATATAACGTTTGATTTCCATACTTTGTATTCATGGCAGCACTAAAAGTTTCAGGTTTAGCCAACAACATCTTTAGTGACTAGGGGGACTTCTCAAGGAAATCCAACTCACCATAGGTAAGTTTTGTCACCAACTTAGAGCCGAGACACAATAAACAAGGAAGCTTATCCAATATAGAGGCTACAGTGGGGAAAGGTCCTCCATGCCACTAGTCAAGTGGTAAGTCAAGGGAACGAACAAACTGGGTAAGTCATGGATGGATGAAGACAGTGAATAATGAAACCAACACTAGCAAGCCAAAGTATGGTGGGAATGATCACCTCTATTCTCCCTAAGGAGGGTAAAACCAATGAGTATAGGCCAAGAACTTCTAAGTCTGAGTAGGGACAAATATGATATACATATAGTACAACCAGGTCCACATATCTATATGATCGCCAGATCATGATACTAAGTGCTAAGACATGCTAAGAAAATGGAAATAAAAGCAACATAACCACAACACCATAGTATACCTGCTGAGTCATATACCTGAATGCTCACCATCTGAACCATCATCTGTTCTCTGAAACTACTGCTGTAACTCTGGGCACTATTGATTGCTCTGTATAAATGGCTAAATAGCTACATTGGTCATCTCTCTGAGTGTCCTGAAACTCAGTCATGGCATGGGGAATATATCTACTGTCCAAAATCTGATAGTGATCCATAGTAGATGCTCATCTTGGCCTCTCAATGTAAGGGAACTGGCTGAATAGTGTACTGGAATCTGACAAAAAATGTATGGTAGCTCGGCTACTATATATGTGATAACAAGAACCTTATGCATGTGCATTGATTACAGGGAACTTAACAAGAAGACAATTAAAAACAGGTATCCAATCCCCAGGATCGATGAATTGATGGATGAACTACGGGGGGAAAAGTACTTCTCCAAGATTGACCTTCGATCAGGTTACCGTCAGATTCGGGTTAGGGAATAGGATGTTCCAAAGACCGCTTCTCGTTGTCACTACAGACACTATGAGTTTCTAGTGATGCCATTTGGGCTCACGAATGCACCTGCCACTTTCCTGTCATGCATGAACAACATCTTCAAGGCTCTGTTACGCAAGTATCTTCTGGTATTCTTCGATGATATATTGATATACAGTAGGACTTGGGGAGAACATTTGAAACACTTAGATGAAGTACTTGGAATTTTAAAGGAACAATCACTATATGCCAAGATGTCCAAATGCGAGTTCGGTATACAAGAAATGTTATATTTGGGACATGTGATAGGAGAAAATGGGGTACAGGTACATTTAGAAAACATTAGAGCCATACTGGATTGGCCTACACCTAGAAATGTGATAGAGTTGAAAGGCTTTTTGGGCCTTTGCACTTACTACAGGAGATATGTCAATGGGTTTTCTCAGATGACTGCACCTCTCACCGATCTTACCAAGAAAGGGGCATTCAGTTGGTCAGAGACAACACAACAGACATTTGAAAAAATGAAAAAGGGAATGAGTTCGTGCCCAGTACTAGAACTACCAAATTTTACAAAACTATTCGCATTAGAATGTGATGCTTCGGGAGAGGGTATAGGGGCAGTATTGATGCACAAAAACCACCCAATTGCATTTGAGAGCAGGAAACTCAAGGACTATGAGTGCCACTATTCAATATATGACAAGGAGATGTTAACCATTCTCCATGCGCTAATCAAGTTTAGGAAGTACCTAGTGGGTGGCAGATTCAAGATTAAGACAGATCACAACAGCTTAAAATATTTCCTGGAACAAAAAGAATTAAATGAGAGACAACATAAATGGGTAAGTAAGATTCAAGCCTATGACTTTGAGATCGAATACATAAAGGTAAAAAACAATGTGGTAGCAGATGCACTTTCTAGACGACCAACCACTTTATCCCTTATGAGCATTTCGTCGGATTGGAGATCTCATCTTTTGGTTGAGTATTCCAAAGATAAGATCGCTTGCAAAATATTTGATGGACGGATTCAGGATGACAGCTATAGAGTAATAGATGACATCATATACTATAAAAACAGAATCTACTTGGTCCCCGAGTCTTCAGTTAAAAAAAAGATTGTGCAAGCTTCTCATGACTCACCTTTAGCAGGACACCAGGGATTTCTTAAGACTTACAGGCAGATTAGAGAAAGGTTCTCCTAGAAGGGCCTCAAGAATGATGTGATGCAACATGTGGGGGAGTGTAGTTTGTGCCAACAAAACAAGATAGAGCATAATCATCCAGCCGGTTTACTACAACCATTACCCATTCTCGAGCAAAAATGGGAAAGCATTTCCATATAGTTTATTACAGGGTTTCCCAAAATATAGGGTAGAGACTGTTTATATGTTGTGGTGGACAGGTTGACCAAGTTCGCTCACTTCTTTGCCATTCCTTCTGACTATACAGCCGCACAGGTAGCTGAGCTGTTTTTTTGAGAGGTGTTCAGATTACACAAGTTACCTAAGACCATCGTCAGTGATAGAGATAGCAAGTTCACTGGAGCCTTTTGGCAAGAGCGTTTCAGGTTGGTGGGGACAGAACTAGCTATGAGCACGTGTTATCATCCATAGAGCGATGGACAGACATCGATAGTTAACAAGTGGATTGAGGGATAGTTGAGGAATTATGTAGCAGGTCAACAGAGGACATGGATTAAATGGCTACACTTAGGGGAACACTGTTACAATACTACCCACGATATGACCATCGGTATGACACCCTTCAAATCCTTGTACGATTATGATGCCTTATTGTTTGCAGATCTGATATTTGGCGATAGAAGGGCTCCACAAGCCAAAGAGTGGATTCAAGAGAGTCAAGATATTCTCAAAATACTCAAGTATAACATACAATTTGCTGAGAATCAGCAGAAGGTATATGCAAATAAAGATAGGATTGAGCCCAGTTTTGAGGTAGGGGACCTAGTATATTTACGTCTACAACCTTACCGACAATCGTCCCTTAAGAAGAAAGGAGCAGATAAACTTAAGCCTCGCTTCTATGTGCCTTACAAGATAATCAAGAAAGTTGGAGAGGTAGCATATGAGATCGAATTACCACAAGAAAGCAAGATTCACGTGTTCCATGTGTCTAACCTTAAGAAGGCAGTAGGTCAACAGATTGTGACGTCATCCGAGTTGCCCCCCTTGATGATGAGGGGCAACTGATTTTGGTTCCAGAATGAATCCTAGAGGTTCAAGAGAGAAAACTAAGGAACTAGGTCATTAGAGAATACTTGGTTCAATGGAAAGAATTGCCTATAGAAGAGGCCACTTGGGACGAAGAACAGGTATTACAGCACCCAACATTACAGTTGCTTGAGGAAAAGCAATTTCGAGCGGGGAGGATTGTAATGTCCGCTTCTGCTTAAGCACAGAGGACCATCTCGCTAACCTATCTGATTCCCATAGGTTCGAGCGGGCAATGACATTCAGGGGATTAACTGATTTGATGCCATTTACACCATAAGAAGATCTTAAGCACGGTTATTATATCATCAGTAGATAAATAGGGGCCACAAGAACTAGGGGCCACCTGCATGCATGACATACGAGCTATATTTCATGTTGCATGCATTGAAACTCCTTCAATGAGCCTCCATGCACTCTGGAAGCACCGCATGCAAGTCAACTGGAAATTAGAAGATAAAGCGACCTAGTCATGCAAAAGTTAGGTCAGGCAAGTGAATGTTATAAATGAAAGGTAAAGCGAGTGAGTAAGGGCTGCTTATATGATTATTGATTTGAGAAGTCGATTTGGAGAGCTTAGTGAGCTATTTTGGGGTTGAGTGCACACACTCAACTATTTAGTGTATTTCGACAGCGAAATCTATCTGCCCTAGTCACTATCAGGTTGGATCATCCAGATTCAGCATTCCTACCATCGTCAGATATCATTCTTCAGCTTCTTGTAGGGTTCGAGTTACAAATTGGATCAAAGGGGTTCGCCCTCCTTGTATGATCGAATTGCTCAAGGAGAGATACATTCGTACCTCAGGCTACAGGGTTCCATTCTTTTGCATGTTGGTCCATTCTTCCGAGAGGAGCACTATTATCCTATCCCTGGAAGAAGGGCTTCTTACTTGGACTCCCGGGCTAGTTATCGGCATCTTCATCTTCTATAGGACGTCCTCCCTTGCATGGGTGACTTTCTCAGAGGAGGGTTTCACGTTTTAGGCTTTTGAGCCAGTGCATGGTCTGCATGCCACTTCTACTGTGATCAGAGGGGAATTATAACCCCATTACACACCTTTTGGAGCTACTTCTCATCAATATCGCATCTACACCACCATATCTAGATTGGAGAGGGAGCATTAATACCAAGGGCCCATTCTTGGAGGAAGGTTGCTCCATATCTTGCTCGTTCTCTGGTACAATCTTTGCATGCTTGTCTTATATTGACGTACATTGACTCCTCTATCTGATGGTAAGTACATGCATAACTTCTAAACCTATTTTATAGCATTTTTGATTATTGGGTTAATGCATCTGCATGCAAGCGCATGCATGCTTAGATCGGTACATGCAATCATACTTCCTTCATATACTTGGCCATAAACACTACTAGTAAGCAACAAAACTTCATAAAAGGAAAAAATATCAGTTTGGGATATTACATCTCCAATGCTCTCACTGTCAAAGTCCTTTGGATTCGACCCTTAGACTCACAGCCAGAGTCCACTGGCTCTGTCCTATCTGGAGTGCAGCACTCGAGAGTATGCGCTCAAATTTCGAGTTCAACAACAACGATAGCTGCAGCATTGGCTGTCTAGAGTCTGCACGGTGTGGAATGCTACTCACGGAACAACGGTCGTCGACAACCTCCACAATGGCCAGTCCACACTTTACTCAAGAACCGATGGCTTCACTCTTCAGTGCTTCACTTGTGTGCAATGAACAATGAACAATGGCGGCTCAACGCGCGGGGACTTCGTTTTGGTAGGGATTAGGGTTACCCGTAGACGCAGAAGGGGGAAAAACCTGTGTTGCACGGGAACCGTTCCCACCTTTTGAGAAACTCGTTCCAGAGGTTCCCGCATTCTAGGGAACTTGGGAACCGGAACGAAACGTCCCTAATTCACTGGGAACGGTTTCTGGAACTTAGGAACGTTTAGGGAAGTTTGGCTAAAAAAATTGGGAACGGGGGAACTTCAAAACAGGCGTTTCGTTTTTGGTAACTGCTACACGTTCCTAAAGCTACAAGAATGGCCTACAGCTCCTCGGCGAAGGGGAACGACCAGACGTTCCCAGCTCGCATCCCCAAAAAATTTCGTTACGGTGGCGAAATCTCCTGTGAATTCTTGCTGGCAGAAGAGTCTCGAAACTCCTAGGTTTGAGTCTTTGTTTGCTGGCGTTAATTGCTAGAGGGTCGAGCAATCGCTAAGATTTGAGGGCCGACGGGAGTGAGTCGATCTCAGTCGCTGAGATTTGAAGGCCGACAAGAGTGAGTGCAGTTCAGTTGCTGAGATTTGGGCGAATTTAGAGGGCCGACGGGAGTGAAGGAGTCATTTGAGCGAATTTAGAGGGCCGACGGGAGTGCCAGAACCATAATTTGGGCACGTGACAGTAGGGCCAAACGCTAAACAGCATAGCGGAGTAGGTATTTTAATTTTTAATTTTTACTATTTGTTAATAATCTATTGGCATTTGGCCCCATTGTAATAGCAATATGTTGTTCTTTTAGGAGCAGTTGAAAGTTGATGCAATCTTTAATTCTAAGGAATTTGGCGGTCAAAGCAGTTAGAGTTTTCAAGTTTTGATTGTAATTTTTTATAAATTAATTTTTAACTGATTAAAAAGTTTTAAGTTGTCAAACACATACAAATGGTTAGCCATAAATTATCTAGCTCATAATTAAATTATTAACTGTGGACAGCCCAGACATTTGAGGTTGTGGTGGGCTTTTTCAAATATAAATTTAGATGGAAGGCTCTTTATTGACACTTTTGGGATGGAACTGTTCATACACCTCTCACGACAATTGTTTTTGGATCCAATTCTAGTCCTCGAATTGTTGGAGGACCATAGAAGTATATTAGTTATTAGTTACTTATTACTAATGTTAGATTTTTAAGTTGTCAAACATTTAACATATAACTAAAAATAAATATAAATTAATTAGCATGTACTAATAGATAGCTCAAATTTCAATTTGATTTTGGGCTTTTGAAGACACTTAAGACATATAGTTAGTGTGACTGCTAGTTGATTGATACTTTAGGCTGGAATCGTTATTGTCGCAATTATTTAAAATTATATGTAAGACTTAGTTTTAGTAACGTTTATCATTTAATTATAAATCAATACTTATGTCATATATATTATTATATGTAAGACTTGTTCTAGTTTTTTTTAATATTTTTTATTGCCGTTCCCAACCTGCCGTTTCCTGCAAATTTGGGGGAAACCTCTAGCCGTATCCAACACTCGTACCCACGTTCCCAACATTCCCACGTTCCGGAAACTTGTGCAACATAGGGAAAAACGAACCTCTAAATGAATTTTTTGACATTTAAAAAAAAACACCCCGAATTTGTGGCCATTTAATTCGCTTTAAAATTTGCCTAACGTAAAAATTCGAATTTGGTAGTGAAAATTGAAATCACCAAATCTAAATGAATTAATTCGACTGTCTGAAAAAAATCAGCGATTTTCGATTTTCAAGGCGGAAAATTGCCGAACCCGGTGACTTAGCATATGACAACCCTTACAAGCACAATCACCTTTACAGAGCATGAAATCATCAGTGTGGCTAGGGGCTCCTAAGCCATGTGTCCTAATACCAATACCTACCTAGGGCATAAATGCCCAACATGATGAGGAGTTACCACCCATCAAGGGGTATTTAGTAGGGCCACAATAACACTACACCTTGAAATGCGGACCAAGAGGAGCTTCCTTGACCGACCAAGAGGTCTGGAATGTCAATAGACCAACACTTTTACATAAAGCAGCCCCAACCTGGCCTTTTACAATGGCAAAAGGAACCCCCCTTTTGGCACATCTGGTAGGGTGCACTACAGAGATTCTGGGGCGTAACATAGAACACCTTGCTACTCTCGGTGCAGCAAAACATTTGGACTGACAATTGATTTCTAGACAGTGTAAGTAATATGCATATAAGTCTTAAGAGGGTGAGGTATGGTATCTTTCTGGATGTGCCATGGTTCAGTAGAACATAAGTATATAACCCGGACAAGTCCCTGGATAATTTTGATAACTTAATCAAGTAGTAATCATAACTGAAATAGTTTGAATATATGATTCTGTTATATACTCTGTTTGTAGAAAATATTAGGATACTTTTCATCAAAAGAAGTTCTGTAAGATCAAATCGGTAATTCTTGTCTTCTTTTCATTCAATATTCAGAGTCGCTTGTTACCATAGTTACCAGATTCGGCCCTAGGCCTAACCGCACCCGAAACAGATTCTTCCGAATCGGATTCTAGGATCCTTCAACGGATTCTTCCACCTCATTTTGACAAATCTATAGCTTTTTACGTAGGATAAATGTAGGATAATTAGGGTTACTTAGGGTTAGGGTTCTGAATCCCCGATTCCTAATTTTTGGGTGAGTGCCGCACTTGTATCAGATTCTTCAGTCGATTCCGATCGCACCCACGGTTCGTGTAACCTTGCTTGTTACATAACATCATTAAATACAATTATGAACCATTGCCCTTCTAAAGCTGCACTGACTGAATACTGTGAAGCACCAAGTTCTGCACTTTGAATTGTGTGGTAATAGATGCATGGTCAGCATATTTAAATGTTTAAGATTAGGCCTTGAAAGGTGATTAACTTATGGTGTTTCCATTTTATGTATTTTGTATTTATTTTTGCTGTATAGGGGATTTTGTTGCTAGTGGGAGTGATGATGGGCGGTGGTTTATTTGGCAAAAGAGAACAGGGAGGTTGATGAAGGTGCTAACTGGAGATGTAAACGGTATGCTACCATGAGAGAACCCTTTTATTTAAGGTGTATCATTAATTTGATATTATAAACAAGCATTTTCCCCTGGATCCATCTAATCTTTCTTGGGTTCTTTCAGTTGTGAACTGTGTGCAGTGCCACCCTTTTGACTGTGCTGTTGCAACAAGTGGTATAGACAATACGATCAAAGTAAGCTGGTTGTAAATAGTGTGATTTCTTCTGAATCAGATGGGTTGGTCATTCCAGTTAGCATTTGCCTCTATGCTTTGACTAACTAGAACAGTTTCTACAGATATGGACTCCATGTGCACAAATGCCATCAATGGTTTCGGGTGGTGTAGCAGGCCCAGAGAGTGCAGATCTGTTCAATATAATGGATGAGAATCAGCGTAAAATGCGCAGTCGGCGAGAAATTAACTTGTAAGATCATTATTTAGATCTCAGTTAGAATAATTTAAGTATTCAAGTTAATAAAGTTCCACTTGTTAAAATGTTAATCTACTAGTGTAGTGGAATAAATTAGCTCTTAACAAGCTTAGAATTTGTTTGCCAGCTTTTTTTGTATGGAACCTTGCATGCTAATTCAGGTAGTACCTAATTTGCATTGTGAATATTGGTTGTGGAGTTCCAGACAAGCAGAATTTAAAAACTTTGGTTTAGGACTTTTGATATTGTAGTTTTTGTTGTGATGCAGTATATGCAATTTTTGTCTGTAAGGCACTATATGCAAGAATAGTTGGGGTTTGGAAACCCTTTTTTGGATGCGAACAAAATACAATAACATGTATAAGCTAAGTCACATGACACGAGGACACGGGACACGAGTGTCCCCAAAATACGAGTGTCCCCACGGGACACGGTGACCTCCGGAATCAGGACACGTAGGACACGTTTTATATACATATATTTATTTTTTTAAATATATTACAATTTAAAAATATAGACATATAGATCCAATAAAATTTAACATTTACAATTACAAATATTCAATAGAAATTACATTTACAATTACAAATATGAAATATTCAATAGAAATTAGATCATTCACAAATCACAACACATTTGTCATTCACAATCACAAATCACAATGAGACATTGAGACACATAGATGCATGTCAGAAACTCAGAACCATATTTCTCATTAAGTCATCAAAATCAAAATGTATTACATAGATGTCGGAATGCCACTGGGCACTGGGAAATGCATGGGGGAATCATAAAGGGTTTAATTGAATGGTCCAATATCTATTCTTAATAGTCAAAAGCATATATACTAGTTCACTAAACCATTCAATTTCAATATCAATCTGTTCAAGCTTTGAACTATTGATAGCCTCTCATGGGCACAAATCTCAAATGCAATAACAATTCTGTTATTTCAGTAATCCTATACACTTAAGAAAATGTGCACGCATATGCTACGTACAGGCAGGGGAAAGTTGAGATTCAAAGGAGAAAAAACATTGAGACCGAGACGGAGAGAGAAAAAACGTGAACTAGCTTACACGAAAATCAAGCTATGAAAGAAACAAGGTATATGATAACACGTGAATCATTACAGATAACAGGTGTCAAACATATTGTGAAGCTCAGCTGAACTTTCTTGCAGAAGACACGGATGCAACTAATACCAGAATGATTAAACCATAGGAGATGCAAAACAGGGTACAAGAAAGAATTTCAACAAGGAATCAGAACACGCAAAATTCACCTTGTAAAGTTTTTAGCACCATATGGAAATAGGACACGCGTGTCCCGATTTCGGGACACGAAAAATCTCGTGTCCCCCACGTGGGGCCAGCGTGTCCGCGCCCAAACGTGGCCCACGGGACACGGGGATCCCTTAGGACGTGTCCTGTCACTTAGGTGTTTGATGTTGACTATGAGCATATTGTTGGTGTATTGTTCAGTATTTACGCAGTGTCTCTATCTATTCTTGGCCAAAACTAATCTGCAGGTGGAACAACCATCAAAGGAGGGGCGCATTTCTTGAGCTAGCAGCTCCGTTATAAGTAATCCTATAGTCTTTACAATTGCTTGCCATGACTTTGTTTTGCATGTCATTAACTGTAAGAGGATAACTTTAGATTCAATCAATCATTACAGTTTTTGCCTGAAACATTTAGTTTTGAAGAGGAAATAAAACTTCAAGTTGATAGAGTCAGTTTAATGTTGTGTTACATGGGGATGCGCTCCCCTGGGTGGGGGTTGTGTCCCCCACACTTACCTTTCTGAGAAAGGGAACTCAATGGAGGATATTCCCCCATGCCCTCTTTTGGTTAAACTTAGGGAGACACAAGGGGTACATTTCCCTGTTGAAATTTCATGAATTAAGACTTCTTTTGCAAATTCAAAGATTTCACCTCTTTAGAGGTCCAACGGGTCTAGTCATTGTGAATTATCAGCCTTAGTGCTGAACTGAAATATAAATTACAGTAGTTTCAATAGACAATATTTCACATCAATCAACCTTAGAACACTAGCCAATACAAGAGAAAAGATAAGTGTCTCAATGGATCTAGAAGACCCAAATCTACTAGAGATGAGTACTCATACACCTCATGATAACCTGTAGGATCATCTGTAGTGTCCACCATACCCGGACAAGTAAAAGTATGATGGTCTGTAAACAATAATAATCCATGAAAACTGCATCAATCATCATCTGAAGCATGTGCCCAGCATATGGAATCATCAATAGGTGTATGTAGGACCATAGATCAACATCATATAACATAAGTGGTCCATCTCATCACGGATCCCAAGGATGATCATGGTCAAACTATGTTTGACTAGGTCAAAATACAACCAAAGACTAAATTATAACAAATGACTAAGACATGTTCCTTTAACCATATTAACAGCTTAACTTAAAGTATAAACATCAATCAAGTGGCAGTTAATACCAATGTTATCGGAACCGGACCGGTCATCGAACCGGCGAAGCCCAAAATGTGAACCGGACCGGAACCGGAAAAAAACCGGGAAAAAAACTGGTCAACTAAAAAATATGTAAAATATTCATATTTTGTAAAAAACATATACATTCATGTGCATAAATATGAATCCAAACCGTTAATACACAAATATTCAAAGTTTCTCATATATATAGCAAGTATGGGTGCAAATAACCAAAACAACACCCAGTGCAATACATCTCTGAGGTTCTGAACCAAAGTACATCAACAAAGAGGCTCGAAATGGAAACCATAGTACTGATGAATAACAATAAACTATTCATAGAAGCATAGAAAACTTTTTTTGTGTTTAAAAAAAAAAATCAGTTTCATGGGTGCACTGTATGGATCGGCCGGTTCAGGTCGGTTTTGACCGGTTCCGGCCGGTTCGGCCGGTTTTGACCGATTCTAGCCGGTTCAGACAAAAATCCGGTTCAACCGGTTTTTGTCCCTGACCGGGCCGGTTACCTCTGTAAACCGGTCAGACTGACCGGTTTTTCCTGTTCCGGTCCGGTTCCGATAACACTGGTTAATACATAGATATTCAATGTTATTTAATATTTTACTTGCACCAAAGCTTTAAAGACATACATCATCCGATGGACATGGCCTAACTACTAGCATAGGGTGAAGGCTAAGGACAAGGCTAGGTAGAAGGGATGACTTGACGAACTTAACTAAGTGATACTTTGGATAGGGGAAAAGGTGCTACACACTCAAGCATGTGTTGGATAAGATAAACAAAGGGAATGGCAGTGCCTCACAAATGGGTAAGTTGTTTAGAGAGTGCTTATTCAACCTTGGCATCATGTCTACATCAAGTTGATCCAAGTTCATTAAGATCATTCATTTCATTTCCATGGCCAACAGTCTTTAGATTTGGCATACAATTAACCACTGCTTCTTATTTGGCCTTTCATTTATAAAAATTTTAAGGTCAGCAATCTTTAGATTTCGCATTCATTTAGCCATTGCTTTTTAGACATTGTTGGACCCTTCATTGAGGTACTTTAGCATTTCATTGCTTTAGCCCTTTTTCATTGTTATGAAAATCACAGTTTTACATTTCATTTATTTCCATGGGCTTTCATTTCATTTCGAAAGAGATTTCCAATAATTTCCATACAAGTAGTACATGTGCTTTGGGTTTTAGCTAACATCTCATGTGACTAGGGGGAACTCCGCAATCTAAACTACACATCAGAGCAATCGACTAGAGTGATTAAGGCATAAAATCCAACTCATCAAAGGCAAGTTCTGTCAGCAAATCAGAGCCGAGACACAAAACAAACATGGATGCTATCCAACACAGAGGCAGGAGCGGGGAAGTCCTCTATATCAAAAGTCAAGAAGGCAAGTCAAGGTGAAAGCCAAAACAGGGAAGGTCATGGATGGATGGAGTCAAGTGAATGTGGTGCCTAAGCTAACAAACATAAATGTCAGGAAAGACCATGTCCGTGCTCATAAGAGGGTAAGTGAAACCAATGAGTATAGTCAGTGAACCTTAAAGTGCAAGTAATACATCCAATTTATTATTTAAATCCAACCAAGATAGTTCATTTTAATCATTTAAATAATACTGCCACATCATGAGTTATATACCAAGTTAATGCTATCAAGATGGCTAAAACAACAAGATAATAATCAAATGCTAACAATCATAAGTCTAAAGGTCATATCACTGCATATCTCAACAAATATCATCTAGAACCAATGAAACACTGCTGCAATAAGAACACCTAGAACTTTGGGCATTGAACTGAATCTGTATGGAACAAAAAGTCATATCGGTCATCAAATCTAAGCTCTCAAGGCTCAACCTTGGCACAAGGTCTGCACACTGTCTGATATAAGCTGCTCTGATGTGTAAGTGATCATAAATGGTGTTGCTCATCATAACTGATCTCTGTAAAGGCAAAGCTCTGAAAAGTGCAGATATCTGCTCAGCAACAAATGGTAGCTCAACTACTATGGTGTGATAACAGGAGCTGACCAAAATTCCTTGCTCACTTTGGATCTCTGCTGTGGTATTAACATTTCTTCTATGCGATGCAAATCTATGAATTTTTTTTGTATTACTATCCCCTTCAGCAATCCATATGGCTCTACTCTTAAGCCTCCAAATCTACTCTTCATTTGCTAGTAGCTCAGTTAGCCGTAATTCATATGATTGCAACTGCTTTAAATCCTCTTCGGAGAAGACACTAGAGCAGTTATGTGTATATGCTTCTGCGATCTCTGCCTCTACCTCCTTTAACTAAGCTTATTGACTTGCCCGAAATTTTCTTGCCCAGTCCTTAGAAGCTTTCTTTATCTTGATCAGGTTGTCAACCATTTGTTTCATATAGGAATTTGGAGAATCCATTCTCAAGGGTTGCCACAAATCTTCTACCAGTTTCCTATAACCCTCCTCCATTAGCCAAACAAGGTTGAACTTGAAAGGAGGTTAGTTTCTGGTCCTGTTTGTTGATTGACAACATTATTGGTCGATGATCAAACGACCCTCCAACCTCAGTCCAAGAACTTATAGATAAATGGCCTATGAGTAAGTTTTCTGAAACTTAAAATCTATCCAAACGCTTCGAGTTTGCAAATTCCCCATTTCTCCTATTCCTCCAAGTAGGCTCGAGCTTCCTTGGTTGAACATCCACCACTCCTTTCGCTTCAAATAAAGTGTTGAAGAAGTTGCTTAAAGCATCCGACCTAGCCAACTTCCCCCAGATCTCCCTTTCTGAGGTAGTGAGATTTAGATCCCCTCCTATAATCATATTATGCTCCTCCCACAAATGAAAGGACGATAAATTTTCCCAAAAGACTCGTCGATTTAGAAATGGCCCATAAACGTTTAAGACTGCATAGGTTTCTCCAAAAGCTTTATCCTCGAGAACTGTCTCCACCACTGAATCAAGCCTGCACACTGAGACTTCTTTTAATTCAGTGCTCCATGTCATAATTAACACACCTGAATGGTGTTAGATTTTCTGCTTTAATTCAATGTTAGCTAGGATCTTTAACTGAAATAATATCAAGCACAGCAAAACACAATAGACACAATAGTTTTCCTCGGGGAAACCATAAAGGAGAAAACCACGCAATTTCCTCAAAGATAGATTCGTCACCAATACAATATCACAAAATGGAAAACCCCAAAACAAGATAGTCTTTTCCAGCTCTCTCTCTTTCTCCTTAGCGAACTTGTCTTCTCTCTCACTTATGCGAACTTGAGTGAGTGAGTGTGTGTCCAAATGAGAGAGCCCAGCTCTCTATTTATACTTTACTTTTGGGGTGACCTTTTCCCTAACTAGGTCGGCCTCAACTAAACTGATTGGGCCAACTTCTCTTGGAGACTCAATAATACATTTACATTTGACCTTTTGGGGAACTATTGCCTTGACTTGCAATGGAGGCTTTTTCCTCAATGACCTAGCATGACTAAGCATAATAATGACATCCCCTACCGGAGGAAAAACATCTCCATCGGAGGTACAAATAAAATACAATAATAATATCAATATAAAGTACAAGTGAATATCTTCCGAAGTTACATTTACATCAACACTCCCTCTTAACTAGGAAGGTATTCTCTTGCCACAGTCATCAACCCCTTGGACACAAGTCTGGACAACGTCATCATTGCTTGAACATCATCATCAACATTGGATCATCATCATCGTTGCTACCGCAATCCTCATTTTGTCGATCATTGATTCGTGACATCTCTCGAATCTATTCGTCATAGGAAGTTCTACAGAGCCAACCCTTTTTCATGTTGGATGTAGGCCTAGCTCTCATGTAGGTCTTCACCATCTTTGCGAGCAAGCCATCAAGTAGGTACAACCCAAGACCAGTCATTACATTGCCACTACAATCACCTACATCGCCTACTATCACCTCATTGTATCCAGATCATCTCATCATCACATCGAGCACAACCCAGATGCACATCTCATGTCCCTTAACGGTCAATCTGTGTCTACTAGCATGGGAGGAAAATCAGGAGCACCCTAGGTGCATTACGTCCCAAGGACAACCTATGCCTACCACCATGCGAGATCCTGCCTAGGTGCACACACAGTGTCTTATGACTGGTGGATCTCTCAACGTCTCCAATATGGAAGGACAATCGAGAGCATCCCAGATGCATTACGTCCCAAGGACCACCTATGCCTACCACCATACGAGAACCAACCCAGATGCTTCTCTCTGAAGTACCCGAACTTCGCTTTGGCTAATGGCTTGGTCAACACGTCGGTTATCTGCTCGTCTGTTGCCACATATTGGAGCTTCACTGCTCCTCTCTGCACCATATCCCTGATATAGTGGTACTTGATCTCAATGTGCTTCGACTTGTCATGGAACACTGGGTTCTTGGACAACTTCACACAACTCCGGTTGTCACAGAATATACAAGTCGCCTCTAACTGGAGATCAAACAAATCTGACATTAGCTTCCTAAGCCATACTTCCTCACAACTAGCCGAACAAGCTGCAACATACTCTGCTTCGGTTGTATTGAAGCAGCTTCCCGAAGTGCTTTTCCTATATGCGGCATTGCCTGCCCAATTCGAATCAATATAACATTGTAGTTTAATCTTTTGATTCACGTCATACTTGAGCCCATAATCAACTGTACCCTTCAGGTACCTCAATATATGCTTTGCAACAATCAGGTGAACATGTCTTGGATCCGTTAGGAACTGGCTCAGGGTGTTCACAACAAAGCATATGTCTGGTCTCGTGTTCGTTAGGTACATCAATGAACTAATCATCTGACGATACATCGTGTCATCAACTGACTCTGATGAAGCATCACATAATAGCTTCAAGTTCGATGCCATGGGTGTGGCCATAGCCTTGCAGTCCATCATTCCGAACCTCTTCAAAATCTCCACTGCATACTTCCCTTGTTCAAGGAAGATTCCATCCGCACTTTGGCACACCTCCATGCCTAAGAAATGATGCATCATACCCAGGTCCTTCATCTCAAACTCTGCGGCAAGCCTCCTCTTCACATCTGCAATGAGCTCATCCTCACCTATCAGAAATAGGTTATCTACATATAACAGAAGTATCATTGGACTTCTGGCTTCAACCTTAAAGTAAAGGTTGGAATCCTCTTTACTCTTAGTAAAGACCAAGCTCATCAGGAAGCTGTCCATCCTGTTGTACCACGTTCTGGGTTCCTGCTTCAATCCGTACAAGGCCTTCTTTAATTTGCACACGAGTCTGCCTGTCATGTGTCTCAAATCCCAATGGTTGCTCCACGTACACTTCTTCTTCCACTACACCATTCAAGAATGTTGTCTTGACGTCCATATGGTGTACCTTCCATTTCATCATTGCAGCCAATGCCATTATAGATCTGATGGAAGTGTTTCTCACTACAGGTGCAAATGTCTCTGCATAGTCTATGCCTTCTTTTTGGGAGAATCCACGTGCCACAAATCTTGCCTTGTGTTTCTCAATGCTACCATCTACAGCATGCTTGATCTTGTAGATCCACTTCGAAGTCACGACAGACTTCCCTTCTGGTCTCGGAACTATCTCCCAGACATAATTCTTCATGATCAACTAGTACTCCTCGATCATGGCATCCTTCCATTCTTTCTTCTTTGCTGCTTTGTCATAGCTAGAGTATGGTCAGGTCTCTTTCTTTCTCTGTGCATCCCATTTGGAGCGCCATACTTCTCTGCATCTTGTATTGCCTCTCGTGCCCATGCTAGTCTTCTTTTGTGGGAGTTCTTCTCACGAGGTGGATCTACAGGTTCTTGTGGTTCTGCCATGTTGCGGTCTTCATGATTTTCTTGAATTGTCTATTAAATCGTCATCACTTGTTCTACGGAACAAGTCTCGTCGTTATTCTCTTGTAGGTGATGGTGCACGATCTTTCCTACAAGTCAAATTCAGTTGGATGATTAGAAACAGTTCATAATTTTCTAAACAAATTCTTATGCATAAGGACATAGGCCACATAGTTATGCAACTATTTTAGCCAAGGTTTCAACACAACATTCATCCATATCCCGTATTCATACGATAACTTTCTAGATGTCTTACATCTCTACCAAAACATTGTTAAGAGTGTGCACTACTCCCAACATGTCAGCAAAGAGGTTTCATTCTAGATAAGTAGCAATATGGAGAAAATTAAGCTGTGGGGATTCTAGTTAGGGTTTTCAGGTTGGCTGGGGTTTTTTTTCAGGATTTTGCCATTTTCTTTACGTCTATAGCTCCTCTGGTTCGGATACTTGGAGTCCACTAATCTTCCTGATTAGTTTAGTACCAACCAAGTAAAAAAAAAGTGGGAATCTTTTGCTTTGGTCTCGTTTCTCCGTTTAACCACCTTGCTTCGGTCCATTCCGTTTCTTCTTCTGGCTACAGACTGTCCGGTTTGATCTGTGGACAAACTTACGTTACTACGGTTTCCTTTTCGGTTTTGGCGCTCTTTCTACGTGAGGAGCAGGCTCCTACGGTTTTGTCTATTGTGATGTCATCTAATATGGTTCTTCATGATGGGACGGGTCATCTTTCCACTACTAGGCCGATGGAGGGACACTTGGGCTCTAAAACAAGTGTGTCGGGAACCTTCCCTTGTGCCTCGGACCTTGTTCTAACTAACCCGATTGTTTCGGTGGAATGTGTTGGCTTTATGCAGGGTTGTGCTGAGCCTGGTCATGCGGTTGAGCCCTCGCTGTTACATTCTGGTAAATTATCTCTGCTTCCGCCATCTGGTTCTACTGGGAGGAGTCGTAGTGAGGCAGAAAACCATGGATTTGTTCTTCATAAACCGCTGTCGGGGGTTTGAGCCCATAGAAAACGCCAACATAAGCTTGAACTGGTTAAATAGGGCAAATTGTCTTGCGTTCTGGGTTGGGACGTCACCTTTGATATAGTGATTGGGCTTTCTAAACGTACCCTGCTTGGTCGTTTTGAATATGTTCGGCTCTCACTTCTGAAGATTGTGGACTGGATGGGTAAGTTTTGGAAACCGCTTATTCAGTACATTCCCAGGGTAAATGTGCTCAGTAATGGTTGGTTCAGCTTCCATTTTTTGTCTGAAGAGAGCCTAGAACTGATTGAAAGTAGGTTTTGGGTTATTAGAACTGGTTCTCTTGTTTTTTCTCGTTGGCATTCTGGGTTCACCCCTAAAACAGGGAAACCGGTTAAGCGTCATTTGTGGGTTATCCTTCCAGACTTCCCCCTGCAATGTTGGTCTTTTGGGGGTTTTATGTCGATCGCTAATATTATTGGGCAGTTTATTTTAGTTGAAGAGTCCACTCTTCTTGCTTCCGATAGAAGGGCACCGTGGTTCCTTGTGGAAATGGAGGTTTCTCAGGGCCTACCTGATGAAATTGAGGTGCATTGGAAGGAAGGGTTTTTTCTGCAACAACTAGACTATTGGCGTGTCCCTTTTCGGTGTTTTAATTGTCAAAGAACAGGTCATTTCAGGGATTCATGTCCGGGACTTTTGGATAATCACGTGGTTGGATGGTCCTGCTTTTTCTATTGAGTCTGCACCTTCAAAGGACTCTGATTCTCTAGCAGCTCACCTGGTTCCTCTCAATTACCACTCGATTGTCATCTTCTTGGGTAAGCTCCATGAATCCATTCCTCTTTTAAAAAAATTCATGTCTGCTGAGGAGTTGAAACACTCTCTAATGGAGGGTTTGGTTGACGATTCTGTTCCTTGCCAACCTCCGTTGGTTTCCTCTCCTGATTATTTTGATTTTGATGGAACCTCCCAGGGTTTTTGTGGGACGCCGATTGATCTTACACTTGAACCGGTTGCTTCTCTGCCCATTTTAGGTCCAGGAGTTGACTTAATATCTCCTTCGGGAGCTCGAGATTTGGGGACTACTTTTTCTACTCCTTTGACTAGTCAAACTTCTCCGGTCCTTAATTGCTTTGAAGGTGGGGATATGTAGAGAAACTGTTGGCCGATATTCTCGGGTAATCCTGCTAATGCCGATATTTTTCCTATCTCTTCCATACGTCTTCAGAATGTCACTACCTAGAAGAAACGGGGGAAGAAGTTAGCGTCTGAGAGCCCTGTTGTGAGTACTGATGATAATCCCCTCTCTTTTGTTAACCCACGATTGTCTGAATTTACTTCTGTGGGTCGCGTCCTGACTAGTCATTCTTCGGCTAACTCCTATCTTGAGGTCCTTAGAGCGAATTTACTTCTGGACTTTGTTCCTTAATGTTACTTTTAACCCTAAATTTTTGAGGGTTTGGCAGTTTTTCCAAACAAACTGCCCTTAAGCGGCTCATTATTTCTACAAAACCCGACCTCGTTCTCTTGCAAGAAACCATGGTTCCCTCCCTAAGGCATGTGAAGTCTTTTTCAAGCTTTTCCCTTCCTGGAATTGTTGTGCATGTGATTCTCTTGGCCTCTCTGGGGGTCTCCTGTCTACTTGGAATCCCCTCACTTCACATTTTACTTCGTTCTCCGTCAATGGTGGTATTCTATTGGAAGGGAATTTCAAATATATTGACAGAGTTGTTCGTGTTCTCAATTTGTATGGTCCTTACACTCATAAAAAGGAGTTTTGGAGTAATTTGTTTTCACAGGGACTTTTAAATGACCCATCCCCCATCATTGCAGGAGATTTGAATCTCACTCTTTCATCTTTGGAGATTTGGGGCTCAAGTAAGCAGGAGGATCCCTTATCTGATTTTTTCCGGGAATCCTTTGAAGCTGCTAAGCTTATTGATGTCTCTCCTGCGATTCTGGTTCCTACATGGAACAATGGTCGTTTGGGTAAGAGCGGTTGTGCAAAGAGGCTTGACCGATTCCATATCTCTGAAGAATTGAGCTATTGCATTGGAAATTACAGGTCATGGTCCGTCTCGTATGGTATCTTTGATCATAAACCTTTTTTTATGGAATTTGACCTAAATTTGTCAAAGAAAAGCTATCCTTTTAAGTTCAATCATAGTTGGTTGCATGAGGACGATTTTGTGCATTGGTTCAGACTAAATGGTTGGAATATTCACAGAAACCCTTCAATTCTCCTACTTCGGCTTTGCTTTATAAGCTTAATATGTTAAAGTTTGATGTTATTCGTTGGCATAAGGAGATGGTTGTCAGGAAGCAAGCTGATTTATTAGCCATTGAACATCAGTTAAATTTATTGGAGGAGAAGATGGATGGTTTATTTTCTGAAGATCAAAAGGCCATCCGAGCTAGTTTGGGATCTAAAAAACAACAGATTTTGCTTCAAGAAGAAGCCTGGCGACTGAAGAGTCGTGCTATCTGGTTGCAAAGTGGTGATAAGAATACAAATTTTTTCCAGAACTTTGCTAGCATGAGAAGGAATATTAATACTATTTGGGAGCTAGATGGTTCTTTTGGTTATTCACTGAAGGATCAGTCCTCTTTGGAGAAAGGAGCTGTGGACTTCTTCAAGGATGTCTATACTTTGGATGAGCGTGATACTCTCTGTAATCAATTACGGGTGGTTGGAAAATATCCTCGCATTTTTCCTGAGGAGGCAGGAAATGCTATCTGGAAGAAATTCGGTCTGTTCTTAATCATTTTGATAAGGCTAAAAACCCGGGACCTGACGGTTGGACCGTTGAGTTTTTCATCCACTTCTATTTAATTGGAGATGAGCTTCTCAGTGCTGTGGAAGAATCTCGGATCAAAGGGGTGGTGCCGGATAAACTCAATTCTACTTTCATCACTCTTATACCCCAAAAAGACAAGCCCAATAGTTTCAACGACTATAGACCCATCTCTCTTTGCAACCTGGTCTACAAGATTATTACGAAGATTATCTCGAATCGCATTAAGCCATTTTTAGACTCTGGTCTTTCTAAAGAACAATTCGGCTTCCTCTCGAATCGGTAGATTCTTGATGCAGTAGGGGTGGCTCAAGAGTGTATTCATTCTATTAAGCAGAAGAAGATGAAAGCAATGGTTTTGAAAATGGACCTAATTAAGGCCTACAATCGGGTTGACTGGACTTTTTTGAGGTTCATTCTGCTGCAAGCTGGACTACCTTATGAAGCTACCAATTGGATTCTCGACTGTGTTACTAGTGCCAATTTCTCTATCCTGGTCAATGGACGTCCCTCTTCTTTCTTCAAAGGGGATAGGGGGTTGAGGCAGGGTTTCCCGCTCTCCCCTTTATTGTTTTTGATGGTTGTTGAGGGTCTGAGCATCCTCTTAAATCCGGCTAAAGAGAAAAAACATTTTACCGGCATCAACCTTTCTCTTGGTCTTTTTATTTCACTTATGCTCTTCGTGGATGATGTCTTGATTTTTGGAAGGGCCTCAGTTCAGGATTGGAGATACTTCTTCGAGATTTTGAAGCTTTTCTGTTGTGCTTTTGGTATGAAAGTGGATCCTCTCAAGTCTACTTTGTTCATTAGCTCATATTTGGAACCTGACTTATCCTTCCGTCAGCAGCTGGAGTATTTGTTTCCTTTTTCAGTGCCGATCCCTCCAGGATGGTGTTAAGTATCTGGGCTTTATTCTTAAGCCGAATTGCTATACGATAAACGACTAGGCCCGGCTTGTTCCTCGCGTTGAAAAAAGGATTTATACTTGGACCTATTGCTTTTTATCTTTGGGAGATAGGTTGATCTTAATCAACTCAGTTATTTAGAGTATTCTGGTTTTTTGGATGTCATTGGCTCTGGTTCCGAAAACGGTGTTGGAAGGTATTAGAAAATGCATGTTCCAATTTTTGTGGGTTGGTAATGCTTCCCATACTAAATTTCATCTTACAGCTTGGAAGGAAGTTGCTCTTCCGAAGGATATTGGCGGCTGGGGTTTAAAGAATCTCGGATGGTTTGCGGATGCCCTGGGTGCCAAATTTCTTTGGTGTGCTCTTTTTGGTGAAGGGTTATGGAGCGATATTATCCGGAAGAAATATCTCCTTTCTACTCTGCCCTTTTTATGGCTTCGTGAAACTCCTTCTATGTGCTCGAATGCTTCAACCATCTGGAGAGGGCTATTAAAAAGTCTTCATATTTTGAAGAAGCGGTTATGTTGGGATGTTGGTAGGGGTATTTGGGCATGTATTGGTATTGATCCAATTATGGGATTGCAGGATGATTACTACCTTTCGCCCGAGTTGATTAGATCTCTCCACTCCAGAAAATCGAGGTCCTTTCTTAGGTTTTTATTGGGCGTGATTTGGATGTGTTCTCCTTGGATTGGATGCAGTCGGGTGATCTGGGTCTTGTTGGTAGGGAGGCTTGCGAGTGGGACAATTATGTGTTATGACTCAAGGCTGCAGGTATTCGCTTGAAGGATGAACCTGATCTTTTGGTGTGGGATTGGAAAGATTCCAATGGTAATATTTCAGCTAAACTGGCATATGATTTCTTGGTACAGGAATAGGTGATAAGAGAGCCCTGTTGGTGGCACTCAAAAATTTGGCACTGGAACATTCCATTAAAGTTACTCTGTTTTATTTGGCTGTGTCTGGTTAACAAAGTCCTTACTTGGGATAACTTGCTCGAGCGGGGATTCATCGGTCCTGGTTTCTGTATACTTTGTGCAAAACATGATGAAATTGTATCTCACTTATTTGTAGAGTGCACTTTTATAAATGATGTCTGGAAAACCTGCCAACATATTTTACATTTTCAGGATACTTGGATTGGTAGCAATTTTCAGGAGACCATACGCAGTTGGTTCCTCATGAAGTTGATTTTTTGCGAGCTTGCTTTGTTTGTAATGTGGGAAGTATCGAAACACAGAAATTGTGCCATTTTTGAAGGTATTTGGTCGTCTTGCTCTCAGGATGCTTTTAAAGCTTCAACATTGTTTTTGGCATTTAGCAGAAAGAAAGCATCCCCTAATATCCGTGTACTTAGTCCACCATGCTTTGATCTGATTCTCTAGGTTGGATATTTCGATGGAGCTCAATGAAATGGTTTCTGTGGGGCTGGCATGGTCTTACATATAAAGATGGGGCATTACATCTTTCTACGTTTGAAGGCTAGGGCGGGCACTAATACTCAGGCTGAGCTGTTGGCCTTCTGGGGAATTTGTGGATTGCTAGGAAGAGAGGCCTTCTTATGTTACAAGTTGCGGGTGATTCACAGTGCATAATCAGTTGGATCTCTTGTAAGTCTTCCTTAAATGTACTTCACCTTAGCCAGTGGATGTCCAGGATTCTGGAGTTGAAGGATTCCTTTGACAGGATTACTTTCACTCATATCTTTCGGGAATTTAACAAGGATGCAGATCGATTATCCAAGGTTGTTATAGGGCAGATGGATGCCCTTCTGTGCTATGAAGAGTTCTTGGACAATGCTCCTTTGGATGCTAGAACCTACGACCTTTTCTAGTTTAGGTTTTTATGTTCTTTCGTATGTACAAAGGCTGCTAATACTTTTGATGAGGTATCTTGTTTATTTTGGGGTTAACTTTTTAAGTTATTTTGGCACAGTAGCTATTTTGGAACTCGCTGAAGGCAGTATATCTGAGACTAGTGTGTTCTGGACATAAGTTAAATATGTGGAAAGGTTTTTTATAAGACAATCCACTTTTGTAATCTTCTGATGTAACTTTGATTCCCTGAGAATAACAAGTTATATTTTTTCGGCTTGAAAAAAAAGTAGCAATGGAATGTTGTACAGTACCTGTTATCACACAACTTGTAGTTGCCCCTAGAGGTATCCCATCCGGGACGGTAGAGGAGATAGGCAACTAAAGAGGTGACCCAAGAGATGCCACGGTTCCCAATGCAATGTGGGAGTCACGTCAACCGAGGCACTCTTCGCTTTAGGTCAAGGTGTAACTAGACCAAGGGGGAGACCCTATACCCCAATCACAGTTGATTGGACCCAAACAAAGGTTTCTAAGGGAAGGTAAGTGATGAGTTACGGAAACCAATGCAAGTCTAAGGGTTAAGGTATGGTTGAAGGTGGTGTAATGGATAATAAGTGTTTCAACCTATGTATGGTTTAGGCCACATGATGGGGTATGATTAGTAGGTATAGTACCAATGTGTTTATACAAGTGGGTCTTGTTTTCTTGGGAAGTGTGAAATGATTCTAGGTGGACCCACAAGGTGAAGTTAGGTATGAAGTAGGTACTATAGGTTATATGTAGGCTAGATCTATGAGTTGAAGTTGATTTCACGGATGCCCATGTGATAGATCTAGGATTTGACACTAATCCCAAGGAGTGCGCCTTGCTTGGAGAAGGACTAGTGCCTTGTTGGATGGGCTAATGGAGTCAAGAAGGATGTCAAATTGTAGATCGGGACACCTAGAAGCCAAGTCAAGTGGATTGGATGAGATTCAATGGTTGGATCTTAGTAGATCTAAGTTTTTAAAAGATGACCAAAAGTGGACCACAATCCCTTAAAACAAGGAATGCAATCCCCAAGGCGGATCTTGACAAAAGGACAGTATAGACCTAGGTTTCAAGGCATGGGCATTCCAAATCCACAAAAATCTCCAACACCCACTTCCTAGAAGTGGACCAACTCAAAAAATCAAGGGGGTGTGAATTGCTCAAGGAGGGTCCAAAAGTGGGTTTTGGTGGACCAAAACAAGTCCAATGGCCACCAAAATGTAGATCCGGGATGTTAGTACCCCGATCTATGTTCCTTCAAAATTTCAAGTGAATCAAGTGGCTAGATCTTAGTAGATCTAAGTTTTAAGATGCCAAGAAGGTCAAAAGGGGGTTTCAACCCCTTAAAACATGGAGAGATGTCCACAAGGTAGTTTTCACCAAAGTAAAGATATGGGTATAGGTTATCAAATGTCTAGATGTCAAATCAAGTGGGATCTCACCTACCCATGTGCTAGATCTAACCCAACAAGCTTCTCTTAGGAAAATCGATTTAGGTTCAAGAAGGCTTTTTGCATTGAAAAGTGTGTCAATTTTTAGCCAATCACCACCAAACTATAGATCCAACTAGGGGTGGATCCTATAGAGGTGGGTTTTTAATATCTTTTCAATTGCAAGGCTAGATCTAAGTAGATCTAAGAAATACCAAAATTGGGGTTTTGATTTAATTAGGGTTTTATGACCAATGAAGATAGAATGGATGAAAGAGGCACATACCTTGTAGATCTTACCTCAATTGCTTATGGCCACCTTGCAAGTTGATAGCATTCTCCTATGTTTATATTCAAGAGTGAGATCCAAGTGCTCCAACCAAATCGCCCTTCTCCAAGATAGCCAAATCGTCCTCCTCCTACAAGACAAGATCAAAGAAACAAGTCAAGCAAGATGATTATGAAAATGGTAGAAAGATGTAATAGAAAGCATCAACTATGTCACGAAGATACAATAATGATACTCCCTGTCACAAGATCAACCCAAGAGAGAATATGTGGATCCCTCCAACAATAACCCTCAAAAAGTCGCCCTCCTCTCTCCAATTCGACTTTCCTGTCAAAAGGTTAGCAAAAACACCAAAATCCACAATGATACATAGAAGAGATACTTTATATTCAATATGCAAGAGAATCCACAATGCAAGAGAGATGTGCTCCACAAAAAATCTTCTATTCCAATATTCCAGAGCTCCAAAGGTGAGCTTTACAATGGGGGGTCTCCTCCTTATATAGGATAATAAAGACCAAAACCCTATACCACTTCATAATACTACATCAAATGAGTGGTTGAGATTATAAGATCTCATCATACAATCAATGGCTAAGATGACCCATAACAATATATCACATGGATCACTCAAAATAACAAAAGCGCCCTCACTAAATGGTACAATGGAGGGTGACGTCATCCCACTAGAGGGGTAAAAAGTACAATAATCCACCTCATGATGACTAGGACATAATAAAATAAGCACATGGTGGGGCTAGGAGGCATCAATCCTTACTAGCTCACCCCAAGGCACAATAAAATAATAAAATATGTCCAATATAATAAAAATGACCAAAACTGTCCTCAGAATCCATGACAGTCAAGCAGTAAATGTCCTCTTGTGATCAATCCGGGCATACCCACATGGTGAAAACTGGCTGGAAGGTAGTGATGCCACCCTGGAAGACCTCTGTGAAAACCAAATGCCAAAACCTTGCCTCAATTACTCAAATCGATTTCCTCAGTGACCACTTTATCCCATTTTTTAACTGCCTCGGGAACTGTGAAAGTGCCAAAACTGCCTCCTAGGGTGCTAGCGCTGTCCATCTGAGCCCACCAGGCTCTCCGGGAGGGGGGATAAATGGTAATGACAAGTGGCTGGACTACCCCCTCCATCATCAGCACCCTAGGTGAACTGGCCTCTCGGGGCCCCTGCTGCTCAAGCCTGGAAATCAGCCCCAAATCTGGTCAACAAGTGTAAAACTGCATCAATCACTGTCAGAAGTGCCCGGAACTGCAAGATAAGTGTCTCAATGGATCCAGAAGACCCAAATCCACTAGGAATGAGTACTCATACACCCTGGGTTGCCCTAATGGGCCAGCTGTAGGGTCCACCATATATGGACAATGTATAATCTGCTGATCTGAAATAATAATAAACCTGCTGAACTGGATCAAACATCATCTGTATCATATGTCCATCATATGATCTCATCATCAAACATGTGGGACCATAAATCATCATCAATAATCATCCATACATGGCCCACATCATCACGGATCCCAAGAATATATAATCAAGGATAAATCACATCAGTAGACTAAGACAATGTTTCTCTAATCATTCCCACAGCTAAGCTCAAAGTATAAATTCCATTCAGTGGCATTAATCAAGTTAACATATTCCGTGATTATATAAAATTACTTGCACAATAGTTCAAATGACAAACTCACCCATTGGACATGGTCAAACTGCTAGTGAAGGATGAAGGCTAGGAGCAAGGTTGGGCCAAGGGTTTGACTTGTCTAACTTAACTCAAAAATACTTTGGACTGGGAGAAGGGGGAAGCTACAAACTCTGTGCTGGACAAAAGAACACGGGGGATGGCTGTGCCTCACAAATGGATAAGTTGTTTAGAGAGTGCTTATTCAACTTAGGCATCATGTCTACATCAAGTTGATCCAGGTTCATTAGGATCATTCAATTTCATTTCCATGGCCTTTTTGGCCTACATAACCCTTCGGATTTCAGATGTGCTGAGAAGCACAACTAGTTGCAGCTTGCATCCAGGGCATGTTTTTCACATATTTATAAGGTCAGCAATTGTTTAGATATAACTTTTAAGAACCATTGCTTTTTGGACCTTTCTTATACTCTTCGAGGAGTATTTTTAGCTTTTCATTGCTCTTGCCCTTTTTTTTTTTGTTTCCATGGGCGAATTTTTTAGTTTCCATAGGTAGAACATGAGCTTTCAGTTTTAGCCAACAACATCTCAAGTGACTAGGGGGAGTTCGAGCCAATGCCAAACATCGGGACAACCGACCAGAATGATTTAGGCCTACAATCCAACTCACCAAAGGCAAGTTCTGTCACCAACTCAGAGCCGAGACACTGAATAAACAGGGATGCGGTCCAAACACAGAGGTAGAAAAATGGGGAAGTCCTCGGTATCAGAAAGTCAAATGAGACAAGTCAGGGTTTAAAGTCAAACAGGAAGGTCATGTATGGATGGAGACAAGTGAATATGGAGCCTACACTAGCAGACAACCAGTGTCGGGAAAGACCATGTCTATGTAAGGTGAAATACCAGTAAGTTTTGTTAAATGACCTAAAGGTGCAAGCAATTGTCCATTTTATGATTTACAGTTCATTTTAAATAGTTTGCCACATCAGGAATAATATACCAAGCACATGCCATGATCATGACTAAATCAACAAGATAATAATCCACAGTCAGTGAGAACATATCCATAACATCATCGTAATAATCATCATCATGCATCATCTGAAACACTGCTGAAATACATCTCTAGGCACTGAACTGAAACTGTAATGGGATAAGTGGTCACATCAGTCATCAAATCCGAACTCTCAAGGCTCAGCCTTGACACAAGGTCATAAAATCTGAATAATGTACTGCTCTGATCATGAGTGATCCAAAATATATAGCCATGCTCTGGAATAAAGGAAGCTCTGGAATGTGCAGATATCTGCTGTACAAGAATAGTAGCCCTGCTACTATGGTGTGATAACATCTGGCTCCAGCTGGGACAAGTGCTCTAAGGGAGAGAGCGCTTGAGAACCTCAGAATCTCTGGTCTCGAACTGCTCTGCATCAATCTTCAATCCATTACTGCACCATCCTTGCTTTCAGCTTTTATCTTGCACCTGTTCCTGCTCTCACAAACACTAGAATACCATCATGGAGCATGTATGGGACAAATATAAAATAAAACTGAACTGAAATCTAATCTAAAGCATAAACTGAAATGCGCCAAAATATAAATATAAACTAACATGGCATATATCATTATTATTTTTATTTACTGTCAGGAGGAGAAGAATAACTTCTTAAATCAGGCAATCTCAACTTGCACAGGCAGCCAACAAATAGAAATGCTAACTATAATTTCTTAAAAATGTATGCAGGAGAAGAGACAAGCTTAGGAAGGAGCAAGACTCAACTCTTGAAGAAAGAGAAAAAGGGACAATACTCGGCACACAGAAAAAGAAAAATCACACAAATCCTACTGCTCAAGTGAGCTTATTCAGGAACTACCTACCCTACTCTAACCAATTAGCACAAATGTTAGGTAAAATCATAAATCCAGTGTAGCCATTCGTCAAACAGGTTAATGATTCTTATCTGATTTTTGATAATAGAACAAGTCAAGATCGGGCTAAAGATTGACAAATTCGAGGGCACAATCTTCCTGACTTGTTCAAACATTGAAGAATGGTTTAAATGATGCAATATGAAATTATGCCAAAGAGAAGACTGTCTGATGCAAACATCCTCCATCAAAGAACTGATAGGATCATAAAATTTATGCAAGTTAAACTCAGGGATGGATGGAGGGAAGACATAAGACATGTGATTCGATTCATTTTCACACAAATTAACTTCTTCATTTACTTCTCTCACATATTCAATTTGATTCTCCTTGGGACTGATGATCAAATAAAAACCAATTGGAGACAACTCAAAGCTTAGAAGACGAAAAATCAAAGTCAGACCCTCTTGATGCTCAAAAATGGAGAAAAGATGGAATTGATCTTTAAACACCTTTTCTAGCCATCTGGAATGATTGATAAATTGACAACAAGCATTATAGTTCCAAAGTGACTGAAAAGGGAAATGAAGTGCATTTTCTTCAAACATGTAATCATGCTTATACTTCTTATTGAAAATTTTAAAAGCAAAAGGCTGACTAGACCACCAACCCAAAGATGATTGAAAGAGTTGGGAAGGGAGGGTGGATTGCAAATGTGAACAGTCTCCTAGATGGATAGAAAGATTTGGCCTTGAAATTTGACAAAATGAAAGGCCTTTCAAGATAGCACTAGGAATGACTTCAAACTCTTGATGAAATCTAATCTTTAATTTTTGAGGACAAGATTGACCATAACTATCTAACTCTAAGTTATCTTGATTAAGGATGGAAAAATTTAAAGACTCATTATAAGAAGTGGAAAACAGATTAGAGCATCTAGTGTGATTCCCTAATTCATCCTCATCTTGATATTGACCTTCTATTGATTCATCATTAAAATTATAAGAGGATAGGTGATCATTTTCATTTATAATATCTTGATTAAATGCACAATGATCACGAGAGATCACCACTAAAGGATCTTGGTCGGTGTTTTCACTTTCAATAAGGTGATAAGGAATTGAATGATCATTAAATATGGAACGATTAATGAGTTTCTCTGAGGGAGGAACTTCAATAGACTGACTGACTAAAGGCTCATCCTCAGAAATTTCCTCCGGATCAAGACTAGGGCTACCTAAAAAGAAATTTGAAAACTTATGATGTATACAATGATTATGGATTTGACTATCAATCGACTCAAAAGTGGAAGACTTATCCTCAAAAGAAATTGAGCAGGATGGGTCATCTTCGGATGTTGACAATTCACTTGATGCTTGATTATTAACAGATTCAACAATAGGATCAAAAAGGGGAAGGTTTTGATTTGAAAAATATATATCATCGGATTCACTTCCCCATCTTTCTAAGAAACTTTGCTCAAACATGTCATACCCGGAAATGCTATTGGGCTTCAAATCTAAGAACCAGATCTCAGCTCTTTCTTTGAAGGACGAAGCCAATAGTTTCATACACACATCCTCATGGGTTATGGATAAATCTTTAATAATTTCCCTAAAAAACTCAAGGTGTCTTTCAGCAGAGATTTCATAACTTCCATCGAATTTAGGCAACCTTTCACGGGCTTGATGAGGGATATGATGAGGATACCCAATAATTTTTGAGAAGTCAAAGACTTTTAATCGTCCGAAAGTTCTAGGCCGCTCAGAAGCAGCCATGGATTATTTTTTTATTTTTATTTTTAAATCAAGAACCTAAGTACCAAATGATGCACCCCATGGGTTCTAGATAACGATAGGATCGATCACCAGTGGAGTCGCTTATGTGGAGTCGCCAGGTAGATTTTAAAAACTCTTCTACCAAGATGTATGTCGTTTAAAGTGCAGGGAGAGAGTGAGACACAAAGGTGTGTTGAACCAAGGTAGGCCTCTACCTCCCCGGCAACGGCGCCAAAAATGTTATCACACAACTTGTAGTTGCCCCTAGAGGTATCCCATCCGGGACGGTAGAGGAGATAGGCAACTAAAGAGGTGACCCAAGAGATGCCACGGTTCCCAATGCAATGTGGGAGTCACGTCAACCGAGGCACTCTTCGCTTTAGGTCAAGGTGTAACTAGACCAAGGGGGAGACCCTATACCCCAATCACAGTTGATTGAACCCAAACAAAGGTTTCTAAGGGAAGGTAAGTGATGAGTTACGGAAACCAATGCAAGTGTAAGGGTTAAGGTATGGTTTAAGGTGGTGTAATGGATAATAAGTGTTTCAACCTATGTATGGTTTAGGCCACATGATGGGGTATGATTAGTAGGTATAGTACCAATGTGTTTATACAAGTGGGTCTTGTTTTCTTGGGAAGTGTGAAATGATTCTAGGTGGACCCACAAGGTGAAGTTAGGTATGAAGTAGGTACTATAGGTTATATGTAGGCTAGATCTATGAGTTGAAGTTGATTTCACGGATGCCCATGTGATAGATCTAGGATTTGACACTAATCCCAAGGAGTGCGCCTTGCTTGGAGAAGGACTAGTGCCTTGTTGGATGGGCTAATGGAGTCAAGAAGGATGTCAAATTGTAGATCGGGACACCTAGAAGCCAAGTCAAGTGGATTGGATGAGATTCAATGGTTGGATCTTAGTAGATCTAGGTTTTTAAAAGATGACCAAAAGTGGACCACAATCCCTTGAAACAAGGAATGCACTCCCCAAGGCGGATCTTGACAAAAGGACAGTATAGACCTAGGTTTCAAGGCATGGGCATTCCAAATCCACAAAAATCTCCAACACCCACTTCCTAGAAATGGACCAACTCAAAAAAATCAAGGGGGTGCGACTTGCTCAAGGAGGGCCCAAAAATGGGTTTTGGTGGACCAAATCAAGTCCAATGGCCACCAAAATGTAGATCCGGGATGTTAGTACCCCGATCTATGTTCCTTCAAAGTTTCAAGTGAATCCAATGGCTAGATCTTAGTAGATCTAAGTTTTTAAAAGATGACCAAAAGTGGACCACAATCCCTTAAAACAAGGAATGCAATCCCCAAGGCGGATCTTGACAAAAGGACAGTATAGACCTAGGTTTCAAGGCATGGGCATTCCAAATCCACAAAAATCTCCAACACCCACTTCCTAGAAGTGGACCAACTCAAAAAATCAAGGGGGTGCGACTTGCTCAAGGAGGGTCCAAAAGTGGGTTTTGGTGGACCAAAACAAGTCCAATGGCCACCAAAATGTAGATCCGGGATGTTAGTACCCCGATCTATGTTCCTTCAAAATTTCAAGTGAATCAAGTGGCTAGATCTTAGTAGATCTAAGTTTTAAGATGCCAAGAAGGTCAAAAGGGGGTTTCAACCCCTTAAAACATGGAGAGATGTCCACAAGGTAGTTTTCACCAAAGTAAAGATATGGGTATAGGTTATCAAATGTCTAGATGTCAAATCAAGTGGGATCTCACCTACCCATGTGCTAGATCTAACCCAACAAGCTTCTCTTAGGAAAATCGATTTAGGTTCAATAAGGCTTTTTGCATTGAAAAGTGTGTCAATTTTTAGCCAATCACCACCAAACTATAGATCCAACTAGGGGTGGATCCTATAGAGGTGGGTTTTTAATATCTTTTTAATTGCAAGGCTAGATCTAAGTAGATCTAAGAAATACCAAAATTGGGGTTTTGATTTAATTAGGGTTTTATGACCAATGAAGATAGAATGGATGAAAGAGGCACATACCTTGTAGATCTTACCTCAATTGCTTATGGCCACCTTGCAAGTTGATAGCATTCTCCTATGTTTATATTCAAGAGTGAGATCCAAGTGCTCCAACCAAATCGCCCTTCTCCAAGATAGCCAAATCGTCCTCCTCCTACAAGACAAGATCAAAGAAACAAGTCAAGCAAGATGATTATGAAAATGGTAGAAAGATGTAATAGAAAGCATCAACTATGTCACGAAGATACAATAATGATACTCCCTGTCACAAGATCAACCCAAGAGAGAATATGTGGATCCCTCCAACAATAACCCTCAAAAAGTCGCCCTCCTCTCTCCAATTCGACTTTCCTGTCAAAAGGTTAGCAAAAACACCAAAATCCACAATGATACATAGAAGAGATACTTTATATTCAATATGCAAGAGAATCCACAATGCAAGAGAGATGTGCTCCACAAAAAATCTTCTATTCCAATATTCCAGAGCTCCAAAGGTGAGCTTTACAATGGGGGGTCTCCTCCTTATATAGGATAATAAAGACCAAAACCCTATACCACTTCATAATACTACATCAAATGAGTGGTTGAGATTATAAGATCTCATCATACAATCAATGGCTAAGATGACCCATAACAATATATCACATGGATCACTCAAAATAACAAAAGCGCCCTCACTAAATGGTACAATGGAGGGTGACGTCATCCCTCTAGAGGGGTAAAAAGTACAATAATCCACCTCATGATGACTAGGACATAATAAAATAAGCACATGGTGGGGCTAGGAGGCATCAATCCTTACTAGCTCACCCCAAGGCACAATAAAATAATAAAATATGTCCAATATAATAAAAATGACCAAAACTGTCCTCAGAATCCATGACAGTCAAGTAGTAAATGTCCTCCTGTGATCAATCCGGGCATACCCACATGGTGAAAATTGGCTGGAAGGTAGTGATGCCACCCTGGAAGACCTCTGTGAAAACCAAATGCCAAAACCTTGCCTCAATTGCCCAAATCGATTTCCTCAGTGACCACTTTATCCCATTTTTTAACTACCTCGGGAACTGTGAAAGTGCCAAAACTGCCTCCTAGGGTGCTAGCGCTGTCCATCTGAGCCCACCAGGCTCTCCGGGAGGGGGGATAAATGGTAATGACAAGTGGCTGGACTACCCCCTCCATCATCAGCGCCCTAGGTGAACTGGCCTCTCGGGGCCCCTGCTGCTCAGGCCTGGAAATCAGCCCCAAATCTGGTCAACAAGTGTAAAACTGCATCAATCACTGTCAGAAGTGCCCGGAACTGCAAGATAAGTGTCTCAATGGATCCAGAAGACCCAAATCCACTAGGAATGAGTACTCATACACCCTGGGTTGCCCTAATGGGCCAGCTGTAGGGTCCACCATATATGGACAATGTATAATCTGCTGATCTGAAATAATAATAAACCTGCTGAACTGGATCAAACATCATCTGTATCATATGTCCATCATATGATCTCATCATCAAACATGTGGGACCATAAATCATCATCAATAATCATCCATACATGGCCCACATCATCACGGATCCCAAGAATATATAATCAAGGATAAATCACATCAGTAGACTAAGACAATGTTTCTCTAATCATTCCCACAGCTAAGCTCAAAGTATAAATTCCATTCAGTGGCATTAATCAAGTTAACATATTCCGTGATTATATAAAATTACTTGCACAATAGTTCAAATGACAAACTCACCCATTGGACATGGTCAAACTGCTAGTGAAGGATGAAGGCTAGGAGCAAGGTTGGGCCAAGGGTTTGACTTGTCTAACTTAACTCAAAAATACTTTGGACTGGGAGAAGGGGGAAGCTACAAACTCTGTGCTGGACAAAAGAACACGGGGGATGGCTGTGCCTCACAAATGGATAAGTTGTTTAGAGAGTGCTTATTCAACTTAGGCATCATGTCTACATCAAGTTGATCCAGGTTCATTAGGATCATTCAATTTCATTTCCATGGCCTTTTTGGCCTACATAACCCTTCGGATTTCAGATGTGCTGAGAAGCACAACTAGTTGCAGCTTGCATCCAGGGCATGTTTTTCACATATTTATAAGGTCAGCAATTGTTTAGATATAACTTTTAAGAACCATTGCTTTTTGGACCTTTCTTATACTCTTCGAGGAGTATTTTTAGCTTTTCATTGCTCTTGCCCTTTTTTTTTTTGTTTCCATGGGCGAATTTTTTAGTTTCCATAGGTAGAACATGAGCTTTCAGTTTTAGCCAACAACATCTCAAGTGACTAGGGGGAGTTCGAGCCAATGCCAAACATCGGGACAACCGACCAGAATGATTTAGGCCTACAATCCAACTCACCAAAGGCAAGTTCTGTCACCAACTCAGAGCCGAGACACTGAATAAACAGGGATGCGGTCCAAACACAGAGGTAGAAAAATGGGGAAGTCCTCGGTATCAGAAAGTCAAATGAGACAAGTCAGGGTTTAAAGTCAAACAGGAAGGTCATGTATGGATGGAGACAAGTGAATATGGAGCCTACACTAGCAGACAACCAGTGTCGGGAAAGACCATGTCTATGTAAGGTGAAATACCAGTAAGTTTTGTTAAATGACCTAAAGGTGCAAGCAATTGTCCATTTTATGATTTACAGTTCATTTTAAATAGTTTGCCACATCAGGAATAATATACCAAGCACATGCCATGATCATGACTAAATCAACAAGATAATAATCCACAGTCAGTGAGAACATATCCATAACATCATCGTAATAATCATCATCATGCATCATCTGAAACACTGCTGAAATACATCTCTAGGCACTGAACTGAAACTGTAATGGGATAAGTGGTCACATCAGTCATCAAATCCGAACTCTCAAGGCTCAGCCTTGACACAAGGTCATAAAATCTGACTAATGTACTGCTCTGATCATGAGTGATCCAAAATATATAGCCATGCTCTGGAATAAAGGAAGCTCTGGAATGTGCAGATATCTGCTGTACAAGAATAGTAGCCCTGCTACTATGGTGTGATAACAGTACCATCGGCCACTTACCCATCGCATGCATATAAGTAGTGTACTGTTTATTAATGCAAATATCCTAATATGCATAATACACAACCTAAATCTAGGAACATAAGTATGTACACCACTGAACAATATCATTTAAGTAATTATATATACAAGAAATGACAATTCAAATACTTATCTTTGTTTGTTTGTTGGGTGGACTCCATCTTGATCTTTGCTTCCTCGCAGGAACCACTGGAATCTTTGACAATGTGTTCTTTTTCGTCGTCTGATTCTGAGGTCCTGTGCCTTTCTTGCTTATGATCGGAAATGTTGAGCAAGTGTTCTACACTTGTTCTTTGTGCTGGAGTAGACTTTGTGTATCCTTTCTTCTGCATCCTACCCAATGCTGAAATGGATGAGAGGCTTCCATAGAACATCAATCTTTATTTGTTTTCCAGAGTCCAACTCTGGAGTAGCTTCTCCTACTCCTTTCATGTAATACTAAAAGTCATCTCTAGCTTCACCTTATGAGGTGGAACCTTCTGAATGAACCCTTGTAACTGGTTACCTTCATTATAATCTAAGTCACTTGACACGGGGACACGGGACACGAAGGACACGGAAGTACGAGAGTCCGACACGGACACGGTGACCCCCGGAATCAGGACACGTAGGACACGTTTATATACATATATATATTTTTTAAAAATATATTAATATTTAAAAATATAAACATATAGATCCAAAAATCTTTAGAAACTAGAACATTTACAATTTACAAATATTCAATAGAAATTAGAATAAAAACACATTAATGATTACTGATTAGTAGATTACACGTTGTCATTCACAAATCACGATTCAGTATTCAGTATTCTACTATTCACGAATCACAACACATTTCACATTCGTCATTCAGACATTCACAAATCACAATGAATTATGAGACACATAGATGCATGTCGGAATCATATTTGTCATTAAGTCATCAAAATCAAAAAGTATACATATATGTCGGAATGCCACTGGGCACTTGCAAATGCCAAATAGACTAATAGTAAATACAAAAACAGGTGGATCAAGATGGGAGAATCCCATATGTCAATAGTCCTCCTCCATGCCAAAATCAACATACTCATCACTGCCATTGTCCTGATCCTCATCCTCCTCCCCCTCCTCCTCCTCTCTGCCCATCTGACGATCTGCATCTGCTGATGTGGAGGATGACCCCTCTATACGATCACTATCATCAAAAGTGACCGGCTCTAGCACTGGATCATTAAGATCCATGTTGGCTAATGCCAACTCAGTACTGTTGTCCAAACCCATATCATCAGGAAAGACATCCCATATCTTTGTCTTTCCCTTCACCCACTCCTCCCTCTTCCTGTAAATAAGACGAAGGTTGGAGTGCACATACACCATCGACTTTGCCCTAGACTACTCAAGCCTGCTCTTCTTCACACTATACAAGTTCCCATATGTGCTTCAATTCCTCTCACAACAAGAGGATGATGTAACTTGAGAGATGACCCTGAAGGCTAACTTCTGTAGATTAGGGGATGTTGCCCCATGAATTGCCCACCAAGCATAGGGTTTCTTACCCTCCCTATCTCTAAGCACATCAAAGCCTCCAAATCTCCTAGTGTCAGTGGAAAAATCTACAAAGCCCTCCTCCGCCTCCTCAAGCATGTCTCTATCCTGAAATAGCGGTCTAAGTGCTATCTTCCTCCCATTTGCAATGTCTGCATCCATGTGAGGAGGGACTCTCTGTGAGGCCCCCGATCCACCAGTGAGCCACTCCTGAGTGTAGAACTTGGGGTTCAAGGAGTGGGCCAAGCAATGCAAAGGTGTGCAATTCTTAACCCACCTGGAGATAAGAATATCCCGAATAATGGTCTATAAGTTCTCTGCCGATGTCCCATACTCGGAACACTCATTCTCCATGACAATGGACCTCATGGACTCAATCATGGAATCCCACCCCTCATAAACCTCTGCTAGGATGGGTTAGTCCGTGTCTACAAGCCGCAACAAAGAAATGATTGGCTCCATGATCTTAATGGTAAGATCCACCGTGTCCCACCAACCATCATTTAACACCGTGTCCTGCACCTTTTGTGAAGCAGCCTGATCTGTCTTTCTCCAAAAAGACCGAAACTCTGATATCACCATGGACCCAAGAGTGGTTTTGACCTCCCTCAACCTCTTGAGCATGATGAATGAGGAAGCAAACCGAGTATCTGCAATCTTCAGCAATGAAAGTTGTGTGTACTGTTTGTAGATGGTGAGGGCATTTGTGTGGTTTTGTACAAAGTTACGGATATGGCGTGCATCCTCAATAAGGTTGTCAATCCATGCCACATCCGAAGCAATGGATTTCAGTGCTAAATTCAAGGAATGGACAATGCAAGGTGTCCAAAAAACCTATAAGAGCAATAAAAGCATGTATCAATGACTCTACAACACTAACATTGCAATGACCAAATTCAAACAATGAGCAATATAGAAATGAAAGGTGTCCAAAATGAACATACCTGTGGATATTTAGCTTCCACAATCATGCTAGTAGCCTTACAAACAGATGCATTGTCCGTGATGATTTGTACACACGAATCAACACCTACTTCTTCAATGGTTTTGATGAATAAATCACCCATATACTGTGCATCCTTGTATTTCCCAAGAGCATCCATCGCTTTCAAGAACAACGGTCCATTTTGGGAAGATACCATGAAATTGATGAGTTGATGACGTGTGGGATCCGTCCATCCATCAGAAACAATACTCACACCGCATGAGGGCCATGTTGTTCTAATTGGCTCAAGGATTTTATCTACCTCCTTCTTTGCTTTAACCAACAATGTGGTTCTAAGCTTCTTTGAACTAGGAGGCACATAACCATTTGGAGCTCCTTCCAAGATAGTTTTAACCGTCTCAAAATACAATGGTGACCGTGCAACATTGAATGAGATGAAGTTGAGGTAGAAGAAAAATGCAATGGTAAGTTCTAGCTTTTCTCGCGCCTCTTGTTGGAAAATCCTATCCATTGGACCACCTGTAGATTGCCTCTTTCTTGTTTGATAAGTATCTCCACGCCCACGCCCATGACTGTTAGGTGGAAATGGAGGCTTGGTGCTAGAGGACTTCCTCAAAAATGGAAGAGGATCATCCTCTTTTTTCTTGCTTGCTACTGCCACCTTCCCTAAGCCAACCTGATCCTCTTTTTCCATATCCCTCCTTTGGTTAACACTCACTGCTTTGCATGAAGAAATCCCACAAGAAGGAAGGGCCAACAAATGGCCCTTAACCCGGAAATATGTGCTCATGAACTCATGCTTGCAAAAATTGCATCTCCAAGACACATTGCCTCCCCCACCAAGCTTTGCCTCGGGCCCATCTTTCCTTGTCACATACTTCCACAAAGGGTATTTTTTTTCTTGGGCTTGTTGTCTTGCTAAAACAGGGTTAAATGGAGCCATAGAATGAGCTCCACTAGCATCCGATGGAGCACTTGACGGAGGAGGAGAATTGCTTGTGCTTGGTGGAATAGGAGGGGAGGCCCTAGATGGTGCATTTCTCCCTTTCCTTTGCCCCCTACCTCCTGCCCTAGCTGATTGAGACATTCCTTTTCTTGTGTGATGGTTGAGCTTGCAATCCTCTCCACAAATCCACCAGAATGCACTTGGAATCGCTTGGAAACAATGGATAGCCTTCAAATCTCCTTCACCTGCACATACAACTCACTCTCAACCAATTGCTTCCTTGCAAATGACAAAAAGAAAGCCAAAATTTTGTTTTAAAGCAAACCCGGACGCCTTTTTCCACGCTTTACGTGTCCTGTTTTCCAGGTTCATGTCCAACAGTCGGGACATGCTCAAATTTCGTGTCGGATTCGTTTTTTAGACGTGTCCCGATTTCGAATTCGAGGGAAAGTCGAATCGGACACGGATTCATATCGAATCGTGTCCGATTCGATTGACACGGGACACGGGGGGGGTTCCAACAATTCTGGTTTCTTAGATTATAATACATATTCTTCATCACTTGAAGAATCATATATTTCTTCTTCTCTGGTTCTTTTCCTTGCGGGTTCATCATCTTCAACGGTGTGAGCATGATGTCTCTTCTTGTTTGTCTTCTTGTTGGAGCCTCTGTTTTTGGGACAATCTCTGGAGTAGTGTCCCTTCTCATCACATGCATAACATCTAATGTTGGATAGATCTCTTCTGGGTCTTATTTGTCTATCGTAGTTCTCCCCCTTTCTTTGATGGTGGTTCTCCCTCTTGTTGTGATGATGGTGCTCCCTCTTGTTGCGGTTTCTTCTAGCATGAACTGTGAGAGCTTGATCATCATTTGCTCCCATCTTCTCTTCTCGTGCCACAAGTCGAGCTTCTTCTTGTGTACATTCTTCCCATAGTCTACTGAATGTGATCAACTTCTTCCTGGCACATATCCCTTGAAGGAATGAGTTCCATGATCTTGGGAGACCTTTCAAGGTGGTCATAACGATCTCTCCTTCTTCTACCTTTCCCTCAAGTTGCTCTTTGGTCTGTGAGACCCTTGTGAAATAGGATTGCATGGTCTCTAAGTTTAGGATCTTTATGTTCTTGAGCTGTTTCCTTAATGTCATATTCCAATTGATGTTCTTCCCTTCGAATAGTCTTGTCAACGTATCGAACATCTCCTTGGTTGTCTTCAAGGATGACATATGTGGGATGAGATGATCCTTAATGGAGTCTGTGATAATTCACTTGGCCTTAACCAAGTTCTTCTTGTGGATAGTCTTAGCCTTATCTTCCTTTGGTGCTGGAACCTCTTCACTAACATATTTGCCCAAGTCATTTTCTTCAAGGACAAGCGCAATCCTATACTTCCATGCTCGGAAGTTATCAGCTCCCTCAAGGTTATCCTCAAACTTGGTGAGGTGAGACATTTTAAATGAGTACCTCAATGGAAATAACAAAGATTTAGGTCTTACCAATTTGAGATGCCCAACCTGGTTCTGGAGCTGGCTGGCCTAGGGTTTGTTAGAGAAACCCTAATTTTCCGAAGTTGGAATCTTGAACTTCTGATTGGACAGGAAGATGTGCCTCCTCAAGACGAGTTGTCCAATGCACTCCTTTTCCCAAATATGTGGACAAAATCCCTAAATAACTGATGCCCTAGTTTTCTTCCGGTAGTAGTGACGGGGCAAAAAATGAAAATTCTTGGATTTGAATTCTGCCTTCATGGGAAGATGCACCCTCTTAGGGCGAATTGAATTGACCCTCTTTTCAGGCTAATCTATGGAAGAAAGTTCTCGGAACAAGCAACCCTAGTTTCTCCCGGCAGTAGTGAGTCGTGACAGAGCCAAAAATGAAAATTCTCGGAATTTGATTCTGCTGCCTCCAAAAGATGTGCCCTCCTAGGGTGAGTTAGCCTTAGGAATATGCATTTGGCTTTAGAAAGAATCCAAGCAATAGGCATTAGGATTTAGAAAGAATAGGCATCAGGCTTTAGAAAGAATCCAAGGTATTTAAACTCATCATTCATCGATTTTAGGGGGGGAAGAGACCTCATCCCTAAATCTTTGCTGCACTTCCTCAGTGATCATGTTTACTGTTAATGTATTTGTAACTTCGGAAGATATTCACTTGTATATTTTATATTGTATTTATATTTTATTATTGCACCTCCGACAAAGATGTTTATTCCTCTGTTCGAGAGAGTCATTATTGTATTTGAGTCATGTAAAGTGATTGAGGTTAACCCTCCTTTGTATGTCGGGGCATTAGACCCCAGAGTTTAGTTGTCTATGGGTTATTAGACTCTCCTAGAGAAGTTGGCCCAGTCAGTACAACTAGGGGCCAACCTAGTTGGGTAAAAGTCAAGTGAAAGATAAAGTATAAATAGAGAGGGTGCCTCTCTCATTTGCATCATTCACTCACTCACTCAATTCGCATTAGTGAGAGAGAGGAGGAGTTCGCACAAGTGGAGAAGAGAGAAGTTGCTGAACACCATCTCTATATTTTTGGGTTTTACTTTTGTATTGGTGCTCATTCTATCTCTGAGGAAGTTGTGGGGTTTTCTCCTTTATGGTTTCCCCGAGGAAAATCTTTGTGTCTCTCGTGTCTATTGTGTTTATGCTGTGCTTGTTATTCTATCAATAAAGATCCTAGTTAATATTGAATTAAATTGTGAAAATCTGACATGGTATCAGAGCTAACCTGAGAAGAAGACACTGTGCAACTGTGGAAGCTAGGGCTTCTTAATTTTTGGGTATCTCTCCACAGATCATCAACAAAAGGAGGTTATGCTAACTCACCTTAGGAGTGCGCATCTTTCTATTCTATACAAAATTTGATTTCGAGCATTTTTAATTTTTGACCTGTTACTGTTGCGGGAAATTAGGGCTTTTTACAGAAGAATAATTTTGGAGTGCAATTAGCACAGGATTGTTCTCCTCCTCAAAATTGAAATTTTGAGACCAAGATTGAAGTTTTTGGTTGGGTAGAACCCCGGGATAAGTCAAACCCTAGTTTGACTTTGGACCAAAAAAAACCAGAAAACCAGAAAAAGCCAGAAATTGCAGATCCGAAATTCGCAAGTCAATTTTCAAGGGTCAATTTTTGGAATCTTCATAAACCAAGTGTACCAGCATACTCGCCTCATCCATGCAAATATTCTTGTGAAAACAGAGTTCAATTCCGAGGATTTTCATTTTTCGGCCCGTCACTACTGCCGGAGGAAAACTAGGGCATCAGATATTTTTGGTTTATGTTCACTGATTTAGGGAAGTGAGTACATTGGACAACTCTCCTTGAGGAGGCGCATCTATCTGTCCAATTAGAAGTTTCAAATTCCAAATTTGAAATTTTAGGGTTTCTCTGGCAAACCCTAGCTAGCTCCAGAACCAACTTCAACAAGTCAAGTGGTAAGACCTAAAATCCTTTCTGTTTCCATTTGAAGTACTCTTTAAATATGTCTCACCACACCAAGCTTGAGGATAAGCTTGAAGGGGTTGATAATTTCCGAGCATGGACGTATAGGATTTCACTAGTCCTTGAAGAGAATGAATTGGATACTTACATAAATGAAGAAGTTCCAGTTCCAGAGGGAGATGAGGCTAAAGCCTTACACAAGAAGAACGTGGTCAAGGCCAAGAGGATTATTGTTGATTCTATCAAGGATCACGTTATACCCAATGTGTCTTCCTTAAAGACACCTAAAGAGATGTTCAATTCCTTGACCAGGCTATATGAAGGAAAGAATATAAATCGGAAGATGGCATTGCGAAACCAGTTGAAGAACGTGAAGATACAAAATGCTGAGACCATCCATTCTTACTTTACAAGGGTCTCTCAAATCAATGAGCAACTTGACGCTGTGGGAGAAAACATAGAGAATGGAGAAATTGTGATGACCACTTTGAATGGTCTCCCTAGGTCATGGGATTCCTTCATTCAAGGAATTTGTGCTAGAAAGAAGTTAATCACATTCAGTAGGCTGTGGGAAGAATGCTCACAAGAAAAAGCTCAACTTGTAGCTCGAGAAGAAAAGATGGATAATGAAGACCAGGCTCTCATAACACACACCAGAAAGAATAACACCAAAGGGAGCATCCTCATCACAGTAAAAAGGAAAAACACCACCACCAGAATCAGAAGGAGAACTTTAGAAGATCTCGAAGAGATGTATCTACCATTCGATGCTATACATGTGATGAGAAGGGACACTACTCTAGAGATTGTCCCAGAAACAGAAGTGGCTCCAACAAGAAGAAGACCAACAAGAAAAGGCACCATGCTCACACCGCGGAAGATGATGAACCTGCAAGAAAGAGAACCAGAGAAGAAAGTGAAGATTCTTCAAGTGATGAAGAATATGTATTGTAATGAAGGTAACCAATTACATGGGTTCATTCAGAAGGTTCCACCTCATAAGGTGAAGCTAGAGATGACTTTTAGTTTTCCATGAAAGGAGTAGGAGAAGCTCCTACAGAGTTGGACTCCGGAAAACAAATAAAGATCAATGCTCTATGGAAGAACCTCTCGGCATTGGTTAAGGTGCAGAATAAAGGAGTACACTATCAGAGACTCCAGTAGCTCCGGAAAGGAAGCAAAGATCAAGAGGGAGCACACTCTAGTAGCTCCGGCAAGGAAGCAAATATCAAGAGGGAGTCCACCCAACAACCAAACAAAGATAAGTATTTGAATTGTTATTTCTTGCATGTGTGATTACTTAAATGATATTGTTGAGTCATGTACATACTTATGTTCCTAGATTTAGGATATGTGTTATGCATGTTAGAAATGTTGCATTTATGAACAAGATACTACTAATATGCAAGTAATGGGTAAGTGGCCTATGGTACTGTACAACATTCCATTGCTACTTGTCTAGAATGAAACCTCTTTGCTGACATGTTGAGAGTAGTGCACACTCTTAACAATGTTTTGGTAGAGATGGAAGGCATCTAGAAAGTTACTGTATGAATGCAGGATATGGATGAATGTTGTATTGAAGCATTGGCTAAGATAATTGCATGATTACATGACCGATGTCCTTATGCGTAAGAATTTCTTTCAAAAAAATATGAGATGTTTCTAATCATGTAATTGAACTTGTCTTGCAGGAAAGATCGTGTACCATCACCTACAAGAGAGATTTGCTTCGAAGAACAAGCGACGAAGATCAAGAAAGATACATGTTGAAGACATTGAAGAACCAAAAGCACCCAGGATCCGAGATACAACGATGAATGAAGCGAATCTAGAATATCATGAAGAACGCGAGATGGATTCCCACAGGAACTTGTAGATCCACCATGTGAGAAGAATTCTCACAAGAGGAAACCAGCATGGGTACGAGAAGCAATTCAAGATGCAGAGAGATATGGCGCTCCAGAAGGAATGCACAGAGAAAGCAAGAGACCGAGGCCATACTCCAGTTATGTAGCCCTGCTGTGCGACATCATTGAGAAAGAACCTTCCAACTATGAAGAAGCGACAGAAAAGAAAGAATGGAAGGATGCCATGATCGAGGAGTACCAGTCGATCATGAAGAATGATGTATGGGATGTAGTTCCGAGACCAGAAGGGAAGTCTGTGGTGACTTCCAAGTGGATCTACAAGATCAAGCATGTTGCAGATGGTAGCATAGAGAAACACAAGGTGAGATTTGTGGCACGTGGCTTCTCCCCGAAGGAAGGGATAGACTATGAGGAGACATTTGCACCTGTAGCCAGATACACTTCCATTAGATCAGTACTTGCTCTGGCTGCAGTAATGAAGTGGAAGATACACCAGATGGATGTCAAGACAACGTTCTTGAATTGTGTAGTAAAGGAGGAAGTGTATGTGGAGCAGCCACTCGGATTTGAGACACATGACAGGGAGACTCATGTGTGCAAATTGAAGAAAGCCTTGTATGGATTGAAACAGGCACCCAGGACGTGGTACGACATGATAGATAGCTTCCTGACTAGTTTGGGCTTTACCAAGAGTAAAGCGAATTCCAACCTTTTCTACAGGGTTGAGGAAGGGAACCCAGTGATACTTCTACTTTATGTAGATGACCTGTTTGTGACAGGTGAGGATGGGTTGATTGCTGACACGAAGAGGAAGCTTGCTGTCGAGTTCGAGATGAAGGACTTGGGTATGATTTACTATTTTCTAGGCATGGAGGTGTGGTAGAGTGCGAATAGAATTTTCTTTGGGCAAGGGAAGTATGCATTAGAGATCCTGAAGAGGTTCAGGATGATGGACTGCAAGGCCATGGCCATGCCTATGGCATCGAACCTGAAGCTATTGAGTGATGCTTCATCAGAGTCGATTGATGCCACGATGTATCGTCAAATGATTGGATCTTTGATGTACCTGACGAATACGAGACCAGATATTTGCCTTGCTGTGAACACATTGAGCCAGTTCCTGACGGATCCAAGACATGTTCACTTGATTGATGCAAAGCATACTCTGAGGTACCTGAAGGGTACAATGGATTATGGGCTCAAGTATGATGCGAATTAGAAGATTAAACTGGAGGGTTTTGTTGATTCGGATTGGGCAGGCAGTGCCATTGATAGGAAGAGCACTTCAGGGTGTTGCTTCAGTACGAGATCAGGTGTGATCTCTTGGTTTAGCAGGAAGCAGTCTTGCGTGGCATTGAGTACAGCCGAAGCAGAGTATGTCACAGCTTGTTTGGCTAGTTGTGAGGCAGTATGGCTGAGGAAGCTACTGTTTGATTTGTTTGATCTCCAGCTGGATGCAACTTGTATATATTGCGACAACTAGAGTTGTGTGAAGTTGTCTAAGAACCCAGTGTTCCATGACAAGTCGAAGCACATCGAGATCAAGTATCACTATATGAGGGATATGGTGCAGAGAGGAGTAGTGAAGCTCTAGTATGTTGCGACAGACAAGCAGATTGCCAATGTGTTGACCAAGCTGTTAGCCAGAGTGAAGTTTGAATACTTCAGAGAGAAGCTTGGTGTACTTTAGATCGAGGTTCCTTCCAAAGGGAAGTGATGAGTCCGGAAGACGCAGATGCACATGATCCATTCTCACATGGTGGTAGGAAAGTCCTCCCATGGTGCAGATGTAAGGGCTGGGGCCAGTTCGACATGGTGGTAGGAAATTCCTCCCATGGTCGTTGACATAATTGTCGGAGCCTTTCCCAAATGGTGGTAGGAAAGTCCTCCCATGTCGGTTGATGTAAGTGTCGTGTCTCACATGCTGGTAGGAAAGTCCTCACATGTTGGTAGACTGGGTCTCGTATGGTGGTAGGAAAGTCCTCCCATACTGAAGACATTGTGATGTGCATCTGGGTTGTGCTCCGTGTGACGATGAGATGATCTGACGATGATGAGGTGACAGTAGGGTACACAGGTTTTGCAAAGGCATATAATCAGTCTTGGGTTGCTCCTTCAGGTTTTGCAGTGGCATATAATCAGTCCTGGGAGATCTTGCAGGTTTTGCAGAGGCATATAATCAGCCCTGGGATGCTTCTTCAGGTTTTGCAGTGGCATATAATCAATCCTTGGAGATCTTGTAGGTTTTGCAGTTGCATATAATAAGTCCTGAGATGTACCTACTTGATGGCTTGCTTGCAGGGATGATGAAGACCTACATGGAGGCTAGGCCTACATCCAGCATGACAAAGGGATGGCTCTGTCGAACTTACTATGACGAGTATAATTGAGAGATAGCACAAACCGATGATTGAGATGACGAGGATTGCAGCAGCAGTGACGACGACGATCCAGTGTTGATGATAATATTCCAACATTGTTGATCCAGCGATGAAGACTTGTGTTGTTGACTGTGTCAAGAGAATACCTTCCTAGTTAAGAGGGAGTGTTAATGTATTTGTAACTTCGGAAGATATTCACTTGTATATTTTATATTGTATTTATATTTTATTATTGTACCTCCGACGGAGATGTTTATTCCTCCGTTCAGGAGAGTCATTATTGTATTTGAGTCATGTAAAGTCATTGAGGTTAACCCTCCTTTGTATGTCGGGGCATTAGACCCCAGAGTTAAGTTGTCTATGGGTTATTAGACTCTCATAGAGAAGTCGGCCCAGTCAGGTACAACTAGGGGCCGACCTAGTTGGGTAAAATTCAAGTGAAAGATAAAGTATAAATAGAGAGTGTGCCTCTCTCACTTGCATCATTCACTCACTCACTCAATTCACATTAGTGAGAGAGAGGAGGAGTTCGCACAAGTGGAGAAGAGAGAAGCTGCTGAAGACCATCTCTATATTTTTGGGTTTTACTTTTGTATTGGTGCTCATTTTATCTCTGAGGAAGTTGCGGGGTTTTCTCCTTTATGGTTTCCCCGAGGAAAATCTGTGTCTCTCGTGTCTATTGTGTTTATGTTGTGCTTGTTATTCTCTCAGTAAAGATCCTAGTTAATATTGAATTAAATTGTGAAAATCTAACATTTACTGCTAGGTTTGATTTTTCCACATTTATTACCATACCTGTAGCTTTTTTGTAAAGGTGCAAGATCTGAGAGATTGTTTGTATATTTTCCACAGTCCCCTCACCCAACATCAGCACATTATCCACAAATAATATATGAGTCAGTTCCACTGACTCTAAAACCCAAACACCTTTCATAGAATCAAAACTTTTCCTAATGCACCAGTTTACTCAATGCGTTTGCCACCAACACGAACAAAAAAGGAGAGAGTGGGAAACCTTGTCGTAGGTCCCTAGATGGCCTGAAGAAGAGGATGGAGCACCATTTATTAGAACAATGAAGGAAACCGAATTAATGCAGACCATGATCCAATTCACCAACTCTACTGAGAAGCCAACTTCAATGAGTAAAAGCCGCAAAAAGGTCCAGCTGACCCTATCATAAGCCTTGGACAGATCTAGTTTCAATGCTAAGGCACTAACTTTGTCCTTGTTAATTGTATGATTGCCTCTTGTGCCAATGAAACAACATCATGTATTTGTTGGTTAAACAAAAACCCAAATTGTTCTTCTGAAATGATGTGGCTTAGTATCGGCTTCAATCTTTGAGCTACTATCTTAGCAATTATCTTATATACCACATTACAGCACGAAATCGGCTTGAAATGTTCAAAGGCTAATGGCCTATGCTTCTTTGGAATCAAAGCCAAGAATGTGGAGTTCATAGCACCTAAGACCTTCCCAGATATCTAAGATTCACGGACAACCTTTAAAAGATCCTCCTTGGCCATATCATAGAAACCCTGAAAGAACCCAATGGAAAAGTCATCAGGACCAGGACTTTTCCCTTTTTGGAATGAATGCACTATATAGTTTAGTTCTTCCTTCGAGACTCCTGAGCTAGAGTTTCATTCATTTCTTCAGTAATTGTCCTTGGAAATATCCTTAGAACTTGTAAAATTTTTAAATAGGGCACCCCTCTGGCTCTTTAAATAAAGATTTGAAAAAGGAGACACCTGCCTCGGCTTTTTCCTTAAAAGAGCTGACCAAAATTCCTTGCTCACTTTGGATCTCTACGATGGTATTAACATTTCTTCTATGCGATGCAAATCTATGAAAAAATATTGTATTACTATCCCCTTCAGCAATCCATATGGCTCTACTTTTAAGCCTCCAAATCTGCTCTTCATTTGCTAGTAGCTCAGTTAGCATTAATTCATATGATTTCAACTGCTTTAAATCATTTTCGGAGAAAACCCTAGAGCAGTTATGTTTATAGGCTTCAGCGATCCCTGCCTCTGCCTCCTTTAACTAACCCTATTGACTTGCCTAAAATTTTCTTGCCCGGTCCTTAGAAGCTTTCTTTATCTTGATCAGGTTGTCAACCATTTGTTTCATACAGGAATCTGGAGAATCCATTCTTAAGGGTTGCCACAAATCTTCTACTAGTTTCCTGTAACTCTCCTCCTTTAGCCAAATAGGGTTGAACTTGAAAGGAGGCTAGTTTCTGGTCCTGTTTGTTGATTGAAAACATTATTGGTTGATGATCAGACAAGCCTCCAACCTTAGTCCAAGAACTTATTGAAAAGGGCATGTGAGTAAGTTTTCTAAACTAAAAATCTATCCAAACACTTCGAGATTGCAAATTCCCCACTTCTCCTATTCCTTCAAGTAGGCTCGAGCTTCCTTGGTTGAACACCAACCACTCCTTTCGCTACGAATAAAGTGTTAAAGAAGTTTCTTAAAGCATCCAACCCGGCCAACTTCCCCCAGATCTCCCTTTCTGAGGTAGTGAGATTTAGATCCCCTCCTATAATCATATTATGCTCCTCCCATAGATCAAAGGAGGATAATTTTCCCAAAAGACTCGTCGATTTAGAAATGGCCCATAAACGTTTAAGACTGCATAGGTTTCTCCAAATTCTTTATCCTCGAGAACTGTCTCCACCACTGAATCAAGCCTGCACACTGAGACTTCTTTTAATTCAGTGCTCCATGCCGTAATTAACCCACTTGAATGGTGTCAGATTTTCTACTTTAATTCAATGTTAGCTAGGTTCTTTAACTGAAAGAACAACAAGCACAAAAAAACACAATAGACACAATAGTTTTCCTCGGGGAAACCATAAGGGAGAAAACCCCGCAACTTCCTCAAAGATAGATTCGTCACCAATACAATATCACAAAATGGAAAACCCCAAAACAAGATAGTCTTCTGCAGCTCTCTGTCTTTCTCCTTAGCGAATTTGTCTTCTCTCTCTCACTTATGCGAACTTGAGTGAGTGAGTGTGTGTCCAAATGAGAGAGCCCAACTCTCTATTTATACTTTACTTTTGGGGTGACCTTTTACCTAACTAGTTCGGCCTCAACTAAACTGACTGGGCCAACTTCTCTTGGAGACGCAATAATACATTTACATTTGACCTTTTGGGGAACTATTGCCCCGACTTGCAATGGAGGCTTTTACCTCAATGACCTAGCATGACTAAGCATAATAATGACATCCCCGACCGGAGGAAAAACATCTCTGTCGGAGGTACAAATAAAATACAATAATAATATCGATATAAAATACAAGTGAATATTTTCCGAAGTTACATTTACATCAACAAATGGCCATCCGAGTTGATATGTGCAAAGGACCAATCCTTTAACCAAGGGCTTATTAATTCCTGAGCTTTATTGCCTCCTGTCATTGTTTCTTGTAAGAGGATAGCAGATGGTTTTAAAACTATGTTGCATGAAACTCCTAAAATGCCCACGTACCGGTACCGGAAACTCGCAGAAACTCGGAAACTTATCAGAAACTTCTGGGAAACCTCCAAGGGTCCATGAGTGGCTTGGGACCCATAGGAAATCTAAAAACACCTTGGTTTATGGAAAATGAAAACAAATTTACCTCGAAATCATTTCTCAACCTACCTACAAATTAATCTCTCATTCTTATTTTATTGTAAGATAATGTGTTATTCAAAAAACTATATATTTAAATATATATATCGTGTTTCCCCCGACGTACCCATTTTTGGGAGGTCACGTTTCCAAGCGTTCCCGTTTCGGAAACTTGTATATGTTTCCACGTTTCATGCAACTTAGTTTGAAAACCTGTATCATCCTCTTGAGAGCATTTAATTTGGGGGAGCCCCCTAACCCCCTAGCATTAAATGAGAGACAAAGCATCAAGGAACCCTTGGGAGGGATTTCCCCACTCTAAGGGCCCTGTTAATCGTTGACTGCTTTCTAGCCTTTATGTCCAACATGGCTTGGATTTTGGCTTTTGTGAGTTGAGACTTTCTCCCCAAACTGGCCTTCGGTACAGGGTCAAGACTAAGACCTCCCAATGACACTCCTCCATTGCCTTCCAATCTAGCCACCCTGGACCTTGTGTTATAAACCTTAGGTTTTTCCACAGAGAGGGCTGTCCTTGACTTCAGGAGAGTGGTTCCAACCTCATCAGACTTTATATGAGAAAGTAAAATTTCATATCTCATTCAGAATTCAGCAGACTTAAGAGTTTTCAGGATTTCAGGGTTGGCGGGATTGTAGCATTTCCACTAGATTCTATCATTTATGAGGGTATGGGATTGGCATTAGTCAAGACCACCAAGCTATAGGATTTTGCATCATGTAATTATCTGTGAGAGTTAATATAGTCATGGGTTTCCTTCTAAAATGGCATTTATGTGTATCAGTGTTATTTTCTTGCTTATTTTTGTCAAGATTCTGTGCATGTTTTCACGTTTCATGCAACTTAGATCCAATTGGATTCTGCAGTCAAGTGTGCTTGGGCCAGAGAAGTACATGTATGAATGACTAACAGGGTATTCCTAGTGTTGTACTATCATTTCTTCTCAGATGGACCTCCCAAGCTACAGGGAGAATGTGACTGCCTGACAAGCAGCTATGTTTGACCCCAGACCTTTGCCAGCCCAAAATGGAAAAATCATGGAAGGCGTATTTGTCTTGGTTGTGGTGATTCTGATGAGAGTGGGTTTAACTGTCTTCCAAATAATAATTTGGTAGTTCTGTTTGTTTTTGTTTTCTTTGTTCTTTTTGTAATACATCATCAAGATTCAAACTGGAATGTGTTAATGCTTTAAATTCCTTAACTTTTGAAATTTGGCTTGAGACAAAGTCATGCCAACCTCGTTTCACCAATGGACCTTTCAGCATGTTAGCTTACAGTACGCAAAGTTTACTTAAGAACCATCAATTCACAAATCTGCAGAATAGATGATTAATCTTCATTCTGGAAAAGCAAGAACCATATTATGACGCACAAAAATTTGCAGAGAAATCAACTACTATTATCCTTCATTAACAATCAGTTCCTAGTGGTGAGGTTAGCACATGGCCCTAACATTCCCATTGACCTGGGTATCTGTTTCTGCACAGATATGCCTAGAGTAATCCTCCCAAAATAATTACTAGCTCCAATTTCAATTCCTTTGCCACAGCTTCATTACCTGCATGATTAATGGCATAATTCTCTATCAAATTCTCAGACTGCCAGCTTCAAGTTGTCTTGAATTCAGTTCCCCTACTTTTGAAAAGGAAAAAAAAAGTAAAAGCAAATTTGTTAGTTACTGTGTTACTGGATCCACCTATGGAGGATCCCGGATCCACATTTCCACAGATTGGGATCTGGATTCTGGACCCCTCATTGCTGGAAATGTCAAGCAGATGGATTCTTAAGAAAACAATGTTTTGTTAGAAATATATAACAAAAACATAAAATAAGAAAAATACAGAGTGTGGAATGCCTAAAACCTAAACTTTTCCTATATAATAGACCCTCTCCTGATTCTAAAACACATAAATTTGAGTTTCTCATAGCAGTTTGCATTTATGAAAATGTGAAGCGATTTGGAATGTTATATATATTAAGAGATCTGAGTTTCCTACATTGTTGGTTTTTGTTTTTGTTTTTCATTTCTGCAGTTTCCCATCTGGATCTTGAATTTTCAAAAAATCCAACAGGCATGTTTCCGGCACTAGATCCATTTTCATGCAAGCTAGCTTGGTTAGAATATTTTCATAGATGTTCATAGGGTAATCTTAAAAAGATTTGGAATGTTAACATCCTGCCAATATGCACACACATATATCATAGTTGCTAGGAGATGTGGGTATGGGTACGAGTACAGTATTTTTGAGAATTATGTATGCGGACACATGGGGCTGCAAGTACATCAAGGGAGATGTGAACTAAATTCTCTGTAGAATACAATTTGAAATTTCAAAATTTAGATTTTGAACTCAAAACGATGAACAGTGAAGATTGAATGATTGTCTATGTCATGGCTCATAATATCCTATAACAATTAAAGATAGTTATATCCAATAAGAGTCTAGACAATAGCCTAGTATACACATAATATCTCAGTTACAAAATGTTTCATTCCGGTGTCTCCATCTCTAAATCTGCTTTATCCAGTTTGGGTTTACCCTCTGCATCTTCCAAGTCCTTTATCAACATACTTTCCATCTCTGGCTGAGACTCATTTGTAATGGATCGTTAACCAATGGAGCCATCTCATTACTGCATTAATGTTCTTTGTTATTAATAGCTACGCTGCCCTTCACCAAGTCAATTAGGGTTCTGAGGTCTGCCCTAGGGCTCCGGCAGGCTTTCTTCTTTTGGTAATTGAGTTTTTTCTATCCTTTTTTTCCATTTTATGAATAAATAACAGGAGACACTGAGGTGCTTGTGGGAGTTGCTGAGAGGTCAAGGAAGCCTTTCTTGCGTCTCCTCTCTCTGAGACATGTACTTTGACCTCAGGAGACGTGTGTCACTGCGATATTATATATATATATATATATATATATATACAATGATTGAACTGTAGATTTTATTGTTTCCAAAATCAGAGTTGAGCTCACTGAATAAGAAGTAAAGCTATGTATTTTGATCACCTCAATCACAATGTGATTTCCATTAATACAATTTTTTTCCTAGGAAATACATATTTATTATTAATTGTACATCATTGTTGAAAGACGTGATCAATATAATGGTTTCTTTGCTGATAGAGTGTTACTTTTCTTTGGAGATACCATGGGTAGAGTATAATGATGGGATATAAAATGAATAATGCTATAACAACATAGTATCTGCTTAGAAAGTATATATTCTTTGGTACATATTTGCCTAGGTTCTCTTGTTTTCAGCTACTCAATTTGTGTTCAATTCGTTATTGTCATGCAGTGGATACTTATTTTTCTTCATCCCTAATTATTATAATGTATTTTGCAGGCCATTTGAACTTCTGCAACGCTTTAGAATGCATGATGTTGGTGAAGGGACCGTACATCCTTTTGAGTGCACACAAAGTTAACCTTGGACTGTTTGTGTTTGCATGGCTCAAAGTATATTGTAATTTTGCTATTAGAAATGAATAGTTTATCTTGAGAATGAAGTAATTTCCAAAATTTATTGCTTGCCTTTGCAGGCAAATGCAAATACCCTGTAACATATTACCTTCATCACATTGTAATTGATCCGTGTTCTTGATGTGGTTGTAAAGGATAAGATCCATGGGGCAAACTGAAGATAAATATATTGCATATTGCCCTTGAGACACACTGACTGCATTCATGGAATAGCATAACAAGGTAACAAATGAAATTTTGTTGGCCAGCCCTATTTTTGTCTTATGATATTACAATTGTGAGTTCTCATGTTTTTTTAGATCAATCATGTGCATATGCTACAATACTCAGTTATTTTGATCTCTGCTGGAATGTGTGCATGTCGAGTGCTAGTTTGCATGATTTTGTCATGATTTTTTAATTTTCTAGATGTAGTCTCTAGTTTGTGATGATTAGTTGTTTAAGTGAATGTACGCATTCTATTTATGAGTGGATATTTTTGGATGTTAACTGGATTTGTTTCTGTCTTGAATTTGTGATTGAGATATTATCTCAAGCACTGGTTTTTGTGAGATAGTGATTTGTTCCTATCTTGTGTGTCATTGAGATACTGTCAACATAAGCGATTGCCATGAAGAATTCAATGATATTTGGTGTCATATGGCGGAGTATATATGGATATTTCATTCATCTTTTTGTGTTTTTCTCTTCATTCCTTTTATATAGTAAAACTATTATATAATTTAGTTTATTGTTATCATCATCATCAGAGAAAGCATGCTTGCATGTAGTGCTGAATTCTAGAGAAAGCAAAGTGCACTATGTAATGTGAATCTTCTAACAACATTGCTCGCTCATGAAGAGGCCCTTAAAACAAAGTTGAATGTTAATCTTCAATATATTTTCAACATCTCTTGTTAAATGTGGAGTCTCAAAGTATGTGTTTCATTGTGTCTAGTTGACCACAAACTAAGCAAGGACCATCACCGATTCCTCTCTGAACTAACAGAGCTCTAGAAGGTAGCACTTGATAAATAATAAGCCATGCAAAGACCCCAAGTTTGTAGCCATGACAAAGAGATCAAACATTGTGTACTCTATGAATCCCCATGTGCTTGGGTTTAGAGATTGTCCATCAACAATTTAGGACAGGGTTGAGGAGATGCTTCCAATGTAGAATTTAGTAAATATTTTTAATCATAAAGCTGAAATTGTTTCCCAAATCTTTATCCTAATCTTGGTACCTAGGGCCCCTCGTATCAATATTCATCTTGTACAATTCTTTAAAAGATAGTATTTTGATAATGTCTTTGATGACCACTGCATTAGAAAATAAAAGGGATCTCTGACAAATCGACATACTCAAGTATTTCCATGTTCGAGACTTAAAACCTCGAAGGTCTCTTGAGGAGAAGTTGCACTTCCTGCTTAATCTATGAGCCAAGGATCACAAATGCCCAATGATACATTGACCCTGATGAATCTAATTTCAACTCGGGTGGAAAGATAGATAAAATCCAACCCAACTTCTTGAAAAATTCCACATCACCACAGGGGCAACAAACTTCTAGTACTCCTGCATGCTCCTATAGAGGAAGGATCCAAAGATGTTGAAAAGGAGTGGAGATGAAAGTATATCACATAATCTAAAGGATTCTTGAACCTTAAGGATATTCCAGGTTTATTGAACTCAGTGACACTGTAATAGGCAGTTCTTGTTTATTACTAAAAGACAAAAGATATGTATCCAAATATATAGGAATATATATACTGAATAAAATGATTTATAAGATATCAATAAGATGATTACAATGATCTTGTAAGGATACACCTAGACACATTCATTGGTCACGAGGTGAAGAGGCATGTGCCCTTTGACTTTTCATTAACCTTTATTATTATTATGTTTATAACATTGCCACTCCCTTAAGGAATGCTTTGTCCTCAAAGCATAGTAAATAGGTTTCTCTTTCGTTGAGCACGTTCCTTTGGCAGCATCAAGTTTGTCTAGTTTTAGGGGTTTGATTTCATTTCCACTTTTGAGTGTTGGTGAGGTTCCTTTATATTATTTGCATCATATGTTGAAGTCTTTTGACCTCGTTAATAAAACCCGTATGTTTTTTGGTAAAATATTGCCCTTTCGATTGTGTTTCATGCACTTTCATTAGTTGCAATTCACTCTTCTTAAGAGTGGAACCATATAATTTGTAATGTTGATCTTGCTAGTTAAACTCCATGAATGTTCTTCAAGATTTGTGGTACAAGTGTCCAATTGCATCGACCATTTTGCACCTAGCACCATATCCACTTGTTCAAGTGGTATAATGTGTAGTCCTAGTATCTGTAATTCTAGTTCTTGTATTTGAATTGAGACTTGTGCTCTTACTTCTTTGACTATTTGTCCATTAGCAACCTTAATGGTGAGCTCATTGGTGGGGTACACAAAAAGGTTTAGTTGTGTAGTAGCAATGGCGTGTATATAGTTATGAGTATTGGTAGAATCTATCAATATCATTACATTTCAATATTTTATGACTTCTTTAAGCTTCAAGGTCTTAGGTTGTGATTTCCCAATCATGGTTGCTAGGGGAACTATAGGCTTTATTTCTTCTTTTCTTGCAACTTGGATCTTATCAACCTTTCTAAGATGTGGAGGAATGCATTTTGTAATCAATGATTGTATTTGGTCCTTCAGAGTAATTGTTTCTATTTGAAGCATGTCTTCATTGATGTTTTGTTGGGCACATGAGAATGAACCTAATGGTATATTTAGTTGTAATTCATTTTCAATAGTCAATATTTCGATCTTAAATTTGTTGGGTTAACTTGTTCTTCTTGGACCTCTTTCGTGAATTATAGTCTATGAATTCATGCCTTTTGGTAGGTTTTCCTAAGTTTGGGGTTTTGACTTGCAGCCACTAGTAATTTCATTTGGTTGGTTAAAAAATTCCTATTTCACATTTGAATATAGGAGTGACTTGTCCTCACATAGATGTCCTAGAATCCATCTCTTATAACATTTGCGACAAATGTTCCCCTTATTAGTTTTCGCAATCTCCCTTGAGAATCTTAAATAAATTTGTCAATTTTTCCCCTAATTCTTTTTGAGACTCAACAATCATATCCATAATTTGTGAGGTTTCGTTGGGTTCATCTTCATAATGATGACCCTCTGCTTGTGCCTTGTCATTATTACCCATTTTTTTATCCGAAATGGATCTAAATTGTGTAAGCCTCAATACCTACAAATACATTCAACAATTAAATTATGAAAGAAATGTAGCAAACATTGTATAATAAAAAACAAATGAAAATGAATGAGACAAATGTGAGAGGACAAATAGATTAAATGAAAACAAGAAAACAAAATAGGAGAGAAAGTTGAGGAATGGGAAATGAAGTGTTATGGCTATTAGCCTTCCCTTACCCTCGGTTCTCTCTATTTGCTCCTACGCTTTCATTCTCAAAAGGGAACTTTGGACATGATGGAAAGGGGAGCAAGAGTGCCATGAGCATGCATTGTACTAGAGATTGCTTAAATGAAAATATTGAGCCCCATTCGAAGTTGGTTTTTCCATTTGGGTTTCTAGGGTAAAATCTCTATGTTTATTACGAGTTTTAAATTATGTTCATCATTTCTTGTGTAGATGTCTTAATCGAATTTTTTTTAGTTAGATGCTTGCCTCATGTTTGACATATTGTTTTCTCCTAAAGATGGACGCAAGTCTACTGTCTGAAATGTACGTTTAAAAAACTCTCACGGGATTTTTCCCTATAAATTTTGAAGCAATAGTGCTTTGTAGATCTCATCAAATTTAATATTTAATATTTGTATATGTGGTAACTCCTATCACGGTCGATGCATGTTAGTTTTAAGGGATTACTGCTTGGAACTATGCGATGCACATGGTGAACAACTTGACAAACTAGTCAGTGTTTATATTTTCCCACAACTTGATTCCACCACCATTTAGTTGTTGAATGGAAACGAGTCCTCTATCATTGTTTCTCACTCGTAGTCTTGTTGACTATTGGAATGGCCACAACCATCATTTATCCTGGGATGCTCATTTGAAAGTAAAAAAAATCAATAGTGTGAAATCAAGGGGTGTTGGCCTTTGTTTCTAAAGCGGGAATGAATTTGTAACACGTTGCGGTTGTTATCCACCCACTACCTCCTTCATGGGATATTGGTTGTGTTGGGTGGAGGCATTGTCTAGCAATAAACATAATTGCTCTTTCTTGTGGTCTTTTTTCATGCCCATCAACATTGTAGAGATCGTGGAAACCATTAGAATTTGTTTTCCCCTTAACCAAGTATTTCTCTACACCCTCCAATTACTGGCTTATGGCCTTGGACGTGCTTGCAAGGATAAAATGATTTGGAAACCACTGGTGTGCCTAAGCTATTGTACCTTGGATGCCTTCTCTTTGTAACGTCTTAGCAATGAAGAAAATGTGATATTAAGATCTCTAATTTGTGGGAATAATTGCTAGGGTTACGTGGCCAATTACCATTGCAAATCCATCTGACATGTGGGTGCGTCCTCTTTGTATTTCCCTTGGCATTGGGTGAGTGTGCTTTGCTGAGAGTACCTTGCTGAGGAAAGGAGTGTGGGCATAAATATTGGGAGGAAGGTCGTTCTAGGATTGGAAGGGCCTTGATATAGTTGGGAGAGAGAATAAGTGAAGAGAACAAGAGTATATTATATGCCCAGTCATGATTTAAAACCCATTTCCATGGAAGGATAAAAGTGTAGGACTGTCCATCTACTTAATTGATTGTTCACAAACATTTAGAGATAGAGCAGTCACCCTAATTCTAACCATGGATATAATGAACCTTTCTCTCCATCGATTGATGATTAAAGGGGATCGTTTTGGTGTAGCTACAGATCATTACTTAAGCGACTATAGAAGCACATCCATGTTTGGATTAGAGTTGGTTTGTTGATATTTTGGATTAGCCCCATCATTTCAAGCTAAGATCATTGTTTCTTAGATGCAAATTTGTGAATTGCTAATGTTTCGTATGGAGTTCGTGTAATCATTGAATGAGTTATTCACATCAAAGATAGAGAACACAGACTAAGAACAATTTTATTTATACATAGGATTTGTGTTGGTGAGTTGAAGGGCTATATGTTCCTCAATCACGAATCACATGGTATCAGAGCAATTGCATCCTTTATTGTAACATAATTGCCAGAACTTTGAAGAGAACGTTGCAGACCTCAACATGGGTAAGGGAAAGAAAGAGAGGTTGGAAAGCTTGAAGGCCAACAATGCTTGGCTTCAAGAAGAGAATAAGTGCTTGAATGAGCAAGTCCAAATCTTCAACAAGAGGATGATAAATATGGAGAAGCAACTTGAGAGCTCTTCCAAACTATTGCGATTATTAAAGAATAAGTTTGAAGAATGCCAAGACACCCTCACTACATTCATGATAGATTGGGAAAAGCATAGAATGTATCTTGTACAACTTGGTGAGAAGGTCATTTAGTTGGATAGCTGAAAAGAAGATAGGCTTACTTAGATTATGGCACACTTGCAACAAGAGTTTGCAAAGAAATATAAGACCTTGGAAAAGCTCCAAGCAATTGTCCCAGAGCACTTGGGAGTAAGGACACTATCCATTGCCACTGCCATATCCATCACCATGATTAAGACAACCCTGGTAAGTTCAGCTTCCGTAAACATTTCTCAAGAGCAGCTTGGTGAATTTGAAAAGCATACTAGAGGCATCGGTTCAAAACTATTAAGGAAAATGGGCTATGATGGACTAGGACTATGCAGGGGAAGACAAGGCATGTTGAGCCCCATTGTAGCTACACCGTGGGCCAAGCATGAAGGCCTCGGCTTCGATGGCAGAATAGAAAATTCTATGCCCATGAAGACCACTTTTGTGAAGGCGCAAGATATGACAGAGTTGGCAAAGTGCTACCTCCTGCCACTACCTCCTCAACCTTCTTGTGACAGATTGAAGAAGGGTAGTAATGAGAAGAGCTTGAAGACTCAACTTATACTAGCACTGAGAAGAGGTAGCAAGCTCATCAACCTTAGAAAGAATAAAAAGAACAAGAGGTATGCATTAGGAAATGCATCCCTTCTTTGTCATTGCAGCAAGAAGAAAGGCCATAGCATCACTCGTTGTTGATACTTAGAGGCACATTTATTTTGTGGGAAGAAAAGCCACGTTGAGGCATCTTGCTAGGAGAAAAAATCCACGTGCCATAAACTAGATTGATTTCAAAGGAAGAATGTCAAGAGGACTTCCCCTAACCAACAACAAACTCAGAGGCATATGGAGAGTAATATGCCAACCAAACTATGCTGCAGAAAGAACTTTTTCCATCATTGTACTTTAAGTGGTCATTGAGAAGGGAAGTGTTGGGGACTTCATTCAGAGTTGCACAACGAAGAGTAGAGTGTGGAGATGAAGAATGAGGGAGATGAACAGTTGCTTGCATCTTTAGTCCACGTGGTTTTAGTTGTCCAAGGATCTAAAGCAACAAATGAGGTTTGCATCCACCATCGACGAGGATAATAGATTGATGCAAACATTAAGGGAAACCCCAATTGTATTAATGTTTCCTTCCATCTTCTAGAAGAATATTCCCTTATTGGGGATGTTTGAGAGATTGGTGCATGGGGGACAATGACCTTGGTGGTTCCTTGGAATTCTATGGAATGGACGAAGCAACCATTGCTTAGTGTGTTTGGTTGTTTCGGTTAATAGTTGATAGCATTCCTGAGAGCTTACCGAATTTGTATCTACACCGATGGTGGAGAATGTTTGGGTTTGGCATTCATTGTTTCTGATTGAATTATGAGTAAGGCCATCTCCATAGCTTGATGATGTTGTCACCTATAGACATACATGTGTAGGATTTGGCACACGTAGAATTTCATATAGGTGGTTATGAACTCTCACCCAAGAAGGTCATTCAATTAGTGTTGTTGCAGAGGAAAAGTGTTGGTTAGCACATACAACAATAAAGAATTGCTTCCATGTTGACAAGCAATTCATCTGAGCATCAAAGACTGATCAACACTTGCTCTCATATATTTGTTGTGAGATTGCATAATGCTTGCTTGGATGCCATAAAACAAGCAAAGACCAACATTCAACTTGGCTTCATTGATCTACCAAGATGCACCATCTCCAAGTCCGAGAGGGATATGGGAATGGATGTTGACTCTAGAGTTTAGATCAGGTGATTGCACGGAACTAAGAGTCAATGAGAAGACTTCTGAAGTGGGAACAAGTGAGCCGTAACCAAGACCTAAAGCCATAGCCAGGAGCCGAGCCAGTAGCCAGAGCCATGATCTCGAGCTAGAGCCAAAGTTAGAGTTGTAGTCGAGAGCTAGAGTTGAGCCCACTTTCCATAGAAGTAGATAGAATGCACATTGATTCAGTTTGGTTTTCTTGAGCTTTTGGACACCAAAAGCCTCCCAATGGGGGGGTGTGATTTGAAATGGATCTGACAAAGAAGGATGAGATGATTACAATGAGTGTAATATTCCAAACAAATCTTTTTTCTTTTTTTTGTGTTGTACTGTGGTTGGCTAGTAGTCTTATGCCTCAATATAGGAATAGAGTATGAAAGTATGCACCGATCTCTGTATGCATGCACTTGCATGCAAATCTATAACCCTGATAAACCGAAATGCTATAAAATAGGAGGAATCAATATACCAGTAGATAGATCAGCTGATGTAGATCAATATAATCCCTGCATGCGAGAATTGTGTCGATGGAATAGGGAGATAAGGTAGGACGTCCTCGAGAGAATAAATGTTCCCTCCTCAATGCTAAGAATGCTCCTCAATAAATAATACTTCACAGATGGGGCTCCAAACAAGGTGTGCTAGGGTTATAGTGCCCTTCTGAAGAAGATAGAAGCAACATGCAAAATAATTGGTGGCTCCAAGCCCTAAAACGTGTGCCCCTCCCTTAGAAAGTCGCCCACATGCAGGAGGACGTCTTTCTGAAGATGGATGTGATGAGGAATAGCTGAAGACTCAAGCTAAAGATCCCTTCTTCCAAGGGAAGGGTAATACCACTACTCTGAAGAGGATGAGAGCAGCATGCAAAAGAAATGAACCCTGTAGACTGTAATGCAAATAGGGAGGTCGTTGGACAATGCGCCCATGCAGGAGGACGAATCCCTCAATCACTCATAAACTGGAATGTTGCAGAAACTAAATGATAATAGTACTTGATGATGAATCAATGTTGAATCTGGATGATCCAACCTGATGGTGACCAGGGCAGATAGATTTCGTTGCCGAAATACACCAGTTAGCTGAGAGCATGCACTCAACCCCAACTTAGCTTGCTGAGCTCTCCACTTTGAATCCACAAATCAATAATCAGGTCTTCCTTACTAGCTTTACCTTTCTTTTATAACATTCACCTGTCAGACCTAACTTTTGACCTAATTATGTCACTTTACTTTCTAATTCTCAGTTGACTTGCATGCAGTGCTCTGGAGACTCAATCAGTGCATGCATCATGAAATAATGCTCGGATGTCATGCATGCAGGTGGCCTATATTTTCGATGGCCCTTGTTTACCTACTAATGGTCTAATACCCCTGCCAAAGATCTACTTACGGTGCATAAGGCATCAATCCTCAGTTGATTCCCTGAATGTCAGTGCTCGCTCGAACCTATGGGAATCATATAGGTTAGCAGGATGGTCCTTTGTGCTTAAGCAAAAGAGGACACTACAGTCCTCCCCGCTCGAATTTGCTTTCCCTCAAGCAACTGTAAGGTTGGGTGCTGTAATACCTGTTCTCCTTCCCAAGTGGCCTCCTCTATAGGCAGATCTCTCCATTGAACTAAGTAGTCTCTGATGATCCTGTTCCTCAGTTTCGCTCTCGCACCTCTAGAATGTGCTCAAGAATCAGAATCAATTGCCCCTCGTCATCAAGGGGGGCAACTTGGATGATGTAACAATATGTTGACCTACTGCCTTCTTGAGGTTGGATAGGTGAAATACATTGTGAATCTTGCTTTCTGGGGGTAGTTCTAGCTCATATGTTACCTCTCCAACCTTTCGGATTATCTTTTAGGGACCGTAGAAGCGAGGCTTGAGATTTTCCGCTCCTTTCTTCTTAAGGGAAGATTGTTGGTATGGTTGTAAGCGTAAATAAACTAAGTCTCCCACCTCAAAAATGCGCTCAATCCTGTGCCTATCGGCATATAACTTCTGTTGATTCTGAGCAACCTATATGTTTTTTCTAAGTGTGTTGAGGATGTCTTGACTCTCTTGAATCCACTCTTTGGCCTTGGGGGCCCTGCTATCACCAAATATCAGATATGAAAAAGTTAGGGTGTCATATCCATATAGAGCTCTGAAGGGAGTCATCCCAATGGTCATATGGTGGGTGGTATTGTAGCAATGCTCACCTAAGTGTAGCCATCTGATCCATGTCCTCTGTTGTCCTGCTATGTAATTCCTCAAGTACCCCTCAATCCACTTGTTAACTATCTCAGTATGTTCGTCGCTCTGTGGATGATAACTTATGCTCATAGCTAATTTGGTTCCCACCAACCTGAAAAGCCCTTGTCAAAAGGCCCCAGTGAATTTTCTATCCCTGTCACTGACAATGGTCTTGGGTACCCTGTGGAGTCTCAATACCTATCTGAAAAATAGTTCTGCCACCTATGCCGTTGAATAATATGAAGGAATGGCAAAGAAGTGAGCGAACTTGGTCAATCTGTCCACCACTACGTACAAGCAGTCACTACCCTAAACCTTGGGCAACCCTGTAATGAAGTCCATGGAGATGCTCTCCCACTTCTGCTCGGGAATAGGCAAGGGTTGTAGTAAACCAGTCGGGTGGGTGTGCTCTATTTTGTTCTATTGGCACAAGCTACAATCTCTCACATGTTGCATCACATCATTCTTGAGGCCCTTCCATGAGAACCTCTCTCTTATCTGTCTGTAGGTCTTGAGAAACCCCTGATGCCCTGCTAATGGTGAATCATGCGAGGCTTGTAGAATATTTTTCTTGAGGGAAGACTTTGGAACTAAGTAGATTCTGTTCTTGTAGTATATGATGTCATCAATCACCCGGTACCTATCGTCCTGAATCTATCCATCCCATAGTTCGCAGGCAAATTTATCTTTGGAGTACTCAACCAAAAGATGAGATCTCCAATATGATGAGATGCTCATAAGGGACAAGGTAGTTGGTCGTCTAGAAAGTGCATCGACCACCACATTGTTCTTTCCCTTTATGTATTCAATCTCGAAGTCATAGGCCTAAATTTTGCTCACCCATTTCTGCTGCCTCTCATTTAACTCTTTCTGCTCTAGGAAGTATTTCAAGTTGTTGTGATCTGTCTTAATCTTGAATCTGCCACCCACTAAGTATTGCCTGAACTTGGTTAGCGCATGGAGAATAGATAACATTTCCTTTTCCTATATCGAATAGTGGCGCTCATAGTCTTTGAGTTCCTGCTCTCAAATGCAATGAGGTGATTGTTCTGCATCAATACTGCCCCTATTCCCTCTCCTGAGGCATCACACTCTAACACGAATGGCTGAGAAAATTTTGGTAGAGCTAATACTGGGCATGAACTCATTACCTTCTTCATTTTCTCGAATGTCTGTCGTGTTGTCTCCGACCAACTGAATGCCCCCTTTTTGGTAAGATCGGTGAGGGGTGCGGTCATCTGTGAGAATCCATTGACATACCTCCTGTAGTAGGTGCAAAGGCCCAAAAATCCCTTCAATTCTGTCACATTTTTGGGCGTAGGCCAATCCACTATGGCCCAAATCTTCTCTAAGTGCACCTGGACCCCATGGGCCCCTATCACATTCCCTAAATATAACATCTCCTGCATGTCGAACTCACACTTGGACAATTTGGCATATAGTGACAGCTCCTGTAAAATTCCAGGTACTTCGTCTAGATGTCTCAAATGTTCTTCCCAAGTTCTACTGTGTATCGATATGTCGTTGAAAAACCCCAGAAGATGCTTGCGTAACTAAGCCTTGAAGATATTGTTCATGCATGACTGGAAAGTGGGTGGTGCATTAGTGAGCCCAAATGGCATTACTACAAACTCATAATGTTCGTAGTGGCAATGGAAGGCGGTCTTTCGAACATCCTGTTCCCTAACCTGAATCTGATGGTAACCTGAGCGGAGGTTGATCTTAGAAAAGTATTGTGCCCCCTGTAGTTCATCCATCAACTCATCAATCCTGGGGATTGGATACCTATTTTTTATAGTCTTCTTGTTGAGTGCCCTGTAATCGATGCACATGCACAAGGTTCCATCCTTTTTCTTCATAGCACTACTGAGGATGCAAATGGACTGGAGCTAGGTTTAATGTGCCCCAGTTTAAGCAGTTCCTTGATTGTACTCTCTATCTCATATTTGTACCTCTTGGGGTGTCTATAAGGAGTGGTGATAACTGCTTGAGTCCCCTCCTCTAACTCAATAATGTGCTCAAATCCCCTATCTGGAGGTCTACCTGCTGGAAGGTCTCCGAATACTGCTTTGTGCTTCTGCAGTAAGGCCTCTATATCGGATGGATGTTGTGTGGCCTTATCTGGTGGTTCCCTGAAGATAACCAAGCACTCTGCTGCCCACTCTATATCTCCCTTTCGGAGTACTGCCTCCATCCTGTGTGATGTCATTGTTGTGGGAGGGTAGGTATTCATCCCTCTCAATACTACCTTCTGGCCCTCCATTCCCATGAACTCCATCTCCATGGTCTGGTAGTTCGTGGAATACTTCCCTATGGAATAAAGCCATTGAAATCCCAATACCACATTCATGTCAGGTACATCTACCACATAGAGTGTTTCTAACACTGTATAATTCCCAAGTGTTACTTTCAATTTTGGAATCCTCTAACTACACTCCATGGTGTGACCTGCTGCAACTACTGAAAATCCATCAAAACTCTCAATCTGAATGCCTTTCTTTTTAACCCATGCAACATCAATAAAGTTGTGGGATGCCCCACCATCTATCAACACTCCCACTCTGTGGCCTTGTATGACACCTCTGATCCAGAGAGTGTGGAAGCTAGGGACCCCTGACAATGTAGCAATGGCACATCCTAGTGATTGTCCCTCATCGGCTATCTCATGTGTCTCTTCTTGCTCCTGATCCTAATAATCCTCATCCTCCCCACTGTCGGAATAGTCCTCTATGTAGTGGGCCTTTCCCTTCCCTGAACATCTGTGACCTGGTACCCATGGTTCTTGACAAGTGAAACATAACTTTTTTCTTCTAAGGTCCTGGCGGGTATCATTATCCATCCTTTCTTTCTTGGGACACTCTTTCTGGAATGGTTTCCTCTCTTTATCTTTAATAGGGAAATTAGTTATGGGGGGAATCTATTTTTGGGTACTGCATCCTGCAAATCTCTAGTCTGACTGATGGCATCTTCTAGGGTGGTGGATCTATAGGACTTGACCCATCCATGTAAGGGTTCAGTGAGGGCATTTGTAAACAACATAATCAACCTGCTCTCTGAAATATTTGTCACCATGACTGCTACCCTCTGAAACTCTGAAATGAATGCATCTACACTACCTGTCTGCTTGAGCTGTGCCAACTCTCTAAAATACACCTCAGGGTCGTTCCCGTCAAATCTCTCAATGAGCCTCTATGTAAAATATGTGTATGAGGTGATGGTATTGTGGCCCAATGTCACCAACCCATGGTACCACCACTCATGGGCCTCCCCGTCCAAATGCAAGGTAGCCAATTTAATGGCATCTGTCTCAATCATGGGGTTGAGTTGGAAGTATGTATCCAACGTCTGTACCCAATTCCGCGTTGGGCCACCTTGGGTCCCCTCAAAGGTAGGGATAGTCAGTTTCCCTATCGTACAATGTAACTCAAAGTTCTGGTTGAAAAGCCTATTGTATGCTCTGGGCCTGTTCTTACTTTTAAAGTGGCAAAAGTCAGTGAAGGTCATGGCTGACTGGAAGTCATCTCCTAATGCTATGTATTCTCTCAAATAGGCACTCTTGGATTCTTTTGGCATTACTTGTGTTAGAGGTATTGCGGCTGGGCTCTCTAAAAATTGAGGCATGGTAGGTCGGGAGGGCCTGTTGTATATATGGGGGTGGCTATGCATGTTGGTATGTAAATGTTCCCCACTACTATTGGTGGATACCCTATCACTGTTGGGAAATAATGGACTGTGTGGGGTGGGCCCGTTTTTCTCTGCCATTTGTCTGATGGCACTCACCATTTATTTTTGTCCAGTAGTGAGATCCTTTATAGCTGAAATGAGACTATTGAAAGCTATTTTATCATCATCTGCCATTGTTTCTTTGCCTTTACTTTTTTCAAACGGATACTTTCTATCCCCAGGTTCTATATCCTTTAATTCTTCTTCTCCTCTATCACTGTTTCTAAACCTCTGTCTCCAATAAGTAATGTTGTGTGGATCCTCTGAATTCATTTACTGTTCACAATTGCATTCTCCCACAACTGGTGAGGAACATGCTCTGCTATCACTGTAATATTCCAAACTGATCTTTTTTTTTTGTACTGTGGTTGGCTAGTAGTCTTATGCCTCAATATAGGAATAGAGTATTAAAGTATGCATCGATCTCTGCATGCATGCACTTGCATGCAGATCTATAACTCAGATAAACAGAAATGCTATAAAATAGGAGGAATCAATGCATGTACATACCAGTAGATAGATCAGCTGATGTAGATCAATATAATCCCGGCATGCGAGAATTGTGCCGGTGGAATAGGGAGATAAGGTAGGATGTCCTACAGAGAATAAATACGCCCTCCTCAATGCTAAGAATGCTCCTCAATAAATAATACTCCACAACTGGAGCTCCAAACAAGGTGTGCTAGGGTTATAGTGCCCTTTTGAAGAGGATAGAAGCAGCATGCAGAATAGCTGGGGGCTCCAAACCCTAAAATGTGTGCCCCTCCCTTAGAAAGTCGCCCACATGCATGAGGACTTTTTTCTGAAGATAGATGTGCTGAGGAATAGCTGAAGACTCAAGCTAAAGAGCCCTTCTTCCAGGGGAAGGGTAATACCACTGCTCTAAAGAGGGTGAGAGCAACATGCAGAAGAAATGAACCTTGTAGACTGTAATGCGAATAGGGAGGTCCTTGGACAATGCGCCCATGCAGGAGGACAAATCCCTCAATAACTCATAAACTGGAATGCTGCAGAAATTGAATGATAATAGTACTTGATGATGAATCAATGTTGAATCTGGATGATCCACAAATCAATAATCATATATGCAGGTCTTCCTTACTATCTTTACCTTTCTTTTATAACATTCACCTGTCATACCTAAATTTTGACCTAATTAGGTCACTTTACTTTCTAATTCTCAGTTGACTTGCATGCAGTGCTTTGGAGACTCAATCAGTGCATGCATCATGAAATAATGCTCGGATGCCATGCATGCAGGTGTCCTATAGTTCTTGTGGCCCATGTTTACCTACTGATGATCTAATACCCCTGCCAAAGATCTACTTAGGGTGCATAAGGCATCAATCCTCAGTTGGTTCCCTGAATGTCAGTGCCCGCTCGAACCTATGGGAATCATATAGGTTAGTGGGATGGTCCTCTGTGCTTAAGCAAAAGAGGACATTACAATGAGCCTTGTGACAATATACTTATATGCATTGATTGGTCCTGAGGTGAATATTCATATGCCCTATGACCTTTCATTAGCTTAATTATATTATTATTATATTATAGCCGCAATAAAATATGATCGAGAGTGGATCCCTCGAGATATCATACCTCCCACTTAGTTGTTAGATTAGCCCCTTGGGAAACGACATCAATAAGGCCTAGTTGTTAGATTAGCCCTCCTCTTTAGGCATAATACACATATCTCAAGAGACCAAATAATGCCTCTCTTATGCCCCTTATTTGGACCACAAGAAAGGCATGAGAATTTGCTCCAATTTCTTGAGTTGCACCATGTTAGTGAGCCAGTGGATGAACATAGTAAATGTGTGAAGCTTTCAAAATATGCAAATCCATATCAACTTACACATAAAAACAAGATCCTTGAACTACTAGATTGGGTTATTCCTTTAGAGCTTATGCAAGGACTAACCTCACATTGCCACCATTGAAAGACCTGCACCAACAGATATCTTGAGGTAACACGATTAACTTCGAGCTAATATAGTTCCATGGAGGAAGAAGCCAAGTAGGATGATCCTCAATATCTAAAAGCCAAAATTCGATCTTCCACTAACAAAATTATGCCTAAAGCACTGTAAAGGAGTTTTAGATAATCCTCCGTAGCCTTAACATAGTTTTGATTTGCTCAAATGATGATTAACCAACCTTGATCCAATAGGGAGAGAAATGCATCATATTCCTCCTCACGTCTTGTTCGCCTCTAATAAATAATCCAGATCATCAACAATGAGAACATATATGAAGCAAGTGGGCCACCTAATTGTTTGATATAGTGAGAAGCAAATTGTAAGTGTGCCATTTTGTAGTGTATTTTGTTACCGTTCAACCTATATGTAAGCAGGAAAAGTCCCAACCCATTAACACAACCTAGGTGTAGCCAAGGTTGGATATCATTGTTACCTCGACACTCAAACTCTTAATTTAGGTCTAACTCTAAATCAAAGCCCTCCCAGGTAGCCCAAATTAATTGATTACTTATTTATTAAAGTCTAGATGAAATATATAACAATTAGAGTTATCTAGACTAATTAAGTACAATGAAAATAAAGACAATGTTAGATTATGCACTTAGTAAAAGCTTAAACACCATGTAATATATAGAAATAAAAATGGATGCTTAAGATTAACCAATGAATCTACTAAAGACAATAAACTATAGTTATACAAGATTCAAAGGAAAATTAAATAAATATGTAATGAAAACAAAAGGCAAGAAAAAAACTTATTACTAATCCACAAGATAATGTATCAATTGTGATTATAAATTAATAATTAGTCAAGGTTAATAACAAGGTCTAAGGGGAAACCCTAGAGTTTGTTATAGACCAAATGATGATTAGTTGTGGTTACATGAATTTATTTTCCTTAATCATCCAACTAAACCAACGAATTGAGGTATACAACTTGAGAAACACTCAATTGGCATAGGCAAAGCAAAAGATAAGCACCACTATTTATAAATGTAATTGCTAGATTAATGATGAATAACATTGAATCAAACAAGCAACTTAAATTATACCTCTTAGTGATTATCCTTGAAGGGCTATTGGTGAGAATCACTATTATTTCTTCTTGGGTTAATCCTTGAAATTGCCTAAAATTGCAGAAAATTTATGAAATTTCCATAAATAAAAAGTTTAGTAAATGTTTCAAATAACACTTGAAAATTATGCACTTTACTAAACAAATTTCTTCACTAATAAAGAATAAAGCTTGTTGGAATTTACTGCAGAAATTCACCTAGGTACTTAGGAAAATGAATGATAAACACTTGTTTTTTAGGAGTTACTAAATCTGAAATATGTGATTTTAATGTGAATTTCCAGATAGTAGAAATTTTAGGATTACTCCAGTAAAATGCTCATAAACTTGTAAAACACATGAACTAACCACAAAAATTTAAATTCTATGATGTGCAATGAAGTGTTTCTTATAAAAGCTCCAACATAAAAATCCGAAAATGAAATATGAACCTTAGATGAAATTTCCAAATTCATGAATTTATCTAACTAAAGATAAAATGTTTAATGCCAATAATGTAACACCCATCCTAGTGATGGGTGTTAGTTTACTAACACTAACAAGAATAACTAAATAAAATCAACACAACTTCTGCATGTAATAATTTGAGTGAATGATTCCTTAAGTTCTAGCATAATAGGTAAAATTTCTATATCAGTTCCTACTAGCATATTATCATGTCAATTATTGCAATTTTCAAGAGAAATAACATAAACCATGTAGGAATAGTAGATAGTTGCAAACTGTTTGAATTAGTAATCATGTAGAATTAAGCCAATCCTTAGTCTAACCAAGTAGTCCATCCAAGGTAGTGTTGAACCATGCCCAAATTGGGATTAATCCTCTCAGCCAACTAATAGCTAAGCTACTAATTCTAGGAAACCTATGGGGTTTCATAGCCCTCTATGCCCACAACTCCAATGACCACCGCAACAACCTCTCTTACAATATCCAATTTCAAAGTCCAGCATCTAGATCAAGTTCTTGAGTGTTTTCCCCTTCCACTTCCTTTCCTATGTTCAAAGATCAACTTCCACTTCATCCTTAAAAGTTGTTTTTTCTCCCTCCTATTTCCAGTGCCTTCCTCCCTTCTTAAGAAGGACCCTAAGAAGTTCAAACTATAATAAAATAATATTAAGTCACCTACATCTTTAAGGATCTGACAAAAAATCTTATGAATTAAACATATAAATATTTATAAATTGTATAAACTGATAAATGATAAGATGATGGTTACAAGTACAATAGAGATCCAATAAATAGGTTTATTTGTGCCCTTTCACATGAAGGGACATGTCTGTAGTTAACTCAAATAATTTATAATTTATAATTATTATTTATTGTCATTATTATTATGTATTATTATTTATTTATTTATTCAATATGTGTATACATTACATTGTTTCCTTCTTTTAAGGTGTTGCATCCTCGAAGTGTTGACATTCCGTTTAACCTTCATTATTCCATTAATATTCTTTTTAATATTTTGTTGGTATTTTCTCCTTTTTCGAGTTGACAATTTCCACAATTATATTTCCTTTTGATAATGATGCTCCTTAAGAATATAAAATTTTCCTCGAAAGTTCATTTATAAATTTTATAACTTTTCAAGCCTAATAACATTACTTTTAATTTTATGAATATTTTAATACGATTGGTGTATGCTTATATTTTTCCTTCTATATAATCTCAAGCCAACCTTATTCCTTTGTATGGGTGGTTTCATTTGTATTTGTGTCAGTCGTCCATGATACATCAACACTAGATTATCTTTATTGTTATTATATATTATGTTTTGAAGGAATCTTCCTCTACCTAGTCCTATATATGGTACAACTAAAATGCTTCTATGGTCGTATGGTACTGTCCTTCATGTCTACTTGCATTTTCATGGCAAGCAACATCAATCTATGTTATTTCCATTATTTTAGAGACATCAAAACTTATCTCTATTATTTTCCTAGGCATGGAAGTAACCACATGAGCATTAGCAGGATGAGGCACATGAAATATATTGGGGATTTGAGAAGGAGAGGTTTCTTTTATTATTTCTAAGAAGAGAACCCTTCAAGATACCATCTATAATAACATGAGACCAATTGGCAATATTGGTCAAGTTTTCACAAATAGTATTAATTTCTTCATAACCTACCGTGTTATCTTCACCCCGTCCTTCATTATCTGGCTTGAAAATGGCCTCAAGAACAATATCGGTAAGAGACCCATTTGCAGTGTAAGTTGAGTTTTCACACGTAGTAGTAATTAATTTAGAACCTTTCATGATATGGCCTTCATTATGTGGCTTAAAAATAGCCTCAAGAAAAGTAATAGTAGGAGACCCAAAAGTAGTATTGGTTGAGTTCTCACAATTAGTCATAATTAAGGAATTTGGGCTTAGAGGCCTTTCATTATTATTACAAGTTGCCCAATCATCCTTAGTCCGTGTTTGGAGGATATAAAACAATATGTGTGTGTGTATGTTTTGTTGTTCTTTCATAATGTCTTGTATTTTCACAGGGATGACATTTGTGTCATTGCATATGAACCAACAATTATATACATCTTTCATGTAAGCCAAATAATGCCCATAATACATCATAATTCCTTATGAGAAATTATGATGTACAAACTATACACATAATGTTCACCTAGATTTGGAAAAGTTAAATATTGAGTTAATGGGAGGGATTCTAGAAAGGGTACAATGTCGATCATCTTCTAGGAATTTTAAATTTTTTTCATGTCAACCCAAAATCTCTCCAATGCGAGTAACATTGGGAAGTGTAGAATTGGAATGCTCAATACATATTGATGAGATACACTTACGCCTCTTGCATGGACTAGATGTTCTTAGGTATTTTGTATTGAAGTATATGCATAATCTTTCATTCAGGCTAATAACAATTCCAAGATCTGTAAACAAGACATCGGATTGGGAAAGAGGAAGAGGGAAATAGTTCATTATTTTGTCTAAATTCAATGAATTTATGCACCCAACGCAATGTTTAATAATTTTTTGCACTAGCCGAGGAACATCTTATCCAATATTTTGCTATTATTGTTGAGGGAAGTACTAGATTTTTCATACTCCTCACATGCATTTATAATACAATCAATAAACTCTTGGGCATCGGTTTGTTCATCAAGGCTCAAGTAGTTCGCATAGATTTTTAAATTTAAGGTTATTTTCTATGGTGCCTCACCATCTACCCTCGCCTCGATCAATGAACACATGATCATGTCTTATCTTCATCGGCTACCTCTTGATATTCATCATCTCTATTGTTAACGGAGTGCAAGTTGATATCTTTTAGTCTCTTGCAAAAATCTTTTGTTAATTTTTGTATCAATTATGATATCTTCCTTCATTTTTTTGCAGTGTTCCTCTATTTAAAAATAATAATGGCTACTGGTTGTGGGTTTAAAACTACCACGAAGTGCTCTGATACAAATATAGCAGAAGCGCAAAAGCTTATGAAATAAATAAATATAAATATTTATCAATTGTAAAGAGTGATAAATGATAAATGAGACCCAATAAATAGGTCTATTTGTGCCCCTTCACATGAAGTGACATGCCTTTAGTTAACTCGAATAATTTATAATTATTATTCATTTATTATCATTGTTATTATGCATTATTATTTTTTTGTTAATTTAATATTTGTATACATTGCACCCCTCGAACAAGGCAAGTCTATCACATTAACTCAACCTAATTCTCATAAATCTCAATATTATTAAATAATAATAAAAATCTCAATGTGTTTATTATTTAGAAGTCCACTACCACTCACATTATTAATTTTTTGGTAAGTATTAATTGGTCCATTTATAACATGACATGTGAGAAAAGTGACCCAAGTGGCAAATTCTTCCTTCCCATTCAGGTTGTCGGCAAGGCAATAGGTTAAGTGGATGGTTAGTAAGTCCAATAAACAATGTTGAAGTTGTTAAATAAATAACATCACATATAATGACTAAATGGAAGATAAGTCTCGAGGGCTAGCTTAGTTGATTGGATCTTCCGGGACCAAGACGGCACAAGGTCCAGGTCGGGGGTTCGATTCTCAGAGTCCTTTGGGTTTAGGCATTGAATTAATTACAACAAGGGCGAGGCCCCTTCGTGTGAGCCCCCTTGGCTTGGATCCGTGAACATAGCAAGCTCCAGGGTCGTGAACCACATTGAAAAAAATACTAAATGGAAGATAAAACTTACATAAATGACATAAAACAATACAAATAAATGAGCGTCAACCAAATATTTATGTCCAATGGAAAATATTGAATACAGTGGTGTCACCTAGAAGAATGTTGCTTGCAAATGCTAACCTACACTCCCTTTGGGAGGGTCTTTTGATCTCTCTCAAATTGTTTGCTAAGTCACTTGGAATGATTAAAGAAAATACTTGTTTCTTGGGGAATTAGCTAAGTAAGCTTGGAATGCGAATTGATGATGAGAATGAGTTTGAAAGATGATTCTTGTAGCATAACTTTTCTCTTGATTTCTCTTTATGAAATGCGTGTTCATGGATTCCTTTTATAGGCCAAATGGAGGTCCACAAACAACTAGTTCTTCGTGTGAATGGTCCCTCTCATCAAGTGGCTTCAAGGTATAAGTATGGGGCTATTGAATTCCCAAACATGTGAAGATGGACAATTCGAATTCCTTAAAGCAAAAATGTGGTTGCAAAGCTTTGAATGCACCGTGAAAATTAGTGATCTGCATGTTGTTATAGCCACATGGGTTTCGAGAGATTTTTCGTGTGATATCACGTGAGTTTCCTTTGACAAACCTGTGCATCACATGGTTTTATTTTGATAAACCCACGTGGTTTTCCTAAGGTGTGATATGCCCATTCCTTGCTTTGTTTCACATGTTGATTTTGTTGATGAAGAAGTTTTGTAAGTTGTATGTTGTATGTTGTATGTTGGTGGTATTTATTTGTAATAATCACCGAAATGTCACATGTGTGTGAAATTTAGGTGATAACAACATGCAAGCAATAATTTATGCATATTAATTAGAATAAACTAATGTAATGAGATCATTAATTTAATGTGATTAATAATGAGAAATAAATGAATACAATTAATACAATTACAATTTAAATTATTAACACAAGTGAATGTAAATGAACCTAATACTATGGAATATAACTAATGTAATGCAATTTAAATAACAAAAAGTTAATAATATAATTGATATCATATCTTAATCTTATTACACCCATAACTACTATACATGATAACACAATGATCACCAATGTGTATATAGATTTATTGTAAGTTTTAAATCTGTGAAGTGAAATAATGCATACAGACTCTTAAGAAAAAATAGAGATTACACAATGACACACACACATAGTACATAGAGATTTTCCCTGAAAACCCTTAATGGGAAAAACTAGAAAAACTTAGAGCCACACCTCTATCTTTCTCATCGTCTTTCTTAACCATTCACGATACAATATTTAGGTATTCCACAACATACCAAACCCTAATACTTTAACCTGGATTACATTTATACCCCAATCCCTTAACTAGGATTAATTACATATTTTATGATAAAATAGAAAAAAAAATCAAGTCGTTTCCTCAAAGTCCTCCTCACGGAGCAGGGGGGTAAGAGTTAACATGACACACCCCTTACGAACCCCTCCCCCCTCAATCCATTGCATATGCATTGCCCATAACACACGACAAATAAATAGGCTATTATAGTCGTAGGTGACACAACCCACATGCAAAGAATATAACACATACCTAACACTTTCCCACTTGTTTTCTTTGCAAAACAGTGGGCCACTTACTGATCGGGTCACAAGTTTGGGGTAGCGATTTCCATAGGTTCTCTACACCAAGAGAACTTCTCAATAGTGATAGACTTCATCAATGAGTCTGCAACATTCTTCAATGTGTCAACCTTTTCTAGCAAGACCTTCTTGTCTTTAACCATATCTCTCAAAAAGTGGTATTGCACATCAATATGATTTGTTTTAGCATGATATGCATAGTTCTTTGCCAAAAAGATTGCACTTTGACCATCGCAAACGAACCTTGCAACTTTTTGCACAAACACAATCTCTACAACCATACAACTTCTTGACTTGCACATGTGGCTTCCATGTATTAAGATTCTATAGTTGAAAGTGAAACTACATCCTTTCTCTTTCTCATCAGACTAATAGCTCCTCCAAAAAGGATAAACACACAACCACTTGTAGATAGTCTACGATCAACAACTCCATGGCAACCAGCATCAACCAATCCTTATACATCTATTACCTTGTCCTATCCAAGTCTTCCTAGGTAGTAGATTGCATAATTTGTGGTTCCACACAAATATCTAAATACGCTTTTTATAGTTGTCTAGTTCTCCTTTTGTTGTTTTGACATATATCTACTCATCAATCTCACTGCATGAGCAATGTCTTGTTTGGTACATACCATTGCAAACATCAAACTACCAACAAAAATAGCATAGGGAACCCATGACATGTCTTCTTCCTCTTCCTATGTCTTGGGACACTCATATATAGATAACTTTACACCTACATAAATAGGGACCTTGATCGACTTACTTTCCTACATGCTAAATATATGTAATATTGTCTTAACATATTTTCACTGATTCAATGTAAGTTTCATTTTGAACGATCTCTTTCAATCTCCATTCCTAGTATGAATTTTTCAGCACCAAGATCCTTCATGTCAAATTTGGAGGATAGTTGTGATTTCAGCCCCCTTGTGACCCTCATGTTGTTTCCAATCAGCAACATGTCATCAACATATATTACTATATTAATGAAGTGATTACCAACCTGTTTGGAATATACACAGTGATCAACCTTGCTTCTCACAAACCCCAATTCAAGGATGTATGTGTCGAAATTTTGGTTTCACATCCTTGGAGATTTCTTTAGACCATAAAAGGGACTTATTTAGCTTGTAAGCTAGCACTTTCCTTCCCTTTACTGTAAAATATTTTGGTTGTTTCATTTAAATTTCTTCTTCAAGATCCCCATGTAGGAATGTTGTATTCACATCCATTTTCTCTACTTCAAGATCAAAAGAAACACTAGTAGAGAGAAGGAATCTGATAGAATTTAATTTATCAGTTTGGGAAAAAAATTCACTAAAATAAATTCCCTCTACCTGGGAATATCCCTTTTTAAGTGGAATTTGTACTTCTCCACTTTACGTCTTGCATTCAACTTCTTCTTAAACAACCATTTGCTACCAATAGTTTTTCTTCTAGCTAGTAACTCAACTAGATCCCAAGCTTCATTTTTATCCAAGGCATCCATTTCATCACCCATGGAATTCTTCCAAAAATCACTATCCTCTAAATCAATAAATTCCTTCACATTTCTAGGATCAATATCAGTAATAGATAAAGCAAAAGAAGACTAAAAAATAGGAGGGGGTACCTTTAGGGTTTCCTTCTTTCTCAAGATGATATCCTCAAAATTGGGGTATGAGGTTCTTCTTCTAATTTAGCTTCTTCTATTGAGTTAGATTCTTCATCCTCCCATTCAAACTCTTTTCCATTGGAGTGACTTCTTGTTTGGGAACATATTTAACATCTCTAAAATAAACATCTCGACTGTAAATAGTCTTCTTAGTTACTAGGTTTCAAAGTTTAAAACCTTTCTTGCCATCTTTATAACCAACAAAGATGCACTTTTTAACGTTATTATCCATCTTACTCTCTTTTTCCTTTAGAACATGTACATAAACATCACACCCAAAAAATTTCATATGTTTAATAGAGGGTTTAATACTAGTACATACCTCATGTGGAATTTTGTCGACCAATGTTGATGTGGATAATTGATTTACCAAGTAACATACAATATACACTACCTCTACCCAAAATTCGTGTCCTCTCCTTTCCCCATTGAGCATGCTCCTTAATTTTTACATCACTGTCCTATTCCTTTCTGCAACTCCATTATGTTGAGGTGTGTATGGAGTAGTCTTTCACCTTGTTATTCTACACCATTAGTCTTCTCACCTTGTTATTTTGAGGCCATAGGTGACACAACCTACATGCAAAGAATATAACACATACCCAACATTTACATCGTACCTAATACTAGTGTACATGTTCAAGGTGTGTGTGCGTGGCTAATATACACATAGCTTGTGTATGTACTATAGGAAACCATCATCACCTCTATGCATAGTTCCTAAATGACAAGACAATAATGACCACACATGGAAGACAACAATTTAGTACCCACAACATCAAGCAATTGTATTAATTAAGTCCCAACACATCAACATTAATTAGCATTATACTTATATTTACCTTAATGAATTAACACATAATTTATAAGTGAAAGGAACAAAGTACAACTAAATTGGTGTCTCAAATCCCAAATCGTAATATTACTAATCTAATCATTCTTCCTTCCTAACCTACTTCCAAATTCTAGTTCCTATATGTTCCTCTACTGGAATATCCTTGAGCATCAACTATATTGACCTAACTCTAGATATAACCTATACGTGGAAGCATCAACTAAATCAATTTGAATTTCCCAACAGACAACCAGTAGTTGCCTTCATACAACTTGGGGAGTGTGACTCAACATATCTCTCCCACGACCTCAAGTTTCATGAGATACACAGTGGGAATGCCTCCACTATTCTTATTGAAACCAGGGTCAACACCCTATCCAAAATCACATTGTGATGCTATTGTGGTTCTTAGAGTTTCTTCGTCGAATGACCAGTTTGGACAATTTGGTTTCCTACATAAACCTACACTATTCCACACTTCATAACAAGTATCTGGATATTCATTAGCCCTTCTAACACGTGGTTTAGTATCATCCAAAATAGAAGACCATACATAGTATTTCATTGTTTCCAAGTCAATTACCAATTTATCAACCATCAATTAATATAAACAAGTTAATATATTTATCATTTGCATGGGATCTATTCAATCATAATGTACATTGGTATCCACATACCCTATCATTTATTTAATTTTCATACTGGAATCAAATCGTACAACTACCATCATTAATAAGAGAACTGATAACTTAGAACATAACAGACACATAAGTAAGTTCATAAATCTACAGACATAATTTACTTAGTCAAGATGAGTCCAACAAATAATAAGAAAAGAAATACAATATAGGTCTAAATGTTGTTTGGTGGTCCCATCAAAATGTGGGGCATTACATACACCCACCCTTGAGGAAATTTCATCCTGAATTTATAGTAAAAAAAAGTGGGGGGCAATAACAATGCATGGTCTATGATTTCTCCTAGGTGGAGGATCCCGATATATACTTTTATAACTAGACCTTAACCTGATCCACCATGTGGTGCCTTATCTATTGGACCCTATGGTCCAACATGCGTAATGGTTCGACCAGGTAGGGTCCCTCATCCAAAAAATGTAGCTCCTTCCAATTTAGTTTATGAAAATCGTCAACAATATAATGACATAATATAGATACATGGAAAACATCATGATTTTTATGCAAATGGGGTGGAAACACTATGCGATGTGCAACAAATCCAACTCTTTCTAGGATTTTAAATGGCCATATAAATTGAGGTGACAACTTTGTCCCTTTTCCAAACTGGATATTACTCTTATTAGGTCTAATACAAATAAAAATCGATCTCTAAAATTATAACTTCGATTAGTTCTATGAGCACCAACATAACTCTTAAATCTATCATGTGCTTCCTTTAACCACTAACTAATTTGAATTACCTGCTCTTCCATTTCTTGGACTAGTTTTGGTCCTATGATCACTAGGTATTCTAACCTATCCCAAATCATTGGAGTCATGCATGGCCTCCCATATAGAGCTTAATAAGGTGGAATTCCTATAGATTTATGGTAATTGTTATAGTAAGAAAACTCCACCAAAGGTAATTACTTTTCCCTATGGGTCTATTAATCCATAACATACATCCCAAGCATGTCTTACATCACATGATTAACCCTCTCTATTTTCCCATCCATTTCAAGATGATAAGATGAGCTTAGGTTTAACTAGATCCCCAATGTTGATTACAATCTTGTCCAAACCCTGGAAGTAAACTTAGTGTCTCTAGTTGAGATTATCTTTTTAGGAAACCCATCAAGGTGAATGATTTTATTTTAAAATACCCTTCCCACATTTGCGATGCCACAATTCTCCCTGACTTGAAGAAAATGGGTGCTTTTGGTTTATCAACTACCACCAAAATGGGATTATGTCTTAGAGGCACGAGGGGCAATCCTACACCAAAATCCATGGAAATGACCTCCCACTTAGATATAGGAATGTCATGAGGTTGCAAGAGACTAGTTGGGTGATGTTGATTGACATTTTCTTGCTAACATTCAAGGCACTTAGCAACAAATTGTATTATGCCATGCTGCATGCCTACCCAAAACAAGAGCTTCTTCATGTTTGCATACATATTCTTCACCCCCATATGTGCATAGTAATTTTCTCTATGGGATTCCTAGAGGATAATGTTTCTAATATCCCCTTCCTTGGGGATATGTATCCTCTCTTGAAATCACAACAATCCATCTGCCTCTATGTGATACCCCTCAAAATTAGTTTAAGGATGCCTCTATGTGATACAACAAGGGTGAGGCCCCTTCGTGTGGGCCCGATTGGCTTGGATCAATGGACATAGCAAGCTCTAGGGTCGTGAACCACATTGAAAAAAATACTAAATGGAAGATAAAACTTACATAAATGACATAAAACACAACAAATAAATGAGCTTCAAACAAATATTTATGTCCAATGGAAAATATTGAATACAATGGTGTCACCTAGGAGAATGTTGCTTGCAAATGCTAACCTACACTCCCTTTGGGAGGGTCTTTAGATCTCTCTCAAATTGCTTGCTAACTCACTTGGAATGATTAAAGAAAATACTTGTTTCTTGGGGAATTAGCTAAGTAAGCTTGGAATGTGAATTGATGATGAGAATGAGTTTGAAAGATGATTCTTGTAGCATAAATTTTCTCTTGATTTCTCTTTATGAAATGTGTGTTCATGGATTCCTTTTATAGGCCAAATGGAGGTCCACAAACAACTAAGGAGTCCATTATCCTTAGTAGGTGCTCATTTGCACAAGCTAGGGTTAAAACCCTAGCTACAGTTTTGGCTACTCCACTAGTGTTCCTTTGAATTTATGGTTATATTTTTAATAGTTTTAAGCGTTTTCAATTTTCTGCAATATTTTTCTGTTTTTTCCTTTCAGCTGTCCCTTTCGGCTGCCGTAAACCGCGTCTTTTACCCCCCACAGTCGTGTTCCGACCGCGTTTTTCAGGCATTTACCTGCGATCCGACCGTGGCTCTCAAACTGTTTCCGGCGCCCCGTCGGCGGATTCTAGTCTGTTACCTGTGATCCGACCGTGGCTAGTAGCTTGTTTGGTGCGATCTGAAGGCGGTTGTTAACCATTTTCCCGCGTCCTGCCTGCGGCTTTCAGCCATCTTTCTGCAACCCGCCGGCGTCTTTAGGCCATTTTCCCGTGTCCTGCCTACGGCTTTCAGCCATCTTTCTGCAACCCGTCGGCGTCTTTAGGCCATTTTCCCACGTCCTGCCTGTGGCTTTCAGCCATCTTTCTGCAACCCACCGGCGTCTTTAGGCCATTTTCCCGCGTCCTGCCTGCGGCTTTCAGCCATCTTTTTGCAACCCGCCGGCGTCTTTAGGCCATTTTCCCGCGTCCTGCCTACGGCTTTCAGCCATTTTTCTGCAACCCGCCGGCATCTTTAGGCCATTTTTCCGTGTCCCATTTGCGGCTTTCAGCCATTTTCCTGCAACCCGCCTCCGGCTTTCAACCTATTTCCAGCTGCCCGACTGCATCTTTTGGCCAAAATCCTGCAACCTGTTCGCGACTGTTGAGCCGATTCCCGCGGTCTGACCGCCCAGATTTGCCACAGACCCACGGTCTGTTTTCTGCATTTTTTCCTGTTTTGAACCCAGCACTTTGCTGCAATATTTTCTGCACTTGCACAGCCATCTGTCCTACCTGCAGCCATCCTTCCCTACAGCCTTTTCTGCAGTATTATTTATGTTCCATTTACAGAATATTTTTTAGGTTTCAGCATTTTAATTGAAAAGGAGAAACTTTTGCATTTCAAAGTTTACATTCAGCATTGTTATTTTTAGTTAGCAAGTTGCCCACCCCGTGGCATTTTTTATTTAGGTTCATCATCTCACACGCACACACACTCTGTCACCTAATTCAAGTGAGCCTTAAAAAACTACTTAACACAACCAACATTCTAACCCCACTTGGGGAACACATAAGAATTTTTGTAGTTAGGTAGGATCGGGGGGATAGGCATCCAAATAACACCCCTCGGTTGCTTACACTTGAGACATAGCTATTGTCCATTAGGGAACCAAAATCCCCTAGTATGTTTTGGCACGGTCACAGCCAGTTTATCAAAGGGACTCTCCCCTCGGAGGTTTGAAGTCGTCAGACTTCTTCTGGAGGCCTGAGTGGAATACCGCACTCCATTCAGTAACCGAAGGCTACCTTTCGCAGTTCTCAGGGTATCACTCGTATGGGGATAGCGCGGCGATAGAACCAAACGGCAGATTCACCTTTTCTGGACGTGTCATGAATGGGGTATCTTAGTTGCCTTTCTTCTAGGATTGACTACCCGATGTCCCTCCCGGTAGGGGGATATCTTTAACCACTTGGCTCTACTATCCATATTGTCTGACTTGGATTTCATCACCTTGCAGAGGATATGTCTAGTTGAGTCAGAATACTATTTAGTTAGGTGTTTGCATGCTCCCTTACCTCCTTGTGGTCTAGCGAGTCCACCATTTTTCTTTTTTTTAGGAAACCTGCTGCTTGTTGGTATTCTGACCATTTCTGTTGATACTCCATTTATTGTAGCACAGCTGTTACAGTAGGTGTTTTGAGTTGGTTGTTGGCCTGAGTGCCATATTTTTTGAGCTCTCCTTCTGCACACTCGGTTGCATTGGGGTTTTTGAGTTATTTTTTACTCAACACAACCCCCAGATATTTGACACCATCTGTCACCATTGAGGCCCCGAGACATTCTCGGCGCCTCCGGGGTGAGCCCCCACAGCACGGTTCACTTGACACCACCCGTCACAGACATAGATCTTCATCACTTGATACCACTCATCATAGATCTCGAGCTTTGTCACTTGACTCCACTCGTCAACGGCATAGAACTCCATCACCCGAGCTAGACGCCCCTTATTTTACTTCTGATTCTGAGGCAGAGTCTGAGAACCCCATTTACACTGCACCAACCAGCCCCATGGTTGGCGTGACTTCCACCCTTTTCTTTGTAGGGACCATTGGTGGAGCATCCACCACCACACCAACTACCACACCTGCTTTGGGTATGCCTTCGATGGGGCCCACATCTACCATTCCGATCACTGCACCCATTCCAGTAGCTGGAATAACTATTCCCACTCCATCAGTGACTCACACTACCCTTGGCGGTGCAGGACCGTCCCATACCACTTTCGTCCCTCCACTTGGGGGAAACCTCCCAAACCCTGCCCCTACACTTGGGGGCATTGGCCCCAACATGGTCCAACCCACTAGTATGTCACATCCTTCTACTAGTTTTCCATTCATGGCTACCCTCAACCTTCCTGACCTAGCTATACTGACTAACGATCCCATCAGACACGACCCCTGCGTGGCCTCTACATCCCCACCAAACTCCCCTCTGACATCCCTAAGTTTGAGGGCAAGGCAGGTGAGGACCCCCAAAACCATATTATGTCCTTCCATCTATGGTGTTCCTCCAACTCCATAGTGGACAACTCTGTCTGCCTCCGTCTGTTACAGCGCACCCTCACTGGCTCTGCAGCTAAGTGGTACATCAAGCAGCCCCATGGGAACCATGCCAACTTTACTTCCCTTGCCTTGACTTTCCTGCAGTTCTTTCAGTTACCTGTCCGCTATGACGCAGGAGTTGAGATCCTACTGTCTTGCAGACAAAACACGGCTACCCACATCACTGACCACATTCATGAGTGGCGTCGATGCCGCAGCCTCTGCAAAATCAAGTTAGACGACCATATCTTCTTAGATTGGTTTCTAAAATCTCTCCTTCCTGTCATTGCCAAGGATGTGGCATCTGAACGACCCCAGTCTGAAGAAGAGGCCATCCTCAAAGCCCAGCAATTTGACCTCATTTACGCCCAGTCGGGTTAGCTATATACCATTATACCTGATGCCCCCTCGCGGCGATTCCTCCCAACACGATGCGCCAGGGGCATCCCATGCCGCGGACGACATCATTGGTCGTATTGCCTCGCATCCCCAACCCTTTTCCATAGCACGTCCTAGCCATGGCCCCGACCTTTCACGGGCTACATCACAGTCTGGAGCAACCAATTCGTATGCTCCCATGGCACATCACCACCATTCCCACAGACCCTCATGTCCACCTCAGTTCTTTGGTCATGCATCCCCCGCTTACGCCCCCCCCGGTCGCACCTCAGCCCTATTACCACCCGCAGGCTGCACCTACTCTTGTGTCCTCTCAAGCCCAACATGCTTATTACCCACCACAGGCAGCCCCTGCGGAAAACCCACAACCCGCTCCGCAGACATATTTGCAACCCCCATAAGGTTCAGCACCTGCGCAGCCTCCCCCTACTTATTATCCACCGCAGCCTACTCCCACACCCGCACAACCCCAAAACCCACCTGCTGCCCAAGGGCAAGTATACGCCCAACAAAATCCGCAGCAAAACCAAGACAACCAGTGCCAACAGGGCCAGCAAAACCATGGCAAAGGCTGTAACCGTGGGAACAACCCCCCTCCAGAACAAGGTGGTCAACCTCCCAATCCCCCAAACAACAATAACGCGGGACCTGCCAACCAAAACCCTGATCGGCCGCCCAAGCAGGCCAAAAATCATAATTTGCAAACAAACCATCCTTGTTCTATTTGCGGGGTCTATGGCCACTACACACATGCTTTCCCACATTTGGAGCAGGCTCGGCAACTCTGGACTGATGATGCCCATCGCCAAGGGCACGCGGCTCCTCAGGCGCCACCCAACCCCCCACCCCCTCAGCAGCAACCTTTGGTGCTGCAAAACCCCTTACCAACCCAAGGCGTAGTGAACACTCAGCCGTTGGCTACCCCTCAAGGCAACGCGCCCCCACAACAACAGATCACTTATGTCACTCCTGATCAACCCATGTTCGACTCAGGTACCCACCACTTGTTAATGATGTCATCCGCTGATGTCAACCTCCAAACCCGTCGGAACCAATATGGCTCCACCCATGAAGCCCCTCCCGCCGACAAAAACACTAACGTTCATCCCACCAATCAGACGTTACGTATACCTCCGGCTCCACTCGATGGCACCTCCAAAGCACCTCGCTTCCAACTTCGTCGCATTAACAATAACCCCAATGCTCGCGCTGCGTCGAATTACAACATTGTAGATGACTTAGCTCAATCTCTCGCAGCCATGTCTGCGTTAGAAGTCTTAAAAAACTGTCCTCCACAGCGCAAGACTTTGCTCTCCGCCATTGGTGCTATTGACCCAAATGATTCACAATTAATGGCCTTCAATTTGGACCAATCCGAACCACGCCTGCCTTCCACTTTAGCATTCCAAGTTTCTGTTTCCGTTCGAAATCTTGTCATCCATTGGTGCATTATCGTTGAAGGTGCCTCTAAATGCGTTATGTCCACATTCGTTTGGCAGAAGTTGGGATCCCCTACCCTCCAGCAATCCACCACTGCGTTGCGAGCCTACGACGGTCGTTTGGCTCAACCCCAAGGTCTCTTAGCTAATGTCCCCGTCCAGCTAGCTGGTAAAACCATGCTCATTGACATAGAGGTCATCAATGCCCAACTTGATTATAACCTCTTACTTGGCCGCAGCTACATGTATGCCATGCGGTCGGTTGCCTCATCTATTTTTCATACCATGATGTTCCCCCATGACGGACGCGTGGTCAAGGTCGACCAACTCACCTATTACGATCCCAATGCCCCCGTTGCACCCGAAAATGTTCTCCCCATGGTTGAACAACTAGTTTGTGGTGCCACTACTTCGTTTGTTTCCTCCATGGGACCCGGACTTTACTTAGATCCGCCAATGACCTCAACATTCCAATCCATTCCCCCTCGTCACCTACAACCAAAGTATCTGACCTATGTACCCTCTCCCACAATACACAAACACCCAACAATCAACCACCCTTGTTACCCAAACCACCATTGGTACCTAGTCACATTGGTGTTACACCCACCCACACCATCCCCTTCCTATTCCCTCCCTCGGGAGTAGTAAGCGCCCCGGTTATGGCTACTCTCAGCCTCCCCATGTTAACCTTAGGATTACCCGTGTGGTATATTTCGCCTCCCGTTCCCCCGCCAACACCAAATGTCATCCTTCAACCGATGCAACCCATTGTCACTACTAGTCAACCACCTCCCGGTGTCACTACCCCTTCGTCATCTATGAATCCCCCTCCTCTTATCAAGCCCACTGGGGGCAGAGGCCCACAACCATACACTGCTGTTCCCCCTCCCAAGGAAGTTAAACCCCCCCCCCGTGTTTCGTGCTCCCCCCAAATGCTCGTTTTGTGATGAGTTAGGCCATCCAACTCATCAATGTCCACAGTTACTTGCATTACAGGAACACATGCAAATGCTTGACGATGACCCCAACATCCCGGTTGTCGAACTAGATCCAACCCCAAAGCCTCGTGATAAATCACTGCGTACCAACCACCCTTGTGCAATATGCGGTATTTACGGCCATTACTCACATCACTGTCCTGATATCCCAGATTACAGAGCAACTCTCTACGAGATGAATAATTTGGACCTTGAGACAGCACCCCCCACAATTGAGGAGATCCACCCCCCGGTATTATCCCCATTTCTATATCCAAGTCCGGATATACTCAGTGATTATTCAAGCGAATAATCCTCCAATGAAAAATAACTCCATTTGATAAAATAATAATATATAATGATGGATGATTATAAATTACGAAGGATATGGTTGCCTTAAATATGGCTTGGCCATCACATATTGAAGAGACACTTCTCTTCATAAACTATATTTTAATATTATTAACTACTCTTAGGAATAGTTACCTATTTATTACATTTTATTGTTGTAGCATTGCCACTCTCTTAGAGAGGCTTTGTCCTCAAAGCCTTATAATTTTTTCGCACTGTTCTTTGCGATATCGTGGCCGCCGAAACATGTCGATACGAACTGCTAAGTGTAGAGCATAACTTCCGATACGTCGACGGATGAATCCATCCCAAATTGATTTGTTGTGGACTGATGGGATTCCCTACTGATGTGTCGTCAAGAGATTTGATCACATTAGTACCATTATCTTTCGACATTTCCCACTTTTTCAAATATCGGTTTTTATGGTTGGGGTGTCGATAGGGAACTTTCACGATGTCACTTTCGTTTAAGAATGTTGCCTTTAGAGCATTGATCTGAGTTGGAAGTTGTATTTTCGTCTCTTGAGGATTTAAGTTTTTGTTATGTATCTTTTCCAACTTGTTTTCTAACTGCCTATTATCATTTTGAAACTTCTTAATCAATTCGACTTGCGATTTTCTGTCATCTTCAGATGTCTTAAGTTGTTCCTTAAGATATTCATTATGACTTCTGATACAACTATTTTCTTCCTGTTTGTCTAGAAGTTTCCCTTCAATGCCGTCCATAGATTGTTCTATCTTCCGACTATTTTTCAACTTCTTAATTTTTGTGACTAGTATCTTGTTATGATTTCTTAGTCTAAAAATTTCTTCAACATTGCTAGATAATGCTTTATTACTCTTCGCGATCTCTGACTTATGTGTCTTTTTAGAGTCTTCATTTTGTTGTTGAAGAACTTTTATCTGTTGTCGACACTGGCCGACCTCTGATTCTTGAATTTCTAATTTATGTCGTAACTGCATTAGTTCTTCATCTTTGTCGCTAACGATTTTGTTCAAGCGTATTATTTCTACTTCGTAATTATTTATTTCCTTCTTTAAATCTTGATTTTTCAATCTCTGATTGAAATCACTTTCATCTTTTAATTCCTTGATTTGCGCACATAATTTTTCTATGTGATTTTTCTGGTTGGACATTGTTTGTTCATTGAACCGTTCTTGTATCTTATGTAGTTCAATCTTTATTTCTGATTGTGTATTAATGTCTCGTAATTCTTCATTGTCTTTTCAATAGCGCTTTAACTTGGCTTCTAATTTCTCTCGCAAATCAGCTTCCATGGTTTCTGTCTTCTTCGACGGTGGAATGATCTTCTTTGATTTCTTTGATGAGTCTTTCTTAAACTTGGTCATCCTTGTCGTTAACGTGTCTCGACTTCTTAATGAGCCTTCCTTTACTTTGACTTCTTCAATGATAAATGATTGTCCTTGACTTGATTTCTTCGATGATAAGTGTTCTTCGACTTCTTTGATAATAAGGAGTCTTGCTTGGACTTTGTCTTTAATGTCTCCTTTGACTTGGTCTTCTTGACTTGAATTTGCTTTGTTTCTTCAAACAATTCTTATTTCAAAAGAATTGATTTTTATTTTTTTTGATAATAATAATATTATTATTAATATATATATATATATATATTTTTAATAATAATATTATTATATTAACTTTTTATAAACTATATATATAGTTTTTTATTTTAAATATCTAAACAAATATAATATTATTATTATATCGTTTAATATTTAATTTAATTGTTTTTTTCTCTTCCAGGGTTTCGATGGATGGCGGGAGCCAGGGAGGATGGGCGGGAGAGCAGGTGGTGGAAGGCGGCGGTGGAAGAGTGGAGAGGGAGGGGTCGCGGTGGAAGAGTGGAGAGGGGTAGTAGGGAGCGGCTAGCTGGGGAAAGCGTGGGGTGAAGCGTGCGGGGAAGGTTGCAATGGCAGCGACAGCATGATTGCAAAGGTGAAGTGCAGGGGCGAGGCGTTGGAAGAGGCGGGAGATGGAAGGAGGTGGCGTGAGTGTGATGGTAGAGCGGGAAGGGATTGGAGGAGAGGGACCCTGGAGACGGCGGGAGAAGGAGATGGAGAGGTAGTTGGTGGAGGGGGAGTTGTAGATGCGTAAGGAGAGGGAGGGTTGCGCAGTGAGTGGAGGCAGCACGGGAGGGGATGCTACGGTGGAGGGGGATGCGCGGGTTGCTGGGAGGAGGGAGGTACAGGGATGAGCGCACGGGCATAAACTTAGCGTGGGGGGTGGATTGGGAGCTGTGATAAGGACGTGGAGATGCAGAAAGGGCGTGGAGCGGTCCTATGTAGAGATGGGCGTGGCTGGAGGAGTGGTGCAGGTTAGAACGAGGCAGCGTGGAGGGCGTGAATGGATGGAGATGGAGGTCAAAAATCCGATTCAGAGAAACTCTGACACTTATGGCTAAAAGCCTGATTTGGAGAAGCTCCAAGATGTATGGCTAAAAGACAGAATCAGCAGGGCCGAGAACGGTTGGCTCTGATACCAATGCTATATCCGAGTCTGGATATACTCAGTGATTATTCAAGCGAATAATCCTCCAATGGAAAATAACTCCATTTGATAAAATAATAATATATAATGATGGATGATTATAAATTACAAAGGATATGGTTGCCTTAAATATGGCTTGGCCATCACATATTGAAGAGACACTTCTCTTCATAAACTATATTTTAATATTATTAACTACTATTAGGAATAGTTACCTATTTATTGTTTTTTATTGTTGTAGCACCCATCTCGAGAGATTAACACCATTTATATGATCTCTTCGACTACCACTCCCTCGTCAACCGATTTGACAACTCATAATTTCCGCAATGATGAAGAGATCCTCGAGGCTCTCACTGCCCCGGATCATCCCTGGGACGACATGCACCATCGTTCCCATTTCCTCCCAGAAGAATCCTCCTCTACCACAGCTACCCAATTCGTGGTTGAGTCCAAAGATTTCCTTCCCACCAAAGTCGACTGGTTTAAGGATCCTATTCCCGCTCCTGATGCTTTTGAGGAAGGTAACATGGCCAACATCTCACCCGTCATCCACATAGATATCTCTGACCCACCTAGTGCTCTTGAAATCATCACCTTAGGAGCCTCCTACAATGAGTATGAGATTGCCGCGTGCAAAAAACTTTTCCAATAGTTTCGTGATGTCTTTTCCTGGTCCTATACCGAAATGCCTGGTCTCTGTTAACACCTAAAAAGTGCTCACTACCTCATTTCATTATTCACATGACCCATTTGTCCACTCTTCCACCATTTGAGCCTCTAAAGCCACCAAAAGGTCACCAAAAGACCTTAATACACCCCTTTTTCCACTCAAAATGAATATTTTTCCTCAAAAAGGGTCCAAAATTCCCCAAAATATTAAAAAGGGAATAAAAATATTCAAAATATTCAAAAAAGGAAAAAGGAGGGAAAAGGTACCTAAACCATGTTGGTCAATACCATTGGTTTCCTCAAAACCATAATGGTATTCCCCACCACCAAAAACTATAAAAAGGTGGTAAGGGCTCCTCACTTTCAATCCATCCATCATCCTATCCTCATGCTGTCAAAATCTCTCATGAGCTTTTGACCATTGTAGCTATCTTGGAGAAGAGACCTTTGGAGCTTGGAGCTACTCACCTTGGAAGTTGCTCAACACAAATCCTCACCATTTGAGGTATCTTAATACAATACTCATTCTTTTTATTTCTTGTTCTTGAATCATTTTCAGAAAATTTTATTTGTTATATGCACATGCTAGTTAAGTTTAGATTTAGATTTATAATAAATTTTTTGCTTTCAATCTTTGAAACTGCTATCACTTGTTGATAGGTGCCCATTGCACTAAGATTGGTTGCAAAACCAAGGCAACAGTTTTTGGCGACTCTGCTGGCTTTGAATTCTTAGATCTCAGTTTTTTGCTTTAGATCTTAGTTTTTGTTAGTTTTAATCAGTTTAATTCATAGATCTGCTGCTCTAGATCTTGGCCCCTTCTATTGCCATTAACAGCCAGATTTCCATTTTCGGGTTCGTTTTTCGGCGTCCATTTTCGGCTTTCGCCTCGCGGTTTTTTCCCTGACAGTTGCACGTCTCATCGCGACCTTGCGGCTTTTTTCTGCGCGGCTCGCCGCGGCTTCGCGATCAATTTACGTGTTGCACATCACCACTTCGCGGCCATTTTCCGCGCTACACATCGCGACTGTGTGACAGGAATCCGCGCTGCACTTCGCAGCTGAAACCCGCGCGGCCCATCGCGGCTGTTTTCCCGAAACCCGCGATGCAAGTTTTTTCAATTCAGCCAATTCTTTGAAGATTATTTTTTGTTGTATTTTCTGCCCATTTAGCATATTTTACAGTGTTAAATTTCCTGCATTTTTTACAACCATATGAAATCTTTTACTCTTTAGAATGCTTCATTAAAAGTCTTTTTACAAAATTTTCAGAAATTGAAAGAGAGATTTTTCTGCATTTTATCTATATCAAGGTTTTACTGTTTATTTGCTCGATACTTTTCCCAAGCAATTTTTAAGAGATCCATTTATTTCTTGAAGTATTCATGTTATTTGCTTTCCTTCGAATTATTTCAAAGATCCATTATTTTTGAATAGTTTTTTCAAGCATTTACATTTCAAAAATGCCTTTATTTTTTGCAAAACTGGAAGCGACTTTTCTTTCATTTGTAAAATCGCCCAAGCGAGGCAAATCAATTTCAGTTTAAATACCACACTTGCACCCACTCTGCCACATAATTTAAACTGAGCCTTAAAATTTACCTTAAACTCAACCAACTTTTAACCCCACTTGGGGAGCACTTAAAAGAATTTTGTAGTTAGGTAGAATTGAGGGGATAGGTGTTCCAATAACACCCCTCAATTATTACATTTGAGACATAGTTGTTGTCCATTAGGGAACCAAAATCCCCTAGTATTTTTTGGCACGGTCACAACCAGTTTATCAAAGGGCCTCTCCCCTAGGAGGGTTGAAGTCGCCAGACTGGTTCCGGAGGCCTGAGCGGAATACCGCAATCCATTCAGTAATCGAAGGCTACCTTTCGCAGTTCTTGGGGTATCCCTGTATGGGGGTACTGCGGTAAAAGAACCAAATGGCAGATTCACCTTTTCTGAACGTGTCATGAACGGGGTATCCTAGTTGCCACTCTTTAGGATTGTCTACCCGGTGTCCCTCCCAGTAGGGGGATATCTAGACGTTGATTCAACACTCTATATTGTCTGACTTGGATTTCATCACCTTGCAGAGGATATCGTTTGTTGACTCATAATACTTCTAGTTAGGTGTTTTCATGATACATTACCCACCTTTGGTCTAGTAGCACCTCTTTTTTCTAGACACTGTTTGACTGTTGGTATTCTGACCAATTTTGTTGCATCCCTCCACTTATTATAGCACAACTACTATAATAAGTGCTTTTTGAGGTTGATTTTTGGCCTGAGAGCCTTTATTTTCACTCCCCTTTTTTGCACTCTTGGTTGCATTAGGGTTTCGATTTTTTTACATCACCACCTTACACTGAAAATTTTTATTTCTCACCATTGAGAATTTTAGACGATCTCGTCGTCTTCAGGGTGAACCCCCTCAGTTCAGTCTGCTTGGCTCTCCACGTCACCGACGTCGAGCCTTATCCCTTGACTCGACACGTCATCGGCCAAACATACAGTCATCCGATTCTGACACGCCTCACTTCACATCTGATTCTGAGGCTGAATCCGAAAACCCTACTAAATTATCACCAACCAACCTCATGGCTGGAACACAATACGACCCACTTTTTACCAGTACCATTGGAGATACATCCACAAACCCTTCCACTACTGTGCCATCCATGATAACAAAAACCCCTCTAGGCATGCCTAATATGGGGGACACTCCACCTTTAGGTATACCCAACACAGGCCTAGCTCCTATTATGGGTATGCCAAACATAGGGGTCACACCCCCTCTCATTACCACAACCCAGATCCCAGGAATTCCTGGCACTATTCCTAACCCTAGTGTAACCCATGTTGCACTTGGAAATTCTAGCCCATACCAAACCACAGCAGTTGGAGGACACATACCTTCAATACCTAGCATACCCTTAGGGGCTACTGGACCACTACATAATGCCACCATGAATAGCTATGTCCCAGTCACTGCGCCACACCCATCTGCTATTTTACCTTACATGGCTATTCTGAACTTACCAGACTTAGCCAGGCTAACCAATGATCCTATCAGGCATAACCCTACATGGCCACCCATGCCTACAAAGCTCCCCTCGGACATACCCAAGTTTGAAGGAAAACCTGGGGAGGACCCTCAAAACTACATAATGTCTTTTCACCTATGGTGTTCATCGAACTCCATAGTGGATGACTCCATTCGTCTAAGACTGTTGCAACGAACGTTCACTGGATCTGCAGCCAAGTGGTACATCGAACAACCACATGGGACCCACCATACTTTTACATCTCTCGCCTCCACTTTCCTTCAGTTTTTTCAGCTACCTGTACGTTACGATGCAGGAGTTGAAATACTGTTGTCTTGCAGACAGAACACAACTACCCACATCACGGACCACATCCATGAGTGGCGCAAGCGTCGTAGCCTCTGTAAGATTAAACTGGATGACCGTATATTTTTGGACTGGTTTCTTAAATCACTCCTACCCCTCATAGCAAAAGACGTAGATTCCGAAAGACCCCATTCAGAGGAAGAATCTATCCTAAAAGCTCAGCAATTCGACCTAATTTATGCCCAATCAGGCTATCTCTACACTATCATACCGGACGCCCCACGAGGCGATTCTTCAGGAGGTGACGCGCCGGGGGCATCACATGCCGCTGATGGTATTATTGGCCAAGTCACACCGCAAATTAAAACTTTTAGCATGGTGAGCACCATAAATGCCCCAGACCTCTCTAGGGCTACATCTAATTCTGGAGCGACAACTTCCTACGCTCCAACGAATCAGACTCATCACACTCATGGACCCTCTTGTCCACAACATTGCTATGGGAAAGCACCATCGACATATGTACATCCCACATACTATAACCAACCTGCCACCCAGAACCCGATTCAGTTCCCGCCACAACCAATGTATTACCCACAGCAAGCTACAACAGCTAACCCAACGCCTCCAATAGCTCAGGGTTACCAACAACCCCAGCAGGTAACTGGACCACCTCCAGCCCCACCAGCTTATTATCCACCGCAACCTGCTCCCGCACCTGCGGCAAACCAAAATCCTCCCGCTGCTCACAGGCAAGTGTACACACAACACAATCAGCCCCAACATCAAAACAACCAACGCAACCAGGGTGGACAACAAAACCGTGGAAGAGGACGTAACTGTGGCAACAACCAACAACATAATCAAGGTCCACCACCTCTCAATCCTCAAAATAATAACAATGCTGCTCCTCCCAACCAGAATCCGGATCGTCATCCCAAGCAGCCCAAAAACAATAACCTGAGAACAAACCATCCATGTTCTATATGTGGAGTCTATGGACACTACACTCATAACTGCCCCCACTTAGAGAAAGCACATCAACTTTGGGTTGACGATGCCAACCGCCAAGGCCACGCTGGACAACCATCTCCACTCAACCAACCGCAACCCATGGTATTACAAAACCCCTTACCAACCCAAGGCGTAGTGAACACTCAGCCGTTGGCTCCCCCTTAAAGCAACGCGCCCCCACAACAACAGATCACTTATGCCGCTCCTGATCAACCCATGTTTGACTCAGGTACCCACCACTTGTTAATGATGTCATCCACTGATGTCAACCTCCAAACCCGTCGGAACCAATATGGCTCCACCCCTGAAGCCTCTCCCGCCGACAAAAAAACTAACGCTCATCCCATTGATCAGACGTTACGTATACCTCCGGCTCCACTCGATGGCGCCTCTAAAGCACCTCGCTTCCCACTTCGTCGCATCACCAATAACCCCAATGCTCGCGCTGCATCGAATTACAGCATTGTAGATGACTTAGCCCAGTCTCCCGCAGCCATGTCTGCTTTAGAAGTTTTAAAAAACTGTCCTTCACAGCGCAAGACTTTGCTCTCTACCATTGGTGCTATTGACCCCAATGATTCACAACTGATGGCATTCGATTCGGACCAATCTGAACCACGCCTGCCTTCCACTTTAGCATTCCAAGTTTATGTTTTCGTTCGGAATCTTGTCATCCATCGGTGCATTATCGATGAAGGTGCCTCTACATGCGTTATGTCCACATTCGTTTGGTAGAAGTTGGGATCCCCTACTCTCCAGCAGTCCACCACTGCGTTGCGAGCCTACGACGGTCGTTCGGCTCAACCCCAAGGTCTCTTAACTAATGTCCCTGTCCAGCTGGCTGGTAAAACCATGCTCATTAACATAGAGGTCATCAATGCCCAACTTGATTATAACCTCTTACTTGGCCGTAGCTACATGTATGCCATGCGGGCGGTTGCCTCATCCGTTTTTCGTACCATGATGTTCCCCCATGACGGACGCGTGGTCAAGGTCGACCAACTCACCTATTACGATCCCAAGGCCCCCGCTGCACCCGAAAATGTTTGCCCCATGGTTGAACAACCTGCTTGTGGTGCAACTACCTCATTTGTTTCCTCCATGGGACCCGAACTTTACTCCGACACGCCGATGACTTCTACATTCCAATCAATTCCACCCCCATCACCCGCGACCCACGTCTCTGACCTCTGTACTCTTTCCCACAATACACAAACACCTAACAATCAACCGCCCTTGTTACCCAAACCACCATTGGCACCTAGTCACATTGGTGTTACACCCATCCACACAATCCCCTTCCTATTCCCTCCCTCGGGAGTAGTAAGCGCCCTGGTTATGGCTACCCTCAGCCTCCCCGGGTTAACCTTAGGCTTATCCGTGTGGTATATTTCGCCTCCCATTCCCCCACCGACACCAAATGTCGTCCTACAACCGGTGCAACCCATTGTCACTGCTAGTCAACCACCTCCCGGTGTCACTACCCCTTCGTCATCTGCGAATCCCCCTCCTCTTATCAAGCCCACTGGGGGCAGAGGCCCACAACCATACACTGATGTACCCTCTCCCAAGACATTTAAACCCCCCCCCCCCCCCCCCCCCCCCCCGTGTTTCGTGCTCCCCCCAAATGCTCGTTGTGTGATGAGTTAGGCCATCCAACTCGTCAATGTCCACAATTACCTACATTATAGGAACAAATGCAAATGCTTGACGATGACCCCAACATCCCGGTTGTCGAACTAGATCCAACCCCTAAGCCTCGTGATAAATCACTACGTACCAACCACCCTTGTGCAATATGCGGTATTTACGGCCATTACTCACATCACTGTCCTGATCTCCCAGATTACAGAGCAGCTCTCTACGAGATGAATAATTTTGACCTTGAGATGGCACCCCCCACAATGGAGGAGATCTACCCTCTCGTATCACCCCCATCCGGAGAGACTAACACCATTTATATGATCTCTTTGACTACCACTTCCTCGTCAAATGATTTTACCACTCAAAGTTTCCGTAATGATGAGGAGATTCTAGAGGCTCTTACTGCCCCTGATTACCCCTGGGAAGACATGCACCATCATTCCTACTTCCTCCCAGAACAGTCCTCCTCCACTACAACCACCCAATTTGCGGTCAAGTCCAAAGATTTCCTCCCCACCAAAGTCGACTGGTTTAAGGATCCTATTCCTGCTCCTGATGCCTTTGAGGAAGGGAACATGTCAAACATTTCCCCTATTATCCAAATCGACATTTCCACCACACCTGGAAAACCTGAGCTCATCTCGCTAAGTGCATCATGCACTCAAGCGAAAACTCGGGCATATAAGGAACTCTCCCAAGAGTTTCATGATGTCTTCGCCTGGCCCTACACCGAGATGCTTGGCCTCGATCCTAAAATTATGGAACATCACATCGACGAACATGTCCACCCAAGAACTTTTACTGAAGGGGACCTTGTCCTCACCTACGATCAGGCTCATGACAAAACCGGGAAAGGAAAGTTTGTGTCCATGTGGCAAGGCCCATACATTATACACACTTGCCTCGAACAGGGGGCATACATTTTGACCGATTCAGAGGGTAACGGGTTGTACCTCAAGCGATTTTACCCATAGTAAATCTGATGGACACCACCATCCATTATTGTACAGTATTATTTTGTTTTTCACAAAAAGTTCAAAAAACCTAAAATATTTGTTTTCTCTGCTTGACCACAGATAGATACTGTTCCACTCTGCTTACGTCGGGCATTTTTCCATGCCCCCCCTGTCACCTCGATTTGCATGCCGTATCGGTCGTTCTCCATTTTTTACGGGTCTTATATCGTCGGATTCAGTTTTTCGCACTTGTGATGATGCTTGAGATCATTTCTCGCTCTCACGCCCAGATTTTTTGGGCATTTTTCCCATGCCCCCTCGTCACCTCGGTTTATGTGCCGCATCGACCGTTCTCCATTTTTAACGAGTCTTATATCACCGGATTCAGTTTTTCGTGCTCGTGATGATGCTTGATATCATTTCTCGCTCTCATGCCCAGATTTTCGGGCATTTTTCCCATGCCCCCTTGTCACCTCGGTTTGCATGCCACATTGGGTGTTGCCCCATTTTGACAATCTTTATGTCACCGGATTCAGTATTTCGCACACATGATGATGTTTGAGACCTTTTCTCGCTCTCATCAATCCCTTTTTGTTTGGTATAATTTTACCCATTTTTCGGGCCGAGCAATCCCTTTTACGAAAAAGGCACTTGGGGAGTTTCTGTTAAGCTCTTTTCTGACTCCTAAAACAATGAAAAGATCGCCGAGCAACCTTGCTTCCTTTCATGCTCGCTAAACGTATCTGAAAGGGTGTCTACCTGGTATAAGTTTACCCCTTTTCCGGACCTTGTAGACTAATTACGAAAAAGGAATACTCTAGTCACACCGGTTAGAAGAGTTCTCCATTTGCATCATTTTATGCTTTTTCGGGCCTTGGAGACTAACTTACGAAAAAGAACACCAATGGAGTCCCCTTACCGCTTTCAGACTCTCTAAACATGAAAGAGACTACGAGCAATCACCATCCTGGGCTCGTAAAAACCAACAGGATGGTACTCACAACCACTACAGAGTCTTCTTATCATTTTCAGACTCCTTAAAAATGAAAGCACCCATGAGCACGAACAGTCCTAGGCTCACAAAATCCACAGGATGGTACCATTTCAGAGCACACTTTTATCCCTTCTTGGAGCTCATTAAAACTACGAAGAAGGACCCAATGGTGCTTCTTGGCACCACAACAGATCACGTCTACTCATATGGCATCTTCCCCATTTTGGTCGCCTTTGTTCAGAGTATTCTGCAGTATGTCACCCTGAGAATCCCTCGACAGCACCTATCAGCTCGTCCCCTCAGTTAATACATACCCTTCAGTCCTTAAAATCTATGATCCCCGCACCTACAAGTCAGTTCCCCACACTTCCAGGTCAACCATGTCATCATGCTCTGAACAAAGGAAGTTTGAGTCTACCCACTATATGACCCCAGTTACTTCCCATCCCCACAAGTATTTCAGTCCTACCATCAGTACCACCACACTTCAGTTCTACACCTTGCGCTCCTATCAAGGAAACATCATTGCCTTGTTAGTTGTTGGTCTCCCTCTGTCAACGACAACCAAATTTATTCCAGAGGATAGACCTAGAGGTCCCTGTGTCTTGGACTCATCACCATTTATGATGAGTGCCTACGAACCATTTCGAGAAGAGTCCTCAGTGCCTCTCCAAATGGTTGTTTCTCACATGCTCGACTTCAACACCTTGATCGCATCGTTGAGACTCGCACAGGGTATTGGTCTGTTCAGTTATTTGTTCAAGACCTCGGATACCACCTGACTCTTCCACATTTGAGAGTCTACTTATGGAAACAACCAGTTACATTTTTTCTATAGATATCTGAGTTGCGCGTGGCGACAGTATTCAATAGTACCCCAGTTTTATACTCCCTCGAGTATACAGTTACAAGTACTTCCCAGAGATGGCTCACAGTCATTGAGTCCCTACAGATGTTGGACACCTTCAGTTTCAGCAGTTCATCAACCCTTCTGACACCTTATTCAGAATGGTTGATGCTCTATTCCAGTGTATCATTTATTGAGATCAATCATATTATGATCATGAGTACATCCCAAAATAATGTCCCCTCCAAACCATTATGATGTACCAGCAGATTTTTTATGTATTTTTCAGGTCCCCCTTCTTGGGACTAATTGTTATGTATATGTCTTGATACGAGCATGGGTATGCCTGCCTCGTCCATTATCAGAGCTTATCCCTCATTCATATTGAGGCCATGTAATATTGTTTATTTTGAAGCTTCCAAGGGTCGTGGATCCAGTCTCCAATCGGTCTCTTCTCTTCCCCAAACCCCAGAAAAAAAAAGACAAAATAACTATGATGTCTATCGGCCATACGATGAGCTCCTGCCCTCACACATCAGGGGGCAATCTGTTAACACCTAAAAAGTGCTCACTAGCTCATTTCCTTGTTCACATGACCCATTTGTCCACTTTTCCACCATTTGAGCCTCTAAAGCCACCAAAAGGTCACCAAAAGACCTTAATACACCCCTTTTTCCACTCAAAATGAATATTTTTCCTCAAAAAGCATAAAAAAACCCTCAAAAAGGGTCCAGAATTCCCAAAAATATTAAAAAGGGAATAAAAATATTCAAAATATTCAAAAAATGAAAAAGGAGAGAAAAGGTACCTAAACCATGTTGGTCAATACCATTGGTTTCCTCAAAACCATAATGGTATTCCCCACCACCAAAAACTATAAAAAGGTGGTAGGGGATCCTCACTTTTGATCCATCCATCATCCTATCCTCATGCTGTCAAAATATCTCATGAGCTTTTGACCATTGTAGCTATCTTGGAGAAGAGACCTTTGGAGCTTGGAGCTACTCACCTTGGAAGTTTCTCAACACAAATCCTCACCATTTGAGGTATCTTAATACAATACTCATTCTTTTTATTTCTTGTTCTTGAATCATTTTCAGAAAATTTTATTTGTTATATGCACATGCTAGTTTAGTTTAGATTTAGATTTATAATAATTGTTTTTGCTTTCAATCTTTGAAACTGCTATCACTTGTTGATAGGTGCCCATTACACTAAGCTTGGTTGCAAAACAAAGCCAACAGTCTCGACCCCACTATTATAGAGCACCACATTGACACATGGCCCGATATACCCCTCGTTCGCCAGAAACAACGCCCCATTCATCCTTCAAAGCTCCCCGCTGTTAAAGCAGAGGTTGAGAAACTTCGCAAAGTGGGATTCATTTATCCTATCGCATATACCACCTAGGTTTCAAACCCCGTCCCTGTTAACAAAAAACAAGGCACCATTAGAGTATGTACTAACTTCCACGATTTAAACCGCGCTTGTCCCAAAGACAACTTCCCCACGCCATTCATTGACCAACTCATCGATGCGTGTGTGGGACATGAAGTCCTATCTTTCATGGACGGTTTTTCCGGATACAACCAGATTCAAATCCGTAAGGAGGATTAGTACAAGACTGCCTTTACCACCCCATGGGGAACCTTTTCCTATCGCGTCATGCCTTTTGGCCTCAAAAATGCTGGTGCCACCTTCCAGCGGGCCATGACCTATTGTTTTCACGACTTGGTCCATATCCTGCTAGTCTATCTTGATGACCTTACAGCTCGTTCCCGAAAACGATCAGACCACCTTAACAACCTCCGGCAAGTTTTCCTGCGTTGTCACAAATATAAAATCCGCTTGAACCCACACAAGTGTGTCTTTTGCATTCCAGCAGGCCGGTTGTTGGGTTTCATTGTTTCCCAAAAAGGAATTACTGTTGATCCCCTGAAATTCCAAGCCATCTTAGACCTTCCCTCTCCTCACACGTTCCGGCAACTCCAAAGTCTGCAAGGGCGATCCAATTTCCTTCATCGTTTCGTTCCTGATTACGCCACTACCGTTCATGGTTTCTTACACCTGCTTCGTACCAACATACCCTTTGTTTGGGATGAGCAAGCAGAAGATGCATTCGGAGCCCTCAAGAAAGCTCTCACACAAGCCCCCTTAATCTCCCCTCCGGATTTCTCTCAGGACTTCATCCTTTACGTCTCGGCATCCGATTATGCCGTGTCTGGAGTCCTTGTTCAAGAATACGCCTCTCACCAGGAGCATGTCATTTATTATGTCAGCCAGACCTTGTCTAGACCACCCCTACGTTACTCATATGAGGAGATACTAGCCCTCGCTGTGGTCTTTTTCGTCCAAAAATTGTGACAGTACATTTTGCTTAGTCATACCACAGTTGTCGCCGACTCCAACCCCATGGTTTATCTCTTAAACCGATGGCTCCTGCAAGGTCGTGTTGCTAAATGGGTCATTATCCTCCAGGAATATGACCTCACTTTCCGAACACCTAAGAGCAATAAATCCCTCGCGCTTGCCTAGCTCATCACCGATCTTCCCTCCCTTCTGCCGTCCCCACAAATATCCGATGAGTTACCCGACAATCACTTGTTCATCATCTCATCTGATGACCCATGGTACGGTGATATTTTGTTATACCTGTGCATGCAGAAGTTCATACCCAACATCAATCGTCATGGACGCTGTCGTATCCGTCACCAGGCCTCTCGATATCTCCTCTTAGGCGATGTCCTTTACCAGCGAGGGGTTGACACGATTCTTCATCGTTTCGTTACACACGAGGAATCCGAACACGTCCTCAATGACTGTCATAGCGGTGCCTACGGTGGACATTTCTCTGGAATGGCCACCACCCAAAAGGTCATCCACGCCAGATACTTCTGGCCCACCCTCTTCATCGACTACATCACAGCGGTCAAACATTGCCACAATTGCCAACTTTTTGCCCCCAAGGCCCGGACACCACCCGCTCCGTTACACCCAGTCGTCACCGTTGGTCCCTTTTGTAAATGGGCCATCGAATTCATGGAATGTAAACCCCCATCTGCCAACGGCCATAAGTACATCATTGTCGCCGTTGATTACTTCACCAAATGGGCGGAAGCCATGCCCACCTTCAATTGTACAGCTGACACCGCTGCCCGTTTCTTTTTCAACCACGTTATCACTCGTTTCGGGGTCCCCAAACAGTTGGTATTAGACCATGCTTCCCACTTCGAAGATTCCATTTGGCGTGAGTTATCCACCCTCCTTAAGTTCTAACATCAGTATTCCTCTGCTTACTACCCCCAAGGAAACGGCCAAGTAGAGGACATTAACAAAATCTTAAAAACCATCCTTCAATGCACTGTTGACCGGCATAAGTCCAATTGGCACCACACGTTGTTCCCTGCCTTATGGGCTTACTGTACATCCACCAAGACCGCCACTAGTTTTACCTCGTTTCATTTAGTTCACGGTGTAGAATTTGTCCTCCCCATCGAGTGTCAGTTACCTGTCTTACACATCGTCGTCGAGCTTCTCCCTGACGCCTCCCCACTCGAGCAACGTCTGCTATCACTAGAACAAGCTGATGAAGACCGTCGTACCACTCTCCAGACCATTGAAGCCGCCAAGAACCGCTCCAAAGCTGGTTACGACAAACATGTACACCTTCAAACTTTCCATGAAGGGGACCTCGTCCTCGCCTATGACCAAGCCCACGACAAAACTGGTAAAGGGAAGTTTGAATCCATGTGGCAAGGCCCTTACATCATGCAGACCTACCTCGGCAATGGGGCATACATTTTAACTGACTCCGAAGGTCACCCTTTGCTCAACCCCCGTAATGGGTTGTATCTTAAACGCTTTTATCCCTAAATAACCCGTGGCCCCATTGGTCCGTATTGTACAGTTTGCTCTCTTTTTGTTTTTCACCTTTTTTACCACAATCTCACATTCATCATTTTTGCATGATCACAGATGGACCCTCTTCCACCTCATTACATTGGCTTCGTTGATGGAGCAAGCTGCTGGTCTCCAAACCTGGCTTCTGCGGCATGGGTCTTATATTCCCCTTCACATGAATTGATTCGCCTTGACGGAATATGTATAGACATTGCTACCAATAACCAGGCGGAATATGATGTTGTGACCGGTCTCTTGACTGCTGCCCTCTAGATGGGCATATGTCACCTTCATGTATTCCTTGAATCCCAGCTACTTGTCTCCCAGCTCAACAACTGCTACCAGGTGCGTGATCCCTGCCTCTTTCGAAAATTCCTGCGCACAAAACAACTTAGCCGACAGTTTGAATCCATAACATTCACCCATGTCCCAAGAGATCAAAATAGTGTCGCAGATCAAATGGCTAACAACATCCTAGATTGGCATATCAATCACACCATGTAAAACATCCAGCATGCATCATCCTCCCATAAACATCTCATCAAACACATATAAAAACCCAAAACAAATTGCCAGGGGCATCCACGTGCCTATCACCACATAAACATTTGCATCCATGTGCAATAAAAATAAAACCACATTACTATACAAGGGCATCCACGTGCCTAATCCTACATACATCATGTTGCATCACATACAATACACAAGGGGCATCCACGTGCCCATCATCCTATACTACTTGCATCCACGTGCAGTACAAACATATAACAAACCATAAGCGCATCCACGTGCGTACACTAACTCATTATCGTAAAAAGGTGCATCCATGTGCATATATATATATCAAAAAATTAATGTCAATATGCTACACATGTCCTGAGTACCCCCGTACTCAGCTATACAAAAAATATATATACATCCCTACACCTCATAGAATACGTGCCGTAGCTACAAAATCGGGGGGGAGTCCCCTGTACTCCCTAATGAGAGTCATACCCTGCGTCATTTCCTGCATCAGCTGCCTCTGAGTCCTCCTCTCGCTCCTCCTCCGGCAGCTCCTTATCCCCTGCGAGCTCATGTGCTCGACCCCTATCCGCCAAGATAGCCACCCGGATCGCGATCGACTGGAACTCTCGTGGCACCCTCATGCAATCCTGAATCACCTCTGGATCCACGCCACACCACCCATCATCAATCACTCCAACCAGCAACCGATCTAGAAGCATCCGTACGGACTCTAGAGTCCCCTCAGCGTCCCGTCGATGCACCTCCCCTCTGCCTGGCAGGGCTGGTACCGCCACATGCCCCCTGCGCACTACATGTCCTGGTGGTGGTCTCGGGCCAACATCTGTAGATCACACATCCGTCAGCAACAGTATATCAAAAAACCTATCATACACAAATCTTGACATCCATAACATGGAATAGAATCAGTACGTACCATCTGGTCCCCATGCCTGTCCTGGCGCCCGTGGTGCCTTCGGATCCCCGGTGTAGTCCATATCTCTGTATGGAAAGTCATCCAGTGTCAGCGGCATCTGCAGCCACTGTAGGTACAGCTCCTGAGTGAAGTACCTACCCACCTCACCGCCACCCCGGCGGTTCATCATCTCTCCCCACCGCACCATGCGCGGCTCCCTCAGTCCTCTTGCCCTGACCGGCACCCGCGGCCGTAGTGTCGGTACCTGCTCCATGAAGAAAGCACATAGAAAGGATCCATAACAGAATCCCTTGCCAGATTCCTTCACCGATGTCAGCTGTCGCTGCACACAAGTGAGGAACATCTGGCCCTACGCATAATAGACACCATCCAGTACCCGCTCCACTAGCTGCATTTGGCCCCCAGACACCTTCTCAGGTGACTAGGACCCCAAAACTCGAACCACACACGCCGCAATAGCCTATACTACTGGCTCCTGAAGGTCCACCACCCGGAGTGCATTCCTCTGCACCCTCGCCTTTGGAACATAGTATCGCTCCAGCGTATCCTCCATATCTACATCCGCAGATACTCGTGGCTGCGTATCCGCTACCCTACCCAGACAGGGCAACCCCGTTAGGAAGTAGAGATCTGCAAGGGTGAGATCCACCCTCTCCCCTTGCACCCTGAAATCCTGAATGTCAGGATCCCAAAATCTCACTAGACGGTTCAGCAATAGCGCTACTGAACGCATCATCGGTATGTGTGAACTTCAGAAGTCCGCACAATCCTAGCGTCGACCGCACATGACGATCCCTCCAGATAACCTCTACTATCTCGTCCGGGACCTCCCGCTCTCGCCATAGCACCAGCGGCATCCTGTCAATCACACAAGGCAAACTCATCAGACTCATGTCAAACGAAGTAAACCTGCCCCCCCCCTGGGGAACCCTAATAGCTCGATCCCAATTGCAGCTTTAGGACCCCTTGTCGTGGTTTCCGACCGCGACTATCAGGGCTATAGTCGCGATCCCAAACCGCGCCTGTAGGATCCGAACTCGCAGTTTCGAACCGCGTGTTCAACCTCGAAACGTGCAGTACCAGACCGTGTATTTCGACCTGAACATCGTGGTCCCCAGCCACATGATCCAGCCTGGAAGCCGCGGTCCCCGACCGTGGTTTCACCCCACAAACCCGCGGTCCACCCACGTGGACCGTACAATAAAATCCCCTAGGACCCACCACCCTACCCCCAACCCAATGAAAATGCAGGTATGAGTTTGTCGGAATACCTGTAACTCCCGGATCTGAAAACGGCCGGTAGGATCATCCAGAAACGCCACCTCAGCTCTGGTCCACTCTGATCACTAGTCAAAGTCAACAAGTCCAAATGACACTTGTCATGTTGGACCCACTCACTATTTATAGTCCGTTGACTTTTTCTTGTTTTGGCCATTCTGAACCCATACGGAGTCCATTTTTCGAACCGTTTCCACCACTAGAATCAACACGATGCGACCGTCATGATGGTCAACTTGTTCTCTTAGTTTTTCAACTTCATTTTTTGAGCATTTTTTAGACACCACTCATCGCCTCGATTTGCGTGCCACTTCGGCTGCTCTCCATTTTTGGTATATTTTAAGCTCTTTTCTGACTCGTAAAACAATGAAAAGATCACCGAGCAATATTGCTTCCTTTCATGCTCGTTAAAGTATCTAAAAGGGTGTCTATCTGGTATAAGTTTAACCCTTTTCCAGACCTGGTAGACTAATTACGAAAAAGGAATACTCTAGTCACACCGGTTAGAAGAGTTCTTCATTGCATCCTTTTATGCTTCTTCGGGCCTTGGAGACTAACACATGAAAAATCAACCCCCTGGAGTCTTCTTATCGCTTTTAGACTCTCTAAAATTGAAAGCAACCACGAGCATGAACTGTCCTCGGCGCGTATAAATCCACACGACAGTACCATTCCATCTTTTCAGAGTCTTCTTATCGCTTTCAAAATCCTTAAAATTGAAATCAATCACGAGCATGAACTGTCCTGGGCTCGTACAAATCCACACGACAGTACCATTCCATTATTTCAGAGTCTTCTTATCGCTTTCAGACTCCTTAAAATTGAAAGCAATCATGAGCATGAACTGTCCTGGGCTCGTATAAATCCACACGACAGTACCATTTGATACGCACTTCTTCTAGTTCCTTAACCCATGAAGAAGTCCCCCCGTGCCTCTTGGCACTATGATCGATCATCTCGGCAGCACCCCCAATCAGGTCTCCTTTGTTCAGAGTAGTGTGCAGTCTCCTACCATTTTACACCAGCTTGAGTATCACTCATCCCAGTCACTATCCTCGATCCAGTACAGCTATGTTCCCTTTCCCACTAGTCAGTTTCATATGCTTCTTGATCGTACCCGCCATCATACTCTGAACAAAGGAAGTTTGAGTCCACCCACTCTACTTGCCCAGTTATCCCCCATAGTCTGTCATTCCTACCATCAGTACTCTCATACTTCGGTTCTCCACCTCGTGCTACTATCAAGGAAACACCATTTCCTTGCTAGTTGCAGGTCTCCCTCTGTCGACGACAACCCCTCTATTCCAGAGGATAGACCCAGAGGTCCCTGCGCCTTGGACCCATCACCATCTGTGGTGAGTGCCTACGGACCATTCTGAGAGGAGTCATCATTGCCTCTCCAAGTGGTTGTTTCTCAAATGCTCAACTTCACCACCTTGATCGCATCGTTGATAATCGCGCAGGGTTTATATCCTTCAGTTATAGGTCGAAGACCCCGGATTTCCCCCGACTCTAGCACATTGGTGAGTCACTTTGGAACACCCAGTTATATGTTCCTGTGGAAGTCTGGGTTGCGTTGGCGATTGTGTTCGAAAGCCATCCAGTTATATGATTCCTTGAGTACCCAGTTCAGTTCCAGTTCAGTGTACCATTGAGAGTATGACTCCCCATCACTATGATCCAGCAGCTCATCAGTTCCTCTGGTACCCCACTCAGCAGCACTATAGTTATTCCAATGTATCAATTCTTCAGCTCAGACATGGTCAGCCCAGCAGTATGTCCCAGATTTGTGTCCCCTCTAGACCCTTATGATGTACACAATGGTTCTCTATGTATCCTACAGGTCCCCCTTTTTGGGCCTCACAGTTATTTTTATGTATCTTGATATGAGCATGGGTATGCCCGCCTCGTCCATCTATTGAGATTCTTCCTCATTCATTATTTGAGGCCATGTATATTTCAGGTCCCCATATTTTGGACCCCATTGTTATTATTGTTCTATATCTTGATACGAGCATGGGAATTCCCGCCTCGTCCATATGATCAGATTATTCCTCATCCATTATTGAGGTCATGTACTTTCATTTTTTGCAGTTTGTTCGGGACCGTTGTTATGAGCTCTATTTCTTCTCTTCTCCGCACCCCAGGAAAACCATAAAAGACTTATGATGTCTGTCGGCCATAGGATGAGCTCCTGCCCTCACACATCAGGGGGCAATCTGTTAACACCAAAAAAGTGCTCACTACCTCATCTACCCCATTACATGACTCATTTGTCCATATTTCCTACCATATCTACCTTCAAAAACCTTAAAATCCCATTAAAAAGCCTCCAAAAGGCCACAAAACCATCAAAAAAGCCTCCGAAAGGCTAAAAAACCCCTTTTCCCAAAAAAATTATCAAAAATTCCTCCAAAATAGCAAAAACCCTCTAAAAAGGGCATAAAAAATATTTAAAAAGGAGGAAAAAGAGGAAAAAGGAGGAAAAAACCCTATACAGCTGACCTAAACCATATGGTTCCCAAAACCATCGGCCAACACTCCACCACTAAAAACCTATAAATAGGTGATGGAGACCCGTCATTTCATATCCACGGTCAAATACACCCTTACTCTGCCAAAATCACTCTTGAAACCCTAGCTCACCCTTGAGCTACTTTCACCCTTGAGTGCCCCTTTTGGCCCATTTCCAACCCTTTGGAGAAAGAGAAGGAGCAAAGCTGGAGTTTGGAGCAACCCTCTTGGACTATTGCAAGAACTTCACCAACCTCTACACCTGAGGTAAAATTTTAATACAAAAAAAAAAATCTTCACCATATTTCCATGTTTTGTTATGTTTATTAATGCTCATGCTAGTTTAGAATTCGTATTGTTTTATTACTTTAATTTACTATTTATTGAACTGCTACTAAGGAGTCCATTCTCCTTAGTAGGTGCTCATTTGCACAAACTAGGGTGAAAAACCTAGCTACATGTGCGCATTTACCACTTGTTTAGGATAGGTGTTGATTCCCTTCAACACCATCTCTTTTCCATTTTCTCCCTTGAAGGTCATTTCAGGGACTTGGTAGTCTACTTAATGCTTCCCATTGGAGTGCATCCATTGTACTCCCAAAACCATGTTAGTGTCAGCCACATCAACAACATAAAAACTATCTGTAATGGTATCTTCTCCTATACAAATCTGCAATTTAGGAATCCATCTACAACAGTTCACGAAATGATTACCTGAAATGATAGTAGTGAAGCCTCCAAATTTTTTAGTGTGTATCTCTCTTCTTTCAACCAAATTTGAATCAATGAAGTTGTGTGTAGCTCCTCCATCCACCAACACAATGACTGATTGTCCTTGAACCACTCCTTTGAATTTGAGTTTATGGTAGTGAGGTACTCCTGAGAGTGTTGCAATCTTTCCCACCTCGGGGGTAGGTCCTTCTTCTGCAGACTCATAGGCCACTTCTACATCTATTCGGGCCTCTTCTTCTTCTTCAGCAGCTTCGCTCTCTAAGTAGACTTCAATCTAGTGTTCCTTTCCCTTGGAACATCAATGTCCTGGAACCCATGGCTCCTGATAGGTGAAGCACAACTTCTTTCTTCTCATCTCATCTCGGTCCTTAGCATAGCTATCCTTTTTGAAATTTCCAGTAGGACTCTTCATTGGTGGTATTTGGTTCTTGAACTGAGTAGGACCAACAGTTCTTGGAGGAAATCTAGTCCTTGGAAGAGAGTCTTGCAAGTCTTTGGTTCGACTTAGTGCATTTTGCAAGGTAGGGGGTCTGTAAGCTTTCACCAAGCCTTTCAAAGGTTTCGATAACCCTTCAATGAAAAATAAGATCAGCCTTGCTTCTGAAATGTCAGAGACCATCACAACTAATTTTTGGAACTCTGAGATGTAATCTTCAGGGGTTCCAGTTTGCTTCACATGTGCTATTTCTCTAAAGGTGATCTCAGGATCCCTTCTCTCAAACCTTTTGGCCAACCTTCTTGTGAACTCTTCATAGGTGGTCACTTGGTCATTCCCAAGAGTCTTTAGGCCATGAAAACACCATTCATTTCCTAGTCCATCTAAGTGTAGAGTATCCATCTTGATGGCATCTCTTTCAGCCATTGGATTCAGCTGAAAATGTGTGCCAAGTATTTGAATCCAAGAGTTAGCAGTGAATTTTTGTGAACCATCAAAATAGGGTAAAGAAATATTACCAATGGAATTTCTGAGTTCATAGTTCTGATTTTGCATTTTGAAGCCTCCTCTTGGGTTGGACTTGTATTGCATATCACAAAATTCTTTGAATGATAAGGAGTTTTTTCATTCTTCATTCAATGTAAGGTACTCAATTAACTTGTCCTCCAATGAGGCAAGACCTCCATTTCGAAACTCACGTTCTTCTCTTTGTTCTTCAGTAAACTTGGGCATAGTAGGCTTGTAGTACGATGGTGTCCCCATATTGAATTCCTCAGGGCAATTGTGAGGCCCAGTCTTTGAGAAAATATGGCCACCACTGCTCCTCCTCTTGCCATGTGGAGTACCATTATTGCTCCCTTCTCCTAGCTTGCTCCCTAGCTATTGGGCTAAGAACTCTCTAGCCTCCTTTCGAGACTGAACAATATTGAGTGAGATATATTGCATCCCTTTCATCATGGTTTGAACCAAGAGTTTGAACTCCTTTTCTTCATTGTGAAACATGTCTGATTCTTCTTGTAGTTTCCCTTCACTAGAATTAATTTCTTCTTCCTCTTCTCCTTCTGACAAGGGGTCTTTCTTCTTGTAATATGAATATCTTCTTGGACTCGTAGAAATAATTCAAGAGATGGTTCATAGTACCATTCTCTGATACCACTGTAATGTACCAACTTATATTAGTGATACAAAAACTCTTTTCTTCTCAAAATTAATTGAAACAATGACTGGGGAAGCTGGATTAACTAAGGATGGGAAAAATCAAAAGCTATGGGAGGATGGAAGGATCTGATATGGAATTATACCTATGCACAAAGTATTGAGACCTTTTATGTTTCAAGAGAATCAAGGCTTCAATTTACTCCAATGCTCCTGGGCCCCTCAGCATATGCAGACTAGTATGGGAGGAAACTTGATTGGATGGTGGGAATGGGTGTTTCAAACATCAAAGAGGATAAATATAATTCATTTACAGTCATTGAACCATAAAATATAATTCCATAAATTTTCATAAATATATGATTAAGTCTCACATTATTACTAATAAAATTTCCTTCTAGGACTGCTCAACTAGTGTGATTTATGGGCTCCCAAAAAGTATTCAAACGACCACTAATTTCTGAATTAAGACTTGTATAATGACATATGACATGTTACTCAACTATAGAAACAATAATTACTTCATTTGGACTCATACTCATTCATATATGAAATACACATTGGAAACTAATCAAATTCTAGCTAAATCTAGAAGGGGTGGAGAAATAGGAGAAGAAATCAGAGTTCTGTAATTTTTATTGATATGAATAATATCATAATATTTCATCCACTATAATTAAATCATAAATAGGCCAATATTCCTCTCAAAACACTATGGAAATATCTCTCTTATTCTACATAAGAAACTAGCTCCAGAAACTCATAGAAAGCTTGAAAATATGAACTCTGAACTGGATGATGATGCTTATGAACTTCAGATTCTAATTGATAAGATACGGGACCTACAAATAAAATCAATGAAAATGGATGAATTCCATCATCCTCTCACGAAAATTTGGGGGACATCTCCCAAACTTGACTAGGGACACATCTCCCAAGTCTCTGAGGAAAAATTGCACTCATACAAATTCTCAAACTGAAAAAAGATGTGAATGTGGTGCACAATTGTTCATTTATATATTATGGATGACTTGTGTAGCAATTCTTCATGGTGAATGTTCCTTCCTTGGGTGGATGAGGAAACCTTGCTTTCCTTCCTTTCCTTTTGCTTTGCTTTCCTCCTTTTTCCTTTTCTGATTGCTTTGCTTTGTCTTTTCTTCTTTTTCTGAACTTTCCTTCTTTTCTAAACTTTCCTGCTTTTCTGACTTTCCTGCTTTTCCTGATTTATGTTGCTTTATTATTTATGTTGTTTTTCCTAATTTATTCTTCTTTTCCTTCTTTTTCCTGATTTTCTAAATCCATGTTCTTTCTCTTTGACTTATTCCTCAAGTCTTCTCTCCTCCAACCTTATCCATTAATGTGCCTTAGTGGAGCATTATCTCCATTTATTCAACACAAAAATATTAATTGCATCATAATTAATTATTCCAAGTGGATAACAAACTTTAAATAAAAATAAATGCACACTCCTAATTAATTAATTGTCTGGAATACAAAATTTAACCCCATGCTACTGAAGTTGTCTCCTCAACCCAAGGGATTGGTTGGGTTAGGATATTGATCCAATGTTCATTGTTGAGGGGACATGACAATGTGGACCCTCCATATCTCAACTAATGTGCCCTCCTTAGCTAAATACCAACCTTGTAGCTTTAGTTGGTTGTTGTTAATCCTCATTGAGGTGCAAAAATCAGGAAACCTCTTTCTTTTTTGCTTTTGAGAAATTTCCTACTTTTATTACTACTTTCCCGATTTTCTGAGTTTCCCTGCTTTTGCTGCTACTTTCCATCTTTTATGTTTTCTCTCCACTTTTCTTCTAGTTTCCTTCTTTTCACTGACACCTTGCTTTGTGCTTCTTTCTTCTAATTTTATTTGGAAACATCTTAGAAGGCCAACTAAGCTCCATGCGCCCTCTTGGGCCCTCCTATGCATTAATCACTCATAACAAAATTAAATGATAATAAAATATTTACATTTTAAGACTATAACATTTCTCTAAAGTGTATTTTAATTAAATCAAATGACCATGGACTAATATTATTCCTATCTAATTTATTTTATTTCTTCTTGAACCCATGGGGATAAGTGGGCTAGGGGGATTATCATGGAGCCTCTAAAATGGGGACATTACATAAATATTTACATGATGTTACATTTTTCCATGGCCGACTGGCACATGTCCACAAAATATAAAATACTTGCCTTTATAATTTGAGCATTCACTAGCAGGGCCTTGTCCTTGAGCTTCACACTAGGAATTATACAACGCATATTTACAATATTTACATATCAAGCCAATAATTTCAAGGGTCAAAATGGGGACATTACATTTTTCCGAAAAAATCTATCTCTATTCTTTCATTCAAGAGCCAAGAGTCCAATACAAAGAATATCTCCCTCCTTTATATATAAAATAGGAGAGGAAAAATCCCTAGCCATCATTATCACAATGGCTGATATTAGAAATTACAAATTAGATCAAATGGCTAAGATTAATTGATTTTACAATACATAGAAATATCAAGAGAGGGGGGGTGATTTTCCCTCATGTGCCCTAGGTGCATAGAAAGTGATATAATGATGTGATCAAACCCTACAAGGGGGTGTCTAGGCATTTTTTTATCCCCCTAGGAACATGACATAATAGCTCTAAACAACACCTAGGTGATTACATCAAGTGGTTTCCCCAACAAGTGCACCCTCCCCTAGTGGTGCGATTTGGCCAAGAGGGGGAAAATCCATGAAGTGGGGCCCAAAGCATGTAGAATAATGTCCAATGTGCCTCTAATACAAAACAAAATTTTCCCATGTCACTTAATTGCCAACATTTTACCCTTTTACATACTTTATAAACCACAGTCACTTAATTAATTTATTTAAAATGCTAATAATGCATGTAACTAATAAAAAATGCCCAAAGTTTTCCCTTCCTTTCCCCAAAAATCTAATACGAGTGCATAAATGAAATCAAAGGCATGAAATCCATAGGGAATTACTACTCATACGCCATATATCCATATGAAATATGATCTACAAGGAAATTTATGCCCAATAATTAAAATAGATGACCATGTAATAATAATAAATTTGTATCCGAGCCAAAATCCATTGAACAAAGCATGGAATGGTCCGATGGATATACATAGGCACAAACAAACATGGAATGGGTGTCTATAGTCAAACCTGCTCCTGAACCTTTTCGGGTGACCAAGTCAAGGGTTAACCAAGTCAAACTTGGTCAAACTGGTCAAAACCAATATATGATCCAAATCTAAGTGTCTCTACATGCACAAGGTGTTAGAAGCACTTTCCAAACTATATTAGTAGTGGACATAAATCATAAATGGCCTATAGTAGTAGTGATCATAACAAACATCATAAAACATAGACCAAGTAATTGACAGTTTTACAACAAAAATGAAGTCCTAGACATATGCTCAGGTTCACATTCACTCCCACGTACCAGTTAGACCATCCCTCATTTTCCCTGGGTGAGGTGGAAACATTGAAAGGCTAGGCCAAGTGAAGTTTGACTTATGTGGACAAGACTAGTGAAATCTTAGAGTACAAGGGAAAAGGGAGACAACCTGACATATTCTGGTTAGGTTAACACTATGGAAAAGTAGTGTCTCACAAATGGAATAAGTTGAGTGGGAGGCATTCATTCAACTCTAACAAGTTCCTTTATTGTGTTTTATCTCTAATTTCTTTTTACAAGTCCTTGACGTTCATTTAGGCCTACATCCTTTTAGATATGGCATTTAAGCTCTGATGCATTTTATATGATCTTTTGATTTGATGACCCTTCAGATTTTACATGTGCTAAAAAGTACAACTAACTGCAGCTTTCCTCTAGGGTAATTTCATTTCACATGAGGGAAACTTGCTTTAAGTCTAGCTAATAACCCCCGGGCAACTAACCAGCCTTAGCTCATGTCACAACACTTGTGGGTACTCTTGGCCCAAAAGTGAATCATGGGTTCAGCATGGTGGGAATCCTCCACAATCGCGATCAGACATAGGGGTAACTGACCAGAAAAGTCAAGGATTTTGAAACCCAACTTACCTAAGGCCAGGACCCAATACCGACGGGTTTTTTTGGCCAAGAAGGGTCAAAGATTCATAAATTTATATTGCACAACTCATGAATGAGACACATTAAAACATGGAGGCCATACTAGTACATAGGTTAAGGTGGGGAAGGCTATTTGATCTCAAAAGTATCATCTAAGTCAAGGGGAAAGGGTTGCATAGAGGAAAAACGGATGGGTGGAATATAAGTGATCAAAGTGGATCCAAAAACAAGTGAGGAATGGGCTAAGTTGTACAAGGGGTAACCCTACTATTGAGCATATGTCTAAGTCTTAAATTCAAGATGCTTAACCATTCAATTGTTAGTCCAAAAGCAAACAATAGACAAACCACCAAACTGCTACCACATATGACCAGCCACGCCTACTAAGATAATTAGGAAGGACAATAATATGTGCACACCTCATGCCATATACCAACTCACTCATCTCTACTTTTGGATCTGGATCTACAAGGCCTCTTTCAGTCTGAGGGAAAGGAATATGTATATCAGTTGCCTACTCCATTGTATTACTCAAGTGAACCATGGTCTAATGAGCATCTATTAGGTATCATGTTTTCTCAAAAGTGACAAGGAAAGCTAGCAATGTTGCTTTGGGGCTCTGTCTATCTCTAAAATTACTATGCCACTAATCATCATTGTGCTAAAAAATAGGCTCATCTTAGTAAGGGTCGGCTCAGGTCTAGGGAAAAACTGGTTTGCAACATCATGGTAGCCCAGCTACTATGGATGTGATAACATCTAGCTCCAGCTGGGACAAGTGCTCTAATGGAGAGTGTGCTTGAGAACCTCAAAATCTCTAGTCCTCAACAACCTCAAATCATCCAATTGAACATGCACCTAGATCATCTGCACCATCATCAAATTGTTAAATTTTTAGAATTTACTTCAATATGATCTAGTATCTTAACTGAGAGAACAACATGTACAGCAAATCTACAGCATAACAATCATGGACACAATAATGCAAGCACACAAGAGACACAGAGTTTACTTGGGGAAAACCATAAAGGTGAAAAACCCCAATAACTTCCTCAGAGATAGATAGAGCAATGATACAACTAGAATACAAGAGATAGTCTTCTCCTAGCAGCAGAGCCTCCTCCTCCACAAGTGTGCCACTCTCCCAAGTGTGAGTGAGAGAAATACAATGTGTAAAATGAGAGAGACACACTCTCTATTTATACACTAACTTGACTTGACCTTTACTCAACTAGGTTGGCCTCAACTTAACCACTTAACATAATGCTGACTAGGTCGACCCCCACCGGGGTGGTCTAATAACCCTTTGACCCACATGGCCGACCCCCAATAGGGTGGTCTAATAACCCTTTGACCCACATGACTTATACAGGGCCGACCCCAACAAGGTGGTATAATAACCCATCAAGTATAAGTTACGACACTTCCGTATAGAGGAATAATAACATCTCTATAGGAATACAATATACATATATGTGAAATACATTTTGAAGTTACATATACATCAACACTCCCTCTTAACTAGGAAGGTATTTCTCGACACAGGTCTTCTAGCACAAGTCTTCTTTTCTGGATCATCATCACTGGATAATCGTCATCGAGTCATCATCATCATCACTGCTGCTGCTATCTCAATCAATCTCTGAATCTACTTGTCATAGGAAGTTCGACAGAGCCAGTCCTTTTTCATACTGGATGTAGGCCCACCACCTGCAGGTCTTCGTCATCACTGGCCATACTGTGGAATCCTTAGGACTTATTACGTGCGTCACAAAACCTCGAAAGAGCATCCCAGGCTGTTATAAGCACACGGCTCTACCTATAGGATATCCCAGGGCCATATTATATGTGACCTCACCAGAAAACCTCGCAAGAGCATCCCAAGCTGTTACGAGCACACAGCTCTACCTATAGGATCTCCCAGGGATATATTATATGTGGTCACCACAAAACCTTGCAAGAGCATCCCAGGCTATTACGAGCACACAGCTCTACCTATAGGATCTCCCAGGGACAAATTATTTGTGGTCATGGCAAAACCTCGCAAGAGCATCCCAGGACTTATTACAGGCACACAGCCCAACCTATCGGATCTCCCAGGGATAGATTATATGCCATAGGACAAAACCTCGAAAGAGCATCTGCCAGATAACCCAGGGCCAAATTATATGCCATAGGAAAAACCTCGAAAGACTATCTGCAGATCTCCCAGGGCCAAATTATATGTCCCCCCAGAGCAAAACCTCGAAAGAGCATTTTCCAGATATCCTAGGGCCAAATTATATGCCATGGGAAAAACCTCGAAAGACTATCTGCAAATCTCTTAGGGGCAAATTATATGCTCATCTGCACAACCTGATCCATGGCCATAGAGTATCAACCTAATACTCGCCATATATCATCCTGATGTACACATGATCATCCTAATCATCATCACTGCAACATCCTGCTGCATGTCATCTGGAGCAACATCCTGAAGCTCGTCATCCATGATCATCCTGATCATACAATGCATCTACCTGATGCATACCAAGTATCTACCTGATACATATCATCATATATGATCCACCTGATCATACAGTGTATCCACCTAATACAAATACAAATACATGATACATATCACCATACATGATCCACCTGATCATACAATGTATCCACCTGATACATATACAGATACATGGTCCAAGCATCCAAAATGATGCATATACAAAATACATACGAATGATCCTACTGATCATATCCAGCATCCAACATGATGCGTACATACATATAAATGATCCAACTGATCATATCCAGCATCCAACATGATGCGTACATACATATACATATAAATGATCCAACTGATCATATCCAGCATCCAACATGATGCGTACATACATATACATATAAATGATCCAACTGATCATATCCAGCATCCAACATGATGCATACATACATATATAAATGATCCAACTGATCATACAAAGCAGAAACCAGAACATCATCCTGATGCTCATCATCCAGCGCTTACATCCACAGCCTTGTGAAGGATCCTCCTTCCAACATGCCTGGAATGGCTTCAGCAAATGTGTCCATCACTTCTTCCTCGAAGTGTCATCAATCTGAAAAACACCAAGCCTCTCTCTGAAGTACTCGAACTTCACTCTGGCTAGTGGTTTCGTCAGCACATGTGCAATCTGCTCGTCTGTCGCAACATAGAGGAGCTTCACAGCTCCTCTCTGCACCATATCCCTGATATAGTGATATTTGATCTCTATGTGTTTTGACCTGTCATGAAACACTGGGTTCTCGGACAGCTTCACACAACTCTGGTTATCACAGAAGATACCAGTAGCATCCAAAGGGAGATCAAATAACTCGGACAGTAGCTTTCGTAGCCATACTGCCTCACAACTAGCTGAACAGGCTGCAACATACTCTGCCTCAGCTGTACTCAGTGCTACACAGGACTGCTTCCTGCTAAACCAAAAGATCACACCTGATCCCATACTGAAGCAGCATCCAGATGTGCTCTTCCTATCTATAGCACTGCCAGCCCAATCTGAATCAACATAACCCTGCAGGTTAAACTTTTGATTCGCTTCATACTTGAGCCCATAATCCACTGTACCCTTCAGGTACCTCAGAACATGTTTTACAACAACCAAGTGAACACTCCTCGGATCTGTCAGGAACTGGCTTAATGTGTTCGCCGCAAAGCAAATATCTGGTCTCGTGTTCGTCAAGTACATCAAGGACCCAATCATCTGATGATACATAGAGACATCAACCGGCTCAGATTAAGCATCACAAAGAAGCTTCAGATTCAATGCCATAGGTGTGGCCATGGCCTTGCAATCCATCATCACGAACCTCTTCAAGATCTCTACTGCATACTTCCCTTGTCCAAGGAAGATTCCAATTGCACTCTGCCACACCTCCATGCCAAAAACAAATAGTGCATCATCCCCAAGTTCTTCATCTCGAACTCGGCAGCAAGCTTCCGCTGCGTGTCAACAATCAATCTATCTTCACTTGTAACAAAAAGGTTATCCGCATACAAAAGTATCTATCTTAACTTTAACAAACTGGATTGCCTTCCTCAACCTTGTAGTAAAGGTTGGAATCCACTTTACTCTTGGTAAAGCCCAAACTGGATAGAAAGTTGTCTATCCTACCAAGTTCTGCACACATATATGACTACACCATTCAAGAAGGCTGTCTTGAAATCCATCTGGTGTATCTTCTATTTCATCACTTTTATATTTCTCTATGTTGCCATCTACAGCATGTTTGATCTGATAGTTCCATTTGGAAGTCACAACAGACTTCCCTTCAGCTCTTGGTACCGCATCCGAAGCATCGTTCTTCATGATCGACGGATCATGGCATTCTTCCCGTATCCTGGGAACTTCAATATCTTCAATAGATAATTTTGTTGCTTGAACAAATGTTGTAGTCCTTCTTTTGTAGGTGAAGGTATACGGTCTTTTCTACAAAACAAGTTAAATTGCATGATTAGAAACATCTCATAATTTTTAGATAAATTCTTACACATAAAGAAATATGTCATACAATCATGCAATTATCTTAGCCAATGCTTCAATACAACATTTATCCATGTTCCACAACTTTCTAGATGCCTTCCAGTCTCTACCAGAACATTGTTAAGAGTTTGCACTGCTCCCAACATGTCAGCAAAGAGGTTTCATTCTAGATAAGTAGCACTAGAATGTTGTACAGTGCCATAGGCCACTTACCCATCACATGCATATTAGTAGTATATTGTTCATTAATGCACTCATTCTAATATGCACAATACATATCCTAAGTCTAGGAACATGAGCATATACATCATTGAACAATTTTATTTAAACAAACAAATATGCAAGAAATGATAATTAAAAATACTTATCTTTGTTTGGTTGCTAGGTGGACTCCCTCTGAGTCTTTGCTTCCTTGCAGGAGCTGCTGAAGTAGTTTCTTCTACACCTTTCTGTTGTGGAATGTAGAAAGATGGTCAACTCCCTCTAAATATATGCATCCTTGCAGAAACTACTGAAGTGTTCTCCTTTGCTTTCTTGTAGGAACAACTGGAGTGTGCTCCCTCTTGATCTTTGCTTCCTGGATTACCTGTCCTTGAACTTACATCCATCCTTAATCACTATGCATGCTTATTAGTATCATCATTGTGTTATCCTTGAGGTCTCATACATAATCACACATGTATAGTCATGATCATTCACAGATAATAAACATTAGTATTCAAGGTTTCAGGGAAGTCTTCTTTTATTCATGCATATTCTTATTTGATCATAGGACTCTTCTGATTAGTTAAATCATCAATGCATAAACCTGTGATGTCACGTCCCCACCCATCATACCAGTGTAATGGAGGGGATCGTGAGGCTAAAACCGGGCATCCAGCCCCATGTACCTATTAAGTAAGCATTCATTACATATGAAGAGGCATAAATATTTACATTACACGGCAGAAGTAATTTCATTTACACATTCGCCATACATTCAAGATATTCATCAATTAAATAATTGAAAGATGGCACCAGAAAATACTTATCTTTAACAGAGTAGTCCCAAGCAACTAGCTATGTCGCGGCAACGTTCCACCCAGCCATAGGCTCTTCGACAGCTTGTACTGATTCCGTCCGAAGGCCACCCCCGAGCTGGGCATGATTCTCACAAGGGAAAGGGAACATTCCAACTCAACCACTGCCCAATAACCATTTTATCTCAGCCCAGAAGAAACATTGACAGGGTTACACATTTACAACAACGGTGTTCACAAAACAGGGTCTACATTGGCTCTCCCAACTCATGGATTCACCCGAGCGAACTATGGAATTTCGATTTCAACCCCAGGGAGCAAAATGATTTCTCTCCACTGGTTAGGATCCTTTCCAATGGCCTAAAGGACCTCTAGGAAGACCCAAAACGTTCTGCTCTCTTTCCCCACTGGTGACCAACACAAAAACGCCCCTTCCCGGCTAAAAGATGAAGGGAAACACAAAAAAACGAGGGAGGAAAACGCCCAGGCAGCTAGAGCTGCGTGAGAGAGCAAGGCCATGTTGAATAATCCCTTCGGCAGCCATTTCGTGGCTCTATTCTTGCCCCAAGAGGCCAACACGTTTTTCCATGGAGGGTGGCTTGCCCATACCCTATTTTGGACAGCCATACCTCCCCATTCCCAAGGCATTAATTTCCCCAACCAACTCTTGGGAGAAATCAATGGTTGGGTACAAAAGTCAACATGGGTAGCTGAGGGTTTGATGGGTTTTCTCATTGACACTTGGCTTGACTCTATTGGCTCAAGGGTTTGAATGTTTTCCCTCCCAATTCCTTGTGAAATCATGCCCCCATCTCTTTGTTGCATTACATAGCTAGTTGTGGGTATTTTTTATTAAGAATGCATATTACATGCTATTTGAATTTCCACTGTGCATTGCTAGCACGCAAACCATATGCATCACGAAATCGATGGCGGGGCCTTGGCCTTGAGCTCCTCACCATGATTTCCTAACAATATTACATCATTTATAATGTTAATGCCATGGGGCCAAACTGGGGACATTACATTCCCCTCCCCTTGGAATAACACCGTCCTCGGTGTTTCAACACTTCGGACTATATACCCACTTTATACATGATTCATAGTTCACAGATGGTGGCAGGTCTGTCCTGCAATTCATCCCCTCTCCTTGACCTTTCACGATCAAGTCCTTTGGCTTCCACCAGCTGCTCCTGCTAGCTTTGGTCTTCCAGCTCCACAAGTGGGCATTGCTCCAGAGCAATCCCTTCCATTTGTTTATCTTCCAGCTGATCTACAAGTCTGGAATTTCATGGATGCCATCTTTCTTGTTGTCCCAGCAACTATCTGTGAGACTTATCATGGCAATTCCTGTTAGGACAAGCATAACACAATAATAAAATTAGTCAATTATTTTCCTAATTGACTTAGAACGTCCATGCTTTACTCATGAGACTTCCACACATTTCATGCTTTCCCACACACACATGAACTCACTCACGTTCATCCTTTCATAAGAAAATAACTATTTCAGCATTCTCAATTCATTTCAAGCAACGAAACACAATTTGGTTTCATTTATGACATGCACTCAACAATCCTTTGTTTCTAAGATGCATCAGTCAAAGAAAGAGAAGAGTAAGAGTTTTTCCCCCTCTTAGTCTTGTTCCAATCCGGAGCCACACCATCATTGGTGGTTCTATGCTCCTTGGCCTCTTTCACTTCAATGTGAATGCTTGACTTGTCCTTTCTCGGCTATGACACTTTAGTGTCTAAGGTCTGTCAAGTAGATTCCAACTAGGGAACCCTTCCCCATGGTTGCTTACAGAACCTTTGGCTGCTAGGACCCACACAGTTCCACTAGCACCATCTTTCATTACTGCTCATATTGAGCTCTTTTAGGACAGTCATATGTCCACATGCATCCTCCGGGTGCTTTCATAGTCTTTGCTTCCAGCAATACCTTTATTGGATGTCTTCACTTTATCCCACAGGATCCTTTTTCGCTTTCCAAGCATTGGATTTCCCGTGGATACCACAATGAATGTTGGGCCAGCACGCAGGCTACTCCACAACCATTCGAACGGGCAATGCCAGGCCAGTATGCTGACTGGTTTTATCAATTGTTTAAGGGAATGTTTGGCCAGCACGCCGGCTGCTCCACAACATCGAGTGGTTAATGTTCCCACCAACTATTCTCTGAATTTGCCAAGAATTTCATAGCGCCCAACCAGTTACTCTCTGGCTCTACCAAGAATTTATGGCTCCAACCAGTTACTCTCTGGCTTTACCAAGCATTTATAGCTCTTTCAGGGTCCTTGTTTCCTGTAATGGCCAAGGTTTCCAACAAAGAAATAATAATGTATTAGTTTGGTTGCAATAAGATTCGTTCCTGAAATCTTCATTATTCCAACAAGAATTAAATGAAAATGAATACTTATCTGTATTTGGCGTTTCCTCGCTACTCCACAGGTTTCCTTCTCTGCTTTACAAGCCTTGGATCACCTGTGGGGTGGATGCTTGGCCAGCACACATGCTTCTCCACAACATCATCCGAATAGGCAATGCTAAGCCAGTGCGCCGACTGGGTTTATCAGGCATCCCAAAAATCAGTATGCTAAGCCAGTACGCCAACTGGGTTTATCAAGCATTTCAAAAATCAGTATGCTAAGCCAGTACGTCGACTGGGTTTATCAAGCATTTCAAAAATCAGTATGCTAAGCCAGTACGCCGATTGGGTTTATCAAGCATTTCAAAAATCAGTATGCTAAGCCAGTACGCCGACTGGGTTTATCAAGCATTTCAAAAATCAGTATGCTAAGCCAGTACGCCGACTGGGTTTATCAAGCATTTCAAAACCAGTATGCTAAGCCAGTACGCCGACTGGGTTTATCAAGCATTTCAAAACCAGTATGCTAAGCCAGTATGCCGACTGGGTTTATCAAGCATTTCAAAACCAGTATGCGAAGCCAGTACGCCGACTGGGTTTATCAAGCATTTCAAAACCAGTATGCTAAGCCAGTACGCCGACTGGGTTTATCAAGCATACAATAACCATTTCCAAGCCAATTCTTCGACTGGGTTTGTCAGGAAATAACATCTTTTCACCAATACCTCCACAACATGCAAGTAACCAATGCCAAGCCAGTACACTGACTGGGTTTTTCAGGCATTAATTTAACAACATGCCAAGCCAATACACCGACTGGGTTTATCAGGCATCCAGCAACCTTTCGCCACAACTCCCAAATAACCAATGCCAAGCCAGTACGCTGACTGGGTTTATCAGGCATACAACCACCATTGCCAAGCCAGTACATCGACTGGGTTTATCAGGCAATATGAACAGCATAATATGATTACGTGGCTCCTTCTCTTGTGCAACCAGTGGTTCCCTCCAGGAACTCCATAGGTGACTCACTTGACTGCAGGCTAGCATGGCCCCACAATACCCACTCACACTACACAAGGATGATACCCCTTTTCTGCAACACAGCTCCCTGGGCCTATCCATCCCTTCTAGTGTCCTTTAGTGTGAGCGTAGAAAGGTTACCACTGCCCATACAGTCCTCTTTAGCACCCTTCTTCACTTTGCCTCTTTCGTGCAACACCAAGTTGCATTTGTGTAAGCTGTTAGCACAAGAAGGATAAGCAGGCTCATCAGTATTGTTGCCCAAAAATTGTAATCATATTTCATATCATTCACTATCAAGTATTGAAACACCAGGAATGCGTCCATTCCCTTAGGATGTAGTCAATATTGAAAACCCTATCATGACCCAGCACCAGAAAAGGTGTGCACCCCTCTCCGATGTGCGCCATGTAGGCCCTAATCATACTCAAGCAGTCTGCAATGATATAAATAAGATGGAGCATGCTCTGCATATTAAATCTAATAACCAGACACGTATATTCTTAGTTAGGGTTACGGAATACTCATTCGCTTCACAGATGTATATTTTTTGCATTTGTGAAGAATGGGGCTCCCTTTTCTGAGTCAACAGTCCTTCAGTTTGCCACCCCAATCTTTTCACGTGCCATAACCCACACATGCCTTCTTGGCATAATTTACTGTCTCACTCACATGCTTTACCAACATGCAGTTTGTCTGAGACATTATCAACATTTACAATGGCGTTTCACCCGAAACCCATTTCCAAAGCATGGGATCCTTCCCATCTAGTTTGGCTTATGCAGGCCATCACACATGATCTTCCTGCAATGTGTCATCCTGGCACACTTTATCACATAGCCAAACAGTCAGCAACATTTAGCAATAAACTTCAAATATGATTGTTCCATAACCAATCAATAGCATTAATAATTAAATTCAATATGAATTTACAATTCTGTCTACTACAGAAATTGGTTTTCTTATCCATGAGGTTATCCTCATATTGTTTGGCTCCTGTAAGTGACTCCACTCTGCCCGTTATGGTCTTATGCCCGCTGCCATACGGGAGCATCCACTTACAGCATGTCCTCCTGACACATTTTCATATAAGCCAAACAGTCATTAGCAATTATAAGCAATTCTCAAATCTGAAATTTGTAACTCTATTTTCCCACAGAGATTAGATTTGCAACTTAAACCAGACAGTTTTCAGATTCATTTCATGCGTAAATTTACAACCATGAGAACCTTCTCATAACCTTTGGCTTTTGTACATGGTAGATCCCGGTCTTTACTATGGGCTTACCCTCATTGCCATACGCAAGACTTTTCTACCTGAAACTGAAACTTCAATCAGCCAAACACGTTGTGAGTATCTACGCACATAATCATTCATTCCCATAACAGTCACTAAAGTGATCTTGGAATTATAATACTTAATAATTCAAACACCTTCAGTTGTTGAACATTTGAAATGCAATGAAATATATATACGTTTCTATATATGCATCATCCCTATGCATTCATACCATGCATCACAAGATTTATAAAATCTCTTAATGCACATCTACTCAATGCTACCTTGCATTGTTTCATGAGTACTATGCATTCAAGCATATTATGATCGAAACATGACTATCTCATATAACTTGCATTATCATAATCAGGACCACCAGTCCTCACTTGCTTTGGTTATTAAGTACATAACCAACATACACATGGCATGATATAAATTCATATGGATGCATTGAGATTTCTAAACAGTCATAGGGTGTAAGGATCATTTACTTCACTTACCCACACCTCACCAAGCTTGGTAGGTTAACAGTCCCAATCGGTAACCAATATCACATGCAAACTACCTCAACATAGCTCAAACATAGTTGAAGAGATCTTACCAAATCCCTTTTCAACATTCATGCAATTGGGCACTGATAATCATTACCTGCATGGTTACCATTAACATCGCCTGATGTTACCTGATCAGTTGGCCTCTTACCCAGGCTCTTCAGTCCTTTTTCCAACTTTTGATCATAGATTTGTTGCACCATCCTTTCTGCATAAGTTCGTTGGCTTCATGCAATAACATCCCCAACACATTTAGCCATGCTCTTTGTTATCTTTGGTCCTACAACCAATACCAACATGAATAGTGATCATCATTCACAATATCCTCCAATAATGGTTCATTGCATATGCAGACTTCATTATTCTACCAATATGCAATATCCCATTTAGGCACAAACATTTCCATATGCACTATGCAATGTTTGTTAAGATGCCATCTAGTGCATATACATCTATGTAATCTCTTACATTTTTAACATTTTGATGCCATATGACGATTTCATAATTGTAAGTATGATAAAAAACAGGGGTTTAAGGAATTCTTCCCTTTTTGATCCCTCCTCGTAACATGGAATTCCTTTCCATATCATGCAATTGTAGAAACTGCCCATATTGACAACAAAATTTGTTTGTCAAAACAGCCGCGGGCACTCTTCTGCACTAAATATCTATGATATATGTAGACCTCATTCAAACTCTGGTCATGTATCATCGTTCCCTGCTGGACAAGCTTTCCAATGCCTATTTTCATGCTTCATTCCGACATCAGGTGTGGAAACTGCATCCCTTCAAAAATGACAACTTTCACTACAATTTTGCACATTTTACATAGTTGCATTTTGGTCCAGAATGCCAACTTTAGCCACCTGTGGAAGAAAATCTATGAGGAATCACAAAAACTTTTCTATCAGGCGGAGTTATTCCATATAACGAGGAACACTCAGCAATTCACGGATCTCAATTCCGATGCACCGTTCATCTTCTATGAATTTCGGGGTTTTGCTACTTCTCACTTTTCACATTTTTCCAAAATTCCAAATTTTGGGCCAAAAACGGCTATCTCCGAAACGGTGCATTTCTGGAAATCTTCGTCTAACGGAAACTGTCCGTCTTAATGAGAATATGAAATGTCTAGTTCAATAAAAATTTTGATTCCCACATCAGGGGTCACTTTTACTACCCACAAGCTTTTCAAAATCCCGAAAAAGTGGCCCAGAACAGTGCTTTTTGGCCTTCTTGATCACCCCGACTCCACATCCTTTGGAGTTTGGCTCCAAGATTCTGAACTTAACATCGTGCCTGCTTCATGACTGTGCCTGATCAATTTCAGCTCAAACCGACCTTCTGTCAAGCCTCGGGACTTCGTCCTTCAAAAGTCACTATTATCCATTTTCTGTCAAATCGGAGTGTAATGGGCCCGGGGTCTTCACTGTTTCTTTCATGGCCTCCGTCAATGGCCTCCGATCCCCACAGGAATCATCCCATTCCAAGCCCCGATGCTCCCCCTATCCAAAAAATGAGTTGTTGTCACTTTACTCTTTTTTTCTTTTTTTTTTTCCTGCTGCCTGCCTGCCGCCAATGCGGGGCGGTTCACTGAATGCTCCCGAAATTGCGGCCCGGTTGGATATATCCTTCCGCAGTTGCGGGCCGGTTGGCTGTATCCTTCCGCAGTTGCGGAACGGTTGGCGGAATGCTTCCGCAGTTGCGGAACGGTTGGCGGAATGCTTCCGTAGTTGCGGAACGACTCAGTGAAGTCTTCCGCAATTGCGGAACGATTCGCCGAAATCTTCCGCAGTTGCGGAACGATTCGGCGAAGTCTTCCGCAGTTGCGGAATGATTCGCCCAAGTCTTCCGCGATTTCGGAAGAGATTTCCTTCCGAAATTTCGGAAGAGAATTCCTTCCGAAATTTCCTTTCAACGCCGGGCACCTAGAAATTTTTCTGCTTTTCGGAGCATTTCACCGAATTTTTTCCGCGTTGCGGGACAACTCACTGTATCCTTCCACAATTTCGGAGCCGTTCGCGGAATCCTTCCGCAGTTTCGGAAGACTTTCCCGAATTCTTTCCGAAACAAACCTTTAAACAAAAATTTTGAAAACACTTAGAAAATTTTCCCGTCTTTTTCGGAGGAATTCGCCGAATTTTTCCGCGTTGCGGGACAACTCGCGGAATCCTTCCGCAATTTCGGAAGAGAATTCCTTCTGCAAATTTCGGAAGAGAATTCCTTCCGCAAAGTTCAGAAGAGAATTCCTTCCGAAAACTTCCCTTCGCAATTTCGGAAAAACTCGCGGAATGCTTCCGAAATTTCGGAAAGATTCGCCGAATGCTTCCGCAGTTGCGGAAGACATTCGGGAATTCTTTCCTAAACAGTCTTTAAACAAAAACTTTTTTCAAACAGACTCTAAGCAAATTTTTCAAATACTTAGGAAAATTGAAATCTTTCTTTCTGTCAGAGATGGCTGTTATTGGATTTGGCCCATAGAGACCCAATGCTGCAACCAGCAGCTCTGATACCATTCTGTCACGTCCCCACCCATGATACCAGTGCAATGGAGGGGATCGTGAGGCTAAAACCGGGCATCCAGCCCCATGTACCTATTAAGTAAGCATTCATTACATATGAAGAGGCATAAATATTTACATTACACAGCAGAAGTAATTTCATTTACACATTCGCCATACATTCAAGATATTCATCAATTAAATAATTGAAAGATGGCACCAGAGAATACTTATCTTTAACAGAGTAGTCCCAAGCAACTAGCTATGTCGCGGCAACGTTCCACCCAGCCATAGGCTCTTCGACAGCTTGTACTGAGTCAGTCCGAAGGTCAACCCCGAGCTGGGCATGATTCTCACAAGGGAAAGGGAACATTCCAACTCAACCACTGCCCAATAACCATTTTATCTCAGCCCAGAAGAAACATTGACAGGGTTACACATTTACAACAACGGTGTTCACAAAACAGGGTCTACATTGGCTCTCCCAACTCATGGATTCACCCGAGCGAACTATGGAATTTCGATTTCAACCCCAGGGAGCAAAACGATTTCTCTCCACTAGTTAGGATCCTTTCCAATGGCCTAAAGGACCTCTAGGAAGACCCAAAACGTTCTGCTCTCTTTCCCCAATGGTGACCAACACAAAAACGCCCCTTCCCAGCTAAAAGATGAAGGGAAACACAGAAAAACGAGGGAGGAAAACGCCCAAGCAGCTAAAGCTGCGTGAGAGAGCAAGGCCATGCTGAATAATCCCTTCGGCAGCCATTTCGTGGCTCTATTCTTGCCCCAAGAGGCCAACACGTTTTTCCATGGAGGGTGGCTTGCCCATACCCGATTTTGGACAGCCATACCTCCCCATTCCCAAGGCATTAATTTCCCCAACCAACTCTTGGGAGAAATCAATGGTTGGGTACAAAAGTCAACATGGGTAGCTGAGGGTTTGATGGGTTTTCTCATTGACACTTGGCTTGACTCTATTGGCTCAAGGGTTTGAATGTTTTCCCTCCCAATTCCTTGTGAAATCATGCCCCCATCTCTTTGTTGCATTGCATAGCTAGTTGTGGGTATTTTTTATTAAGAATGCATATTACATGCTATTTGAATTTCCACTGTGCATTGCTAGCACGCAAACCATATGCATCACGAAATCGATGGCGGGGCCTTGGCCTTGAGCTCCTCACCATGATTTCCTAACAATATTACATCATTTATAATGTTAATGCCATGGGGCCAAACTGGGGACATTACACGTGATTACTCAAACCTATACCTTCATGAATAATCATTATCAACAACACAACAGTATAAGATCCTAACACAAGGTAGGATTCTAGCTTGATATAGGAAAAACATACCTGGATTAGCATGCTAGCTAGTTATGTATAACATACCCGCATAATGTCTTCTGGTTCTCTTCAGTGACTTGTGCCAGTAACCTGCATGTCTCATAGGTTAACCATTGTAGGACCAAGTTATACATACCTTGAACGTATATCTTCTATGTGATCCATGACAATGGATGAATCTTTGTCTTCATGTCACCATGATCATATGTTCTTGAAGTAGAACATGATTTGTCTTTCTTGGTGTACATTTTATGTTAGCGAACAACATAAACCTCATACAACATCACAATGCATTAGTACATTCATAAGTGTCAAAACCTTAATCAATGAATATCTTCTATTAAGGTGATACGACAAGTCTAGTAATTAATCAAGATTGTACTGTAATGATATGAAGACAAACATATGATAAAATTAACCATGAAACATACCTATAAGCCATACTTGTCAAGATTGCTTGTAATCTTCTTATGGAAGGCCTTAGCCTCATCTCCCTCTGAGACAGGAACTTCTTCACTTATGCAGGTGACCAATCCATCTTCTTCTAGGATTAACCCAATCCACTTGATTTGCAAGAACTGGACCTGGAGCTAGATTAGGGTTTGTCAAAGAAACCCCAAAAATTCAAACTTTGAATTTCAAACTTCTGAAAGGATAGAAATATGCGCCTTGATGAGCTGATCAAGTTGGTATATTCAGAATTTGAAAACTGCAAAGTTCCACCCCTCGAAATTGCCTTTTAGATTTCACCCAACCAAAAGATTTGATTCAAAGCTCTAAGCTTCGATTTTTCAGAGGAGCTTCCAGTCGTGGTCACAGATTTCCAAAATTCCAATTTTTGCAGAAGCCCTAATTTTCCATCTTTCCGATCAAAGTCCCGAACTGGGGTTTGATCAAGCCCGGCCTTCTGCCCAACCAAAAATTCTGAACTTGGTCTCTAAATTTCTATTTTGATGGGTAGCATCCAGCCGTGGTCTCTGATTAAAAAAAATCCAACTTTCTCCGAAGCCCTAAATTCTGGAAGCCATGAATGAAGGTGCTAAAAAAATAATTATGTTTTGACAGAAATATGTACCTGATTGTTTCTGGTGTAACTCTGAACTTTTTGATCCACATGGTCTGAACAATTTTCCTGAGATAGCCCAACCTGTTATCTTTCCATCCCGACAGGTCTGACCTCAATTGGATTCCCTGAGAGAGAGTTATGCCAAGTGTTGCAACATGACCTGTTTATGGGATAATACAGGAGAGCGAACTTGTACAGCGTATCACGTGTCACTGGTTCAACTTCGGCCTCTGAACATTTTTCTTGCTATAGCCCGACCTTTTATCTTTCCATCCCGACAGGTCTGACCTCAATTGGATTCTCTGAAAGAGAGTTATTCCAAGTGTCGCAATGTTCCCTGTTTATGGGATAATATAGGAGAGCGAACTTGTACAGCGTGCCACGTGTCCCTGGTTCAACTGAGGCTTCTGAAAAAAAATTCTGCGATAGTAAAGTCTGTGTAATACCTGTCACATTTTACGAAATTTCATTTGGAGCTTCCTAGCCCAAGTTGATGACCTTTTTCCCAAGGTCACCTGATTTTGACTAAGATCTGGAAGAGGCATAAACCCTATATTGTACAGATCATAAATCACAAAGTAAAACGAATTAGAGGTTTTCCTTTGGACACAAGGTACATGGGGATCTGATCTTCGACCTGCAAAAGTTTCATATCTGAAAACTTCGCCAAAATGGATTTATAGCGAAAGTGCTACGATGACTGGTTTTTGCTATATCAAGCCCTAGCATCGTAAGTGCAACAAGTGTCATACATGCCATATCATGCCTTCTTTCAGGATAGCTTTGATACTATGTTAAATTTTCAGAATTTAATTCAATCTGATCTAGGATCTTAATTGAGAGAACAACATGTACAGCAAATCTACAGCATAACAATCATGGACACAATAATGCAAGCACACAAGAGACACAGAGTTTACTTGGGGAAAACCATAAAGGTGAAAAACCCCAATAACTTCCTCAGAGATAGATAGAGCAATGATACAACCAAAATACAAGAGATAGTCTTCTCCTAGCAGCAGAGCCTCCTCCTCCACAAGTGTGCCACTCTCCCAAGTGTGAGTGAGAGAAATACAATGTGTAAAATGAGAGAGACACACTCTCTATTTATACACTAACTTGACTTGACCTTTACTCAACTAGGTCGACCTCAACTTAACCACTTAACATAATGCTGATTGGGCCGACCCCCACTAGGGTGGTCTAATAACCCTTTGACCCACATGGCCGACCCCCAATAGGGTGGTCTAATAACCCTTTGACCCACATGACTTATACACGGCCGACCCCAACAAGGTGGTCTAATAACCCATCAAGTATAAGTTACGACACTTCCGTATAGAGGAATAATAACATCTCTATAGGAATACAATTTACATATATGTGAAATACATTCTGAATTTACATATACATCAACACAAATATAGGCATGTTCCTGCATAGTGCAAACTCTATTCCAATCTTTGTAGATTGATCGTCAATAGACCGCATATATATAAATAGAAAACCATGTTGAAAGTAAAATACAAAAATGAAGTGTTGAAAAGAAACAACTAAAAGTAAAATGATAATCTAAGAACTGAAATGAAGTTCTAAGCTAGGAACACGCAAGCAAACTCAAACAAACACTCAGACAAGTACTCAAGCAGGAAAACAAAACTAGTGTAGGAAATCAAAACTCAAAACTAACTACTATTTGGATATGAACTTATTCATCATACCTACCATTTCCAATCGGTACTAAGTAAAATCATAGATCCAATGCAATCATTCATCAAATATATCAACAATTCTTCCATGGTGTATTTAAACAAAACAAGTCAAAATTAGATTAGAGATTAATAAATTCAAGATCATGGCCATCTTGACTTGTTCAAAATTCGAGAGAGGATAAGAATGGTGCAAGATGAATTCATGATGGGGTTGAGACTGATTTTTGAAATTTTCTCCCATCCAAATGTCAATGGGATTAATGTAATGAAAATTGGCTTTTAATAATGATGGAAGAAAGGGATACGACACTAGATTTAGCCCTACTTGGATATATTTGTTTTCCTCCTCTATCTGGATAGCATACTCAATCGTGTTCACATTATGATCAATGGTAGAACAAACTAAGGACAAATTAGAATTCAATAAACCTAAAATTGAGATCAGCCCCACTTGTGTTGTTCAAAAATTGTGAAAAGATGAAATTTGTCTTTTAAGAGCTTTTCAACCAACCAGTCAATGGGGCTATTAAATTGGAAAATATTATTTTTTTAGGATGACTGGACAAGGATATGAAATGTTTTACCACCTACCACTTGGCACCCTTAAGACTCCTTATTGATAACTTTGCATGTGAAAATTTGATTTGAAAACTAAACAACACAAATAGGCTCCATAAGCAGAGATGGGAGGGTGGATTGAAAAATGGAAACTTTCTCTACATCATCTAACCCCAACTCTTCATAGGATAAAATAAATTGGTCTAAGGAAACACCATCATCATGTGGCTTGGGATCAAATTGAACATCTTCACTTATGCATATAGTCAAAGGGTTTTGATTTGAAGAAGACACCTCATCATATTTAGGAATAATAGGAATAAAGTCTTCATTATAATTTAAGCATATATCCCAAGATGATACTGGCATAACTGACACTTGATTTTAGACAATGTGATTCTTGATCATGCCACTATCATCAAACTGCATTTCTGAGGCTTCCTCTGAAAACTCCTCACAACCAGATGAGTAGGAATTTTCTTCAAGGATCATGTCATCTTGGTTAATTGAATAATGATTTAAGTCAAAGTCCTCACTCACACCTTCGGAGAAAGGAACACCTCGAGCAATCATTTTCACATTATTCAACATATCATCATGAGATGCAAAAGGATGATTAAGAAGGTAAGCCATCATTTCTGTTCTAAATGAAGGGTCTTTCATCAATTCTTCTAGGAGGAACGATTCAAAAGAAAACTCATCCAGCTAAGGGGTTTGATCTAAGGAATATTCAAAATGCTGACTACAAGCTTCATCCTCATCATTATTGCTACAAAGATCGACTTCAGCAAGAGAACTTGAGCACAAGGGTTCCTCTCTAGAATTTGTCAACTCAACCATTATCTGATTTAAGATATTCATATTATTTATCATTTAAGCCATAGGATTGGAAGGGGGGGCGCCTTGATCTTGAATATGATTTAAAGAGTATAAATTATCAAATTAATTTCCCCATTATTCTAAGAATTTATGTTCAAGCATGTCAGATCGAGAGATGCTATTGGTTGTTAGGATCAAGAACCAGTGATCAGTTGTTCCCCGAAATGATAAATCCAACAATATCATGCACACATCCTCATGGGTTGTACAGATATCCAAGTGACTCTTTGTAGATATGTCATAACTTCCATCAATTATAGGCAACCTTTCACGGACTTAACAAGGAACTTCACGAGGATACCCAACGATCCTTGAAAAATCAAAGGGATAAACCTTATAATGGTTGAATGCCCTCAGCCAGTCGCAATCATCCATGAATGGAAACCACTAAAACCTCAGGATATATTATGAAAATTAATGAACTCCATGGGTTCTATATATGACTAGGATCGATCACTAGTGGAGTCATGGAGTGGAGTCGCCAGGTGAACAAAAATTGAAGCTCGTCGAAAGATATGTCATTATGATGCAGCGAGAGAGAGGAGAGTACAACTTGATGGTTACGAAAAAATTAACAGTGTGAAAATTAACCATCAATATTAATGCTAGATGCAATGATTGATATGGAAATCAAAGGACACACTCGCAAATCCATGAGGTGAGCCTCTACCTCCCTGACAACATCACCAAAAATGTTATCACTATTCTTGCAGTTGCCCCTTTGTGAGATCCTATCCAAAATGGTAGAGGGGACAGGAAGCCAAAGTAGTGACCTTTGAGGATCTTGATCACCATGGACATATTGGTTGTCACACTAATCGAGACCTTCATCAATTTAATCCAACTATATGAGCAATCTAAGGGGGGGACTCGTGTCTTTCCTCACAAAAGACTTAACCAACCAAGATATCCCAAGGATTATACAATGATGAGAGTGGGGATATCCCTTTGATTATTTAGCCCTAGACCACGAAATATGCTACTAAGGGTTGACTGTAAAGTTTGATTGGAATATAAAGGATATGATAGTATAAAAATCAGATTTGTACTTCTTCAGTATCTCATGGAATTAACAAAGGATCTAGGTGAAAATAAGTGTCAAGTGTGGATGAATAAAATGTTTCCTTGGGGGGGTTAGGGATATAACTTAACAAATGAAAAATGTCTAGGGAATAAATTTGCAATGCTTAGTGGTCATCCTAATAGTTAGATTATTACTCATATAAGATATAGATATGATAACACACCCACAAGCAATGCAAACAAAACAAACCAACAACTAAGAATCAGACCACCAGGAAAGAGGGGCGCATTCTAAATCAGATTAGTGCCAAGTCCGGGGTAAAATGGAGTCAAAATGATAAACTAATTTAGGATCTAAGGGTTTTGAACTATGGTTGAAAATATCCACGTGCCGTATTTTTCTAACTCTTAATAAATAACTTGTCGAAAATTTCAAGGGTTTACTGAGATTAATTGTTTAGATGACAAATGGAGTGGAAATGAAAAAGAAGAGAAAGCATGGGGTAATTACTTCAAATATCAAATAGGTAGAGTGTTGTGGAGTCCGAACTTCAAACCAAGTCACCCAAGTGAACCAATTCGCCCTCCTCCTGTCAAGCAAACAATAAAAATATCAATTTGATTTCCAAAAGAGAGATGCAAATACAAACAAGAGATTTAGAGAGAAAATCATCGATACAATATACAAAAATTACTCCCTTATTGCCCAACAATTTTGAAAAGAGAGATAAGGAAATCCACTAATGTGACCCCTCCAAAATCATTGTCCCTTGTTTGCAAGATAATTTCACCACAAAAATACTATGGACATCCACAAAATCCTCTAGTGCAGAAGAAGAATAACATACAATCACTATCTCAAACAATCACTATCAAATAAATACAAGTTTTGCCGAAGAAATCTCTCTCTATGCTTTCATTCAAGAGACAAGAGTCCAATACAAGTGACATCTCCCTCCTTTATATAGAAAATAGGAGAGGAAAAATCCTTAGTCGCCATTATCTCAATGGCTGAGATTAGAAGTTACATCTCATATATAATGGTTGAGATCAACTGATTTTACAATACATAGACATATCAAGAAAGGGGGGACGATTTTTACTCATGCGCCCTAGGTACATAGAAAGCGATACAATGATGTGATAAAAAATGACAAGTGGATGTTTAGGGGTTGTTTTATCCCCCCTAGGAACGTGATATAGTAGCTCTAAACAACACCTAGGTGAATACATCAAGTTGTTTCCCCAACAATTGCACCCTCCCCTAGTGGTGCGATTTGACAAAGAGGGGCCAAATCCATGAAGTGGGGCCCAAAGCATGTAGAATAATGTCCATTGTTCCTCTAATACATAATATAATTTTCCCATGCCACTTGATTTCCAACATTTCACCATTTGACATACTTTATAAACCATGGTCACTTAATTAATTAATTTAAAATGTTGATAATGCTTGCAACTGATTAAAAAACGACCAAAGTGTGCCCTTCCTTGGCCTAGAACTCTAATATGAGTGCAAAAATCTCATCAGAGGCATGAAATACATAGGAAATGACTACTCATATGCCATATATCCATCTGAAATATGATATGGAAGGAAATCTATGCCCAATAATAAAAATATATGACCTTGTAAATAATAATAAATTTGTATTTGGGCCAAAATCCACTGAACAAAGCATGGAATGGCCTGATGGATATCCATAAGCACAAACGAACATGGAATGAGTTTCTGTAGTCACACCCACTCCTAAGCCCCGCCGGGCGACCAAGTCAAACTTGGTCAAACATGGTCAAACGGTTCAAAACTGGTGACTAATCCAAAACTGAATGTCTATGCATGCACAATGTGTGAGAAGTACTTTTCAAATTATATTAGTGTTGACTCAAACCCAGTCGACAGGGGTTCCCATCACTGTCGACACCAACCCACAGCGATCTCCCTGAGCACCGACCCAGACAGGTTTTACCCCGTCTAGCAACACCTACGGAGCAGATGAGGTCTCACCCGAGATGTTCAAGGGAGAGTCGACGGAACCATGTTTCCTCCGAATGGAGGAGGATGTTTGTGGCAACGGACACTTAAACTTATTGTGACATTCAGAAATAGATCTATACATTTAACTTCGACAACATTGTATCCATAGCATCATTTAATAGAAACATTCATCGCAACAGGTATAACAGTAAAGCATTAATTGCAGTAAGAAAACATAGCATTATTCATATATCGCAACATGCATTACCATAAGTGAACAAAAGATGCACAGGGATTTCGCAAAACAGCTCTGTCATGTCATATTAACTTAGCAAAACCCAGATACAATATCTCCGCAAAAACACAGATCTCGCTAGTATCTCTTGATCTCAAATACAGACTCAAAGACGCACACATCCAACATCTAAGGATTCGTACTAAGATGATTCAACACTTACAACTTATGTCTATGTATAGGCTTCCGCCCTTACAATGCTTGTCCACTTTCTAACAACTTCCTAATCGACACTTCAAGCAATTGACCCAATATCTAACTGACTTGGTCCAGTTGACCCAAAGCTAACTGACATGGTCCAAAATGACCCAAAACCCACATGCTACGGTCCAACTGACTCAAAAATACATAAAATAATCTCCTTTAAGCCCAGCTTTCTGCCTTCCATAGTATCTTCTGACGTGTCGCAACATCCGCGATGCAGCAATGCTAACTTAACAAATTGCCTGCCAACAGGCCCCCAACACAATCTTATGGCTCGCCCTCAAGCCATGTCAGCAAGACATAGTGTACTCTATGGTCTTGACTCATAAATCCTTGTACTACTGCTTGACTATCGTCATCTGTTCCTTTGCTGTTGTAGCCACCTCCTGACTGTCGATGACATACTAGGTAGATGGGTGCTCAGTGAGCTTCGCTGCCACTTGTTGACGACGTTCCTGCACTGCATGGAGAACTTCGTCGGCTTTTGTCATGAGCTGACCGCCAACTTCCTAGAATTCTTCTAGCTGCGTAGCACGCTTCTTTTGTTGCTCGTCGGCCTTGGCGACGTGCTACTGCAGCTCTTTTAAGTCCGCAGACTTGGAAACCTACTCCATGGGTGGCATCATGCGCATTTCTTCCTTCAGTGTCGCCAACTGCCCCTCCACTTCCTTCCAAGACTTGATCAACTGTTCAAACTGCTCGTCCTGAACAATTCAGCCCCAAAACTGCACGGTGTCAGCTGTGAGCTTCATGGTTGTCGTTTCCAGCTCCGCCATCTGTGTTTCTATCTCCTCAATAGCTCGTTTGAGGTCATCCACTTCTACTTGAGGTGTACCAAGATTCACCAGAGCTTTTAACTCCTGATTGTCATGCCGCAACTGGACAATGACAACCCCCAGTCGCTGCACACATTGAAGCACATCCAACTCTGCAATGGACTTCAGTATATGGTTATAAGCCTCAGTAACAGTCGTCTCTACCCGCACACTTTCATCCCACATATGGGCCTTCTCCACAATGAGGTGATCCTATTCCTTTTTCAGTTCTTCGATCACTCGAGCCTTCTCAGCTCGTTCCTTCTTGATGTCCTCTTCTAGCTCATCCACAACCTTCTACATTGTATTAGCCCTTCCTGTTAACTCTGCGATTGCTTCCTTCGCAACTGCCTCGCTCTCCTACAACCGCAGACACTTACCACTAATCTCGTGCATTATGTCCGCCATTTCACGGCTAGCCATTGCCTGCATAGTTGTCAACCCTTGTGCTGGCAATGTGTTGATGTTTATGGTCACTTTTTTCAACTGCTGCAGCACGGCTTTCAAAACCTCATCATCAGTCACGATCGCAATCGGGGAAATCTCCACATTCCTGACCCACGGCTCAGTGTTGATTGTGCTGACTGGTTGTGCCAATGCTTCTTCGGGTGCCTTCCTCGAAACCATATTGTACAAGGAGTCCATACGAGCAGTGAGAGCATGGAACCCTTCATCTATCTTCACCATCATCTTTTGATCCACTGTGGTGGATGCATCAGTGATTGCTTGTATTAGTCGGCCCAAATGCGCTTCCGACGACAGGGGCATCCCATTGATTATCACATGGTCATGGTGCATTTTTTTTCTACCTTCTTCAAGGTCACGATCACTTTCATCAGCTGTCGATTTCTTTATCGATTATTGATCTGATTCATGATGACTCTGCTAATCCTACGTCGATAGTCGATCGTCTAGGCCTTTCGTCAGTTCTCCAGCCTCAATCTCTTCTAACCCCATGGGTTCGCGCCATTCCAGAGGCCAATTGTTTACAATGGCATCCAGCACTTCTGTCGTCACCTTGTAAGGGGTCAAAAACCATTGCTTACCTGGGTCCCATTTGGCTTGGACATAAATGGCGTGCGGTCGAATCACAAACACCATAATCGGCTTAAACTTTGTCGCGATTTCCTCAGATAGCCGCGACACCTGTACTGTTGCATCATAGAGCATCTCCCAATAAAACCATAACTGCAATGCAGACTCCCGGAGTCTCTCTTGCTCACGTACCCACCACAAGTTTTGATATCGTGCCCCCCGGCACTCTTTTGCGGCCTCGACCTCCATACCTTGATAAGTACTGGGCTCCTTCCAAGCCACAAATGCGATCAAAATTAACAGCTAGCTATATGTGAAGGAGCCCTTCCCATCTTGGACAATGTCAGCATCCTCCGCCAATTGGTTCAGCAGAAACAAGGACCAATTCATCTGGACACCTTCCATGCATTTCTCTGCGTAGGCCACAATCCCCGAATTGCACTGATTAGGCCGACCGCCCCAAACCACCTTGCAGGACAATATCTTGGTGCCGGTGAGAACCACCTTATCGTTGATATTGCTGGTGTGATAACCACGGCCATCTTGTTCCATCTCATAGAGGTCAACCAACTGCTTCGCCCTCTTTTTGTCGTTCTCCTTCCCTCGGAAGTATTGCGACAAGTCTACCCCATCTTTGGGAAACCCGATAATGGTCGTAGTCAGGTCGACGATGATCGGAATCTCTCGGTCCAGCCATAATGAACCACAATGGAAGCAGGCCAGCAGCTGCTTCACACAAGCGTTAACCTCCGGTAGATGTCCGAAATGCGACATGTTAATAAGGCCCAATAAGCCAGCCTCGTTCAGCCCCTGTGCCCAGTCTTGTGGAATTGGCGTCACAGTGAGCTTCGACCCTGGCACATAAGGGTCCGACGTAATTGATGGATAGGCCACCATATCACGATCATCGTACTTTAGGTGCATCAACACCGTCACAATATTAGTAGAGCACTCCATTCCAGCAAAGAGCGATGGCAGCCTTAATGGATACCTCTGATTTTTGTTCACTTTGCGCAGTGGTGCACCCGGCTGACTAAGGGGGAGATAACCGGGGATGTCCGTAGCAGACAATCTCTCCCATCCAGAGGACTCATCAATTCTTCGATTGGACTGTCCCGCCTGCACTTGAACCTCTCCCGCCACCATAGTGGATGACCTGAGCTGCCTCTTGCTCTGCGGGGACTCAGAATGCTAACCTCCCCGACGCTTCTTGGCGATAACTGATGCTCCAACCAACATGTTGAAAACTTCCTCTTCAAGATTTACTTCCTCCTCCTTGACAGCAACAGGACTGAAGGGAGACTCTACTTCGCTGGAGATTTCAACTGTCTCCAATTCACCTGGCATACCTAACACAACTCGCTGAAACCTCAAGGGATGGCGCAACACCACTCATAATATTAACTCGGCGCACAACACCCGTACGCCACAAGTTCAACTGAACCTTTCCCAACTCACAACTGCTCTCACCTGTCAACAACACTGCACAATCTTGCACACTTAACAACTAAATGTTGTTGGTTCCTTCTGACCAGCTTCGACTTGTTCTTATAGCATCCAACCTGATCCTTCGTAATCATCACTAAATCCCGCATTAACGTAGTGAAAACTCTGTATTAATGACCCAAATCCGACGTCGATCCTGTCAATCGATCGGTCGGATCCACCATTAATGCCCATCATTCGAACAAGCACTGTTAATTAACTATCTTAACTTTTGGCATTTATTGTTGATTTGACCCGGTCACGACCCTGCCACTGTCGCAGACCACTCCTAACTTACGGCACAAGCCTCCCTACCTGCGCATTCTTGTCTCTGTCGGTGCGCCATCCTTCCACCGAGTAACCTGCAAAGAAAAAAAAAATCTTTTTCTTCGATGCGACTCAGGCATCACACTCTTCCAAGCCCAACCGACAGGTCTTTAACCTACTGCCATTAATCAATTTTGGGAGCATTGCTCTGTCCAACTGCTGCAACTGCACTACGCCTCGTGAAGTGATGTTACTGACACGATATGGACCAAACCAATGCATCTATAATTTTCCTGGATGTTTCATAAACTTACTGTCATACAACAGCACCAAGTCGCCCTGCTGAAATTGTTTGTTTTTTATGTGGCGATCTTGCCAAGCCTTCTGGCGATCCTTCTCCACCCCCTGGTGGAATCTTGCAATAAAGCGATCTTCCTCCAGCTGTACTAAATACATTAGACATTCTTCTAATGCGGTTGTAGCATCCATACCGGTCACTTCCGCTATGCGCAGACTCGGAACGATGTACTCCATTGGCATAATCGCTTCTTGTCCATAAACTAACTTGAATGGTGTTTGTCCGGTCAGCCGTTTACACGTGGTGCGATACACACTGCTGGGATTTTCAGATCCCAGTCATCACGGTTTGCATTGCACACCTTTGTCAGCGCATGCTCCAATATCTTGTTGAAAGCTTCCACCGTGCCATTTTCCTGCGGATGATATGGCGTACTCTTCTTATGTTGTATCTGCAATTCCTCCGTCAATGCGTTGATGGTGCAATTGAGAAAGTGGCTACCTTGATCACTCAGCAATATCTTGGGGTAGCCGAAGTGAGTGACAATATTGTCAAACAAAAACCATGTGGCCGTGGCCGCGAAACAATCAACGACCGGTGCAGCCTCCGCCCATCTTGTCAAATAATCTATCGCAGTGATGATGTATCTTGCACCAGTGCGCTTCCCTGGGGGATTAATTGGTCCCACAAAATCCACTGCCCATTTTTTGAATGGCTGCAGTGTTAGCTGAGGCATCAGCGGCATCTCATCTCTCCTGGATGGCTTCCCGATTCTCTAACAAACATCGCAGGACCGCGCATAGTCGATCGCATCATTGTACATGGGCCACCAGAGCCCCGCATGAAGCACCTTCCTGGCAGTCGCACGGCCTCCATAGTGCCCTCCAGCCACACTTGCATGTGCTTCTGACAATATCTACGCTTGCTCATGTGGCAAGACACACCGTCGCAATATCTCATCTACGCCCATCTTGTATAACTCTCTTACGATTAGCTGGAAATCTGCAGCCTTGACTACCAACTGCTTCTTCTGACTAGTGGTGAATTCTTCTGGTGCAGTACTTATCGCTAGAAACTAAATGATTTCTTCAAAATGACCATCGGCTACTTCAACCTTAAATAGTTGCACATCACGTAACTTGTCTTCAATGTTAGTTGGCTCCTCTCCTATTTCAATCTACGATAGATGATCAGGGCCAGCATTCAACCGCCCTAGCTTCACAATTACTTCAAAATTGAACTCCTGAAAAAGAAGTAGCCATCGACATATCTTCCCCCCCAACACAGGCGTATTGACCAGGTATTTCAATGCGGAGTGGTCTGTGGACATCTTAAAATGTCCACCCAATAAGTAGTGTCGGAACTTCTGCAACACATAGACCATCGCCAGGCCTTCCCTCTCGGTAGTGGTGTAATTCCTTTCTGCGGATGACAGCTTCCGACTTGCGAAAGCAATAGGGTGATCGAGATCCCCCTCTCCTAGTTGCACTAGCACCACACCTAGTGCAATCGACGATGCATCAACATGGACGTGGAACTCCTTACTCCAATCTGGAAAGACCAGTATCGGTGCCGAAGCCATCTTCGCCTTCAGCATCTCAAAGCTATCCTGACATTCAAGGCTCCATTGAAATACCGCATCTTTCTTCAATAGCTTCTCCATAGGGGCGGTGATCGTTGCCTATCCCCTGATGCACTTGCTATAATACCCAATATGCCCCAAAGTCGCCCTCAACTGCTTAACATTTTTCGACAGTGTTAAGCTCAAAATGAGCGCAATCTTTGTTGGATCAACTAACAACCCTTGTTTGCACACAATGTGACCCAACAATATCCCAAATGGTGCACAAAAGATGCACTTCTTCAAATTCAGCGATATCTGATGCTGTCGGCAACATTCCAGCATCAACCACAGATTGGCCAGATGATCAAAGATCAAACCATAGACTAACCAATCATCCATGTATACCTGAAAAAACTTCTGAATGAAATCCCGAAACGCAGCAACAACAACCCATGAGAAAATCACAGGTGCGTTCTTCAACCCAAACGGCATCACGGTGTACTGAAAATAGCCACGTTCTGTCACAAAAGTCATCTTGTGGCAGTCTTCCTTGGCAATGCAGATCTGATGATAGCCCGAGAACCCATCTATGAAAGAATACATCTCCTGGCCGCCCACACCTTCGAATACTTCATTAATAAACAAGGTCAGAAAGGGATCATGCAAGTAGGCATCATTCAATTTCCACAAATGCGCACCTTGCTAGTCTTCTTGTCCTGCACCACCATAGGACTGATCCATTCTGACTCTTCGACCGGATCAATGATACCAGCATCCAACATGTGATCAAGTTCTACCTTGACCCTCTCCTTATGTCGCGGATTCAGCCGGTAGGGTCGTTGCCTGATCGGTTTAGCATCTGGTTTCAAGGGGATCTTCATCTCACCTAAATCACCCAAGATACCTTTCATCTCATAAAATTCCGTAGGAAAGAGGTCTTGGAATTCATGCATCAAATCAGTGACCTTTCCCATCATCTCATCATCCCAATAATCTCCAACATTCGCAAACTTGGGAGTGGCCTCCGTCCCAATCTTGATCTTACGGAGCTTCAAGGGCTGGCTGATCGGATCACTTGGCGCATCAGGTGTTATCACATCGTGACTCCCTTCAAACTTGGGAATATTGATATTCCGCGAATCATCGCCGTCTTCGGGCCCACCGGTGATATTGTAACATTCCATCATGGATTGCATATGGCAATGCGCATGTGGATCCACGGGATATGTGACCGAAACAACCTTCAGAACCACATCGCGGATGAGCTGTAAAGCATTATTGGCATCAAGGTTGGCATCCGCGAAGCTGAACATATGAGTGAAGCATACTGTCAACTCCACCCAAGTGGTAATTTCTCCTCGCAACTCGGTTGCAGTATACGAGTATTGCGACATCTCATCTAAAGTATGGATAAAGGCATGGACCCACTCCTCTTGTGGTAGCGATGCCCACAATGTCTGACATTCCCTAAGATGACTTCCAGGGTTATTCTGACCATCATATTTCCCTACATGGTATACCTCGGTATCGCCAAAACGAACCGTCGTCAATCTCCTGCATTGCAACCATTCATTAATTGATTCCTTGTGTGTCTCCCACCAATGTGCTGGTGCAGCTTTCGGTGCTTCTTCTAATGCCAGCAGTCGCTGGGGTTCTGAAACACTTTCCTCAAACTCTGCGAGAAAGTTGGACAACCCAGGAAGCCTCGCATATAATGGAAGTGTAACCATTTCAGTCGCAACGCAGCATAATGATTACATGACTCACCTGCACTTGCGGAGTGATACCTCGTGCAAGCGGTTCTGCCAGTGTTCTAATGCATCATCAGAGTCGGAAGACGCAGAGATCTCACTGTGCCATCCCATCTCACCATTGGTAGTCGGATGAATATAGTCTTCAGAAATATTGAATACATGGTCCCATCCACTGGTATCTTCATCCTTCACTGGCTCAATGTATCCGCATCCTTCAGTCGGATCCAACGGGGCTATGACTCTGAGATCGCGGTTTTGAAAATCCATCATCTGCCGCTTGAAGTTGATTACCACTCCATTTTCATTAGCCCATCCGATCTCCAGCAACACAGGATATGAGCTTCCTCCTTCAACCACCTCGATGACGTCAAAGTCAGCATAGGTCTTCATTCCCTCAATGTCCACCACCAAACATGGGACTCTCCCAATCGGTGTCACCTTAGCGTGATTAGCTAACCGGAGTTGTACAGGAGACCAGCTCAATGGGGGGCTCCCCATTTTCTTCCATGCCTGCCTTGTTAAGATGTTGACATCTGAACCAAGATCTAGAATAACTGATTCAACATCAAAGTCCCCAATTTGTATGTTCATGCGCATCTCCTTACCGCTCTTTCGTCGCTATAAGGAGTTTACCATGGACTCTTGTCGTCCCCTAGTTGGTCGTTGCAGCAACCCCTCGATCTCAGCTAGAGCAGTAGGATCTCTTGCCAACAATAAGCAGCTCTCAAAAAATTTCCACAAGGTTCCAGACTGCGTCGACGGACCTACCTCTGTAGTAGCATCAAAAACAGGGGGCATGTCACAAATGATAGCTTTACCGCAGTCCTGGTCCATCGCACGACGTGCCTGAAAGAATGCATCACGTTCGGATTCAATGTCAAATGAGACCTTCTTCTGCCCGGCCAGTCGAATAAGCAATTGTGGGATATCCCCTCCTGTTACTGCACCTCCCCACGTAATGACTGCGACAACCGCATCCTGTGGTCTTGGCTCCGCAGAAATTGTTGCAACACTCGCACCCTGATTCTGGTTCAGAGTTGGATTCCCCGATTGGTTCACATTCGGATTAGCATTCTGATTTGGGTGTTGGTTCTAGTTCTGCGCCGGTTGCTACACCTGATTTTGTACTGGCTGTTGTGCCTGATTCTGATTCTACAATTGTGGAATATTCCCTGCTTTCCATCATGCAGTCAACTGCGGATAGTTCTCCATTGTATGATCTGTAACAAAGCAAAATGTACACTGCGTCTGCAAGAGTGGCCAGTCGCGCTGATAGTGCCCCCATACCGCATAGTGATAACACTTAACAGGTTCGTGACCTCCTTGTCCTCCTCCGCGACCAAATCCTCCACCACGTCCACCTCGGAATCCTCCCCGGAATCTTCCCCATTGTTTGCACTGCGGTTGGTTGTACTGTTGCTGCATAGGAGCTGGTTTCATGCCCTGCCCTTGCTGCGCATACTGCAGTTGCTAAACGTACTGTGGCTACTATGGATCCATTTGTATTGGAGCATATTACAGCATAAACTATTGTGGTTGCTGCTGTGGTACAAACTATACCTGCGATTGAGGTAGCAACTGGGCTACCTGCAGTTGTGCTTGCGGTTGTTGTACGGCATGCTAATCGTCCTTTACATAGAATCCATCATACGTTCTCTCATGAAGCAACCCATATGCCCGGCAATATTTGTCGTCATGTCCCACAAATTTACAGAATGTGTAATACATATTCATCGGTTTGGTGACCATCTTCTGCATATATGGACATTCCTCATGGCGGTGCCCATATACCTGAAAAACGTGACACCATGGCATGCCACCACCACTCAACGGGTTTGGTGCTCCTGAAACCAGATAATTGCGGAAGTCAGGGAAATTTTCCTTAGTATGCCCTTCTCCTCGACATCGCATACACCATACTTCTTCACGCTGCTCCATGCCCTTCTTTAGATCTTGTAGCTGTATGGTCAAGTTAGCCAGCTGTGTCTGTATCTACGACATCCCAGCTACATTTTCACCAATCGGTGACACCTCCAACCAAATTTCAATCTCCAAAGCCTCACTGGGCATCATAATGTTCAGCTGCATCAGTGGTAGTCGAATGTGCAATAGCAGTGTCGCGATGAACCACTCTTTGTGTTGGACAACACTCATATCAAAACTAACCCTCGCCATCAGCATCTTAAACCGCTGGTCAAAATCCCACACCGTCTCATTGGGATACTGCTTAATTTATTTCAACTCTATAATATATTGTGCTTCAAACTTGGGTTTTCTGAATTCTGCAATCAAACCATCCCTGATGTCGTCTATTGTCTTCTCCGGAGCTCTTGTAGGGACTAGAAAAAACTTCATAAACCAGTCTAATGTGCGACCTCGCAAAGTTGTCGCTAACTGTCCTTTCTTAGCATTATCATCAGTGATCTATTTTACGGTCCATACCGCTTTACACAAAAACCAGTACTACTCTGGGTTATCTGTCCCATTCCTATGGAACAGCAACAACTTAGCATCCTCGCCCACCATCCTGGGCTTCCTTCCTACAGTCGTTGAACTACTAGCAATCAAGTTTTGTTGACCCGGTGGGGTAGAAGTTGTGTTTCTTACCGGTTGACAAATAGTGAGCGGAGGTGTGGGTACATTATTGCTGGGGTTTGGTCCTACCTCTATCCTAGGCGTAGCCTGGTTGTCCTTGTCCGGACTGTGAGGTCGCTTCGTCCCGTGTGGTCTTCCTTCTCAAACTTGCAGTTCGATCGCAACAGGACATTCTCCTATCCTCTACCTCTTTTCCTATCGAAACCTCGCTCCTCCCCTTGTAAGACCACTTTCTTCCTCGCCTTTGCTCACAGTCTCATCATGACTTGCACCCATCTACCCCTTATCATTCCATGTACCACCCCCCTACCATCGCGATACCCACGGCCTCCGCCCACCAGGTTGTTTACTGATCTAGATGCATCTTCAATATACCCTTCTCGCAAATAAGAATATTAATGGACAGTTGGAGCAACACCAGAAACCTTCCCTGGGGTTTGCGAAATAAATATCTTTCAGCTTCACTATAATACTTTTGCGTATCAATCGCAAATTCAGTGATATACCCTTCCAAGATGCTATCGAGCCACACTTCAACATCTCGCGACACTTTGTTGTCGACTTCCTGCAGTTCTTGGATCAACTCCAGGGTCTAGGTCGTCGGCTCACCGCCTTGGAAGTTCCTCTTCTGAAAGGTCAAATTTTCCAACCACTCGTACAAAATGACTGGGAATTCATAGAAAAACCATTCGTGTGGACTGTCGTGAATATATTTTCCCACCCACTGATCTACTATCAGTCGAGTGTTTAGACTTTCTTCTTCAGCAAATTCCTGCAACTTCTGATCAAACTAGCTCTGTATCTCTGGTTTTGTTGGATGCCACAACATATCCTCCTTTCACTTCGCACACAGTCTCGAAAATGGAACCATTTGTTGACTCAAACCCAGCCGATAGGGGTTCCCATCACTATCGACACCAACCCACCGCAATCTCCCTGAGCACCGGCCCAGATAGGTTTTACCCTGTCCAGCAACACTTGCGGAGCAGATGAGATCTCACCCGAGATGTTCAAGGGAGAGTCGACGGAACCATGTTTTCGCCGAATGAAGGAGGATGTTTGTTGCAATGATCACTTAAACTTATTGCGACATTCAGAAATAGATCTATGTGTTTAACTTCGACAACATTGTATCCATAGCATCATTCAATAGAAACATTCATCGCAACAAGTATATCAGTAAAGCATTAATTACAGTAAGAAAACATAGCATTATTCATATATCGCAACATGCATTACCATAAGTGAACAAAAGATGCACAGGGATTTCACAAAATAGCTCTGTCATGTCATATTAACTTAGCAAAACCCAGATACAATATCTCCGCAAAAACACAGATCTCGCCAGTATCTCTTGATCTCAAATACATACTCAAAGACGCACACATCCAACATCTAAGGATCCATACTAAGATGATTCAACACTTACAACTTATGTCTATATATAGGCTTCCGCCCTTACAATGCTTGTCCACTTTCTAACAACTTCCTAACCGACACTTCAAGCAATTGACCCAATATCTAACTAACTTGGTCCAATTGACCCAAAGCTAACTGACATGGTCCAAAATGACCCAAAACCCGCATGCTGTGGTCCAACTGACTCAAAAATACATAAAATAATCTCCTTTATGCCCAGCTTTCCGCCTTCCACGGTATCTTCTGACGTGTCGCAGCATCCGCGATGCAGCGATGCTAACTTTCCAAACTGCCTGCCAACAATTAGTAGTGGAAATAAATCATAAATGTCCTATAGTAGTGGTGATCATAACAAACACCATAAAACATAGACCAAGTAATTAACAATTTTACAACAAAAATGAAGTCCTGGACATATGCTTAGGTTCACAATCACTCCCATGTACCAATTAGACCATCCCTCATTTGTCCTAGGTGAGGTAGAAACAATGAAAGGCTAGGCCAAGTGAAGTTTGACTTATGTGGACAAGACTAGTGATCTCTTAGAGTACGAGGGAAAAGGGAGACACCTTGACATATACTAGTTATGCTAACATTAGGGAAGGGTAGTGTATTCATTTCATTTCATCTATACTTTATTTTTGCATGTCTTTGACTTTCATTTAGGCATGCATCCTTTTAAATATTGCATTTAATCTCTTATGCATTTTATATGAACTTTTTATTTGATGACCCTTCAAATTTTACGTGTGTTAAAAAGCAAAAATAACTGGAACTAACCGGCCTGATTTCGTTTCACATGAGGACAAATTACTTCGAGTCTAGCTAATACCTCTTGGGAAACTAACCGGCCTTAGCTCATGTCACAACACCAGCGGGTACTCCTATCCCAAAAGTGAATTATGGGGTCAGCATTGGGGGAATCCTACACAATCAGGACCATACATTGAGGGTAATTGACCAGAAAGGTCAAGGATTTGGAAACCTAACTTACCTAATCCCAGGACCCAACACTTACAGGTTCCTTCGGCCCAGAAGGGTCAAAGCTTCAAAAAAATTTGTTCCACAACTCAGGGCCGAGATACATAAAAAAATGGAGGCCATACCAGTACAAAGGTCAAGGTGGGGAAGGCTCTTAGATCTCAATAGTGTCATCCAATTCAAGGAGGAAGGGATGCATAGCGGACAAATGTATGGGTGGAAGACATGTGATCAAAGTGGATCCAAAAACAAATAGGGAATGGGATAAGTTGTACAAGGGTTAACCCTACTATTGAGCATATGCTTAATTCTTAACATCAAGTTGCTTAACGACTCATTTGTTAGTCCAAAAGCAAACAATATATAAATCACCAAACTGTTACCACATATGACTAGTCACACCTACTAAGATAATAAGGAAAGACAATAATATGTGCACACCTCATGCCATATACCTTCTCATTCATCTATACATCTATATCTAGATCTACAAGGACTCTAACTATTTGAGGGAAAGGAAGATGTATATCAGTTGTCTACTCTCATGTACTACTCAAGTGAACCATGGTCTAATGAGCTTCTCTCGGGGATCCTATGGGATCAAAAGCGACAAGGAAAGATGGTAATGCTTCTCTAGGGATTTAGTTGTCTTTGAAAGTACTCTACCATTGATCATCATTGTGCTAAAAAATGGGCTCATCTTAGTAAGGACTAGCTCAGGTATGGGACAAAACTGGTCTGAAACATCATGGTATCCCAGCTACTGTGGATTTAATAACAAAGCCATCTATGATACATTGGGTCTGATATCCCATCAGATATTGCCTATCATATTTTCCATTATCGATGTATGTATTCCATGGGAATTATATTTTGACATCCTACTTCTGAAACATCACTCTCGATATGATATCGGGCTTCAATCCATCGTCCTTCCTCGCATACTCTAATAGATTTTTTCTTGGAGAGATTACCTCTAATGATGCATCTCTAATATTGTTGGATTCGACACATAGGGCTTCACTCTCTCAAAGTCCTCCTCTTGCACCTTCGACGTAAATATATGAGAACTTATATCCGATAATTGACTCTCGATGAGGTTCTCCCCGACACACTGATACATCGAACTTCTCTGCTCCGTCAGGATTTTTCCTCCAAGCATTCTCGGTTTATTTCTTAATGGAAAGCCTCCAATAAATCCTTCCCAATGCGTATGGTCCTGACCCATTGGAATCCTTTGCATGCACTCTTGGATGCATTTCCTGATGAACAATATCCAAGAGACTTATCAAGCTTAAGACATTAGAATACCTTCATGATGAACCTTCAATGGTGAACTTCTGATGAACCCTTTTCAATGGCTACACTTAACCTATTTTTGGGTTCTAAAAGATATTGAACAATGGTTTCCTTAACAATATGATCTCGATCTCCAGGGCCCTTCGTCTCTTCCCAGCCATTTGTTAACCTCTGTGACTAAATTCTAACAACATGCATGATTTATACTCACTGACAATTATCATTATTGCTACTCATGCAACATTCCATTCTTTATGCAATCAAGCAAATCTATAAGTAAATAAGAAAGATTACATAGTCAAATTGAATACATGTTGTCAAGGCTTATACATGCATTCACATTCACATTTGCATAATACAACAAAATATAATTATTCCTTTCATTCATCATTAACTTGTGAAGCAATGAAAACAACATAACACATCAATTTAATACTTATCTTGAAATAAGCTTTCCCAAACAAATAACTGTGCAAAAATTGTTGATGTATATGTAACTTCGGAATGTATTTCATATATGTATATTGTACTCCTATAGGGATGGTATTATTCCTCTATACGGAAGTGTTTGTATTCCTATAGAGATGTTATTATTCCTTTATAAGGAAGTGTCGTCATTTATATTGTAAGTGTCGTAACTTATACTTGATGGGTTATTAGACCACCTTGTTGGGGTCGACTCTGTATAAGTCATGTGGGTCGAAGGGTTATTAGACCACCCTATTGGGTGTCGTCCCAATCAGCATTATGTTATGTGGTTAAGTTAAGGCCGACCTAGTAAAGGTTATTAGGCAAGTTAAGTCAAGTATAAATAGAGTGCGGGAGGCACTCTATTTCATCATTCTATTCTCTCACACACTCTCGAGAGAGTGGCACACTTGTGGAGGATGAGAAGCTACTGCTAGGAGATGTCTATCTCTTATTCTTGGGTTGTATCATTGCTCTATCTATCTCTGAGGAAGTTATTGGGGTTTTTAACCTTTATGGTTTTCCCCAAGTAAACTCTGTGTCTCTTGTGTGCTTGCATTATTGTTTTCATGATTGATATGCTGTAGATATGCTGTACATGTTGTTCTCTCAGTTAAGATCCTAGATCAGATTGAAGTAAATTCTGAAACATTAACATGGTATCAGAGCTAACCTGAAAGAAGGCATGGTATGGCATGTATGACACTTGTTGCACTTACGATGCTAAGACTTGATATAGAAAAAAACCAGTCATCGTAGAACTTTTGCTATAAGTAAATTTTGGCAAGGTTTTAGGGTCTGAAAATCGTACAGGGAGAAGCTAAGATCCCCATGTACCTTGTGTCCAAAGGACAACCTCTAATTCATTTTACTTTGTGATTTATGATCTGTACAATATAGGGTTTCTTCCTCTTCCAGATCTCAATCATAAACAGGTGACCTTGGAAAAAAGGTCATAACTTGGGATAGGAAGCTCCAAATGAAATTTCATAAAAAAGTGGCAGGTAGTGCACGGACTGTACTTTCTCAGGTAATGTTTTCAAAGGCCGAAACTGAACCAGTGATACGTGGCACGTTGTACAAGTTCGCTCTCCTGTTTTATCCCATAAACAGGTCACGTTGCGACACTTGGAATAACTCTCTCTCAGAGAATCCATTTGAGGTCATACCTGTGGGGTTGGAAAGATGACAGGTAGAGCTATCACAAGAAAACTTTTCAGACCCTGTGGATCAAAAAGTTCGGAGTTACACAAGAAACAATAAGGTACATATTTCTGTCAAAACAGAATTATTTTTTAGCACCTTCATTCGTGGCTTCCGGAATTTAGGGTTTCAGAGAAAGTTGGAATTTTTGTAATCAGATACTACGGCTGAATGATACTCATAAAAATAGAAATTTATAGACCAAGATCAGAATTTTTGGCTGTGCAGAAGGTCGGGCTTGATCAGACCCTAGTTGGGGACTTTAATCGGAAAAGTGGAAAATTAGGGCTTCTGCAAAAATGGGAATTTTTGAAATTTGTGACCACAGTTGGAAGATCCTCGGAAAAATAGAAAATTAGAGATTTGGATCGAACCTTTTTATTGGGAAGAAGGGTGGGCTTTATCAAACCCTAGTTCAGGGTCATGTCCAGTGAATCCGGAAGTTTCAAAGGCAAATTTGAGGGGTGAAACTTTGCAGTTTTCAAATTATGAGTATACCAGCTTGATCAGCTCATCAAGGCACATATTTCCATCCTTTCGGAAGTTTGAAATTCAAAGTTTGAATTTTTAGGGTTTCTCTAACAAACCCTAATCTAGCTCCAGATCCAGTTCCTGCAAATCAAGTGGATTGGGTTAATCCTAGAAGAGAATGGATTGGTCACTTGCATAAGTGAAGAAGTTCTTGTTTCAAAGGGAAATGAGGCTAAGGCCTTCCATAAGAAGATTTCAAGAAATCTCGACAGGTATGACTCATCCAGGTATGTTTTGATATTTGTTCATGATTAAGTTTATGGTATGTTTGTCTTCATGTTATTACGGTTAGTACAATCTTGATTAAATTTAGACTTGTCGTATCACCTTAATAAAATTATGAATGCATGATAGAAGATATTCATTGATTAGGGTGTTGACACTTATGATTGTACTAATGCATTATGGTGTTGTATGAGGTTTATGTTGTCCGCTAACATACACCAAGAAAGACAAATCATGTTCTAGTTCAAGAACATATGATCATGATGACATGAGGACAAATATTCATCCATTGTCATGAATCACTTAGAAGATCTATTTGAGAGGTATATATAACTTGGTTCTATAATGTTTAACCTATGAGATATGCAGGTTACTAGCACAAGTCATTGAAGAGAACAATAAGACATCATGTGGGTATGTTAGACATAACTAGCTAACATACCAATCCAGGTATGTTTTTTTCCTATATCAAGTTAGAATCCTACCTTGTGTTAGGATCCCTTATATAAGTATACTTGGTATGATTGGTTATGTTTATTCATAAAGTTAGAAATGTAAGTAATCAAGGGTTTATGCATTTTATGTCTCTTATCTTGATTGATGATTTAACTAACCAAAAGAGTCCTATGATCAAATAAGAATATTCATGAGTAAAAGAAAACTTCCTTGAAACCTTGAATACTAATGTTTATTATCTATGTTTGAAATGATCATGACTATACATGTTTAAGATTATTGTGTTTTCATAGTATTAGGATTATACTAATGAATGTGTGATTATGTATGAGACCTTGAGGATAACACAATGATGATACTAATAAGCATGCATAGTGATGGATATAAGTTTAAGGACAGGTAATCCAGGAAACAAAGACCAAGAGGGAGCACACTCCAGTTGTTCCTGCAAGGAAGCAAAGATCAAGAGGGAGCACACTCCAGTTGTTTCCTGCAAGGAAGCAAAGATCAAGAAGGAGCACACTTCAATAGTTTCTACAAGGATGCAGATATTCAGAGGGAGTTTACCACTTCTCACAATCCATGTCAGAATGGAGTTGCAGAAAAGAAGCAAAGACTGAGAGGGAGTCAACCCAACAAACAAACAAAGATAAGTATTTGAATTACCATTCCTTGCATATTTTATTGTTTAAATAATATTGTTCAATAATGTATATACTCATGTTCCTAGAATTAGGTTGTGTATTATGCATAGTTGCATTGATGAACAGTATACTACTAATGTACATGGGTAAGTGGCCTATGGCACTGTACAACATTCCATTGCTACTTATCTAGAACGAAACCTCTTTGCTGACATGTTGGGAGTTGTGAACACTCTTAACAATGTTCTGGTAGAGATTGGAAGGCATCTAGAAAGTTACGGGATATGGATAAATGTTGTATTGAAGCATTGGCTAAGATAATTGCATGACTATACGACATATTTATTTATGTGTAAGAATTTGTTCTAAAAACTATGAGATGTTTTCTAATCATGCAATTTAACTTGTTGTGTAGGAAAGATCGTATACCATCACCTACAAAAGAAAGACTACAACATTTGTTCAGCAACAAAGTTATCTATTGAAAATATTGAAGATATTGAAGTTCCCAGGATCTAGGAAGAATGCCATGATCGAGGAGTACCAGTCGATCATGAAGATGTTTGGGATGCAGTCCCAAGACCTAAAGGGGAGTCTATAGTGACTTCCAAGAGGATCTACAAGATCAAGCATGATGTGGGTGGTAGCATAGATACTTTTTCTCCTGTAGCCAGATACACTTCCATTAGATCCGTACTTGCTCCGGCTGCAGTGATGAAATGGAAGATACACCAGATGGATTTCAAGACAACTTTCTTGAATGGTGTAGTTGAAGAAGAAGTGTATGTGGAGCAACCACTTGGTTCTGAGACACATGACAAGGATTCATATACGTGCAGAACTTGGTATGGTAGGATAGATAGCTTTCTATCCAGTTTGGGATTTGACAAGAGTAAAGCGGAGTCCAACCTTTACTACAAGGTTGAGGAAGGAAATCCAGTGATACTACTTTTGTATATGGATGACCTATTTATTATAGGTGAAGATAGATTGATTGCCGACACACAGCGGAAGCTTGCTGCCAAGTTCGAGATGAAGGACTTGGGGATGATGCACTACTTTCTAGGCATGGAGGTGTGGCAGAGTGCAGATGGAATCTTCCTTGGACAAGGGAAGTATGTAGTAGAGATCCTGAAAAGGTTCGGGATGATGGACTGCAAGGCCATGGCCACACCTATGGCATCGAACCTGAAGCTTCTGTGTGATGCTTCATCTGATCCAGTTGATGTCACTGTGTATCGTCAGATGATTGGGTCCTTGATGTACCTAACGAACACGAGACCAGATATTTGCTTTGCGGTGAACACATTAAGCCAGTTCCTGACGAATCCCAGAGGTGTTCACCTGGTTGCTGTAAAGCATATTCTGAGGTACCTGAAGGGTACGGTTGATTATGGGCTAAGGTATGATGCGAACCAAAAGTTTAACCTGCAGGGTTATGTTGATTCAGATTGGGCAGGAAGTGCTACAGATAAGAATAGCACTCTTGGGTGCTGCTTCAGTATGGGATCAGGTGTGATCTCTTGGTTTAGCATGAAGCAGTCTTGCGTATCACTGAGTACAGCCGAAGCAGAGTATGTTGCGACGGATGAAGAGGTTGCAGATGTATTGACCAAGCCATTGGCCAGAGTGCAGTTTGAGTACTTCAGAAAGAGGCTTGGTACACTTCAGATCGAGGTTCCTTCCAAAGGGAAGTGATGAGTCTGGAAGATGCAGATACACATGAGCTTTTATGACATGGTTGATGTGTTCTCCCATGGTCGTGATGTAATTGCGGAGCCATTATCACATGGTGGTAGATGTGTTCTCCCATTGTGTAGATGCAAGGGCTTAAGCCATTTTTCACATGGTGGTAGATGTGTTCTCCCATGGTGAAAAAGTAAGGGCTGGAGCCTTCCCTGAATGGTGGTAGTGTGTTCTCCCATGTCGGTGGTGTAAGTGTTGGATGATGTGCATCTGGGCTATGCTTCGTGGATGATGAGATGATATGAAGAGGATGATTCTATGATGATCAGGAGGATCATGGATGATGAGCATCAGGACAATGCTCCAGTTACTGCTCTGTATATGTATATGCATCATGTTGGATGCTTGTTATGATCAGTTGGATCATTTATGTATGTATGCATCATGTTGGATGCTAGATATGATCAATTGGATCATTTATGTATGTATGCATCATGTTGGATGATGGATATGATCAGTTGGATCATTTGTATGTATTTGGTATATGCATCATGTTGGATGCTTGGACCATGTATCTGTATATGTATCAGGTGGATACGTTGTATGATCAGGTAGATTATGTATGTTGATATGTATCAGGTATGATCAGGTGGATCATGTATTTGTATATGTATCAGGTAGATCATGTATGATGATATGTATTAGGTAGATACTGTGTATGCATCAAGTGGATGCATTGTATGATCAGGATGATCATGGATGACGAGCTTCAGGATGTTGCTCCAAATGACATGCATCAGGACGATGCAGTGATGATGATCAGGATGATCATGTGTACATCAGGATGATGTATGGTGAGTATCAAGATGATACTCTGTGACCATGGAACAAGTTGTGCAGATGAGCATGTCTGGGAGATCCTATAGGTCAAAGTTGTGTACCCGTAATAGCCTGGGATGCTCTTTCGAGACATTGCTCTGGGAGGACATATAATTGTGCCATGGGAGATCCTTCAGGTCGGATTTGTGTACCCATAACATCCTGGGATGCTCTTTCAAGGTTTTTCCATGACCACATGTAATTTGTGCCCTGGGACATCCTACAGTTCGTAGTTGTGTACCCGTAACATCCTGGGATGCTCTTGCGAGGTTTTGTGGTGACCACATGTAATTTGTGCCCTGGGAGATCCTACAGGTCGGAGTTGTGTACCCGTAACATCCTGGGATGCTCTTTCGAGGTTTTGTGGTGGGGGTCACATGTAATAAGTCCTAGAGATCTGGACAGGATGAAAAAGGCCTCAGATGCTCTTTAGGGTTCTTGCTAGTCAAGAGACTCTTTTAAGGTTTTGTGATAGTCACATGTAATTTTTGCCCTGGGAGATCCGACAGGTCAGAGTTGTGTACCCATAACATCCTGGGATGCTCTTTCGAGGTTTTGTGACGCACGTAATAAGTCCTGAGGATTCCACAGTATGGCCAGTGATGATGAAGACCTGCAGGTGGTGGGCCTACATCCAGTATGAAAAAGGACTAGATCTGTAGAACTTCCTATGACGAGTAGATTCAGAGATTGATTGAGATAGCAGCAGAAGTGACGATGACGATGACAATGACTCGATGACGATTATCCAGTGACGATGATCCAGAGAAGAAGACTTGTGCTAGAAGACCTGTGTCGAGAAATACCTTCCTAGTTAAGAGGGAGTGTTGATGTATATGTAACTTCGGAATGTATTTCATATATGTATATTGTACTCCTATAGAGATGGTATTATTCCTCTATACGGAAGTGTTTTTATTCCTATAGAGATGTTATTATTCCTCTATACGGAAGTGTCGTCATTTATATTGTAAGTGTCGTAACTTATACTTGATGGGTTATTAGACCAACTTGTTGGGGTCGGCCCTATATAAGTCATTTGGGTCGAAGGGTTATTATACCACCCTATTGGGGGTCGTCCATGTGGGTCAAAGGGTTATTAGACCACCCTATTGGGTGTCGGCCCAATCAGCATTATGTTATGTGGTTAAGTTAAGGCCGACCTAGTAAAGGTTATTAGGCAAGTCAAGTCAAGTATAAATAGAGTGCAGGAGGCACTATATTTCATCATTATATTCTCTCTCACACTATCGGGAGAGTGGCACACTTATGGAGGAGGAGAAGCTGCTGCTAGGATATGTCTATCTCTTATGCTTGGGTTGTATCATTGCTCTATCTATCTCTGAGGAAGTTATTGGGGTTTTTCACCTTTATGGTTTTCCCCAAGTAAACTATGTGTCTCTTGTGTGCTTGCATTATTGTGTCCATGATTGATATGCTGTAGATATGTTGTACATATTGTTCTCTCAGTTAAGATCCTAGATCAGATTGAAGTAAATTCTGAAAAATTAACAAAAACAACGTTCCACCCAACTGTAGGCACTTTGTCTAGCATATACTCTTTCTACTGAGAGGCCACCCTCGAGCTAGCCACAATTTCCACAATAAAATGGGAACTTCTTGTTAATTTTTTATCTTTAATTCGAAGCTACAATAATACTTGAAATTAATTAACAATCATACACATAAGCAATCACTTCGATGCATGAATTTACCCTGGGGAAACCCTCTATGACTTGAGGGAGAAAACCCCAGCAAAACCTTGCTTAGTATTTGATAGATAGCAGAGAATGTATTTTACATCAAGCACCCTCAATGCAATTATAGAGCAAGATGAAGATAAAGAAGAGAGACTCAGAATAATATCCTACACAAAGAGAAGCGCATTGCCTTCAAGAGAGAAGAGAATTCACTTCACATTGAATTCATCAATCTTGTATAACATATTTATATATTCTTCACATGTGTCAGCTTCTATTTTTATCTTCGGACTTCACGATGAACTCGCCCTCCATCTAGATGCATTAATATTGCATAAAGAAGTGTTCCCCACTTCTCATGTAGTGCATTAACTCACTGAACTGATTCTTAAGATGAACTCGCCCCTTAACTGAAAGCTTTCCCACTTAGTCAAGTGGCTAACTTAAGTGTCATCATGCAAGTGTCGCAACTCAAGTGTCATCTTTAGTTTAACATAAGTGTCATCTTTTAGTTTAACATAAGTTTCGTCATGCAATAACACTTCGTTAACTAGATCTTCTTTGTTATCACTTAGTTAACTCTCTTAATTGATTCTTTGTTGTTAACATCACTGTAGTGATCAATTCTAGTTCTCCCTTGATTTACTGAAGTCTTCACTGAAGTTTAGCAATTCAAATTCTCTCTTAATTAGTTATTTTATGCGCAATTTGAATTCTCTCATATCTTATCACATCTAATCTTTATCTCTTGTCTTATCTACATGGTCCACTTGTGCCAGCTTAATTATCATATCAAATATACTAAGGACATTTTCCCAACGATGTGATCAAATTGTTCTACTATCATTCCAAGTGGTTATATGCTAAAGTAATTCACTCTAGAGGTGGCTAGTCTCTAAAACAAACTTAATATCTCAACCATGGTTAGTAGTATATCACACACCATACATCCTTCGGCCTAAAAAGCATCACCTCAACACGTGAGGATCTATCTTGACATGCAATACCTTAGCCATGACTAGCAAGACTATACAACATATCACTTTGACATACAAAGCACTTGCCTCAACACATGAAGCTTAACCATTCTTCAATCCAACTCAAGATTCTTCTCCAAGTTTCCTGAGTCCAACTCAGGATCCTATAAGGCACTACCTCGACACATGAGGCTCAATATTGACACACAATATTGACCTGGAGAATGACTCATGATGTTGTAACTTTAACACTTCTATGGCTCACTCACATCCATAAAATACAGCTTCACAACCACAACCGATTTTATCAGGTTATCGAGATATCTATGGGAAAGGATTTCTAAGCTAGTGAGCTCAACCACGGAGCTACAGGAACCTCAAGAAGATGCAGCCATCCTAGAACCCACATTACTTGCCCCACACAACACCAAGAAGATCCCCTTCTATGTTTGCAATCCCTTGAGCATTCCCTTCCTTTGGGTTCTATTCAGTGTGTGCATATAAAGATAACCCAAACCCTGGTCATCTTTTAAGAAAGGATGTTCCATATTTCACTAGATTTATCAAGAACATCCAAATCCCACTTTGTCACCAAGATACAATTACACATGGGAAAGCTAGTCCACTACTGGATTTATCAAACTACCAAAAGAACCAAGGGAAGGATTTCAAGCTAGTGAGCTCAACCATAGAGCTACAAGCACCTCAAGAAGACACAACCAACTTGGCACTCACATCACCTACCCCATACACCACCAATAATGCCCCCTTCTCTTCTTGTATTCCCTTGGGGTTCCCTTCCTCCATGTGTTATTTGGTATGTGTTTCAAAAGGTAATCCAAACCCTGGTCATATTTTAAGAAAGGGGGTCCTATCCTTCACTAGATTTATCAAGAACATCCAAACTCCCTCCTCTACTCTTGGATTCATACACATAGCTCAAATAGTTAGTGGAATTAGGCTAATAGGTCAATAATAAGTAGAACTAGGGAAACTTAGGCATAACACACTGCATGAAACGACCCCTCTCGATGGTGCTCAACGCTTGGCCCTTTTCCTGTGGCTGTGTGAGCCTGCTGCAAGCGCCCTCTATGGCTAGAGCTTAGCCCACGAGCTCCATCCTTCCCTATGCACTCAAGCCTCCAACACATATTGACCCCTCCTGCGGCTAGGGATCGGCCCTCAAGCTCCACTCAATGGCCTCTAGGGGGAATGGCCCTCCCCTCCCTTCTAATCTGCATGAATTTCTGAAGCTCATAACAGCCCAAGGGAAAAATAATCTCACCGCTTCTCAAGATAAGTTTGTGAAAAATTCGATGAGATACCCACCGTTCAAAAAAACACCAAATCGAGACCAAAAACCCTACCAAAATGACAAAGCTCAAGGAAATCAGACCATCAACATCAAAATTCTATGGTTACTAACAATAGGAATAGATTCAAAGCTTTAGAAATACCAAAAATCCAAGAAGCCCCAGAAGAAGGAGAAATCCATGAACAAAAGGAATCTCAGGAAGCACCCCAAATCCAAGAAGATCTGAAAGACCTCCAGCCCCAGAACACCCCAAGCACCAAAATACCTAACTCGAATAAAGACACACTTTCACCTTCCTATGCAGAAATTACAAAATTCAAACCAACAGTCTCCCCTGCATCTTCAGAAGAACTTACCGACAGATCATCCAAAAAGCTAGGACAAAAAACGAGCAAAGACCTGAGGGAAGAAGAAGTTGAACACGATAAAATCCAAGGATCTAAAGCAACAATAGATATGGATTTTATCAGGAATACTAGATCTAGAATAGCAGGGAATAAAATGGGAGACTCAGCAGGGGAGGGCCCTCCTCTACCCGCAATACTAGATAATGAAGCTAATCTCTTGGAATTGCAGAGATTTGGGAAGTCCCAACAAACTTGAAGAAATTAAATATCTCCAAAAAATTGACAAGCCAGACATCCTCTTGCTCCAAGAGACCAAACTCGATGAAAACGTCGTCCTAGCTATTGGAAAGGAAAAATGGAAGAAAAATACAGGTATAGCTATCAACGCCAGAGGGGCCTCCGGCGGCCTAGCAACCTTATGGTCTTCAGACAAATTCCAATTACATAGTTCCTTCACCACGCAACATTGGATCTATAGATGGCTCATTAATATCCAAAGCAACAATCAAATCACTCTCTTCAATATGTATGTTCCTAACCTATACTCCAAAAAAAGGATTGTTGGAAACTCCTAGAAGATTTTCTAGATGCACATACTCCACAAAATATCATTCTCGCTGGCCACATGAACATTACCCTCTCCACAACCGAAAAAAAGGGGGGACCCATTGGAAAGGATATATTCAGGTCTCAGGTAGAAGCCCTTATCTGGAGATGGGACCTGCTTGACATCAAACCCAAGAGGGGAAAATTTACCTGGTCCAACAAGCGATTAGGAAAAGGAAACATAATGGCCCAGTTAGACATACTTCTCGTCCAGAGCATCCTTTTGACTGATGGACAGACAATCATCTCAAATGTTATTGTAAAATTGGCCTCATATCACAATCCGATCCAACTCCAAATTCAAGAAAATGAAGATCTCGGCCCAATCCCATTCAAATTCAGTCCCCAATGGCTAGATCACACAAGTTTTTGGGACACACTGGACAAATCCTGGAGAACCCCCATTCAGGTTTCCCAATATTTGTTTGGGAACATAAGCTCATCATAACCAAAAAGGCCCTAAAGGAATGGGCCAAATCTAACTGTCCCCCACCCTCTAATCCCATAAAGAAAGTTGTAGATGAATTGGAATCCATCCAAAATTCTCTGGACAAACATCCAACCGATAATATCACACTACAAGAAGAGGTCACGCATCGGATTAAGGCCTACCAAGCCTTCTGTAAAGAAGAGGAATTTTGCAAATTGAAATATCGAAGCACTTGGCTCAAAGTCGGCGATAGGAATACCTCCTGCTTCCACAAAAAAAATGAAGTCAGACACTCAATTAACTACATCTCAAAAATCAAAATGGATGATGGGTCGACTGTCAAAGGACAAGGAAATATTAAAATCGTAGCACACAATTATTTCTCAAATATTTACACAGAGGATGACAATGTTGGGGAAGAAGGAGATCAAATTCTCCTTGATCACATCCCAAAGAGCATTACGCATGAAGACAACGTCGATATTCTCAAGCCTTTCTCCGAGCAGGAATTCATCAATACCATACAGTCTTTTGATCCTGACAAAGCACTAGTACCAGACGGATACTCAATACACTTCTACAAAGCCTGCTGGCAGTATATTAAAAAAGATTATATGATAATGGTCAGGAATTTCCATTCAAAAGCAAAGAGCGGAGGTTGCACCAATTCCACATTTCTGGCTCTTATTCCAAAAGAGACAAATCCCAATTACTTCGGCAGATTTCGACCAATTTCATTATGCAACTCATCATATAAGATAATATCCAAGATGCTGGAAAATGAAATGAAGCCTCTACTCAATAAAATCATCTCAAACAATCAAGGAGTCTTCTTGGAAGGGAGACAAATCCTCGACAACGTCATTCTTATCCAGGAAGATATCCACTCTAGCAAGATTCGCAAGGAGAAATGTATGTTGATCAAACTCGATATGGCCAATGCATTCGATCATGTCAAGCATTTATTCCTTTTTAAAGTCATGGAAAACTTTGGATTTGGGGAAACCTTCATAAGTTGGATCTCATCCTGCATAACAAATCCCTGGATTGCCCCTTTAGTAAATGGTTTCCCCAATGATATTTTCCAAGCCACGCATGGAATCCGACAAGGATGTCCCTTGTCCTCCTTTTGTACATTCTTTTGGCAGACTCCCTTAGTCAAAAGTTGAACTCAAACCTGAACACAGGCTCTCTATCGAGTCTCAATTTAGTCTCTGACTCTGTGCCTATCAATCACACACTCTTTGTCAATGAATCCCTCTTATTGGGAGGAGGCTCTTCCATCATTGCTCTAAAATTCAAACAAAATTTGATCTAGTACTGAAATGTCTCAGGAGGCAAGATCAACCTCTACAAGAGTGCAGTCTACGGATGGAATCTGAACAATGCTTCTATAGCCAACATTGGAAAAATCCTCAAACTCAAAGTCCACAAACACTGGGACAAATTCATATATTTGGGCCTTCCAATTACATAAGGACATTCAAAATTTGGAATTTGGGAAGAAATGATAAGCAAAATCAAATCCAAAATAAGAAGATGGGGAGGACATTGACTCAACCAAGCTGGAAAGATGACCTTAGTAAAAGTCGTCTTATCAGCATTACCAATATATTAATATTCCATCCTTATGGCGCCTAAAGGAGTGTCAGAACAGATTGGTAAACTTCTGAGAGATTTTCTCTGTATGGGGGGAAAAAAAAATGAGAACAAAATCCATTTAGTGAATTGGAGCATTATAAAACAACCAAAGCTCTCGAGTGGCCTCCAAATCTGCGATCCTTTCCAAGAAAACTTGCAAATGGGAGGAAAATTACTTTGGAAAATTTTGCACAACAAACAGCCCCGTGTAAGTCAAGTCTTAAGATAGAAATATCTAATGGGCAATAATTTAAGATGTCTTGACAGCAAGCCTATCTCCAAAGGATCCTCGATCTGGTCCTTATGTGGAGCCGCATGGGAATTCTTTTCTCAAAAAATCTACTGGGTTCCCGGATATGGAAGGAAAATAAACAAATTTACTAATAAAATAATGGGAAACTATAGTGTCCCTTTTTAAGAATTTGCACAAATCAGGAAAAATTGCCAATTTTTTACCAATTCGACCCTTAGACTAGTATTAACCCAACTACTTCTGAATGGCTCCAAATGCTTCCAAATTGGGTCTGAATGAGTTTGGAATGTATTCAGACATATAATTAAGGATTATGGATTCTTAACAACCCTTAAAACACTTCTACAACATTCATTTACAATCTGGACATAGTAGGGAAATGTACTAGTCAAATCGAGCTTCAATCACCCAGGGGTAGTGGTAAAAAATGGCTCTCCAAATGATGTTAAACCTTTCCAAATTTCAAAAAAGAGGTATAGTACTGATAAATGAATTTAATTATCTACCCAATGTATCATCAATTAGTTCTTATGACCTTCTTCAACTCCCTTAAATCGGATGTTTATATGCAAGTCTTCACATAGGGGGGAAAGCTTGTAATTTTAACCATATGTTATGAAATTCGAAATTTAGGTGCCAAGGACTTCTGAAATGCGAATGAAACTTCTTCAAAACATTAATGACACTCCATACATCAACAAAATCACAAATAATGACTGATACAACTTGAAATAAGGGCTCTTCAAGCTCCAACAACAAGACATAGAGAAAATGGCATCATTTATATATTGTTTGATATTTTTACATGGTTTCACTTGGTATTTTGACCTGAGAGTCTTATGAGAAGTAAATATAGAGTATATATATAATAATACAAATATATGGAGATTCATGGACTCTCACAAAGATATCATCATCTCAGCAACGACACAATTCCTCCAGGGGCCCAAATATGCAATAAAATGTGAAAGAGATGGAAGAATGAGTTGTAGCTGAATGAACCACGAGCTTCCCTGTAGCTTCAACCTGTAACTAAACACTCCATTGTATCTCCAAATGAAATTTCTGAATGGCCTCTCCAAATTCCAATTAGGATGGGAATCTTTCACCTTCGAAATTGGTGCTAAGGCAAGTAGACTAGCTCTCTACTAACTCTTCTCTCCAAATGCAAAATGCAAAATGTAAGATGATCAAAAGCTGCTATTATTCTTTTTTCATTACTTTTATAAACTTCCTAAGGCCTCCCTAACTCGAATTCCATCCATTAGCCTAATTCCAACTCAATTTGGGAAGAGATTCCCAAGTATGCCACTTGTCCCTACAAATCTAGCCTCCTTCTCCACTCAATTCAAGTAGGTGTCTCGTTGGCTTCTCTAACTCCCTTGTGCACCCTCTTGGAGGCTATTTTTATCCTTGACATGTCATATATGTTATATTTCAGCATTCAGGTCTGATTTGTGTCATAGGTGTCATAGCATCTTCATCATTGTTGTCATAGAGCTAAGGAATCTAGCCCAAGTGTCCCACTAGCTCCAAATTGCCTCTTCCTCTTCCATGGGAGTTACTCTTCCTCTACATTTCGACCTCATTGAGTCATTCCAAGTATTATTCCCTTCCAAATCCCCCAATTATAGTGGACTCCACCTTAGATTCGAATGGGTGAGGGTGGAATGCCATGTGGCATGGGGAATCTAGCTTTTTGGGGGTCTCACACCACCAATCTGTCTTCATGACCAAGTTCCATATTATTTTCATATAATAAATATTTATTTAACCCTTTTTAATATAATTATGTCAATCTAATGTCCATTTGGGGTTTATTATCTCCCTTATTCAAAATCCCAATGTTTCCACCCCAACCTAGGAAACTAGTAGATTGGTGGAATTTCCTGTTTTGAAATTTATTTGAATGGGGACATTATAGTCCTACCCACCCAAGATTGCTTGTCCTCAAGCAATTCAAACATGGATGTTGAAGAACCTGATTTATTTCCAAAACAAAAAATTGAAACCAGTGAGACTAAAATTATTCCAGGGTCTCATTGCTTGTATTGCACTCCAACAATTAGGAGTGCTCTCCAACCCATACCATAGGCAAGAGAATTCCCGGATCCCATTTCCTGGTATGCCTTCTTCCAAACATTATAAGTACAAAATATATATCATCAGAGTACATGAAAACATAATAAAAATGTACATCAAGGAGGTGCCTCATCAAAGAATCATGAAAGTGCTTGTACCTCCAAGTAAGTAGACCACCATTTTCCAGGTGCATACAAGCATCAAGTGAACAATCAAATCTTCTCCAATGACATAGGTGAGTATCCCATTTCCTATAATGCTGATCCAAAAATATGTAAGATGCATCAAAACAATTAGCCATGTATTATTTCATCCAAGTAGTTAATGAAGTTCCTCCAACGTCAATTGAACTAAGTAAGGAGCAAGGAAAATCATGAATCTTCAAGTGACTCAAGTGAACATCATAAGTGCATCCATGAAGATATGTATCATCATAAGGTAAAAAAAAAAGTAGCTTCAAATGTAAATAATGAGGTGCTATATTCATGTCATCATCAAAAGGAGAGGTAGGAGTTTCATACCCCTCATGTGGCACCATTAGAAAAAAACCTTTCACCCAATTTTCATCCCCAATTGATGTGGTTGAAAAAGAAGTAGGGGGTGAGGAATTATGAACCAACCTTAAATCTTTAAAACTCTTACCCATCGAAATCTTTAATTCATCTTCTCCATAATTGGCTGGTCCAACTATTGTGAGATCATGTGCCTCCTCCAAGGCTTTGCAACTCTCTCCATGAGGCAACTCATAATCCCTCTAAACAAAGACAAGTGCTTGTCCTTATTCTTGTTTGAGCGTAGCATCTTCAATCACCTGCATATCAACATGTACCTCATGTTCCACCATTAAATGAGGTTCCTCCTTTGTGACATAAATTATTTCATCCATTGCCTTATTTTCCTTGAAAGGAGAACCATTGCTCCCTCCTGTTGCCAATTTGCTTCCAATTTGACTAGCAAACAATTCGAACCCTTGCATTAGTTATTTTCGCATGTCTTCAAAGAATGGTTTCAGGAATTTTCTAAACTTCTCATTATACTCTAAGGTTCCCTTCTCATCCTTACTCATGGTTACCAAAGAATTCACTTCTTCTCCTACTTCTTCCCTTTCACCAAAGTACTTTCAGTTTCAGTTTCTAAGGGTGGGGGATGATTTCTTTGACTTATTGTACTCATGAATGGTCATTCACATCAGGTGCAAGGAACATGCTCAGATACCTCTTGTAGTGTCCCTTTTTAAGAATTTGCACAAATTAGGAAAAATTGTCAATTTTGACCAATTCGACCCTTAGACTAGTATTAACACAACTACTTCTAAATGGTTCCAAATGCTTCCAAATGGGGTATGAGTGAGTTTGGAAGGCATTCATACATATAAGTGAGGATTATGGATTCTTAAAAACCCTTAAAACACTTCTGCAACATTCATTTACAATCTGTACAAAGTAGGGAAATGTACTAGTCAAATCGAGCTTCAATCCCCTAGGGGTAGTGATAAAAAATGGATCTCCAAATGATGTTAAACCTTTCCAAATTTCAGAACAGAGTTATGGTACTGATAAATTAATTTAATTATCTCCCCAATGTATCATCAATTAGTTCTTATGACCTTCTTCAACTCCCTTAAATGAGATGTTTATATGCAATTCTTCACATAGGGGGGGAAGCTAGTAATTTTAACCATATGTTATGAAATTCGAAATTTAGGTGCCAAGGACTTGTGCAGTGATAATGAAACTTATTAATAACATTAATTAAACTCCATAAATCAACAAAATCATAGATAAGGACTGATACAACTCAAAATAATGGCTCTTCAAGCTCCAACAGCAAGTAGAGAAAATGGCATCATTTATGCATTGTTTGATATTTTTACATGGTTTCACTTGGTATTTCGACCTGAGAGTCTTTTGAGCAGTAAATACAGAGTATATATATCATAATACAAAGGAATGGAGATTCATGGACTCTCACAAAGATATCAGCATCTCACCAAGGGCGCAATTCCTCCAGGGGCCCAAATATGCAATAAAATGTGAAAGAGATGGAAGAATGAATTGTAGTTGAATGAACCACGAGCTTACCTGTAGCTTCAACCTGTAACTAAACACTCCATTTTATCTCCAAATGAAAGTTCTGAATGGCCTCTCCAATTTCCAATTAGGATGGAAATATTTCACCCTTGAAATTGGTGCTAAGGCAAGTAGACTAGCTCTCTACTAGCTCTTCTCTCCAAATGCAAAATGCAAAATGTAAAATGATAAAAAGCTGATATTATTCTTTGTTCCTAACTTTTATAAAATTCCTAAGGCCTCCCTAACTCTAATTCCATCCATGAGCCTCATGCCAACTCAATTTGGGAAGAGATTCCCAAGTATGCCACTTGTCCCTCCAAATCTAGCCTCCTTCTCCACTCAATTCGAGTAGGTGTCTCGTTGGCTTCTCTAACTCCCTTGTGCGCCCTATTGGAGGCTATTTTTAGCCCTAACATGTCATATATGTCATATGTCAGCATTCAGGTCTGATTTGTGTCATAGGTGTCATAGCATCTTCATCATTGTTGTCATAGAGCTAAGGAATCTAGCCCAAGTGTCCCACTAGCTCCAAATTGCCTCTTCCTCTTCCATGGGAGTTACTATTCCTCTACATTTCGACCTCATTCAGTCATGACAAGTATTATTCCCTTCCAACTGCCCCAATTATAGTGGACTCCACCTTGGATTCGAAAGGGTGAGAGTGGAATGCCATGTGGCATGGGGAATCTAGCTTTTGGGGGGTCCCACACCACCAATGTGTCTTCATGACCAAGTGCCATCTTATTTTCCTATAATAAATATTTATTTAACCCCTTTTAATATATTTATGTCAATATAATTTCCATTTGGGGTTTATTAGCTCCCTTATTCAAAATCCCAATGTTTCCACCCCAACCTAGGAAACTAGTAGATTGGTGGAATTTCCTCTTTTGAAATTTATTTGAATGGGGACATTACAGAAACAGACCGCTACAAAATATTCAAGAGCTCCATGATATAGCACAATGGTTTTCTCATCAAGGTATCAAAACATTCAATGATTTCAGCTCCTGGGACACCTTCGGCACATGGCAGAGTTGGAAAAACTTAGCAATCTGAGCCAATCTTGAACCCTCCAGAATCCTCCTCATTGAAAAATTGAATGGTTGCTCTCCTACTCATCTCCAGGATAAAGATGAACGTGAATGGGGTCCAAAAGGAAATTACACTACATTCCTAGGCTTCAATGCTCTATAAATCCATGAAGTTTCAAGAAAATGCTTATGGAAATTAGTTTGGAATCCATTTGGACTCCCCAAGATAAATTTCTTCATTTGGACACTTGTTCACCGAAAGGTGCTTACTGGAGACAACCTCATCAAAAGAGGAATCATTGGGCCACATTGGTGTCCTTTATGTCATAGGAATTCTGAAACTCTAGATCATTTATTCCTAGAATGCCATTTTACAAAATATGTTTGGAACCACATGCTCCATTAAATTAATATAATCATGTCGATGTTCAACACCAACACCTTCCTATTCAAGGAGTGTAAATCCATTTATCCCCTCCACCTTTCCAAAAAAAATCTCTGGCTCCAAATCCAGATAACCATCCCCAAATTTACTTGTTGGAAAATATGGATTGCCAGGAACAAAGCCATTTTCCATGAAACCTACTACACCCCCCTACAAGTCACTGGACAAGCCAAAGGATTGCTTATAGAATGCATGAATTTCTCCAATATCATGACGGACACAAATCTCAACACAAATGAAATGAACTGGATTGGAACTATTTCCCCAAGCCCTGGAAAAAAAAAATTCTCAAATTCGATACTTACTGCCATGGAAAATCAGACTTTCCAATTCTGACTTTCAAAATTGGAGGAATAAACAGACTATCAACAGTCTACATTTTGATGGCACATCCAAAAGAAATATCGGAGTGGCAAGAGCTGGGGGGGTTCTGTGGTCTGTCGGAGGATTGTCGAGAATAAGATACAGATGGGGATTAGGAATTTGCTCAAACAACTTAGCAGAAGCCCTATCCTTTCTAAAAGGTTTCCAGATTTCCAAAGAACAAAGAATTGAAAGGTTATAGGTGTTTTGGGACTCTCTTGTAATTATCAAAGCCCTCAACTCGAATACAGTCTTCAACAATTTGGCACTAAAATGGATTGTTTATTGAATTCATCAAATTGCAAACTCATTCATCCAATTTAGAGATTTCCATATCGTGAGAAATCTAAACTACGAAGCAAATTCAGAAGCAAAGGTAAGAACTAACCTTGAATCCGGGAAAATCGAATTCTCCAATAAAGAAACTAGCCATCATCATATCCCCTAAGCATTTATGAAGAGAATGAAGGATTTGAATTCTCCAATTCAAAATCGCAGACTATGAATGAAGGATTCGATCTCTCCAAATTATGAAGTGAAGGATTCAAGATCTTTTGGCACCGAGCTAACACGTAGGTTCATGAACACGGAGACCCAAGAGACATTTGGAAGCATGCAGAGAGACATCGAGCTAATATGCAACTACTCCAGGGATTCAATCAAATTCAATGCTAAAAACGAAATTGCAACTTTCAAACGATTGCAATGAGAGAAAATGAAGTCATTTCTATAGATCAAATCTCATAATCCATAAGCAATGTGGTCACCAAATCGATGGAAGATAAACAATTTTGTTTTTGAAAACAATTTCAAATAAAGATGGAATTTTAGTTCATAGAGCAAAACGTTGCTGAAAATTTTGAACATTGTAATCAGTCGGATTTGGCTTCAGCCACAACTCAACCATTTTTTATTTATTTATAATATTAATTATTTATTTCAGCTTAAAAAAAACACACTACATGAAAGAAACTCACTGGTCATTCCTCTAGCGAACCAAAACTCGAGAGTAGTAAGACTCATATTTTCTAGTCGACCAACACTCTCAAGATATAAGACTCATGAACTAATGAAGGGATGGGATCTAATTCATAATTGCGCCTCTATACAACAATCAATCTTAGTTCGAGACTATAGGGTGATTTAGACACGAAATGACACCCATGCTTTCCCCTTCCCAATACAATAACTGCCTCAACTATTGTGCCTTACCAATACACGGTGCCAACTATACCATATCTGACTATTGTTATACAATATATAAATCAATGGCAGGTCCTTGGCCTTGATCTCCTCACCACGATATCATTTGCATGGTCAAATACAATGAGGTCAAAACTGGGGGTATTACAACCAACAACTTAGGAAATTAACCATGGAAATAATCAAGCTACCTATATTACATAACCACTGCAGTTGTACTAAATAAAATTTAATTTAATTTACCATCGACATTGGGTGTTGATCATAAACAATAAAAATAAAATACTCAAATTCTGAATTAGACAAACACTTACTTGAAATGTATCCCACTTGCTTAAATTCGACAACCACAAGCCCAACTCCCCGCAACTAAGTATACCAACCAACAAACACAACAACAATTGGGGGAACAACTCTCCACCCAACCAACCCCCAACAAAGGCTAATGCCGTTAACAAATAACTCTATGCCAAACCTGGAAGGCCTCACTCTCATCTTTCTCCATCTCTACACTCCAATCCCCACTCCCTCAACCTCCTTCGACTCCCAATAGGTGCACTCACAAGAACAACAAAACCACTCCCAAAACCACAGACAATAGCAACAAACCAACAAGATAAACCAACATAACAACCCCCCAACCAACCAGACCAACCCTCTTTTCCTTATTTCTAGCCTCTTTTTATTATCCATTTTCTTAATTTTTGTTCAATTTCTTTATTTTGCATGGATGACACTAATCATCCATGCACCTAATACTAGTCTCAAGGTTAATCACAATGCACCTTTTTTTTATTTTTAACTGTATTAATTGACTATTACTAATACCATACACTGATGTCAACATTTAATTAACTTAGTTATGATTGGGGTGTTACACCTTTGGGGTCTATCACCCATTCTCCACACAAAATTCTTACACTACATATAGCTTTTTATGTTGTTTTCTCCATAGCCAATAACCATATTGTGAAATTAATAACATTGTGAGGAAGAAATTGCAGACATTAGAGGGAAGAGGATGGCTATAGGTGAGCATAGAGGTTGGGAAAGATATGAACCTTTTCCCACTGTGTATTTTCTATACTTGAATGCTTGAGAAGTCATGAATTGATGATTACAAGAGGTTAATCTTTAAAATCATATAGCAAGTTGGACTCTTTCTACACAGAGTGAAGAGCAATGTAAGGGTTGGGTACTATGAGGGACTATTGAGTAGAGAAATATTAGGCCTTCCTTGTGTTGTGTGGGGCAGTGGAAGAGAGTTCCATGGTTGGGATGGATAAATGGGATGCCTCTAGTGCTCAATGGTGATTAGATTGGCCATGCATGAGATTTTTTAGCTAAGAGAGAGAAGCATGTAGGTGTTTCCTTCGCCCTGGTGGCCTCATAGCCCGACTTGGGGGTGGTATATGCAATTGATTCCTATGATTGGGTGGAAAATCGCTCTTACAAAACTAGTTTCTTGGATATTATCCCTTTAAAAGATTACATTTACTCCCTATTATGAATATGATGGTTCATGCATGATGTGTGTGTAAAATATAGTTTTAATTCCGCTATGTTTATAATCATACACATGCACATGCATTTCTTAGTTTGTGTTTCTATTAAATTAGCTATGAATTCAAATAATGGGCCATGGGACAAAATTTAGGAATATAAAATTTGTAATTACCCCTCCTATAGTTGGAATTGTAATTACCCCCTCATATAGTTGGAATGATGGATGGGGACACTACAAGTACTTTATGTCCCAACTATTAGAGAAGCATGTATCTCATATCCGATCCATGATATCAATATCTATGTTCCTAGATGAGGTGTTACCTTATCTCTCCTAATTTACTTTCTTTTATGTCCATTCTACCTCTTCTTTCATGTTAGGTGGCAACCTCCTATGGTACCTCAAGGCAACTTCCTTGGCCTCCATTTTGCCTTTGGTTTGCTTGTTGGTGGAATTACCCTTATCGGGGTTCTTTCATAGCTAGGGCTTGCCTCATCTGGCATGCCTTGAATTTTTACTAATCCCCATTACCGATTTCATTTCATCGAGCTAGCCATTCATGCTTGGAAACTAATGTTTTTTTTTTATAGACGTGCTTGGAAACTAATGTTTTTTTTTAGAGACATGCTTGGAAACTAATTTTTTTTTACATACATGCTTGGAAACTAATGTATATCCTTGTTAATACTATGATCAGAGGATGGGGGATAACCTTGAATACCTATCTCAATTCATTCGAAACCTATCTTAGATTCAAATACTTCAAATACTTCAGGCTAAGCTAAAAAATGTCGACTTCCTTCAGTAGACAAAATCATGACCTTCCCCTATTCACTATAAATCATGTCACCTCTGGTTATTTGTTTCATTATAAATCTTGTCGCAATGAAGTGATCCCCTATCTTACTCTCTTACAAGTAAATCCATGACTCGATGAAGGGATGGCATGAGGAGGGATTCTCAAAAATTATTTTATAATTTTGATCCTTTATTAAATTTTAGTTTTACTCCAAATCTGATTAATTTAATATTTAAACTTTATTTTAGGTTGCAAATTTCATTATAGTTATATAATTTTTCTAATATTTCATTCCATTTTTATCCTAGATATTTATTATTATTATTGTTCTATTATTATCATTATTATATTTCTAATATTCACTTTCCTTTTTTTAAGTATTTCTTTTTATCTTCCATTAAATTAAATTATTACAAATAATTTACATTATTAGTTAACCTAAGCTTTTTTAATTATATTTTATTTTAGGTATTTTTTCAAGTAAACTATCAAGTTCTTAGGTATTTTCCTCATTTGAGGATGTTATTGAGGATAAATCCATTGAATTCTAGATTTTAAGGTACAATACCAAGTCAACAAGAGGGCTCTAAGTCATTACAACAATATATTCATTATTATTCCCTGCTAAGGCAGGGATATACTAACCATAGTTAGTCAACTTCTTTCGACTTACATTAATTTGCATTTCTCCACATTTTCAAAGTTTTTTAAAGTATTGCAAAATTGTGTTATTGAACATAATATTCTGGAAAATGAAAATAATTATAACAATTTTTAAAATTCAATTATTCTATTTTTTGATGGTGTAGTACACTTTTGATGTGACATAAATCCTTGAAGGAGTGGTTTTAATTTTCAAATTGTAAAAACAAATAAAATTAATTTATAAAATAAAATAACCTCATAGCACCACCTGTCCTATTTGCATTCTATGCTCTGACGAGACCCGTAGATTATACAGACTGCAGCTTTCCCTTCTATGTGTCGGAGACCTTTTCAATAGTGCGTCGACGCTTATCAATTATACCTCCGATTCCATGCAACCACGGTTCCATTAGTGATAAAATTTGACCTCATTGTTAACACCCAAAAAGTGCTCACTAGCTCATTCCCTCATTCATATGACCCATTTGTCCACTTTTTTCACCATTTGAGCCTCTAAAACCATCAAAAGGTCACCAAAAAGACCATAATACACCTTTTTCCCCTCAAAATATGTCTTTTTCCTCAAAAAAAGGTCCAAAATTCCCAAAAAAATATTAAAAGGGAATAAAAATATAAAAAATATTCAAAAAAGGAAAAAGAGACCTAAATCATGTTGGTAAATACCATTGGTTTCCTTAAAACCACAATGGTATTCCCCATCACCAAAAACTATAAAAAGGTGATAGGGTCTCCTCACTTTTGATCCATATTTCATCCTATCCTCATGCTGCCAAAATCCATCTTGAGCTTTGCCCAACCATTGAAACATTGGAGAAGAAGAGACCATTGCACATTGGAGCACCTTAACCTTGGAGTTGCCCAAAACTCACCATCCTCACAATTTGAGGTAATACAAAAGTTTTAATTTTTTTTTACATGCTTATGAATCAATTTTGTCTATTGTTATTAATCTACAATTCTTTATTTTACTGTTTACTGCTATCAATCTATAGTTTATATTTGCTTATTTACATTGTTTTATTTGAGATTGCTGCTACTAGTTAGAAGGTGCATCCTTGCACATGCTTGGTTGAAAAACCAAACAACAGTTTTTGGCGACTCCGCTATTTTTTGAATTTTAAATTTTTGCTTTAGATCTTTATTTTAGTCATTTTTCCCATTTAAAACTGTAGATATGCCATACTATTCAACTTCTTGATAGCTGCCCTAGCCATTGGCCCTTTCTGCAGCCCGAAACAGCCAAAAATTTCAATTTTTGGGTTCGTTTTTCGCCGGCCAATTTTCGTCCGTACATCGCAACTTTTGGCATCCACAAGCGCGCAGTCCATCGCGACTGTGAGCCTTTTTCCTTGCGGTCCATCGTGACTTTTCGACAGTTTTTCCCGCGTTGCCCATCGCGGCTGGGCAACCTTTTCCCCCGTGGTCCATCGCGACTGTTTGGCATTTTCCCGCGCAGTCCATCGTGACTGTTTGGCATTTTCCCACGCGGTTCATCGCAACTGTTTGGCATTTTTCCACGTGGATCATCACGACTTTTGACCACTGCGCCGCGATTCACATCGCGGCTTTCGCCCACATCGCCGCGCGGCTCATCGCGGCTTTCGCCCACATCGCCGCGCGGCTCATCGCGGGTTTTGACCTAACAGCCGCGATATTTCCCGTTTTGATTCGGCCAATTTTTCCAAAAAAAAAAATCGCCCAATCAACCCATTTTTTCCAGCATTAATTTCTGCAATTTTTTACAACCCACTGTGTCATTATTGCAGCATTATTAATTAATATTTAGTTATATGCTTCACTTATCTTTTTGAAAATTTTCAGTTAATTGAAAGAAAGATTTGTTAAGTATTTCCGAGACTGTAAGTTTCATACATTGCAAGGTTAGAACCATATTTCTAAAATTGCTCAATATTTTGCCCAAGAAAGACTTTAGAAATCCATTTATTTTTACATATGTTTTTGCTTTACTTACAAAACTTTTTAAAAAATCCATAATTTTTGAAAAGATTTTTAAAGGAGTTACATTTGAAACGTCTTTCATTCTTTCGCAAATTAGAATCCTTATTTTAGTTTGTGATTAAATTGCCCATGCGAGGCAAATCGTTTTGGTATACACCTACACCAGCACACAATCTGTCACAATAATTTCAAGTGAGCCTTAAAAATTATCTTAATTCAACAAACATTCTAACCCCACTTGGGGAACACAAAAAGAATTTTGTAGCTAGGTACGACTGAGGGGATAAGTATCCAAATAACACCCCTCACTCATTTTTCATGTTGAGACATAGTGTTTGACAGTTAGGGTACCAAAATCCCTTATTATTTGTTGACACGGTTTAACACCAATTTATCGGGAAGGCCTCTCCCTTAGGAGGGTTGAAGTAGCTAGACTGGTTCCGAAATCCTGATTGAAATACCGCAATCCATTCAGTAGCTGAAGGATACCTTTCATAGTTCTTGTTGGATCACCCTTCTGGGAGTACATCGGCGATAAAACCAAATTGCAGATTCACCCAACCGAACGTGTCATGAATGGGGTATCTTAGTGGCTAAACTTATAGGATTGTCTACCCGGTGTCCCTTCCGGGAGGGGGATATATAGCCTTTGGTTCTACAATTTATATTGTCTGACTTGGATTTCATCACCTTGCAGAGGATAGACCTTGTTGAGCCAGAATACTTTTAAGCTAGGTGTTTGCATGCTACATTACCTCCCTTTGGTCAAAGAGTATACCTTTTTTTATTTTTAGGAGTTGTTTGCATGTTGGTTTTCTAACCACATTTTTTTATTACTACACTTACTATAGCACAACTATTATAGTAAGTGTTTTGAGGTTGGCTTTTGGCCTATGTGCCATTTATTTTTTACGCTCCCCTCTTGCACGCACGGTTGCATTAGGGCTTTAGAGCTTTCCACTCACCACCACCTAGTAGTTTTTATAGACAAACTGTCACCATTGACTCCCCGAGACGTTCTCGGCGCTTCCGAGGAGACCCCCTACAGTAAGTTTCCCTTGACTCCACGCGTCATCATAATAAAGCCCCGTCATCCGATTCTGATGCGCCTCATTTCACATCTGATTCTGAGGTAGAATCCAAAAATCCCACATACACCACACCTACTAGCCCCATGGCTAGTTCACATTACGACAACTTTTTCACAATGGTTGTTGGTGGAACATCATCCACCCCTGCCACCACAACAAACACCACGGTAGCCACAACTACCACACCTCCCTTAGGGATGCCCAATATGGGACCTACGCCTACATTAGGTATGCCTACCATGGGACCCCTGCCCAATACAGGACCCCCACCTAAAACATTAGGTATTCCTACCATGGGACCCCTGCCCAATACAGGACCCCCACCTAACTTAAGCATGCCCACTATGGCAACTATACCTACTATCCCCGCTACCACTCAGATTCCAACACCTCTTGGACATGTTCCCAACCCATCTGTGACTCCCGTTGCACTTGGTGGCGCAGGCCCCTCCCACACTCTTGTGGGTGGAGGGCACATACCTCCCATGAAAAATATCCCCCTAGGGGGCAGTGGCCTAATACATAACGCCACCACCAGCACTTATGCCCCCATGACAACATCACACCCCTCCGCCAGTTTTCCATTTATGGCTAGCCTTAACCTACCAGACTTAGCTATGCTAACAAATGATCCCATCCGACATGACCCTACTTGGGCCCCCATGCCCACAAAGCTCCCCTCAGACATCCCAAAATTTGAAGGAAAGGCTGGGGAAGACCCCCAAAACCATATCATGTCATTTCACTTATGGTGTTCCTCAAACTCCATAGTAGATGATTCTATTCGACTCCGACTTTTACAGAGAAATTTCACTGGATCTGCAACCAAATGGTACATTGAGCAGCCACATGGGACACACCCCACATTTACATCCCTCGCCTCAACGTTCCTTCAGTTCTTTCAACTACATGTACACTATGACACAAGAGTAGAAATACTTTTGTCTTGTAGACAAAACACCGCTACACACATCACCGATCATATCCATGAGTGGCGTAAGCGCCGTAGTCTCTGCAAGATAAAGCTTGACGACCGTATCCTCCTCCCTCTCATAGCCAAGGATGTAGCTTCTGAATGACCCCAGTCGGAAGAAGAAGCCATCTTAAAAGCTCAGCAGTTCGACCTAATATATGCACAGTCTGGATATTTATACACAATCTTAGCAGACGCCCCTTGCGGCGATCCATCCCGGAGCGACGCACCGAGGGCATCCCATGCTGCTGACGGTATCATTGGCCAGGTAATGGCACAAAACAAACCTTTCTCCATGATGAGTACAAACAACGCCCCAGACCTTTCTAGGGCTACATCTCATTCTGGAGCTACAACTTCGTATGCTCCAGTAATGCACACCCACCACACTCATGGACCCTCATGTCCACCTCAGTGTTATGGGCAAGCAGCATCAGCTTATGCGCCACCTCCATATTATAACCAGTCGTCCCATCAGACTCAGGTTCAGCCACAAGCCCAATCGGCTTATTATCCTCAACAGGAAGCACCTCTTCCTCCAACACTTCCAGTAGCTCAAGGTTACCCACAACTGCAACAAGCACCAAGTCCACCTCATAACCCTCCCGCTTACTACCCACTGCAGCCTACTCTAGAGCCTGCACGACCTCAAAACCCACCTATTTCCCAAGGGCATGTATACGCACAACAAAATCATCCTCAAAACCAGAACAACCAGCGTAATCAAGGAGGTCAACAGAATCGCGGAAAAGGAAGAAACTGCGGCAATAACCAACAACAAAACCAAGGAGGACAACCACCTAATCCTCCCAATAACAATAATGCTGCTCCTACAAATCAAAACCTTGATCGTCCACCAAAACAGGTCAAAAATCCTAGTTTGAGAACAAACCACCCATGTTCCATATGCGGGGTCTACAGCCATTACACCCATGTTCCCCCATTTAGATTAAGCGCGTCAACTCTGGACTGACGACGCCCAACGACAAGGACATGTTGCACAACCAGCACCACTTCCTCAGCCACAACCCATGATATTGCAAAATCCACTACCCAACCAAGGAGTAGTAAACACTTGTCCAATGGATCCCCCACAAGGATCTACTGCAACACAGCAGCAAATTACCTATGCGGCAATCGATTACCAGCATACAGAGTCCAACACTCACCATTTGTTAATGATGTCATCAAATGATGTCAATCTTCAAACCCGTCGAAATCAATACGGCTCAGCCCCTAAGGCCACACCTACCGATCCATCTTCGAGTACCCTCCCAACTGATCAACCACTTCGCATACCTAATATGCCCATGGACGGGGGTCCAAAAGCACCTCGCATCCCTTTAAGATGAATCAACAATAACCCTAATGCTCATGCAGCTTCAAACTATAACATCATAGAAGACTTAGCCCAGTCCCCTGCTGCTATGTCCGCTCTCTAAATCCTAAAAAATTGTCCTGCATAGAGAAAATTGTTGTTATCTGCCATTGGTGCCATAGACCCAAATGACCCCAACATGATGGCTTTCAACTTAGACCAAGCCGAACCTCGTATGCCTTCATCTCTATCTTTTCAGGTTTCTGTGTCCATTCGCAACCTCGTCATTCATCGATGCATAATCGATGAAGGTGCCTCCACCTACGTCATGTCGACTTTCGTATGGAAGAAACTTGGATCCCCAACGCTACAACTGTCAACTACCGCATTGCGAGCTTACGATGGTCGTGCAGCTCAACCTCAGGGTCTGTTAGTGAACGTACCCATACAGCTTGGGGGCAAATTGGTTCTCATAGATATAGAGGTCATCAATGCCCAACTTGATTACAATCTCCTTCTGGGACGAAGCTACATGTATAAAATGAAAGCTATCGCTTCTTCAGTTTTCTGCCTCATGATGTTCCCCCATGAAGGACGCATAATCAAAATCGACCAAATTACATACTATGATCCCAATTCCCCCGCAGCGCCTGAAGATGTTCTTCCCATGATCGAACAACCCGTTCAGAGTGCACCCACATCGTTCGTCTCCTCAGTCGGACCCGGGATATATTTGGATACTCCCATGACCACCACTTTTCCTTCTATCCCACCCCCTCTCCGGGTAACTGAAGTATACGATTTATGCACCCTCTCGCACAACGAACAACAGCATACTCAACAACCTCAACCACCCACAGTTCCTAGTCATATCGGAACAACACCGATTCACACTATAACATTCTTATTTCCATTTTCAGGAGTTGTCAGCATGCCAGTAATGGCTACACTTAACCTTCCAGGGTTAACGTTAGGATTACCTGTATGGTACCTACCTGCCCCAACCCCTCCACCGACTCCGACCGTTGTTTTACAACCGGTACAACCCATCAATATTTTGAACCACCCACTACCTGGCATACCAAACCCCCAAAACCGTCCACCACCCCGTGTACCAAACCCCCAAAATCGACCACCTCCAACAGGGGCCACTACATTAACATCTAGTTATGTCCCCCCTCAATCCCGCTACAATGGGGGCAGAGGACCGCAAACCTACACCACTATACCCACCACCCGCACCCCACCAACAACTCCAAAGTTGGCGAAGAATCCCCCAACAATCTATGTTCCCGTTAAGTGCTCCTTGTGCAATGATATAGGACATGCTACCCACCTATGTCCACATCTACCGACACTTCAAGAACACATGAATATGTTGGATGATGACACCAATGTTCCAGTTGTCAAACTAGAACTCCCCCCTCAGCCTCGCGATAAATCATTGCACACAAACCACCCTTGTGCAATATGCGACATCTACATCCATTATTCACATCACTGCCCCGATCTCCTAGATTACAGAGCAACACTATACAAGTTGAATAATGCCAACCTAGAGATATCCCCCCTGCTTATTGAGGAAATATTCCCCCCAGAATATTCCCGTTCAGAAGAAATCAATACCAATTATATGATTTCAACTACCTACAAACCTAAACCAAATGATTTAATGACGCACTACTTCCGCACTGATGAGGAAATCCTAGAAACACTCACTGCACCGAACTACCCTTGGGATGATATGCACCATCGATCATACTCCATCACCGAGGCATTTGCGTCCACCATGGCGAACCAACTATCCGTTGAATCCAAGGACTTCTTACCAACGAAGGTCGATTGGTTCAAAGATCCAATCCCAGCTCCAAAAGCCTTTGAAGAAGGTAACATGGCTAACATTTCACCCATTATAAAAATTGACATCTCCACCACCCCCGGAAAACCTGAGCTTATATCTTTAGGCGCATCATGCACTGAAAAGGAAACCCAAGCCTACAAGAAACTCTTTCAAGAATTTCATGATGTTTTTGCCTGGTGTTACACCGAGATGCCTGGTCTTGATCCTAACATTATGGAACATCATATAGATACTTGGCCCAACATATCTCTGGTCTTCCAGAAACAACGCCCCATTCACCCATCCAAGCTTCCAGCCGTAAAAGACGAAATTGAGAAGCTTCGAGTAGCAGGTTTCATATATCCTATTGCTTATACTACCTGGGTTTCTAACCCAGTTCCAATCAACAAGAAAGTAGGCGCCATCCGCGTCTGTATTGACTTCCGTGACCTCAACCTAGCTTGTCCCAAAGACAACTTCCCAACACCATTTATTAACCAAATAATAGATGCATGTGCGAGGCATGAGGTACTTTCTTTTATGGATGGTTTCTCCGGATACAACCAAATCAAAATCCGTAAAGAATATCAATACAAGACCACTTTTACTAGCCCATGGGGCACCTTTGCCTATCGTGTCATGCCTTTGGGTCTCAAGAACGCTGGAGCCACTTTCCAACGAGCCATGACTTATTGTTTTCACAACCTAAGTAACATCATATTAGTTTATCTAGACGACCTCACGGCTCGATCTAAGAAACGATCTGACCATTTAGATGATCTTTGACAAGTCTTTTTGCGTTGTCGAAAATACAAAATCCGCTTGAACCCACTCAAGTGTGTCTTTTGCGTTCCAACAGGCCATCTGTTGGGTTTCATCATTTTAGAAAAAGGGATCACCGTCGACCCTCTAAAGGTCCAAGCCATAGTAGACCTACCGTCACCTCGTACATTAAGACAATTACAAAGCCTTCAGGGGAAGTCCAACTTCCTTCGTCGCTTTGTCCCAGATTACGCCACTACAATACATGGTTTCCTCCATTTGCTACGCCTTCATACTCGTTTTCTATGGGACGACCAAGCAGAAGGAGCTTTCACAAACCTGAAGAAAGCACTTACAAGTGCCCCTTTGATTTCTCCTCCAGATTTCACAAGAGAATTTACCCTTTACATTTCAGCATCATACGACATCCATTTTTCAAATCGTTGGTACCGTTGGAATCAGCACAGCAAGAACTTCACGACAGTCCAGTCCTTTTCTCGTTTCCACCAGGTCCCATTTTTAGGTATTTTTTACATGCTCCTCGTCGCCTCAATCTGCATGCCACATCAACCGTGGTCCATTTTTTACGAGTCTTATATCACTGGATTCAATTTTTCGCGCTCGTGATGATGCTTGAGACCATTTCTCACTCTCACCACCAGATTTTTTGGGTACTTTTTACATGCCCCTCATCGCCTTGATTTGCGTGCCACATTGGCCGTGGTCTATTTTTTACGAGTCTTATATTGCTGGATTCAGTTTTCTACGCTCGCGATGATGCTTGAGATCATTTCTCGCTCTCACCCCCATAATTTTTGGGCACTTTCTCACATGCCTCTTGTCCCCTCGATGTGCGTGCCACATGGGAAACCGTTAGATTTTACAAATTTTCGCATCACAACTTATACATGAGCCCACCACTCCATCCATACTGCAATTATGGCGTTGTTTTGCTACCATTCATCAACCTGCAAGGAGGCCCCATTAGTGTTCCCCCCTATCACTGTGCTTGATCCCCATACTCGCCCTTTGATTGAACACTTCCTCCTTGCCTCTCCATTACTTTTGTTCGGTATAATTTTACCCCTTTTTCGGGCCGAACAATCCCTTTACGAAAAAGGCACTCAGGGAGTTTTTGTTAAGCTCTTTTCTGACTCCTAAAAGAATGAAAAGATCGCCGAGCAATCTTGCTTCCTTTCATGCTCGCTAAAAGTATCTGAAAGGGCGTCTACCTGGTATAAGTTTACCCCTTTTCCGGACCTTGTAGACTAATTACGAAAAAGGAATACTCTAGTCACATCGTCTAGAAGAGTTCTCCATTTGCATCATTTTACGCTTTTGCGGGCCTTGGAGACTAACATACGAAAAAGAACACCAATGGAATCTACTTACCACTTTTAGACTCTCTAAAATTGAAAGCAACCACGAGCAATCACCGTCTTGGGCTCGTACAAATCCACATGATGGTACTCCTCCACCAATTCAGAGTCTTCTTATCGTTTTCAAACTCATTAAAAATGAAAGCACTCACGAGCATGAACAGTCCTGGGCTTGTATAAATCCACAGGGCAGTACCATTTTGAAACAAACTTTTCTCCCTTCTTGGAGCTCATTAAAACCACGAAGAAGGACCCAACGGTGCTTTCCGGTGCCACAACATATCATGTCTACTCATATGGCAGCTTCCCTATTATGGTCGCCTTTGTTCAGAGTATTCTACGGTATATCACCCTGAGAATCTCCCAATAGCATCCATCAGCTTGTCCCCCAGAGTCACTCCAGTCTACAATACATACCCCTAAGTTATGATCCCCACACCTAATAGTCAATTTCCTATGCTTCCAGGTCAACCATGTCATCATGCTCTGAACAAAGGAAGTTTGAGTCCACCCACTATATGACCCTAGTTATTCCCCATCCCCACAGTATGTCAGTCCTATCATCAGTACTATCACACTTCAGTTGTACACCTCGCGCTCCTATCAAGGAAACATCATTTCCTTGGTAGTTGTTGGTCTCCTTTTGTTGACGCCAACCAAATCTATTCCAGAGGATAGACCCAGAGGTCCCTGTGCCTTGGACTCACCACCATTAGTGATGAGTGCCTATGGATCATTTTGAAAGGAGTCCTCACTGCCTCTCCAAATGATTTTTTCTCACATGCTCGACTCCAAACACCTTGATCTCATCATTGAGACTCGTACAGGGTAACGATCCTTTCAGTTATTTGTTGAAGACCCCAGATATCACCTGACTTTACCACATTTGGGAGTCTAATTGAGGAAACAACCAGTTACATTTTCCTATGGATATCTGGGTTGTGCTTAGCGACAGTATTCAAATGTACCCTAGTTTTATACTCCCTCGAGTATACAGTTACGAATACTCCTCGGAATTTGACTCCTTTACTGACTCTACCACTGTTGGCTGCTTTCTTGGGCAGACCCGGGTTTTAATGAAGCGCAGCAACAAACCCCTTGGCGCACTGGCCCTCTCGGCAACGAGCTGCGCAGCAGCTCGAGGTCTCACCCGAAGTGGCTATGGGGGGCTAAGGAATCAGGTTTCCTTAACCTTGGTGACGCAGAGATTGTCCTTCCTCTTCTGGTTCCTCAGATATCGGCGGTCCGACTTTCCCGCAGGCCCCTCGGCGCAACTACGCGGTTTCCTTCCTCAGCAGCTCCACGGCGCAGTTTCTTCGTTCTAGCGCAGAAGGCAAGTATTCCTTGTGTCGATGCGTTAAGTACCTCCTCGCCCTGCGCAACTAGCGCAGTATCGCAGTCCTCAATCGCTGCAGCGACAGCGCTCCACCACTTCTTCAGTCCTTAAACACTTATGGCTATCAATGGACCTTCCCAAACTCTATCAAACCGTCACAAAGATAATACAAGAGCTTTGCATACACATGTAATGAACTTAAACAGTTAATCATTCACGCAAACATTATAACAAGTGGAAATATGTGAAGCTCCTCTCCTCGAGGAAAACCACGTCCTCGGGAGTGTTATATTAACCAGAACACCATAGAGTTATACAATATGCTGCGCACACAGCTGCAGCCTTAGATCTTTACAGGAAACTCCACGCACACAGCTGGGAGCCCTTCTCTCAATCTGGTCTCTTCTCTACAGAGATTACAAAGGCGCAGACATCACACAGACTGTCTGGCAACTCAGGGATTAGCTCCTCGGCTATCCGATTCTATTCTAGTTCTACACACTCAGTAGAAACACTTAGCAAAGGATAATCAACACATGATCTATCCTCGAGACTGACTATCTAACAGTCTAAACATCTATCTATCCCAAGAGTATCTAACTCTTACTCTCTAACATCTACCCATTACAATTATTCATATATATAGGTGGCCATGGCGGTCACACCCTTACAAAACTGTGGGCCTTTCCCAACAGTGATTCCCAAAAACCCTAACCACGCACATGGCTAGGTGTACTGTAGGCGCCGCTTGCAGTCATGTCGCCGCTTCCTGCAGGCTCCTTGACTTTCGGCGCAGATTGTGGGTATGGGCGCTTGTCCTTCGCCTTCAATGCTCTGGTCCGTTGCTCCCCCTTGATCCGAGCAACCATAACTTCTGTACTTAACCTTTAAATGAGGGTAGCTGAGCCCTCTACTCCATCGCCTTATTTATTATGGTAGCTGAGCTTTCTATTCAGCCTTCATTCTCTTCTGTCGTGCGCGCGAGCTCCGTGATTTCCGGTCCGTGATCTTCGCTGAGCTTGTCTATCTGGCACCGTACTGCGCACCGTCTCCTTCTTGCCCAAAACTTAGTGCTTGTCCCAAAATTAGTACTTTCCTTCCATACTTGTGCTTTTTTCCCAAAATTCGCAGCTTTACCGTAGCTACGACCTTGGCTCCAACAGGCCCCTAACACTCACTTGTGGCTCGCCCTCGAGCCACTCGCACTGGCGTGGGGTCGCTTGATTTGCGCATCTGCTTTTGCTTGTGTCTCCGCGAATTTTTTCTTCCACTTCGCAATAGCGGAGTCCAATTCATCGACACACTCTACAGCTGTCTGCACCGTTTCTGCGGTTGCTTCATCTTTAGTGATGGTATCAATGATCTCCTGAGATTCAGCAATCTCTTTGATTTTTGTCTCAACCTGGGCAACGATTTCAGCATACTCATCCATGAATGGCTGAATGCTGTTGGTGAGCTTCTCATCTTCAGTTCTGAGCTTGTGCAGTTGCTGCTGCATTTTGCGCACTTCGCCCATTTTCTTCATTTTTGGTAAGCCTGTTAAGGCCTTAGCTTCTTCATTCAGAACAGTGAGAGATTGTTCTGCAGCTTGCACCTGTTCTGACAGTCCAACTTTAAAAGGGAGCTTCACAAGCTCCGTCCAAGCTTCCATAGCTTGGCTCATCAGGTTCTCAGCTTCCTGTACTCGATCTTTCATCTGCGTGGAAGTTCTGCTCAGTGCTTCAAATTGTACCTGCGCATCATCCGTAAGATGCGCAGCAACGCGAGCTTCTAGCTCAGCGATCTGGGTTCTATGGCCTTCAGCCATAGCAACTATTTCTTGCTCCAGGGTTTTCGCCCTTTCTCCAATAATTTGAACTTTTGCAACCAGAGGGAGGTCTGGTTGAATCTCGCAAGCCGGCAATAACTGGGCAATCTCATCCACTTCGTTTCTGATACCGATGTCTTGCGCCTCATAAAGTGCAAGCTTCTCAGAGGTATTCTGATGGATTGCCTTCAACTCTAACTCCTGCGATTGCAGTCGTTGATTTTCCTGAAATGTAGAGAGCTCTCTAGCTCTCAACTCAAGAGAAACTTTCTCATGCACTAGCTGTAGAGTCTCTATAGGAATTAGAGACAAATTGATTTCAACGGGCCCAACGGCGCTTACCTGTAGTGCAGTTAGTGGATCTGGAAGTGTCATGCTGGTAGTCGGAATATGCACGACAGTATGCCTTTCAATGAGTTCTTCAACTCGCTCGGCACTTGGAATTTCTTGTGGCGCCTGCGAAGTAGATGCTGGCGCATGGGTCTGCGCAACTCTTCCTGCGAGACCTTTCAGTTCTACGAACTGCAAATCTAAAGCACTTCTAATGTGAGCATGCGCATTGCGCAGCTCACGAAATTGCTCGTGTAGGTACTGGTCGATCCCCGAGGAAATAGCCTCAGCGGGATGCGACACTTTTTGCTTCTTGGTGGCCGGTTCTGTGGAGCCTTCATCACTTCTTTGCTCACGGGCTACCTTGCCCTTATCCTTCTCTTTCGTAGCGGCGGTTGGCAGCGCGGATGCGAGATCGGCGGCCTCCCTCCACTCATCCGACCAAGACTTGATGGTTTCTTCAACATCCTCGGTAGTCATCCTGTAAAGGCCTAGCGCCCATTCGTCTGGAATGCCGCAAGGGTGGAGGTAAAGTTGATGTATGTCGGCAGTAAAAGCCAACTTTCCTTCATATAATCTGGCTGTCTCCTCGCTCAGCCTTGGCATTTCTTGAATAGTATCTCGGAGGAGATAGTAGTACTCACAAAAGACAGTGCGATTCATCTTGCGCTTCACGGGATTAGGGGAATCCCAGAGGTTGATGTAGCGCATGCCGGCAACCTCTCCTGCGCGGCGCGGAAGGAACTGAGTATTCGGGGGCTCCTTCCACCCAACTAGAGCGCATAAAATTAGAAGCCATGAAAAATGGAATGCTTGGGCTGCATTGTCCTGCACATTCAGGCAATCAGCCAAGAAAGAATTCAGCAGGAAGAGAGACCAGTTGTACTGCTCTCCCTCCGCAGCTGCGATGGCGAGCTCCACGACAGCTCCAGTGACTTCCTTCGGTCGGCACTTTGTGAGAAGTCTGCCTGCAAGCAGACTTCCTGTAAATCGAAGTGCCTCATCTTCTACTGTAGTGAGGTCATATGCCCGACCTCCTCTTGTCAAGTTATACTTCTGCACCAGCTGTGCAGCCAATTTTCTGTCTTTGTCCTTTCCCACAAAATGAATATTGGGATCCTTACCAACCTTAGATAGACCAGTAATGCGGTGAATTAAATCAACATTTAGATCAATTGGCCTCCCGAGCCAAAGGTAACCTCCATGAACGCAGGATAGCAGTGTTTTAACGACTGCATTCACTTCATTGCTACGCCCAAAGTGCGGTAGCTTCAACAAATTCAGGAGTCCAGGGCGCTCAAGATTTGCTGCAAATCCCTTCGGGATAAACTCGTCAACCTGTCTGGTGGGATTATGCACAACATTCAGATATCGATCTAACTGGAACTGAGGGTATGTCTTATAGTCTCCGAGGTTGAAATCAGAGAACTTGACCAGTGGAATGTGTCCCAACAGTTTCCCTTCTACCCGCACACTAGCCGGTAGTGGCGGTAACGGAATGGGATACTTTGCATTCTTCGGGATCTGTACTTCTGGCGCATCATCTGGACGCGGCGGAATATAGTTCGCCATGGTCGCCAACGGCTCTGGAACAGGTTCTTCTAGTTGTGATGGCGACGCTCTTGTAGCCGGAGACTGTCTGGGATCCTGATAACCAGGATGTACATAAGTCGAAGCCGTGACTGGAGTAGTCATGCCGAAATCTAAGCCTCGGCGCAGGAATTGACGAACAACTTCTTTAGTTGACAGGTTCTCCGTCGTGAATCGATGTAGGGAACAAAAACTTTGGACAGCAAATGGCGGAACTTCGTAGGATATGGACGCTGAAAACAAGGGAAAATACTCTGAACAACTCGGCTTTGAAAACAATAACTTGGATTCGTAAACAAACTAGCAACTCGAGGAAAGTAACCCAAAAATTATACAAGTGTGAGGTATTTATAGCCAGAGGTGAGTAAATGCGACCAAGTGGGGTTACGTAGCTATAGGCGGCTATAGATGAGTTGACAACACGCTATCCTCCTCGCCGTAGGGGTGCATTTAGTGTGATTGACGGGCTCTGACAGCCTTCCGGGAGAAGCTAATGCTTTCGGCGCCTGAGTTAAATGCAAATCTTTCGGAGATCAAGCCGAATCCGTCAGAATGGCTAGACTTAAATAGCGGACTTATCCTTCATTTATTCAGACGCGGCTACATAACTGCTGTAATTCAAAATTTCCGGTGGGTCATTTCAACTTAGGGAACTGTGCCTCTAGGGGTCCACAAGGAGAACTCTTCAAGCGGTGAATTAACACAGGGAGCTCCGCAAGAGCGATAGTTCAACGGTCCGGGGAGAAGCTTCACAAGAGCGCAACTATGTTCGCTCCAACCAAACTTTAGACATGCGCGGATGTTTCTAGGAACTGCGCAGGAAGCCGGAGACTGAGTGTCTCGCAACTTCCGTGTAGACTGAATGCGGTGCCTCTTTCAACTACAATGGGCATCTGCATCTTTTTAGCAATATATTAGGTCGACAGAGCGGAGTGGCCGTCGCGATAAAGCTTGAGCCGACTCCCGTTGATCATTGTAGGTAGTAATTCTCCATCGAGCTTTGCAAGCTGAACTGCGCCTCCGTCTGTTATTTTTATCACCTGAAAAGGGCCTAACCAATGTACACGAAACTTGCCTGGGAACTTGGTAAATTTACTGTCATAGAGGAGTACCAAGTCTCGTTCCTGAAAGACTTTATTCTTAATATGCCTATCATGCCAAGCTTTCTGTCTTGCCTTCTGTACCTGTTGATGGAATCCGGCTAAGAGTCTGTCTTCTTCTAAGGCAAGCAGTTGCGAAAGTCTTTCATTCATAGTATCAGGATCTGCCATTTCTGTAATTTGCGCAATTCTAAGACTGGGAATAATGTATTCCATGGGCATAACTGCTTCTTGTCCATACACCAAGCTGAAAGGTTTGTGACCTGTTAGTTTCTTGCAAGTGGTTCTATAAGCCCATAATACAGCTGTGACTCTAAGGTCCCAATCATCTCTTTGTTGATTACAGATCTTCGTCAGGGCATTCTCAAGAATTTTATTGAATGCTTCCACCGTACCATTAGCTTGAGGATGGTAGGGTGTACTCTTATGGTGATTAATTTGAAATTCTTCAGTAAGGGCCTCTATAGTCTCATTGAGGAAATGTGTACCCTGATCACTCATGAGAATCACTGGACATCCAAATCTAGTGATAATATTTTCGAAAATGAACTGCGCGGCCGTAGCAGCGTCGCAGTTCTTAACTGGCTTCGCCTCAGCCCATCTGGTGAGGTATTCAGTAGCTGTAATGATGTATCTTGCGCCAGTTCTTTTTCCTGGTGGGTTAATAGGTCCTACAAAGTCAATGGCCCATTTATCAAAAGCGCGCAGTGTAATCTGGGGTCTTAGCGGCATTTCATCTCTCCTTGAGGGTTTTCCTGTTCGCTGGCACACATCGCAACATTTACAGAATTCCTTAGTATCCTTGTGCAATGTCGGCCACCAAAGACCTGCGGCTAATATCTTTTGCGCAGTCGGCTTTCCTGCGAAATGGCCTCCTGCGGTACCTGAATGCGCTTCTGCGATGATAGAGTTCTTTTCATGTGGTAAGATACATCTGCGCAAAACTTCGTCAGGGCCCAACTTATAAAGCTGGCCTGCTATCAAAGTGAAGTCTGCGGCTCTGACAACAAGTTGCTTCTTCTGCTGGATTGTAAACTCAGCCGGCGCTTGCCCGGTAGTGAGAAACTCAAGAATATCAGAATAATATTCGTCTGCTGTTTGAATAGAAAACAACTGTGCGTCAGGCAGATTGTCCTCCAGACTTGTAGGTTCCTCTCCTGACTCTATCCTGGATAGATGGTCAGGCCCTGCATTCAATCTGCCTAGCTTTACAATGACCTCGAAATCATATTCTTGAAAGAGCAGTAGCCATCTGCAAATTCTTCCTCCTAACACTGGTTTATTGACCAAATATTTCAAAGCAGAGTGGTCAGTATACATTTTAAAATGAGCGCCTAACAGGTAGTGTCTGAATTTCTGTAAGGCATACACCATAGCTAATCCTTCCCTTTCTGTAGTGGTGTAGTTCTTCTCAGCTGTAGATAGCTTTCTGCTGGAGTAAGCAATCGGGTGGTCAATACTTCCTTCTCCAGACTGTGTAAGCACAACCCCCAATGCTATGGAAGAAGCATCAACATGAACATGAAAAGGTTTTCTCCAGTCCGGGAAAACTAGAATAGGCGCTGTGATCATCTTTTCTTTAAGTGTGTCCAAACTCTGTTGGCATTCCTCTGTCCATTGGAACTTCGAATCCTTTTTGAGCAATCTTTCCATAGGCGCTGTGATCTTTGCATAACCCTTGATGAATTTTCTGTAGTATCCTGTATGTCCCAATGTAGTGCGCAATTGTTTAACTGAGTTGGGCGCAGGTAAATTAGCAATGATGGCAACCTTCGCAGGATCCATCAGGAGTCCTTGTCTGCATACAATATGTCCCAACAAAATACCAAAGGGCGCACAGAAGATACATTTTTTCAAGTTAAGGGAAATCTGATGCTGTCTACATTTTTCTAACATCATGCGCAGATTTGCAATATGGTTCTTTAATAGGCCAAATACAGTCCAGTCATCAAAATAGACTTCTAGAAACTTGTGAATAAATTCTTTAAAAACAACAACAACAACTCGAGAGAAGATAGCAGGTGCGTTTTTAAGACCAAAGGGCATTACCGTATACTGGAATGAGCCCCATTCAGTTGCAAAAGTAGTCTTGTGGCGGTCGTCCGGATGAATTCTGATCTGATGATATCCCGAAAAACCATCAGTGAAAGAGTAAGCCTCTTGTCCTCCAACATTATCAAGTACTTCATCTGTGAAAGGAGTGGGAAATGGATCGTGCGCTGATGCATCATTGAGTTTGCGCAAGTCGACACAGATTCTTATTTCACCTTTCGTTTTCTTTTCTTGGACCACCATAGGACTAATCCAATCGCTTTCCTCTACTGGCTCAATAATACCTGCTGCAAGCATCTTGTCAATTTCTTCTTTGACTTTTTCTTTATAGCGCGGGTTCAACCTGTATGGGCGCTGCTTTACTGGCTTGGCATCTGGTTTCAGAGGTATGCGCATCACTCCTAAGTCTCCTAGGATGCCTTTCATCTCTGTGAACTTGGTAGGAAAGATATCCTGGTAGTCACGCAATAATTCTGAAACGTGTCCAACAGTTTCATCATCCCAATAATCTCCTATAGAAGCAAACTTTGGTTCAGCTTCTGTACCAATGTTAATCTTCTTGAGCTTGATGTGTTCTGTGATGGCAGGGATATCAAGCTCAGGACCTTCAATATTGCGCGTCCCTTCTGATTCTGGGATATTGATGTTGCGAGGATCGTCCTCCTCATCTTCAGCGGTGAAGTTATAGCATTCTAGGGCATGTTCTATCTGGACAGCCCAATCTGGTTGGGAATATTCTGTTACTAGACATGGTTCAAATACCTTCTTTTTAATATACTTCAGAGCCTGATCAATACTTGGATGCTCTGACTCAAAACTGAAGGTAAGTTGAAAACTTTCCATCATAAGAGGCCAAGTAAGAGTGCCTTTGCGCAATTCTGTTTCAGTATACCAGTTCCTTGGAACTGTATCCAATGTGTGGATGAATAGGTGAACCCATTCATCTTGCAGAATATCTGACCATTGCTGAATGCATGCTTCAATGTGTGACCTGGGGTCACTCTGTCCCTCGTATTTGCGTAGGGTTTCGGCTGTAGTGTCCTGAAATCTGCGCAGTATCAATCTGCGACAGTCTTGCCATGTATGAATATTCTCCTTATGCGCAACCCACCATCTTGCGGGTGTGGCACGCAATGCTACATCCAGTGCTTGTATGCGCTGCGGTTCTGGAAGCTTTTGTTCATATTCCTGTATGAATTTAGTTACTTCAGTTGAACCATCAAAAATTGGAGTGTCAGTTAATTCTGTGCCAATCCATCGAATGGATTTAGTCATCATGGCGCAACGTCTTGCAGAAACCTCATGTAAACGATTCTGCCAGTTTTCCAATCCTGCATCTGAGTCTGATGTGCACGAGCTATCGCATCGCCAGCTGATATGGCCATCTGCTGTGGGGTTGACATAGTCACTGTGGTTAGTGGTCATTTGGTACAAACTTTCCATGTGGCGTGCTTCTTCTTCTGCGCGAATGGGTTCTATATACCTTGGTCCTTGAATAGGATCAAGTGGTGCGATGACCCTAATCTGGTCATCCTCAAAGGTCATCTGTCTTTTCTTCAAGTTAATGACAGCCAAATTATCAAATGCCCAGTCTATTCCTAAAAGTGCTGGGTATGGTCTACTATCATCCATGATTTTGATTACGTCAAAATCTGCAGAGCTTCTGACTCCTTCAATATCAATAGGTACATTGGGTAATCTGCCCAATGGAGAGACTCGTTGCTGATTCGCGAGTCTTAGCTGGATAGGGGATCTTGTAAGCTGAGGGCTTCCCATCTGTTCCCATGTCTGCATAGTGAGAACATTGGCTTCTGAGCCCAAATCTAACATGACTTCGTCCATTTCAAATGCTCCAATCTGCGCTGTGAGCCTCATCTCTTTTCCAGTTCTAATGTGACTCCTAATCTGGTGAACAGCACACTGTGGTGTGTTTGTCGAAGCAGACTGTTGGCACTGATCCAACAGGTGTTGGAGTTCTAGAGTTGCCTTTTCATTGCGCAACAATTTTAAACATTGTCGCAGGAACGCATGAACACTGCCTAGTGCATGCTCCTCATCAGGTCTTTCAATTATAGTGGCCTGTTCTTGTACCAAGTTGTCTTGTCTTAGCACTTGCGATCTTATATTGTTCTGCGGAATTACGGCAGAACTTGAAGCTCTCGGATCTGAGAAATACTCTTGAGCTTGCTTGAATGCTTCTTTTTGCTTCTGCAGGTTAAGTGGGGCTGGTTTAATATTAGCGCGGCGCACCCATTGCGTCGCTTGCTTTTCCATTCCCATCTCTTGCGCACCAGTGGTTGCTCCACTGCGTGTCACTATATTAACTGTAGGGTCTGGTTCTCTTCTTTCTGCTGCAATCAACTGAATATTTTGATTGACCTGTGGGGTCTTTGCTTGCATCTTAGCCTGTAACTGAGGGCATTCTTCAATGATATGGTCAGAAGATTTACAATACCTGCAGAGGGTTGTAGGATTTTGGCAATCCCTAGCAAAGTGACCTTGTGCTCCGCAATTATAACAAGTGATCTGTCCTCTTCCGCGACCAAAATTTGTTGTGCGTCCACGTCCCCTGTAATTTCCTGCTCGGGCGTCGCGGGTTTGGTCATACGGTGGACCTGCTGTGGGTCCTTGTGTCTCTGCTTGTACCCTATAAACATCATGCTTTCTTTCTATCATAAGATCATATGCTCTACAATTTTTCTCATCATGACCTACTGATTTACAGAAATTACAATATAGGTTCTTTGGAGTTTGTACATATTTCTGAAGTAAGTGACATTCTTGTGGTCTATGACCTCTAGTTCTACAGATTTCACACCAAGGCCCTTGTGCCTGTGGTAAAGGGTTAGGTTCTCCAGTTGCAATATAGTCTATGAAAACGGGGCAATGGTCCTTTGAATGACCTTGGGCTTTACATTTTGTACACCAAATTTCTTCCTTAATCTCCTTGCCTTTCTTAATATCATGCACTTGCAAGGTTAAGTTTGCTAATTGGTTCTGTAAATGCGCAACATCGTTGCTTGTTCCCACAATAGGCGAAGCTTCTAGTTTCATAGCCATCTCTAGAGCTTGTTCCTGAGTATTGAGATTCTGTTGCATAAGAGGAAGCCTAATGTGTGGAAGTAACGCAGCAATGAACCATTCTTTATGCTGTTGTGGTGCAAACTCGAAGCTTACTTGATCTATCAAGGCTTTGAACTTCTGGTCAAAGTCGCATACTGATTCTGTAGGTAACTGTTTGATGTCTTTGAGCTCTGTTATACACTGTGATTCTGATTTAGGTTTCTTAAATTCCCGAATCATGGCATTTCTTACCTCAGCAAGCGTTCTATTCTGTGCTGCTGAGTATTTCATGAACCAAGTCAAGGCTCTTTCTCTTAGTGTGGTTGCTAACTGAACCAGTTTAACAGCATCATCATTAATTTGCTTAATTGTCCAAATGGCTTCACATAAGAACCAGTGATGCTCAGGGTCTTCTATCCCTGTTCCTCTAAAAGTTGGCAGCTTCATGTCATCACCCATCCTTCTTGTGCTAGGTTGAGGTGAGGCTGCTGTAGCAGTGCTTCTGGGCTGGTTAAAGAAAGGTGGTACAGAGGTACTAGAAGTACCGTGTGGGCTACTAGAAGATGTTACTGCGGGGTTATACTGAGCTCCGTCTGGCTTTTGCGGTGTAAAGGGGTGATAAGGGATATGAGCACTCCCTTGTCTTTCTATATGGCTTGCTCTAGGGACTTGGCTATTGTCTGGGCTAGACTCAAAAGAATATTGGTCAAGGCCTACTTTATATCGTTTTCCACTACGAGTGCAACCAATAAGTTCAGGATCACTATCAGAATCTACGGACATTACTTGTCTATGCTATTCATCAGAAGCAATACATAGCTTTCCTTTTTCATACAGAAGCATTTTAATCCATAAGTTCAGAGAATTCAAGAACTTACCTCTGTGTACTTGGAAGAAATTCCTCTCAGCTTCACTGAAACTCTTTCTTGTATCTACTGCAAACTCGGTGATGAAGCCTTTCAGTAGACTATTCAACCAAAAGTCTACTGCGCGGGACACAGGATTGTCTATCCGCTTCACAATACTGACTAGCTCAGGCGTCCAAGCGACGGGTCGATCAATATGCACAGTAGGTCTAGAGTCTGCTAACTTGGCTATCCAAGCGTGCAACTCCAGTGCGAATGTAACAAAGAAAATTTCGTGAAGGTCAGTATAAATATACTTCTGTAACCAGTCTTCTGTTTGGAGCGTAGAGCTTCTATTTTCTTGTTCAGCGAACTCTTTAGCCTTTAAATCAAACCAGTCTCCAATTTCTTTAGCTGTAGGATTCCAGTAACACATTTGTTAACTGAGCAAGTCTCAGTGTAACAGAACCTTGTGCTGGCTTCAGCAACAATCTCAGACGTCGCGGAAATAGTAAGTCTCACAGCAGCAAGTCGCAGGACAACGGAACCATTTGTTGGCTCAACAACAAGGTTCAGAGCAACGGAAGTGACGTGATCAAAAAGTCATAAGGCAACGGAACCATTTGTTGGCTGAGCAACAACCTTCTACGTCGCAAAAACAGCAAGTTTTAGTCACGCGGCAACGGAACCATTTGTTGGCTGAGCAACAACCTTCTACGTCGCAAAAATAGCAAGTTTTAGTCACGCGGCAACAGAACCATTTGTTGGCTGAGCAACAACCTTCTACGTCGCAAAAATAACAAGTTTTAGTCACGCGGCAACGGAACCATTTGTTGGCTGAGCAACAACCTTCTACGTCGCAAAAATAGCAAGTTTTAGTCACGCGGCAACGGAACCGTTTGTTGGCTGCTTTCTTGGGCAGACCCGGGTTTTAATGAAGCGCAGCAACAAACCCCTTGGCGCACTGGCCCTCTCGGCAACGAGCTGCGCAGCAGCTCGAGGTCTCACCCGAAGTGGCTATGGGGGGCTAAGGAATCAGGTTTCCTTAACCTTGGTGACGCAGAGATTGTCCTTCCCCTTCTGGTTCCTCAGATATCGGCGGTCCGACTTTCCCGCAGGCCCCTCGGCGCAACTGCGCGGTTTCCTTCCTCAGCAGCTCCGCGGCGCAGTTTCTTCGTTCTAGCGCAGAAGGCAAGTATTCCTTGTGTCGACGCGTTAAGTACCTCCTCGCCCTGCGCAACTAGCGCAGTATCGCAGTCCTCGATCGCTGCAGCGACAGCGCTCCACCACTTCTTCAGTCCTTAAACACTTATGGCTATCAATGGACCTTCCCAAACTCTATCAAACCGTCACAAAGATAATACAAGAGCTTTGCATACACATGTAATGAACTTAAACAGTTAATCATTCACGCAAACATTATAACAAGTGGAAATATGTGAAGCTCCTCTCCTCGAGGAAAACCACGTCCTCGGGAGTGTTATATTAACCAGAACACCATAGAGTTATACAATATGCTGCGCACACAGCTGCAGCCTTAGATCTTTACAGGAAACTCCACGCACACAGCTGGGAGCCCTTCTCTCAATCTGGTCTCTTCTCTACAGAGATTACAAAGGCGCAGACGTCACACAGACTGTCTGGCAACTCAGGGATTAGCTCCTCGGCTATCCGATTCTATTCTAGTTCTACACACTCAGTAGAAACACTTAGCAAAGGATAATCAACACATGATCTATCCTCGAGACTGACTATCTAACAGTCTAAACATCTATCTATCCCAAGAGTATCTAACTCTTACTCTCTAACATCTACCCATTACAATTATTCATATATATAGGTGGCCATGGCGGTCACACCCTTACAAAACTGTGGGCCTTTCCCAACAGTGATTCCCAAAAACCCTAACCACGCACATGGCTAGGTGTACTGTAGGCGCCGCTTGCAGTCATGTCACCGCTTCCTGCAGGCTCCTTGACTTTCGGCGCAGATTGTGGGTATGGGCGCTTGTCCTTCGCCTTCAATGCTCTGGTCCGTTGCTCCCCCTTGATCCGAGCAACCATAACTTCTGTACTTAACCTTTAAATGAGGGTAGCTGAGCCCTCTACTCCATCGCCTTATTTATTATGGTAGCTGAGCTTTCTATTCAGCCTTCATTCTCTTCTGTCGTGCGCGCGAGCTCCGCGATTTCCGGTCCGTGATCTTCGCTGAGCTTGTCTATCTGGCACCGTACTGCGCACCGTCTCCTTCTTGCCCAAAACTTAGTGCTTGTCCCAAAATTAGTACTTTCCTTCCATACTTGTGCTTTTTTCCCAAAATTCGCAGCTTTACCGTAGCTACGACCTTGGCTCCAACAACCACAATTGAGATTCTAATTGAGTCCCTACAGATGTTGGAAACCTTCAGCTCCAACAGTTCATCTACCCTTTTGAAACCTTATTCAGAATGGTTGTCGCTCTTTTCCAGTGTATCAGTTATTGAGATCAGTACATCCCAGAATTGTGTCCCCTCTGGACCATTATGATGTACCAACAAATTTTTATGTATTATTCAGGTCCCCCTTCTTGGGCCTAATTGTTATGTATATGTCTTGATATGAGCATGGGTGTGCCCGCCTCGTCCATAATCAGAGATTATGCCTCATTCATTTTGAGGCTGTGTATTTTTTCAGTTTTTTGCAGCTTCCAAGGGACCGTTGTTCCAGACTCCAATCGGTCTCTTCTCTTCTCCAAACCTCGGGAAAAAAGACAAAAGAACTATGATTTCTATCAACCATACAATGAGCTCCCGCCCTTACACATCAGGGGGCAATATGTTAACACCCAAAAAGTGCTCACTAGCTCATTCCCTCATTCATATGACCCATTTGTCCACTTTTTCCACCATTTGAGCCTCTAAAACCATCAAAAGGTCACCAAAAAGACCATAATACACCTTTTTCCCCTCAAAATATGTATTTTTCCTCAAAAAACCCTCAAAAATGATCCAAAATTCCCAGAAAAAATATTAAAAGGGAATAAAAATATAAAAAATATTCAAAAAAGGAAAAAGAGACCTAAATCATGTTGGTAAATACCATTGGTTTCCTTAAAACCACAATGGTATTCCCCATCACCAATAACTATAAAAAGGTGATAGGGGCTCCTCACTTTTGATCCATATTTCATCCTATCCTCATGCTACCAAAATCCATCTTGAGCTTTTCCCAACCATTGAAACATTGGAGAAGAAGAGACCATTGCACATTGGAGCACCTTAACCTTGGAGTTGCCCAAAACTCACCATCCTCACAATTTGAGGTAATACAAAAGTTTTAATTTTTTTTTTACATGCTTGTGAATCAATTTTGTCTATTGTTATTAATCTACAATTCTTTATTTTATTGTTTACTGCTATCAATCTATAGTTTATATTTGCTTATTTACATTGCTTTATTTGAGACTGCTGCTACTAGTTAGTAGGTGCATCCTTGCACATGCTTGGTTGAAAAACCAAGAAACACGCATAACATTTCAACTGGTGTACGGACACCTTTCCCATCGAAAGAGTAGTAGCAAAGGTAGTAGTAAAAGCATCCAACGAGTCCATAGTGGCATTTAAGATTTTTGAAGCAGCTCCAATTCCTGGTGCTTATTTAGAGAGAAATAAAGATCACCATAGCATATTTAGAGCGAGGTGTTTACCTTGAACCGATATAACTGGATGAATTGGGGCATAAAACGTGACGGGTGTTATGTTTACGGTTGGTTCGAAAACTGGCTCTCGGTCAACCACTTCGCTGCCAAGTCTAGATATTTACCTGGAACCGTGCAAAGTGAAGATGGGACATAAAGGGATGAAAGGGAAACAAATGGATATCGTCTAACCTACAATGTATCCTTGCATTTTCTAGGAATTATAGGAAGCGGGATCCATCAATAACAATCATTAATCAATCGATCGCTTGGGAGCATGGAAAAGTTGTCAACTATGTCGTGTGCAATCCCACTGGACTCTAAAGAAAAAAGATAATGTAACACATTTATTGTTCAGATATATCATAGCTTTAAAAGTGAATTCTCAAAATTGATTTAATACTCTCAACAAATTATTTCATCAAAACCGTTATAGAAAGAGGAGGCATTCCTTCAAGACGTGGAAGCCTCTGGATTTATAGATTTGGGGAGTATAGATGTTGAAGCCTAAGTGGAACCCGAACGGTGATAAACAATGTTGTATTCTTTAGATCTGTCAGTCCTCTATGAGATTCATGTACCTTAAGGAATCGTCATTGATATCTACACCCTATTCAAAACCATTGACAACTAACAGGATCTATGGGTATTTTCGATGAGGGAGTGACACCCAGTCCCTGAAACCACGATGTAAAATGAAAAATGCAGCAAGAGAAAGACTAGAAGACTAGAGAGGTCTTCAACATGTACTTACATCTGCTCCCTTTAGATCAAAGATTCGTCTTCCCATAGTGCACTCACTTCTTTCCTCACTGAAAATCAAACAGTTATGGAATTTTTCTATGCTTCAATATGTACTTGCATCTGCACCGTTTGCATCAAAGAGTCATCTTCCCATGGTGCACTCACTTCTTTCCTCACTGAAAATCAAACATTTATGCAAATTTTCTACCCACAAACTAATTCAACTGTTAGAACATTATTACACCTTAGGACCTTAGTCGTACATCATTTTGTTGATTAATTGGTCCAAAATAGGTTAATAATTACAATCCCAGGTTGTTAGAAGTTAGTTGGGGCTAATTATGACAATTCCACCACTTCTGGGCCAAAATATGGTCAAATATAGTTGTTGAGTGCCCTATTTATGGCCACCTCCAGCATTTATTGCCACTACTTGACCAAAGGTGCCCTTATCCCTTTTTTTATGGATCTGTCTTTGACTTAAGGCGCCCATGCATTGTATGTGGACATTTTGGCCCTTTCTTGGTTGTTTTGGACTACCCTTGCCTACCTTAATTCCACATAATCATATCCACCACATGTGTGAGCCTCATTTATGTATTCTCATGCTCACCCAATGTTCACATGGACAATTCGTACCAGTTTGGGGTGATTTGGGAGCCTATTGGTCAACCCAGGGGGGATTGAGATCCAATCTAAGCTAGCCACTTGTTGATGCCTCCAAAGGCAATCAAATTCTTCCAAATGTTATATAAGGATTATCACAACTCATTTCTAGGTTGGACAGTTAATAAACCTGTTATTTGCTCATTTGTATCTCTGGTTTTTTATCATTTATATTACTGGTTTTTTATCATTTGTGACTGGTTTTGGATCATGTGTTTTCCAGAATTATTTTTTGCACTTATTTCTTGCATAGTAAGCATAAATTCTTGATTTTGAGGTAATATTTAGCTATTAGATCCTACTGTGATATATATTTCACATGGTATCAGAGCTCTTGGAGCTTGTATTCGAACCAAGATTGTTTTAGAAGTGCACCAGAAACAGTGGAGAAACCACAGAAGTCCCTGGGGCCATTTCCTTGAATCCATTGGAGAAATAATTTGGATTCTACCCAGGGTGTGATGATCTCCCGAATGTGCCTTCTATCAAGCAGGGTTCGAATCAGTTAGTTTAGATCCCCTCCTGAGTGTTGAGAGTTTTGCATTGCAAGTTCAAAGTGTACATTGTCACCAAGTGCGCCAGCTACAGAAGATGGAGCAATCTCATGTAAATTTGCTCACTCCATTCAAATATTTTGAATGGAAGGACGAAACGGTTATCCAACTAAGAGCCGAGGGTCTCTTCAAAATCACCATGGGGACTGAGGTTGAGCCAAACTCTGCAATAGAAAAATCCGAGTTCTTCAACAGAATGGATGAAGCATTTGGAATGCTTTATATCAGTATTTCAAGAGACCTCCTCTTTCATATTGATAGTATTACTACACCAAATGAAGTATGGCTCAAGCTTGAGTCTTTGTTTGGGAATACTTATGAGATGAGGCACCGTCAACTTGAAAATGAGTTGATCTCATTGAGTCCAAGCAAATTCGAATCCATCCAATATTTCTTCACCAAGTTCAAAAGCTTGGTTTTGCAAATCAAACAGTGTGGCGTTGATAAGAAAGAAGAATAGTTGGTTATGTCCATCATTTCAAAGTTGGGTCCTGAGTACTTAGTCTTTGTCGCTACATTTCACTCTACCAAACTTATAGTTCGCAATTGGAAGATGCCATCTTTGGTCGATTTCATGGAGATTCTAACTCAAGAGCAAGATAAGCTGGTTCTAATGGGTTCCACTAAGAAAAGGTACCAAGTTCTTGCAGCTGGAGATTCGAGACAAGCTAGAGGAAAGCAAAATCCCAAGAGTTCGAAACCACAATAGAAGAAGAAAGACAAGGAGAGGCCCAAGAATTCTGATGGGGGTTCGAATCTTGTCAAAGACAAAGCAAAGAAGAAATAAAATGCCAAATGCACTTATTGTCAAAAGGGTTGGCACCCTGAGAGTGCATGCATGAATAAAACTATTGATATGATGACCCATCTCCTGCAAAAGAATAACATTCCTCTTCCAAAAAGTTCAAAGAAGAAAGAGGGTGTTTCTGAATACAAGGATAGGTGCCATGCATTGATGGCTAGTACCCCAGAATCTTCTTCCTTCATCATAGATTCAAGTGCCTCAAGGCACATCTCTTCTGCAAAAGATTATTTCTCTACTCTTTTTCCTTACAATGGTCCATCCATTCTCATGGGAGATGACTCAGAAATCCCACCTAGAGGCATTGGGAGAATCACTCTAGAAAATGGGTACTTCAGTAATGTCCTATACGTACCAGATCGTGCAACAAACTTACTCTCTGTATACCAAATGACCCACACTAGTTCATCCAAGAGAGTGATATTCACTCAATATGATGTGGAAATATCAGAAATTTCTACTGGAAAGTTGTAGCAGTTGGTGTTGCAAACCATGATTCTAGAATGTACAAGTTCTCTCATTTTCTTGAGTACTCTTCTCCAAATGTACTTATGTCACATGCTAATGAAGTCATCAAGCTTTGTCATGAGAGGTTTGGACACCTAAATTACAGATATATTCAAGCATTGATCAAAGAAGAGATGGTTGAAGGCCTTCCACAAATCAGATTTTCCAAAGGCACTTGTGAAGGGTGCATCGTTGGGAAGCATGCTGAGCGAAAGTATGAGAAGGGGAAGGAAAGAAGAGATGATCAACCACTTGGTTTGGTCCATTCAGATATGATAGGTCCTCTCCCTACACCCTCCTATGGAAACTCAAATTATGTGCTAAGTTTCATTGATGACTTCTCAAGATACTGTTGGTTGTTCTTTCTCAAGCAAAAATCTGAAGTCTTCCAATATTTCAAAGTTTTCAAAGCTTTTGTGGAAAAATTATGTGGGATAAAGATGAAGGTATTGAGGAATAATAAAGGAAGGGAGTATGTGAATAAGGACCTGCAGCAGCTCTGTAAATAAAATGGCATCCAAATGCAACATTATGTGCCCTACACACCTCAGCAAAATGGTGTTGCAGAGCGCAAGAATAGAGCACTGAAGGAGATGGACACATACATGATGGAGGCTAAGTCTTTGTCTCCTAAAATATGGGATGAAGCCATGAATTGTGTTGCATATGTTCAGAACAGAGAACCACAAAAATCCTTGGAAGGCATGACTTCATTTGAGGCTTGGAGTGGACACAAGCGAAATGTGTCTCATTTTAGGGTGTTTAGCTCAAGGGCATGGGCTAGAATTCCTCCAGAAAAGAGAAAGGCCTTGCATCCCCAAAGAAAGGATTCCATCATGGTTGGATATGAAGAAGATGAAAGGGGCTACAAGCTCTTTGACCCCTCAACTCATAAAACTTTCATTGATAGGAGTGTCCAGTTCGAAGAAGATCCCACGAAGAACCCATGCATGCAGCAGAACAAGGTGATGGGGAATGCTCAAACCCCCTGCATGAAGAGGATGTAAGTGATGATTCTTTCTCTGATTTTTCTGATTGTGATATGGAGGATAAATATGATGATATTCCTGCATATCATGACCCTCCTACAAGGCCTAAGTGGGCTGAGAAAACCATACAAGTTGTTGGTGAGCTTGCAAGTGATCCTCAAGATCCTAGAAAGACTAGATCACAGTTTCACAGTGCCTTGGCTTCTTGTACTCCATATATTCATGGGAGATGTTTCCATATGGTTGGATCTTATCCACATTCATATGCAGAAGCATCAAAATATCCAATATGGTAAACAACCATGCAAGAAGAGATGAACTCCCTCTGTGACAATGAAACTTGGGATTTGGTCCCTTTCCTCCCAAGAGGAAACTAATGCAATGTAAATGGGTTTATAGGACCAAAATGGCCTCTGATGGTTCTGATATGAAGTATAAGGCTAGGTTGGTGGCTAAAGGATTCTCTCAAGTCCATGGAGTGGACTATACAGATACATTTGCACCGGTGGCAAAGATGGACTCAATCAGGCTAGTTTTAGCCATTGCAGCTTCCAAGCGATGGGAGGTTCTTCACATGGATGTGAAGAGTGCATTTCTTCATGGGGATCTTGATGAGGGGATATATATGCAGCAGCCTCATTGCACATCATACACTTGTTTTCAAGTTGAAGAATACTCTCTATGGTCTCAAGCAACCTCCTAGAGCTTGTTATGCCAAGATGGATAATTTTCTGCTATCACAAAGGTTTGAGAGATGTAAGTATGATCCAAATGTTTACATGCAACATGTTAGTGATCTGATTTTGATTATTGTATTGTATTTTGATGATCTATTGATCATTGATAGCTGCACCAGAGAACTAGGATCAGTTAAAGATGCATTGCACAGTGCTTTTTCCATGACAGATCTAGGATTGTTGAAGCAATTTATGGATTTGGAGATTGAGCAAATTGTTGATGGGATCACCATTTCTCAATCAAGATATGCTTCAGATCTACTATAGGAGTTTAAAATGGCTAAATATAAGGATGTAAAATTCCCATTCCTTTCTGCAGTTAAGCTTGTTGATTGGGGTTCTTCACCATTGGTTGACAGTTCATTGTATAGACAACTAGTTGGGAGCTTGATGTATCTTACACACTCTCAACCAGATTTGTCTTATGTTGTCGGGGTTGTTGCAAGGCACATGCAAGAGCCTCATGAGGTCCATTGGAAGGTTTCCAAAAGGATATTGCATTATGTGCAAGGTACCAAGCAGTTTGTCATACACTATGCAGTTGGTTCATCACTTGAACTAGTTGGATTTACTGATTTTGATTGGGTTGGAAATAGTTCTGATCGAAGTCTACTTCTGTTTATGTGTTTATGCTTGCACATGGTCCCATTTGTTAGTCTAGTAAGAAGCAACACACCATCTCCTTATCTTCAGCTGAGGCCGAATACAGGGGAGCAGTTTTTGGGCGCACCCCAAGTACAGGAAGTTTTGATGACGAAAGTACAGTTAGGCGAGGCCTAACATTGACCAGTTTTGAGAAAAGCAACTCCACAATTCTCGGGAGGAGGGTATGGACTGAAGCAATATTGACAGGAAAGGACCTGTCTCCTTAGTAAAGATGAAGTACTAAGGATGACCAGAGGTAGCTGAATTAGTTAAGGATGAAGCGGTGAACTGGCAGCTACAGGAGCAGAGAGTAAAGAAGCGGAATGGTGCAAAGGACGCGCCACTATAGAGTCAAAGTTGCGCGGCCAGAAATGCACTGTCAGAAGAATCGTCAGAGTCAGAAAAAGCGGCGCAAAAGGACAACATAGTTACATTGAAGTTAAGGAAAGACGTGGTCGACAGGAGAACCATGTTATTTTGGGTCTAATGGTCCTATGGGGGTTGGCCCATAGTTATTGTAATATGTGACCTTTGGGCACATCTATATAAAGGGTTAATTTTGTATAAGGAAGGGTTGGTTGGTTGGGTTAGAGACATTGGAGAGCTAGATCTAAACTGAGAAAGATCTAAGAGAGAAAAGACTCTGCAGCTGAGTGCGCAGAGATCTATTGTAGAGAAGAGTTTGCAGCTAAGTGCGCATACTAGAACTATTACCCCTTCCGATTAATATAAGAACAGTTCCCGTGGACGTAGCTCCCATCCGGGGGGTGAACCACGTAAATCCCTGTATTATGTGTATGAATTTATGATGTGTTTTTTTTTCATGTTATGGTATGTTTATGTATTTTCTTTCATACGTATGTGAATGGGAATCATATGTTGAGTAAGTGGAACACATGTGTATGAATGTTGCGAAGTAACATTAAGTATGATGAATGCGTAGTTATAAGAGTAAAGACAACAAGGATTCAGCAAAGTCTGTAGGATGTTGATAATTGGGAAATGCGTAGTCATATGTGATGTTGATATGTTAAGTAGATGTTAAGCAAGGAATGCATTGCAAGTTCGTATAACACATCTCTGCATCACCACGGTTACAGAAACCTGATTCTGTTACCCCCCATGTCCACTTCGGGTGAGACTTTAGCATGTTCGCAGGTTGATGCCGGAAGGGCCAGTAAAAGGGGATTTTGTTGGGTCTACAAGATAACTTCACCAAACCCAGGTCATCCCAACATTAAACCAACAAATGGTTCCATTTCTGACTGTGGACTTCTCGTGTCGGTGATGTGCAATGTTGATGTGTCATCCTAGAAGAGAAGAGAGTGCAACAAATGGTCTCATTGTCGCTCTATATAGATGCAGTTAAGCATAACAATGTATGGTTCCATCTCGTGCTTGAAATGATATTTTTTTGATGTGGAATCCAGAGAAGAAAGAAATACATAACAGGGTAAGCCAGAAAGAACATGATTTTGCGAAGAAAGAAAACAAACATCCACGTCTTACCACAGAACAACGGCTACAGAGGTAAAGATTCACTGACTTGCATGAAGTTTTCTTCGCATCTTCATGAGCTACATGAGTGGATATCGAGGATAACATAACGAAAAAACTGTTTTCAGGGTGTAGAACCTACAGTTTGGAATCCAGAGTTGATTCGGAGGCATAAAGGGATTGACAACCATATTTCAAGAGCAGTAGATTTTTGGTTGGATAGCTTGCTAGAAGGCTATATTACAAAGTTTTTTGTCGACACTTTGAAGTCTTATAGCGCAGCAGAAGGATATTTTTTCCAAGGATCTAGAGGTAAGTACCTGAAAAACCTGAGTTTATGCATTAAAATTCTATTAGCTGAAAAGGTGTCTTAAAAATGCAATCAGATTCCTAGGGTTTGAGTCTATAATGTTTAGAAAAACAGATAGTGACACAGACGAAGACATAGGAATTTCGCGTAGTGGAAAAAGATATAAAGTTAGCACTAGATCAAAGAGGCCTCGTGAAGTCGAACCTCGCACATTCCTAGAAACTGAGTTAGGAAGTGATAGAAACTCATATAAAGATGATTCCGATAGTGAAACAGAACCTAGACACATTGGCTATCAGCCTATTACTCCATATAAACCTATAGTTGAGGAAAGAAATAATACTAGTCCATGGAACACTACTAGTAGTAATGCTGCAGGAGGATGTGCTCAGAATCAACCAAGTAGTGGTGTACCTTCATCGTCTCAGAACCCTACACCTCCTAGAAGAAGAATGGCATACGGCATAAAGCTACGTGTTTTTAAATGAACTGGTCTAAAAGATCCAAAGCAACATTGGTTTCTCTATGATGTTCTCTGGAACGTTAAGCAAGTACAAGATGATGCTATAAAACAAGCTCAACTAGTCACCACATTCAGAGACAGAGCTTTAACATGGTTCATGAAATATTCTGTTGGACAAAACAGAACACTAGATGATATCAAAACTGCGTTGATTAGAGAGTTTAATAAACCTAAGTCAGAATCTCTGTGCATTACAGAGCAAAAAGAAATAAAACAGAAACCTAATGAGACTGTGTGGGAGTTTGATCAAAAATTCAAAGCCTTGTGAGATCAAGTTAGCTTTGAAATAGCACCGCAACAGCATCAAGAATGGTTCATAGTTGCATTGTTTCCCCACAGTAGATTACCATTGATGCAACATAAAGTAACCTCGCAAACAAAAGCATTGGAAATTGTGATGAAGCTAGAAGCTTCGCCCATAGGAGAAACAAGCACCGGAATGGTACAGATACAGACATAGCTATCAAACCTGACATTACAGTTACAAGATATGAAAAAAGGGAAAGAAATAAGAGAAGAGGTTTTGCACTAAATGTAAAGGAGAAGGACATTCCAAGGAACATTGTCCTATATTCAGAGATTACCTCGCTAGTGGAGCACTGAATCCATTAAACCAATCTCAAGGACCATGGTGCGAGATTTTTTGATGTAGAGGACATTGCCCAGAGGACCGTTACCTACTTTAGAAGTATGTATAGACACCAAAGAACTTGTACTGCACATTTTGTAAGTCAGTTGGCCATGATGATACCAACTGTAAAGCATATGACCTTATGATAGAAAGAAAACATGATGTCTACAAAGTCCAAGGAGAAACATAGAACAATAATGAAAACATGCAGTATGATCAAGGCACACATAGAGGACGTGGTGGATCGAGAGGAAGAGGAAGAGATCGGATTGTCTGTTATAACTGCGCTCAACCTGGACATTTAGCAAGAGACTTTAGAACCCTTGCACTACTTGTAAGTACTGTAAATAATTTGACCATATCATTGAAGCATGTCCCATTTTGCTAGGCAAAATGCAAGAAAAAATACCAGAAGGACAGAACCAGAATATTTAGATGATCGCAGGTGAGAAAAGAAATGAAGATCACAACATCCATGTTGTGACGCAAAGTGGAGCTTCGACACGAAATGACAGGACAAATGAAGCTTCGACTTCTGAAGATCACACAAACATACCAAAGCCTATTGATGGGCCTTGGGTAAGAAAAGCAGTTGGAAAAATGCCTACATTCAACCCTAACCAAGAAAAAAAGGTATTCATGGAATCAAGAAAAGGATTTTAGGACTCAAAACCTTTGACCATGAGGATCCAATTGCGAAGTGATTAGACACCTGTATTAGATATGTCGACCTTCTATGATGGATCACGAACTTCGCCAGAACAGATAAGTCCTATCACACAGTTTCCACGGAACTGCATAAAGCTACTGAGGCATGGAAACGACTTAGGAGAATTACAAAACATGTTGGGACATTATGAACAGCGTAATATAGTAAACGATGCACACAGAGCAGTTCATCACATCAAGAACCATAGAAGGAAAGGAAGAGAAATGAGGCTAAATGCGCAGATTTGAGATTTTGAAATGAACCAGGTCATTCTTGACCTAGGATCAGAAGTAAACGTGTTGACAAAACAAACATGGGAACATATGGGGAATCCAAAGTTATCTTGATCTCCTATACAGTTGAGATTAGCTAATCAGCAGAAGGTTATACCTTTTGGAAGGTTATCAAGTGTTCTTGTTGACATTGATGGAGTGTGAAGTAAAGAAGACTTTGAGGTTATTGAGATCATAGATGACAGTAATCCTTATCCTGCATTATTGGGGATTGACTGGACAATTGATAACCTCACAATTATCAACTTGAAGAAAAAACAAATGATATTTGAAGGACCAGATAACAAGGTTGTCGCACCCCTGGATCTTTCACAAGGAACAAGGTATGTTGAACCAGTACAAAAAGAATGCAGAGCTCAAGAAGTTGATAATATCTACAAGATGACAGTGAATCAAGCATATTACATTAACCCTACAGATGATGGAACATTGAGCTGGAGATGTGACAGTTCTTGCGTATTAGAATCAGATGCAGGACTGGAGAACTGGGAGAGTTGAATGTACAAAGTATCAGCTAGACGATGTGCGAAGATAACGAAGTCACTGCGTTGGATTGGAATAGAAGTAAGTCCAATTCCTACTTATAATGGTTTGGGTAATATCCATGCATTCCTTCATGAATATTTAGCATCAGTTTCAGATGAACATAAGCTAGCATCTTTAGATATAGCATTACGAGCTACACCTTCTACGTGGTGGGCTATGCACAAAGACAACCTGAACACATGGGAAGAATGTAAGCACTTAATGGAAATCGGATTTGCAGATCAAACTGAGGTTGTACAAATGGACAGACTGATCCTAAAGATCATATAGAGTCTTGCTTGAAATATTGGATGCATATACCAAAGACAAAATGGTTTCATATGTTTATGCACACAATGGATCAAATACCAAAGAACTGGTATACAGAAGCAGAACTTCGCAAAGGCACAACATAGTGGCACATGATGGCAAAGAACTTTCAATCAACCTTCAGTTTTGAGGATGATTGTCCAAGTGTTAATGAGGCTTTGCAAATCATTAAAAAGAAGATGATGTCTTGTTGCCTGTGTATAAGCAACCAGATTGGGAAATACAGTTGGAGCATGCCCTTGAATGTTATAACTTTGCACTAGACGAAGATGAATATGAAGACCCTCGCGATGTGAATATACCCGAGTCTGAAGGAAAACGTGATGTACAAGGACCTAATTTAGAAATTCCATATCTGAGTAACCCTGTGAAGACCAAAAAGAGAAATATCAGTACCAATGATTAACCAAAGTTTGCTTCTATTAGGGATTACTGGGATGAAGAAACAGTAGGACAGATTGCAAACCTACTGCGCGAATATAAATATTTGTTCCCTACCAAGTTTTCTGAAGTTAAAGGCATTTTAGGTGACTCGGGAGTTATGAAAACACCTCTCAAGCCTGATGCAAAGCCTATTAAGCAAATACCTTACAGATTGAACCCCATATATAAAGAAAGAGTGAGAGCAGAAATTGAGAAAATGCTTGAGGTAGGAATCATTGAACAGTTAGAAGAATCGGAATGGATACGTCCCATGGTAATTCAAGACATGAAAGCTAAAGGTGAAATCGAAATTTGTGTGGACCTCAGGAAATTGAATGATGCATCTTTGCATGACCCATTTCCTACTCATTCACAGATGAAGTGCTAGATAACGTAGGTGGACAGGAGGCATACTCTTTCACTGATGGATTTTATGGCTACCATCAGATCAGAATTGCTACAGAAGACAGACAAAAGACTACATTTGCTACTGAATGGGGATCATTTCAGTACACTATTATGCCTTTTGGATTGAAAAAAGCACCTGCTATCTTTCCAAGAGTGGTTGTAGCTGCATTTAAGGATTATATTCATAAATTCTTAGAAGTTTACTTTGATGACTGGACAGTATTTGGCCTTTTGAAGGACCATCATGTGAAATTAAGAATGATGCTAGCAAAGTGTAGACAGTACCAAATTTCCTTGAACCTGAAGAAGTGCGTCTTTTGTGTTCCTTATGGAATTTTATTGGGGCACATAGTATGTAAGCAAGGATTGATGGTTGATCCAGAGAAGATAGTGATCATAGTAAATCTTCCAGCACCTAATTTAGCTAAGCAGCTACGCACTACTTTGGGGCACACGGGATACTACAAAAAATTCATTAAAGGATATGTGCAGATCACTGCGCCTATGGAGAAACTATTGAAGAAAGAAGCGAAGTACAATTAGACTAAAGATTTCCAAAAAGGATTAGACACACTAAAGAGAAAATGGTTACAGCGCCCATTCTTGTCTTTACTGACTGGAATAAGTCATTTCATGTACATGTAGATGCTTCATCTATAGCACTTGTGTGACATCCCCTTTGGCACATCATGCTCTGATATCACTTTGTCACGTCCCCAGACCTCCCTGATGGACTTCAGAGGCCATGGGAGACCCTGTGTTCCTTTTTTTTCTTCCAAATGCTTCCAATTCCACACACAGCCTCAATGGGTCTGGTCCTCAATCCCCATTGCGATCCGCAATCCGCCTTTTTGTATTCCGCAATCCGCATGCGGGACTCGGAAAGTGGATTTCCAAACCAATTCTAAATTGAAATCACGCTTCCAACTTCCACAATCCACATTGCGGAATTCGGAATTCGAAATACATTTCCAGCCTCAAAAATTCGTCCGCCCCACTTCCGCAGTTCCACAGTCTACGCGGAACTCGGAAGTTGGGTTCCTCCAATCTCGCCGATGGTTGCTTCCTACAACCCACATTCCGCATTCGGCATTGCTGGTGTGGAAATGCGGAATTCCACTTTCCAAATCCGGGGAACTTTTAACTCCCGCAATCTACATTCCACATTGCGGATGCAGAAAGGTCCTTACGGATGCAGAAGGGTCAAGGCCAAAGTCCCCTGCTCCATCAAACTTTCAGGGAAAACTTCCAAGGGGCATAAATCCCTCATCCTTGGTCCAAATCGGACAAGGTTGGTACCATTGGAGAGATCTTGGAGAGATCTATACAATGGTGAAATACCCACCCTATCTGAGCACTCAAACCATGCTAATTTTCCAATTGAATTTCTCTTCATAACCCCACCTAAGTGACTTATTATTCTGCCAAGGATTATGTCTCCTTCTTGCCATGAATTCTCCCTTCTCTTGACTACAGAGGGGATCTAAAACACATCAGGGATATCCCCTTTCCTTTCCCAAGACCTGGCGAAGTCAAGCCATCCCTTTGAAGGGTGAAGACAATGCCTAATCAACATATATAAGGAACTAAGCTAGTTAACATATCAACAACCTGCAGGGGTTAGCCATGCATATTATTCATGTAATTAATGAAGTATCCAAACATGCATTCAATCTTATATTCGAGCTTATTCATGGATCACTAATGAGCAAGTTCATGGAGTCATCCATTCAATAATCTAGAGCATGACAAGCATAACTTAGCAAACAGATATAACACATGAAATAACATCATTTAACACATAGAAACATGTGTCTTTGAAACTGAAGCTTCCCCAAGCAACTGGCTAAGTGACAACAACTTTCCACCCAACCTTAGGTCTCTGTCCATCCTGTACTCTTTCAGCTGAGATACCACCCCCGAGTTGGGTTGTGTATCCATTAAGGAGGGCTAATGAACTCTCTCACAGTTAAGGTCTCATCCCAATGCTAAGACAACCTACAGTTGGGTCTATCAAGCAATCCAGGGAACAAGGAGGATGTTGATAAGCTAGTTAGCTCTACCATAGAGCTACAGGCATCTTAGACCACTCAGCAAGCATGACACCCACATTAGCTACCTCACCCAACACAAGGAAAGCCCTCTTCTCTGCTGCACAGTCCCTCAAGGCCCCTTCCCTCTAGTGCTATTCAGTGTGGGCATATAAAGGTTCAATTGTTGTTTTTCTTAAGATTACAGCCTTCACTAGGTTTATCAAGCAAATCCAACCCTAAGTGACCTTTACCTCTATTATACAAGCCAATTCCCTTACAGGGTTGCACCCTAAACTCCGCTCTACAAATTTGGTCTTCTGCAATCGATCTAAGGGTTCTCACGGGTTCTCTAGACCGTTCGAGCTCTGCAATTTATCCCACAAACCGATCTATGGTTGTCCCAACCGGTTTCATTCCTACACAGGGTTTCCTTGGGCGTCTCAACTCTGCACATTCGGATTACACAGGAAATCGTGATTTTTACTTGTTTTCTTCCCGGCTCGACTCTGTAGGTGCGTGAATTAATTGGGTTCTTGGTCAATCTCCGGTTATAAAACAGGATGGGAAAGTTTCCAGTCATGGAGTGGCTTAGGGGACAAGCAACGCACAGGTCCATACCCTGCCATACGGATTCGTAGGTTGCCCCATACTCCACCGAATTCATGGGTCTGGTTTTCTCAACCACCCTCTTACAGTTGTATTAATGTCAGCTCAGCATGGTGATTCAAATGGCTTCACAACTGGACATGTGGCAGCATGGCTACCAATCCCATAACCCCCTCACCTCTCCCTAGTGGATACACATGGCCCCTTCTCATTGGTTTCCTCCTTAGCCAACTTCTTGGGTATTTCATTCCAATAATTAATAATTACATCATTTACAAATCTGCATGGCTTAACAGCTCATGGATAATCAAATTGTCAAATAATTTCCTATGCAAATAAAACCTGAACATCCACTAGTGGGGCCTTGGCCTTGAGATCCACACTAGGGAAAACACACACATAGCATGTATACAACATTTACATTAATCCAATAAGCCATAAGGGTCAAAATAGGGGTATTACAACTTGGCATTGTATTAGCACAACCAAATGAGGGAGGCATCGATCATCCCATTTCATTTTCAAGCATAAAGTTATCTTCAACAGAAAAGAATTATACCACAACAGAAAGGGAAAGCTTAGCTATGGTGTACGCATTGCAGAAGTTTAGACACTATCTACTAGGTTTGCATTTTTGTATGTTCATTGGCCATTAAGCTTTGAACTTGGTCAATAAACCAGTGTTAGGGGGAAGAATATGCAGATGGCTCTTACTGTTTCAGGAATATGATTTTGAAATCATTGTGAAGCCAAGAAGATTGAATGCAGGATCTGGCCATCTTTCAAGAATAGAATCAGGAGAAGAACCTAGTAATTTGGAGGATAATCTACAAGATGCGCAGTTGCTTGTTATCCATATAGCAGATGACTACTTTAAAGACATTGTAGAATTTCTAACTACAGAATTGGCACCTATAGAGCTTACTACGTAGCAGAAGAAACAATTAGTGGTAAGATCAGCTAACTTTACCCTAATTGCAGGACAATTATACAAACTAGGACCAGATGAAGTATTGCGTAGATGCATACTAGAACATGAATGACCTATCATACTTGTTGAAGCACATTCAAGTGTATCTGGAGGACACTACGCAGGAACAACTATTGCGTAGAAAATTTTGAGAGCAGGACTATGGTGGCCTACCATACACAAAGATTCAAAAGAACATTGTCGAAACTACGATGTATGCCAGAGAACAAGGAAGCCATATTGTAGAGATGAGATGCCATTGATGCCACAATTGACATTGCAATCCTTTGATAAATGGGTTATTGACTTTGTGAGACCTATTAACCCATCAGGGAAGAGAACTTGCTCAAGATATATCATCACAGCTATAGATTATCTAACCATATGGGAAGAAGCAAAACCAGTAAAGGATTGTAGCGCAGTTACAACAGCGTAGTTCATTTTTTAGAACATCTTGACAAGTTTTGGATGTCCAAAGATTCTCATGAGTGGCCAGGGAACCCATTTCCTGAATAAGACTATTGAAGCCCTAACAGAAGAATTTCAGATCTACCATCAGAAGAGTACACCATACCATCCACAAGCTAATGGCACTGTAGAAGCCTTTAATAAAGTATTGGAGAATGCATTGACCAAAGTATGCAATACAAATAGGGATGATTGGCATCTTAGAATACCAGCAATATTATGGGCATATAGGAACAACTTGTAAAAAGTTGACAGGTCATACACCTTTCAAATTAGCATATGGATGGGAAGTTGTCATGGCCATGGAATATATACCAAGCTTGATAATTACAGCATTCACAGATATGGTTGATGATGAGACAATGGATGAAAGACTACTACAGTTAGTTGGATTGGAGGAAGACTGCTTCATTGTAGGTTTTCACCAACAAGTGCAAAAATATAGAAAAAATGTATGGCATGATAGACACGTCAAGCACAAATTATTCCAAGTAGGAGACCTTGTCCTCCTCTATGATAGCAAATTTATGAAATTTCCTGGAAAATTCAAAATGCACTAGTTAGGGCCATACATTGTAAAGCATGTTACTAATGGTGGAGCAATTCAGTTAGTCACATTACTTGGAGAAAACTTGCAAGGTCTTGTTAATGGGAGTAGATTAAAGCCTTACAGGGATGGCCCTACTCCTATTCGTAGAAGTTGAACAAGGAAAGAAAGTTTTAAGTGTCAAGTGCAGTTGAAATTGGACATTAAAACAGAAGGCAAGGTCTGCACACAACAGTTTGTTAAAATGCGCAATTTTACAATATGTGAAGATGTGTTGCGAAGCACACATAGCAAGCTAAATTGTGAAGTAAAAGAAGGGAGTAGCGTTGTGAATTTCAATTAAAAGAAGGAAAATGTGAAGTGAACCTCGCCATTCACCTAACCGTCAGTGAAGCTAGAGGAAACTAGCTGTTACAATTTTGGTCAGAAAGTAATCGTTGTACAACACTTTTGGGAACCGGATTTTTCCGCTTTTAAGGCATATTTGTCCGTTGAAGACACATTAAAAGAAGGGAAAGGACCAAGATCTAAGCAATATTTTCCCAATGGACATGGCATTTAATGCTAATTTAGTCATTTTTGGGTACGCCTTAGTGTCGTTGTACCTATAAATAGTAAAGACCGCATAGTTACCGGTTTTACCGTGACTTTTAATTTTTACTGCATGTAATTTCCTAGCTTTTTACCAGTCAAGACCAAGAGTAATCTGACAGTGTATGTCTGAACAAGGAAGCCTAGAAGAGATATTAATATAATTCCAACATTCTAGTTTGGAAGGAGTTATGAAGATGCCAGTGAAGAAAGCAGTCCCAGAGAGAGGTGGAACATCTAGAGCTTCACCGCGAAATATGCCAAAGCAGAAGAAGAAATATAAGCAAAAGGATACTGAGCAAGAGAAGTTGAAGGCCGCATAAATTCCAAATCCGTTTTCGCCAGAGCAACCTCGCCACAGGATGATTCTGCTCATACCCGAGAAAATCCCTTCGAGAAGAGATGTTGCACCAGTTGTGATACTCACGAAGAATCCACAATACGAGATCCCATTGTTGCCCATGTCGAGTCATGTGCGCGAAAAGGAGAATTTGCTCGGCAATATTCCAAAATGCAAGTTCTCGGATCATGACTTGCTGCATGAAACAAAGTACCCACAATTTCAGTTGGACCAGTACATGTGTAGGAGACATGATGAAACCAATAAGAAAATGATGATTCAAGCACAAGACTGGATTGCGCCATTGCATCCATTAGGACTGCTGAATTTGCTGTGAATTCTGCATTTTGACATGAGCCCAAAGCTCACACCGGTTGTGTGAAAATTTCTCTCATGTACACACCAGGGTTACTTGTGGTTAGACCACAAGATTGATATCAACATAGACCTCATTTATCGAATTACGCACTTGAAAAAAATAGGTGCTAACCCCGCAGTAGAATTCGTAGGCAAGAACAAAGACAAATAACTTGCAAAGATGATGAAGAGAGAATCGAACTTGGTCAAAGGAATCCATGGCTATCAGACAAATCAAATCAAGTATGTCACTATGAATTTCACAGTTCAACTGCTCGCAGGGAAAGTACTAAGGAAATGCAGACCAACCGAGGTGTCGACCGCTGTGATCTCCTTAGATACGAAGGCCAAGGATGGCCTTCGGTATAATTGGGAAAGCTATCTTCTGAATGAGTTCCTATATGATGTTGTGGATACACAAGACAATGGACATCAATTCCATTATAGTTGGTTGTTAGTCTTAATCGCATCCGTAGGATGGAAAGAGCCTAAGTATCAACAAAATGTATCGGTATTCGCTAGAGACTGCCGTGGAACCATATTTGTGAACATGTGGGCCAATTCGAAGCCAGACATACAAAAGGTAAATAATATACAGTTGTACACATATTATGAGCAGTCATGCGAAGTAATCATGCACACTTCGCGTATCCCTAGGGAAATAACAACATCGTATATTCGCAAGATGAGATTCAAAGCCGACCTTCACTTTATTTTCATTCAGTCGAGAGAACGACCATATAACCTAGAATGGTTAGAGGGACTATACCAACTAGACGTGCAAAATATTGATCTTATCATTGAAGATTGACTGCTCGAGTGGAAGATTAATGTGCCAGAGACATTGATCACTACATCAGAGGAAAGCGCAAATGAAAATGACACCCAAATTCAAGAAGACGAGCCAACAAGTGCTCAAGATCAAGGACAAGAACAAAAAAAAACTACTAATTTTCCAGTAGGAGAGAAGAGGAAGAATCCCAACACAGCCGTGCCAGAGGGATCACAGAGAAAGAATCAAAAAGCAAGTAAGGCTCTGCTCGATGTGCAGTTTCATGATGATGATTATGATTGCATCGCATCCCGAGTCAACGAGCATCTGGAAGAGACACTTGCATTGAAAGACAACAAGCAAGAGGAAATCCAAGCGAGCATGATGGAGAGCCTCACAGAAATGAAGAGTATGGTGGCAAGAGTAGAACAAGTTCAAAGAGATCTAGTAAGGGAATTAGACTCTGAAGACAGGACATGGGAGTCAAGCCAAAGGAAAAGAAAAGCGCATGCTTTAACGATGAGACCCTGGTTAGTCCGTATAGAGACGATGAATGTAATATTCCCATCTAATGAACTTACTGAAGGTGAGAAGCAGCTCGCACATTTGGATATTGACGTGGGAATGATTCTCATCGAAGGACTGCATAATCTGCATTTGCAAGTTGTGGAAGAAATCAGAGACAGAGATATGATCTCATACAACTAGCATCTGAAGCTGGAAGGTAGCTATAAGGAATTGAAGAATGAATGCATGATGAAGACAAATAAGCTAGAAAATGCTTAATAGAAGCATAAAAGGCTGAAGAAATCCGTAGCCGAAGTCTGTGCGAAGATCCCAGACTGCGCAGAAGAGATTGAAGTATAAGCGACCATCCTTAAGATTGGTGCTGCCATGGACAATCTCAAAGCAAAAATGGAAGACATGGAGATCGGTTATAAAGAGAATATTGCTGACTTAGAGTCTAGGAAACAACCTGGCACTCTGCCATATGTGAAAGAAGCAAGAGCCGAAGAGATAAAGACATCAACCGAGAACATCTCCGCAGAAGTTGCGAGGTGTCAAGACTTGCTAGAAGAAGTCACTAAGATTTGGGCTATACTCCAGGAGGATCCTTAATTACAGACAATTCAAGATGAAGTTCAGAAGAGGCAGAAGGACCTTGATTCTCTGAACACGGCCATGAAGGATTTGCTGCCAAGGCAAATGATCCAGAAGTTCGTAGAAATGAAAGAACTTCAGAAGGAGCTGAAGGCACTAAGGATGAAGGAAGTTGAAACTTCGTCGAAGTTACAGCCTATGCAAGAAGAAGCACTGGCACTTTCTAAAGAAATCGAGGAGAAACTGCAAGAACTTCGTATGACAGAGAGTACAGTAAAGGAGCAGATGTAAGAACCCATATCGGTGATGATGCTCAAAACGATCAAAGAATACGATAAAGAGACTAAGGAAGCAGTTGCGAAGTTGATTACAAATTTTCAGGAATTCGCTGTGAAGATGAGCATCCCAAGTGATGCGCAGTCGAAGAAGCCTGGTGTAAGTGGCTCTGGGATGATCCATAAGTAAGTGTTAGGGGCCTGTTGGACGCAACCCCAAGTACAAGAAGTTTTGATGACAAAAGTATAGTTAGGCGAGGCCTAACATTGACCAGTTTTGGGAGAAGCAACTCTGCAATTCCGGGGAGCAGGGTATGGAGTGAAGCGATGTTGACAGGAAAGGACTTGTCCCCTTAGTAAAGATGAATTACTAAGGATGAACAGAGGTAGTTGAAGTAGTTAAGGATGAAGCGGCGAACTGACAGCTACAGGAGCAGAGAGCAAAGAAGTGGAATGGTGCAAAGGACGCGCCACTATAGAGTAAGAGCCACACGGTCAAAACTGCACTGTCAGAAGAAGTGTCAGATTGAGAAGAAGCATCAGAGCCAGAAGAAGCGGTGCTAAAGGACAAAAAAGTTACAACGAAGTTAAGGAAAGATGTGGTCGACAGGAGAACCATGTTATTTTGGGTTTAAGGGTACAATGGGGGTTGGCCCATAGTTATTGTAATATGTGACCTTCAAGCACATCTATATAAAGGGTTAATTTTGTATAAGGGTTGGTTGGTTGGGTTAGAGACATTAAAGAGCTATATCTAGACTGAGAGATATCTAAGAGAGAAAAGACTCTGCAGTTGAGTGCGTAGAGATCTATTGTAGAGAAGAGTCTGCAGCTGAGTGCGCAGAGTGGAACTGTTACCCCTTCCAATTAATATAAGAACGGTTGCCGTGGACGTAGCTCCCATCCGGGGGGTGAACCACGTAAATCCTTGTGTTATGTGTATGAATTTATGATGTGTTTTGTGTTCATGTTATGGTATGTTTATGTATTTGCTTTCATATGCATGTGAATGGGAATCATATGTTAAGTAAGCGGAACACATGTGTATGAATGTTGCGAAGTAACATTAAGTATGATGAATGCGTAGTTATAAGAGTAAAGACAATAGGGATTCGGCGAAGTCTGTAGGATGTTGATAAGTGCGAAGTGCGTAGTCGTATGTGATATTGATATGTTAAGTAGATGTTAAGCAAGGAATGCATTGCTTAACATAAAAACCTGATTCTGTAACCCCCCATCTTCACTTCGGATGAGACTTTAGCCTGTTTGTAGGTTGATGCCGAAAGGGACAGTGAAAGGGGATTTTGTTGGGTCTACAAGAGAACTTCACCGAACCCAAGTCAACCCAATATTAAACCAACAACAGTGAATGCAGCTACACAATGTGTGTGATTGCAAGGCATTCTTGGAGATTTTGGATTTGTGTTTATTTCACCCATAGTCATTTGGTGTGATAATCAAAGTACAATCAAAATCTCCATTGATCCAGTACAGAGGCAGAGGACCAAGCACATAGAGATCCACATGCACTACATTCGAGGCTTGGTGCATGACCAAATTATTGCATTGCAGTATTTCCCTTCTACTGAGCAAACGGGTGATATATTCACCAAGAGTTTCACTGAAAATACCTTCACTTATCTTAGATCACTCCTTGAGGTGAATGATGCATGGTGAATACTGGTTACATTTTATAGATATGTTTCATGTCCATTTTAGAGGGGAGGTTTTACTTCCCATGTGGTTTTCCTCCTTACCTTGGTTACATGGACAAATAAAAATTGTTGTTGTAAAAGGTGACTTGAGCCTTAGTTGCCCAGGCCTTAATTTTGATTTGACTACCAAAGTCTAGCCTATGGGGGGTGTTAGAACATTATTACACATTAGTACCTTAGTCATACATCATTTTGTTGATTAATTGGTCCAAAATAGGTTAATAATTACAATCCCAGGTTGTTAGAAGTTAGTTGGTGCTAATTATGACCATTCCACCACTTCTGGGCCAAAATATGATCAAATATAGCTGTTGGGCGCCCTATTTATGGCCACCTCCAGCATTTATTGCCACTACTTGAGCAAAGGCACCCTTATCCCCTATTTTATGGATCTGTCTTTGACTTAATGCGCCCATGCATTGTATGTGGACATTTTGGCCCTTTCTTGGTTGTTTTGGCCTACCCTTTCCTACCTAACTTCCACCCAATCCTATCCACCACATGTGTGAGCCTCATTTATGTCTTCCGATGCTCACCCAACGTTCACATGGACAATTTGTACCCACTTGGGGTGATTTGGGAGCCTATTGGTCAACCTAGGGGTGATTGAGGTCCAATCTAAGATAGCCACTTGTAGATGCCTCCAAAGGCAATCAAATTCTTCCAAATGTTATATAAGGATTACCACATCTCATTTCTGGGTTGGACAGTTAATAAACCTGCTATTTGATCATTTGTATCTCTGGTTTTTTATCATTTATATTACTAGTTTTTTATCATGTGTGACTGGTTTTTTATCATTTGTTTTCCAAAATTCTTTTTTGCACTTATTTCTTGCATAGCAAGCATAAATTCTTGATTGTGAGGTAATCTTTAGCTACTAGATCCTACTGTGATATAGATTTCACATCAACTACACCCAAAACCAAACATTAATGTAAACTTTGTGCCCACAGAAACTAACAACAAAATTCAATTACGGAAACACTCTAGGCTATAGATTTTATTTACTCTACTCCTATCTATTCTGCAGAGGAATACAACTATCGTACAGATGAATACGACTAACAAATTCTCATTGTTTTGGTCACTGGGACAATCGGTTTCGGAGAAATACAACTATCGTACAGATGAATACAACTAACAAATTCTCATCATTTTGGTCACTGGGACAATCGGTTTCGCTATTGCATTTTATGAAGTAAAATGAAAAATTCAACAAAAAAAAGAATAAATAAGTGCACGTGAATACTTACTGATCTCATTATGATATCATGATGTGAAAATGAAAAGTGCATCAAAAAAAGAGTTAAGGTGCACGTAAATAATTCTGTGTGTATCTATGTGGCATACATCTATTTATAGAGATTTTCATGTATGATGGGATACATCTTCATGTTGATAAGCGCCCTACATAATGAAGATATCATATTAAACAACTTTTTAATGATGAAAATTTGAAAGGTTGAGTCAAGGGTTTTTTATATTGGCATATTGTTGTGTCCACTAAATTGAAGGATAAAATTCAACGACTTAATGTCCTTCCATATAAAAATATTACTGGTGATTACTGCAAACATTTACAGCTTCATATTATGGGCATATACATCAGCTTCATATTATGGACATTTACAGCTGGTGATTAACCACTAATAATGCGCTTCCTTTTACCACGTGTCAGTTCAAACATTCTCTTTTTATCCACGCGCATCTGTAATTTTTGTTGATTTGATGTAGTTGGAAGCTATAAGTGTCGAGTCTTCCATTGGATTGAACGTTGTGGTAAATTAAAAACTATTGTAGCGATATGTCTTCTTTCCATGAGGTGCGTGGTTTGAACTTGTTGCTACGCTTACCTTGTTTTATATATCGTTGACGTAAGGATTAAGTGGCAGCTAACTTGTCTTTATATTAGATGGTGCACTAAATTCAATAAGATTATTCAATTTCCAGAGAAAGTCGATGCCTGGTAATGCCTTGAAATTTCAATGTACAAACTTGCCTCCTCTATTCCACGACCCGTGTGAAATCTATCACCATTTCCTTGAAAACAGATATTTGAAGTCGTTGTCCAACTCTAAATTGTCAGCTAGAAATTTGAATAAAAATAATAAGATGGTTTTGGCACTCAGAGTCTGTATTACATGTTCAATTTCGCCAGCCCTATCAAAACATAAAAAAAATTGTGACATTCTGTTTTCCCATCACATCCCATATGTGTTAGCCATTTCCCCACTGACAGTGCATTCTTCAGGTATTGATGTTCTTCAACATTTACTGCATATCCCAACTGATATATATTTTACTATATCAAATAAAAATAACAACATTAATACGAGTTAACCCGTACTATTACTTATCATATATAATTATATGGGCCAATATATAACACACTCAACCATATATATTTGGGCCTCCATCGAAAGGGCCACCCTCATGGAACTAAATAAGACTAAGTAGGATGAAGGTTGTATTGTAAATAGAGAGAAGAGGTATGGGGTTAAAACATATCATTGACAAAGGAAGAGTTCATTTCAAAGATTCAGAAATAACACCTGGATCTATTGGAAAGTATTATTACTTTCAAATCAAACTGAAACTTTGATGATCTTCCAATAAATAAATAAAGAGAAAAATAGAATCAAAATTTGAATTACGAAAACCTCTTTTGAGGCATAATAATATATTTTTACTTTCAAACTAGGTTTACTTTCCAAGATCTCTCCCTTGGGCAGAGACAGAGACCTTAGGACCTTACAAAAAGTGTTTTCTTTGCTCACTGAACGTTCGCTAACCTAATAAATGATCCATCATGCAAATCTGAAAGTCTGGGATGTTCATATTGGCTGACAGCCACAATATAGAGCAAGTCCATGAATAATTCCCCAACAACCCCATAAATCAAAATTGAAACATAAATAATTTGACTAAATTACATGTACTTGGAAAATGGGGTTATGGCTAGAAGGGTTTAATTAAAATGTTAGCCACATAAAACTAGTGATAATCATCCCACATTTTCCTGAGAGAGTTGAAAATAATATTCGTGATGACAAGTCATTTGGTGCAAAATGAACAACCAAACGTTAAACAAAGCCAATAGGTTGAGGAAAAAATTGTTATGAAAGTTGTAGGTTAGGAAAGGAATATTACCTGGCTCTCGCCTCATCTCATTTATCTTCCTCCTATGATAGTCCAAAGTCGAGTATTTTATGAAGCCAAACACCTGGTATTAACATCAATTCTGCAGCTTAAAAATAAAACAAATAACACCATTGATATTAATAATCTAAGAATGAATGACTCTGGTTTTTAGTATTTACCTCTCGTGAAAGGACTCTCGAGCTCTATGTACATGCCTTCTTTCATCTATTGTGTTAGCACTGAAATTGTTCTCAATTTTTATGTGTTTCTTTTAAATTGTTTGTTCCTTATTTATTTTTCATTGATTTTATCTTGAATTTTAATGGTCTTGAATGCCTTTTTATTTTATATGTTATAGTTTTTTGTTTTAATTTATTTTATCTTGAGTGGCTTATGAAGTATTATATTTCTTTTCAAAGTCTTCAAATACTTATTTAAGTTTACTCCAATGCTTGTATCCAAAGTCTAACTTTCATTTTGAGCTTGTTTGCCAAGTTTTTCATGTTGAGGTATTCCCGCAGCGCAAAATCCAAACTACATGCACTAGAGCGCTGAAAGAATCTGAAATCATAGAAGAGCGTGTTTGTTTGATGATAGAACATGGCCCATTGCATTCGATGATGCTAGGAAACTTCTAGACACCTTTTCAGCGTATCATGACACATGTACTGTAACATCCCAAAAATTACCAAAAATTTAAAAAAAATTATAATAGCAATATTTATCAAAGTCGTTAATGCGGAACATATAAATTAAATTGATTTCTTAACTAAGATGATTAGTAACGATGACACATCATACTTCTCCACTAATTATGATTTAATTGTATTTTCTACTTCAGAATTAAACGGATGTTAATCTCTTGAACGAAAGATATTTTATGATTATGCATACTAGTACAGTTTACAAATTCACTTAAGTTCTTGGTTATTATTGCATACTGTTACAGTTTGTACTGTTATGATATTCTTGATGGAGTGCTGACAGTTTGTTTGTATGATGATGAAGGGGTCCTACGAGGTACCCTGGAGTTTACTTAGCTACGTTTAGCTAAGGCTTTTGAATCTTGTTTCCATGTGCAGACCACAGGTAAGAAATCCTATAAGACAGCATATGTTAAGAGTACTTGTGTTTTTCGATTCATCGTCAATGTAATATTAGGAAGCTAAGTACTTCCTTGCGACACCAGTTAATGGAGGTATGAATGCATGGTTCTAATCCTAGTTTAAAGTATTGTCTTACGAAGCTCTTCAATGTTATCATTCCAATGTCGTCCAAAAGTTATGTTATGATACTACATTTATTGTCATTAATATTTAAATAACACTGCTACTATCTATTAAGTATGCTATCATGAAGCTTGTAGAAATAATAATTACACCTTCGAACTATCATCATACTTAGCGTCTACAGGTCTTAGACTACTCTATGTCATGTATTTATCATTTCAATACACATACAAAACTATAGAAATGAAATAGATATATCTTATAGTTACTATTTATTTACATATTGCATGCACATGTTATTCAATTATTTCGATGCCTAATTTTAAACTTGAAACTATATAAAATATACACTACATATTACCATGTAATATGATATGGTTTTTACTATACAATGATATGATAAACAATAGCAATGTTATGCTTTTCGATATTAAATCCTAGCTATACTTTTAGCACTATAGGATATTATCCTATGCAGACCATGAATACGATCTAAACAACCTTAGAAAGCTTATGGCTTAAGCAGTGGTTTGAACTATGCTATATGTATTAGCTCTTATCCTAAGTGTTATTAGCATATGTTATTGTATCGACCAAAGTCTCGATATTGAAGTGATGAATTGATAGGTAATAAATTTCCAGTTGTAGGTTGATAGGGTTACGATCATGTATTAAATGTTCTGCCTGAACTTCCTTAGTGGAAAGTGTGGCTGTCATATCACGTAATCCCTCCACGTGAACTTTGGCTGTTAATGTAACTGGGAGTTCTAGCTGGCATGGTTGCTATGTCGCCTCTCCTCCACGTTGTACACGGTAACGTTCCTTGGAATGCAAGGTTGTCAACTCTGTGGTTGTTGTAATTAATGTGATATAAATGCAATGTTGCTCGGCTTTCAACGTAGCACTGTTGTCTCTTTCCTGTGCATTGATTTCACCAAATCTTGATCTTTGATTGTGGAACCCTAACCTCGTTGTATGTAGTGGTAGAAAGTTTCTCGGTCTTTCATTGCTATGTTGAGTTGAGGCCGACAGGCTGCCAAATTTTAGGGTTGGGGAAATTCCCTTCAAGGGTTTCGATCTTGTGACCCGTGAGAGGTAGTTTTTTTATAATTGCAGGCTTTATCTTTGTGCCACATAGCCATGATGCAGTCATACGAAGTGTGGTTAATCTGTCATCTGTTAAGAGTGATTTTGTAAATGGGGTTTGAATTTCCCTTCTGCAATCGTCTTCAGGGTTTTTGAGATTGTGGTTATTGATGTTGGTACCAGGCTTCCTCATTCTTTTGCTGGTGTGGTGTGCCTTTGATCCGAGCTTCAATTAGAAGGTAATGTTTACAAAAATGAATAATACTATGTTGTTTGTTTGTTTTCTTGTATCTTCTTGTTTTCACCACTTCAATGTGTAACTGTGCAGGTACCCTCTTCGTTGGAAGTCTTCTATGCAACGATTTTTGCGAAAGGAAAGCTACTATCGCTTCTTGGTAAGCTCCAGTGGTTCTTGCAAAGCCTCGTAGGTGCCTTTGATGTGTTTTTCTATGTGCCGAGAGTTGGAAACCCCCGGCTTGTATCAGTGATGGCTGCAAAGAAGTTTAAGCTTGTTTTGTTTTGATATTATAGTGTAAGAGGTTGATCCTCAGTCTTGTATTTGATCCTCGGTTCAGTAATGTTTTTGCTGTAGCGTTGGAACCGACTTTGAGTTGGTCTTTACACCGTAAGCTGTTAAGTTCAGGGTAAAACCCTATGTAGTTTCGTGGTTCCACAGTCTCGGCTTATTGTTAAAATGTCGAGGGTAACTCTTGTAATTCTCTGTTATATGTTTGGAATGGAAATCCAGAACCGAGGATTCTTTTTACACTTGTAAACTATGGTTTGTTTTCTTTGCAATGGGAAGTTTTATTTTGGAAATATTAAATGGAAACAATAAAATCTCTGTAGTGTTCTTCTATGTTGTTGGAAAATTCTTAATGGAGTCGTGTTTCACTTCCTTTGGTGCTATTGGTTCTCTTGTATTGTAATGATGCAGTCTTGTTTAAAAATGGATGTTTTAAAAGTTTGTTTGGGAAAACTGTTGAATCGAGTTCGAAACTATCTCAAGTCGTGTGTGAATGGTTGTTCCTTGTAATTCGTCATTAATATCGATATTTAAGTTTGGAAATGGTTAGGCCACATTTTCTATTTTAAATTTCGAATGAATCCTACCTGTAGCTTTTGATTTGCTAACTGGCTTGCAATAAGCTTTCATACCTAAAAAACTTAACCTGTGCATAAAATATTTTAATAATGTGAATGTTTCAAAGTTGAGTTGTGTTCTTACTAGGGTTGAGCTATTGATAATATTTGTATAGAATCGTGCTTTCTGCTAACTACTAAATGATACTTTGATAGTGAACTTACCATATGTAAGAGATAGTATGGTTCCAGAAAATAATGTCTAGGGTTTAGTAAGTCATAAATGTTATCATTCTCTGAAATAATGTCTACAGTTTGCCATAGAAGACTTAAGAAAGAAATTATGAGATGTGTAAACAGAAATAGGGTTTGTAGTATCTTAGGGTTTGATACTACTGTAATAGATATTCAAAAATTGATATCAGAGAAGGATATTAGTGAATAAATACAATATGTATAATGACAAGAAATCTATACAGTGATTAGTTCTTACAACTGCTATAAATTCTTGAAAATACAATTACTTGGAAAACAAGAAATGTTTAATTTTGATTGTATTTGCTTGCTATCTGAAATGAATAGGGTTAAGAGAAAAATATATGACTATACAGAAATTAGGCTATGTTTTCTTTCATGTACTAACAAAAGAGTTCTATATTACTGTTGATGCTATACACTAATTTTTACTATGTTTAAATATAGGACAGAATTGTAAACAGAACACTTACTGCAATTATTTATCCAATCAATGGCAATCTGCCTATCTCTCATCTATCATTAATTTTTTTCTCTATACTAGAGTACTATGCAGAGAACAACATGGGGAAAAATATAGACATGGTTATCTAATCAAATAATTCACAGGCTTTATCATTCAGAATCAAACATAGATCAGAAATTAAAATAAATTCTTTCACATAATAGAGTTTGAATAAGTAGAAGCATTAAGCTATAAACAAAGTAGGAACAGTGAAACCTGGTTAACCGTAGGTAAACAAACAGCCCAAGGAACCTGTTCCACCCAACCAATTCCTGAAGACAGCCAAGTTACTTGCCTTAGGACCCCTGAGCCTATTCACTGAACCACTAGGAGGAAGAAACTTAGAAGCTTAGGACCTCAACTTGCAATAGCAATAGTTATCCAGTCTTAAATACTTAGCAGTCAAAGGGACCTGCACCAGCACCTCTGGTTTTCCTTCTCATAATAATTTGCAGACTTACAGTTGCACTCTCACATAGCCTCCCTATTCGAATCTCTCAGTGATCACCTGATGTACTTGAGGAATATTTCTGTAGAAAATATTGTAAGAGTTTCCTGCTCAATTCGAATTTTCCTTATGTAGGCTGCCTAGGCCTTTTAGTGGTTAACTGGTCATTTAATGAGCTACATGCTCACTCCCACCACCTAGGGGATAATGCCACAATTTTAGGGGTAGTTGTCCCATAACCAACAGCTAGTGGTGAAGTGCAATTGCTGCCATCTGTCCCATGCCTTCTAACAGCTTCCATTCCTCCTAGTGGGTCAGTGAACACTCATTTAACAGTTCCCTTGGGTGTTTTTCTCCTACTTTAATTTATTAAATAATAATAATCAGTAATTACATTCATCCTTGACCAAACTTGGTCATAATTACAAAACTTTGTAATTAAAATTTAACATAAAGTATTTTGCCAATAAAATAATATTTTCAGAATTTGGGTAGGTGACATACACCCCCCCTTAAGCCTCAACATCGTCCTCGATGTTGGTTAATCACTCTCTGAGTGTTCCTGAAACAGATTTGGGTATGCTACCTACATATTACTCTCCAACTCCCAAGTTGCCTCTTCTGGGCTAAGGTGCTTCCATTGCACCTTCACTTGCCCAATGGTGCGATTCTGGAGCAGAGTTTCCCTCCTTTCGAGGATACAGTCCGGTTCCACCTGAAAATCGTCGTCTTGTCCCACCTGTACATCATTCTAGTTTACAACATGAGTAGCATCGTGTACATACTTCGTTAAAAATGATATATGAAAAACATTATGTATCTTTAAATTTGGTGGCAAAGCCAGTTGGTATGCCACTGGTCCAACCATGGACAATATTTCGAAAGAACCACAATACCTGGGTGCCAACTTGGCACAGCTTCCCAATTTCAATGAACTCTTCTTCGGTCTTACCTTGAGGAACACATGTTCACCAACCTGGAACTCTTTATGAGTCCTTTTTAGATCTGCTTGACTCTTTTGCCTATCTTGGGCAGCTTTTAGATTTCCTTGTACCTATTTCACAATTAGTTCTAACTCCTGCAACAATTCAGGTCCTAAATCAACTCTATTTACTGGGTCATTCCAAGAAACAAGTGTATCACATTTCCTACCATAAAGAATTTCAAATGGGCTAAGTCTGGTTGATGCATGATAATGGTTATTATATGCAAATTCTGCTAAATGCAAGTAGTCTTCCCACTTACAAGGCTGATCCTTAACATACATTCTCAGTAAGTCTTCCAAAACTTTATTCACCCTTTCTGTATGTCCATCCGTTTGTGGATGAAATGTTGTACTGAAATTTAAGGTTGTATTCAACCCTTTAAACAAAGACCTCCAAAAGTTTCCAGTAAACTTAGAGTCACGATCTGAAATTATCACTTTCGGTATACCATGTAGTCAAAAAATATGCTTCATGAAGATTTCTGCAATGTCTGGAGCCTTATGAGTAGTCTTCATAGGTATAAAGTGTGCTGCCTTGCTAAGTTTGTTCACTACCACCATGATAGAGTCATTTTGTTTCTGATTTTTGGGTAGTCCAGTAATAAAGTCTATGCTTATCACTTCCCATTTCCAGCTAGGTATAGGCAATGGCTGCAACAGTCTAGTTGGATGTTGATGTTCAACCTTCACTTTTTGACAGTCCAAACACTTAGCTATGTACTCTGCTACTTCATCTTTCATTCTGGGCCAATAGTATGCTTTCCTTAGCATAGTAATGGTCTTCTGATAACTTGGATGGCCAGAGTAATGGATTTTGTGCATCTCATTTAAAATCAGAATTTTTACTTCTGGTATGTTAGGTACATACAATCTGTTTTTATATAACAATAGTCCATTTTCCTTAAAAGTGTAATCTGCCATAGAATTTTCAGAACTGTTATTTGTTGTCTTTTCTTGTAATTTCGTGTATTCTTCATCCGTTTCACTCCTTTCAAGGATTTGATTTTCTAAGTCTGTTGAATAAGTACTGATGGCTGAAATAAAATTCAGTTTTGCTTTGCGACTTAATGCATCAGCAACCTTGTTCTCTTTCCCTTTAATATGTTGAATTTCAAAATCATACTCACTTAGGAAAGTTAACCATCTAGCTTGTCTAGCGTTCAGATTTGTCTGATCTAATAAATATTTTAGACCCATGTTGTCTGTCAATAAGGTAAATTTTCTACCACTAAGGTGGTGACGCCACATTTTTAAAGCTTGAATTACTGCTAATAACTCTAAATCATAAGTAGAGTAGTTCTTCTCGTGTATTTTAAGCTTTCTTGATTCATATGCCACAGCATGCCCTTCTTGTGTTAGGACTCCACCAAGTCCGTCATTACAAGCATCCGTGCAAACTATAAAATCCTTATTAGGATCCGTTATCCTCGGAATAGGTGCTGTAGTCAATAATTTCTTTAACTTTTTAAAATTGTCTGAACATTTCTGATCCCACACAAATTTTTTCCCTTTCTTCTGCAAGGAGGTTATGGGGTTTGCAATCTTTGAAAAACCCTCTATAAATTTTCTGTAATATCCAATAATACCCATAAATGATCTTACATCTGACACGTCCTTAGGAACCAGCCAATCATTAATGGCTTTTATCTTTTCGGGGTCAACCGAGATTCCTTCTTTAGAAATTATGTGTCCTAAACATTTAATTTTGTCCTTGTGAAAATCACACTTACTAAACTTAGCGTATAGTTGATGATCTCTCAGAACTTGTAAGATAATCCGTAGATGTCCGTCATGCTCTTCTTTGCTTTTAGAATACACTAAAATGTCATCTATAAACACAACAGCAAACTTATCTAAGTATTTGTGCAAAATATTGTTCATCAAACACATAAATACAGCTAGGGCATTAGTCAAGCTAAATGGCATGACTACGAACTCGTAATGTCCATATCGAGTTCTGAAAGCTGTTTTGAAAATATCATCATCCTTAACCCACACTTGATGATATCTTGACCTTAGATCAATCTTTGAAAATATCGTTGCTCCACGCAGCTGATCAAATAGATCGTCTATGCGGGCCATTGGATATCGATTCTTGATTGTCATCTTATTCAGCTGGCGATAATCTATGCACGGTCTTAGGGTTCCATCTTTCTTCTTAACAAATATAACAGGTGCTCCCCAAGGAGACACGCTGGGTCTTATATAATTCTTATCAATCAGTTCCTTCAACTGTGATTTCAACTCGTTTAATTCCAGTATATTCATCATATATGGAGCTTTAGAATTTGGTACTGCTCCTGGTATTAACTCGATGGTAAAATCTAAACTTGCATGGCTAAAATTTGTCTAAGGGTTGTCTTTCTTGGAATACCTTTTATTTCTACAGTTTCTCCTTCATCATTTAAACATGTAAAACTTTTCTCATAACAGTTCAGAATGACATGATGGGCTTCTAACCAATCCATTCTGATTATGATATCATAAGATCCAAAAGGTAAAATATTCAACTTGATTTGTGTCTTTAACTGGTTCATGGATAAAACACAATTTTCAATAAAATCTGATACTTTCCTCTTTGTTCCTGTTGCTAGTCTAACTAACCAATATTTACTGAAATTTTCTGTTTTTAATTTAAAACTTTCCATAATATTTGGTGATATATAACTTAAGCAGCACCTGGATTAATCAAAATAGTAACAGGATGATTTTGTAGCATCCCTTCAATCTCTACCATAGAGATTTGATGATCTGCTTGTCTATTGTCGAGTGCTGCATTGATTCTGGGCATCTCCCTTGCCAAGTCTCCAACAGTAGGTTCAGTCTGAATAGAGTGAATGTTGTTAGTTTTTCGCTTCCTCTTGGGGCATTCTGATGCATAATGAGGACCTTGACACTCAAAACATTTGATAGGTGCCTTTTGATCATTAATCCTGGTAGTATTGGGAGTGTTTCTAGGAGCTATTAAATTCTACTGCTGACTATTTCTGGAATTGTTTCCTTAAAAATTCCAATTCTGAAAAAAAAATTCTTTTGGAAACCAGAATTCCCACTAAATCTGAATTTTTTCTTTTTCAACTCAAAATTGCTGGGTTTATGACTTTTCCAGTTTGACATTCCTTCTCTTTTCCAATTAGTGTCATAACAGAAAGTTGCTTTCCTCATGGCCTCCTCTAAGGTTTTTGGACTGTCATACTCGATTCTGTCCTTGATATTGAAAGGTAGACAACTCAAGTATCTTTGGATCTTCAGTTTTTCTTCCACGAGGTATGGCACATATCTGAGTAAGTTCAGAAATTTACTGTTCATTTCCTTCATGTTCATACTTCCCAGCTTTAAGTCATAGAACTCCTTTTATTTTTCTTCATAGTATTGTTCTGATAAGAACTTCTTTTCGAAATATCGTTTGAAAGTACTCCAGTTGATGCCCTTCACTCTCTTGATGTCCTGCCACCAAACATCCACCTTGTCGATCAAGTTGTAGATTGCCATCTTTGCCTTCAAAGATTCAGAATAATCATATATTGGGAAATACTTTTTCATGCCGGACATCCAAACTTCTACTGTCTCTCATTTTTCAGTTTCACCATTGAAGGTTGGGGGTTTGATTTTCTTGAACTCCCCAGAAATTTTCTCATACTATTTGTGACTTTTCCTTTTGGGTTTGTAGTCCCCTTCGTTGCTGTCACTTGAGTAATTTCTTTTCTTTTTCCGTTTTTCATGGCCAGCTTCTGATGATATTGAAATGTTGTTTGCATCATCATCTTTCATCATTTTACTTCTGTCTAGATGAGGTAAATCTTCAACCTTTGAAGTATTCTCAATTTCTCTATTTTGTTCATCAGTTGGGCATTGTTCGAACAGTACTTGATTTAACTCTTCTCGCGCTTTCAAGATTTTCTCATTGTCTTGTTTTACAGATCTTATTTCTACTTTTAATTCTTGAAATGCTCGTAATAATTATGATGAATTGTCGTTTACTTCGCCATGGATTTCTTCTCCTTCGAAATTCCTTCCCGTGCTATGACTGTTGGGTTGAAATCTGTCTTCTAAATGTTCAGCTGAGCTTTCCATACCTGTAACTCAAAATAATTTCTGTATAACACAATAGTTTAAATTTTTGAATTAGTAAAAGTTATGCTGTAAATAAATTTTTCTCTGCTGCGTGTTCTTGGACCTTTTTCAAGCCTAGAGTTTGAACATGAGCTCTGATACCACATGTAACATCCCAAAAATTACCAAAAATTAAAAAATATATATAATAGCAATATTTATCAAAGTCGTTAATGCGAAACATATAAATTAACTTGATTTCTTAACTAAGATGATTAGTAATGATGACACGTCATACTTCTCCACTAATTATGATTTAATTGTATTTGCTACTTCAGAATTCAGCGGATGTTAATCTCTTGAACGAAAGATCTTTTATGATTATGCATACTAGTATAGTTTACAGATTTATTTAAGTTCTTGGTTATTATTGCATGTTGTTACAGTTTGTACTGTTATGATATTCTTGATGGAGTGCTAACAGTTTGTTTGTATGATGATGAAGGGGTCCTACGAGTTACCCTGGAGTTTACTTAGCTACGTTTAGCTAAGGAATTTGAATCTTGTTTCCATGTGCAGACCACGGGTAAGAAATCCTATAAGACAGCATATGTTAAGAGTACTTGTGTTTTTCAATTCATCGTCAATGTAATATTAGGATGCTAAGTACTTCCTTGCGACACCAGTTACTAGACGTATGGATGCATGGTTCTAATCCTAGTTTAAAGTACTGTCTTACGAAGCTCTTCAATGTTATCATTCCAATGTCGTCCAAAAGTTCTGTTATGATACTACATTTATTGTCATAAGACTACTATCATTAATATTTAAACAGAGCTACTACTATCTATTAAGTACGCTATCATGAAGCTTGTAGTAATAATAATTACAACTTTGAACTATCATCATACTTAACGTCTACAGGTCTTAGACTACTCTATGTCATGTATTTATCATTTCAATAAACATACAAGACTATAGAAATGAAATAGATATATCTTATAGTTACTATTTATTTACATATTGCATGGACATGTTATTCAATTATTTCGATGCCTAATTTTAAACTTGAAACTATATAAAATATACACTACATATTACCATGTAATATGATATGGTTTTTACTATACAATGATATGATAAACAATAGCAATGTTATGCTTTTCGATATGAAATCCTAGCTATACTTTTAGCACTATAGGATATTATCCTATGCAGACCATGAATACGATCTAAACAACCTTAGAAAGATTATGGCTTAAGCAGTAGTTTGAACTATGCTATATGTATTAGCTCTTATCCTAAGTGTTATTAGCATATGTTATTGTATCCACCAAAGTCTCGATATTGAAGTGATGAATTGACGGGTAATAAATTTCCAGTTGCAGGTTGACAGGGTTACAATCATGTATTAAATGTTCTGCTCGAACATCCTTAGTGGAAAGTGTGGCTGTCATACCACGTAATCCCTCCACGTGAACTTTGATTGTTAATGTAACTAGGAGTTCTAGATGGCATGGTTGCTATGTCACCTCTCCTCCACGTTGTACACGGTAACGTTCCTTGGCATGCAAGGTTGGCAACTCCGTGGTTGTTGTAATTAATGAGATATAAATGCAATGTTGCTCGGCTTTCAACGTAGCACTGTTGGTTCTTTCCTGTGCGTTGATTTCACCAAATCTTGATCGTTGATTGTGGAACCCTAACCTCGTTGTATGTAGTGGTAGCAAGTTTCTCGGTCTTTCATTGTTACGTTGAGTTGAGGCCGACGGGCTGCCAAATTTTAGGGTTGGGGAAATTCCCTTCAAGGGTTTCGATCATTTGACCTGCAAGAGGTAGTTTTTTTATAGTTGCAGGCTTTGGCTCCGTGCCACAGAGCCATGGTGCAGTCATACAAAGTGTGGTTAATCTGTCATCTGTTAAGAGTGGTTTTGCAAATGGGGTTTGAATTTCCCTTCCGAAATTGTCTTCAGGGTTTTTGAGATTGTGGTTATTGATGTTGCTACCAGGCTTCGTCGTTCTTTTGCTGGTGTGGTGTACCTTTGATCCGAGCTTCGATTAGAAGGTAATGTTTTCGAAAATGAATAATACTGTGTTGTTTGTTTGTTTTCTTGTATCTTCTTATTTTAACCACTTCGATGTGTAACTGTGCAAGTACCCTCTTCGTTGGAAGTCTTCTATGCAATGGTTTTTGGGAAAGGAAAGCTACTACCGCTTCCTGGTAAGCTCCGGTGGTTCTTGCAAAGCCTCGTAGGTGCCTTTGATGTGGTTTTCTATGTGTCGAGAGTTGGAAACCTCCGGCTTGTATCAGTGATGGTTGCAAAGAAGTTTAAGCTTGTTTTGTATTGATATTATATTGTAAGAGGTTGATCCTCAGTCTTGTATTTGATGCTCGGCTCAGTAATGTTTTTGCTGTAGCATTGGAACCGACTTTGAGTTGGTATTTACACCGTAAGCTGTTAAGTTCAGGGTAAAACCCTATGTAGTTTCGTGGTTCCACAGTCTCGGCTTATTGTTAAAATGTCGAGGGTAACTCTTGTAATTCTCTGTTATATGTTTGGCATGGAAATCCAGAACTGAGGGTTCTTTTTACGCTTGTAAACTATGGTTCGTTTTCTTTGCAATGGGAAGTTTTATTTTAGAAATCTTAAATGGAAACAATAAAATCTCTGTAGTGTTCTTCTATGTTGCTGAGCAATCCTTAATGGAGTCGTGTTTCACTTCCTTTGGTGCTATTAGTTCTGTTGTATTGTAATGATGCAGTCTTGTTTAAAAATGGATGTTTTAAAAGTTTGTTTGGGAAAACTGTTGAATCGAGTTCGAAATTATCTCAAGTCGTGTGTGAATGGTTGTTCCTTGTAATTCGTCATTGATATCGATATTTAAGTTTGGAAATGGTTAGGCCACATTGTCTATTTTAAATTTCGAATGAATCCTACCTGTAGCTTTTGATTTGCTAACTAGATTGCAATAAGCTTCCGTACCTAAAAAACTTAACCTGTGCATAAAATATTTTAATAATGTGAATGTTTCAAAGTTTAGTTGTGTTCTTACTAGGGTTGAGCTATTGATAATATTTGTATAGAATCGTGCTTTCTGCTAACCGCCAGATGATACTTTGATAGTGAACTTACCATATGTAAGAGATAGTATGGTTCTAGAAAATAATGTCTAGGGTTTAGTAAGTCATAAATGTTATCATTCTCTGAAATAATGTCTACAGTTTGCCATAGAAGACTTAAGAAAGAAATTATGAGATGTGTAAACAGAATTAGGGTTTGTAGTATCTTAGGGTTTGATACTATTGTAATAGATATTCAAAAATTGATATCAGAGGAGGATATTAGTGAAGAAATACAATATGTATAATGACAAGAAAACTATACAGTGATTAGTTCTTACAGCTGCTATAAATTCTTGAAAATACAATTACTTGGAAAACAAGGAGTATTTAATTTGATTGTATTTGTTTGCTATCTAAAATGAATAGGGTTAAGAGAAAAATATATGACTATACAGAAATTAGGTTGTGTTTTCTTTCATGTATTAACAAAAGAGTTCTATATTACTGTTGATGCTATACACTAATTTTTACTATGTTTAAATATAGGACAGAATTGTAAACAAAACACTTACTGCAATTATATATCCAATCAATGGCAATATTCCTATCTCTCATCTATCATTAACTTGCTTCTCTATAGTAGAGTACTATGCAGAGAACAACATGGGGAAAAATATAGAGATGGTTATCTAATCAAATAATTCACAGGCTTTATCATTCAGAATCAAACATAGATCAGAAATTAAAATAAATTCTTTCACATAACAGAGTTTGAATAAGTAGAAGCATTAAGCTATAAACAAAGTAGGAACAGTGAAACCTAGTTAACTGTAGGGAAAAAAACAGCCCAAGGAACCTGTTCCACCCAACCAATTCCTGAAGACAGCCAAGTTACTTGCCTTAGGACCCCCGAGCCTATTCACTGAACCACCGGGAGGAAGAAACTTAGAAGCTTAGGACCTCAACTTGCAGTAGCAATAGTTATCCAGTCTTAAATACTTAGCAGTCAAAGGGACCTGCACCAGCACCTCTGGTTTTCCTTCTCATAATAATTTGCATACTTACAGTTGCACTCTCACATAGCCTCCCTATTCGAATCTCTCAGTGATCACCTGATGCACTTGAGGAATATTTCTGCAGAAAATATTGTAAGAGCTGCCTACTCAATTCGAATTTGCCTTATGTAGGCTTCCTGGGCCTTTTAGTGGTTAACTGGTCATTTAATGAGCTGCCTGCTCACTCCCACCACCTGGGGGATAATGCGACAATTTTAGGGGTAGTTGTCCCATAACCAACAACTAGTGGTGAAGTGCAATTGCTGCCATCTGTCCCATGCCTTCTAACAGCTTCCATTCCTCCTAGTGGGTCAGTGAACACTCATTTAACAGTTCCTTTGGGTGTTTGTCTCCTACTTTAATTTATTAAATAATAATAATCAGTAATTACATTCATCCTTGACCAAACTTGGTCATAATTACAAAACTTTGCAATTAAAATTTAACATAAAGTATTTTGCCAATAAAATAATATTTTCAGAATTTGGGTAGGTGACATATACGAACCTGTTGTGAGTATCATAGAAGAAATTAGGGATTTGAACTACAACAATTTCAAGTTTGGGGTTACAAATTTCATAGCTGCGGATAGGTAGTTTGAAGTTTCTTGAAGTTTCCAAAGAAGTGAATTGGCTGAATTACAGTAGAGATATGGGAAAGAGTGGAAAAATCAATAGCTTTGAGCCCATAGACACCAGTTGGGCCACGAAATTCCCAGAGTGTGCAGCGTTGTTTAGGGCAGCAGGGTGGTTTAGGTTTTTCGAGAAGATCACCGGTTTTAATGCTGAAGTTTCATATTATTTTGCTCAGAATATCATAAATGATGTTGTTCAGTTTAACACTCTCAAGTTCGAGCTCACAGAAGGTTTAGTAGCTAAAGCCACCGGTGCCCCGATGGATGGAGAATCCTGGTTCAAGAAGACTCCTTTGAATTTCAACCCTAATGATTTCTTATTTCCAGGAAACGAAACCCTACACTAGAGCAAAGGGGTTCACTTAGAAAATTTTAAACCAAAATGGAGAGAAGTAATTGGAATTATACATAGTTATATCACATGTGATGGCAGGTTCGCATCAGTGTTTAAATATCATGTTAGGTTTTTTGCAGCATTTGAACCAGCAATCTAGGATGAATTTGCCTTTCTTTCTTCTCAAAAGCCTCCAGAAAATGTCGAATAGAATCAAAGGACATTCTGATCATACAAAGCAGTCTTTGTTCCATCATGGTTTGATAAAGTTGATTGTTTTAATGGTCTTATAAAAGGAAAGCAGAAAATGGGACCATTTCTTATTCTAGTCAGGATTTACCATTGAGCAGGGTGAGATTGTAAAGAAGAGTTTGCATAATAAACAAGTTGGTTTTATCAAGAAGTTCAAAAGATATCTGCCTGAAGACTTAGTACAAGACAACCCTCAGAAAGCTAGTTCACATCTAGAATCCAAAAACTCTAGTAATGAAGAACAGGAAAAGGCGTTGGAAAATGAACAAGAGCACATGAAAGATGAGGAAATGGAAAAGATAGCAGGCTCTAATCCTGGAGAAGATGTGAGTTCAATAGAAAAGAAGCAGAGTGCTATACTTGCAAAGGAGAACTTAACTATAATATCTCATGCAGCTATTACAGAAGATAAGGTTTTGCAAGCTCCAGATTTTAAAGCAGATGTAAAGTCTCTCATGCATTTGGAAAGACCAAAATGGAGGCCTAAAACAAGAGTTGCAAATAAGCTGACACTGAACATGAGAAGAATATTGAACCCTAAGCTAGAAAAAGAGAAGATTATTGTTATCCAAGATTCTTCAAGTGATGAGGATAAGAAAAGCAAAGAAGAATTTATATCTCAGCAAGATCAGATGGGCATTCAAGAAGATCATCCAATGTCACCAGAACCAGTTCAAGAAAGCCATGAAGTTTCAGAGGAAGAAGCTGCTCCCATTATAGAACAAGGTATGACTTCAGGAGTCACATTTGCAGAAGCAGCAGTGAAGAATAGAGAAGAAGATTTAATCTTTAGGAAACTGGATATTCCATGGTTATCAGACATGGATCCGACATTGCCTTAAGAGGTGCATATGGATTCTGAAGTAGAAAATCTCAGGAAAATTGTGCAGCAACATAAGTCACAAATTCAATTCCTAAGTGAATCCAATGACAGACTTGTAACTACAAATAAAAAATTAAGGGAGGACCTGGAGGACATCAATGCGCATTACCGAGAATTGATAGCAGTAGAAAAAGAAGCTCTGAGAAGAAAGATGGAAGTAGAAAATCAAGCTGAAGACCTAATCAAGCAGTATTATCAAGCAGAGTTAAAAGTTTGGAGACAGAGCAAGTTCGAGATAAGAAGAAGTCCCATGCATTGGAAGGGATAGCCATGCTAGCAGAGGTAGCCAAGCAGTTATGAGCGCCACCTAATGTCCATCTATTCAAGTATTTCATTTTGCTATAATGTATATAGTGGTTAATAGTATGTCGTCTTTAAAGATTTGAACTTAGCATATAACTACTTAATGTAACTGCCTCGAAACTAGACCTAAAGACAGTTATGAAACTTCCCTATTTTGTAAATGATAAAAGGAGAAAAGTTTAGTTTAGCATGGTTGGATTTTTGTTTCAAGAAGGGCTATAGAGCTAATGACATTGGATGTATATTCAAGCTGATACATATGACTCTCATGTAATCTTTTGAAGACCGAGACTGATTTATATACAAATATAAGCCACTTTATCCTATCTATTGATTTTGTTTATGGCCAATTAGACCACTCAGCCTATGATTTCATTTCTTGATTAAAGTTTTATTCATGTGAATTCTCATATGTTGTGGACAAAACCAGTATTGTGCTTATGAATGTTTATGGTTTATGTTTATCTTTTATACATTTATATCTCAGTTCTTTGATGTTATTTCATGATTTAGTACCTGCATCAGTTTGATGATTGATTATCTTCTTGTGAATGAAACCTTCAAACCAAAAAATACAAAAACAAATTATGTTTTCTTTAAACTATTTTTGAGATTGTACTAGCTTGTTCCCTTTGTAGTCTAGGGACAATTTCTAGCACAAACATCTTTGGCGCCGTTGCTAGGGATGAAAGTGAAGTTATATCTTCCCTAGGGTATCTATATTGTTCTGGTTTTGAGGTGAACAGGATCAGAATTTTTTATTTCAGACTACATTTTCACCAAAACAGTGGTTCACAGTGGCTTCAATAAAGGTTGGAACAAGAGGAAAACCTACTTCTCTATTACATCCAGGAGTTTTGGATTCGAACAAATTTTGAAAGAAGCTAGACAAATTCGAAAATCTCAATCTTCTCCTTCATTTCTAACTCCTGACTAGTCACAGCCAATTTCCTCATTTGCTTATCCAGAACCTAAACCAGAAGAGGGAAAGGAGGACTTATGATGGTTTTCTCCTACAACTCAAATTGATTTTCAACACTTCTCTAGTCCTTTTTATTCCCAAAAAATCAAAACAGAGCTTCCTGGTAAGATTCCCTTGTAAGCTTTCTTTTCAGTCAAGCTTGAATAAAATCAGTAAACCTTTTTCTTCACCAAACCAGAGTAGCTTCAAGATGGAAGGACAACAACCTCTTGACATCATGGACCGAATGGTAGCTTCCATATATGCTCCCCTAGTTCTTCCTTAGCCCTTAAATGCTCTCCCTGGAGGAGACTATCATAAATACCTTCCTAGGTTTAATGGTCAGGGTGAAACTACTATTGAGGAACACTGGAATGCATTTTTAAGTTATGCAGATAATCAAAATATTGAAGCTAAAGATGTGTGGATGAGAATGTTTGTACAGAGTTTAGATGGGGAGGTAAGGAAATGGTTCTGAGAATTACCAACTAATTCGATAACCTTAATTAAAGAACTTCAAGAAGTGTTTATGAGACAGTGGGGAGATACTAAAGATCACACTTATTACATTACAAAATTTGCAGCTTTGAAAAGGAAAAAAGATGAAATTGTAGCAGACTTTTCAAAACGCTTCAATAAGATGTATGGTAGGATCCCAACTAAAATTAAGCTTTCTGAAACTTCAGCTAAGCTAACCTATGCCAATTCCTTTGATCATGAATTTTCCTTGCATCTAAGAGAAAGAAGGTCAGTGACTTTATTGAACATGCAGGAGGCTGCAATGGAAGTGGAATAAAATATTTTAGCTTCAAATAGGCTTAAAGAACATTCAGATCATCAAGTGTATGACCAAAAGGGTAAAAATGAAATGGTTCCACCAGCTTCTACGTCAAAGATAGCAAAGAGTAAAATAGATGAGATGTCTAAGTTGGTTAGAACTTTAACTGCAAAAGGGAACAAGTTGGAATTGGACAAGAATCCAAATAAACCTACACAAGAAGGAGAAAGAAATCCTAATTAGTTTAGGTGTCCATTTGTTCCTAGATTCATCCCTAGGGAAAGAAGAAACAATGGCATTCAGCGGGAAAGAAGGGAAAATGAAGATCAGAGAGTTCCTCCTCCATTCCAAAATAATGTGACAGATGAGGTTGTAGAAGTTGAGGATTTGCAGTATGAGGATTTGAATCAGAATTTAAATTAATGTTGGGAGTTATCATCAGAGAATTTCCTAACTGAATATATCTATCAGAATTCTGAGTTTTTAGATTCACATATTTATCAGGAAGAAAGTGGTTTTGGCCCTGAAGTTTCAGCTGGTATGTATCAATTTGAACCTAAGAAATCTTATAACCTGAGATCTGGTCCAAAACAAGTTTCTCATATTCCCAAAAAGAAGATAGCTCCTCCTGCCAAGCAGTTACCTAATCAAACACAAGAAAGGAGACAAAATCATGGTGACCAAACCAAAGCAGCAGAGATTGAAGAAACTAACAAGAATGTGCAAACTTTTAATTTTGAGAATGAATTGTGTAAGATCAAGATTCCAGTGCCTTAACTGAATTAATGAAGACTCCTTGTTATACAGATCCTGCATATAAGATACTGAGTGTTCAAGCTAATCATTCTCCTTCAGATACTGTAAATTTACAAGAATAACATCCTACAATCATTCTTGGCTCTGCCTCATCTAAAAAGCCTGGAAATAATTTAAATTTCCCTCCACCTTTTTACATAACCCTGACTGTTCATGATCAAATGATTCATAACTGTCTATTAGATTTAGTAACCTCACATAATCTGATTCCTAAAGTTGTCATGGAGGCCCTTGGTTTGAGTGTCACAAAGCTATACCATGACCTACTTGCATTTGATTCCAGAGCTGTAAACTGCCTAGGAGTGATTAAGGATCTTGTGGTTAATCTTACTCAGTTACCCATGAAGAGTGTTATTATGGATGTGGTGGTCGCTGACATCTCTCCTAAGATTGGTATGTTACTCTCAAGGTCTTGGGCAAAGAAAATAGGTGGTACATTGCAGATGGATTTGGCATATGCAACTATTCCAGTATTTGGGTGAGAGAATAGAAGATTGTACAGGGAACTACAGTATGCTTATATTGTCACAGATGATAAGAACCCAACGAACCATCCCATTTATGTTGTAGAGGAAGATTTGAGGTCTTGTATGCTACATTTCAGTGATGAATATACAAATGGCATCCTATGTGTATAAAAGGAAGCACCAGTCAAACCTAGTATTGAACAGAAAGATGAGTTATGACATATGTATTTTGCTGGCTCCTCATCCAAGGAAGGAGCAGGAGCTGGCATTGTTTTGATTTCTCTTGGTGGAAAGGTGATCTGTTTGATGTATAAGTTGGAATTTGTGACTACTAATAACACAGCAGAATACGAGGTGTTAATACTTGGCTTAAGGGCTGCAAAGGACCTGGGAATTCAAAAACTTTTTATTTATGGCAACTCCGAACTAGTTGTCCAACAGGTGAAGGGAAAGTATCAGGTAAAACAAGATTTGTTGAAGGTATATAGAAATTAGGTATGGGATATGATTGATAACTTCTTCATAGCATTCAATATTTCCTTCATTCCCAGAGATCAGAATTAAACAGCTGATTCATTGGCTTTGGCAGCTACACACTTCAAAATTCCAAAACATACTCAGCTAAAATACCCAATTGAAGTCAAATATAGGCCTTTAGTACCAGACAATATTTAACAATGGAGAGTTTTTTAAGATGATTTGGAAATCAAAAAATTCTTGGAATTAGTTGGAGATTTTTCTGATTCACTCATTGACCAGGACCAGGATGATGAAGTTGATGATACTACTGCATATTAAGAAAACATAATTGTTGAGCATAAGATTATAGAGTTGAAAGGAAATTTAATTCCTAAGGGTTTGGTTCCCCTTGAGAAAATATTTTCTAAAGATGATAGTTTGTTAAAACCTTCCATGCAATCTTCAGAAGAGAACATTATAAGCTATAACATTGGTACAGAAGATCAGCCCAAGATGGTGAAAGTTTCTAAATCTCTCTCAGTCGAGCAAAGGAATAGGTACATTAAATTATTGAAGGAGTTTGTTGACATCTTTGCTTGGTGTTATGAAGATTTGAGAACCTATGGCACTAGCATTATTCAGCATAAGGTTCCTTTGAAGTCGAATGTGAAACCTTTCATACATAAACTAAGAAGAATTAACCCAGCCTTGTTGCCAGTCATAGAAAAAGAAGTCAATAAATTATTGGATGCGAAGATAATTGTTCCACTCAGATATTCATCATGGGTGGCAAATCTAATTCCAGTGCGTAAAAATAATGGAGAGGTTAGATTATGTGTGGACTTTCATAACTTGAATAGAGCTTCACTGAAGGATAATTACCCATTGCCTAAAATTGAACAAATTTTGTAGAAAGTGGTAGGTGCCTAGAGAATTTCAATGGTTGATGGATTTTCAAGGTATAGTCAAATTGTTGTGCATCCGGATGACAGGGAAAAAACAGCTTTTACAACTCCTTGGGGCACATTCATGTACGATAAGATGCCGTTTGGTTTAATGAATGTTGGTGTTAACACCTAAAAAGTGCTCACTAGCTCATTTCCCTATTCACATGACCCATTTGTCCACTTTTTCACCATCGGAGCCTCTGAAACCAACAAAAGGTCACCAAAAGACCTGAGTACACCCCTTTTTCCATTAAAAAAGATTATTTTTCCTAAAAAGCATAAAAAACCCTCAAAAAGGGTCCAAATTCCCAAAAATATTAAAAAGGGAATTAAAATATTATTTTTATTCAAAAAAGAAAAAAGGAGGGAAAAGTACCTAAACCATGTTGGTCAATACCATTTGGTTTCCACAAAACCACAAATGGTATTCCCCACCACCAAAACCTATAAAAAGGTGGTAGGGGCTCCTCATTTCACATCCATCCATTATCTCATCCTTATGCTGCTGAAATCTCCCTTGAGCATTTTAGCCATTGAAGCAACCTTGGAGAAGGAGACCTCTTGGAGTTTGGAGCTACTCATCTTGGGAGTTGCTCAACATCAACCTTCACCATTGGAGGTATTATCGCAAGCACTTGCTTGCCCCCCATTTTTCAATACAAATTCATTCTTTAATATTTTCTTGTTCTTGTTTTTAAATGTTTACATTATTTGCTTAGATTCTTGCATAGATCCATGATTAATTTAGTTTAATTTAGTTTATTGTTATTTGCTTTACATTGAAACTGCTGCTACTAGTTAGCAGGTGCCCATAGCACTAAGCCTGGTTGCAAAACCGGGCCAAGAGTTTTTGGCGACTCCACTGGGTTTTGAACAATAGATCTCTAGTTTTGCTTTTAATTTTAGTTTTTTATTCGTTTTTAACCTTTAGATCCATAGATCTGCCATCTTAGACAACAGATCCATTGCTGTTCTAAGTTTTGGCCACATCTATTGCCATTAACAGCACGGAATTCACAATTTTCGGGTTCATTTTTCGGCTTTCGCCTCGCGGCTTTTAGCCTGACAGTCGCGCGGTCCATCGCGGCTTTTGTCCTTTTTTCCGCGCGGTCCACCGTGGCTTTGTCGCCGGTTTCCGCGCTGCACATCGCGGCATCGCGGTCATTTACCGCGCTGCACATCGCGCCTGCGCGGCCCTTTTCCGCGCGGTTCACCGCGACTTCGCGGCCTATTTGCGCGCTGCACACCGCGGCTTCGCGGACATTTTCCGCGTGGTCCATCGCGACTGTGCGATCGAAACCCGCGCGGTCCATCGCGACTGTGCGACCGAAACCCGCGCGGCCCATCGCAGCTTTTCTGTTAAAACCCGCGCTGCTGATTTTTTCATTCGGCCATTCTGATTTTAAAAATTAATTTTTTACTGTACTTCCTGCCCACATAGCACATTTTTTACAGTATTAAATTCTGCATATTTTTCAGCCTTGAACAAATTTTTACTATTTAAAATGCATATCTAGAAGTCTTTTTAAAAAATTTCAAGAAAGTGAAAGAAGGACTTATTTCTGCATTTTTATCTAGATTAAAAAATTTTCCTGTTTACTTTTTTTTTAAAATCTTGCCCTTAGCAATTTCCTTGAAAAAAGAAATCCATTTATTTCTGTTAAAAAAGTCTATTATTTGCTTTCAGAATTCAAAAGATTCTTTGTCTTTTGAGTTGATATTTGTAAAGCAATTTAATTTCCATTCATTTGAAAAAGCCATAAATATTTGCTTTTTTTATTTTCCAAAGCTCATTTGTTTGGTGAAAATTTCCTATAAAGCATTTCCCTTTTTCAAGTTCAGTTTACAATACCTCACGTGCACTCACTCGATCACTTAATTGAACTAAGCCTTAAAACGTACCCTAATTTCAACACACTTTTAACCCCACTTGGGGAACACTAAAATAACTTTGTAGCTAGGTAGTATTGGGGGGATAGGTGTTCCAATAACACCCCTCAGTTATTACATCTGAGACATAGAAGTTGTCCAATTAGGGAGCTAAAATCTCTTAGTACTTTTTGGCGCGGTCACAACCGGTTTGTGGGAACGCCTCTCCCTTAGGAGGGTTGAAGTCGGGAGGATGGTTCCGGAAGCCTGAGTGGAATACCGAAATCCATTCAGTAACCGAAGGGCTACCATTCGCAGTTCTCGGGATATCCCTGTATTGGGATATTGCGATCAAAGGACCAAACGGCAGATTTACCTATTCTCGACGCGTCATGAACGGAGTATCCTAGTAGCCTGTCTTTAGGATTGATTACCCGGTGTCCCTCCCGGTAGGGGGATATCTAGCCGTTGTCTCAACACTCATATTGTCTGACTTGGATTTCATCACCTTGCAGAGGATATCGTTTGTTTGAGCCACAATACTTTTAGTTAGGTGTTTGCATGACTCAACCCACCTTTGGTCTAGTTACACCTATTTTTTCTAGAAGTCGTTTGCATGTTGGTACTCTGACCATTTGTTGCATTCCTCCACTTATTGTAGCACAGCTGCTAGAATAAGTGCCTTTTTTGAGGTTGATTTTTTGGCCTGAGAGCCTTCTTTTCGCACTCCCCTTCTTGCACCCTTGGTTGCATTAGGGTTTTGAGTCTTTTATATATACATCACCACCTGATACTTAAACAAATTTTTTACACAAAAACTTAATTCTCACCATTGAGAATTTTAGACGCTCTCGTCGTCTACAGGGCGAACTCCCAGAGTTTAGTCCACTTGGCTCTCCACGTCACGGACACAGAGCCTTATCCCTTGATTCGACACATCGTCAATCAGCTAGACAGTCATCCGATTCTGACACGCCTCACTTCACATTTGATTTAGAGGCAGAATCCGAAAACCCCACAGAGTTACCACCAACCACCATTATGGCTGGAACACCATTTGATCCACTCTTTACCAGCACCATAGGTGAGACATCCACAGACCTTTCTGCGGCGGTGCCATCCATGGCGACAACCACCCCCCTGGGTATGCCCAACATGGGTAACACTCCACATTTAGGAATGCCCAACACAGGGCCACCACCTGTTATGGGTATACCCAACATAGGGGTCACACCCCCTCTGGTTCCCACAAACCCTATCCCAGGAATCCCCACTGCTATTCCTAACCCAAGTGTAACCCATGTTGCACTTGGAGGCGCTGGCCCATACCAGACTACACCTATTGGAGGGCACATACCCTCCATACCTAGCGTACCTTTAGGCGCTACTGGACCCCTACATCATACCACAATGACTAGGCATGTCCCAGTTCCAGTCACCACATCTGCTAGCTTACCATACATGGCGAGTCTAAACCTGCCAGACTTAGCTAGGCTCACAAATGACCCCATCATACACGATCCTGCGTGGCCTCACATGCCCACCAAACTCCCCTCTGACATCCCTAAGTTTGAGGGCAAGGCAGGTGAAGACCCCCAGAACCATATCATGTCCTTCCATTTATGGTGTTCCTCCAACTCCATAGTGGACGACTCAATCCGCCTCCGACTTTTACAGCGCACCTTCACTGGCTCTGCAGCTAAGTGGTATATCGAGCAGCCTCATGGGACGCATGCCACCTTTACCTCCCTTGCCTCGACCTTCCTGCAGTTCTTCCAGTTACCTGTCCGCTATGATGCGGGAGTCGAGATCCTACTGTCTTGCAGACAAACCACGGCCACCCATATCACTGACCACATTCATGAGTGGCGTCGACGCCGAAGCCTCTGCAAAATTAAGTTAGACGACCGTATCTTTTTAGATTGGTTTCTAAAATCCCTCCTCCCTCTTATTGCGAAGGATGTGGCATCTGAAAGACCCCAGTCTGAAGAAGAGGCCATCCTCAAAGCCCAACAGTTTGATCTCATTTACGCCCAGTCGGGTTATCTATACACAATCATACCTGACGCCCCACGAGGTGACTCTTCACGTGGTGACGCACCGGGGGCATCACATGCCATTGATGGCATCATTGGCCAAATCACCCCGCAACCTAAACCTTTCAGCACGGTGAGCACCATGCCCGCCCCAGACCTCTCCAGGGCTACATCCAGTTCCGGAGCCACAACTTCTTACGCTCCAACAAACCAGACTCATCACATTCATGGACCCTCTTGTCCACAACATTGCTATGGGAAAGCGCCATCAACATATGTACCTCCTACATACTATACTCAACCTACCACACATACCCCCATGCAGTTCCCACAACAGCAGATGCATTACCCACAACCAGCTGCAGCAGCTAATCTCACACCTCCAACAGCTCAGGGGTACCAACAACCCCAACAGGCAGCTGGACCACCGCCAGCTCCACCTGCATACTACCCACCGCAACCTGCTCCCACACCTGCGGCTCCCCAGAATCCCCCCAATGCTCAAGGGCATGTGTACGCACAACAACATCAGCCCCAATACCAAAATAACCAACGCAACCAGGGTGGGCAACCAAACCACGAAAGAGGACGTAACCGTGGAAACAACCAAAACCATAACCAAGCTCCACAACCTAACCATCCCCCGCAAAACAATAACGCGGCGCCTGTTCATCAGAATCCTGATCGGCCACCTAAGCAAGCCAAAAATGCTAATTTACGAACAAACCATCCTTGTTCTATTTGCGGTGTCTATGGCCACTATACACACGCTTGCCCACATCTGGAGCGAGCTCGGCAACTATGGACAGATGACGCCCATCGTCAAGGGCAGGCGGCTCCTCAGCCGCCACCCAACCCTCCACCACCTCAACAACAGCCTTTAGTGCTACAAAACCCTTTTCCAACACAAGGAGTGGTGAACACTCAGCCATTAGCCCCCCCACAGGGCAATGTGCAACCACAACAAATCACCTACGCCGCTCCTGATCAACCCATGTTTGATTCAGGCACTCACCACTTATTGATGATGTCCACTGCCAACGTCAATATCGAAACCCGTCGGAATCAGTATGGCCCTACCTCCGAAGCCCCCCCCACCGATAAGGATACTAACGCTCATCCCACCAATCAGACGTTACGGATACCACCTCTTCCACTCGATGGCACATCTAAAGCACCTCATTTCCCACTCCGCCGTATCAACAACAACCCCAATGCACGGGCTGCGTCAAATTACAACATCGTAGATGACCTAGCTCAATCTCCCGCAGCCATGTCCGCGTTAGAAGTCTTGAAAAACTGTCCTACGCAGCGCAAGACTTTACTCTCCGCCATTGGGGCGATTGACCCAAATGATACGAAATTAATGACCTTTGATTTGGACCAGTCCGAACCACGTCTGCCTTCCACTATAGCAGTCCAAGTTTCTGTTTCTATTCGGAATCTTGTCATCCATCGATGTATCATCGACGAGGGTGCCTCCACATGCATCATGTCCACATTTGTTTGGCAGAAGTTGGGATCCCTTGCTCTCCAGCAATCCACCACTGCATTGCGGGCCTACAACGGCCGGTCAGCTCAGCCTCAAGGTTTACTACCCAAGGTCCCCGTCCAATTAGGTGGGAAAACTGTGCTCATTGACATAGAGGTCATTAATGCCCAGCTCGATTATAACCTTTTACTAGGCCGCAGTTACATGTACGCCATGAAAGCGGTCGCCTCATCCGTTTTTCGCACCATGATGTTCCCCCATGAGGGACGCGTGGTCAAAATCGACCAACTCACATACTATGATCCCAATGCCCCTGCAGCACCCGAAAATGTTCTTCCCATGATTGAACAACCAGCTCCTAGTGCAACTACCTCCTTCGTTTCTTCCGTGGGACCCGAACTTTACTCAGATACACCAATGACCTCTACATTCCAGGCCATTCCACCACCGTCACCGGAGACCCACGTCGCAAACCTCTGTACTCTTTCACAGAATACACAAACATCCTGTAGTCAACCACCATTGATCCCTAGTCACATCGGTGTTACACCCATCCACACCATCCCCTTTCTATTTCCTCCTTCGGGTGTAGTAAGCACCCCGGTTATGGCTACCCTTAGTCTACCTGGGTTAACATTGGGATTACCCGTGTGGTATATTTCACCCCCCGTTCGACCGCCGACACCAAACGTCATCCTCCAACCGGTACAACCTATTGTTACCACAAATCAACCTCCTCCTGGTGTCGCAATCCCTTCATCGTCAACGAAACCTCCTCCTAGCCTCAATATCCCTTCGTCGTCAACGAATCCTCCCCCTCCTATCAAGCCCACTGGGGGCAGAGGTCCACAACCATACACTGCTATACCACCTCCTAAGGCAGTTAAACCCCCACCAATGTTTCGAGCTCCCCCTAAATGCTCGTTGTGCGATGAGATAGGCCATCCAACTCATCAATGCCCACAGTTACCAGCACTCCAAGAGCATATGAATATGTTGGACGATGACATCGGCATCCCAGTCGTTAGACTTGAGCCACCACCTCAACCTCGCGACAAATCACTGCGCACCAACCATCCTTGTGCCATATGCAGTGTTTACGGCCACTACTCTCACCATTGTCCCGATCTCCCTGACTATAGAGCAGCATTATACGAGTTAAACAATGTCAATTTGGAGATATCTCCTACCCGAGTCGAGGAGATCTACCCCCCGCCATCATCCTCGTCGGAAGAAGTCAATACAATATATATGATTTCAACAACTTTCAAACCAGAACCCCTTGATTTATGGTCTGACTACTTCAATACTGATGAGCAAATTTTGGAGACACTCACTGCACCCGACTATCCTTGGGATGATATGCATCATCGCTCGTACTTCCTCCCGGAAGCATCTACATCCACCGCATCTAACCAGCTATCGGTCGAATCGAAAGATTTCATACCCACTAAGGTCGATTGGTTAAAAGACCCCATCCCAACACCGAATGCCTTTGAAGAAGGGAACATGTCAAACATTTCCCCCACTATACAGATAGACATTTCCACAACACCAGGGAAACCTGAGCTCATCTCGCTGGGTGCATCTTGCACTCAAACAGAAACTCAGGCGTACAAAGAGATCTTTCAAGAGTTCCGCGATGTCTTTGCCTGGTCCTATACCGAGATGCCTGGGCTCGACCCCGCCATCATCGAACACCACATTGATACATGGCCTGAGGTACCCCCTGTTCGCCAGAAACAGCGACCCATTCATCCTTCCAAACTCCCCGCCGTTAAAGCCGAGGTCGAGAAACTTCGCAAAGCAGGATTCATTTATCCTATTCCGTACACCACCTGGGTGTCGAACCCCGTTCCCGTCAACAAAAAGCAGGGCTCCCTTAGAGTATGCACTGACTTCCGTGATTTAAACCACGCTTGTCCAAAAGACAATTTCCCCACGCCATTCATTGACCAACTCATTGATGAGTGTGCAGGCCATGAAGTCCTATCCTTCATGGACGGGTTTTCCGGATATAACCAGATTCACATCCGCAAAGAGGATCAGTACAAGACTGCCTTCACCACCCCATGGGGCACCTTTGCCTACCGCGTCATGCCATTTGGCCTAAAAAACGCTGGTGCCACTTTCCAGCGGGCCATGACCTATTGCTTTCACGACTTGGTGCATATCCTCCGAGTCTACCTTGATGACCTCACAGCTCGTTCCCGAAAACGATCAGACCACCTTAACGACCTTCGGCAAGTTTTCCTGCGTTGTCGCAAATATAAAATCCGCTTGAACCCACACAAGTGTGTCTTTTGCGTCCCGGCAGGCCGGTTGTTGGGTTTCATTGTTTCCCAAGACGGAATCACTGTCGATCCCCTGAAAGTCAAAGCCATCTTAGAACTTCCGCCTCCTCGCACGCTTCGACAACTCCAAAGTCTACAAGGGCGGTCTAATTTCCTTAGGCGCTTCGTTCCTGATTATGCCACCAAAGTCCACGGGTTCTTACGCTTACTTCGTACCCACATACCCTTTGTTTGGGATGAGCAAGCAGACACGGCATTCGAAGCCCTCAAGAAAGCTCTCACACAAGCCCCCTTGATATCCCCACCGGATTTTTCTCAAGACTTCACCCTTTATGTCTCGGCATCTGAATATGCTGTGTCCGGAGTTTTGGTCCAAGAAGATGCCTCCCACCAAGAACATGTGATTTATTACGTCAGCCAGACCTTGTCTGGCCCGCCTCTGCGTTACCCATACGAGGAAAGATTAGCCCTAGCTATAGTATTTTCCGTACAAAAATTGCGACACTACATTCTACTCAGTCATACCACGGTCGTGGCCGACTCCAACCCTATGGTCTACCTCCTAACCCGGCGACTCCTTCAAGGTCGTGTTGCTAAATGGGTCATTATCCTCCAGGAATATGACCTCACTTTCAGAACTCCCAAAAGCACTAAAGCCCTCGCGCTTGCTCACCTCATCACTGACCTCCCATCCTCTTCAACATCACCCGTTATCCAAACGGACCTGATTGACGAGCAGATCTTCATCATTTCGTCTGACGACCCTTGGTACGGAGACATTTTGACTTACCTTCGTACGCACAAATTTCGACCACACATCGATCGTGATGGACGCCGTCGCATACGACACCACGCCCCCCGATACCTCTTGATAGGGGATGTACTTTACCGACGCGGCGTTGATACCATTTTACGCCGCTGCCTATCCCATAGTGAGGCAGAACAAGTCCTCAATGATTGTCATAGCGGCGCCTGCGGAGGCCATTTCTCCGGCATGGCCACCGCCCAGAAAATCATTCGGGCCGGTTATTTTTGGCCATCATTGTTTACTGATTGCATCACCGCAGTCAAGCATTGCCAGAACTGCCAATTATTTGCCCCCAAAGCAAGAACCCCTCCCGCCCCCCTTCATCCAGTCATCACTGTCGGACCATTCTGCAAATGGGCCATCGACTTCCTCGACTGCAACCCCACGTCAGCCGACGGTCACAAACACATCGTTGTGGCTGTAGATTATTTCACCAAGTGGGCAGAAGCCATGCCGACCTATAATTGCAAAGCCGACACTGCAGCACGGTTTTTCTTCAACCATGTTATCGCTCGTTTCGGAGTACCACAGCAACTAGTCTCTGACCACGGCTCTCACTTCGAAGATGCCGTCTGGGAGGAATTATCAACCATGTTGAAATTTGAACACCATTTCTCTTCCGCTTACTATCCCCAAGGAAACGGCCAAGTCGAAGCGATCAATAAAATTTTGAAGACCATTCTCCAACGTACTGTAGACAAGCACAAATCCAATTGGCACCACATGCTCTTCCCGGCACTATGGGCCTACCGCACCTCAACCAAAACTGCCACCGGTTTTACCCCTTTCCATTTAGTTCACGGTGTCGAATCCGTCCTCCCTATTGAGTGCCAGATCCCAGCCTTACATATCGTCGTTGAACTCCTACCGGACACTTCCCCGATCGAGCAACGTTTACTACTCCTAGAGCAGGCCGATGAAGATCGGCGCACAGCCATTCAAAACATGGAAGCAGCTAAACAACGATCGAAACTAAGTTACGACAAACACGTCCACCCAAGAACCTTTTCTGAGGGAGACCTTGTCCTCGCTTACGATCAAGCTCATGATAAAACCGGAAAGGGAAAGTTCGTGTCTATGTGGCAAGGCCCCTACATCATACAAACCTGCCTCGGGCAGGGGGCATACATTCTGACCGATTCAGAAGGCAATCCCCTACGCAACCCATGCAATGGGTTGTACCTTAAACGATTTTACCCATAGAAAATCTGATGGACACCATCATCCATTTTAGTATAGGCATACTTTCTTTGTTCACAAAAAAAAAAATTTTAAAAACCTAAATATTTTTTTTCTCTGCATGACCACAGATGGAGCCTCTTCCACTCAGCCATATCGGTTTCGCTGATGGTGCAAGCCGTTGGTCTCCCAATCTCGCCTCAGTAGCTTGGGTAATATACTCCCCTTCACATGAGTTAATTCATATTGACGGAGTATGTTTAGGTGCCGCAACCAATAATCAAGCTGAATACGATGCCGTGACCGGTCTCCTGGCTGCAACTCTCCAAATGAGCATCCGTCACCTCAACGTTTTCTTGGACTCACAGCTCCTAGTTTCCCAACTCAACAATGATTACCAGGTACGCGATCCCCGTCTTTTCAGAAAATTCCTGCACACTAAACAAATGGTTAGACAGTTTGAATCCATTTCGTTCACACATGTCCCAAGACACCTCAATAGCATAGCAGACTATATGGCCAACAATGTCCTCGATTGGCACACCAATCACATCATGTCATATCCATAAACAAAATGCATCCACGTGCATAACATGTGCCTCCACGGGCATATACAAAAAACAATATTGCATCCACGTGCATAACATGTGCCTCCACGGGCATAAAACAAATAACCAAATAATGCATCCACGTGCATAACATCCGCCTCCACGGGCATACATAAATAAACAACATGCTGCATCCAAGTACATAACATGTGCCTCCACGGGCATATACAAAAGACAAAGGTGCATCCACATGCATACACGACAATATATCCAAATATATATCCACATATATATATAAGCCAAATAGTCAACATGTCATAAGTGCCCTCAGCACCCGATATACAAAAATAAATATACATCTGTCATACAAAAATGCTTCCCCATATGCTCATCAGCATTTGGGGGCAGATACAATATCATCTACTCATCTGGATCCCTAGGATCCTCCGGCTCCTCCTCCGTTGGTCCCGTCGGGTCATGGCGAGCCCGAACTCTCCGCTCTGCCGGCCCCGCTGGATCGTCCCGCAGACGTATCCTCCCCTGTGCCGGCCCTGCCGTATCATCTCGTCTACCATCCCTGTGCCCCGCCACGAACACCGCTATCCTCAATAGGAGCGACTGCCACTCAGGCGGCGCACCAAAACAACCCTGCAAAATATCCCGATCCAGGTCTCTCCAACCATCCTCGGGGAGTCCAGCTAGGATCCTGGCAAAGGTCTGTCTGACACCCTCTATGGCGTCATCTCGAGGGCCAACCCCTCGCCCACGAGCCGCAAATCCTCCACCACGTGGAGGTGGTACCGCTGCGGGTGGATGGGTGACCACCATCGCCCGCCCCTGACGAGGTACGTAGTCGTCCGGTGGCACTGGACCCACATCTGCACAAAGCAAATAAAGCCATCACGTACTATACAAAAATAATCATCAATGATAAATCAAACAACATATGATATAATATCAAATCAAACACAAAACATACCGTCTAAACTCCAGGCCTGTCCTGGGGCACGAGGCATCTCGGGGTCACCTCGGTAATCCATGCCGGTGTAGGGGTAGTCCTCAATCACCAGAGGCATCTGCTCCCACTGCTGATAAAAATCCTCCGTGAAGTAACCGCGGACACCACCGCTGCCACGAGGCATCATCTGCCCCCATCTCATCATACGAGGCTCACTCGGAAGACCAGCACGAATGGGTACCCATGGCTGCAAGGTCGGCACCCGCTCGAAGAAAAAACAGCATAAAAATGAGGCATAACAAAACTCGCCTCCCTCTCTCATGGCGTTGTCCAGATCTCTCCAGACTCCAGCCAGAAACATCTGCCCCCAGGCATAATAAGTACCCTGAAGAACAGAATCCACCATCATCGTCTGCCCCCCAAACATACGATGTGGCGCAACAGCACCCAATATCCGTAGAACGCAGGCCCCAACAGCTCGCATATCCCACTCACGTAGGGATCGCAGACTAATAGAGCTGTTCTGCAGAACAGCATCATCAACACAAAAAGTCTGTAACAGATCCTCCATATCTATACCTGGAGGCAACCTCGGCAAGATATTGCCCACCTCACCCAAGCGAGGCAACCCAGTCAAAAAATAGACATCCGTGAGAGTAATCTCTAACCTCTCACCCCCAATGATGAAGGCACCCTCTGCCGGCACCCACCAACTCACGAGCTTGTTCAGGAGCCGTCTCACTGAACGAATAGGTGGGATCTGAGCGAACTTTAAAAGTCCGCTCATAGCCAGAGTCTGTCTCACCCCTGCATCAGTCTCAATCCTCAGCATGAGATCATCATCGATCTCTCGCTCCCGCCAAGAGGACTGTGGTCTCCTCAACATCCTGCCACAAAACAGAAGAAATTTTTAGCCCCAGCATTAAATTCTTTGAAAAAATCCCATCGCGGCTTTTACACAAAAAGTCGCGATGCCCATCGCGGCTTTTACACCAAAAGCCGCGATGCCCATTGCGGATTTTCCACCAAAAGCCGCGATGACCATCGCGGGATCCATGCAAAAACCCGCGATGAACATCGCAGCTTTTGGCCGGACAGTCGCGATGAACATCGCGACTATCCCCCATGAACCCGCGATGAACATCGCGGGTTCCAGCCTCACAGTCGCGATGAACATCGCGACTGTCAGCCTAAAACCCGCCCAGTTCATCGCGGGAACAGCCGCGAAACCCGCGATATTCCACGTTGGAGAGTCAACATGGAATTTCGCGGCCTTCGGGGGCCCGCCGCCAAACAAAAAAGACATAATTGACAAGGTTAAGGCAAATAGAGTTACCTGCAACTCGCTGAATCGAAAACCAACGGTGAAATCTCCCGGAAATCGAGAAATAGCTCTGACAGCTCTATCAAACTCGCACGTAACAATGACACGTCATTTGGGCCCCACGCCCTATTTATAGAAATTCCACCAATTTTCCAACACCCATTGCGGTATCATACGAAGTCCATTTCTCAAACCGTTGGTACCGTTGGAATCAGCACAGCGAGAACTTCATGCAGGTTCCTTCCGTTTCCCGTTTTCACGGGGTCCATTTTTTGACTATTTTTTGGCCTCTCTCGTGGCCTCGGTTTGCGTGCCACATCGGCCGTTCTCCGTTTTGGACGTGCCATATATCACCGGATTTAGTTTTCCATGCTCGTGATGATGCTTGAGATCATTTCTCGCTGTCACGTTCTGATTTTCAGGGCATTTCTTCCATGCCCCCTCGTCACCTTGGTTTGCGTGCCACATCGGCCGTTCTCCGTTTTGGACGTGCCTTATATCACCGGATTTAGTTTTCCACGCTCATGATGATGCTTGAGATCATTTCTCGCTGTCACGTCCTGATTTTTAGGGCATTTCTTCCATGCCCCCTCGTCACCTCAGTTTGCGTGCCACATCGGCCGTTCTCCGTTTTGAACGTGCCTTATATCACCGGATTTAGTTTTCCACGCTCGTGATGATGCTTGAGATCATTTCTCGCTGTCACGTCCTGATTTTCAGGGCATTTCTTCCATGCCCCCTCATCACCTCGATTTGCGTGCCACATCGACCGTTCTCCGTTTTGGACGTGCCTTATATCGCCGGATTCAGTTTTCCGCGCTCGTGATGATGCTTGAGATCATTTATCGCTCTCACCTTTAGATTTTTCGAACATTTTTTCCATGCCCCTCACATAACCTCGGTTTGCGTGCCACATCGGCCGTTCTCCGTTTTCGACAATCCTTATGTCACCGGAAACAATTTTCCGCACTGATAACGATGCTTGAGACCTTTTCTCGCCCCCATCAATCCATGTTTGTTCGGTATAATTTTACCCCTTTTTCGGGCCGAGCAACCCCTTTTACGAAAAAGGCACTTAGGGAGTTTCTGTTAAGCTCTTTTCTGACTCCTACAAACAATGAAAAGATTGCCGAGCAACCTTGTTTCCTTTCATGCTCGTTAAACGTATCTGAAAGGGCGTCTACCTGGTATAAGTTTACCCCTTTTCCGGACCTTGTAGACTAATTACGAAAAAGGTATACTCTAGTCACATCGGCTAGAAGAGTTCTCCATCCGCATCATTTTATGTTTTTTCGGGCCTTGGAGACTAAACTTACGAAAAAGAAACACCAATAGAGTCCACTTACCATTTTCAGACTCTCTAAACATGAAAGCAACCATGAGCATGAGCCGTCCTGGGCTCACAAAATCCACAGGAACGTGCCATTTTAGAGCACACTTTTATCCCTTCTTGGAGCTCATTAAAACTACGAAGAAGGAATCAATGGTGCCTCTTGGCACCACGACAGATCACATCTACTCATTAGAAAGCTTCCCCATTTTGGTCGCCTTTGTTCAGAGTATTCTACAGTATGTCACCTTGATAATCCCTCGACGGCACCTATCAGCTCATCCTCCCCCCCCAGAGTCAATATATACCATTCAGTCAAAGCAATGATCCCCACACCTACAAGTCAGTTCCCTACGCTGCCAGGTCAACCATGTCATCATGCTCTGAACAAAGGAAGTTTGAATCTACCCATTTTTTGACCCAGTTATTTCCCCTTCCCACAAGCATGTCAGTCCTACCATCAGTACTACAACACTTTAGTTTTAGACCTCGCGCTCCTATCAAGGAAACATCATTGCCTTGTTAGTTGCTGGTCTCCCTCTGTCGACGACAACCACATTGATTCCAGAGGATAGACCTAGAGGTCCCTGTGTCTTGGACTCATCACCATTTATGATGATTGCCTACGAATCATTTCGAGAGGAATCTTCAGTGCCTCTCCAAATGATTGTTTCTCACATGCTCGACTTCAACACCTTGATCGCATCGTTGAGACTCGCACAGGGTATTCGTCCGTTTCACTTATTAGTCGAAGACCCCGGATACCTCCTGATTCCTCCACATTTGAGAGTCTTCCTATGGATAACACCAGTTACACTTTTTCTACAGATATCTGGGTTGCGCATGGCGACAGTATTCAGATGTACCCCAGTTTCATACTCCCTTGAGTATACAGTTACATTATTTCTCAGAGATGACTCATAGTCTTTGAGTCCCTACAGATGTTGGACACCTTCAGTTTCAGCAGTTTCTCAGTTATTCCAGTGTATCAGTTATTGAGATCCGTTATGATCAGGAGTACATCCCAAAATAATGTCCCCCCTGGACCGTTATGGTGTACTAGTAGATTCTTTATGTATTAGATCCCCCTTCTTGGGACTAATTGTTATGTATATGTCTTGATACGAGCATGGGAATGCCCGCCTCGTCCACTATCAGAGATTATACCTCATTCATATTGAGGCCATGTAATATTTTTTGTTTCTTGCAGCTTCCAAGGGCCGTGTCTCCAGTCTCCAATCGGTCTCTTCTCCTTCCCAAACCCCTGAAAAAAGACAAAAGAACTATGATGTCTATCGGCCATACGATGAGCTCCTGCCCTCACACATCAGGGGGCAATCTGTTAACACCTAAAAAGTGCTCACTAGCTCATTTCCCTATTCACATGACCCATTTGTCCACTTTTTCACCATCGGAGCCTCTGAAACCAACAAAAGGTCACCAAAAGACCTAAGTACACCCCTTTTTCCATTAAAAAAGATTATTTTTCCTAAAAAGCATAAAAAACCCTCAAAAAGGGTCCAAATTCCCAAAAATATTAAAAAGGGAATTAAAATATTATTTTTATTCAAAAAAGGAAAAAGGAGGGAAAAGTACCTAAACCATGTTGGTCAATACCATTTGGTTTCCACAAAACCACAAATGGTATTCCCCACCACCAAAACCTATAAAAAGGTGGTAGGGGATCCTCATTTCACATCCATCCATTATCTCATCCTTATGCTGCTGAAATCTCCCTTGAGCATTTTAGCCATTGAAGCAACCTTGGAGAAGGAGACCTCTTGGAGTTTGGAGCTACTCATCTTGGGAGTTGCTCAACATCAACCTTCACCATTGGAGGTATTATCACAAGCACTTGCTTGCCCCCCATTTTTCAATACAAATTCATTCTTTAATATTTTCTTGTTCTTGTTTTTAAATGTTTACATTATTTGCTTAGATTCTTGCATAGATCCATGATTAGTTTAGTTTAATTTAGTTTATTGTTATTTGCTTTACATTGAAACTGCTGCTACTAGTTAGCAGGTGCCCATAGCACTAAGCCTGGTTGCAAAACCGGGCCAACAGTTGGTGCGACATTTCAAAGAGCTATGGATATAGCCTTTGTTGGAGAAAAAGAGAAGTTTGTAGTAATTTACCTTGATGATATCACTGTGTTTTATAAGTCTGATGATGAACACTTGAAACATCTTAGACAAACATTTTTGAAGTGTAGGAAATTTGGGTTGTCATTGAACCCTAAGAAGTCACATTTTGCTGTTCAGGAGGGGAAGCTTCTATGACATCTTGTTTCAGCAGATGGAATAAGAATAGATCTTGAGAGAGTGAAAGCAATTTTGAAGATCAGTATCCCAAGAAGTAAAAAAGATGTCCAATCTTTCCTTGGGAAAATCAATTTTCTGAGATGGTTTATCCCTAATTTTGCTGAAATTATCAAACAGATAACATCTATGTTAAGGAAGGATCAGGAGGTGAAGTGGACAGCAGAAGCTAGAGCTTCATTTGAGAAGATTAAATAGGCTTTGACAAAAGCCCCAGTGCTGATAAGCTTTGATTTTTCGAAAGAATTCTTTACTTTCTCTTTTGCATCTCAGGATACTATAGTTGTCGTTCTCTTACAAAAAAATACAGATGGTTAAGAGCAGCCTATAGATTTCTTTAGTAAGACTCTTAGAGATTCAAAATTAAAGTATAGTACACTTAAGAAGCAAGCATATGCACTAGTCAAAGCTTTGAAGTTCTTTAGGATCTATATTCTGCATTCGAAGATTATTGCCTATGTACCTAATGCTGCTATTAAAGAAATTTTAACTCAGCCAGATAGTGAAGGTAAGAGAGGAAGATGGATTGCAAAGATTATGGAATATGAGGTAGAGATCAGACCTACCAAGCTAGTGAAAGGACAAGGTTTAGCAAGATTATTGGCTGATTCAAATTGTGAGGATTTAGGTCTTCATTTGGTGGCTAGTCAGCCAACACAGGAGGAATTGCAAATGAAACAAAATGAAGAACAGACCATGGATAAATATGCAGAATCAGAGTGGTATGCTGATATAGTTCACTTTTTATTACATTTGTAATGTCCTGCTCATTTTGATAAGAAGGCATCCAGATCATTGAAATTAAAGGCCACTAAATATTATTTGGTAAATCAGCAGTTATACTGGAAAGATCCAGGTGAAGTGTTACTCAGGTGTTTGGAAAAGTCACAAGCAGAAGAGGTCATTTCAAAATTGCATGAAGGTGCTTGTGGGGGTCACAAGTATTGGAAAGCTACAGCCTATAAGATTCTTAGATATGGATATTACAGGCCTTTTTTATTTTCATATGTATATCAATAGGTCAGAGCTTGTGTTCAATGTCAAAAATTTGCTGGTAAGCATAAACTTATATCCCTACCATTAAAGCTTATTGCAGTGAATGCTCCTTTTCAACAATGGGGATTAGATTTCATAGGTGAAATCAATCCTGCCTCTAGTGGTCAACACAGATGGATACTAACAGCTACATATTTCTTTACTAAATGGGTGGAGGCAATTCCAACACGTAATGCAACTGATAAGGTCATCATGAATTTTATTCAAGAAAACATTTTGAGTAGATTTGGTTGTCCTCAGAAGTTGTTGACTGATAATGCTCTAGCTTTTAAGTCAAAAGCCATGGTTAGTTTTTGTGAACAAAATGGAATTAACCTGAGACATTATACACCCTATTACCCCCAGGTAATGGATTAGCAGAGTCATCAAACAAAAACATCATCCAGAGTATCAAAAAGTTGTTAAACCAAAACAAGAGATCTTGGGATTCAATGCTAAAGTATGCTCTTTGGGCAGATAGGATAACCACCCAGAAAGTAATAGGCTTGTCTCCATTTCAGTTGGTGTATGGTAGTGATGCAGTTTTTCCCATTCAATTAGGTATTCTAGTAATGAATTTTTTCCAAGATAGTCAGGAAGAACCTAATGATCTTCAAAGAAGAATTTTCTCATTGGTTGAATGGCAGCAAGAACAAGAAGCTCTAGCAGAAAAGGCTCAAACATACAGAAATAAAATCAAAGGAATATTTGATAAGAAAGTAAAAGAAGATACTTTCTCTCCTAGTGACATGGTGCTTAGATGGGATGCTAGGAGAGACCAGAGGGGTCAGCATGGTAAGTTTGATAATTTGTGGCTAGGTCCCTTCATAATTTCAAAGATTTTGGAAAATAACACTTTCATACTGCAAACTCTGGAAGGTGAAGAATTGTCCAATCCAATGAATGGACGATTCCTCAAACATTTTTACAGTTATTGAAAGTGAAAGAAATTACAATCATTGTACATACCGGTGAGAAATAAGACTCCAATTACCCAATGGAAGTTTGCATAATAAAGGGGAAGTTTCAGTTTAGATTGCAGAAGGCACTGGTCTACAGGTTCTTGAAACCTCACAAGGAAGCTTTCATCCCTCAACAGGAGCCAGATGTTAGCACTGAAATTGTTCTCAATTTTATGCGTTTCTTTTAAATTGTTTGTTCCTTATTTATTTTTCATTTGATTTTATCTTGAATTTTAATGGTCTTGAATGCCTTTTTATTTTATATGTTATAGTTTTTTGTTTTAATTTATTTTATCTTGAGTGGCTTATTAAGTATTATATTCTTTTCAAAGTTTTCAAATACTTATTTAAGTTTACTCCAGTGCTTATATCCAAAGTCTAACTTTCATTTTGAGCTTGTTTTCCAAGTTTTTCATGTTGAGGTATTCCCGCAGCGCAAAATCCAAACCACATGCACTAGAGCGCTGTAAGAATCTGAAATCATAGAAGAGCATGTTTGGTTGATGACAGAACATGGCCCGTTGCATTCGATGATGTTAGAAGACTTCTAGACACCTTTTCAGCGTATCATGACACATGTACGAACTTGTTGTGAGTATCATTGAAGAAATTAGGGATTTGAACTGCCACGATTTCAAGTTTGGGGTTACGAATTTCACAGTTGCGGATAGGTAGTTTGAAGTTTCTTGAAGTTTCCAAAGAAGTGAATTGGTAGAATTACAATAGAGATATGGGAAAGCGTGGAAAAATCAATAGGTTTGAGCCCACAGACACTAGTTGGGCTACGAAATTCCCAGAGTGTGCAGTGTTGTTTAGGGCAGCAGAGTGGTTTAGTTTTTTCGAGAAGATCATCGGTTTTAATGCTGAAGTTTCATATTATTTTGCTCAAAATCTCATCAATGATGTTGTTCAGTTTAACACTCTCAAGTTCGAGCTCACAAAAGGTTTAGTAGCTGAAGCCACTGGTGCCCCGATGGATGGAGAATCCTGGTTCAAGAAGACTCCTTTCAATTTTAACCCTAATGATTTCTTATTGCCTGGAAACGAAACCCTAGACTGGAGAAAAGGGGTTCACTTAGCAAAATTTAAACCAGAATGGAGAGAAGTAATTGGAATTATACAGAATTATATCACATGCGATGGCAAGTTCGCGTTAGTGTTTAAATATCATGTTAGGTTTTTGCAGCATTTGAACCAGCAATCTAGGATGAATTTTCCTTTATTTCTTCTCAAAAGCCTCCAGAAAATGTCAAATAGAATCAAAGGACATTCTGATCATACAAAGCAGTCTTTGTTCCATCATGGTTTGATAAAGTTGATTGTTTTAACAGTCTTACAAAAGGAAATCAGAAAATGGGACCATTTCTTATTCTGGTCAGGGTTTACCACCGAGCAGGGTGAGTTTGTAAAGAAGAGTTTGCCTAATAAACAAGTTGGTTTTATCAAGAAGTTCAAAAGAGATGTGCTTGAAGACTTAGTACAAGACAGCCCTCAGAAAGCTAGTTCACATCTAGAATCCAAAAACTTTGGTAATGAAGAACAAGAAAAGGCGTTGGAAAATGAACAAGAGCACATGAAAGATGAGGAAATGGAAAAGACAACAGGTTCTAATCCTGGAGAAGATGTGAGTTCAATAGAATAAAAGCAGAGTGCTATACCTGCAAAGGAGAACTTAACTATAATATCTCATGTAGCTATTACAGAAGATAAGGTTTTGCAAGCTCCATATTTTAAAGCAGATGTAAAGTCTCTCATGTAGTTGGAGAGACCAAAATGGAGGACTAAAACAAGAGCTGCAAATAAGTTGAGACTGAACATGAGAAGAATATTGAACCCTAAGCTAGAAAAAGAGAATATCATTGTTATCCAAGATTCTTCAAGTGATGAGGATAAGAAAAGCAAAGAGGAATTTATATCTCAGCAAGATCAGATGGGCATTCAAGAAGATCATCCAATGTCACTAGAACCAGTTCAAGAAAGCCATGAAGTTTCAGAGGAAGAAGCTGCTCCCATTATGGAACAAGGTATGACTTCAGGAGTCACATTTGCAGAAGCAACAGTGAAGAAGAATAGAGAAGAAGATTTAATCTTTAGGAAACTGGATATTCCATGGTTATCATACATGGATTCGACATTACCTAAAGAGGTGCATATGGATTATGAAGTAGAAAATCTCAGGAAAACTGTGCAACAGCATTAGTCACAAATTCAGTTCCTAAGTGAATCCAATGACAGACTTGTAACTATAAATAAAAAATTAAGGGAGGACCTGGAGGACATCAATGCGCATTACGAAGAATTGATAGCAGTAGCAAAAGAAGCTCTGAGAAGAAAGATGGAAGTAGAAAATCAAGCTGAAGACCTAATCAAGCAAAATAAAGTATTATCAAGCAAAGTTAAAAGTTTGGAGACAGAGCAAGTTCGAGATAAGAAGAAGTCCCATGCATTAGAAGGGATAGCCATGCTAGCAGAGGCAGCCAAGCAGTTATGAGCGCCACCTAATGTCCAGCTATTCAAGTATTTCATTTTGTTATAATGTATATAGTGGTTAATAGTATGTTGTCTTTAAAGATTTGAACTTAGCATATAACTACTTAATGTAACTGCCTCGAAACTAGACCTAAAGACAGTTATGAAACTGCCCTATTTTGTAAATGATAAAAGGAGAAAAGTTTAGTTTAGCAGGGTTGGATTTTTGTTTCAATAAGGGCTATAGAGCTAATGACATTAGATGCATATTCAAGCTGATACATATGACTCTCATGTAAGTTTTTGAAGACTGAGACTGATTTATATACAAATATAAGCCACTTTATCCTATCTATTGATTTTGTTTATGGCCAGTTAGACCACTCAACCTATGATTTCATTTCTTGATTAAAGTTTTATTCATGTGAATGCTCATATGTTGTGGACAAAACCAGTATTGTGCTTATGAATGTTTATGGTTTATGTTTATCTTTTATACATTTATATCTCAGTTCTTTGATGTTATTTCATGATTTAGTACCTGCATCAATTTGATGATTGATTATCTTCTTGTGAATGAAACCTTCAAACCAAAAAATATAAAAACAAATTCTGTTTTCTTTAAACTATTTTTGAGATTGTACTAGCTTGTTCACTTTGTATTCTAGGGACAATTTCTAGCACAAACATATTGTATGGAAGAAAAGCCCTATGAGCATTACAAATCCTGACTACAAGTGAAGGAGGTTAACCCTTGTAGGCCACAATGTACGGAACCAGCTCCAAGATCACAGAGGAAATAGGCATGCTAAGGACCTAAGTGAACTTAACACAGTCACAATATGACTAGAGGCCGAGAACTTATAGGGTTGAGCTCAATTGAACAAAGTACAAAAGTTCAAGTTCAACTTCACATCAAGTTCTCCAACAACTTCAATGGACTGTCATATTCCATAATTCTTCCTTCGATGAGTACTAAAACCAGATTGCTATCAATTATAATCCCTTCCTATCTTTCGAAAAATTCAAAAGGGAAATGGCGCCCGCTCCTCAATTCGGTGCAAAAACATCATATTGTTGCAACAATGCAAATGCAAAGACAAAATGTTCACATTTGTAGCTTCTTGGTCCAGAATGTTCACATTTGCAACTCCTGTTGCCATGAGGCTTACCATTGTTGTTGTATTGAATTCCCTGAAATTCAATGGTGTAGAGATTATTACTGCTATAATTGGATGGCTCAAAGAGGAGTGCAATTTTATAGCATGGAAGATGGGTGGTTTTTAAATGAGTGCGGAGTCTATGGTCGGGCAAGGAAAACTGGGTGGTTTTGGCGGAGGAATCATGGATGCAATCGGAGCATTATCGGCTAACCATCGGAGCATTAATGGTTATCTCATCAACATAGCATTAGATCCATTGTCGATTATCTTTCCTTTTATCTGAGCCATTATCCATTATTATGGCACATGCTATCACCTTGTGCACCGACCTCTTGCCACATGTTTGAATCACTGCTTTCTTTTATTGGCGGGACGTGTTTGATTTGTTGCTTTCTTTTATTGGCAAGCAATTAGTTGCATTATCGTAGTGCCTGTCTACTCCCAAAACAATTACCAATTTGTATAGAAAAGACTTATCGATATGATATACAGTAAAAACATGGTTAACATAAACAACTAGGTTTGGAACGGATTTTAATTCGATTATATTGTTCTCACGACAACCATCATGTAATTGGTGATTAGAATCAGGCTTCCAATAAGTTTTCATATATTTTTAATGTAGTTCAGTTTTCCATTTGACCTATACTAACTTATATCCATCTCAAATGTGAGCATTCATTTTAAAACTTTTTGCTTCATCCATGTCAATTGAGAATTATACAAAAGCATAAAAGCAATGTAGCCGTGAATGGTATGTTTTTTTTATAACTAAAACGAATCATGTATTCAAAGTGAAAAAAAAAATGCCATGGATGTAAACCAAATCTGCAGCATATAGTAAGTATGTTCCAGCTTCAACATGTTGTGAGACTTTACATTTAGTCAGTGACAAAGATCGGTATTAAGCACCAATTTAACATTCTTCAGCTGGAGGATAAACAGGCTGTAAGTTAAATGAGATGGAATAATTTCACTTAAGCTAAAAACAAGTGACAACATATGATGTGTGATGAGGAAGCACTCGAATTCTTGATTTTGACAAATAGAATAAAAAGCATTCCTGGAAACCAGATACCCTGTCCAGGTTTCTTCGTAGCTGCAGTATCCAGAGACAGACATCACTGATGGATGGTGATATTCTTCAGAAGGATAAGCAAGCTGCAGGATAAGTGTGAATAGGTAGTTTCTCTTGCGTTAAAACAATTGACATCGATTTCTGTGTGATATAGAGACACTCGACTTCTTGGTGTCACCAGATTGAAATAAAAAGCATGGATGTCTTCCTAAAATCCAAGTGTCCTGTTCAGGTTCCTTCATCATTGTTGGGTGGGAGGTTCTTTCTGGAATCCAAGTGCCATGATCAAGGAATATGGTGGTGTTCATTATCGCTATTGGATGGTTTAAGTATCCCGGGGCTGAGATTGGTGCCAACATTTGCTTCCATATCAGTGTCTTGGTTTAAGTTCCTTAAGATGTGGAATGCTTTGAAATGGGAAAATGTATTTACGATTTGCTGAACACGTTGGAAAATTCTATCTAAAGCTAGATTGTTGAAGTTGGCCTTCGAATTGAGGGATTTGATGATTATCATGGAGTCCCCGAACACCTGTAAATTATCAACCTTATGATCTTTGGCGATCTGACAGCCTTTCAACAGAGCTAAGGCTTCTGCTATATTGTTTGAGAAAATGCCCAATCCCCATATGTACTTCAATCTCAGCGTTCCTCCAATAAGCCACAAAAATCCCCCAACTCCTGCAACTCCAGGATTTATTTTGGAGGGCGCCATCGAATTGTAAACTACCCATATCATGATTATTTCTCCATTCCTGAGAATCGGAGTTTGAGAGCCTAATTTTCCATGTTGGAAGGTGTCGCGGTCGGAAATTTTTACTCGGACTTGGGGAGATGGCTCCAATCCATTTCAATTCCTTTTTGCTAAGGATTGCATTTGTCCTGAAGTTGGAAGAGTTAAGACATTCGATTAGCAGTCCTTTGGCTTGTCCAGCAATTTTTAGAGGGGTATAATGCGTTTCATGGAAGATAGCTTTGTTTTTGGCGATCCGGATTTTCCAGCAAGTATATTTGGGGATGGAAATCCAAATTTGACGCCATAATTTCTTATTGGAAAGAGGAGAAGGATAAATGGATCTACACTCCTTAAAAAGATGCATGATGGTGTTAAAGATGGCATGATGATGTTGAGATCGAGAAGCATGTAATTCCATACTTGTTTGGTGAAGTGATAGTCCAAAAAAAGATGGTTTAGAGTTTCAAAATTGCTGCAACAGAGGGGACACCAAAATGGCCCGAGGAATCCTCTCTTGATAAGGTTATCGTCGGTGAGCACCTTGCAATGGATTAATGTCCTAATAAAAAATTTAATTTTGGGGAGTCCAATTGGATCCCATACAAGTTTCCATAAATATTTTATTGCACAGTCATGAGCTTGAAGGGCGTTGTATCCGAAAACATAAGTGTAGCATCCTTTAGAAACCCAACCCTGATCATCTTTGGCCAGGAGATGAATGGGGGAACATCCTTTCAATTTGTCGATGAGGATGGTTTTGGCAGATTCAAGATTGGGAGGGATGGTTGCGTTATTCCAACTTTTCCAGTTGTCATGATTGTCCCTGGAGTTGAAATCCCTCAAGGTAACGATTCCATGATGAATGAACCAATCTGCAATGTCATGTAACTCTTGAGTGTTGTGTAATGCATCATTTCCCATGATATTATTCATGAAAATGTTTATTTTCCTTCCATCGCTAGGTACCCAATAAAGTTCTTGTGAAAAGAACTCCCATGCAGCCTTGCACAGTGACCAAATACTGGAACCTTTGGAATTTGGCTTTCGATCGAGACATCTTAGGTTGTTTCCTTGCAAATACTTCTTTCTAAGTACTTAACTTACACGATGTTGTCTATTGTGCAATATTTGCTAGAGGATTTTGCCACCTGGCGCCAAATTTTCCTAGAGGGGATCACAGATTTGGAGGCCTTATGAAAATTTAGGTTGTTTTATGATCTCCTAGTTCACTAAGTGGATTTTGTTTTCATTATTTTTCCCCCAGACCAAAGAAAATCTCTCAGTATTTGCTAATCTATTCTAACACTCCTTTTGGAGCTAGGAGGATGGAAGATTGGTAGACAGGTAATGCAGAGAGGATGGAATTCACTAAGATCAATTTTCCAGCTTCGTTGATCCAATGCCCTCCCCATCTTCTTATCTTACTTTTGATATTATTGATCGTGTCATCCCATATTCCTGATTTTGAATATCCTTGTGTGATTGGGAGGCCAAGGTAGGTGAATTTGTCCCAATGGTTGTGGACTTTGATTCCAAAAATTCTGTTGATTTTGGCTGCAGGGATGTTGTTAAGATTCCAACAATAGACTATACTCTTGTGTAAATTAATCTTGACTCCGGAGGCATTGCAGTACCCATTCAGATGATGCTTGAACTTGCGAGCTATGATGGAGGAGGCTCCACCCAGTAACAAGGAATCATCGGCAAAAAGGGTATGATTGAGGGGGAGGGAATTAGAGATTAAGTGAAGGCCAGGTAGGGAGCCTGAAATCAAATCAGAATTCAATTTTTGACTTAGAGAGTCTGCCAAGATGATGTATAGGAAGGAGGATAAGGGACAACCTTGTCTAATTCCACGTGTAGCTTGGAAGAAATCGGTGGGGAGACCATTAATTAAATGAGCAATCCAGGGTCTGCTTATGCAAGCTGAGATCCAGATGATGAAGGTTTCCCCGAATCCAAAGCATTTTATAATTTTAAAGAGAAAGGAGTGCTTGACACGATCGAATGCATTGGCCATATCAAGCTTGACTAACATACCTTTTTCTTTTCGAGATTTGCTAGAATGGATTGCTTCTTGTACAAGAATGGCATGGTCAAGCATTTGTCTCCCTTCCAAGAAGCCACCTTGGTTGTCTGAAATAATTTTGTTGAGCAGGGGCTTCATTCGATTTGCTAGCATCTTGGATATAATCTTGTAAGAGGAATTGCATAATGAAATCGGTCTGAATCTGCTGAAGGAATTGGGATTGGTTTCTTTTGGGGTGAGAGACAGGAAAGTGGAGTTTGTGCAGCCACCAATCTTTGCTTTTAAGTGAAAGTTCTTGATCATTCTCATGAAGTCTTTTTTAATGTACTGACAGCATGCTTTATAAAAATGCATCGAATAGCCATCTGGTCTGGGTGCCTTATCAGATTCGAATGACTGAATGGTGTTAAAGACTTCCTGCTCAGAGAAAGGTTTGTGAATATCTATATTATCCTCCAACGTGATACTCTTTGGAATGTGCTCCAGGAAGATTAGCTTGTCCTCTCCATCCTTGTTGTGAGCTTCAACGTAAAGATTGGATAAGTGATTGTGGACTGCATTTTTTATGTTTTCATTCCCAATGACAGTCATGCCATTCTCTAATTTAATTTCAGTAATGTAATTGGTTGAATGTCTGACTTCGAATTGTTTGTGAAAGTAATTGGTATTCTTATCACCATCTTTGAGCCAGGTACTCCGCAACTTCAATCTCCAGTATTCTTCTTCAGTTCGAAACGCATGGTAAGCTTTTGACTGTTGTATGACCTCATCATGCAGCATGGTTGCATTGATAGGGTGATCATCCATTACAAATTGTATCTCTTCTAAAGTAGCCACAACAATCTTTCTAGGATTAGAGGGAGGGGGGAAATTGGATTTGGCCCATTCCTTGAGAGATTTTTTGGTTATTTTAAGTTTATGTTCCCAAACATAACTTGGGGATCCTGAGATGGGGGCTCTCCAAGATTTGTCCAAAATAATCCAGAAACTAGTATGATCTAGCCATTGAGGGTTGAACCTAAAAGGAATTGGGCCTAGATCTTCGTTATCCTAAAAGTGGAGTAGAATAGGTGTGTGATCTGAGGCCAGATTAGCCAAAATACTTGAGATAGTTTGAGTATCGGTCATGAGGCTGCTTTGGACAAGAAATCTATATAATCTGGCCATTATATTTCCCTTGCCTGATCTCTTATTGGACCAAGTATATTTCCCTTTTTTGGGTTTGATATCAATGAGATCCCAAGTTTGGAAGAGGGCTTCAACCTGTGATTTGAAGAAATCATTTCCAATGAGTCCTCCCTTTTTTCAGAATTGGAAAGAGTGATATTCATATCGCCAGCAAGAATGATATTTTGTGGAGCATATGCATCTAGAAAATCTTCAAGTAATTTCCAGTAGTCTTTTTTTTCAGAATAGAGATTAGGTACGTACAAGTTGAAAAGAGCGATTTGTTTGTTGCTTTGGATATGAGTGAGCTTAGTGTAAATCCAATGTTGCATAGCGAAGGAGCTTTTTAGATTGAATTTTTCATAGGACCACAAGGTTTCTAGACCGCCGAAAGCCCCTCTAGTGCTAACAACATAACCTGTATTTTTCTTCCATTTTTCCTTTCCAATATCTAAGATTGTGTTTTCATCAAGTTTGGTCTCTTGGAGTAGCAGTATATCTGGCATATCAATTCTTTGGAGATCTTTTACTGCTTCAAGCTTGCTGGGATTGCCCAAACCTCTGCAATTCCAAGAGACCAGCTTCATCATTTAAGACTGTAGATAGAGGAGGGTGTTCCTCCTACTGAATCTCCTAATTTCTTTCATGTTATTCTAGATCTAGTATTTCTACTAAAGACCATGTCTATTGTGGCTTGAGATCCTTGGACTTTCTCATGCTCAGCTTCTTCTTCCCTCAGTTATTTAGTTGATTTTCGACCTGGCTTTTTGGAAGATTTATCTATGGGTTCTTCTGAGGAAGCAAGGGAGCTTGTGGGTCTAGCTTTAGTATTTTCAGCATAGGAAGGGGCATCTTTGGTCGAGTTAGATCTTTTGGGGTTGGGGGTGTTATGGGGAAAGGGATTCTCCGGATCTTCTTGGACAAGGGGAGTTGCTTGAGAATCTTGTTGTTCGCGTATTTCTCCTTCTTATTCGACCTCGAGGATTTCCTGGATATCAGGTATTTCTAGGGCTTTAAATCTGTTCCTGTTGTTAGAGGTTGTCAGGTATTTCATCTTCATGTTCGATCTATTTTAAATTTTTAATCTTAATTATATACACAATTAACCACTATCAATATGAAAACAACCCATAATAATTCTCAAAACAATGCATACTCAAAGTCATTAAACTTGAATATATATTTGAGATTTCTTATATTTTTCATTTTATTTGCCTTTTATTTTTCATTTCTCATTATTTCTACCTTTCAATAAAATTCAACCCGACCTCAATTGACTAATGGTAATAATACTCTTGTGGATGTTTAATATATATTTGAGATTTCTTATATTTTTCATTTCTCATTATTCCTATCTTTTAATAAAATTCTACGTGACCTCAATTGACTAATGGTAATAATACTCTTGTGTAGGCTAGTAAATTTCAAGGTATTGTTGGAGTTGAGACCTCTCTATCCTTGCCATTCTTGCCATGTAAGGTAAAGTTTGAAGATTTGCTGCCAAAGATAAATGAGGAGCATGGTACATTTAATGGAAAGTATAGACAATATGGGGCAGTCTTGAACCATCAAGAAACTACAAATGGACATTTTGTTCAATCACCAAAAAGAAAAAAGAAAAACTAGACAATACTTACTCTTTTGTTCCTAGTGAGTGGCTGTCTCAAAGGCATATGGGTGAACTCGAGGTTGAGAGACAAAGAAAACTAACTAGAGAGAAGGTAGTGGAAGACCAATTAGTTTGTCCCAAGTTTGAATAAATCCAAAGGAATAATTTGCCAATATGTGAAGAAGGCAAGAAAAATGTAGTAAAAGCTACAATAAAGAAGAAATCTAAAAGCTCCAAATACAAAAAAATCAACAACAATACCGACTGTCAAGCTCAATGCATGGTAAGAAAGGCTCTAGAGAGTTATGCTACTAAGAATAACTATAGTTTTGTCTCTAGTAGTGAAAGCTTCACGGCACTAAAGTGCATAGCCACACCGCCTTATTTCTCTTTAGCTTCCATGCTTATCCCTATGGCAGGGAATTTGCTGCATCGCAACTATTTCCTTTGTTAACTTAACATGTCACTTATGATATTTTTGTAGCTAGCTTATGTATCTATGGTCTCTGAGTCTGTGGGGAAAGGATAATTGGAGGAACATGTTTCTTCTTTTGAATATGGTTGGACGAGGGAGTTATGCTGCCCATATGGCCTTTAAGATAAAAGATGTAAAGCTTTTTGCAACTTTGCTTCCTAGTGAATAACAAGATGCAATTTATTTTTTCTGGTGTGAAAAAAGAAACATGTCCTTTGTGTCCCGACATGAGAGAAGCATGTAGGTGTTTCCTTCGCCCCGGTGGCTTCATAGCCCGACTTGGGTGTGGTATATGCAGTTGATGCCTACAATTGGGTGGAAAATTGCTCTTACACAACTAGTTGCTTGGATATTATCCAATTAAAAGAATGTGAAATGATTACATTTACTCCTTGTTATGAATATGATGGTTCATGCATGATGTGTGTGTAAAATATAGTTTTAATTCCGTTGTGTTTATAATCATGCACTTGCACATGTATTTCTTAGTTTATGTTGCCCATTGAATTAGCTATGAATTCAAATAATGGCCCATGGGACAAAATTTAGGAATATGAAATTCATAATTACCCCTTCTATAGTTGGAATGGTAATTACCCCCTCCTATAGCTAGGATGATGGATGGGGACAATACAAGTACTTTATGTCCCGACTATGAGAGAAGCATGTATCTCATATCAAATCCATGAGATCGATATCTATGTTCCTAGATGAGGTGTTGCCTCATCTCTCCTTTACTTTCTTCTATGTTCATTCTACCTCTCTTTCATGTTAGGTGGCAACCTCCTATGGTACCTCGAGGCAACTTCCTTGCCCTCCATTTTGCCTATGGTTGTCTTGTTGGTGGAATTACCCTTATTGGGGTTCTTTCATAGCTAGGGCTTGCCTCACCTTCCATGCCTTGAGGTTTTACAAACCCCCATTGTCTATTTCCTTTCATTGAGCTAGCCATTCATGCTTGGAAATTAATGTTTTTTTATAGACATGCTTAGAAACTTATGTTTTTTTCACATACATGCTTGGAAACTAATGTATCTCCTTACTAATACTATGATCAAAGGATGGGGGAGAACCTTGAATCCCTATCTCAATTCATTCAGAACCTATCTTAGATTCAAGTACTTCAGGCTAAGCTAAAAAAGATCAACTTCTTTCAATAGACAAAATTATGACCTTCCCTTATTCACTATAAATTGTGTCACCTTTGGTTATTTGTTTCATTATAAATCTTGTTGCAATTAAGTGATCCTGTATCTTACTCTCCTACCAGTAAAGCCATAACTTCGATGAAGAGATGTCATTAAGAGATGGCATTAGGAGGGATTCTCAAAAATTATTTTATTGATTCTGATCTATTAAATTTGAGTTTTATTCCAAATTTGATTAATTAATATTTTAACCTTTATTTTAAGTTACAAATTTCATTATAGTTATATAAATTTTCTAATATTTCATTTCATTTTTATCATAAATATTTATTATTATTATTTTTCAATTATAATCATTGTTATATTTTTAATATTCACTTTCTTTTTATCTCATCAAAATAATTTATTAGTTAACCTAAAAACTTTTTTTATTCTATTATGATCATTGTTATATTTTTAATATTCACTTTCTTTTTATCTCATCAAAATAATTTATTAGTTAACCTAAACTTTTTTTATTCTATTATGATCATTGTTATATTTTTAATATTCACTTTCCTTTTTATATTTTTAATATTCACTTTCCTGTTTTTGGTATTTCTTTTTATCTTCCACTAAATTAATTTATTACAATTAATTTATATTATTATGGTATTTCTTTTTATCTTCCATTAAATTAATTTATATTATTAGTTTTTTATTTTCAGAGGAATTTTATATTATTGGTTAACCTAAACTTATTTTATTATATTTTGTTTTATGTATTTTTTTCAAGTAAACTATCAAGCCTTTAGGTATTTTCATATTTTCCTCATTTATGATGTTATGGAGGATAAATCCATTGAATTCCATATTTTTAAGATACAATATCAAGTCAATAAGAGGGTGCTAGGCCATTACAACATTCTACTCATTATTAACTTAATATGTCATTTATGAGATTTTTGTAGTAAGCTTACATATTTATGGTTTGCGAGTTTGTGGGGAAAGGATAATTGGAGGAACATGTTTCTTCTTTTGAATATGCTAGAATGGGGGGTTGTGTTTTTTTTTTTACAGAAATGGTTAAGGAGCTTTTAATTATATAAAAAAGACAAAGATTACAATGCTCTGAGGAAGGATTGTTCCCAAAGAAGAACTGCATCCATGACTCCTTGTTCGTCCTTTACTAGTCTATAACTATCATGAAACTTTCCTAATCTATGGAGACTATATCTCCTTACAAACTGTCTAAGAAGGAGGAGACAAAAGCAAAACATTGCTGAAAAATATGGTTATCTTACTTTCCAGAAAGATTTTTGGTTTGCATCTACTTTTAACAAAATGACACAAAAATTTCATGAACTAGACTTCCCTAAGTCCTGAAACACTATCATAGATTCAAAGCTGAGTGATACTAATAAACTTCGATAATAGGAAACCATTACAAAAACCAGAATTCAAAATAGCCAAAGACTAGAAAACTAAAGCTGGCGACGAGACTCCTTTTGCCTGAGGAGAATACCAGCCGATGGTTCATCATTTCTTCTAGCCGTCAAGCCTTTAGTTGCTTGCAGACTCGAGAAGAATTGCCCAAATTTAGCTCTCAGGATATCAATTTTCCCTTCCACTTCAATTATATTTCTGTTAACATCATCAATTTTGGAGTCCATATTGGCAGCGCAAGGAGATACGATACCAATGGTTTCAGCCAAACTGGAAACCGTCCCATTCACTTGACTGCTGCTATTTCTAACCTCTGAATGTGTAACTTGGGCAAGAGAGAAGAGGCGTGTGATAGCCCTCTTTATCTCTAAATTCTCATTGTGAAGCAAACGAATCTGGTCTTCCATACCCTTAAAGTAATTTTTTACCTCAACTGAAATGGTATTACTTTCAAACATTTGTGGAGATCCGAAGCTTCCATAGTCTTCCTTCGCCGATGGAGAAAACAACTTCTTTTCCATTCCCAGGAAATCGAAATGACAAGGAGCGTGGGCGAGTGAGCTTACTGAGGAATCTTCTTCCTGCACAGTCGCCTGGCTGTCGTCCTTCACAGAGTATACCTTTAGAGTTTCCATGCTTGAGATTCCCTCGTGCTTCATTAAGGGTTTCCTGCACCGCAAGCACTAAGACATGGAAGGAGCCGAAGCACAGTCCAGGGATGAAGAATGAGCATTGAAATCACCCATTGCACAGAGTATCTTACTCAGTTGCCTCTTCTTCAGACGCCAAACATAAAAATTGCCAGAATTAATGCGATTGCCACTCCAAACATATGTATTAATACCAACCCAGGCCCGACAATCCGCCGTATGGATTTGGTGCATGGAGACCATCTATCTCAAACGTGAGGCACACCCCTTATCATCAATTGGAGGGTGGGTGAAGATCCAATGTTGATATTCGAAATAAGTGTTAACCATAAATGCACCCCAACCAAAATTTAAATTCAGAATTAGAACTAGAAGGAGAAAGAAATGAATGCAAACACCAACTAGAAGGAGAGCATCCTCGTTACTCCATGGATTTCTAGAACCAACATATCTTTTAACTAGGGACTCTGGATTAAGGGATCCAGTTTCTATCATAAGCCTTTTAATCACAAACTAGAATGCCGCAATTTAAAACTTCTCCTTTATTGGCCATTATATCCACATGCTGATTATATGCTCTTAGCACATGGAGGTAATTGATTGCTTTAAATTCATTAACAATGCACTTGAGGAGATAGTGCATCTTAGTGGACGGATTCTTGCGATTCTTCGTCAGATTCCTCATTTCTCTTGTGACCATTAGCGAATCGCCAATAACCATTCCTCAATACCAATATTCCTTGCTAATTCCAGTCCTTTGATTAAGGCTATCCATTCAGCACCATTGTTTTAATTTCTACCAATTCCCCATGCATACTCCTTCTGCTTGTTCCCCTTAGAGTCGTAAATGACTCCACCTGCACCTGCCAACCCATGGGGGGTTATGTTGGCCATATGTCCTTTTAGATAAAATATGTAAAGCTTTTTGCAACTTTGATTCCTAGTGAATAACAAGATGCAGTTTTTTTTTTCGGTGTGAAAAAAACAAAAAACAAGAAAAAAACATGTCACTTATGAGAATAAAACCTTGATAGGGAAGATACATTCCATCCCACAATCACTTTGAATAGACCCAATTGACATTTAATGTATTTTTTTTTTGTATTAGGGATTTGATAACTGGGATGGGGCTGGTACTCGCGTGACATGGGGTCTAAGGGGCCAATCCCATCCGCTACCACTATACCCCTAGGTGCACCCACACAACCCGCAAGCATGGGTCACAGGTAAGTCATGGTGTTTTGAACTTGTGACCTCTATTACAACATAACATCTCAAAGCGAATCACTAGTGAAGCTACACCGCCAATCAAACTACACCCGTGTGGGCTAATGTATATTTTTATTTTCCCCATTAATGTATATTTTTATTAATAAACTCTTCATTCAATAATTATTTTATTAATATTATTTTATAAATTTTCAACCTTATTGATTTTGAACTAATCCTCCTCTATCTTAATAAATTAGTTCAACTAATTCTTGTTACATTTGACCTAATCCCTTATAATATTATATACTTATCACTAATTTATAACGGACCAAATCCTAAATAAAATTAATTACTTGTCACTAATTCGTATTGTTAACAGGTGGAATGTCCACTCCAATGTTTCTAAACTCTAACACAAATTGTTAAATACCCTAATCCTTTTTTCTTAAAATTTACAACTTATAAAAAAGAAATATACATTCCTTAAGAAATAAGTTAATTAGTATCCGTGAGATGTAGAACACTTGGTGGCGGGAGATGGTTAAGATACCCCTAAAGGGAAAAGTCGTCGGTTCGAAACCCTGCGGATACTAAAATCCAACCATGCTAAGGGTTGGTGCGGTCCAGGCCGGGTGCGATCCCAGGTGATTTTGACGACTTAGATGCCCCTAGTTCGTGGGGGGTACTACCACTTGCCAACAAAAAGAGAATATAGAAATAAGTTAATTAGTGTACAAACTTAATCTCTTTTTTAATAAAATTCTCTCTAAAAATCCAACACAAATTTAGTTGGTGTAATTCCCCATTATTTATTATTTATAGGATCTTTAACCTTAAAATTGTGTGATAAAAGATTTTTGACCCTTTTAAGTTGTGGATAATTTTTAGAAATTAAAACATTTAAACTAAAATATTAAATTCAATTGAAAAGTGAATTTACCCACTTATTAAATCAATCTATTCCAATGTTAACTATTTTTTTTCAGCGGAAAAAAAACCATACTACTGGTATTCATTATGCGAATCAAATAGTACAAAAAACTTAAGTCCTCAAAAAGACTTAATATCAAGGGATGCATGTTATATCTTTTAGTAACAGCTTATCCAGATATGAACAAAAGTTCTTGCTATAGATACACAAAAGCATAACTAATACATATATATGTTCTCAAAGCTAGAATCAATACACTGATCCTCCAGAAATTCCTCCCATCTGATATATCCTTCGTCACCTTCATGTGTCTCTTTTGAGAGTGCATCCGCCATCGCGTTATGTTGCCGGTAGATATGTTTAAAAGAAATTTCCCTGAAAAGTTTGATTTTTTCTTTGATCCTACAACACCACTGATATAACGAGATCACATTCAGCTCATACTCACCTTTTTCCCATTTGATCGTCACCCTAGAATCTCCAAATATAGATAGTGCATGAAAACCAAAGGCATGTGAAACTATAAGCACACTCCAAAGCCCCGGTAATTCAGCTTTGGTATTAGTACCCCTACCACAATTCAACTTGAGAGTAAAATAGTGGTCTTTGTTTATAAATATCACCCTTCCCACAACAACACATCCATCCACCTCATATCCATCAAAGAAATCCACCGGCTTATGATAAGAAATAATGGGTACAACATCATGTCTGGTATTAGTCAGATCAGATACAGAGCAATAATCTTTGATAATCATCATAATTCTATGGCAAGAAATTGGCTGATTTGGGCACTTGTCATTAAAAATGGCATCATTCCTGGACCTCCAGACCTCCCACGATATCACCGCAGGAAAAAAAGGAAGGATCTTGCAGTTCCTGTGCCAATTGAGTGCACAAATACTAAACAGACCCGTGCCCCATTGATCAGTTAATTTGAGTTCTAGTGTAGTTGATGACCAAAGCGATCTAGTAAACTTACATTCAACCAGAATATGATTTGATGTTTCCAAGCTATTCTTACAAAGAAAGCAAATAATGGGACCTATCAAAGCTCTGTTAGATAAGTTATCCCAGGTTTTCAAGCCACCACGGAGAGCATGCCACATAAAGCATTGGATTTTTAGTGGAATTTTCCATTTCCAAAGAGCCTTATACCACCAGTCTGTAGGAAAGTTGCACCGGAAATTAATGATAGCTTTATATGATAATCTAGCATTCAACAAACCAGTAGCAGAGTTATTTATCCAGATTAACTTGTCTTTATCCACAGTCAAACGACATCTAGCAGCATTAAGTTTATTGATGTATCGATCCCATTCCACAGTAGTTTCATCTTGGAAACCCATCTCCATTGCAGTCAGCCAATATGTTTGATTTGCGCCCTGTTGGGTTCTCTTAATTTTGTTAAGCGTGGCATAATCAAATCTATGAAGAGTGTTGATAATTTTAGTGGAAAGTGTATAAGTTTCATCCATCCCCAGAATGGGGTCAATGCCCACTAATATATCTTTACCATTACCAACTCGCCAAGATAAATCTCGTGCTAGCCAATTATATACTTTGATAAACCCTGCCCAAATGGAAGACGTACCTTTGGTTTGCTTTAATGGATTCCTAATCCAGTTTATCACATCACCCTTTATATACTTAACCGAGAGAATTATGGACCAAAGAGTGGGCCCAAAAAGCCCCCTCCATAAGCTTTTCAACCTGAGAGCACAGCTAAAAAAAGACAAATTTCTGATACTCCATCCACCATTGCATTCTGGCAGCACAATATACTCCCATCTAGTCATAACCAGATCTCTATTGGTCAAACCACATGTCCAAAGAAAGTTAAAAAAGAGCTTCCTCTAGCAATTAATGATATAAATCGGGATTTGGAGGAGAGAAAACTAGTATACTGGTATGCCAGTAAGCATTGATTTTACCAATGTCAAATGCCCTCCAACTAACAGTAACCTGTATGTCCAATGATTTATCTTTTTTTCTACCTTTTTGATAAGCCATAACTAATCATTCTTCCTATATGCAGATGGCTTTAAGAAATATCCAATGTATTTAAACCCATCTTCAAGTGGGCATAAATTATATGGGAGCAATCTCTTAAAAGAAACTAAATTGCACTCTTCAAGCCCAAAATGATAAATATTTGACCTCCTGATATTCACCAACATACCCGAAGCAACGCAAAAATCCCTGATAATGAAGTTATAGCATTGCCATTCATCAACCGAATTTAACCCAGCAAGCAGAACATCGTCAACGAAAAGGCTATGAGTATGAGATAACTCAGATGAAAACTTGATACCACGAATAGTACCATTAGCTCTGGCCACACCAATCAACCTACTCAGTCCCTCGGTGATCAGTAAGAATATTATAGGAGACAATAGACAGCCTTGTCGTCGGTTCGAAACCCTGCGGATACTAAAATCCAACCATGCTAAGGGTTGGTACGGTCCAGGCCGGGTGCGATCCCCAGGTGATTTTGACGACTTAGATGCCCCTGGTTCGTGGGGGGTACTACCACTTGCCAACAAAAAGAGAATATAGAAATAAGTTAATTAGTGTACAAACTTAATCTCTTTTTTAATAAAATTCTCTCTAAAAATCCAACACAAATTTAGTTGGTGTAATTCCCCATTATTTATTATTTATAGGATCTTTAACCTTAAAATTGTGTGATAAAAGATTTTTGACCCTTTTAAGTTGCGGATATTTTTTAGAAATTAAAACATTTAAACTAAAATATTAAATTCAATTGAAAAGTGAATTTACCCACTTATTAAATCAATCTATTCCAATGTTAACTATTTTTTTTCAGCGGAAAAAAAACCATACTACTGGTATTCATTATGCGAATCAAATAGTACAAAAAACTTAAGTCCTCAAAAAGACTTAATATCAAGGGATGCATGTTATATCTTTTAGTAACAGCTTATCCAGATATGAACAAAAGTTCTTGCTATAGATACACAAAAGCATAACTAATACATATATATGTTCTCAAAGCTAGAATCAATACACTGATCCTCCAGAAATTCCTCCCATCTGATATATCCTTCGTCACCTTCATGTGTCTCTTTTGAGAGTGCATCCGCCATTGCGTTATGTTGCCGGTAGATATGTTTAAAAGAAATTTCCCTGAAAAGTTTGATTTTTTCTTTGATCCTACAACACCACTGATATAACGAGATCACATTCAGCTCATACTCACCTTTTTCCCATTTGATCGTCACCCTAGAATCTCCAAATATAGATAGTGCATGAAAACCAAAGGCATGTGAAACTATAAGCACACTCCAAAGCCCCGGTAATTCAGCTTTGGTATTAGTACCCCTACCACAATTCAACTTGAGAGTAAAATAGTGGTCTTTGTTTATAAATATCACCCTTCCCACAACAACACATCCATCCACCTCATATCCATTAAAGAAATCCACCGGCTTATGATAAGAAATAATGGGTACAACATCATGTCTGGTATTAGTCAGATCAGATACAGAGCAATAATCTTTGATAATCATCATAATTCTATGGCAATAAATTGGCTGATTTGGGCACTTGTCATTAAAAATGGCAGCATTCCTGGACCTCCAGACCTCCCACGATATCACCGCAGGAAAAAAAGGAAGGATCTTGCAGTTCCTGTGCCAATTGAGTGCACAAATACTAAACAGACCCGTGCCCCATTGATCAGTTAATTTGAGTTCTAGTGTAGTTGATGACCAAAGCGATCTAGTAAACTTACATTCAACCAGAATATGATTTGATGTTTCCAAGCTATTCTTACAAAGAAAGCAAATACTGGGACCTATCAAAGCTCTGTTAGATAAGTTATCCCGGGTTTTCAAGCCACCACGGAGAGCATGCCACATAAAGCATTGGATTTTTAGTGGAATTTTCCATTTCCAAAGAGCCTTATACCACCAGTCTGTAGGAAAGTTGCACCAGAAATTAATGATAGCTTTATATGATAATCTAGCATTCAACAAACCAGTAGCAGAGTTATTTATCCAGATTAACTTGTCTTTATCCACAGTCAAACGACATCTAGCAGCATTAAGTTTATTGATGTATCGATCCCATTCCACAGTAGTTTCATCTTGGAAACCCATCTCCATTGCAGTCAGCCAATATGTTTGATTTGCGCCCTGTTGGGTTCTCTTAATTTTGTTAAGCGTGGCATAATCAAATCTATGAAGAGTGTTGATAATTTTAGTGGAAAGTGTATACGTTTCATCCATCCCCAGAATGGGGTCAATGCCCACTAATATATCTTTACCATTACCAACTCGCCAAGATAAATCTCGTGCTAGCCAATTATATACTTTGATAAACCCTGCCCAAATGGAAGACGTACCTTTGGTTTGCTTTAATGGATTCCTAATCCAGTTTATCACATCACCCTTTATATACTTAACCGAGAGAATTATGGACCAAAGAGTGGGCCCAAAAAGCCCCCTCCATAAGCTTTTCAACCTGAGAGCACAGCTAAAAAAAGACAAGTTTCTGATACTCCATCCACCATTGCATTCTGGCAGCACAATATACTCCCATCTACTCATAACCAGATCTCTATTGGTCAAACCACATGTCCAAAGAAAGTTAAAAAAGAGCTTCCTCTAGCAATTAATGATATAAATCGGGATTTGGAGGAGAGAAAACTAGTATACTGGTATGCCAGTAAGCATTGATTTTACCAATGTCAAATGCCCTCCAACTAACAGTAACCTGTATGTCCAATGATTTATCTTTTTTTCTACCTTTTTGATAAGCCATAACTAATCATTCTTCCTATATGCAGATGGCTTTAAGAAATATCCAATGTATTTAAACTCATCTTCAAGTGGGCATAAATTATATGGGAGCAATCTCTTAAAAGAAACTAAATTGCACTCTTCAAGCCCAAAATGATAAATATTTGACCTCCTGATATTCACCAACATACCCGAAGCAACGCAAAAATCCCTGATAATGAAAATATAGCATTGCCATTCATCAACCGAATTTAACCCAGCAAGCAGAACATCGTCAACGAAAAGGCTATGAGTATGAGATAACTCAGATGAAAACTTGATACCACGAATAGTACCATTAGCTATGGCCACACCAATCAACCTACTCAGTCCCTCGGTGATCAGTAAGAATATTATAGGAGACAATAGACAGCCTTGTCGTCGGTTCGAAACCCTGCGGATACTAAAATCCAACCATGCTAAGGGTTGGTGCGGTCCAGGCCGGGTGCGATCCCCAGGTGATTTTGACGACTTAGATGCCCCTGGTTCGTGGGGGGTACTACCACTTGCCAACAAAAAGAGAATATAGAAATAAGTTAATTAGTGTACAAACTTAATCTCTTTTTTAATAAAATTCTCTCTAAAAATCCAACACAAATTTAGTTGGTGTAATTCCCCATTATTTATTATTTATAGGATCTTTAACCTTAAAATTGTGTGATAAAAGATTTTTGACCCTTTTAAGTTGTGGATATTTTTTAGAAATTAAAACATTTAAACTAAAATATTAAATTCAATTGAAAAGTGAATTTACCCACTTATTAAATCAATCTATTCCAATGTTAACTATTTTTTTTCAGCGGAAAAAAAACCATACTACTGGTATTCATTATGTGAATCAAATAGTACAAAAAACTTAAGTCCTCAAAAAGACTTAATATCAAGGGATGCATGTTATATCTTTTAGTAACAGCTTATCCAGATATGAACAAAAGTTCTTGCTATAGATACACAAAAGCATAACTAATACATATATATGTTCTCAAAGCTAGAATCAATACACTGATCCTCCAGAAATTCCTCCCATCTGATATATCCTTCGTCACCTTCATGTGTCTCTTTTGAGAGTGCATCCGCCATCGCGTTATGTTGCCGGTAGATATGTTTAAAAGAAATTTCCCTGAAAAGTTTGATTTTTTCTTTGATCCTACAACACCACTGATATAACGAGATCACATTCAGCTCATACTCACCTTTTTCCCATTTGATCGTCACCCTAGAATCTCCAAATATAGATAGTGCATGAAAACCAAAGGCATGTGAAACTATAAGCACACTCCAAAGCCCCGGTAATTCAGCTTTGGTATTAGTACCCCTACCACAATTCAACTTGAGAGTAAAATAGTGGTCTTTGTTTATAAATATCACCCTTCCCACAACAACACATCCATCCACCTCATATCCATCAAAGAAATCCACCGGCTTATGATAAGAAATAATGGGTACAACATCATGTCTGGTATTAGTCAGATCAGATACAGAGCAATAATCTTTGGTAATCATCATAATTCTATGGCAAGAAATTGGCTGATTTGGGCACTTGTCATTAAAAATGGCATCATTCCTGGACCTCCAGACCTCCCACGATATCACCGCAGGAAAAAAAGGAAGGATCTTGCAGTTCCTGTGCCAATTGAGTGCACAAATACTAAACAGACCCGTGCCCCATTGATCAGTTAATTTGAGTTCTAGTGTAGTTGATGACCAAAGCGATCTAGTAAACTTACATTCAACCAGAATATGATTTGATGTTTCCAAGCTATTCTTACAAAGAAAGCAAATACTGGGACCTATCAAAGCTCTGTTAGATAAGTTATCCCAGGTTTTCAAGCCACCACGGAGAGCATGCCACATAAAGCATTGGATTTTTAGTGGAATTTTCCATTTCCAAAGAGCCTTATACCACCAGTCTGTAGGAAAGTTGCACCAGAAATTAATGATAGCTTTATATGATAATCTAGCATTCAACAAACCAGTAGCAGAGTTATTTATCCAGATTAACTTGTCTTTATCCACAGTCAAACGACATCTAGCAGCATTAAGTTTATTGATGTATCGATCCCATTCCACAGTAGTTTCATCTTGGAAACCCATCTCCATTGCAGTCAGCCAATATGTTTGATTTGCGCCCTGTTGGGTTCTCTTAATTTTGTTAAGCGTGGCATAATCAAATCTATGAAGAGTGTTGATAATTTTAGTGGAAAGTGTATACGTTTCATCCATCCCCAGAATGGGGTCAATGCCCACTAATATATCTTTACCATTACCAACTCGCCAAGATAAATCTCGTGCTAGCCAATTATATACTTTGATAAACCCTGCCCAAATGGAAGACGTACCTTTGGTTTGCTTTAATGGATTCCTAATCCAGTTTATCACATCACCCTTTATATACTTAACCGAGAGAATTATGGACCAAAGAGTGGGCCCAAAAAGCCCCCTCCATAAGCTTTTCAACCTGAGAGCACAGCTAAAAAATGACAAGTTTCTGATACTCCATCCACCATTGCATTCTGGCAGCACAATATACTCCCATCTACTCATAACCAGATCTCTATTGGTCAAACCACATGTCCAAAGAAAGTTAAAAAAGAGCTTCCTCTAGCAATTAATGATATAAATCGGGATTTGGAGGAGAGAAAACTAGTATACTGGTATGCCAGTAAGCATTGATTTTACCAATGTCAAATGCCCTCCAACTAACAGTAACCTGTATGTCCAATGATTTATCTTTTTTTCTACCTTTTTGATAAGCCATAACTAATCATTCTTCCTATATGCAGATGGCTTTAAGAAATATCCAATGTATTTAAACCCATCTTCAAGTGGGCATAAATTATATGGGAGCAATCTCTTAAAAGAAACTAAATTGCACTCTTCAAGCCCAACATGATAAATATTTGACCTCCTGATATTCACCAACATACCCGAAGCAACGCAAAAATCCCTGATAATGAAGTTATAGCATTGCCATTCATCAACCGAATTTAACCCAGCAAGCAGAACATCGTCAACGAAAAGGCTATGAGTATGAGATAACTCAGATGAAAACTTGATACCACGAATAGTACCATTAGCTCTGGCCACACCAATCAACCTACTCAGTCCCTCGGTGATCAGTAAGAATATTATAGGAGACAATAGACAGCCTTGTCGTCGGTTCGAAACCCTGCGGATACTAAAATCCAACCATGCTAAGGGTTGGTGCGGTCCAGGCCGGGTGCGATCCCCAGGTGATTTTGACGACTTAGATGCCCCTGGTTCGTGGGGGGTACTACCACTTGCCAACAAAAAGAGAATATAGAAATAAGTTAATTAGTGTACAAACTTAATCTCTTTTTTAATAAAATTCTCTCTAAAAATCCAACACAAATTTAGTTGGTGTAATTCCCCATTATTTATTATTTATAGGATCTTTAACCTTAAAATTGTGTGATAAAAGATTTTTGACCCTTTTAAGTTGTGGATATTTTTTAGAAATTAAAACATTTAAACTAAAATATTAAATTCAATTGAAAAGTGAATTTACCCACTTATTAAATCAATCTATTCCAATGTTAACTATTTTTTTTCAGCGGAAAAAAAACCATACTACTGGTATTCATTATGCGAATCAAATAGTACAAAAAACTTAAGTCCTCAAAAAGACTTAATATCAAGGGATGCATGTTATATCTTTTAGTAACAGCTTATCCAGATATGAACAAAAGTTCTTGCTATAGATACACAAAAGCATAACTAATACATATATATGTTCTCAAAGCTAGAATCAATACACTGATCCTCCAGAAATTCCTCCCATCTGATATATCCTTCGTCACCTTCATGTGTCTCTTTTGAGAGTGCATCCGCCATCGCGTTATGTTGCCGGTAGATATGTTTAAAAGAAATTTCCCTGAAAAGTTTGATTTTTTCTTTGATCCTACAACACCACTGATATAACGAGATCACATTCAGCTCATACTCACCTTTTTCCCATTTGATCGTCACCCTAGAATCTCCAAATATAGATAGTGCATGAAAACCAAAGGCATGTGAAACTATAAGCACACTCCAAAGCCCCGGTAATTCAACTTTGGTATTAGTACCCCTACCACAATTCAACTTGAGAGTAAAATAGTGGTCTTTGTTTATAAATATCACCCTTCCCACAACAACACATCCATCCACCTCATATCCATCAAAGAAATCCACCGGCTTATGATAAGAAATAATGGGTACAACATCATGTCTGGTATTAGTCAGATCAGATACAGAGCAATAATCTTTGATAATCATCATAATTCTATGGCAATAAATTGGCTGATTTGGGCACTTGTCATTAAAAATGGCATCATTCCTGGACCTCCAGACCTCCCACGATATCACCGCAGGAAAAAAAGGAAGGATCTTGCAGTTCCTGTGCCAATTGAGTGCACAAATACTAAACAGACCCGTGCCCCATTGATCAGTTAATTTGAGTTCTAGTGTAGTTGATGACCAAAGCGATCTAGTAAACTTACATTCAACCAGAATATGATTTGATGTTTCCAAGCTATTCTTACAAAGAAAGCAAATACTGGGACCTATCAAAGCTCTGTTAGATAAGTTATCCCAGGTTTTCAAGCCACCACGGAGAGCATGCCACATAAAGCATTGGATTTTTAGTGGAATTTTCCATTTCCAAAGAGCCTTATACCACCAGTCTGTAGGAAAGTTGCACCAGAAATTAATGATAGCTTTATATGATAATCTAGCATTCAACAAACCAGTAGCAGAGTTATTTATCCAGATTAACTTGTCTTTATCCACAGTCAAACGACATCTAGCAGCATTAAGTTTATTGATGTATCGATCCCATTCCACAGTAGTTTCATCTTGGAAACCCATCTCCATTGCAGTCAGCCAATATGTTTGATTTGCGCCCTGTTGGGTTCTCTTAATTTTGTTAAGCGTGGCATAATCAAATCTATGAAGAGTGTTGATAATTTTAGTGGAAAGTGTATACGTTTCATCCATCCCCAGAATGGGGTCAATGCCCACTAATATATCTTTACCATTACCAACTCGCCAAGATAAATCTCGTGCTAGCCAATTATATACTTTGATAAACCCTGCCCAAATGGAAGACGTACCTTTGGTTTGCTTTAATGGATTCCTAATCCAGTTTATCACATCACCCTTTATATACTTAACCGAGAGAATTATGTGACCAAAGAGTGGGCCCAAAAAGCCCCCTCCATAAGCTTTTCAACCTGAGAGCACAGCTAAAAAAAGACAAGTTTCTGATACTCCATCCACCATTGCATTCTGGCAGCACAATATACTCCCATCTAGTCATAACCAGATCTCTATTGGTCAAACCACATGTCCAAAGAAAGTTAAAAAAGAGCTTCCTCTAGCAATTAATGATATAAATCGGGATTTGGAGGAGAGAAAACTAGTATACTGGTATGCCAGTAAGCATTGATTTTACCAATGTCAAATGCCCTCCAACTAACAGTAACCTGTATGTCCAATGATTTATCTTTTTTTCTACCTTTTTGATAAGCCATAACTAATCATTCTTCCTATATGCAGATGGCTTTAAGAAATATCCAATGTATTTAAACCCATCTTCAAGTGGGCATAAATTATATGGGAGCAATCTCTTAAAAGAAACTAAATTGCACTCTTCAAGCCCAAAATGATAAATATTTGACCTCCTGATATTCACCAACATACCCGAAGCAACGCAAAAATCCCTGATAATGAAGTTATAGCATTGCCATTCATCAACCGAATTTAACCCAGCAAGCAGAACATCGTCAACGAAAAGGCTATGAGTATGAGATAACTCAGATGAAAACTTGATACCACGAATAGTACCATTAGCTCTGGCCACACCAATCAACCTACTCAGTCCCTCGGTGATCAGTAAGAATATTATAGGAGACAATAAACAGCCTTGTCGTCGTTTCGAAACCCTGCGGATACTAAAATCCAACCATGCTAAGGGTTGGTGCGGTCCAGGCCGGGTGCGATCCCCAGGTGATTTTGACGACTTAGATGCCCCTGGTTCGTGGGGGGTACTACCACTTGCCAACAAAAAGAGAATATAGAAATAAGTTAATTAGTGTACAAACTTAATCTCTTTTTTAATAAAATTCTCTCTAAAAATCCAACACAAATTTAGTTGGTGTAATTCCCCATTATTTATTATTTATAGGATCTTTAACCTTAAAATTGTGTGATAAAAGATTTTTGACCCTTTTAAGTTGCGGATATTTTTTAGAAATTAAAACATTTAAACTAAAATATTAAATTCAATTGAAAAGTGAATTTACCCACTTATTAAATCAATCTATTCCAATGTTAACTATTTTTTTTCAGCGGAAAAAAAACCATACTACTGGTATTCATTATGCGAATCAAATAGTACAAAAAACTTAAGTCCTCAAAAAGACTTAGTATCAAGGGATGCATGTTATATCTTTTAGTAACAGCTTATCCAGATATGAACAAAAGTTCTTGCTATAGATACACAAAAGCATAACTAATACATATATATGTTCTCAAAGCTAGAATCAATACACTGATCCTCCAGAAATTCCTCCCATCTGATATATCCTTCGTCACCTTCATGTGTCTCTTTTGAGAGTGCATCCGCCATCGTGTTATGTTGCCGGTAGATATGTTTAAAAGAAATTTCCCTGAAAAGTTTGATTTTTTCTTTGATCCTACAACACCACTGATATAACGAGATCACATTCAGCTCATACTCACCTTTTTCCCATTTGATCGTCACCCTAGAATCTCCAAATATAGATAGTGCATGAAAACCAAAGGCATGTGAAACTATAAGCACACTCCAAAGCCCCGGTAATTCAGCTTTGGTATTAGTACCCCTACCACAATTCAACTTGAGAGTAAAATAGTGGTCTTTGTTTATAAATATCACCCTTCCCACAACAACACATCCATCCACCTCATATCCATCAAAGAAATCCACCGGCTTATGATAAGAAATAATGGGTACAACATCATGTCTGGTATTAGTCAGATCAGATACAGAGCAATAATCTTTGGTAATCATCATAATTCTATGGCAAGAAATTGGCTGATTTGGGCACTTGTCATTAAAAATGGCATCATTCCTGGACCTCCAGACCTCCCACGATATCACCGCAGGAAAAAAAGGAAGGATATTGCAGTTCCTGTGCCAATTGAGTGCACAAATACTAAACAGACCCGTGCCCCATTGATCAGTTAATTTGAGTTCTAGTGTAGTTGATGACCAAAGCGATCTAGTAAACTTACATTCAACCAGAATATGATTTGATGTTTCCAAGCTATTCTTACAAAGAAAGCAAATACTGGGACCTATCAAAGCTCTGTTAGATAAGTTATCCCAGGTTTTCAGGCCACCACGGAGAGCATGCCACATAAAGCATTGGATTTTTAGTGGAATTTTCCATTTCCAAAGAGCCTTATACCACCAGTCTGTAGGAAAGTTGCACCAGAAATTAATGATAGCTTTATATGATAATCTAGCATTCAACAAACCAGTAGCAGAGTTATTTATCCAGATTAACTTGTCTTTATCCACAGTCAAACGACATCTAGCAGCATTAAGTTTATTGATGTATCGATCCCATTCCACAGTAGTTTCATCTTGGAAACCCATCTCCATTGCAGTCAGCCAATATGTTTGATTTGCGCCCTGTTGGGTTCTCTTAATTTTGTTAAGCGTGGCATAATCAAATCTATGAAGAGTGTTGATAATTTTAGTGGAAAGTGTATACGTTTCATCCATCCCCAGAATGGGGTCAATGCCCACTAATATATCTTTACCATTACCAACTCGCCAAGATAAATCTCGTGCTAGCCAATTATATACTTTGATAAACCCTGCCCAAATGGAAGACGTACCTTTATTTTGCTTTAATGGATTCCTAATCCAGTTTATCACATCACCCTTTATATACTTAATCGAGAGAATTATGGACCAAAGAGTGGGCCCAAAAAGCCCCCTCCATAAGCTTTTCAACCTGAGAGCACAGCTAAAAAAAGACAAGTTTCTGATACTCCATCCACCATTGCATTCTGGCAGCACAATATACTCCCATCTAGTCATAACCAGATCTCTATTGGTCAAACCACATGTCCAAAGAAAGTTAAAAAAGAGCTTCCTCTAGCAATTAATGATATAAATCGGGATTTGGAGGAGAGAAAACTAGTATACTGGTATGCCAGTAAGCATTGATTTTACCAATGTCAAATGCCCTCCAACTAACAGTAACCTGTATGTCCAATGATTTATCTTTTTTTCTACCTTTTTGATAAGCCATAACTAATCATTCTTCCTATATGCAGATGGCTTTAAGAAATATCCAATGTATTTAAACCCATCTTCAAGTGGGCATAAATTATATGGGAGCAATCTCTTAAAAGAAACTAAATTGCACTCTTCAAGCCCAACATGATAAATATTTGACCTCCTGATATTCACCAACATACCCGAAGCAACGCAAAAATCGCTGATAATGAAGTTATAACATTGCCATTCATCAACCGAATTTAACCCAGCAAGCAGAACATCGTCAACGAAAAGGCTATGAGTATGAGATAACTCAGATGAAAACTTGATACCACGAATAGTACCATTAGCTCTGGCCACACCAATCAACCTACTCAGTCCCTCGGTGATCAGTAAGAATATTATAGGAGACAATAGACAGCCTTGTCGTCGGTTCGAAACCCTGCGGATACTAAAATCCAACCATGCTAAGGGTTGGTGCGGTCCAGGCCGGGTGCGATCCCCAGGTGATTTTGACGACTTAGATGCCCCTGGTTCGTGGGGGGTACTACCACTTGCCAACAAAAAGAAAATATAGAAATAAGTTAATTAGTGTACAAACTTAATCTCTTTTTTAATAAAATTCTCTCTAAAAATCCAACACAAATTTAGTTGGTGTAATTCCCCATTATTTATTATTTATAGGATCTTTAACCTTAAAATTGTGTGATAAAAGATTTTTGACCCTTTTAAGTTGTGGATATTTTTTAGAAATTAAAACATTTAAACTAAAATATTAAATTCAATTGAAAAGTGAATTTACCCACTTATTAAATCAATCTATTCCAATGTTAACTATTTTTTTTCAGCGGAATCCACTGGATTCAATTCCCACTTCAAAACAAAAGAATCCACTGGATTCAATTCCTGTTCTAGTTCACAACCCGTCCAAAATTCTCTGACCATATTGCAGAAATCCACATTCCTCAGCCATGAGGAATTAAACTTAAAAGGGTATTTTAATTTACAAAGTGTATCTTCAAACTGAAAGAACACGGGCCAGTGATAATTTTTTTTTGAATCTCCAATCCAGGATCTATGTCGAGTCCACCGGTTTAATAAGTCCGACTTAATCAAAAACTTATCCAAGCGCTTATGTACACCAACACTGTCAACACGTCCGTTTGTCCAAGTTGGTGCGGGGGATACCTGGGACAACATCTACTAATCCATGAGAAACAAGGAAATTTGTAAAAAAAATTGCCATATCATCCAGTCGAGCATGTGACCCCCAAACATCTCCAACATCTTTTGTGAAATTCATATCACTGGCAATAATAAGGTTCGGGTAGTTGAGAATTCCCGAAGTACCCAATGATGTCCAAAAAGGACCTCGCTCTTTGTAAGGGCCATATAAATTAACCACAGTGATTGGCAGGTTCATACAATTGCAACATCCCTCCAGAAGAATTCCCCAGCTAGTCTTAAAGGCCAAAAAGTTGTAATATGTAGGGTTCCACCCCACTAGAAGTCCCCCGGACATACCCACAGCGTCAGTAGCAACAAATTCCCACCCGGGAAGAATGGAAACAAGCTTACTAATCGCCTTAAACTCCTCACACATGGTTTCTTGCAATAGTATCAAAGTAGGACTAGTATGGGTTAAGGCCCTAGCCCTAGAAACTTTACCCAAACCCCTGACGTTAAGAGTGATCATGGTCATTGGAAACCCTCCTCCCGAGGCGAACATGCTCTAAGGGCCTCATCCAAGACACATGATGGTTCAACACAACGTTTAACATAAAATGCATCAATTCTGGTAGAGACAGGGATAAAATCATCCACAATTGTTGAGTCAGAGATCCTGGGTTTCCTATGTCCCTTTCGGATAGTGACATTAAGAAATCGACTATCAGAGATCGGTTTAACCCATTCCTTTGATGAAGTGTTTTTTGAATAGATAGTCAAAGGGGGCAACAAATCATTTGGGACAAGTGCAAAGTCACAACCAAGAATAGCTGAATCCACTCCCACAGAGCAAACCCCTTCCTGTTCACAAACAGGGTTTAATGTCCTATCAGATTCAGTCATCTGGTTAGGGGTGAGAATTAAAGGCTGAGAACACGACGTCGGTCTACAAAGTTCATATGAGGTAGGAGGGACACCGTGAGAGCATATGCCAATCCCCAATAGCCTAGCATCCTCATGGACAGATCCATCACCCACCGTCCCAAGGTTAAGCTTGACATGTCCTTCAGAAATTCTTTTATCTAATGATTTTTCCATATTCTTGTAGAAAACCAATTCATCTTTTGATGCATCCTTATAAGGAGTGATAGCATTTGGAGAGATCTTACCCGGATTAGGTCTGACCGGCGTGGTGCAATCCTCCACCTGTAGCCCAACGTCCAAAGAGTGGTCTCCCAAGACCTCAGTATCGTGCCCATCATAATCCATCAGCACCAGATTAGGGCAACGAGCCAGAACATGCCCCGTCTCCTTACAATAAAAACAACGAAACGAGATCTTGAAATAATCTAACTTCTGCACAAATTTTGAATTTCCCCAGCAGATCTCGACCTCCGCAGGTAAGCCCAGGACCAAGTCAAATTCTACCATCACTCTGGCCACCCCCCTATCGACGCCGAAGAGACATTGTTTATCAGATCGAACAAATGACCCTAATTTATTCACCAACCCTACCAGAATGTTCTCTGTCCAAAGGGCAATCAACAGTCCCAGCAGGAGCATCCAGAGATGTCTGCGGGTCTGTTTTTCCTTTTCCGGGTCGAAAGTGATGTGCCATCGTTTCAAAAAAATTGACCCATCCTTAAAAGACCATTTCTCTATTAAACTTACAACCCATAACATATCTATTTAAATATTCATATTTACTGTCTTGAACTAAATACCCTAGAAAACTAGATACGAAAAATCCTATCCATTTTTTTTTAACATTACTTATCCCATACGGAAACAGGATGGCAATTTGCGACTCTCGGTGTAGTGGTTAATTATAGAAATAAAAATAATAAAAATGACATAAATTCCACTTTGACCCGCAGATACAACTATTGAAAGGGTGTGTGAATCGAAAAAAACCCCACTGTCTAGCCCGGAACATGCTATCATTGTGATATGTATCCATCATCCATCCATAATAACCGCGAACAGTGACACGTCAACCAGATGTGACACGTGGTGCTTGTGAGAGCCCATGCGTTGCGATACGGCAAAGGCAGAGCGGGCAGTCAGGTTGAGAAAGAGAGAAATTCACTCCCATCCAGAATTAGATAACCCCCCTCCACCTGCCTATAAATAAAGACTAATACTCCATAACCATTCTTGTTTACTCCTGGGATGAGCAAGACACCACCTCTTTCGAAAAACAAGTAGGAAAAGGTTCGGACACTTTTCATTCGATTGAAAACACAATACCCCACACACCAGCTGAGCTGAGCTGTGCTGTGCTGCCCTGCCCAACCCTGCCCTGCGCAGAGAAAGGAGCCAAGGAAGCAATTGGGAGAAGATGTTAGACACAGTGAGTTGCCCGGACTGCAAGAAGGCAACCGAAGTGGTGTTCGACCACTCGGCGGGAGACACAGTGTGTGTGGAGTGCGGACTGGTTTTGGAGGCACACTCAATCGACGAGACGTCGGAGTGGAGGACATTCGCAAACGAGACCGGAGACAACGATCCCGTCCGTGTGGGCGGTCCATCAAACCCTCTCCTCACCGATGGCGGCCTCTCAACAGTCATATCGAAGCCCAACGGAGCGTCGGGCGACTTTCTCTCGTCATCTCTCGGGCGTTGGCAGAATCGCGGCTCCAATCCCGACCGCTCGCTCATCATGGCCTTCAAGACCATCGGCACCATGTCTGAACGGTGAGATTGCCCACTCCTCTTCCTCTTTCTGCAACCCTATTCAGTATTTGGACTTGTGACAACTGCTTGATCACGCATGCCTAGATCTAGCTTAAACCTAAATGCTTATTGCCGGTTGGGAACCTTCTTTTATTGGCTATTTCTTAAAATGATCTCTCCTTTGTCTATAATATAATCAAACATTGTTCCAGCGTCAGGATCGAGATGATAGTCGATGAATTTCAGATTAAAATTACGTAGTGTCTAATTTATGATTGGGCGCTTAACCGGCAGCCTTAGATGTTGTTCTCTTGGACGAAGGGTATTTATTTGATGGAAACAACTATGTTAATGATCTAATCCACTTGTGCCGTTTAGGTGCTCTAATTTTTGATTTCTGGTATTAAGTTCTTCATTTCTTGGAATCTTTGAGTTTTTGAGTCTCTGGTTTAAGTTCTCTGTTCATTCGGATTTTAGGTTTTTTCAGTGTCTGGTATTAAGTTCTCTATCCATTTGAGTTTTTTGATTTTTGAATCTTTGGTTTTAAGTTCATTCATTTAGGTATCTTGGTTTTCGTTTTCTCCATTCCTTGTCTATCTGGGGTTTTTTCTCCAGGCAAACTTGTCCATACAGATTTCACTTGGATGTTGGTTAACAATGAAGATAATCGGAAGAACATCCATGCCAGTAGCTTTGCAAGTCTATTTCGGATCCAAAAATAAGATAAGATAATTCTATTACTGTCTCAGAATCTCAGAATGACCAAAAAAGAGGTAGGATCAATGAGACAAAAAATTACATTCCAGTAACGACAAACTATGAGAGTGCTAAAGCATTTCCTACAATATAAAAGCTAAACCACCGAATGAGAGGCAGAGCTAAAAGCATGTTTACAGGCATAACACGATAAATGACCACACATTATGATGAATAGGTCAGGAATATTGTCCCAGAAATCAAATCGGAAACAGAGGTGGAAGTGGAGGAACACGATGATAATGTCCCCGCTGTACCATCAACCACAGAAAAGGAGCCAATACAGCCTCTTGATGTCCTTGTGGGTGAATCCGGGACTGAGAGGACTTGACTGTGTAACTCTGGAGCGAGTTGCAAATGATCTGCTGAGTTGCTCCTAACACTTGAGCCTTGAGGCCTCTGGAAAGAACCTTGTCATGATAGACTGGCCTGCTGGAGGTGGGGAAAAAGCAACCTAGTTGTGCAGAGAGCAAGAACTCCTTGAAAGCATCATGGGGCAGGTCTGCTACCCAAGATGGAGAGATGCATGGCTGTGCTGATCTGGTGCTGGATGTGTCTTGGGTCTCTGTTTACCTCTTGCTGCCACCAGCAGACAGGATAGACATGAAAAAGCAAGTGATCTGCCTGACGGGTCTGCCCTGGTTGTCCCTGTAAGGTCAGTCTCCTGTACCCTAATACCATACTCATAAAAGGAGTTAGGCATCTCTTGTTGGTATCGAGAAAGAAGGTAGTAGGGGAATCCCTGGATTACTGGTGGAGTCAATGGAACCTCCCTATGATCTCATAATGGATGGGACACCTGAAGATGAGGTGCTTAGATGTTCCTCCATGTTATTGTATGAGTACTGGACAAGGTCCATTAGATTGGTCACCTCAGTCCATCCTCCTTGGTTCAGCTTCCCTGTCTCCTCCATTGGAAGATTCAGGCCACTGTTAGTTTGAGTGGCTTGCTTCTCACAATCCTTAATAGTGTTCCTCCAGAAGTTCATGTTTGCCATTTAATCAGCAGGTATCCTTCTATAATTGGAGTTATCATAGAAAATAATTCTCACTTGAGAATCTGAGATATCTAGATTCTTGTTATTAGTGAATACCCTCCTACAGACCCAGTTGAACAATCCTTCACTTCCCAGTTTGAATCAATGGTTTTGGATGATGCTCCTTTGCCCATGCGTGTCTCTGGGATCCCCTGGGTAAAACCACAACAGACCCTTATAGCAGATGGTCCCTTGCTCTCTTGGAGCCTTACCTTCATGTATGCATGCATCAATTTGTTAATAACTTCAGTGGTTGATGATCCTGTTTGTGGCTTCTGTGTTCTTATATGTCAACTTGCCTTGCCTCTCACCAGCAACTCAACTTTAATAGGTCTATGGAACTTTCTCAGCCTTCATGTTTTGTCCAAGGTGTGAGGCAGGGGCTTGGGATCCTCTGCCTCTGCACCTGCTTCCTCAACCTGCCCTTTTGATTCCTAGGCATGTTTTCTGTCTTCATAATCTGTCTCTGAGGACCTTCCACTGTGAAACTCTTAGTAGATCGATACAGGAACTGGATTGTTCTGACATGAGATAAGGGAGATAACCAATAAATGCCTTCATTCAATTGAATTATAGCCAACATGAACAGTTTTTGCCTACCTTCCAACATGATTACAGTTGTCAGGCAGCATTGCTCCCTTGAATGATGGAAACTTCCATTCATGTTTGCATGCATCAGTTTGTTCATAAACTTGAGTGGTTGATGATCCTGTTTGTTGCTTCTCTGTCTTCTTATATGTGAGCTTGCCTTGCCTCCCACCAGCAACTCAACTTTAATAGGTCTATGGACCTTTCTCAGCCTTGATGTTTTGTCCAATGTGTGAGGCAGGGGCTTGGGATCCTCTGCCTCTGCCCCTGCTTCCTCAACCTGCCCTTTTGACTCCCAGGCATATTTTCCATTCTTCAAAATCTGTGTCTTAGGACCTTCCACTGTGAAACTCTTAGTTGTTTGATACAGGAACTGGATGGTTCTGACAGGAGACAAGGGAGATAACCCATAAATGCCTTCATTCAATTGAATTATACTATTATAGCCAAGATGAACAGTTTTTGCCTACCTTCCAACACGATTACAGTTGTCAGGCAGCATTGCTCCCTTGCCATGATGGACACTTCCCTTCATGTTTGCATGCATCAATTTGTTCATAAACTTGAGTGGTTGATGATCCTGTTTGTGGCTTCTCTGTGTCCTTATATCAATATGTGAACTAGCCTTGCCTCCCACCAGCAACTCAACATTAATAGGTCTATGGACCTTTAATGTTGCAACCAGACCCAACCTGCCTTCATTCAATTGAATTATAGCCAACATGAACAGTTTTTGCCTACCTTCCAACATGATTACAGTTGTCAGGCAGCATTGCTCTGTTGAATAATGGACACTTTACTTCATGATGATTTCCCCTCCATGGGCTGTCTTGATATGATCTGAGCATATAATTTGTTTTGAAATACCAAACCCTACTACCTCTAATCATCATTAACAGGTGGCAGTATATGGTTTAACTCACCATTATGGCACTGTTCAGCTTCCTTTCAAATCCACTCTGACCTGGCTCCCAATCTCTTTGTCAGCATGGCTGTTTGTCACCTCATCACAGCTGCCCTTAATGGTGGTTTCTAGCCTGTGGCCATCAGTACCCAATTTCAAGCACGGTTTTAGTTGGGAGCCAATCTTTGTTTAACCTTCATTTTCTTGGCATTAAGGTAATGGATAGGCTCATCACACCTCTTCAAAATTTTCTTTGTAATGTGCTGCTCTCTGAATCAGATATAAAAAAATTTGTTTAACAACAGTTCTTTAGTGTCTTACCTCAAGTTTGTCTTTAAAGTTGGACATGGTTTCTGTAGAGCTGTTGGTTGGATTGATTTATTTGATACTTGACTAGCATCTACTTTCTGGATCAAAATGCTGTAGTCTGGGATTCTAGATTAAACTCACATTGTGCCTGAAAAATACAAGTGAATGTCAAATACTGAAAAATGCAGTGTCAACAGAGATACATTGAATAAAATATGTTGTGACATTGTCATCATTTCCCAACAGAATGCAATCCTAACTAGGTTCTGTCCTTGTAAGTTTCAGTGTCCAATATTGATGGCATTTTTGATTATTGTAATTGTGTGTTTTTATTCTGGTTTACTATTAGATAATTCTAAGAATAGGTCCTATATTTGATTGTTTAGTGGGCTTGTATCTTCTCCAATTGTATAGTTTTGTTCCATCAAACAGATGTACAGAAATGTGAATATGTTATTGCTCTCTTTTATGTTTGATATTTTCTGATGATAATGTTTGGGATGTGCAGGTTGGGTCTGGTTGCAACCATCAAGGTATCTATCTACATTCTTTCCTTTTGAACATTTTATTTGATAAGTAAATAGTGCTGCAAAAATTCAACTGTACTGGTGTATAATATTTGAATCAGGTATGTTCTCACTTATTAATTGATTAAGTGAAATTTAATCAGGTTTTACATTGGCATGTTGGAAGAATCACTTGATATTTGTGCTAGTAGTCTTTGATTTGAATTTTTCTTGATAGATTATCTTGTGTCTAGAGGAAGCACTGTTCATTCTGTTGAAAACTTGAAATGCCTAATATGTAAGAATAGTAAGGATTGGTTTTGTATTCAAAATAGCATATTGAATAGACTAATGTCTTTAGATTTTTTTCTTTCCATTTTAAATGGACTTTAATTTAATTAACTTCATGCAGCTTTGTTGCTCGTAAAAAACTAGGCATTAATGAGATGGAATTTGTTTGATTGGCAGTCTAGAAAAAAGGATTGATTTTGTATTCAAAAGAGAATCATGACTAATTTTGTTGAGATGTTTTTTATTTTTCATTTTGTTTTAAATTTATTTATATTCAGTTGCTTTGACACATTGTTGTCTCTCATCTTTCAATTTCCTAAGAAATCTAGGTAACCACAAGATCATAACTTGGTGGGGACACACAACATTCTTTCCTTGTAATTTTTATGGGGAATAGTGCGTGAAATATAAATCAAACCCACATCAGATTAGGATGTGATAACTAAATCTGAAAAATATGGAGCTCCCAATGAGTCTGAAACTTTGTTAGTTACTGAACTGAGTCTATGATAAAACATTTCAGAAATGTAAAAGGTGCCAAACTTATATGGAATAAGTGAACATATATTTTTAATGACTGATGATTTTGTATAATGTATTTAAAGAATGCACTCTATGCCATAAAAATTGAGGGATGCACTAAAGCAGAAGAATTAGTGACCAGAATTCTTACCCACTTAATAGGATTCACCGAAGTAGATTGGGCTAGATCAACAAATGATGAAAAAATCCCTTTAAGAAGAATCCTTGAAGATGCATGAGTTCAATGTGTTAGAGCTTGGTGTAAGAGGGTGTGTGCTACTTGGACATTCTTGTTTCCTAGTGGTCATGTTGGTCTCCCTCAGTTGGGTCTTTTGGTAAACGATTGGCTATGCACTCTTGTTTAATGACTGATGATTTTGTATAATGACTGATGATTTTGTATAATGTATTTAAAGAATGCACTCTATGCCATAAAAATTGAGGGATGCACTAAAGCAGAAGAATTAGTGACCAGAATTCTTACCCACTTAATAGGATTCACCGAAGTAGATTGGGCTAGATCAACAAATGATGAAAAAATCCCTTTAAGAAGAATCCTTGAAGATGCATGAGTTCAATGTGTTAGAGCTTGGTGTAAGAGGGTGTGTGCTACTTGGACATTCTTGTTTCCTAGTGGTCATGTTGGTCTCCCTCAGTTGGGTCTTTTGGTAAACGATTGGCTATGAAAGGTCTTTCTTCGTTGAAGGATTTGTGGATCCATGAGCAACAATAATGACACTCCTGATGTGCCCTTAACTAGGGCTAAAAGCTCACCGGTTCAGTTAAACATGTGCTAGGGTCTTTATTGCATGATTCTTGCAGAGTGGCTTTTTAAAATGCAGTTACATGTGGTGGGATGAGGTTTGCCATCAGCTTCTGGCCAGTTGCCTACTAGTTGAGGAGGTGTCAGTCCATTTAGAAATCTCATTCTTCTTTTAAGCACAAGGTTTGGGGGTGGCTTCATAAAGAAGGTGTTTTCTGTGGCAAGGCTGAATGTTTGTGAATCTAAAGCAGTGGAAGTATTTTGGATGTGGATTCAGGCTGAATTTCACTTCTTCACCGTGTCACTCTTTTTGGAAGGTCCTCTTTTGGGTGACACCTTGATGGTTTAGGCTAGCTGCAACTCCTTGTGGCATTCAATATGGTTGATTGCTATTGGGTTTTTGTGGAAGCGTTTTAATTCTTTTAGGCTAGTTAGGTTTTTTCATGAGTTGTTTGATCTCTTATACTCTCTTGTTGTTATTAACAGAGAATATGAACCAAGTGACTTAGATGCCATCTAATTTTTTTTTAAAATAGTAACCATTTCTCTGTACAGGAGTGAGAACATGAACACAGAATCCTGCAGCATCTTAGTCTGCTGCTAAGATAAACATTTCCCAGAGTCTACATGAATCTGCTGCCATTAATCCCTGCTTGAATCGTGGGATTAGTAGAAAGGAAAGATCTGGGCAGAAAGGTATATTGATCTTAACTGCCTAAATATCATTCTCATCTTTCAATTTGGATCATCTGTTCTAAATATCATTAGCTCAATTTAAGTCACCTTTGAACTTTTTCTAGCAAAAGCTTCAAACTCAATCTTTTAGCCAGTCTAGCGGATGTAAGTTTCCTCCAGGAGATTTGTAATTGGACAGCTTCCAATGTTGATGTCGAGTAGGATTTCCTCAACTGTATTTGGATCTCCCATTCTAGGGTGATTTCAGAAGGAAAGCTCTTATTAGCACCAACTATGAGCAATAGTTGTAAGAAGAAAGTTATTCAATTCTTGGGAATTTTGAATGCAGATGGCCTCTTGTGATAAGGCCTTCAATTGAACACTTTTCTGGTTATGATCTGTTCAAAACTGATTTGCCCTGGGACTCTAAATCTGCTACCAGAAATCCATTAAGGTGAGGAAGGAATTGCTCTGCTGTTCAGGTCATGTTTTTATTTATCAGTGCTAGTTGGTTGTTTTTTGAGAAAATACTAATATTGTACAGAAAATAATATATACAAATCAGGAAGTTACCTTATTGAATCCAATGCTGCAACAAGGTTTGAATACGCAGGCATGGATTCAATACACTGCCTATAAAGGTTTGAAAAACTTTTTGTTTTAAGCTTCCACAGTGTATTGAATTGGTTGCTCTTGTGGATTTACAGTCTCTGATAAACAAGAATCAACTTTTAGGATCTGCGATCTGCAATCCATTGGCAGGAAAATAACACAAGGAAACAGGTAGATGCTTTGATTGTGAGAAATAGGCTTACCCATCACTTCAGATTTAAAAACTAAGCTGCAAAGATGAAAAAGAGAGGTTGGCTATTACTTAATCCAGAGAAAACTAAAAAGGAAAGGAACCAAATAAATAACCCACTAGTCAATTTTAAGAGGACCAAACTTATTTTACAAGGAGAAGCAAAGATATAACCTAAACTACTTGATAGCCCTAAACTAAATAAGGTAAGATCGCTAAGCTTCTTCATAATCTTACATCTATATCTTTCCAGATGACAAATATAGAAAACATAAATTATAGGGAACGGAATTCATTCATTCTTGGCTGTTTATGGCTCAAGTCTCTTTAAGGTATTCAAATTGCGTTAGACACTGAACTTAATTAACTTGTTTGATTACTTTTATTATGTATACCATTAGCAAAAAGGTAGAGAATTCATAAATATGGACTTTGTATTGGTTCTTGAGTCTTCACACAAGGCACAATTTAGTAAACTTATGTTTATGTTTGCCCATGACCATGAGATTCTTTTAGCTTCTCTATTAAGGTTCTTATGAGTTTCTGTTGTTGTAAAGGACCGGGCAAATGAAATTTATAAGAAGGTGGAAGATTCAAAATCAATTAGGGGAAGAAATCAGGATGCCATCTTGGCTGCTTGCCTCTATATTGCATGCAGACAAGAGGATAAACCTCGTACAGTGAAAGGTATCATGTTTTTTGGTCAATAGTAATCTTGTGGATGTTACATCTTGTTGTTGATTGTGTAGTTGACTGTTTTGTTTTCATCTACATTGCAGAGATTTGCTCAGTTGCGAATGGAGCTTCTAAAAAGGAAGTCGGTCGAGCAAAGGAGTTCATTGTGAAACAGCTTGAGGAGGAAATGGGTAAATCCATGGAAATGGGAACCATCCATGCTGGGGATTTCCTGGTATGTGAATTTTTTTTCCTATTGCTGTAAACCATATCTTTTCAGCCTTGAGCAATATGTTCTATTATTTGTTAATTGAAAAGATCAAGATATGGACTTTTTGGGTTGTCTCCACAAGCCTGGATCTATGTGATGGGTTTTATGAAATTCTAAGTTTTTTGTTTTCATATTTTTTTTATCCACAGAGGCGCTTTTGTTCACATCTTGGTATGGCTCACCAGGCTATTAAGGCAGCTACTGAAGCTGTTAAGAAATCAGAAGAGCTTGACATTAGGTAGTTTGCAATTATGTTATTGTTTGTCTAAGCAGTCTTTAACTGTCCTATTTATTAAGCCTAGAGCTATATTTAACTGTTCTCAACCCTTGAGGTGATTTGCATTAATTCTTTGTGTATTAGTGTAGTCATGTATACACACACACCCTGCTATTTTTTGTATATTGGTTATTTACATTTTTGTATACTTTAAGCATCCTATGTTCACAACAGTTATAAAACTTCCAGTTGTTTTTAACTTTGCACAACCCTTTGCAATTTTGTTTCCTATTCGGTTTTTGCTTAGTTTTGTCATGGGAGCCTACAAATACTAGTTTCATTCTTATATGCAAGAATGTCCTCACATTTAACTCTGCTTCCAAGCCTTGAATTTGCCTTTTTAGCTGCAAGAGGGTTTCCATTTTCATTGCATTTTGGGATTTGCATTGATTTCATTACCATGGAATTTGGTTGTTACCGAGAATATGGATGTCCCATTGCCATTGATGAAGTCTTCATGCCTGCCCAAGACAATGTATTTCATGTATCTCCTTGAGGCAATTCCCATGGTTCCCAAGGCCATCCATAGCCCAAAGCCTCCAGAAGTGTCCATTCAGAATGTCCACAGCTTAATCAAACAACTGTGACCCAGAACAATCACTTGAGACTGGATTCCAACCACCCAAAGGAAATACCGAGTTACAAGAGTTCGAGAGGAAAAGAATGCAATGTACTCAAATGCAAACCTTGGAGCTGTCAGAGACAAAGGAGCGAATTAGACCCCCCAGGCTTGAAACATTTAACTCTGCTTCCAAGCCTTGAATTTGCCTTTTTAGCTGCAAGAGGGTATCCATTTTCATTGCATTTTGGGATTTGAGCTGCAAGAGGGTTTCCATTTTCATTGCATTTTGGGATTTGCTTTGATTTCATTACCATGGAATTTGGTTGTTACCGAGAATATGGATGTCCCATTGCCATTGATGACATCTTCATGCCTGCCCAAGACAATGTATTTAATGTATCTCCTTGAGGCAATTCCCATGGTTCCCAAGGCAATCCATAGCCCAAAGCCTCCAGAAGTGCCCATTCAGAATGTCCACAGCTTAATCAAACAACTGTGACCCAGAACAATCACTTGAGACTGGATTCCAACCACCCAAAGGAAATACCGAGTTACAAGAGTTCGAGAGGAAAAGAGTGCAATGTACTCAAATGCAAACCTTGGAGCTGTCAGAGACAAAGGAGCGAATTAGACCCCCCAGGCTTGAAACATTTAACTCTGCTTCCAAGCCTTGAATTTGCCTTTTTAGCTGCAAGAGGGTATCCATTTTCATTGCATTTTGGGATTTGAGCTGCAAGAGGGTTTCCATTTTCATTGCATTTCGGGATTTGCTTTGATTTCGTTACCATGGAATTTGGTTGTTACCGAGAATATGGATGTCCCATTGCCATTGATGACATCTTCATGCCTGCCCAAGACAATGTATTTAATGTATCTCCTTGAGGCAATTCCCATGGTTCCCAAGGCAATCCATAGCCCAAAGCCTCCAGAAGTGCCCAACCAGAATGTACACAGCTTAATCAAACAAGTGTGACCCAGAACAATCCCTTGAGACTGGATTCCAACCACCCAAAGGAAATACCGAGTTACCAGAGTTTGAGAGGAAAAGAGTGCAATGTACTCAAATGCAAACCTTGGAGCTGTCAGAGACAAAGGAGCGAATTAGACCCCCCAGGCTTGAAAAAGACGCAAGCCCAAAGTATTCCCTAATTGGCAGGCCAAGTTAAACTCAAAAAATAACCAGCATTGCCCAGCATACTAAATCATAACCAGAGATTGACAATTCAACCAGATCCCATAGGAGAATTTGAACTATTGAATTCAAGAGGGAGAAACCCAGACTCCCTTCTGCAGGTGCAGTGAAACAAGAAACAAACCCCAGAGCTAATCTACACGAGAAACAATGTCTAGACCTTCTCCAACTCAAGAAAGAGGTAGGCTGAGAGTATACCCACAGAGCTCTGTTGAAATGCCTTAACTGGAGTTCCAGCTCTGCCAAACAAGACAACCACCAAGCACTTGATACACGGCATCCCCTGCCAGACTTCACTCCATGCCTACATCAAACTCCATAGTCCCACCTGAAACCTGTATTAAGTTCAACATGTTTCAAAATGCTGGCAGTGAATTAAGGTTTGCATGTGTGAAGATGCCATGAGAGATGCGCACACCATCCCCTTTCCATCTATATGCTTTACTCTTGCTTTGACGTAGTGACATATGAAACAAGTGCATTACTACAGGGTTCGCATTCATGTGAAAATTACCGTTAATGCTCCTTGAGTTAAAGGTATTTGTTTCTCTTACGAGTTATGCTTTGTTTTAATCTTGGCGGCATTTATTTGATCCTGTATAATCGAAATTTTGTTGTTTTTGCAGGAGGAGCCCTATATCAATAGCAGCGGCAGCAATCTACATGATATCTCAGCTTTCAGAAGAAAAGAAGCTTCTCAAAGGTGCTTCTAAATATATGAGCTGTAATTGTTTCATATTTAAAAGTACTTTCATTGTTGAGTTTTGTTGTCTCCTTTCAATGTAATGTGTATGTTTCTGTTGAATAAATTCAGAGATTTCACGAGCTACAGGAGTTGCAGAGGGTACAATCAGGAACTCCTATAAAGATTTGCATCCTCACGCAGCAAGGTTGATACCTGATTGGTTTGCGAGGGAGGAAGATTTGAAAAATTTATGTGCCCCTTGATCTGAAATACGACTGACAATTCCATGATTTAGTGGCTATTACTCACATGTAAGTGCCAGTGGGGGTTCTGGTACGGTAAGAAAAGGACGGCCACTCTTAGAATTTGGACATGATTCCAGTGCATGGTTGCTCGTTTGTATCAGAGATGGCAGTTAATAATATACCAAACTGCATTTGCAGTTTGAACATTAGTTGTAGAATCTTTGCAAAAATTCTGCAAATACCTAAACCCTAGGATGCATTCGTACAAAATGGGTTTTGCTCAAGTTTCTTAAGGCACAATGAGTCAAAAATTAAATCTGTATATCTGAATTGAAAGCCTGAACAGTTATCAGAATTTTTTTAGCATGCCCTCCTGGATAAAATTGGCACGCATTAGTTGTTATGGAGCTCCAATTTACCATGCAAGTATGCCGACTGACTGCTGATGAGTTGAATAGATAATCCGATTTGTCATCCTGGCTTCTGAGGGTGATTATTTTTTTGTATGAGATTTTATGCTCCATAATGTAGGGAGCTGGCATTTGTTTTTGGAAAAAAGTAAAACAACCCTCTAGAAAGGCATTGGGGTTTTTAAGTATTTGTTTGAGTATGGTATGTAATTGTTAGTAGTCTATTTAGAGTTTGATTAAATAAGATTTTTCTGAAGCTGATTTTGTTATTTATCCCGAACTGCAAATGTAAAGTGGATTGATTTCTTTACTATTGTCACCACATTATGCATTTTCATTGCTCTGTCTGTTTCGATTGTTTAGATTTTCTATCACTGTCGAGTTTTTGTCTCATGTTTTTAATTTAGTGTGTTGATTTGACGATCCATCATAGTTTGGCCTTCATAGTATCATGCAACCTAAATGTACTATCAACATTCTAAAGCTGCTTTTTGTTATTTATCTCGAACCGTAAATGTAGAGTGTAGTTGATTCTTTACTATTGTCACCACATTATGCATTTGCATTGCTCTGTCTGTTTCGATTGTTCGACTTTTCTGTCGTTGTCGAGTTTTTGCCTCTTTGATGTTTTAATGTAGTCTGTTGATATGACGATCCTTCATAGTTGGGTCTTCATACGACCTAAATGTATTATCAACATTCTAGTGTCATAGTTGGGTCTTCATACGACCTAAATGTATTATCAACATTCGAGTGTCATTCTTTTCAATATTGTTAGATACCCATTTATCAAACTCGGTCTCATGTATTATTTGGTTTATTCTCTTATTCGAAAGAGGAAGAGATACCGTTAAGAGCCCAGTGGGCTCATCAACTAGTTATTAGTTAATTCTCTTGTCTAAAAGGTGGAAGAAAGACTTTCATTTGGGGGAGGTCATGTGATTATTCTCTTAGAATGCTGCTATACAACACATTAGTGGGTGAGGTCTCAGTGTGAAATAATGTCATTTCTCATTACCAATAGTGCCAATAGTGTTCCTGAGATTTGTTTTCAATGCAGCTTCTTAATGAAGGACAAGTTTTAGTATAAATGAGCACCCTAAATGTGGAGTTGTATGACAACATATCTCAATTTGGAACTTGCATGACAAATACTATGCAGTGATATGCCTCGATTATTGTGCATGGTGCTGGCTATCGTAAATTTTAATGATGCCCATGTCTCTCATTTATTTTCAGTTTTGCGAGAGCCCCATCATTTGTTTCACTGTTTAAACAACTCAGTATTGACACCAATATCATTACCCTGAACAAAGACCCGCGAAGAACTATCAAATAATACATTATTAGGTTTTATGGCATATATTTTCAACTGCATGAAGCGAAGCCTTGAGCATGTATTATTTTTCATATTCATTTGATATTTGAAGTTGCAGTATTTAAAACCTTTGCACATTAAAGACACCGTTGTGATATCTCGTCAGACTGTCAGTTCTCACTTACCAATAGTGCCAATGGTTATGTGTTTTGAGTGCCCCTTCATCAAGGGGAAGTTTTATTTTAAAGATGCACCATCCTAAACCACGTTATTTTGCAACCGACAAGAAGTATTATGCGGTGATATGCCTCGATTATTGTACATGGTGTTGGGCAGCTCAAGTCTTTTTGAAGCCCGGGTTTTTACGTCTAGGTTGCTCATTTATTTTCAAGTCTTTGCAACTGACAAGAAGTATTATGCGGTGATATGCCTCGATTATTGTACATGGTGTTGGGCAGCTCAGTCTTTTTGAAGCTCGGGTTTTTACGTCCAGGTTTCTCATTTATTTTCAAGTCTATGGGGAGTCCTATCCTTTCCTACAAACGTGGTTGCACTCTTCTCGTTTATTTATTTCATTAAAATTTTGTATTTCCGTATGTCATGATTTGTTTTGGACTGTTTAAACCATAAACTCATTTATTTGCACCAATGTTGTTACTCTGAAATCTGAACAAAGACACTGGGAGAGCTATCAAATGATACCTAGTTTTTATGACTACACCTTTTCAACTCCATCAAGCGAACCATTAAGCATGCATTCTTTTTCAAACTCGTTTGATATTTGAAATTGCAATCTTTAAAAGCTTTGCACCGTTTACTTTTTTATTACCCTCGTGGTTAGTGTATGAACTTAAAGATACTTGGAAGTTTACTATCAGTACTCTTAGGATTCACTGAAAATATTCTTGCGTATCAAAAATGAAAGATTCCTGTCACCGTTGGCCTTTTCCATTGATCGGGGAAAAGGCGTTAACATATATCAGTAAGACTTGCATTTTGGCCTCTTTCCGAAACTTACACATGGTCGCTACCAATTGGCATGCATGAAATGTTATGTCGTGACAGGCCTGACCTTGTGTTTTCGTCTTCGAGTAGACTATTTCTACCCGAACTAGATGCCTTATTCTGTTAGCACCCTTCTATCATATGAATGAATAATTCAAGAATGTTAGATGTGATACCTTTACAGACATTGGAAGCATGGACCCACAAGTAGATATGCATTAACCAATAAATGTCTTGTCTACTATTACGTGTAAGATCCTTATTTTTGGATTGCATTGCTTCATCGAGGGTGCACATAATTTGGTTATTTCATGTTATCACAATAATTGTCTTGTAACTCATGTAACTTTTTAATGGAGTAAGTTTTAAGAATACTTAAATTTTGGAATAGGATTTCTATATAGTCTGCAATTTTTAAGATTAACTAAATTTAGAAATAGAATTTCCATTTAGTCTTTAGCTATTTTAGATTAGATAAATTTTGAAATAGGATTTCGTGTTTGGATTAGGTTTTTTGCGAATTTCTCATTGCACTGGAGGCGTTGAATCGAGCATATCTCGTAAAACTGTTTAAAATTCAATGCAGTGTTCAACCATTTAGTTTAAAGTGCACCATTTAGTTTAGTTTGTATAATATTCAATTAGTGTCCAACCATTTCGTTTAAAGTCCACTATTTAGCTTAGCTTAAACCCCTTGGGAGAGCATTGGTTTAATAGCCAAGAAAGGCGAACTCTATAGTTTAATTGTGTCCAATCATTTAGTTTAGCTTAAACCCTCAGGACAGCAATAGATCAGGTGTCTCAACCAGGGAGGGCGAACTCTATTGTTTGGAAGAGATGAGTCCGCTATTCCTCAGTTCATCGTTAATCCCGTCAACCAACATAGTTTGTGGTTTGAGTTATTCCGTAGTATATCATGAGGTACCTTATCCACCTCATGAGATATTCAAGTGAGGGCTGGAAAAAAATTGCACTACCATAAATAGAATATGCACTACCAAGGATCTCTGACGTGGATGTCTAAACTTTTAGTTGAAGCTGCCATTTGTTCTTCATCAGCTTCAGGTAACTCAGTTGGCTACTTTGCAAGACCACATTGTCTAATTAGAAGTAGAAAACATGGAAAGCATTACAAATTTTAAGAGACATTGTAGTTAGAGGGTAAAGGCATAGTGAATTGTAGAAGGTATAGTTGTGATTAGACAGTGTTGCTAGAAGTCATTGGTTGCAATTTGCAAATGTAGGTGAGTTATTATTCAAGGAAAACCATGTCAGTCGAAATAGGTGAGTTATTATTCAAGGAAAACCATGTCAATTGAAATCATTGTTGGTTGTTTTTATGAAATCATTGCTGATGGTTTTTAAAGAGCAGACATCCTCTTTCTATATGCCTTTGAATCTTGCATTTTTAAGGAGCAGACATCCACTTTCTATATGCCTTTGGATCTTGCATTTTTAAGGAGCAGACATCCACTTTCTATATGCCTTTGGATCTTGCCTGTATAGAGAGAATGATTTCCATGACTTCAGCGTAACCTAGATAAGCCAGTGTGCAGTCGTGCTTTTAAGTAACTTCTAGTCAAATCCCATACATGAAATCAACCTCATGCCCAGACACAACCATATCTACTGATCATGATAAAATATTTTTTAAACAATTTTTCTAAGTTCCTATTTCAGTTTCCTTGCTTACGACACAATACTATTTTGATGCGAAATCAATTTTCAAAACCAAAAACACTATTTATATGCATTAAAGAAGAATATTAGCATTGAAGTTTTGCAGAGTACCTCCTTGTGGAGAACATAGATTAAGATAACAAACTCGCAAATGCCTCGTGGAGAACATCCACATAGATGACATACTTGCAACTGATCCTTCCATATAGACGTTTGGGATGAGGTTATGCTAATAATTCATTGACGCTGTCATAGTTGTAGTGGCCATTTTATTTTATTGTATTGATTTGAAGTGGTCTGTTTTGCTTTCAGTAGTTCAATTGTACAAGTTCAGTTTAGGTTATTGTGCTTTCATTGCTTTAGCTGTCAGCATTAAGAATCCTGATCCTTGTTATCAATGCTGCTACTGCAACTGCTCGTCCTTTGTTTCTCACAAGGGCTGGTTGAGGTTATTGAACATTTGACCACCATAATCAATTCAAGATCCCTACTCAGATACGAAAGTCCCATATACACAAGTTTTACAACGATGAGATGATTGTCAGTATGGGTTTTTTTAATACTTGAAATTAGTATAACTACTTAACTTGTGGCCTGGTGAACACCAGTAAGTCACAAGTTAAGTGTCATGAACAAGTTATCTGTTACTTGTTCTACATGTATAGATGTAATCACCTGTTCTCTATGACTCAGCTACATGTTATCTTTTTTAGATAAATGAGTTGTACTTGTTTGTCACTATGTGTTATCCATGAATGAGGTATAAGTTATCCATGCATTAGCTACCAATTATTTTTTATATTTCTTTTTTTATAATTGTTTATTTTGAATTTTGAATGACGACCATAAAATCACTTTGAACAATACACTTGTCCCATCCTCTTTCAATCTAGGAAAAGCATAGATGGTAGTCCACCCCAAATCCTAAGATATACACCTATCGGTATAATAATGCTAAATGAAATTTACCTCCCTACCTTAAAACAAATATATACACTGAAAAAAGTCTTGTCCTGAAACAATTAGAAAAACAAAATACGTAAATTAAATTTTGATGATTTTGATCATTGTAGAATATCAAGAGTTAATTCTATACCATTTTTCACAAGTTTTCGTGATTTAAGAGGCCAATGAATCTGCATGTGGATCTGATTGCCTCGATTATGGAAGTATAACACTATCAAAATCCTTGGCAATCCTTTGAACTAGGTAGAATTCATGTTTCTCAGTCGTCTTATTTGCCAATGAATCCGCATGTGAGTCTGATGGCCTCGATTATGGATGTATAATACTGGATCAAAATCCTTGGCAATCCTTTTAACTAGGCAGAATACATATTTCTCATTGGCCTAATGAGAATCAGTGTCCACAATAACTATAATGTTTTTGACTTGATGTGCTTTCATTACTTTTGTAAAAATTTTATGCACTTTACTGTTTGCTGGTTTATGTCAACATTTCGTGGTTTTCATTCCCAGTCGGTTATGCATTGATTGGAAACAACTTATGAAATTTTCAGTAACAATTAAACACACAGTAAAATGCACTAATAGGCTGAAAAACACATTTAAACATTCACACCATGAAAATGATAGACTCCGAAATTTTTGGCCAAAATCAAGCCCTGGAAAAACCCCCACGGGGAAAACCAGTTAGAGAGAGAGAGATTTATTATTTCTTCAGCAAAATAATGGAACAACAGTACAATGAAAAATACAACTTATCTTCACCAACAATGCACCCAATTGGCTGTCTCGAAAACTGAGTCAAGTCACCTCGAGCTTTGTGCACAAAATATTATCCTCGAAATATGTGCCTCTACCTTGATAACTATGTAGAGACAGACTTCAAATTCTGTGCCTGAAAATTGCCTGAAAAATGCAGTCCATACAGTCATGTATGGTCATGTATGGACCTTGATATCTATGCCTGAGATTGCCTCGAAAATCGTGCAGGAGATCACCTCAAATTCTGTGCTGAGTTCCTCGATTTCTGTGCCTGAAAAACTGCCTTGAAACTTGTGTTGTTTCTCAAAAAATGTGCCCAGAAAATTACATGGAAAATTGTGCCCAGAAAATCGCACTGTACGGTACCTCGGGATGCGTGCAGTTGCTGTTCTTCTCCTCGAAATTCGTGCTGTACAGTACAACAATAAATGCTGATGTACGAAAATCTTCTTGGGAATAGTGCTGATAATAAATGCGCTGGTCTCCTCGATTTCTGTGCAAACTAGCTCATTGGAAATTGTGCCAATGCCCTAGCTCTTTCACTTCTCTTCTCACTTCACTTCATTCACTAAAGTAAGCTCTCTTGCCTCCTTCATGCTTTTTGTTCTAACCCTAAGTGAGTTTTTAATCCAACGGTGAATATTGAATCTAATCCGATGGATGAGATTCAATGTGAGTGAAAATCCCTTTTATTTAATTCACATAAATAAAATCACTCACCCACTTAAGTTAAATCAAAAAGTGACTTTCACTTTATAAAGTCTCATTAAGTGCATTTAATGTGAGGGTCACTTTTTTCCCCCCTTCTAAGTGACTTAGGCAAAAGTCACTAGGGGAACACTTCCCTAAGTACAAAACTAACAACTTTTAACCTTTGATACAAGGCTATATCTTCCCCTTGATTATTAAATGTTTCCCCAACCCAACATGTACACGTAGGTTGATTCTTGTTGTATTCTAGGGTTGTAAACAACTCCCTTTGCACTTGTCACCCCATGTCATCATGAATTTAGGTCCTAACCCGACAAGCAACTTGGACATGAGTTGGGGGGCAATGTGGAAGAAGATGGGGCTTGTTTTTCCTTACATTATTCTGTAGATTGTATTTTTGATAGCACAAATATGCAATGATCGTGTATCTTCGAAGCATTAGAGCTGCTGCTGGATTTATTTGATTAAAGATACATTAATTCCTTTAAAATAGGATCTCCAAACTAAGCTAACCTAAGAATATAATAGAATGATATTTTTGTTACAATCCAACGTACTCACAATAATTGTTTTTAAGATATATTTTGATTTTATAAATTATTTTGACATACCTACCCCTATTTAAATCATAGTTTTAATATATTCTGATTTTATAAATTATCCTGACATTCCCACCCTTAATTAAATCATAGTTTTAACACTTGGTGGAGATATCCGTACATTGATCTTAAATGGGGGCAAAACTGGCATTGAATGTTGTTGAACATGTTTGTGTATGAAATGGCATTGAACATCGATGTGATTTGTGTACTCATGAAACACGGGATTGCCCATGATTGTATATTGTTTTTTGGTACTCCAAGTTGAGAGCTTCGTAGAGAGCTAGTCTTGCTTCATAATATTCTGCCTTAGTGTATATTGTATTTGTGGTACTGTCCATGATTGTATATTGTTTTTGTGGTACTCCAAGTTGAGAGTTTCGTAGAGAGCTAGTCCTGCTTCACAATATTCTGCCTCAGTGCAAGACTGAGAATCATTGTTTTGCTTCTTGCTTGATGAGATAGGACTATATCCCCAAAAGAAAACAAATCTAGAGGTGGATTTCTTGACATAAATAGAATCACCATGATCTGAGTCTGTATCTTGTCAAGATGATTTTTGTATTCTAAATGATTTTTTGTAAAGATGATTTTTGTATTCTAAATGATATTCATAGTACTTTGCCCCTGCATGAATAGTGAAAGTTATTTAACAACATAGCTGATCTCTAACCTATTATATGTTAGGTAAATAAGTTTCCCAATCAATTGATGATAAAGTGGCATTTACCTATAGTGATAGATCAAAATGAGATATGTGAAGTCTTATCTCCATGGGTATTGCAACAGGCTTACCATCCATCAATCATAGTTTCTTCTACTTCATAGCTTATACCGCAAACACGTTATGTTTTCAAAACTTTTTCAAGTCTTATCTCTATGGGTGTTGCAATAGGCATAGCATCCATCATTCATAATTTCTTCCACTTAATAGCTTATATCACTAACAAATTATGTTTTTCAAATCACCAAAGTATAGGTGTAGTATTATCTCCATGGGTGGTGCAATAGGCTTACCATCCATTATTCATAATTTCTTCTACTTAACCAGTTATACCCAAGTAAATTATGCTTTTTAAAGCTTTTCATGAGAGTATGGGTGAATTCATATCTCCATGGGTGTTGCAACAGGGTTACGATCCATCATTATGTCTTTCAAAACTTTTCACTATATTGCAAATGAATTTGAACCCCTTAAAATTTATTGCAAATGATCACATAAGCTTTCAACTAAGATATAATTCTCATAATAGAGTTGAACATGCCATTGGGAATAGTACATTGCCAATAAACACTTCACCACTTTGCCCGTGGATGTTAATTGGGTTCATATCTCCATTGGTAAGGCCCTTGCTATCACAATTTTGATGTAGGCTTTTACAAAATAGACCTCACAATTATGCAAGATTCACTCAAAGACAATCTTCCATCCTTTACCAGTATAAGCTTTCATGGCTTGATAACTTCTTAATATGCTTGACTATGTCTTTGTCGATCACTATATAGGTGGGAATGATTGAGATGGAGATGGGGCATCTGCATCGACATTTAGAGTTTTAAGGAGGCACACCTTTCAATATTAGTAGGGAGTTTCCTTGTGCTTTTCCCAATCAGATTCCCACTATTGACAAAGATTTGAGAGTGCATTACATCACTAAGCTTGCTACACAATAAGGGAGAGAAGGGAACGGAGGCATAATAAACCTCCACCTCTAGAACACAGATGAAAAATTATGGATAGGATCCAACACTATTGAATTTGGGTACAGTCTCCAATGTGGGATCGATTTAGTTTTATCGCAACCACATTGGAAGAAAGTGTTTTTGAACATCAGAGAAAATTGCTCTTAATTTTAACAATTGTTTAGCACTATCAATATATTATCACAATTTTAATGACATGAGTGCCACATGGTAGGTTTTGATGTTTTGATGTACATTATGCTTCTTCATTGTCGTTGGAATTTATTAGTTCTAGCAACAATGCCAAAAAGATTTGAACCTTTCTCACATGTTAATGCATTATTAGGAAATCCACAAAGAGAATATATTTTAGTTGCTTGACTTGCATCATTATCTCCATCAAAATCCATTGAATTACCATAAGTAATTGCTAGAAGATCAAGAGTTGATACTTGAGACATTCTTGAAGCAATGTAGACAAAGAATGAATTTGGCATTTTCCTTAAACATGTGTGTATTTTATTGTTTATACTAGGTGAGTTCTCTAGACAAATGAATGAAGATGACAAGTACTTTGAATGCCCTTCAAGCATTGTGATATATATTTATACAATATGTAAAGAAACAATATCCAACGTAGTTGTGCGAAAATTAATCAAATATTAGTCTTATGTGATTGAAATTAGGTTGATTAGGGAACACGTGGTTGTAGTCAAACTTGATCATCCAAGAAGGTGGGAATCATAATCTTTCTAATTGAGTTATCAGAGATGTATATGTATGATATGGAGGGGGTGTTGCTTGAAGCTTTCATGGCTTGAGAACTCCTTAATATGCTTGAGTATGTCTTTGTCAATCCTATATAGGTAAGGAAGGTTGAGATAAGGATGGGGCCTTTTGTCATGTCTCAAATTTGGAATTGGGTCACAATGGCCTAATCACATTTGCCATATTCATTAGAGTTTGTAAAATTGATGTTAAAGGTCAAATAATTGCCAAGGAGGAAAATTACTAGTTTCCTAGGTTTGGGGTGAAAGCTTTGGGATTTGGAATAATGGGGATAATAAATGATGTTTGAACATTAGAGTGGCGTAAATATTTAATAAAGGATCTAAATAAATATATACAAGTGAAAATCAAAGTGGCATTTGATCATGAAGACACATGGAGGAAGTGGGACCCACATATGGCTAGATTTCCCCACTACACTTGGCATCATTCTCTCACCAATTCGAATTCAAGGTGAATGGTAACATACTTGGGGGATTCCAAAAGGTATTATTCATGGCATGACAAATCCAAGGTTGAAATATAGAGGAAGAGTAACTCCCATGTAAGAGGAAGAGGCAATTTGGAGTTAGTGAGACACTTGGGCTAGATTCCCTAGCTCTATGACAACAATGATGAAGATGCTATGACACATATGACACAAATCAGACCTGAAGGCTGACATATGACATATATGACATGTCAGGGCTAAAAATAGACTCCAAGAGGGTGCTCAAGGGTGTTAGGGAAGTTAAGATGCTTCCACATGTGATTTGGTGGAAGTGGGAAACTAGGAATTGTTGTACAAGTGGCGTTCTTTGGAATCTCTTCCCAACTTGAGTTGGCATGAGTCTCTTGGAAGGAATTCGACCCATGGAGGACATTAGAACTTTATAAATGTCAATAACAAAGAATGAAATCAGCTTTTGATCATTTGTAGAATTTGCAATTGCATTTGTGAAGAGGGAGAGCTAGTGGATGACTAGTTTCTTGCTTTAGCCAATTTCGAGGGTGAAAGATTCCCATCCAAGTTGGTAATTGGAAAGGCCATTCAGACCTTTCATTTGGAGCTTTAATGGAGTCTTTATTTGCAGGTGTAAGCTGCAGGGCAGCTCATGGTTTCTTCTATTGCAGCTCACTCCTTCAACCATTTCCAGTTTTGATGGCATATTCTTGATCCTTGAGGGAGGGCATTTTTGGTGAGCTATTGTAATCTTTGGGGAAGCTTTTAATGCCCCATTTATTTTGTAATATCAAGTAAATACTCTGTTCTTCATCTCCAAAAAGTTTCAGGTCGAAATTCCAAGTAGAAATGTATAAATCTCATTTTTAATGGAAGAACAATGCCATTTCCCCACTACCTTGTTGTGAGCCAATGTATTGATGATGATTTCGAATGAATGGATGATTATATGATATATTTGTGATCAATATACTGCCATGGATGTCTTCTACAAGTTTCATATACTGTACTTGAGCATTTGAAGCATTTTTACTCAGTTTAGTTGTATTGGGAGGTGAAATAGTGCCATTTCCCCAAGGGTCGAATTGGGGATTTTTGCAGTTGAATGGGAGAGGGTGAGAACATTTGTAATAATCCATTAATAGTGCATATGAGACTTTAATAAAATACTTAACACATTACGTACCTCTGTTCATAAATTTGAGTGGGTTTGGAGGCATTTGGGAAGCCATTTTCAGTACTTACCGCAGGGGGATTTGAACCCCAAATTACTAGTAAAATTGCATAATTGGTTCAGAATCTTAAGAGAGTTTGCAGAGGTATTTTGGTGGACATATGTCATCCATAAACATCATATTCAAGTTCTAATATCATTCATACACCTTCCTTGAATATTTGAAGGCATTTGGAGTCAATTTGAGACCTAGAGACCAATACTAGTAAAAGGAAAATCACTAGTAAAGTTACCTACATTGATCAGAATTGAAAGAGGATTTGCAGAAGTATTTTAAAGGTCCAAAGGCATCCCTGAAACACATATTTATGTTCTAATATCATTCATATACCTTCTCAGAAGATTTGGGATCATTTGGGGCAAATTTGGGACCTAGAGATCAAAACTAGTCAAAGGTCTAACTAGGGAAAAAAGTGAAAAATTGCCATTTTAATAAAATTCCTAACAAGGGACATTACAGTGGTATCAGAGCATGGTCCTTGCACCTATGGATTAGGTACATACATTCAAGAATAATTGGCAGCCATGTCTTACTATTATGATGAATCCTATGAGTACAATTCTTATGAGGAATATGCAGATGCTTATGAGCAATATGAAGCAGAATGTGAATGGTACGAGGAAGAGGTGCCATCATGCAACACTTTTTACAATTTTAGGAGAAATGAAGATTATTCTTATGACTTTAGATCTAATGAATATGAGTGTGTCACACCAACCAAGGATAATTCTATGAGCGAGTTCCAAAGATGGAGAGAAAAATATAAAACCTTGCCCCAACAATATAAAAAATATCAAGAATATCTTGCTTCGAGCAAAAATACACAAAATGCCATGTTTTTTGAGTACTATGCTCAACATGTTTTTGAAAATAGGCCCAAAAATGAAGATGTGGAGTTAGTGAAGAAAGGTTTATGCCCTTCTTGTAAAAACCCTTGGAGCGAGTATCATATATGTGTGCATGAAATGATGTCCTCCTTGATGAGAGCTTTCGAGATTTATTCAAGAAGAGATTCCAAATATACTGATCCTAAGGAAAAAAAGGGGCAAAATGCATCAGCTTGCTTTAAGGAGAAAAAGGAAGAGACATCACAAGAGCATGAAGAATATTCTATTGAAAATATGGAAGATTATTTCGAGACACCTAGCTTAGACATGAACCAAAGAGCATCTACTGATGGATGCTTAAACTATGAAGGAGTACCTACTGATGGGTGCTCACACCTCTATGTTGGTGACATAGAGATCACTTTTGAAAGTGTTTCTACAAGTACAAGTTTCATTAAGCATGATAATGAAAACCTTGTAGCAGTTGAAGAAGAACCAAGATCAACTTCCCCATCACCACTTGAGCTTCATGAAGTTGGTCCAAGAAAAAATGAAGAAGATGAGGAGGTTCATTTGCAAGAGCCTCATTTTCTTGAAGGGTCCTTAAAGATGAATGAAAAGAAGATCCAAGAGTCCCTCAGCATTCTCCATGACACTCAAGCATTGGTGTCAAATTCTTGTTGGAGAGCTACTTCATTGGAGGAAACATCCTTCCTTGAAGACATGGAGAAGATTCAAAGAGCAATGCGCCACATCAAAGGTAATTTCATGTCTTTGCTTTTTGATAGAAACCATTTGTTTGAGCTTAATGAATTGTTACATGATGCATACTTGAAGAATAATGAGGATATTCATAAGCTCACAATTCAAAATGAGCAACTTCTTGAAAAGTTGCAAGATACTTGTTTTTCCTCCTATGTTTCAGATTGTCAAATGGTAGATTGTTTGGAGGATTCGCATGACATGGTGGATCATGAGAAATGTGAGAATTTGAATGTGCTTAATGTGTTTGAAGATGAACTTGAAGAGATCCAAACACTTGATGTGGTGGAAGAGGAACTTGAATTGTCTCTTGATGAAGGTTATGCAATTTTTAAAGAAGAGCATGATTCCTCTACATTGGAACCAATCTATGACAAAGGTTTCCCACTTTTGAAGGAGCTGCATGATACTGCCCGATCCTTCCCGTGATGAAACTTCTACACTTTTTGATCATTTGGGTGAGTTAGTTCATTCTCCTATATCCTACAATTCCATGTTTTGCAGTATTAGTCTCAATGAAGTATGGGTGAAAGGGTTCTTTTTGATGGTGCCACATGAGGAGTATGGAACTCCTAGATTTACCTTTTATGATGACATGGTTGGAGCACATTCTTATTCACATTTGCAACAACATTATTTGTCACTTTATGATGATGCAAATCTACATGGATGCACCTATGATATGCATTTGAGTCACTTGAAGACTCATGGTTTTTCTTGCTCAACACTTTATTCATTTGATGTTGGAGGAACTTCATCCAACACTTGGGAGAATAGATTTATGATTGGAGAACATTTTTGTTGGAAGCCACATACTTTGTTATATTTTTATGATTCTCACATTCATGTATGTATGGGTGAGACTTCTTTGAGTCATTTGAAGTCTCCTTGTTTTTTCTACTCATTATTTGGTTCAGATTTTAGTGGAGTTTCTTCATTTACTTTTTGGATGAAAGAATACATGGATGAATATTTTGATGCATATCACATCCTTTTGGAGCAGCATTATAGGACATGGGATCCTCACCTATGTCATTGGAGCAGATTTGATTGGTCACTTGAAGCTTGTATGCAATTGGAAAATGGTGTTCTACTTGCTTGGAGGTATAAGCATTTTCATGACTCTTTGATGAAGCATATCCTTGATGTACATTTTCATTATGTTGTTATGTACTTTGATGATATATATTTGGTACTCATGATGTTTGGAAAAATGCATACAAGAAAATGGGATCCAGGAATCCTCTTATCTAATGGTGTGGGTTGGAGAGCACTCTTAATTGTTGGGGTGCAATACAAGCAATGGGACCCTGGAATAATTTTTGTCTCATTGGTTTCATTTTTTGGGGGGAAGCAAGTAGTATGGGAGATGGATTCCCCAGTTAATAAAGTGATTTTAATCAGAGTAGTGCAGCAGCAAGCATGGTGGTTCCTCTCTAAAATCTTCAAGGAAACTCAAAGACTCAAGGTTGGGCAATTCAATGGCAACTTCAAAGAATTATACAGGAAGTAGGTTCTTCAACACCCATGTTTGAAATTGCTTGAGGACAAGCAATATTGCAAAGGGAGGATTTGTCATGTCCCAAATTTGGAATTGGGTCACAATGGCCTAATCACATTGGCCATATTCATTAGAGTTTGTAAAATTGATGTTAAAGGTCAAATAATTGCCAAGGAGGAAAATTAATAGTTTCCTAGGTTTGGGGTGGAAGCTTTGGGATTTGGAATAATGGGGATAATAAATGATGTTTGAACATTAGAGTAGCATAAATATTTAATAAAGGATCTAAATAAATATATACAAGTGAAAATCAAAGTGGCATTTGATCATGAAGACACATGGAGGAAGTGGGATCCACATATGGCTAGATTTCCCCACTACACTTGGCATCATTCTCTCACCAATTCGAATTCAAGGTGAATGGTAACATACTTGGGGGATTCTAAAAGGTATTATTCATGGCATGACTCATCCAAGGTCGAAATATAGAGGAAGAGTAACTCCAATAGAAGAGGAAGAGGCAATTTGGAGTTAGTGAGACACTTGGGCTAGATTCCCTAGCTCTATGACAACAATGATGAAGATGCTATGACAACTATGACACAAATCAGACCTGAAGGCTGAAATATGACATATATGACATGTCAGGGCTAAAAATAGACTCCAAGAGGGCGCTCAAGGGTGTTAGGGAAGTTAAGATGCTTCCACATGTGATTTGGTGGAAGTGGGAAACTAGGAATTGTTGTACAAGTGGCGTTCTTTGGAATCTCTTCCCAACTTGAGTTGGCATGAGTCTCTTGGAAGGAATTCGACCCATGGAGGACATTAGAACTTTATAAATGTCAATAACAAAGAATGAAACCAGCTTTTGATCATTTGTAGAATTTGCAATTGCATTTATGAAGAGGGAGAACTAGTGGATGACTAGTTTCTTGCCTTAGCCAATTTCGAGGGTGAAAGATTCCCATCCAAGTTGGTAATTGGAAAGGCCATTCAGAACTTTCATTTGGAGCTTTAATGGAGTCTTTATTTGCAGGTGTAAGCTACAGGGCAGCTCATGGTTTCTTCTATTGCAGCTCACTCCTTCAACCATTTCCAGTTTTGATGGCATATTCTTGATCCTTGAGGGAGGGCATTTTTGGTGAGCTATTGTACTCTTTGGGGAAGCTTTTAATGCCCCATTTATTTTGTAATATTAAGTAAATACTCTGTTCTTAATCTCCAAAATGTTTCAGGTCGAAATTCCAAGTAGAAATGTATAAATTTCATTTTTAATGGAAGAACAATGCCATTTCTCCACTACCTTGTTGTGAGCCAACGTATTGATGATGATTTCGAATGAACGGATGATTCTATGATATATTTGTGATAAATATACTGCCATGGATGTCTTCTACAAGTTTCATGTACTGTACTTGAGCATTTGAAGCATTTTTACTCAGTTTAGTTGTATTGGGAGGTGAAATAGTGCCATTTCCCCAAGGGTCAAATTGGGGATTTTTGCAGTTGAATGGGAGAGGGTGAGAACATTTGTAATAATCCATTAATAGTGAATATGAGACTTTAATAAAATAATTAACACATTACATACCTCTGTTCATAAATTTGAGTGGGTTTGGAGGCATTTGGGAAGCCATTTTCAGTACTTACCCCAGGGGGATTTGAACCCCAAATTACTAGTAAAATTGCATAATTGGTTCAGAATCTTAAGAGAGTTTGCAGAGGTATTTTGGTGGAAATATGTCATCCATAAGAATCATATTCAAGTTCTAATATCATTCATACACCTTCCTTGAATATTTGAAGGCATTTGGAGTCAATTTGAGACCTAGAGACCAATACTAGTGAAAGGAAAATCACTAGTAAAGTTACCTACATTGATCAGAATTGAAAGAGGATTTGCAGAAGTATTTTAAAGGTCCAAAGGCATCCTTGAAACACATATTTATGTTCTAATATCATTCATATACCTTCTCAGAAGATTTGGGATCATTTGGGGCAAATTTGGGACCTAGAGATCAAAACTAGTCAAAGGTCTAACTAGGGAAAAAAGTGAAAAATTGCCATTTTAATAAAATTCCTAACAAGGGACATTACAGTGGTATCAGAGCATGGTCCTTGCACCTATGGATTAGGTACATACATTCAAGAATAATTGGCAGCCATGTCTTACTATTATGATGAATCCAATGAGTAGAATTCTTATGAGGAATATGCAGATGCTTATGAGCAATATGAAGCAGAATGTGAATGGTACGAGGAAGAGGTGCCATCATGCAACACTTATTACACTTTTAGGAGAAATGAAGATTATTTTTATGACTTTAGATCTGATGAATATGAGTGTGTCACACCAACCAAGGATAATTCTATGAGCGAGTTCCAAAGATGGAGAGAAAAATATAAAACCTTGCCCCAACAATATCAAAAATATCAAGAATATCTTGCTTCGAGCAAAAATACACAAAATGCCATGTCTTTTGAGTACTATGCTCAACATGTTTTTGAAAATAGGCCCAAAAATGAAGATGTGGAGTTAGTGAAGAAAGGTTTATGCCCTTCTTGTAAAAACCCTTGGAGCGAGTATCATATATGTGTGCATGAAATGATGTCCTCCTTGAGGAGAGCTTTCGAGATTTATTCAAGAAGAGATTCCAAATATACTGATCCTAAGGAAAACAAGGGGCAAAATGCATCAGCTTGCTTTAAGGAGCAAAAGGAAGAGACATCACAAGAGCATGAAGAAGATTCTATTGAAAATATGGAAGATCATTTCGAGACACCTAGCTTAGACATGAACAAAAGAGCATCTACTGATGGATGCTTAAACTATGAAGGAGTACCTACTGATGGGTGCTCACACCTCTATGTTGGTGACATAGAGATCACTTTTGAAAGTGTTTCTACAAGTACAAGTTTCATTAAGTATGATAATGAAAACCTTGTAGCAGTTGAAGAAGAACCAAGATCAACTTCCCCATCACCACTTGAGCTTCATGAAGTTGGTCCAAGAAAAAATGAAGAAGATGAGGAGGTTCATTTGCAAGAGCCTCATTTTCTTGAAGGGTCCTTAAAGATGAATGAAAAGAAGATCCAAGAGTCCCTCAGCATTCTCCATGACACTCAAGCATTGGTGTCAAATTATTGTTGGAGAGCTACTTCATTGGAGGAAACATCATTCCTCGAAGACATGGAGAAGATTCAAAGAGCAATGCGCCACATCAAAGGTAATTTCATGTCTTTGCTTTTTGATAGAAACCATTTTTTTTAGCTTAATGAATTGTTACATGATGCATACTTTAAGAATAATGAGGATATTCATAAGCTCACAATTCAAAATGAGCAACTTCTTGAAAAGTTGCAAGATACTTGTTTTTCCTCCTATGTTTTAGATTGTCAAATGGTAGATTGTTTGGAGGATTCTCATGACATGGTGGATCATGAGAAATGTGAGAATTTGAATGTGCTTAATGTGTTTGAAGATGAACTTGAAGAGATCCAAATACTTGATGTGGTGGAAGAGGAACTTGAATTGTCTCTTGATGAAGGTTATGCAATTTTTAAAGAAGAGCATGATTCGTCTACATTGGAACTAATCTATGACAAAGGTTTCCCACTTTTGAAGGAGCTGCATGATACTGCCCACATGGATCCTTCCCATGATGAACATCTGCCCTTTTTGATCATTTGGGTGAGTTAGTTCATTCTCCTAAATCCTACAATTCCATGTTTTGCAGTATTAGTCTCAATGAAGTATGGGTGAAAGGGTTCTTTTTGATGGTGCCACATGAGGAGTATGGAACTCCTAGATTTACCTTTTATGATGACATGGTTGGAGCACATTCTTATTCACATTTGCAACAACATTATTTGTCACTTTATGATGATGAAAATCTACATGGATGCACCTATGATATGCATTTGAGTCACTTGAAGACTCATAGTTTTTCTTGCTCAACACTTGATTCATTTGATGTTGGAGGAACTTCATCCAACACTTGGGAGAATAGATTTATGATTGGAGAACATTTTTGTTGGCAGCCACATACTTTGTTATACTTTTATGATTCTCACATTCATGGATGTATGGGTGAGACTTCTTTGAGTCATTTGAAGTCTCCTTGTTTTTTCTACTCATTATTTGGTTCAGATTTTAGTGGAGTTTTTTCATTCACTTCTTGGATGAAAGAATACATGGCTGAATATTTTGATGCATATCACATCCTTTTGGAGCAGCATTATAGGACATGGGATCCTCACCTATGTCATTGGAGCAGATTTGATTGGTCACTTGAAGCTTGTATGCAATTGGAAAATGGTGTTCTACTTGCTTGGAGGTATAAGCATTTTCATGACTCTTTGATGAAGCATATCCTTGATGTACATTTTCATTATGTTGTTATGTAATTTGATGATATATATTTGGTACTCATGATGTTTGAAAAAATGCATACAAGAAAATGGGATCCAGGAATCCTCTTATCTAATGGTGTGGGTTGGAGAGCACTCTTAATTGTTGGGGTGCAATACAAGCAATGGGACCCTGGAATAATTTTTGTCTCATTGGTTTCATTTTTTGGGGGGAAGCAAGTAGTATGGGAGATGGATTCCCCAGTTAATAAAGTGATTTTAATCAGAGTAGTGCAGCAGCAAGCATGGTGGTTCCTCTCTAAAATCTTCAAGGAAACTCAAAGACTCAAGGTTGGGCAATTCAATGGCAACTTCAAAGAATTATACAGGAAGCAGGTTCTTCAACACCCATGTTTGAAATTGCTTGAGGACAAGCAATATTGGGAAGGGAGGATTTGTCATGTCCCAAATTTGGAATTGGGTCACGATGGCCTAATCACATTGGCCATATTCATTAGAGTTTGTAAAATTGATGTTAAAGGTCAAATAATTGCCAAGGAGGAAAATTACTAGTTTCCTAGGTTTGGTGTGGAAGCTTTGGGATTTGGAATAATGGGGATAATAAATGATGTTTGAACATTAGAGTGGCATAAATATTTAATAAATGATCTAAATAAATATATACAAGTGAAAATCAAAGTGGCATTTGATCATGAAGACACATGGAGGAAGTGGGACCCACATATGGCTAGATTTCCCCACTACACTTGGCATCATTCTCTCACCAATTCGAGTTCAAGGTGAATGGTAACATACTTGGGGGATTCCAAAAGGTATTATTCATGGCATGACTCATCCAAGGTCGAAATATAGAGGAAGATTAACTCCCATGGAAGAGGAAGAGGCAATTTGGAGTTAGTGAGACACTTGGGCTAGATTCCCTAGCTCTATGACAACAATGATGAAGATGCTATGACAACTATGACACAAATCAGACCTGAAGGCTGACATATGACATATATGACATGTCAGGGCTAAAAATAGACTCCAAGAGGGTGCTCAAGGGTGTTAGGGAAGTTAAGATGCTTCCACATGTGATTTGGTGGAAGTGGGAAACTAGGAATTGTTGTACAAGTGGCGTTCTTTGGAATCTCTTCCCAACTTGAGTTGGCATGAGTCTCTTGGAAGGAATTCGACCCATGGAGGACATTAGAACTTTATAGATGTCAATAACAAAGAATGAAACCAGCTTTTGATCATTTGTAGAATTTGCAATTGCATTTGTGAAGAGGGAGAGCTAGTGGATGACTAGTTTCTTGCCTTAGCCAATTTCGAGGGTGAAAGATTCCCATCCAAGTTGGTAATTGGAAAGGCCATTCAGAACTTTCATTTGGAGCTTAAATGGAGTCTTTATTTGTAGGTGTAAGCTACAGGGCAGCTCATGGTTTCTTCTATTGCAGCTCACTCCTTCAACCATTTCCAGTTTTGATGGCATATTCTTGATCCTTGAGGGAGGGCATTTTTGGTGAGCTATTGTACTCTTTGTTTAAGATTTTAATGCCCCATTTATTTTGTAATATTAATTAAATACTCTGTTCTTCATCTCCAAAAATTTTCAGGTCGAAATTCCAAGTAGAAATGTATAAATCTCATTTTTAATGGAAGAACAATGCCATTTCCCCACTACCTTGTTGTGAGCCAATGTATTGATGATGATTTCGAATGAACGGATGATTCTATGATATATTTGTGATCAATATACTGCCATGGATGTCTTCTACAAGTTTCATGTACTGTACTTTGTGCATTTGAAGCATTTTTACTCAGTTTAGTTGTATTGGGAGGTGAAATAGTGCCATTTCCCTAAGGGTCGAATTGGGGATTTTTGCAGTTGAATGGGAGAGGGTGAGAACATTTGCAATAATCCATTAATAGTGCATATGAGACTTTAATAAAATACTTAACACATTACATACCTATGTTCATAAATTTGAGTGGGTTTGGAGGCATTTGGGAAGCCATTTTCAGTACTTACCCCAGGGGGATTTGAATCCCAAATTACTAGTAAAATTGCATAATTGGTTCAGAATCTTAAGAGAGTTTGCAGAGGTATTTTTGTGGACATATGTCATCCATAAAAATCATATTCAAGTTCTAATATCATTCATACACCTTCCTTGAATATTTGAAGGCATTTGGAATCAATTTGAGACCTAGTGACCAATACTAGTCAAAGGAAAATCACTAGTAAAGTTACCTACATTGATCAGAATAGAAAGAGCATTTGCAGAAGTATTTTAAAGGTCCAAAGGCATCCCTGAAACACATATTTATGTTCTAATATCATTCATATACCTTCTCAGAATATTTGGGATCATTTGGGGCAAATTTGGGACCTAGAGATCAAAACTAGTCAAAGGTCTAACTAGGGAAAAAAGTGAAAAATTGCCATTTTAATAAAATTCCTAACAAGGGACATTACAGTGGTATCAGAGCATGGTCCTTGCACCTATGGATTAGGTACATACATTCAAGAATAATTGGCAGCCATGTCTTACTATTATGATGAATCCTATGAGTACAATTCTTATGAGGAATATGCAGATGCTTATGAGCAATATGAAGCAGAATGTGAATGGTACGAGGAAGAGGTGCCATCATGCAACACTTTTTACAATTTTAGGAGAAATGAAGATTATTCTTATGACTTTAGATCTAATGAATATGAGTGTGTCACACCAACCAAGGATAATTCTATGAGCGAGTTCCAAAGATGGAGAGAAAAATATAAAACCTTGCCCCAACAATATAAAAAATATCAAGAATATCTTGCTTAGAGCAAAAATACACAAAATGCCATGTCTTTTGAGTACTATGCTCAACATGTTTTTGAAAATAGGCCAAAAAATGAAGATGTGGAGTTAGTGAAGAAAGGTTTATGCCCTTCTTGTAAAAACCCTTGGAGCGAGTATCATATATGTATGCATGAAATGATGTCCTCCTTGAGGAGAGCTTTCGAGATTTATTCAAGAAGAAATTCCAAATATACTGATCCCAAGTAAAACAAGGGGCAAAATGCATCAACTTGCTTTAAGGAGAAAAAGGAAGATACATCACAAGAGCATGAAGAAGATTATATTGAAAATATGGAAGATCATTTCGAGACACCTAGCTTAGACATGAACCAAAGAGCATCTCCTGATGGATGCTTAAACTATGAAGGAGTACCTACTGATGGGTGCTCACACCTCTATGTTGGTGACATAGAGATCACTTTTGAAAGTGTTTCTACAAGTACAAGTTTCATTAAGCATGATAATGAAAACCTTGTAGCAGTTGAAGAAGAACCAAGATCAACTTCCCCATCACCACTTGAGCTTCATGAAGTTGGTCCAAGAAAAAATGAAGAAGATGAGGAGGTTCATTTGCAAGAGCCTCATTTTCTTGAAGGGTCCTTAAAGATGAATGAAAAGAAGATCCAAGAGTCCCTCAGCATTCTCCATGACACTCAAGCATTGGTGTCAAATTCTTGTTGGAGAGCTACTTCATTGGAGGAAACATCCTTCCTTGAAGACATGGAGAAGATTCAAAGAGCAATGCGCCACATCAAAGGTAATTTCATGTCTTTGCTTTTTGATAGAAACCATTTGTTTGAGCTTAATGAATTGTTACATGATGCATACTTGAAGAATAATGAGGATATTCATAAGCTCACAATTCAAAATGGGCAACTTCTTGAAAAGTTGCAAGATACTTGTTTTTCCTCCTATGTTTCAGATTGTCAAATGGTAGATTGTTTGGAGGATTCTCATGACATGGTGGATCATGAGAAATGTGAGAATTTGAATGTGCTTGATGCGTTTGAAGATGAACTTGAAGAGATCCAAACAATTGATGTGGTGGAAGAGGAACTTGAATTGTCTCTTGATGAAGGTTATGCAATTTTTAAAGAAGAGCATGATTCCTCTACATTGGAACCAATCTATGACAAAGGTTTCCCACTTTTGAAGGAGCTGCATGATACTGCCCACATGGATCCTTCCCGGGATGAAACTTCTGCACTTTTTGATCATTTGGGTGAGTTAGTTCATTCTCCTACATCCTACAATTCCATGTTTTGCAGTATTAGTCTCAATGAAGTATGGGTGAAAGGGTTCTTTTTGATGGTGCCACATGAGGAGTATGGAACTCCTAGATTTACCTTTTATGATGACATGGTTGGAGCACATTCTTATTCACATTTGCAACAACATTATTTATCACTTTATGATGATGAAAATCTACATGGATGCACCTATGATATGCATTTGAGTCACTTGAAGACTCATGGTTTTTCTTGCTCAACACTTGATTCATTTGATGTTGGAGGAACTTCATCCAACACTTGGGAGAATAGATTTATGATTGGAGAAAATTTTTGTTTGCAGCCACATACTTTGTTATATTTTTATGATTCTCACATTCATGGATGTATGGGTGAGACTTCTTTGAGTCATTTGAAGTCTCCTTGTTTTTTCTACTCATTATTTGGTTCAGATTTTAGTGGAGTTTCTTCATTCACTTCTTGGATGAAAGAATACATGGCTGAATATTTTGATGCATATCACATCCTTTTGGAGCAGCATTATAGGACATGGGATCCTCACCTATGTCATTGGAGCAGATTTGATTGGTCACTTGAAGCTTGTATGCAATTGGAAAATGGTGTTCTACTTGCTTGGAGGTATAAGCATTTTCATGACTCTTTGATGAAGCATATCCTTGATGTACATTTTCATTATGTTGTTATGTACTTTGATGATATATATTTGGTACTCATGATGTTTGGAAAAATGCATACAAGAAAATGGGATCCAGGAATCCTCTTATCTAATGGTGTGGGTTGGAGAGCACTCTTAATTGTTGGGGTGCAATACAAGCAATGGGACCCTGGAATAATTTTTGTCTCATTGGTTTCATTTTTTTGGGGGAAGCAAGTAGTATGGGAGATGGATTCCCCAGTTAATAAAGTGATTTTAATCAGAGTAGTGCAACAGCAAGCATGGTGGTTCCTCTCTAAAATCTTCAAGGAAACTCAAAGACTCAAGGTTGGGCAATTCAATGGCAACTTCAAAGAATTATACAGGAAGCAAGTTCTTCAACACCCATGTTTGAAATTGCTTGAGGACAAGCAATATTGGGAAGGGAGGATTTGTGATGTCCCAAATTTGGTATTGGGTCACAATGGCCTAATCACATTGGCCATATTCATTAGAGTTTGTAAAATTGATGTTAAAGGTCAAATAATTGCCAAGGAGGAAAATTACTAGTTTCCTAGGTTTGGGGTGGAAGCTTTGGGATTTGAAATAATGGGGATAATAAATGATGTTTGAACATTAGAGTGGCATAAATATTTAATAAAGGATCTAAATAAATATATACAAGTGAAAATCAAAGTGGCATTTGATCATGAAGACACATGGAGGAAGTGGGACCCACATATGGCTAGATTTCCCCACTACACTTGGCATCATTCTCTCACCAATTCGAATTCAAGGTGAATGGTAACATACTTGGGGGATTCCAAAAGGTATTATTCATGGCATGACTCATCCAAGGTCAAAATATAGAGGAAGAGTAACTCCCATGGAAGAGGAAGAGGCAATTTGGAGTTAGTGAGACACTTGGGCTAGATTCCCTAGCTCTATGACAACAATGATGAAGATGATATGACACCTATGACACAAATCAGACCGGAAGGATGACATATGACATATATGACATGTCAGGGCTAAAAATAGACTCCAAGAGGGCGCTCAAGGGTATTAGGGAAGCTAAGATGCTTCCACATGTGATTTGGTGGAAGTGGGAAACTAGGAATTGTTGTACAAGTGGCGTTCTTTGGAATCTCTTCCCAACTTGAGTTGGCATGAGTCTCTTGGAAGGAATTCGACCCATGGAGGACATTAGAACTTTATAAATGTCTATAAGAAAGAATGAAACCAGCTTTTGATCATTTGTAGAATTTGCAATTGCATTTGTGAAGAGGGAGAGCTAGTGGATGACTAGTTTCTTGCCTTAGCCAATTTCGAGAGTGAAAGATTCCCATCCAAGTTGGTAATTGGAAAGGCCATTCAGACGTTTCATTTGGAGCTTTAATGGAGTCTTTATTTGTAGGTGTATGCTACAGGGCATCTCATGGTTTCTTCTATTGCAGCTCACTCCTTCAACCATTTCCAGTTTTGATGGCATATTCTTGATCCTTGAGGGAGGGCATTTTTGGTGAGATATTGTACTCTTTGGGGAAGCTTTTAATGCCCCATTACTTTTGTAATATAAAATAAATACTATGTTATTCATCTCCAAAAATTTTCAGGTCGAAATTTTAAGTAGAAATGTATAAATCTCATTTTTAATGGAAGAACAATGCCATTTCCCCACTACCTTGTTGTGAGCCAATGTATTGATGATGATTTCGAATGAATGGATGATTCTATGATATATTTGTGATAAATATACTGCCATGTATTTCTTATACAAGTTTCATTTACTGTACTTGAGCATTTGAAGCATTTTTACTCAGTTTAGTTGTATTGGGATGTGAAATAGTGCCATTTCCCCAAGGGTCGAATTGGGGATTTTTGCAGTTGAATGGGAGAGGGTGAGAACAGTTGTAATAATCTATTAATAGTGCATATGAGACTTTAATAAAATAATTAACACATTACATACCTCTTTTCATAAATTTGAGTGGGTTTGGAAGCATTTGGGAAGCCATTTTCAGTACTTACCCCAATGAGATTTAAACCCCAAATTACTAGTAAAATTGCATAATTGGTTCAGAATCTTAATAGAGTTTGCAGAGGTATTTTGGTGGACATATGTCATCCATAAACATCATATTCAAGTTCTAATATCATTCATACACCTTCCTTGAAGATTTGAAGGCATTTGGAGTCAATTTGAGACCTAGAGACCAATACTAGTCAAAGGAAAATCACTAGTAAAGTTACCTACATTGATCAGAATTGAAAGAGGATTTGCAGAAGTATTTTAAAGGTCCAAAGGCATCCCTGAAACACATATTTATGTTCTAATATCATTCATATACCTTCTCAGAATATTTGGGATCATTTGGGGCAAATTTGGGACCTAGAGATCAAAACTAGTCAAAGGTCTAACTAGGAAAAAAAGTGAAAAATTGCCATTTTAATAAAATTCCTAACAAGGGACATTACACCTTTGCACCAACATTTAGAATTTTAAGGAGGCACACCTTTCAATATGAGCAGGGAGTTTCCTTGTGATTTTCCCAAGTAGATTCCCACTATTGACACAGATTTGAGGGTGCATTACATCATTGATCTTTCTACACAATAAGGGAGAGAAGGAAAGGGAGAGAACATTGATTCGACACTATTGAATTTGAATACATTTTCCATGGTGGGTTTTGATGTACATTATGTTTCTTCATTGTCATTGGAATTTATCATTTCTAGCAACATTTGCAATGCCAAAAAGCTTCGAACCTTTTTTACATGTTAATGCATTATTAGGCAATCCACAAAGAGAATATATTTTAGTTGCTTGACTTGCATCATTATCTTTATCAAAATCAATTGAATCACCATAAGTAATTGATAGAAGATTAAGAGTTGATACTTGAGGCATTATTGAAGCAATGTAGACAAAGAATGAATTTTGCATGCCTCAATAAACGTGCAAGCGCGCGCGCACACACATACACACGCGCGCGCGCGCGTGTGTGTATTTATTGTCTGTACTAGGTGAGTTCTCTAGACAAATGAATACTTTGAATGACCTTCAACTTTCAAGCATTATGATATATTTATACAATATTTAGAGAAACAACATCCAATGTAGTAGCAACAAAAGTTAGTTGTGTGCATATTATTCAAATATTAGTATTTGTGGTTGAAATTAGGTTGATTAGGCAACATGTGGTTGTAATCAAACTTTATCACCCAAAAAGGTGGGCATCGTAATATTTCTAATTGAGTTACCATAAATATATATGTATGATATGGAGGGGGTGTTGCTTGAAGATTTCATGGCTTGAGAACACCTCAATATGCTTGACTATGTCTTTGTCAATCACTATATAGGTGAGGAAGATTGAGATGGAGATGGGGCATCTGCACCGACATTTAGAATTTTAAGGAGGCATACCTTTCAATATGAGTAGGGAGTTGCCTTGTGATTTTTCTAAGTAGATTCCCACTATTGACAAAGATTTGAGGGTGCATTACATCATTGAGCCCACTACATAGTAAGGGAGAGAAGAGAAAGGAGGCATAATTGACCTTCACCTCTAGAACATTGATGAATAATCATGGACAAGATCCAACACTATTGAATTTGAATACACTTTCCAATGTGGGATTGATTTAGTTTTATCAAAACCAATTTGGAAGAAAGTGTTTGTGGACATCAGTCAAAATCCATCTTAATTTTAACAATTGTTTAGCATCGTCAATATATTATCACAATTCCAATGACAAGAGTGCCATGTGGTAGGTTTTGATGCGCATTATGTTTCTTCATTGTCATTGGAATTTATCAATTCTAACAACATTTGCAATGTCAAAAAGCTCTGAACCTTTTTACATGTTAATTCATTATTAGGCAACCCACAAAGAGAATGTATTTTAATTGCTTAACTTGCATCATTATCTTCATCAAAATCCATTAGAGTTGATACTCGAGACATTCTTGAAGCAATGTAGACAATGGATGAATTTGGCATGCCTCCTTAAACATGTGTGTGTGTATACTAGGTGAGTTCTTTAGACAAATGAATGAAGATGACAAGTACTGTAACACCACTGGTTTGGAACCCCTAGTCTGACTATGCCAAGTTGTAACTATAGTTATAAATGCCCGCAAGACTGAACATATTGTATTTTTGTAAATATTAATACTAAAAAAATACACAACTGGTTGTGCGGAGACAATACTCTGAAAAGATCGGGGACTTGTGTATTCACCATAGACAGTAAGGGGGTTAGACGTATTAGGTGGGAGACTATGTTATGACCCTGTTAAATATTTAAGCCCCTAAAGTTTTTCCCAAGTCTTAAACCCATTTAAATGATATTTATAAAATCATAATTAATATTTAATTATGATTAAGTGGGGAGAGAGAGAGACCCCATGTGGTTCCAATGTGGGATTGATTTAGTTTTATCAAAACCACATTGGAAGAAAGTGTTTGTGGACATTAGACAAAATCCATCTTACCATGTGGGATTGATTTAGTTTTATCAAAACCACATTGGAAGAAAGTGTTTGTGGACATCAGACAAAATCCATCTTAATTTTAACAATTGTTTAGCATCGCCAATATATTATCACAATTCCAATGACAAGAGTGCCATGTGGTAGGTTTTGATGCGCATTATGTTTCTTCATTGTCATTGGAATTTATCAATTCTAACAACATTTGCAATGGCAAAAAGCTCTGAACCTTTTTTACATGTTAATGCATTATTAGGCAACCCACAAAGAGAATATATTTTAATTGCTTAACTTGCATCATTATCTTCATCAAAATCCATTAGAGTTGATACTTGAGACATTCTTGAAGCAATGTAGACAATGGATGAATTTGGCATGCCTCCTTAAACATGTGTGTGTGTGTGTACTAGGTGAGTTCTCTAGACAAATGAATGAAGATGACAAGTACTGTAACACCCCTGGTTTGGAACCCCTAGTCTGACTATGCCAAGTTGTAACTATAGTTATAAATGCCTGCAAGAATGAACATATTGTATTTTTGTAAATATTAATATTAAAAAAATCCCCAATTGGTTGTGCTGAGACAATATGCTGAAAAGATCGGGGACTTGTGTATTCACCATAGACAGTAAGGGGGTTAGATGTCTTAGGTGGGAGACTATGACATCTAAGCCCCTAAATTTTTCCCAAGTCTTAAACCCATTTAAATGAAATCATAATTAAAATTTAATTATGATTAAGTGGGGGGAGAGAGAGAGCCCATGTGGTTCCAAAGTTGCATGCTTGAATTATGCATGGATGAGAAAAGTAATGGTGTACCATTTTGTGCGTGTGGGGAAGAAGCTTGAATTTAGAGAGAATTTCCCATGCCTGGATATGTTGAAGAGAACAGGGGAGAAAATTATTATTCCAAAACAAAAACTGAAATGAATCCCTGAACATGTGAGCCATTTTGTTAATAAATTTATGTTGTAGATATGTCCATTTTGTCTCTGGTCACCCCAGTAAAGTGGAAAATGGTGTATGCAATTGACTTGGTGGATTTACGAGCACAGATGGCAGCGATGTGTTTCATTGTTGTGCAATCAGAAGGAAATCAAGGAGGTTAAGTGCACTGCTTGGCATAGAATTGGTATTTAATCCAATTTTCTTGATTGCCAAGTGTAAATTCTGAAAAGTTCGTGAATTGGTGAGAAGTTTGTTTGGTGAATGCACAAGTCTTAGCTTGGGGGTGGTGTTCTACTGAGAGATTAACGAGTAGAATTACCTATGGTTGGGTGGAGCGTGGAAGCCACACAACCACTTTCCAATTCAAGTGTTCAAGAGATAAGTTTATTTCATGAGAATGGTGTTATTAACTTTCAATAATATTTTGTGATAAAAATTTGCCATGGTTTTCTATTTAAATTTCTAGGTTTATAATTAAAATTTTTATTGGGATTATGTCGAAGAGTATAATGCCGAAAACTAATATGAGTGGATAAATAAGTAGGAATCTCATTCATTTTGTTAGTTTTTCTTAAGTTGCATCATTATTTGCAAATAGTTAAATTTTAGTGCAAAGGCTTGTGTTAAATTGCTAGTTCTGCTGCCCTTGTGTTCTTATTGTGCAACTCCTAAGTTAGATGAAATGGTTATAACGAGGTAAGTGATGTCTTACTGCCCAATAAATGCTCATGTCCTAATTTATCTTAATGGATAAGTTAAATAGGATATTATGCGTTAAACTTGCTTGTAGTGCTTTGCATTAATAAGAAATTTGTAAACCAAAAGTTTGTTTGGTTGTTAAAACGATTGGCTGATTTGGTTTATTAAAACTACAAGCATTTAAGTCCTAATTTTGTTTATTAATTAATTTGTAAACAAAACCATGTGTTAAGGCAGGTTTTTAGGTGTTTTTTCTTAAGTGGTATTATTGTTTGAAAAGCATGGGCTGAAATTTATAATTCTAAAGACTTTGAATGTTTCCGTCCAAGTCTAAGTAGAACTTTGGTTATTTTATAAAAACCATGAAAAAATTATGAGTGGAATTGGTTTTTAATTTATAAGTTTTGGAATTGTAGGATTATATACAAATTCAATGAGTTGAATTAGTATATGGTATGTAATACAATATGACAATTACTTTTTATGTTAAGAAATATTGCTAAATATTTTCCTAAAAATTTATGGAAACCCCATTGCAAAGTAAATTTATGGAACATGTTGAGAATCAATGTTTTTATTTCATTGTTTTAAATATGTAATACAATATTTGAGGAGTGACTATGTATATAACCTTAGTTTCCCTTATTCATTTGGTGTGAATCAAATTGCACAATTCATTCCATGCATTGGAATAAATGGTAAATGTTTTTGTGGATTATGTTGAAATTATATTTTCCTTTGTCTTAATAAAATGGAAAAAAATAAACTCGAGGAATGTCTACGTATGAAACTAATATTACCTTGTTTCCTTTATGAAAATATAATGGATAATTTTCTAAGGAAGTTCATAGTGTGAATTTCATTTTCCTGTTGCAGTTCACTCTGTCACAGATCACTCCGTTGCAGTTCACTCTGTCATAGTTCACTCCGTAGCAGTTCACTCTGTTACAGTTCACTCTGTCACAACTCACTCGTTGAAGCTCACTCTGTCACAACTCACTCGTCGAAGCTCACTAAGTCATAGTTCACTCTTCGAAGCCAAAACTTATTATGGTCCACTATTCATATTTAGTAAAAATAATATATTATTGGTATTGATATGGGTGCATAGTTATATGTTTTATTTATGTTGAAGTTAATTTTTGCTTAATAAATAAATGCAAACATATTCCATATGCCAACCTTGTTGAAGATATTTATTTATGTCAAAGTTTATTTTTGTTTAATAAATAAATATAGACATATTCCATATGCCAACCTTGTCGAAGATATTTATTTATGTCGAAGTTAATTTCTGTTTAATTAATAAATATAAACATATTCCATATGCCAACCTTGTCGGAGATATATTTATGTTGAAGCTCTTTATTTATGTCAAAGATAAATTTGTAATAATATCATAATATAAACAAATTTCATATTCTAAAGCTCGTATAATGAGATTATGTTTATGTCGAAGCTTGGGTTTTAATTTTGTTAATATTCCTCGCATGAATGGTAGTTTTGCTTGAAAACATTCGCTGTATTAAGCTAAATACTATGGGTTGTATGGGTGCAGAATTGGATATCGAATTTCCTACACTAAAAACATTAATAATTATTATCATAAATAATTTAGGAGAACCATAGTGCGCGGTCATACTATGCATTATTAAAAGAAATTATGGGTCTTATGGATTAAGCTGAAGCTTCTGCTATTTATTTGTATATATTTTATGCATTCAAATGCATTTGTTATAGGATTGCATATACGAAATACGCATGTAACATTTCATTATTTTATTATTTAAGAAAATTGTGTATTAAGTCTAGTGTGACAGTGGGTGTGTTACAAATTGGTATCAGAGTTGAGGCTACAACTCTCGAACCTTAGGGCGATTTGTTTGCTTTCTGAAATAAAGTATGCATAAATGTATCTATTCACTACAAGATTTGAAGCCAAAATCCAACGACATCCGATGAAAAGGTCCGTGTCGTCGGATTTCACCTTCAAAATAACGAAATTTGATGATTTTTTCTTAAATTGAGCGAAGGGTCCGTCGGATATCTGACGTCCCTTAGATATCCAACGAGGCCCCTGGAATATTGATCAATGTCGTCTGATATCCGACCTAATATTAAGACCGCTGAACTCGGATATCCAACTATCTATTAAGGTTCCCGGGAGTCAGATATCCGACGTCATGTGATATCCCTAGCATGTCGGATATCTGACAGCTACTCTCCAATGGTAACTAAGTTCAAGTCGTCGGATATTTGACGGAAGGTTAAATTTCAAAACCTATAAATATTGAAACATTCCGACATGTTTGCTATACAAGCGACAATTTGCGGAAGTTTTTATATTCGACGAACTGTTTTTCAGCGGACTGTTTTTCATTATTTCCATTGTTTTTGTGATTAAAGCGAGCGAAGTGTGGAGCTTCATTTTCTAATATCGATAATTTTCATTCAAGCTCTTTACGAGAAAAGTTCAACTAGCAATATTCTTGATCCAAACGAAGAAAATCGACAATTGCTTGCTAGATTGTGGGAAGGAGTTGAAAGAAGGGGTGATGGGAAATGCTATTGTCCATGTAGTCAATGCAGGGGCTTTAAGAGGAGAAGAATTTTGATCACAACAGCCACAAAACATTGTAGGGAGCATGGACACGTTGAGGGGTGACATCAATATCATCCATTTGTAAGTTTTGCATTATATATGTTTTTATTTTGATTGCTTTTGTAAATGTATGTATTATTTTAATATTTCTTATATTGACTTATATCTATTGATTGTGGTTTCAATAGATGGAGACTAACATGGACAATAAATATTATTTTAATATTTAATATTTATTATAATAATTTTTCTTTTGTGCATGTTGAATCTAGGGTATAGTAGAATAACTCATTTATTTGTTCATTAGTGAGACTAACCCACTCACTGGGAAAGCACTTAGCTCTCTAGATTTGTGACACTTTCGATCGCGATAATAGAAATAACGACTATATTGGCATGTTGTAATTTCTCTTCTATTTTATCTATAGAAACCATAACATCGTTTATCTTACCTTAGTGGACAGTATGGGAAATTTTGAGTTATATTTGAGTAGCTTTGCTCGGTAATTGGGTCAATTGTTATGTCTCTTGGATAGTTTGGATGCACCTATTTGACCAACAGTACAATTGGCCGTTGTTCTTTTCATCCCAACAGTACAAAATTTGTTACATTTTAAATGCATCACAAAAATGTTTACATTTTGTGTTTGAATTTCTTCTATTAACTTTTATCTATTGATTGTTTCATGTAATTATAAAGGAAAGACATCCTACGACATAGCTTCCGGAGGATGTGCTTCCAGAACAAGTACCGGAGGAACATGGAGCTATGAATATTAATGGATCAGAACAAGTTAATGATCACATTGAAGAAGATGATCATACTGATAACATAGTTGAAGATGATGTTACAAATACTTTGATCCATGATTCATTTAATGTTAGAATGGATGATGATGATGATGATGATCATTTTGATGATATTCATGATATACCTCTTCTTGAGAAGGCATACCAACCCCATTATGAGGGCTCCAAGACAAATCTTCTCTCTGCTATATTGTTGATAATGAACTTGAAGGTTATGACGGTCTTTCAAACATATTAGTCACACGGATGTTAAGGTATGTAATATATTTCATCACATAATATATATGATCGTCTAATAATTTTATTGTTAATTCATATATAAGTCAAATTGATATGGATGAAATGTGTTTCATTAATATTATTTCTATATTATATTAACTAGATTTTTATTTTAATTTGTTGTAGGATGATAGGTGAATATTTGTTACCACCTACAAATATTTTACCTCGCACATATCGAGATTTATCTGCCATCATGAAAGAAATTAGAATGCAATATGAAGCAACTCATGCATGTCCCGATGACCATGTTCTATATTATAATCAGCATGAATTTGAAACAGAATGTCCTGAATGTCATATCAGTAGATATCGAACAGATCAAGTAACAAAAAAGGTAATTTCATAATGACCCATTTTTGCAGTATGTAATTATAAGTTCCACTTTATTTGCATTCAATTTTATGAACTAGTTAATATACTACGCACACATTTTCTCTAAATAATCCAGTCATTTTTTATATAATTATAATTGACATAGATATTCCATCTCTTTATGTAGGTATTCAGACTAAGGGGAAATTTGCATGTCTAGTTTGTGGTCCTAAGATCAAATCTTGTCGTTCAAAAAGCTTAGGAAAGGAGGTGTTTGATGAGTATAGGAATTTCCTCTCTAAGAATCACAGGTATTGAACTACCGAAAAACATCTGTTCAATGGCAAGCAAGAGACTGCATTAAAACCACAGAGAATGACACCTCACATATGGAAGTTGCAATATAATAGAAATCGTCAAGGTACGTATGAATAATCGTATATGAAATGTTATATTGTATTTTTTTATTGTGTGTTGTTTACTGTAATTGACATTGATTTATGTAATTTATTTATAAACTAATATTCATGATTGTCGTTCATGTGATCATGAAGGCATTAATGGGCTTCCATGAGGGATGAAAATTTATCCTAGACAATTTAGTAGGTTTCCCTACTATGAGCACCTACAAATTGCTCATCTATTTGATACAATGCATGTCGGAAAGAATGTGACTGAAACATTATGGCGAATATTGGATGGAAGGAGTGAGAAAGAAAAAATTGTCAAAATTTGCAAAGACATTCAAGATAGCAACCCTGCAATGAAAGACGTCATTCAATTTCATAGAAACGGAGAGCAAATTAATATAAACTCACTTCCATGGATGTTAACAGACCAACAAAGTAATGTTGTAAAAGAAGTCATGCGAAAAATTAAATTTTCCACCGGATTTTGTGCGAACATGAAGAATATCATAACAAAGAAAGATGATTTCGTGGGGGTGAAAACGCACGATTGTCATGTCTTCATGAAGGTAATTATTATGGTATGCATTTAAATATATATATATATATATATATATATATATTTTTTTTTTTTTTTCTTTCTATTCCAGTAAATATGGTTGGTATTTTTGTTTGTCTACTCTTTGTTGAAAAAATGAAATGATTTGTATATTAATGTTACAGTATGTTCTACCTCTCTCTATCCCGGACAACTTCGACAACAATGTCAAGCAAATAATATATAATCTCGGGAAATACATGAGGTAAGTGATGATTTTTTCCATGCGCTTAGTGTTTGTTTAATTCAACATAGAACTTATATTTGATTTTTGTTCTCTAATTCATGTTATGTAATATAATGTTTTTTTCCTTTAATCTCTTGATTGGGTTGTCACGTCACTTGTAGATGGTTTTCATATAAATAATTCCATAAAAAAGACACAAAGTATTGGAGGAGAGAAATTCCTCGTCTCATGTGTGAAATGCAGAAGCATCTACCTTCGGCATTTTTCAATGCAAAGGAACACTACCTCATACACCAAGTTGAGGAGATTGAATTGTGTGGACTTGCGCACTCAAGGTCCATGTGGATGGTTGAGAGGCACTTGAAATTTATGAAGGGTTTGGTCAGACAACGAGCATATGCTGAGGGTTCTATGATGGAGGGATATATGGTATACCAAAACATGTTGTATATTAGTGAATATATTCCTGTATTAGCGTCAAAGCTCAATTTACGTCACATTTGTGATCCAGACTCCAATAAATATTTCGAAGGGGAGTGCCCGAAGGGGAAAGGTAGATCGAGGAAGGTGAAAGGTAATATAACACATTTGACTGTTGATTTTTATGTATATATATCATACATATTCTATTTTTATATTCAATATTTTGCATCAATTTGGAGTGTAGTATACTTTGTTAAGTGACTATACATTTGTATTGAATTTTAATTTTATTGTCATCAAACAGTTGGTCGAGAGTGGGATGCAATTCATTTATATATCGCAAACAATCTTGAATGAATGAAGGTATGGATTGAATGATGTGAACAATCTGGTCATGGAATATCATGGGAAGGTGTGGCTTCATTGGCTAAAGATGCACATCACAATGGAGACACCAATCTAACACAAAGGGAAATCGATTTAGCGAGAGGTTTAAAAGATAAGTAGGTAAGCATATTAATCAACCACACTATTTATTTTTTTGTAAAAAATATTGTCGTTGTACACGCTGATTTTTTTTCCCTATATGGCATTATAAACATGCACTAGTTAATCATAAATATTGGATCATTATGTAATATTTTCTTGTATGGCTTGTTGTAGGTAAAACACCATAAGGCTATGTGGTGCAATGGCTGTAGATATCACATAAAAAAGTTGGATGAAATGAAGAAAACATAAGATTGTGGGATATCTGCAGTCTTTGAGGTGACCAATGTCTCTTCTAGAAGTGACAGACATCCAGAACTCTTTGAAAATCGATACTATGGGTATCTGGAAGACATTATTCAGTGTGACTTTAACTCCTTCAAGGTATTTCAGTTCATTTTCAAATGGTACAGGTGTCGATTGAATCAACGTGATCCCAATAAAATAATTATTGAACATGATAATGGATTTACCATGGTAAATACAAGGTTGTTTGAGCCAGGAACAAAGCCCTATGTTCTTCCAACTCAATGTGAACAGGTATTTTACTATGAGGTTCCAAGTAGAGTGGGTTGGTCATTTTCTCTGAGACACGATCCAAGGGGAAGGTCGGTAAAGTATAATGTAGATGAAGGTAATGAAGACGTTCTCAAAGAAGAAGACGTCGTTGAAGATGATCATGATCAACATGAGTTAGATGATCATGTTCCCAAAGAAGATGTCGAATAATTTCTTGAATTAGATGATGTACCAGACAATGTCCATGAAGATGATATCGACGAAGACATGATGATCGTAACTGACTTCGACGACGATGATGATATGGCCAATCCTTACAATGTTGAATCTGGATCATCGGATGATACAGATGATGACTCGGATGGAGAAGATGATGAAGTCCACTGAAGTGTACGAGGTATATAGTAATATATCTACTCTATATATTTTGATTTAATTTTGCGATAGAAATGTTGAATTTTTTTGCCGGTACGTATAATAAATTAACTGTTTCTTAGCAAGTTTCCATTTTCCTGTATGTTATAATTAGAAACATTGCTTGTTATAGACTATGACAAAAAACAAATTTAATTTTTTTGTACATAGATATTTTTGTCGGGTTATGGGGAATTGAGAGTGATGTGAGGGGGGGGAGAGGCCATAAGAGATTCCACCTTCACGTGGTTGGCCCTGTTTAGTAGATAATATTAAATTATTCTCGAAACAGAGAGAAGCTTAGTAAGGAAATGCACAATTATCATGATAACCCAAATGACATGCTTGATCATGATGATCATCTTCATTGTGATCATCATCGTTGTATGATGATATCCGACGCAACTACCTAGAAAGACCAACGACGTTTGTCATCAGTGGTTTAGCGAGCTCATCGGATATTTCTTTTGAATTTAGAAGTCTGATATTCAACGTGCCTCTTGCTGTCGGTGTTATGGTGAGGTCGTCAGATCCATCATCATCATCTATTTTCCCAAGTTGCAGTTTCCAAGTTGTTTCTCACCAAACGTTGATTTTTTTTAAATATGTGCTGGTTTGTACTGAAATTTGGCATGGTTAGACTAGATGCATGCATTGACATTGTGGGAGGGTTTCCAGACTCAAACACGATTGACACTAACCATTGGAGCATCAAAAACCCTACCTATAGATTAATTAATGTGCTACATGGGGCCAACGTTGAATTTTTTTAAATATGCGCTGGCTTGGAATGAAATTTTGCATGGTTAGATTAGACGCATGCATTGATGGTGTGGGAGGGTTTCCAGACTCAAACATTATTGACACTAACCATTGGAGCATCAAAAACCCTACCTATAGATTAATTAACGTGCTACATGGGGCCAACGTTGAATTTTTTTAAATATGTGCTGGCTTGGACTGAAATTTGGAATGGTTAGACTAGACGCATGCATTGACGTTGTGGGAGGGTTTCAAGACTGAAACATCATCATCATCATCATCATCGTCATCACCCTCTTCCTCATCAAAATCTTCATCATCATCATATTCTTCATCTTCATCGAGATCTTCATCGACATATTCATCATCTTGATCATCATCATCATCATCATCATCATCATCGTCATCATCGTCATCATTGTCGTCGTCGTCACCACCACCATCATCTTCATTTTCATCATCATCGTCATCATCCTCATCATGATCATTATCATCATCATCGTCGTCATCATCATCGTCATCTTCATCATCGTCGTTACCCTCTTCCTCGTCAACATATTCATCATCATCATCATCTTCTTCATCATCATGATAATATTAATCATTGTCATCATCGTCGTCGTCGTCGTCATCATTATCATCATCATCATCATCATCATCGACATCATCATCATCGTCATCTTCATGATCATGATCATGATGATGATCATCATCATCGTTGTCGTCGTCACCACCACCACACCACCACCACCACCAAAACCACCACCACCAACACCACCACCACCACCACCACCACCACCATCATCATCATCATCATCATCATCATCATCATCATCATCATCATCAACGCCATCGTCGTCGTCGTCGTCGTCATCATCACCATCATCATCATCATCATCATAATCATGATCAACATCGTCATCATCATTTGTCATCGTCGTCGTCGTCATCATGAAACAGTTAAAATCGATGTTTTCGTGGATATATAGCTCAAAAAAACATTAAAAAAACATCCTCCATACCAAGCACGTTAGCAATGCTAGCATCGTAGGGGGCTGGGCATCAAATTTTGTTGTTCAACACTTGTCACGACAACATACATGTATGGGATGTAGGGGAAATGGAATTAGGCCTAATTCAACTGGAGCCTTACGACTCGCTGCATGTTTGAGTCTCGATAGTCTACCTTTTAAATTGAACCATAACAACAAAGGAAATTCGTTAATGGCTCGATTTGCTAAAATTCTAGATACATGAGTAATTAAGAGCTCGAGGCTAAAGAATTTGTTGTGTTTTTTACCAATCCATGATTCGTTGAATTCGTAGTCACGGGCATGATCAAATTTAAGTTATTTAATGAAAGAATTAATGTATCTACCTCTATGTCGAAACTATAATATAGTAAACAATAAACATAATAAAAATAAATAAATAAACATAATAACTAAATAAATGCATATAGTTTGGGAAAATGAAGAGTTTATCCATAAAATGTTTAAAGGAATTAATGTATCCATCTATCCAACCCGAGCTTGTTGTCACATTCCAAGGTTCCATGACTTATGCCAACGCCTTTATTAGCCAGCCCATATGCCTGCTGATTCTGGGCTCTGAGGACATGAAAAAAATTGATCTTCTTGAATTCCTTGGAGAGGCAGAGGAGAAGATGTTGCATTTTAGTCATGGGATTCTTATTGTTTCTGGTTAACATTCTAGCTTCCTTGATGACTATTGATGAGTCTCAAATCACAGCCAATTCCTCAATATTCATTTCTTTGGCAAGTTCCAACCCTTTGATAAGGGCGATCCATTCAGCTCTGTTGTTGGTCGCTTTCCCGATGCTCCAAGAGAAATATCTCTTCTTGTTTCCCCTGGGGTAAAAAATAACCCCCCCTGCACCTGCCAGCCCTGTTAATTGATGTGGTTTTTAAGTGATGGGGTTTCTTGTCATTTTAATTGATGGACTTCCATTTTCTCTGCTGCTCTTTTAATTGATGGGGTTTTTAATTGATGGACTGTCTGCTTGATTACTGTTATTATTCCTGGAAATGGGTGATTAAAACCCAAGCCATACATCTTGGGATTTAATGAGACCACAAACAGACTCAATTTGTGGATTTGTGAATAGTGGAACCCCAATAACAGGAATATTTAGTATCCCACTACACATGAACCAGTTGCAACCGATATATCTTCTTATCTATACAATAGACGAGAATAAAATGCACCCATTAATGACCAATAAAATTCTTTATATATGTAGACAAAGCAACCATGACCTTAGAGAAACATCAAGTTTCTTGCAGGTTCTGTTGTTGGTTATTCATTTGATGGAAGGTGGATTTAGTGATAAGTTGCAATATTTTCATTAACTGACCATAGTAGCGTTGTGAGTGTCCATTGCATAGTTATTTGTATGACAAATGTGAATTTGTGATTAGAAGACAATCTTGTTGCATATGGGGTTTGGAGCACTTGTTGATCCTTATGGTCAGGGTCTTGGTTTGTGTGATTGATAACAACTAAATGGTAGTGTACAGTTGGCCACTGCAACTTATGGATAGCTACAGGGCACTCCATCACTATTACAACATTTTTTTTTTTGAGGTTCCATATGTGATTTAGAGTGCGGAGTAGATCCAATGAAGTTGGATTTTGATAGGATAGTTTCTCTTTTGGGATGCAAAATAGAACTATAATAACCAACATGTTCCAGCTTCAAATAAAACACAATGGATCTTAAGTTGTACAAATACTATGGATGAATAGAGGCTTCCATTTATTTACATAATGATCCTATAGGATACACATTTGATAAGTTTCTCATCAATGAGACTTAAGCTACTGATGGTTCCTTTCAACTGGCTAAATGTCAAGTGGGTTAGACATATGATGTTACTAAATAGTTACTAAAAAGTCTGACTTTAAAGATCCCTTAAACATTATCAACATAGTTTTTTAGTTTTGTAATAACAACTCTTAATTTTACTTTCAAATCAACTTTCTTTGTCCTCTACCTGTAGCAAGTTCACAATCTCTTATAGATCTTCTTGCTTCAACTATTCCTTAAGCATCTTTTTAGCATCTTTGTTACTCTTCCAACATCTTAAGATATTCTTGGTGCCTCTATAATCCCTTTTTGCATAACCTTTACAATCCATGGATTTATCTCCAAAAGTATTAGATGAGAAACAATAACCATACAATTTTTTTTCATACCTAGGAGTAAATGACCATCTTGATGATGCAATTCTTCTGAAGTTGTAGTTTCCTTCGCTTTGATGGGATCTTCTAGGAATTGTCTTTCTCAATGTCTTTTTGTTCAACATAGCCTAAACTAGTCATGTCACTTGGTAATATTTGTTTATTAAGCATGTCTTCTAACACGTTCCGAAACACCACGGACCCCGACTGTGAGCGCACCGGCCGCTAGTGACCGACGCACATCAGATCGTCCAGAAGGGGTCGACACCGAGACTCCTAGTAATATTGATATCGCCCTAGTTGCATTTCCAGGATCTTCCTGTTTCACTAGCACGGGAACAATGGAGGTGACATTTTTGGTGGACGAAGATCTCGTCCCAATAAAGATTGAGAATATACCAAGTAATTAATATACGTTGATCAAGTTAGTGTTTATAATTTCATTGTGGTATACCGATAAAACATTTTTTTTCAACTAATTATGATCATGGCATGATCGTTTTGCAGGAAATGATGTTTTCTATAAACAAATGAATGACTTGTACTTGGAGATATTTGGGCCCACCATCCGAACAAGGTGGGATAGACAACCGAAATCTTCAAAAGATGACCTCACTAATTGGTTGGTTGGCCTGTGCGTCGACAAGACCTTCAATCAAGCCAAGGTCCTGAAAAAGGCTGGACAACATATGAAGGTTGTCCGAGACCAATATAGGACCCACCTGGAAAAAAACCATAGGTATGAGCGCCCTCTAATGATTCCAGCAATGGAGTGGAAAGATCTAGTGGATGATGGAAAGGAGATGGCTTAGAGAAAAGAAGGAAATATAACACCAGGCATAGGGAGGTATGCAATACTTTCCGCAATGTAATTCTAAACCTTCTATTATTATTGATTTTTATATCGAATTTGGAACATCTAACGTATTTAACCACTTGCATAGGCTGTCAAACACATCAAAGGCCACAAAGGAAAGGATGGAAAAAATAGGTCAACACAAGCTTGGGCCGGGTGGTTATTTGAATTTGGCAGGACGAATTGTAAGTTTCGAAAAACCAATAATGCATACAAATAATAAATTGAAAATTATTTTTCGTTTTATTGCACCGCAAAATGTTAATTAACAACGTTATGCAAATATGCAGGCTGACCGATTCAATGAAGTGGCCACTGAGGAATACATGAAGCTTGGCTTCTAGAAAGGCTTTGGAGTTGTTGTTGAACACCGAACAAGATTCTCTGGGAAAACACAGTCTTCTGGTACCAATCCATCCGGTGCACAGGTATATAGAATCTATATAGTTTAATGAAGATTTATTGCTTGTGCAATCTATTCGTTATAAATACTTGACATAAAATATTGACTCTATTTTGAGCAGGAAAGCAATGATCCCCTTAATGTTAAGGAGGGACAACAACAAATCGAAGATCATGCTTCGAATCCTGGTAATGAATTTATTCATATGCTACAATTTTATGTATATCATTGCAAATGGTGAACATTAATTGTAGTTCACCATGTTTCAACTGCAGAGCATGTAAAGGGTGAAACTGTACAAGTTGAGCCTGGACAAGAACATGAACAACATGATGTGGCCACACTAGGTAAAAAAACACCTTTGTAATGTTTTTTTAAAATGAAATACTTGTCATTACAATAGAAAAATATAACGGTGTAACATTTTAACATTGTTGTAGCAAATCTGAATCCCTTGCCGCAAAATCCATGTCCGGATCAACAGTCTAGGATGCAGACATCAAGACAAGCGCCTGATGAAGAACCAAGAACTGGAGGAGAAATTCCAGATCAAGATGGTCTTCTTAGAGAGTATTTACAAGTACTGGAAAAGAGAAGAAAAACTAAAAAGAAGTGACTGGAAAAACATCGTCTAATTATTTTTGATAATAATATATCGTCCATGATTTTTGTCCTATTGCATGAATAAATGGCTTAATGAATGGTTTAATGGTTTAATGATTCAATGTAGTAAACTGTTACTTGAATGTTAGCTTTTATTGAATGAATGTGTTGACTGACTGAATGAATGGTTTATTGAATGTTATCTTTTATTGAATGAATGTGTTGACTGAATGAAACAATGGTTTAATGAATGTTAGCCTTTATTGAATGAATGGTAGATGAAAGTTCATGATGAAATATGCATAAATTTGCACGTAATTTTTTTTTCAAGTACATGCATTGGGTATGGGGAATTGAGGGTGATGTGAGGGGGGGGGGGGGAGGGGCCATAAGAGCTTCCACCTTCACGTGGTTGGCCCTGTTTAGTAGAGAATATTAAATTATTCTCGAAACAGAGAGGAGATCAATGAATGGCTACGATGCTGGATTTATACAAACACTCGCATGTCATCTAAATTTTGACAATTTCTTGGAGCTTGTTGTGATGTTTGGTTGCTCCTCATAACCAATTTCGGGTTTCCACAACTTCAAAGGTTGAGTAAATGATACACTGGAACCAATATCCTTCACCTTCTCTTTAATTTCCTTGGAATCTCCTTGAGAATATTTGAATGAGATGTGTCTCAAATCCTCTAGATCATTTGCATCCTCTCCACTATGTCCAATCTTCCTGCAATAGAGAAGATATATCGCCTCTTTTTCTGTGGAGAATAACGTGGACAATGAGTATTAAAGAGGATGAGAGGTTGTTTGTATCACTAACCCAAGATAATAAATTGTCTAGAGAGTTATAAGAAAATTGAAGGTCAACGCTGTAAACGAGGTGGATGTAAGTTGATGCTGACATCAGGGGAAAATCCTATTTAATAGTTTTCGTTTATCTTCCAAGTCGATATTTCCGTAGTGTATATGTATTAGGGATTGGTAAACAAACGTTAATTATAATGGGGGTTCATTGGAACTCCATAACAGTCGTTGGAGAAAATAGATGTTGGATAGTTCATGAAGGTTGTGTTTGCACACATAGGTTACCATTCAAATTGACATTGTTATAGAGATTGAGTGAGATGCAAGCATTGGAGAATCATTTACAGATGTCGACAACCAGTCTCAATTAGGCTGTATTGGCCTACATTGAAGGCACTTCATCAAAATTTGAAGTGTTTTTCGGGCCATCTTTTTCCCTTCCAAAACTAATGTATAATATATTAAATCAAGTTCATGAATTCCAAGTAATGAAAATACATAGGATTTTTTCAGTTCTATTGCAGCGGTTATTGCTTTGGTCTATCTTTTTGTTAACTATGTTTTAATTTTTGTGTCAAGGAATAATAATCGAATGGTGAGAGGTAAAAGTCATGACCCCCGTCCGAGGGATAGTTGTCCAATAGCAAGTATTTCAACCATATGCCTGCCAACACGAGAAACTTGTTGGAAGTCTTTTGAAGGGCTCCAAGAACAAATTCCCTTCCAATAAAAATTAAGACCCATCGTTCAAATTTGATCAGAACATAATAGTGTATTTAAAAAAAAAAAATACCATATGGTCGTCGGATATCCGACCACCACGCCTAAGATATCCGACGTTCTTGCCATACCACCGACGACAAAGAACGTCGGATATTGGCCATTTTCACATGGAATTGTCGTCGGATATCCAACCACCATGCCTAAGATATCCGACGTTCTTGCCATACCATCGACGACAAAGAACGTTAGATATCGACCATTTTCACATGGAATGGGCGTTGGATATCCGATGACCACGTCTAAGATATCCGACGTTCTTGACATACCACCGACAACAAAGAACGTCGAAAATCGACCATTTTCACATGGAATGGTTGTCAGATATCCGACCACCACGCCTAAGATATACGACATTCTTTCCATACCACCGACGACAAAGAACGTTGGATATCGGCCATTTTCACATGGAATGGTCGTCGGATATTCGACCAACACATCTAAGATATCCGAATTCCTATTAAGTTCTAGTTGGCGGATATTCGACTTCCTATTAAGTGCTAGCCATCGGATATCCAACTGGGTATGGTCGTCGGATATCCGACGGGTGGCATAGTCGTCGGAGCTCAGCCGACTTTGGACTGACGTTAAAAAAATATGAAGGTTGTCGGATGGTCGACAACAAGATGTAGAAAATTCGACATTTTGGCCATCGTATTTTGGGTCCAAAAAACCTAGTGATTGTATTATCGAATGAGCTAATTAATAGTTCATGTTGGCCACGGGTAACTAAGGTTACAACTCCTGGTCTATTGAGTTTGCAAGTAGAGGAAAACCTTGTATGGTTATCTTGCATGGTAAATGATGGATTAACTTAGTTTCCATCTAGTTAATCTTGGTGAGTCAAGATGTTTGAATTGAAAAATTTGTCTTCCCAACCTGGTTTCAAGTTTTGGTTTTCACATAAAGTTTAATGCCCAAACCCCATAGTTGCAAATTAGCTTTACATGCATGAAGATTAAATCTTTCTTGAAACACATGGAAAATTTTCAACTTTAAACAACTCAGAAAACTAAATGGCAGCCAAATCACAAATTTAAGACTCGAAAATTTTAGCCAAATTGACTCAGGAAAACCCCGAAGAGAAAATATGTTTTGGAGAGAGATTTTATTTTTTCAGAGACAAAATTACATAAAAACCAACAATACTTATCTCTGCACAAAACACAACAGTACTAGGAACCACTTTTTAATGTTCTTGTCCACCACAAGGCACATGAGTGAACAACATTTCCTTGGTACTTTTCAACATGAATAATATGAGAACTTCAAGAAAAACTTGAAGTTTAAGAACATTTATGGATTATGCTTCTAGATAGAAATATAATTTTTGAGTATTGAAATTATGAAATAAGATTTCCCAGGTAGAGACCAAACAAGAGTTTGGCACCTTGCAGGAATGCTATGTACATTCTTAGCTTATTAAATTATATGCATAGATTATAACGGTTCATGTTTGTGCATGTAACTGTATGATGGAAATTTAATTGCAACTATAAGGTTGTTTGTCTCCTCAAGAGTGTAAAGATCTGGAGCTATTCTATAATTGGAAAGATGATTTTCTCAAGTGAGAAATTGTTGCTTGATGTTGTATGTTTCTGATTAACTGTGTGATAATTATTGTATAATGGATTTATCCTTAAAGCCTAAATTGTATGGGACTTGGTTGTTGCATGGATTCTCTGGGTGGACCCTTGTCTTGGGTTGTTCATGGTGAGGGAACTTTACCTTATTGTTCCTTGGTTAAATCCCATTGATTATTGTGTATGGTCACTATTTTGTAAGATGTATTTGGTTGTCCTTGTAACCATATTCTTGAAACAATTAATTTTTTTCTAGTAGATGTTGGCTGTTGTTGTCAAAACTAGAGCTAATGGCGAATGATGTATGCACCGACCCAGATGGAATTCTTGAGAATTGGAAACAGTGGTGTGTATCACTGCTATGTTGCTAGAAGGAAACCAGGGAACTGAATTACGCTATTTGGCATGAATCTGGTTGTAGCCAATCCCCTTACACGTTGAGTAGCATGTGTATCTTGTAATTATCTATATTCACAGCTGGAATCATTACTTAGACAGGCGTGGTATGCATATATTGCATAACCCGTGGGATCACATTTTATATGCTAGGTAGTTGCATTAATTTTATAAAAATGATTATTGATTTTCCTGTTTGGGGAAAGTTGGCCTAGTCTTAATTTTTATGAGCATTGTTTGGATTTCTTGTACCCCTATGTTCCCTCAAGTATCCACCTGGTAGTAGGGATGGGGACATGTCAAATGATTTTCAATGATTAGTAAAATGCTTGAATGCTTGATAGCCAATTGGTGTGTGTATTTGGTATTCTCAAAGCATGCTGATGCATGAGTATGTTACGCATGCTGATGCTTATTTTGATTATGTCATGTTGTAGCTAGATAAAACCTAAGATGGATGATCATGGGTATTTATCCTAATAAATTGTGGTCGAGGTATATGGATATGCAGACCTGGTGATTGATTTCTTGCATTTGTTATTGAATTTTGAAATTTATTGCCTAGAGTGAATGATTCAACAACTTAGTTACTCATGACTCGTTTATTCTTGTGCTCTATTTTAGAGTAATGTCATAGTTGCACAACGGGTCCGATAGGTGTTGGAAAATGCATAAGTTGTAATGCATGCGTAGCATTGCACTTTCATGAAATACATGGAAAATTTTCAACTTTAAACAACTCAGAAAATTAAATGGCAGCCAAACCACAAATTTAAGACTCGAAAATTTTAGCCAAATTGGCTCAGGAAAACCCCGAAGGGAAAATCTGTTTTGTTGAGAGATTTTATTTTTTCAGAGACGAAATTACATAAAACCCAACAATACTTATCTTTTCACAAAACACAACAGTACTAGGAGCCACTTTTTAATGTTCTTGTCCACCCCAAGGCACATGAGTGAACAACATTTCCTTGGTACTTTTTCAACATGAATAATATGAGAACTTCAATAAAAACTTGAAGTTTAAGAACATTTATGGATTGTGCTTCTAGATAGAAATACAATTTTTGAGTATTGAAATTATGAAATAAGCTTTCACAAGTAGAGTCCAAACAAGAGTTTGGCACCTTGCGGGAATGTTATGTACATTCTTAGCTTATTAAATTATATATATAGATTATAACGGTTCATGTTTGTGCATGTAACTGTATGATGGAAATTTAATTGCAACTATAAGGTTGTTTGTCTCCTCAATAGTGTAAATCTCTCGAGATATTCTATAACTGAAAAGATGATTTTCTCAAGCGAGAAATTGTTGCTTGATGTTGTATGTTTCTGATTAACTGTGTGATAATGACTGTATAATGGATTTATCCTTAAAGCCTAAATTGTATGGGACTTGGTTGTTGCATGGAGTCTCTGGTTGGACCCTTGTCTTGGGTTGTTCATGGTGAGGGAACTTTACCTTATTGTTCCTTGGTTAAATCCCATTGATTACTATGTATGGTCACTATTTTGTAATATGTATTTGGTTGTCCTTGTAACCATATTATTGAAACAATTAATTGTTTTCTGGTGGATGTTGGGTGCTATTGTCAAAACTAGAGCTAATGGAGAATGGTGTATGCACTGACCTAGATGGAATTCCTGAGCACTAGAAATAGTGGTGTGTATCACTCCTGTGTTGTTAGAAGGAAACCGGGGAAATGAATTACGCTATTTGGCATGAATCTGGTTGTAGCCAATCCCTTGACTTGTTTAGTAGCAAGTGTATATTGTACTTATCTATCTTCACAGCTGGAATCATAGCTTAGACATGCGTGGTATGCATATATTGCATAACCTACGGGATCACAGTTTATATGCTAGGCAGTTGCATTGATTTTATAAAAATGATTATTGATTTTCCTGTTTGGGGCAAGTTGGCCTAGTCTTAATTTTTATGAGCATTGTTTGGATTTCTTGTACCCCTATGTTCCCTCAAGTATCCACCTAGTAGTAGGGATGGGGACATGCCAAATGATTTTCAATGATTAGTAAAATGCTTGATAGCCAGTTGGTGTGTGTATTTGGTATTCTCAAAGCATGCTGATGCTTATTTCGATTATGTCATGTTGTAGCCAGATAAAACCTAAGCTGGATGATCATGGGTATTTATCCTAATCAATTGTGGTTGAGGTGTATGAATATGAAGACCTGGTGATTGATTGCTTGCATTTGTTATTGAATTTTGAAATTGATTGCCTACTGTGAATGATTCAATAACTTAGTTACTCATGCTTGGTTTATTCTTGTTCTCTATTTTAGAGTAATGTCATAGTTTCACAACGGGTATGATAGGTGTTGGAAAATGAATAAGTTGTATATGCATGCGCAACATTGCACTTTTTATTTCTTATTAAAGAATCATTTTCATGGTATTATGCTCAGTTGGAATAATCCTTCTGGTTGAGTATGAATGCAGATTAGTATATGTGTTCAGAGTGGTATCTCTAGCTAAATTTTCTGAATTGCTATGTATGGATTATCGAATGGTATGTTGAATGCCGAACAATGTATGTCTATTTGACAAGGTGTTCTTGTCATGTTGAGTCTTTGGTGACTTTTTGTGGCATGTGCATGGCCTGTGTCTTAATATTTGATGACAATATGTGACTTCTGTTTGGCTTATGCTTGAATCCTCAGTGACTAATTGAAGATTATTCTTTGTTTGTGTTAAGTTTGATGATAGATGACCATATTGGACATCTAGCTAAATACTTTGGATGGGCCTATGCCTAAGTCCATCTATGCAAGAATGACAATGTTGATACAATAGTGGAATGTTGTTATTTAAAGGCAATTAGTGTAATTGCATAATTATATGTTTGAATACAATATTAAATATGCAAGAGAATTTGAAACACCAGTAAGTGTTTGAATTCACCGAGTTGTGTCAGCTATAAATGAATTGTTAATAATTTTATGCTTATGCCAACTTATGAAAAGTTAAAGCTAAGAATATGTTGCTAACTGAGATAAGTTGTTAGCTGATTATAAATTGTTAACTGTTGTTATTTGGTTATAACTTGTTACTGGTTTTTAACTGCAGTTATCTGATATGATTTATTTGTATTTATCTAATGCTATTGCTCGTAAGTGATGTAGATAGTGAAACTGGAAAACTAAAACTTTGGATGAAGATAAATATATTGCAATATTAGAGTTCTTCGGGGTCATCCCAAAGGTTCTTCATCACGTTTGATTGAAGAATGTGGCACAAATAAAGAAATTAAAAAAATTTGCTCAAGCCTTGAGGAAGAAGGGAGATATCTTCACCCTATCCTTGATTTAATATTGAAAATAATTTTTATAGGAGTTAATATGCAGAAAATGTTTTTACTTTGAAAAGATACTTAATCTACAAGTCCAACCGACATGGCACACACCTGAAAGAAATGGACGCATTCCTGGTGTTGTGTTGTGTTATGGTTTCCGACATTGATTACACCTTTAAGTAATGGACACATTCTTGGTGTTTCAGTAATGAGAATTCAACTATGTAAAATGATATGTTTTTAGTTTTATGATAATACATTTTGATAAATTTATGATACTGATGAGCTTGGCTAGCCATTTTGTGTTTATTAGGAATATACGCAAGTTGCTGGTTTCATATCGAAGAAGAGAAGTGAAGAAAGGAGCAAATCTAAAGAAGAAGAAGAATATGCCATCCAAGGATGAGTTTCCTTTGGTTGATTGCATTGAGGATATGATTCCTCTGATTAAAGTTATGCAATCCAAGGATGAGTTTCCTTTGGCTGATTGCATTGAGGATATGATTCCTCTGATTAAAGTTATGCAAGCCAAGGATGGGTTTCCTTTGGCCGATTGCATTGAGGTTATGACTTCTTAGAAAGAGCAAAAGAATTTGCAAGTTGGTGTTGCAATAAAGGTTGAAGCAATATAATAAATTAATAAAAGAATTATAAATTAATAAAAACCCTCACCTAATAACAAAATCCAGAGGGGGAGGGAGGCGCCCGGTCTAACAAATGAATCTAATAATAATAAATAAATAAAAGTGATTGATGATGTGGTATTTATGATGATCATGTTAGCTAAGAATCCTTTGAGCAAACCACAGGGAGCACCCCGGGTTGTAAGTCCTATGGATGGATTTCAAATATGAAGTGTCTTAGCTGGAAGATGAACAAGGTTTGGGTGATCCATTTTATGTGCAGACTGAATAACACTAGAGGAAGGAATACCTTCCTGGTGTTGTGTGGGACAGATAGTGTGATCCAAAACTTGACGAAGAGTAAGCAAATCGAGCACCTTCATTTCAAAGAGAAAGAGACCAAGGAGTAGTGAAGCCACAATTGTGGAGCTCCATATTGGGACAAGACTAAGAGGGGGAAACTCTTACTCTATTCTTTTTATTTATGTTATTTTCTTTCTAGGAACATAAAGTTGTTGAAATGCATGTTACAACTAAAAAATTGTTGTGTTTATTTTTGGTTGAAAGAAACAATGAATACTGAAATAGTTAAATTTATGTAAAATGAAATAAAGATGATTGGAGTTATCTATATGCATATGCTGATTTAAGCACGAAATGCATGAATGCATTCTAAGCAAGCTTGAAAACTGTTGGTCATTTAAGTAAATGGGATGACTGATTTTATTATGTTGGCTTAATACATGTTTAGTAATTTATTCCAAAGGAGAAACTTCTGTTGGAAGCTGGTTGTGGTTGTTTTTAAAGCTAAAGAGGAGTGGGACAAACTCATGTTATCATTAACAGAAACAACATGATGAAGTAGGTCATAGTTTGGTGAACTTGATTCATCTTTGAAGAAACAACTTGAAAGAAAAAGTGTAAGGACAACCTTGCAGAGGGGAATGTAATACCCTTGGTTTGGAACCCCTAGTCTGACTATGCCAAGTTGTAACTATAGTTATAAATTCCTGCAAGGCTGAACATATGTGTTTTTGTAAATATTAATACTAAAAAAATACACAAATGGATGTGCTGAGGCAATATGCTGGAAACATTGGGGACTTGTGTATTCACTAGAGACAGTAAGGGGGTTAGATGTCTTAGGTGGGAGACTATGTTATGACCCTCTTAAATATTTAAGCCCCTAAATTTTTTCTGAAGTCTCAAACCCATTTAAATGAATTTATATAATATATTTATAAAATCATAATTAAAATTTAATTATGATTAAGTGGGGAGAGGGAGAGAGCCCACGTGGTTCCAAAGTTGCATGCTTGAATTATGGATGGATGGGAAAAGTAATTGTGGACCATTCTATGCATGTGGGGAAGAACCTTGAATTCAGAGAGAATTTCCCATGCCCGGGTATGTCGAAGAGAATAGGGGAGAAAATTATTATTCCAGAACGCAAACTAAAATGAATCCCTGAACTTGTGAACCATTTTGTTGATAAATTTCTGCTGAAGATCTGTCCATTTTGTCTTTGGTCATCACAATGAAGTGGAAAATGGTGTATGTAGTTGACTTGGTGTATTTTTGAGCACATATGCGAGTGATGTGTTTCACTGCTTTGCAGTCAGAAGGAAATCAAGGAGGTGAAGTTCACTATTTGGCATGAAATTAGTATTTAATCCAATTTTCTTGATTGCCAAGTGTAAATTCTGAAAATTTTTGGAATTGGAGAGAAGTCTGTCTGGTGAGAGATTAATAAGAAAAATTACCTACGGTTGGGTGGAGCGTGGAATCCACACAACCAGTTGCCAATTCAAGTGTTCAAGAGATAAGTTTATTTCATGAGAATGGTTTTATATATGTAGCATGGGTACCCATACCTGGGGGTAGGGTATGCGTACCGAGTACTGGGGTATAGGTAAGGTATGTCTCCTTCCATACCATGCCGTACCCCATATTGGATCCACATACCAGAGAAACCGTTATAAAAAAAGGGGTACTTATAGGCTAAATGGTACGTCATACCTCGTGTTTGGGTACTTCGGAGGTATGTCCGACTTAGCAAAATGCAATTCCACTGGGGAAAAGATAATGAATGCCAACCAAATTTGAACTAAATTTTTGCTAAATGCGTATGGATTCTAGTTCAAGACTTATGTCAAGCACTTTGCAACACTGTTCAAATTCCACTGAATATTGTCCAAATCTGGTAGACTGATTTTGCATTGATTTACAAGGAATTTTTTTATGGTTTTGCATTCAACACTATGGAACATAATTTGACTACCAAATGTGCACATAAAAAATATACATATGTATTTAATACTAATCAATACACTCACATCAACCCAGTATTGCATTTGCAACTTTTTATCGCCTATAACAACAGTACAAATAGGTGTTTAAAATCAGATTTCAAGTGTACCTTCAGATTATAGTTTGACTATTTGTTACAACTACCTAGTACAATGATTTATCAAATTTTATGTAACTTCAAGTCTTCCACTTGATATCTACTATGAGTCTATGATTTTTCAAATTTTCAATGTGAATGTTCATTGTTTAATGAATCATTGAATTTAGAATCATGAATCATGATTTATAATTTATGAAGAAATCTGAAATATGCATGTATAATGTGAGTATGACATGTTTTATTTTTATTTTTATTTTTATGTATATATATATATATATATATATATATATATATATATATATTTATGAATCATGATTTATAATTTTTGAAGAAATCTGAAATATACATGTATAATGTGACTATGAACTGTTTTATTTTTATTTTTATTTTGCTATATATATATATAGCAAAATAAAAATAAAAATAAAACAGTTCATAGTCACATTATACATGTATATTTCAGATTTCTTCAAAAATTATAAATCATGATTCATAAATATATATATATATACATAAAAATAAAAATAAAAATAAAACATGTCATACTCACATTATACATGCATATTTCAGATTTCTTCATAAATTATAAATAGTACCCCCGACGTACCCTGTTTCAAAAAGTGGCGTCCCTGTCCCCGTCCCCATACCCAAGTTTCCTGGCAACTTAGGGTTTTATTAACTTTCAATAATAATTTGTGATACAAATCTGCCATGGTTTTCTATTTAAATTTATAGTCTTTTGTCATGTCCCAAATTTTGCATTGGTTCACAATGGCCTAAGCCCATTGGCCATATTCATGAGAGTTTGTCAAATTGATGTTAAGGGTCAAATAATTGCCAAGGAGGAAAATTACTAGTTTCCTAGGTTGTGGGTGGAAGCATTGGGAATTGAAATAAGAAGGATAATAAAGGATGCGTGGACATTAGAATAGCATAAATATTTAATAAAGGAGCTAAATAAATATATACAAGGGAAAATCAAAGTGGCATTTGATCATGAAGACACATGAAGGAAGTGGGACCCACACAAGCTAGATTTTCTATGCCACATGGCATCCTCCTATTGTCAATTCGAATCCATGAGAAGTCCAATGTTATTGGGATGAGTTGGAAGGGAATAATACTTGGCACGAGTCAATGAGGTCGAAATGTAGAGGAAGAGTAACTCCCATGGAAGAGGAAGAGGCAATTTGGAGCTAGTGGGACACTTGGGATAGATTCCCTAGCTCTATGACAACAATGATGAAGATTCTATGACACCTATGACACAAATCAGACATGAAGGATGAAATATGACATATATGACATGTCAGGGCTAAAAATAGCCTCCAAGAGGGTGCTCAAGTGAGTTAAGGCAGCCAAAGAGACATCAATTCGAATTTGGAGAAGGAGAGGGCTAGAATTGGAAGGAAAAGTGGCATACTTGGGAATCGCTTCCCAACTTGAGTTGGCATGAATCTCTTGGAAGGAATTCGACCCATGGAGGACCTTAGAAGTTTATAAAAGTCATGAAAAAAGAAGAATAGAAGATTTTGATCATTTTAGAATTTGCATTTTGCATTTGGGAGAGGAGAGCTAGTGGAGTGCTACTCTACTTGCCTTAGCACCAATTTCGAGGGTGAAATATTCCCATCCTAGTTGGTAATTGGAAAGGCCATTCGGACCTTTCATTTGGAGCTTTATTGGAGTCTTTTGTTACAGGTTGAAGCTACAAGGAAGATCATGGTCACATGTCTTTCAGCTTGCTTCTACAACCATTCTTCTATTTCTTGGCATATTCATGACCCTTGAGGAATTGCGCCTTTGGTGAGATAATATTCTCTTTGGGGGAGCTTATGATGCCCCATTATTTTGTAATATGATTCATATGCTCTGTATTTCATGCTCAGAAGAGCCACAAGTATAGATTCCAAGACATACTATGCAAAATTGCTCATTAACGAACAAACAATGCCTTTTCACCCACTACCTTGTTGCAAGTTAATGATATGTTGATAAAATCAAATGGTTAAGTGAATGAATGATGGAATACTGATAAATGGACTTCCGTTTATGTGTTCAAAGAGTTTCATGTTAATTAGACAATAATTTCAAGGCATTTGGTTGAGTTTCATAACATTTAGTGAAGATTGCCTACCATTCCCCCTTATGTTGAAACTAGCAATTCTATATTTGATTTGAGAGAGTTGTAGCAGATATTATGTAACAACCCAAAAATTCACAAAAATTTAAAATTTTTCAAATAGCAATAAATGTTAGTATTACTTGTGCGGAAGTGTTATTAAAGTTAGTTTTAATATATATAAACACTAACAAGTCATTTCAGTAACAATGACATCTAAAATTTGTCGTCGATGATTAAAAGTTTATGACACTTATAATTGACTACGTTTGTCGCAACTGCTTCTATTCTATCTCACTGTATTATAGTTACTTAGATGTTGAAATGTTGTTAATTGTTTATTTAATATCCGAAAGTTTTATTTACCCAATGTTTTCCAAAATGTATTTAATGTTTAATATTTTAATTTACTCTTTATTTAAAGTGCATGCTGTCAACTTTTGTTCTATGTTATACATTTGATTATGGAGACTAACTGTTCGTCTCATTTTAATGAAGGGGTCCTTGTGAACGCCCCAAGGCTTACTTAGCTATTTGATAGCTAACGCTCCTAAATTCTATTGCAGATTTATAGGTAAGAAGAGATACCACTGACGCATACATTATGTATGTAACAAGAGTTGTACTTATCTTCGAAATAGTTTTGTTATAAAGGTGTATATAGTACTAGGATCGTGCGAGGGTGATATCCGCCTTAGTGTCGATCATTGACTTCAAGGTGTTAACTTGCCACTCGTACTTTTATATGGTTTGAAATCCAAAATGGATAAAATGGATAAAGTCTTGCATACTCCTTATATTTTCAAGTATTATGTTTTTATAACCAATATCACACTTATGTCTCTTTATTTTTTTTGTACTAAGTATTGGATTAATATATTTTTGCATTACAAATACTTTTTATGTAATATTTAAACTTTAAGAAGGGCTTATTACTAAGCACTAACACAATGTCATCTATTTGTAACTATATGCAAAAATACTACGTTAGATAGCATTGACCTTATGCATCTACACTAATGCATCGATACTATGCTATAAGTTTAAACGTTATACTATAGCCTTAGTATGGCTCTTATGAAATTCGGACTATACAATAATTGTTTGACTAGGCATATAACGTTTTATATAATGCAGTGATGATGATAATCCTTGACTTGAGCCTTTTCGAATCTCTGCGTTAGCAGTCTTACGTGCCCGGTAGCTACGATTCTTAAATGCTATTAAAGTGTTATGGGTGGATTGCTCGTTGGCGGCCCTCGTGGCAGGTCTTCATGTGATAGTTCTTGGGAATGATGTTAAGCCTAACTGCATTAGCACTACTCGCCGTAACAACAACCTGGAGCATTCATTTTGTAGTTGTAGTGGGGAAGGAGGCCGACGGGATCTCTACTTTCCAGGGTTTGTAAACTTTGCTGGTAATTTCCCTCCCGGGGGTTCGATGTGGTGACCTTTACTATTTGTATGGTAGTTACATGAGTTCTTTAAGTCACGCATTCCTTACAGGGTTTAGAACTCGTGGGATTTGATGTCGAAACCCTACACTACCACCGCATACGTTAATGGAGGCCTGGCACAGTTGTGCTTAAGTTTTTACAGGTAATGTGGTGCGAAAATAACTTGTAACTTTCTAAGTCTTTCAATTTTCACTTCATTAGTTCTTTAAGCTTTGTGTCTGAGATGGATATGTTTTAACCCGACTATTTACTGATGTTTCCTGGTAGGTGAAAACCATGGCTGAGTTTTGAGTTTGGCCAGACTGGGAAATGAACCTAAAATGCCCTGGTAAGCCTCGGTGACATCTTGTGGACACCTCTTTGCACTTTGGAAGAAATGTGGGAGGTTTGGCATGATACATGTATTCTGTTTGGTTTAACCGAGAATCGACTTTGTTTCAGATTTTAGTTTTAATTGGTTGTAAAATGTCTTAAATCCATATGGCAAGTTTTTATTAAAGGGATTTGAACCCTAGAGCTGTGGCTCGCATCGGATTCTTGATGTTTCTTTAAATATTGTCCTTAAGAACTTGAAGTAGTGTTTGTTTGAAAAATCCAGGAGTTCATGTAAAATTAGTCACAGCAGATCTAATGAACAAGTAAATCAATCACAACAGATGAACATAGAAAATATGGTGTAAAACTGTGCAAAACATGCAGCAGTGCTCAATATCCCAGTAAGGGTGAATGATTACAATAGAATACAGTCACAATGACTGAGCAATTCGAATTTCCTAAGGAGGTCATTCGAATCACTGAATGGAGTAGCTTGAATCCAACTAGGAGTCCTCATCATCAATCAGTGGTAGTCATCAATGCACAAGAACCAGTCATCCAGGTGTCAATTTGAGTCTAATTGAGTGTAACATGTGTAACTGAAGTGTGTAGCACTGATACATGGAAGTGGGCTCAGTGGAGGGTGCATGGGAGGCTAACTAAAGTCAAAACAAGTCATCTAGTCAATTTGGACCTCCTACGGAAGTGAAACAGTCAGTCGGGAGTGAAACTAGCCTCAAATTAGGGAGAATCGGAGCTAACTGACTGTAACTGAAGTGGAATTACAGTGGTAGGTGAAGAAGTGCGCCCTTCTCTGGAAGTAGGTGAGAAGTGGGAGCCTTCATGACTAGGAGGGATAAAACTCTGAAGTAAGTGGCTCCCGAGTGCTAGAATAAGGTGGCTAAGGTGCTGGAGGCATCAACCTGGTGACTGGGATGCATGCAAACCCTAGAATTTGCATGCAAACCCTAATTGCATGCAAGGTCCTGAATATGATGATGTGGATATCCGAACACCCCCCCTCAAGCTAGACTATGATGTGCAAAAAATAATGTGGGGCCCTGGTAACTAAGACCAAAGCTCACCCCAATACAATAATCCAAAACTAATAACAGTCAATAAATCGAGGAAATGGGGAAAACCTCATGGGAAAAATACCCCCCTTCAAAATAGACTGTAGCACACCAAAAGATTTAACTGCTCCAAAATCAAGTAGATATGTCTGGAGGTATCTTACTCTTGGGAGTAAATGGATCATGCTCCAAAAACATGTGCTTGAATTCTCCATCAGCTGATGCAAGCGGATGTGGAGACTTTAAGAACTTGCTCTTCATACCGAAAATGGTGAGAACAAATCTGAAAATATGAGGATGATCCTGGAACCTGTGATTTGAACCAAGTGAGGTAGGAATAGCTCCAATCGGATCAAATAGATCTTGAAACTTGAACTTCTTATCAATAGAAGTTAAATCAGCTCCAAAAATAGATGAATGGTTTCTTGAGATCTCCTTTGAACCAACAAGGGTGAGATCAAAACCAAAATCAGCAAAAAGTGCATGAGAATTGAACTCAAGCGAATGGTAGTGCTCTTCATCTTCATTAAAAATCTGAGAAACTTTGCAAATGATAGAACATAAGTCTATAGGAGGCATGCAATCAAGGAGGGCGAATGCTTCACCTCCAAAATCAGATTTTACCTCCAAAACTTCAAGTAGGTCATTATTCTGCATGCCGACAAACTCATGTGAAAGAAAGGATTCAGGAACCTCTTCGGAATCTAGAGTATGAGCTTGTTTATCTTGCTCAGAATTCCAAATAGAATACTTTGAGAGAGTGAGTTTTGAATCTACAATTTCTTCTTCATCTTGAACTATTGTTGAGGCCAAGACATGATCGGAAAGAACACATAAGGAGATCTCACTAGGCTTGTTCTCCAAAAGGATAGCATGATCCTCTTCTTCCTGCTTTCCAAATTCTCTGTCAAGTTGGAACCATAGATCACTTGGATTTTCAGCAGTCTTACTGAGATAGCGCATGCAAGGAGACATAGCAAGACATATTGCTCCAAAAGCTCTGTCACAATCATTGAGCCAATCATTCTCCTCTTCATCGGAATAAAAAACTCTTGTATTACCAATGCACATATCAAAAAGACATTGTCTCTTCAAGAATGCAATCATCTTTGGTTTCCATTCATCATAGTTGAATGGAGTAAGAATATTTTGTGAAGAAGAAGTCTCCATCTTTGCATTAGCGAATGCACATGGAGGAAGTAAGAAACCTGCAAATCACACACAAACAAACACTATGTTTTCAGCCTTGTATGCACATGAGCGAATGCACATGAGATTTTGCATGCCGTTGCTGAAATATATTGGTGAGTGATTCACTCAATCTTCATGTAGAACACCTGCAGAAAAGAGACCTTGTCCCTGCCATGGCTCTGATACCATGTAAAATTAGTTACAGCAGATCTAATGAACAAGTAAATCAATCACAACAGATGAACATAGAAAATATGGTGTAAAACTGTGCAAAACATGCATCAGTGCTCAATATCCCAGTAAGGGTGAATGATTACAATAGAATACAGTCACAATGACTGAGCAATTCGAATTTCCTAAGGAGGTCATTCGAATCACTGAATGGAGTAGCTTGAATCCAACTAGGAGTCCTTATCATCAATCAATGGTGGTCATCAATGCACAAGAACCAGTCATCCAGGTGTCAATCTGAGTCTAACTAAGTGTAACATGTGTAACTGAAGTGTGTAGCACTGATATAGGGAAGTGGGCTCAGTGGAGGGTGCATGGGAGGCTAACTGAAGTCAGAACAAGTCATCTAGTCAATCTGGAGGTCCAACAGAAGTGAAACAGTCAGTCGGGAGTGAAACTAGCGTCAAATCAGGGAGAATCGAAGCTAACTGAGTGTAACTGAAGTGGAACTGCAGTGGTAGGTGAAAAAGTGCGCCCTTCTCTGGCAGTAGGTGAGAAGTGGGCACCTTCCTGACTAGGAGGGATAAAAATCCGAAGTAAGTGGCTCCCGGGTGCTAGAATAAGGTGGCTAAGGTGCTGGAGGCATCAACCTGGTGACTGGGATGCATGCAAACCCTAGAATTTGCATGCAAACCCTAATTGCATGCAAGGTCCTGAATATGATGATGTGGATATCCGAACAGTTTGGTCCAGTGTAAAGGAAATTCTTTTTGGCTAGGCCAATAATGAAAGAAATTTGTTAATCTACGTTCTTGTTGTTTTAGGGTTTGATACCCGTTCTGGTTTATAATTTAAAGATGTAGGGAGGTTGAACCTTCGACCTACATAGCTTTCTTCGTTCTAATCCTTATAATTCTATGATTTTTACGTTTTTGGGTAGTTCCAGTCACTGTGGATGAAATGATATAATGTATAGTTTTAAAACTATTTGTTCTCAAAGGCCGTGAGCCTGATTTTGGAACCCTGTCGAAAATGATTTATGTGTTTTGATTTTATTTGTAAAATTACCGAGGGTTTCAGACCCTGCAAAGAGTAAGGATGAAACCCTCATAGGTTGTATTATTAATTTTATAAAATCGTAAGTTTGACAAGGTAACCCTTACGGCATCAAACCTTGGTTTCGTAATTTTCCTTCGTTTTGCTTAAGCATATGCATTGTATATATATAGTATTTAAAAATATAGCTAATGACAGGTTTAGAAACTTGGGTCATTCATCAGATACAATAGTTTCTATTTGATTTGTATTTATTTAAAGTTTAGTATCTAAAGATAATTATTGAACTCGTATGTAATAATGTTTCACATTACTGGTACTGCAAAAAGACATGTATGGTTTTGATCTACTTTCCTTACAATGATTTCAATTCATGTTTTGTTTATGGAAACTTGTACTATGGGTTTCAACCCTATTAGGGTTTTATAAAGTCAATGTTTTAAACTTAAGAAAATGTTCTCAGTGATGGTTTAAAAGTATATTTCGATACTGAAAAGAGTCATGTTCATATTTCAGAATGAGTTGTTTTCATTAATTCTCTATGTTTAATTAAGATGATTTATAATAAGATAAAAGTATTGTTTTTAGTTTTAAAACCCTAAAACAGATCTTTAAAAAACGATTACAGGTTTACTATTATGAATGAAACTATTTATGAAACATTCCAGAACTCTGTTCTATTTATACTGTTTATAGAGTAAGATAAATATAAATATAAACCTTGCACTAAAACGTTTACTTGAGTGTAAAGAAGGTTTAGAAGTTCTGCTGTTAGCTCATGTGCATAAGTACAATCTATCATTCGAATCCATTTACAGTGCATCAATATTCAAATCTATCTTTAATTTCTCTTCCTTGTACTAGAGTACGACACTGCAAAGTGTGGGGAAAAATACAGGGAAGCATTATCATTCAATCATTCATTTATTTAACTATAACATCCAATCCGCGTCTTGACCTAAAAACTATAATGGCCATTCAGAATAGATAAATTTGCAGAACTGAAACATTCATTATCAGTACAACTTATCTAATATTTAATTGAAAACTGATAACTTAATAACATTCAGATCCTTAGTACTGATTAGACAGAAGTAAATAAGATAACACAAGTTGAACTTGGTATTTGTAGAAGAGACAAATAGCCAAAGGAGCCCGTTCCACCCAAACGTTTCTTGAATACAGCCAAAGTTACTTGCCTTAGGACCCCCGAGCCCATTCACTGAACCACCAGGACGAAGATGCTGTGTGGAGAAATGGAATAAATTCCTCTGCAACTCAGCAATAGCACTCTACAGTAGTACTTCCTGCCTTTAGCAATATTGAACTCAACAATGTGGCTGCACTAGTTCAGAATGCAGTCTTAATTCACTCAATGAATTCTAACTTTCCCCTCATCGAATCTCTTGTGCTCAGAAATTATCACAAGATAAGATTGAACAACCCCTGCTGAATTCGATAGGTAGATAAGTAGCATGCCTAGGTCTTTTGGTCAGTTGATTTTAGTAAATGAGCCACCTGCTCAGTTCTACTTTCTTGGGGAACATGACCATAAAAGTAGGGAAGTTTCCCCTTGCAACTGTTAGAAGTGAGTTGAGGATGCTGCCAAGTGTTAGTTTTCTCTCCACCCCAGTCCATTCCTCCTAGTGGGTTAGTGAACACTCATTCAACAGTCTCCTTTGGATATTTGTCTCCAATTTTATTTTTTTATAATAAAATATTCAAAGTAATTAATTACAGTCATCCTTGACCCCACTTGGCCAATAGTCATAAAAGTTTACAATAAAAATAAAACATAATGTTTTCTTCATGACATAAAATGTCTAGAACTTGGGTATGTGACAAACACCCGCTCTTAAGTTCAACATCATCCTCGATGTTACTTTATTCATCATCCTCTTGTTCCTCCTGGAACAACATTTGATATGCCACCCGCATCTTACTTTCCAATTCCCAAGTTGCTTCATCCGGACTAAGGTGCTTCCATTGCACCTTTACTTGTCCAATTGTACGATTACGAATCAAAATTTTCCTCTTGTCAAGGATACAGTCCGGTTCCACTAGAAAATCTCCTTCTGGTTCCACTTGTACATCATTCCAATTAATCACTTGAGTAGTATCATGCACATACTTTTTCAAAAGAGAGATATGAAATACATTATGTATTTTAATATTTGGTGGCAAAGCCAATTGATATGCCACTGGTCCTATCCTAGACAGTATTTCAAAAGGTCCACAATACCTTGGTGCTAGTTTAGCACACAACTTCCTAACTTTAAGGAGCTCTTTTTACGTTGTACCTCGAGGAACACATGCTCACCAACCTGAAAATCTTTTGGATTTCTTTTTAGATCTGCATGAATTTTCTGTTTATCTTGTGCAATTTTCAAATTGCCTTGGACTTGTTTCACGGTTAGTTCCATTTCTTTTAATAAATCAGGTCCTAGCATTAACCTGTCAACTGGATTGCTCCAAGAAATAGGAGTATTACATTTTCTGCCATATAAAATTTCAAAGGGACTGAGTTTTGCTGAAGCTTGGTAATGGTTATTATAAGTAAACTCAGCAAGATGTAAATATTCTTCCCATTTACCTGGATGATCCCTAACATACATTCTTAACATGCCTTCAAGAATCTGATTGACCCTTTCGGTCTTCCCATCCGTTTGTGGATGAAATGCCGTACTGAAATTTAAAGTAGTATCTAAAAATTTAAATAAAAACTTCCAGAAATTCCTTCTAAACTTTGAGTCTTTGTCAGAAATTATAACTTTTGGAATCCCATGCAAACGAAAAATTTGTTTCATAAAAATTTCAGCAATGTTAACAACTTTGTAGGTTGTCTTAACAGGTATGAAGTGGGATGCTTTACTAAGCTTATCCACTTCTATCATTATAGAATCATTCTGTTTCTGATTTTTAGGTAAACCAGTAATAAAGTCAATACTAATTATGTCCCACTTCCAATCTGGAATAGGTAGTGGCTGCAACAATCCAGCTGGGTGTCGATGTTCAACCCTTGCTGACACTCTATACACCTAGCAATATATTCAAATACTTCACTTTTCATACATGGCCAAAAATAATCTTTTCTCAGCATTGTTATCATCTTTTGGTAACCATGATGTCCTGAGTATGGAATTTTATGCAACTCATTTAAAATCAACAACTTAATTTCAACAACATTAGGCACATAAAGTCTGTTTTTATACAACAATAAAACTCTTTCATCAATTTTGAAATCCGTTATTAAATTTTCAACATTATCTTCAGCAACCTTATTACGTAAATTCTGATATTTTTCATCCATTCTGATTCCTTCCTTAATCTGATTTTCTAGATCAGTTTTATAAGTGCTGATTGCTGAAAGAAAATGTAGCCTACCATTTTTGCTTAAGGCATCAACAAATTTATTCTCTTTACCCTTAATGTGTTGAATCTCAAAATCGTATTCGCTAAGGAAAGCTAACCACCTAGCTTGCCTCGCGTTAAGATTTGGTTGATCCAGCAAATACTTTAACCCTTTACTATCTGTCATTAAAGTAAATTTTCTTCCAATTAAGTGATGGTGCCACATCTTTAATGCATGAATTACGACAACCAATTCTAGGTCGTAAGTTGCATAGTTCTTCTCATGAATATTTAACTTCCTAGATTCATATGCAATCACATGACCATCTTGTGTTAAGACCCCACCAAGTCCATCATTGCATGCATCAGTGCATACAATGAAATCTTTGTTTGGATCAACAATTTTTAGAATAGGTGCTGTGGTTAACAAATCTTTTAGTTTCTTAAAACTTTCTTCACATTTTTGATCCCACACAAATTTCTTACATTTCTTTTGTAAAGATGTTATAGGATTCACTATTCTAGAGAATCCCTTTATAAATTTACGATAATAACCTGTAATTCCCATAAAAAATCGTACACTAGTTACGTCTTTAGGGGCAGGCCATTCATTAATTGCTTTTATCTTGTCCGGGTCTACTGCGATTCTATCCTTAGATATCACTTGCCCTAGATACTGTATTTTATCTTTATAGAAATCACATTTGCTGAACTTAGCATAAAGTTGGTGTTCTCTTAACACTTGTAAAATTATTTTTAAGTGTTTGTCATGCTCTTCTTTAGTCTTAGAGTAAATTAGAATGCCATCAATAAAAAAAATTACAAGCTTATCTAAGTACCGATGTAAAACATTATTCATAAGACACATGAAAACTGCTAGAGCGTTGGTTAGCCTAAAAGGAATAACCATGAACTCGTAGTGCTCGTAATGGGTTCTAAAAGTAGTCTTAAATATGTCCTCATCTTTAATTCTGAATTGATGGTACCCCGATCTCAAGTGTATCTTAGAAAATATCTTTGCGTCTCGTAGTTGATCAAACAGATCATCAATGTGAGGCAAAGGATATCTGTTCTTTATGGTCATTTTATTTGACTGACAATAATCTATGCATAAGCACATAGTTTTGTCTTTCTTTTTAACAAAAATTACAAGTGCTCCCCATGGAGACACATTGGGTCTTATATAATTTTTATCAATTAGTTATTTAAGTTGTGATTTAAGTTCATTAAGCTCCAGAATGTTCATTCTGTAGGAGCCTTTGATTTTGGTACCACTCCTGGTACTAACTCAATGGTGAAATCTAGTTCCCTTTTCAGAGGTAGTCCTGGAATTTCTTCCGGGAATACATCAGAAAATTCCTTTAGAATGGGTATGTCTTCGAACTTTAGCTTATATTCCTTAGTTGATTGTTCGTCATTAATTACATTTACAGCAAACAACTTACACCCTTTACGAACAACCTTTTTAACTTGTAAAGCAGAAATTTGTCTAACATATACCTTTCTAGGAATTCCTTTTACTGTTACAGTTTCGCATTCATCATTCAAACAAGTAAAAGTCATTTCAAAGCAATTTAATACTATCCTATGCTTCTCTAACCAGTCCATTCCAATAAGAACATCGTAAGAACCTAAAGGTAACACATTAAGATTGACATGGGTCCTAAACTGATTCATCAGTAATTCACATTCTTTTACATAATCAGTCACTTTTATTTTTGTTCTAGTAGCTAATTGAACCAACCATGATTTATCAAACTTGTCTATTTTCAGATTGCAATATTTAACTAAATTAGTTGACACATAGCTAAGACTTTCTCCCAGATCAATTAAAATAGAAATAAGTTTATTTTTCAACATACCTTCCACTTCAACCATGGAAGTTTGATGATCAACTTGTCTGTTCTCCAAAGCTGCGTTTATCCTGGGCATCTCCCTCACTAAGTCACCATCAGTAGCCTCCTCTTGTACTGTGTGTATGTTGTTGACAATCCTCTTTCTGAGTGGGCAGTTTGATGCATAGTGAGGTCCTTGACAGTCCCAACATTTAACAGGTTCTTTCTGTTCATTAATTTTAACAAAATTCTTAGGTGGATCACTGTTTCTTGCAGCTGTAAGTTTCAACTGTGTATTACTTGCTGCAGTATTTCCTTTAAATTTTCTGTTAGAGTAATTACGTCAATTATTATTTCCAAAATTACGATTAAAAGAGAACTTCTTCTTTCTTTGCTCAAAGTTGTTAGGCCTTTTTGCTTTCCATCTTGGTATGCCTTCTCTTTTCTTATTTTGTTCATAACATATATTTGCTTTCCTCATAGCCTCTTCAAGAGTTCGAGGACCATCATACTCAATCCTGTCCTTTATATGAGAGCGCAAACAGCTCAAAAACCTCTGTACCTTAGGATGTTAGTATTTCAGAATTTACTTCAATCTGATCTAGGATCTTGACTGAGAGAACAACATGTATAGCATATCTACAACATATCAATCATGGACACAATAATGCAAACACACAAGAGACACAGAGTTTACTTGGGGAAAACCATAAAGGTGAAAACCCCAATAATTTCCTCAGAGATAGATAGAGCAATGATACAACCCAAGCGTAAGAGATAGACATCTCCTAGCAGCAGCTTATCCTACTCCACAAGTGTGCCACTCTCCTGAGAGTGTGAGAGAGAATAGAATGATGAAATAGAGTGCCTCCCGCACTCTATTTATACTTGAATTGACTTGCCTAATAACCTTTACTAGGTCGGCCTTAACTTAACCACATAACATAATGATGATTGGGACGACGCCCAATAGGGTGGTCTAATAACCCTTTGACCCACATGGCCGACCCCCAATAGGGTGGTCTAATAACCCTTCGACCCACATGACTTATACAGGGCCGACCCCAACAAGGTGGTCTAATAACCCATCAAGTATAAGTTACGACACTTACAATATAAATGACGACACTTCAGTATAGAGGAATAATAACATCTCTATAGGAATACAAACACTTCTGTATAGATGAATAATACCATCTCTATAGGAGTACAATATACATATATGAAATACATTTCGAAGTTACATATACATCAACATAGGATTTTCTTCAATGATATATGGCACATACCTTAATAAATTTAAGAACTTGCTGCATAACTCCCTCATATCCATGGAACCTAACTTTAACTCATACAACTCGTTAGCTTGTTCCTCATAATACTATTCTGACATAAAATTTCTTTTAAAATATTTCTTAAAATTACTCCAATTTACACTTTTATCTTTGAAACCTTTTACTCATTTTAGATCTTGCCACCAGATGTCTGCTTTTCCAGTCAGATTATAAATTGCCATTTTAGTTTTTAGATGACTTGAGTAGTTATAAATATAGAAATACTTATTCATACCGGACAACCATGCTTTGGTTGTCTCACTCTTTTCTTTTTCTCCATTAAATGTTGGTGGTTTTATCTTTTTAAACTCGCTAGAAATTTCTTCGTATGACCTGTACCTCTTTTTCTTAGTGTAGTAGTCACTGTCACTAATATCACTAGAATACTTGTGATTTTTCTTGCGTACATTTTCCTCAAAATCAGAAGATGAGATGCTGTCATAATTAGTCAATTTTACCCTTTTATCATTACGTTGGTAGGACATAGTTCCAGATTCGACATTATTTTCTGTTTCTTTATCTTGATCATTTTTATGAAAATTATTCAACAATATTTGATTCAGCTCCTCTTGAGCTTTCAGGATTCGTTCATTTTCTTCCTTAACAATTTTTATCTCAATTTTTAAATCCTTTACTGTTCTTAATAATTCAGATGAATTATCATTCAGTTCAACAAATAAGTTTTATGCATTAAGGTGTTCTTGTTCATTATTATTCCGTTCATTGTTAAGGAACTTGTCCTTAGCCGACTCTTCTGGCCCTTCCATACCCGCAAACTATATTTATAAAATGCTGAAACTAAAAAAAAATAAAAAAAATAAAAATCAGCAATTTGTAATTCTGTCCTAAATTTTTATTTGCGCGAGTGAGCCACTTCAGGACTAGTATTTGAACTTGCGCTCTGATATCACATGTAACAACCCAAAAATTCACAAAAATTTAAAATTTTTCAAATAGCAATAAATGCTAGTATTACTTGTGCGGAAGTGTTGTTAAAGTTAGTTTTAATATATCTAAACACTAACAAGTCATTTCAGTAATGATGACATCTAAAATTTGTCATCGGTGATTAAAAGTTTACGACACTTATAATTGACTACGTTTGTCACAACTGCTGCTATTCTATCTCACTGTATTATAGTTACTTAGATGTTGAAATGTCGTTAATTGTTTATTTAATATCCGAAAGTTTTATTTACCCAATGTTTTCCAAAATGTATTTAATGTTTAATATTTGAATTTACTCTTTATTTAAAGTGCACGCTGTCAACTTTTGTTCTATGTTATACATTTGATTATGGAGACTAATTGTTCGTCTCATTGTAATGAAGGGGTCCTTGTGAACTCCCCGAGGCTTACTTAGCTATTTGATAGCTAACGCTCCTAAATTCTATTGCAGATTTATAGGTAAGAAGAGATACCATTGACGCATACCTTATGTATGTAACAAGAGTTGTACTTATCTTCGAAATAGTTTTGTTATAAAGGTGTATAGAGTACTAGGATCGTGCGAGGGTGATATCCGCCTTAGTGTCGATCATCGACTTCAAGGTGTTAACTTGCCACTCGTACTTTTATATGGTTTGAAATCCAAAATGGATAAAATGGATATAGTCTTGCATACTTCTTATATTTTCAAGTATTATGTTTTTATAACCAATATCACACTTATGTCTCTTTATTTCTTTTGTACTAAGTATTGGATTAATATATTTTTGCATTACAAATACAGTTTATGTAATATTTAAACTTTAAGAAGGGCTTATTACTAAGCACTAACACAATGTCATCTATTTGTAACTATATGCAAAAATACTACGTTAGATAGCATTGACCTTATGCATCTATACTAATGCATCGATACTATGCTATAAGTTTAAACGTTATACTATAGCCTTAGTATGGCTCTTATGAAATTCAGACCATACAATAATTGTTTGATTAGGCATATAACATTTTATATAATGCAGTGATTATGATAATCCTTGACTTGAGCCTTGTCGAATCTCTGCGTTGGCAGTTTTATGTGCCCGGTAGCTACAATTCTTAAATGCTATTAAAGTGTTGTGGGTGGATTGCTCGTTGGCATCCCTCGTGGTAGGTCTTCATGTGATAGTTGTTGGGAACAATGTTAACCCTAAATACATTATCACTACTTGTCGTAACAATGACCTGGAGCATTCATTTTGCAGTTGTAGTGGGGAAGGAGGCCGACAAGATCTCTACTTTCCAGGGTTTGTAAACTTTGTTGGTAATTTTCCTTCTGGGGCTTCGATGTGGTGACCTTTACTATTTGTATGGTAGTTACAGGAGTTCTGTAAGTCATGCATTCCTTACAGGGTTTAGAACTCGAGGGATTTGATGCCGAAACCCTACACTACCACTGTATGCGTTAATGGAGGTCGAGCACAGTTGTGCTTAAGTTTTTACAGGTAATGTTGTGCGAAATTAACTTGTAACTTTATGAGTGTTTCAATTTTCACTTCATTAGTTCTTTAAGATTTGTGTCTGAGATGGATATGTTTTAACCCAACTATTTACTGATGTTTCCTAGCAGGTGAAAACCATGGCTGAGTTTTGAGTTTGGCCAGACTAGGAAATGAACCTAAAAGGCCCTGGTAAGCCTGGGTGACATCTTATGGACACCTCTTTGCACTTTGGAAGAAATGTGGGAGCTTTGGCATGATACATGTGTTCTGTTTGGTTTAGCCGAGAATCAAATTTGTTTCAGACTTTAGTTTTAGTTGGTTGTAAAATGTCTTAAAGCTGTATGGTAAGTTTTTATTAAAGGGATTTGAACCCTGGAGCCGTGGCTCGTATCGGATTCTTGATGTTTCTTTAAATATTGTCCTTAAGAACTTGAAGTAGTGTTTGTTTGAAAAATTCAGGAGTTCGGTCCACTGTAAAGGAAATTCTTTTTGGAAAGGCCGATAATGAAAGAAACTTGTTAATCTACGTTCTGGTTGTTTTAGGGTTTGATACCCATTCTGGTTTATAATTTAAAGATGTAGGGAGGTTGAACCTTCGACCTACATAGCTTTCTTCATTCTAATCCTTATAGTGCTATGATTTTTACGTTTTTGGGCACGGCCAATCACTATGGATGAAATTATATAATGTATAGTTTTAAAACTATTTGTTCTCAAAGGCTGTGAGCCTAATTTTGGAACCCTGTCGAAAATGATTTCTGTGTTTTGATTTTGTTTGTAAAATTACCGAGGGTTTCGAACCTTGCAAAGAGTAAGGATGAAACCCTCATAGGTTGTATTATTAAATTTATAAAATCATAGGTTTGACAAGGTAACCCTTACGACATCAAACCTTGGTTTCGTAATGTTCCTTCGTTTTTCTTAAGCATATGCATTGTATATATATAGTATTTAAAAATATAGCTAATGACAGGTTTTGAAACCTGGGTCATTCATTAGATACAATAGTTTCTATTCGATTTATATTTATTTAAAGTTTTGTATCTAAAGATAATTACTGAACTCGTATGTAATAATGTTTCACATTACTGGTACTGTAAAAAGACATGTATGGTTTTGATCTACTTTCCTTACAATAATTTCAATTTATGTTTTGTTTATGGAAACCTGTACTATGGGTTTCAACCCTATTAGGGTTTTATAAAGTCAATGTTTTAAACTTAAGAAAATATTCTTAGTGATGGTTTAAAAGTATATTTCGATACTGAAAAGAGTCACGTTCATATTTCAGAACTGAGTTGTTTTCATTAATTCTCTATGTTTAATTAAGATGATTTATAATAGGATAAAAGTATTGTTTTTAGTTTTAAAACCCTAAAAAAGATCTTTAAAAAAAGATTACAGGTTTACTATTATGAATGAAACTATTTATGAAACATTCCATAACTCTATTCTATTTATACTGTTTACGGAGTAAGATAAATATAAATATAAACCTTGCACTAAAAAGTTTACTTGAGTGTAAAGAAGGTTTAGTAGTCTTACTGTTAGCCCATGTGCATAAATACAATCTATCATTCGAATCCATTTACAGTGCATCAATATTCAAATCTATCTTGAATTTCTCTTCCCTGTACTAGAGTACGACACTGCAAAGTGTGGGGAAAAATATAGGGAAGCATTATCATTCAATCATTCATTTATTTAACTATAACATCCAATCTGCGTCTTGACCTAACAGCTATAATGGGCATTCAAAATAGATAAATTTGCAGAACTGAAACATTCATTATCACTACAGCTTCTCTAATATTTAATTGAAAATTGATAACTTAATAACATTCAGATCCTTAGTATTGATTAGACAGAAGTAAATAAGATAACAAAAGTTGAACCTAGTATCTGTAGAAGAGACAAACAACCAAAGGAGCCCGTTCTACCGAACCTTTTCCTGAAGACAGCAAAAGTTACTTGCTTAGGACCCCCGAGCCTGTTCACTGAACCTCCAGGATGAAGATGCTCTGTGTAGAACTGAAATAAATTCCTCTGCAACTCAGCAGTAGCACTCTACAGTAGTAATTCCCTCTAGAAATATTGAACTTAGCAATGTGGCTGCACTAGTTCATAATGCAGTCTTAATCCACTCAATCACTTCTAACTTTCCCCTCATCAAATCTCCAGTGCTCAGAAATTATCACATGGTAAGATTGAACAACCCCTGCTGAATTCGATGGGTAGATAAGTAGCATGCCTAGGTATTTTGGTCAGTTGATTTTAGTAAATGAGCCACTTGCTCAGTTCCACTTTCTTGGGGAACATGACCATAAAAGTAGGGAAGTTTCCCCCTGCAACAGTTAGAAGTGAGTTGAGGATGCTTCCAAGTGTTAGTTTGCTCTCCTCCCCAGTCCATTCCTCCTAGTGGGTCAATGAACACTCATTCAACAGTATCCTTTGGATATTTGTCTCCAATTTTATTTATTAATAATAAAATATTCAAAGTAATTAATTACAGTCATCCTTGACCCCACTTGGCCAATAGTCATAAAAATTTACAATAAAAATAAAACATAATGTTTTCTTCATGACATAAAATGTCTAGATCTTGGGTATGTGACATATTATAAGATGAATAATGATGCATATGAGAGCCCATTTATGTCCTTTATTTGTCACCATCCTCTGTTCATAATTTCTAGAGGGTTCTATTGCATTTGGAGAGCCAACTTGTCATTTACCCTAAGGGGATTTGAACCACAATTTGCTAGTAAAACTCCCTACGTTGACCAGATTACCAAAGTGAGTTGAAGAAGTCATTTGAAGGTTGGAAGGAACCTATAAAAAAACTTATTATGTTTTAACATCATCCATACACCTTCTGGTACAATTTGAGATCATTTGGAGCTATTTGGAGCCATCTACCCTTGGGGGTTTGAGCCTCAAAATTACTAGTAAATTCCCTGAATTCTCTTGGATACCTATTCGACCCCAAAAACACATCTAATGCTGAAAATATAATTTAATTAATTTCTAATGATAGATCCAATTCTCAAACCCATTATTAGTGAAGGTTGTACAGTGTTTGGAAGGGCTTTGTTCCAAGACCTAGGGGGGATTTCCACTTCCCAAGTTGACTAATCTTGTCCCGAAACTTCTTTCCTTGCAAATTTAAGACCATGGTTGGGTATATCAGTTTATTATATGTCTGATAGATGTGTTAATGTGTCCCATGATCCCTCATGACCTTCCTCACCAAGTTTGCAAGTATTTGGAGGATTTTGGAATCAGTTGTATACATATACCTAGAGTTGAAATTTGGTGAATTTGAGCACTTGGGAAATTTTTTCAGAAGGGAAATTACAGTGGTATCAGAGCATGGTCCTTGCACTTGTGCATTAATATCATACATTGAAGAATAAGTTGTAGCCATGTATTACTATTATGATGAATCCTATGAGTACAATTCTTATGAGGAATATGCAGATGATTGTGAACAATATGAAGGAGAATATGCATGGTATGAGGAAGAGGTGCCATCATGCAACACTTCTTACAATTTTAGGAGGAATGACTATTATTATTATGACCATATGTATGATAAATATGAGTATGTCACACCACCAAAGGATAATTCTATAAATGAGTTACAAAGATGGGGAGCAACATATAAAACCTTGCCCCAGCAATATCTAAAATATCAAGCATATCTTGCTTCGAAGGAAGATACACAAAATGCCATGCATTTTGAAGACTATTGTGATTGGGTGTTTGCAAATAGACCCAAAAATGAAGATGTGGAGTTAGTGAATAAAGGTTTATGCCCTTCTTGTAAAATACCTTGGAGAGAAAATCATGTTTGTGAGTGAAAAGAGAAATGAAAAATATAAAGCTTCAGAGAATGCAGGTATTTCCCTCTTGAAGATATTTCTTGGGTACTCTTTAAAAAGAGATTCCAAATGTATTTATATTAAGATAAACAATGGGAAAAGTACATCAGATTGCTTGAAGGATAAAGATGAAGATACATACCATGAACTTGAAGAAGATCCTATTGAGAATATTGAAGATCATGTTGAGACACATTCTACCTTTGGACATGAATAAAGGAGCATCTACTGATGGATGCTTGAACTATGAAGGAGTACCTACTGATGGGTGCTCACACCTCTATGTTGGTGACATAGAGATAACTTTTGATAGTATTGCTGCAAGCCAAAATCCCCTTAAGCATGAAAATGAAGACCTTGTTGCAGTTGAAGAATAAACAAGAACAACTTCCCCATCACCACTTGAGCTTCATAAAGTTGGTCCAAGTAAGAAGGAAGAAGATGAGGAGGTTCATTTGTAAGAGACTCATTTTATTGAAGGGTCATTAAATATGAATGAAAATAAGATCCAAGAGTCCCTTAGCATTCTCCATGACACTCAAGCATTGGTGTCAAATTCTCGTTGGAGAGCTACTTCATTGGAGGAAACATCCTTCCTTCAAGACATGGAGAAGATTCAAAGAACAATGTGCCACATCAAAGGTAATTTAATGTCTTTTATTTTTGATAGAAACCATTTGTTTGAGCTTAATGAATTGTTACATGGTGCATACTTGAAGAATAATGAAGATAATCATAAGCTCACAATTCAAAATGAGCAACTTCTTGAAAAGTTGCAAGATACTTGTTTTTACTCCTATGTTTCAGATTGTCAAATGGTATATTGTTTGGAGGATTCTCATGACATGGTGGATCATGAGAAATGTGGAAATTTGAATGTGCTTGATGTGTTTGAATATGATCTTGAAGATATCCAAACACTTGATGTGGTGGAAGAGGAACTTGAATGGTCCCTTGATGAAGGTTATGCAATTTTTAAAGAAGAGCATGATTCCTCTACATTGGAACCAATCTATGACAAAGGTTTCACAATTTTGAAGGAGCTGCATGATACTACCAATATGGATCCTTCCGATGATGAAACTTCTGCACTTTTTGATCATTTGGGTGAGTTAGTTCATTCTCCTACATCCTACAATTCCATGTTTTGCAGCATTAGTCTCAATGAAGTATGGGTGAAAGGGTTCTTTTTGATGGTGCCGCATGAGGAGTATGGAACTCCTAGATTTAATTTTTATGATGACATGGTTGGATCACATTCTTATTCACATTAGCAACAACATCCTTTGTTACTTTATGATGATGCACATCTACATGGATGCACCTATGATATGCATTTGAGTCACTTGAAGACTCATGTTTTTTCTTGCTCAACACTTGGTTCATTTGATGTTGGAGGAATTTCATCCAACACTTGGGTGAATAGATTTATGATTTGAGAACATTTTTGTTGGCAGCCTCATACTTTGTTATATCTTTATGATTCTCACATTCATGGATGTATGGGTGAGACTTCTTTGAGTCATTTGAAGTCTCCTTGTTTTTTTTGCTCATTATTTGGTTTAGATTTTAGTGGAGATTCTTCATTTACTTCTTGGATGAAATAATACATGGCTGAATATGTTGATGCATATCACATCATTTTGGAGTAGGATTATAGTACATGGGATCCTCACCTATGTCATTGAAACAAATTTGATTGGTTACTTGATGCTTGTATGCACTTGGAAAATGGTGGTCTACTTGTTTGGAGGTATAAGCACTTTCATGATTATTTGATGAAGCATCTTCTTGATGTACATTTTCATTATGTTGTTATGTACTTTGATGATATATATTTTGTACTCATGATGTTTGGAAGAATACATACAAGAAAATGGGATCCAAGAACTCTCTTACCTGATGGTATGAGTTGGAGAGCACTCCTAATTGTTGGAGTGCAATACAAGCAATGGGACCCTGGGATAATTCTTAGTCTCATTGGTTTCAATATTTTGGGGAAACAAGTAGTATGGGGGATGGATTCCACACTTAATAAAGTGATTTTAATAAGAGTAGTGTAGCATAAAGCATGGTGGTTCCTCTCTAAAATCTTTATGGAATCGCAAAGACTCAAAGTTGGGCAACTTAGAGGCAACTTCAAAGAATTATACAGAAAGCAGGTTCTTCAACACCCATGTTTGAAATTGCTTGAGGACAAGCAATATTGGGAAGGAAGGATTTGTCATGTCCCAAATTTGGAATTGGGTCACAATGGCCTAAGCCCATTAGCCATATTCATGAGATTTTTTCAAATTGATGTTAAGGGTCAAATAATTGCCAAGGAGGAAAATTACTAGTTTCCTAGGTTGTGGGTGGAAGCATTGGGAATTGAAATAAGAAGGATAATAAAGGACGTGTGGACATTAGAATATAATAAATATTTAATAAAGGAGATAAATAAATATATACAAGGGAAAATGAAAGTGGCATTTGATCATGAAGACACATGGAGGAAGTGGGACCCACACAAGATATATTTTCTATGCCACATGGCATCATCCTCTTGTCAATTCGAATCCATGAGAAGTCCAATGTTATTGGGATGAGGTTGAAGGAAATAATACTTGGCATGAGTCAATGAGGTCTAAATGTAGAGGAAGAGTAACTCCCATGGAAGAGGAAGAGGCAATTTGGAGCTAGTGGGACACTTGGGCTAGATTCCCTAGCTCTATGACAACAATGATGAAGATGCCAAGTGTCCCTAGCTCTATGAAAACAATGATGAAGATGCTATGACACCTATGACACAAATCAGACCTAAAGGATGAAATCTGACATATATGACATGTTAGGGCTAAAAATAGCCTCCAAGAGGGCACTCAAGTGAGTTAGGGCAGCCAAAGAGACACCAATTCGAATTTGGAGAAGGAGAGGGCTAGAATTGGAAGGACAAGTGTCATACTTGGGAATCTATTCCCAACTTGAGTTAGCATGAAGCTCTTGGAAGGAATTCGACCCATGGAGGAACTTAGAAGTTTATAAAATTCATGAACAAAGAATAATAACAGCTTTTGATCATTTTAGAATTTGCATTTTTCATTTGGGAGAGGAGAGCTAGTGGAGTGCTACTCTACTTGCCTTAGCACCAATTTCAAGGGTGAAAGATTCCCATCCTAGTTGGTAATTGGAAAGGCCATTCAGACCTTTCATTTGGAGATTTAATGGAGTCTTTTGTTACAGGTTGAAGCTACAGGGAATACCATGGTCACATCTCTTTCAGCTTGCTTCTACAACCATTCTTCTATTTCTTGGCATATTCATGTTTGAGGAATTGTGCCTTTGGTGAGATACTATTATCTTTGGGGGAGCTTATGATGCCCCATTATTTTGTAATCTGATTCATATGCTCTATATGTCATTCTCAGAAGAGCCACAAGTCGAGATTCCAAGACATACTATGCAAAATTTCTCATTAAGAAACAAACAATGCCTTTTTCCCCACTACCTTGTTGCAAGTTAATGATATGTTGATAAATTCGAATGGTTAAGTGAATGGATGATGGATTACTGATAAATGGACTATAATTTATGTGTTCAAAGAGTTTCATGTTCATTAGACAAGAATTTCGAGACATTTGGTTGTGTTTGTGAAGAACCTGCAACAATTAATTAATGAAAATACATGAGATAACATAAATAATAGAACTCAGAATCACTTTTATTGATCGCAGGCCACTTTGAGGGGGCAACCTCCTTTGAGCAAGCTCAATACAAATAAATTCATGCTACCTTCATTGGTCTCAACACAAACTTATATACTAAGTCTAGGCGTTAATACCATGGGTCAATACCATGTGTCAATAACAAACCATGGGCCAATACAAACTATGGATCAACAATTACTATGGGACGACTTACAAATTAAGCATATGCGTCCAACAACAATAAGAAAAACTATGTATTAACAAATAATACGGGATGAATTACAAAGCATATGTGTCCAACAACAATATAATAACAAAGTAAATGTAAGGGTTGACATGGGTTCGTAACATCCCCTCTCCCTTAGAAAAAGCTTTGTCCTCAAAGCTTTAGATGTGGAAATTGATGCAAAATCTGAAGGAGTGGTTCCCCTGTAGCATCCTCGGGTTGCATTCCGGGCCACTCACGCCTTTTGAGTTTCAGGGAGGGTTGCTTGGAAGTTTGTAGACGAAGAAGAACCATATCAACTACGTGAAAAGTGTGCTCAGAACGGTTTTGATTGGCTTGTTGTTGCAGTCGAATTCTTTCCATGTGAAGATTGTCCTGCAGAATGAGAAGACTCTGATCGCGGTTTCAAAGCACCAAGTCAATTTCCTGAACTAGGGAGCTGCTGAAGGTGTATGGAAGAAGAACTGGAGGTTCCTGTCTATAGACTGCTTCATATGGTGTCCTTTTAGATGTGGTATTGTACCACTGGAGCACTTCTAGGAAATCCATAGAAATAGTTGTCCAAATTTGTGTAGGTATGGGCAAGGGTTTGAGCAACCCCGAAAGGAGTGTCGTTTCACCCTTGTTGATCTGGAAAGTATCACAGTAAGCCACCATCTGTTGAATTGTCATTTTTAGTCCCTGCCAAAAGAAGTTACATTGTTCCCGGCCATACATTTTTAGGAACCCAGAGTGCCTTGCTGATGAAGAAGCATGGAGTTCATAGAAGAGATAGCCATGTTGAACAGATTGCAACAAATTTGGAACAAGCAGAGAAATAGTTGTAAGGGAAACTAGGTCATCAAATGTGCGAGAAAGAGCATATACCACCATATTGTCCTTACCCTTCTTGTAAGTGATCACATAGGCATAACTCATGAGTTGGATAACCCATTGCAGGTGTGTTGGGGCGGAGACCCATTGTTCCAAGAAATTTTCCAGATTCTGGAGATCAGTCTTGATGCATAAATAATTCCCTAATAGGTATGGATGCCACTTCTATACTGCATGAAAAATAGCCATAATTTCCTGCTGAGATGTAGATGCGGCTAAATTCTTACCGAAAAGGTCTCTTGAAGGCGACAAGCCCACTGGTTCAGCAAGGACACCTGCATATCTATCCAAGGAAGTAGGGGAGACTGTTGATGGGTGCATCTGAATGGAATGGAGTTGAGCGATGACACCATGTGAATTCTTCTTAAGGATCTTTTCCAGGTGATGTGAACTGATGATGCAGAGAGACCCTTGTTGTAAGCCCTTAAATTTGTGTGGTTTCCCATTAACTGAAAACTGCATCCAAAGTTCAACAAAATACCATAAGATGGGGCCAAGTGTGCGTAACCATTGAACACCCAAAACCACATCACATCCTCCTAGGGATAAGTCAAACATATCAGAGCGCAGGTTATAATCATCCAGAGAGATACGCACATTGTGACACTTCCCCTTGCAAGGTAAGGTGCCGCCATTGGCAACCACGACTTCAAAGTTGGAACAAGGATGGACACAATAATAAGCATGTTTGGCGATCTGAGGGTAAATGAAGTTATGAGTGCTACCAGAATCAATGAGTATTGTAAGAGGAAGCTTCTTGAAGTAACCCCTAACCTGCATTGTTTGGGGGGTGGTGACTCTGGATAAAGCATGGAGAGATATCTTTGGTGGTTCATCGTGAGATGGGGGGTCAATAGGTGGCTATTGAATGTAGACCTGATCATCCATTGTATCTGGAGCTTCTTACCAATTTTAGAGGCAGGCGGAGAATCCATATCCAAGAGATAAAGCTTTTGTTGAACACATCTATGTCCCCGAGTGAATTTCTCATCACAATTATAACAAAGCCCTTTTTCTCTGTGTGCCTGCATCTCTGTTTCAGACAAATGCTTGATAGGAGTTGGTCAAGGAGTTGGCGGGATGGGAGGTCGTTGAGAACCCATATTTCAGAAGGGAACAAAAGTGGCTTTGGAGCGCTGTTGGGATATAATCTTGTCTTCTGCCAACTTAGCCAAACCTAGGACTTCCATCATTGTGTTAGGACATAACATTTTAACCTCTAACCGGATTTAATCCTTAAGACCACTAATAAAACAACTCTTGTAGAATTCATTAGACAATCCTTCTGTGTGATTGGCTAGTTTCTCAAATTATGTCTGATACTCTCTCACAGTGCCACTCTGACGAAGTTTAGTGAATACTCCGGTGAAGTCATCAAAAGCACTAGGACCAAATCGTTGCAAAAGGAGTTGGCAAAAATATGTCCATTTTGGCTCGTCATGAGCCTTGATGTACCAACGGTACCATTGAAGGGATTCTTGTTCCAAATGAAAGGATGCAAGTTGAAATTTTTGGACATCAAAAGTATTATGTAGACTGAAATACTGTTCTGCACGATAGATCCATCCAGTTGGATCAGTACCATTGAAGCGAGGAAATTCAAGCTTTGGACCACGAAAATAGCTGGAAGAAGAGAACCCATTGGCTACATAAGATTCTTGTTGTCGGTTATTGTTCATGGATGAATGATAAAGATGGAGGCTGAGAAATTTTTCATCCAGATCTTGGAGTTTGGTTTGGATGGCTGCAAGTCCTTCCTCCATGGTTTTTGTTTCTGCGCAGGTGACAACCATAACCAAGAGTTTTTTTTTTTTTTTTGCGGGGTGGGGGGGATGGATAGAAAAAACAAACAAAAGCTTATTTAGTAAAGGGAAATTTGGATTGGGAAAAAATCAGATGGGTAATTGGGGTTTGACTAGGTTTTGGACATTTTTTCATGGATAGGGAAGCAAAAAATGGGGATTTCAGAAGCGAGGTGAAAGAATGGGAAAATTTGTCAAAGAGGGACAAAGAAGCAGAAATAGGGAACGACCACGGTGGCAAAATTTGGAGGCAAGTGGGTGAAAATTGAAGAAGTTATGGAAAACCCTAAAAATAGACAAATGTGAGATTTCTGGCTTTGGGAAGTAGAATTTGGGATAGGGTCCTTAGGAATGAAATATGCAGAATGGGATTGTAGTGGTGTTCGTGGAATTTATTTATTTATTTATTTTTATATTTTATATTTTATTTTATTTATTTATTTTTCAGAAATGGATCTACAACAACACAGAAGGAATCAGAACAATTGGATCTAAAACGACGCGGAAGGGATAAAAAACAGATGGATTTGAAACGACGCCGAATGGATCGAAAACGATTGGATCTGAAACGACTTTCATAATAGATCTGAAACGGCTGGATATGGAATGGATTGGAATGGATCTGAAACGACGTAGAAGTGATCGACAACAGTTCAGCTTAAAATAGATATGGACCCCAGGTATGTTTGGCTTCCTAACAGTTCAGGGGTTTCAATCGGCCACCGATGCTGTCTGACAGCTTGCGTATTGGGGAAGTACCCCTCACTCCACGGCTCAGGTAAAATTGATAACTGTTTTGCCACAAACGACAACTCTTGTTTTACCTCACGAGTGGGAACTAGTCAATCAGGTAAGGGTCGTTGCCCTTTTCGATGGCAGGTCCTCTCAATGGGCCAGCTACTTCGGGGTTCCTGTGGTACTCCTCACAATGAGTTTTAGGGCTTATGCCCAAGTACTTCCCACAGTTAAGCGGATAGGGATTATTCTCAGATCCGAACTTGCAACAGATGCGAAATTTTTTTTGGCAGAAATTCCACCCAACGAGCCCAAGAAAGTGCTCTGATACCAGATGTGAAGAACCTGCAACAATTAATTAATGAAAATACACGAGATAACAGAAATAATAGAACTCAGAATCACTTTTATTGATCGCAAGCCACTTCGAGGGGGCAACCTCCTTTGAGCAAGCTCAATAAAAATAACTTCACGCTACCTTCATTGGTCTCAACACAAACTTATATACTAAGTCTAGGCGCAAATACCATGGGTCAATACCATGTGTCAATACAAACCATGGGCCAATACAAACTATGGATCAACAATTATTACGAGACGACTTACAAATTAAGCATATGTGTCCAACAACAATAAGACAAACTATGGATCAACAAATACTACGGGACGACTTACAAAGCATATGCGTCCAACAACAATATACTAACAAAGTAAATAGAAGGGTTGACATGGGTTCCTACCAGAGTTTCATAACATTTAGTGAAGATTGCCTACCATTCCCCCTTATATTGAAACTAACAATTCTATATCTGATTTGAGAGAGTTGTAGCATATATTATAAGCTAAATAATGATGCATATGAGAGCCCATTTATGTCCATTATAAGTCACCATCCTATGTTCATAATTTCGAGAGGTTTCTATTGCATTTGGAGAGCCAACTTGTCATTTACCCTAAGGGGATTTGAACCACAATTTGCTAGTAAAACTCCCTACATTGACTAGATTACCAAAGTGAGTTGAAGAAGTCATTTGAAGGTTGGAAGTGTTGCAGATATTTCTCCCTATGGATAGGTAGAAACTCTCTTAGGTCAGAGAGGTATAGATCAACTCTAAACTAAGACAAAAAGGAAACAAATGGTACCTTGAGTTCTTAAACTAATATTCACAACAAGATCGAATGCATTCAGAAGAGATGAAAGCCGTAACTTACCTTTCAATTCGACGTTTGTCCCGCTTCTAGCTCTTGATCCCGAAGCTCCAATGTAGAACCTGTTGAAATCAAACAAAGGACAAGCATGCGATCTTCCAAATACCTTGAAGCAAAGGTTAAGTTCAAATCTAAACTGGATACATTTCATATCAAATATTTATACAATACACATGAAATGGGAAAAACAAGACAAGTTATCTTATTAAGAAGCTTGAAAAGTGCTTACAAAGGTTGCTTGATGTCCAAGCCAATCCTCCAGCTCCAAGTGCTTCCTCTAGCTATCTCTGCAGAAGTCTGAAGATCATAGGTTGGATACCCCAAAAGTCCTCCCTTTGGCTCATGGAAGGCCTCTCTCTTATAGCATGTGGGAAGGTTAACCAACAAGAGAGAAGTGTGGATCTATAGAGTGTTTAGTGGATCAGCCCAGCTAAACATAGAGGGGAGTTGAGATCGAATCAGAGGTGGCAATCCCAATGATATCTCTCAAAAGTCAAGATCCCAAAATCCAAGGCAAAAGGTTAATTTTGGATTACCGCAGCCCTACGACTGAGCATAACGCGGTAGTACCGCGACCCAGAGAAGGAGAAACACATGGTAGTGATGACTACCGTGCCCCTGTAGATTTGCAGGGAGCGGTAGTGCTTGCAAACATGACCAAGTTGGGTTGACAGATGGCGGAAAAAATGTTTGCTTTTAGTGTTCAGTCAATGGTTTTCACTTTGGATGTTCAGATGATTTTTTAAGGGAAACTGTCGTTTAGGTTGCTAGTGCAAGGATGTGACACTAATACGTAATGTGTAATATTGAGGTATAACAGATGCCCCCTAAAGTGTGAGGTCAGAAGAGACTGATGGCCGAAAGACTTTAAAAATATGGTGTGGAGATAGCATTGAGGGGAGCAACAAGGAGCTGAAAAAGAAACAAAATGTCAGGTATACCACCGAGGTGGGCATTCCCATGCTCGAAAACAATTGACTCAAAGCATGGCTTCCGACCAATACATTGCAGATCCATGAGTATTGAGATGATATAGACTGTAGACAAATCATGGCTACTATGAACAAGCGTATATCCATGAAACAATGATGACACAGCCACGACCAATACATAAGTGGATATGTGTGACAATACAGAATAAATCTCCATTTCAACCTGGACGTAATCAAAACACAAAATGTTAAATTTTCTGAATTTACTTCAATATGATCTAGGATCTTAACTGAGAGAACAACATGTACAACATATCTACAGCATATCAATCATGGAGACAATAATGCAAGCACACAAGAGACACAAAGATTTACTTGGGGAAAACCATAAAGGTGAAAAACCCCAATAACTTCCTCAGAGATAGATAGAGCAATGATACAACCAACCATGAGAGATAGACATAACCTAGCAGCAGATCCTCCTCCTCCATAAGTGCGCCACTCCTCCTTGAGTGCATGTGTGAGAAGTGAGTGAGTAAATAGAGTGCCTCCCGCACTCTATTTATACTTGACTTGACTTGCCTTTTTACCTAACTCATGTAGGCTCAAACTTAACCACATAATATAATGCTGACTGGGCCAACCCCCAATAGGGTGGTCTAATAACCCTTTGACCCACATGACTTATATAGGGCCGACTCCAACAAGGTGGTCTAATAACCCATCAAGTATAAGTTACGACACTTACAATATAAATAATGACACTTCCGTATAGAGGAATAATAACATCTCTATAGGAATACAATATACATATATGTGAAATACATTCCGAAGTTACATATACATCAATACTCCCTCTTAACTAGGAAGGTATTTCTCAGCACAGTTCTTCTAGCACAAGTCATCTTCTCTAGATCATCTTCACTGGATAATCGTCATCGAGTCATCATCATCGTCACTGCTGCTGCTATCTCAATCAATCTCTGAATCTACTCGTCATAGGAAGTTCTACAGAGCCAATACTTTTTCATAATGGATGTAGGCCCACCACCTGCAGGTCTTCATCATCACTGGCCATACTGTGGAATCCTCAGGACTTTTACGTGCGTCACAAAACCTTGAAAGAGCATCCCAGGATGTTACGGGTGCACAACTCCAACCTGTAGGATCTCCCAGGGCGCTATTACATGTGACCCCACCACAAAACCTCGAAAGAGCATCCCAGGATGTTACGGGTACACAAATCCAACCTGAAGGATCTCCCAGGGCACAAATTACATGTGGTCACCACAAAACCTAGCAAGAGCATCTCAGGATGTTACGGGTACACAATTCCGACCTGAAATCTCCTAGGGCACAAATTACATGTGGTCATGGCAAAAACTCGAAAGAGCATCTCAGGATGTTACGGGTACACAACTCCGACCTGAAATCTCCCAGGGCCCAAATTACATGCCATAGGACAAAACCTCGCAAGAGCATCCCAGGATATTACGGGTACACAACTCCGACCTGAAAGATCTCCCAGGGCACAAATTACATGTCCTCCTTGAGCAATGTCTCGAAAGAGCATCCCAGGCTGTTACGGGTACACAACTCCGACCTATAGGATCTCCCAAACATGCTCCTCTGCACAACCTGATCCACGGCCACAAAGTATCATCCTGATACTCACCATACATCAACCTGATGTACCCACGATCATCCTGATCATCATCACTACAACGTCCTGCTGCATGTCATCTGGAGCAACATCCTGAAGCTCATCATCCATGATCATCCTGATCATCACTGCAACATCCTGCTGCATGATCCACCTGATCATCAATGCATCTACCTGATGCATACCAAGTATCTACCTGATACATATCATCATACATGGTCCTCCTGATCATACAATGTATCCACCTGATACAAATACAAATACATGATACATATCACCATACATGATCCATCTGATCATACAATGTATCCACCTGATACATATATAGATACATGGTCCAAGCATCCAACATGATGCATATACAAAATACATACACATGATCCAACTGATCATATCCAGCATCCAACATGGTGCGTACATATAAGTGATCCAACTGATCATATCCAGCATCAACATGGTGCGTACATATAAGTGATCCAACTGATCATATCCAGCATCAACATGATGCGTACATATAAGTGATCCAACTGATCATATCCAGCATCAACATGATGCATACATACATACATAAAAATGATCCAACAGATCATATCCAGCAGAAGCCAGAACATCAACCTGATGCTCATCATCCAGCGCTTACATCCACAGCCATGTGAAGGATTTTCCTTCCAACATGCTTGGAATGGATTCAGCAAATGTGTCCATCACTTTTTCCTCGAAGTGTCCTCGATCTGAAGAATGCCAATCCTCTCTCTGAAGTACTTGAACTTCACCCTGGCTAGTGGCTTCGTCAGCACATCTGCAATTTGCTCATCCGTCGCAACATACAGGAGCTTCACAGCTCCTCTCTGCACCATATCCCTGATATAGTGATATTTGATCTCTATGTGTTTTGACCTGTCATGAAACACTGGGTTCTCGGATAGCTTCACACAACTCTGGTTATCACAGACGATACCAGTAGCATCCAACAGGAGATCAAATAACTCAGACAGTAGCTTCCGTAGCCATACTGCCTCACAACTAGATGAACAGGCTGCAACATACTCTGCCTCAGCTGTACTCAGTGCTACGGCGGACTGCTTCCTTCTAAACCAAGAGATCACACCTGATCCCATACTGAAGCAACACCCAGATGTGCTCTTCCTATCTGCAGCACTGCCAGCCCAATCTGAATCAACATAACCCTGTAGTTTAGACTTTTGATCTGCCTCATACCTGAGTCCATAATCCACTGTACCCTTCAGGTACCTCAGAACATGCTTTACAACAACCAGGTGAACACTCCTCAGATCCGTCAAGAACTGGCTCAATGTGTTCACAACAAAGCAAATGTCTGGTCTCGTGTTCGTCAGGTACATCAAGGATCCAATCATCTGACGATACATAGAGACATCAACTGGCTCAGATGAAGCATCACATAGAAGCTTCAGATTCGATGCCATAGGTGTGGCCATAGCCGTGCAGTCCATCATCCCGAACCTCTTCAGGATATCTACTGCATACTTCCCTTGTCCAAGGAAGATTCCATCACTCTGCCATACCTCCATGCCAAAAACAAATAGTGCATCATCCCCAAGTTCTTCATCTCAAACTCGGCAGCAAGCTTCCGCTGCATGTCGACAATCAATTTATCTTCACCTGTAAAAAACAGGTTATTCGCATACAAAAGTAGTATCACTGGATTGCCTTCCTCAACCTTGTAGAAAAGGTTGGAATCTGCTTTATTCTTGGTAAAGCCCAAACTGGATAGAAACCTGTCTATCCTACCATACCAAGTTCTGCACACATATATGACTACACCATGTTGTCTTGAAATCCATCTGGTGCATCTTCTATTTCATCACTTTTATATTTCTCAATGCTGCCATCTACAATATGCTTGATTTGATAGTTCCATTTGGAAGTCATAACAAACTTCCCTTCACGTCTTGGGACTGCAACCCAAACATCATTCTTCATGATCGACGGATCATGGCATTCCATTTCTTCATCCCAGATCCTGGGAACTTCAATATCTTCAATAGATATCTTTGTTGCTGGAACAAATGTTGTAGTCCTTTTGTAGGTGAAGATATACGATCTTTCCTACAAAACAGGTTAAATTGCATGATTAGAAACATCTCATAATTTTCAGAACAAATTCTTACACATAAAGAAATATGTCATACAGTCATGCAATTATCTTAGCCAATGCTTCAATACAACATTTATCCATATTCCGTAACTTTCTAGATGCCTTCCAATCTCTACCAGAACATTGTTCAGAGTGTGCACAACTCCCAACATGTCAGCAAAGAGGTTTCATTCTAGATAAGTAGCAATGGAATGTTGTACAGTGCCATAGGACACTTACCCATGTATATTAGTAGTATACTGTTAATCAATGCAACTATTCTAATATGCACAATACATATCCCAAGTCTAGGAACATGAGCATATACATCATTGAACAATTTTATTTAAACAAACAAATATGCAAAAAATTAAAATACTTATCTTTGTTTGTTCGTTGGGTGGACTCCCTCTGAGTCTTTGCTTTCTTACAGGAGCTGCTGGAGTCCTAATCTGAAGTAGCTTCTTCTACACCTTTCTGTTGTGGAAAGATGGTCAACTCCCTCTGAATATCTGCATCCTTGCAGAAACTACTGAAGTGTGTTCCTTTGCTTTCTTGTAGGAACAACTGGAGTGTGCTCCCTCTTGATCTTTGCTTCCTGGATTACCTGTTCTTGAACTCATATTCATCCTTGGTCCCTATGCATGCTTATTAGTATCATGATTGTGTTATCCTTGTGATCTCATATAAAATCATACATTCATTAGTATACTATTAAAACACAATAATCTCAAGTATGTATAGTCATGATCATTTCAAACAAAAATAATAAGCATTAGCATTCAAGGTTTATGTAGGATTGTTATGGTTAGTCAAATCATAAGAAACATAACATGTCTAAACCTGTAATTACTCAAACCTATGACTCTTTGGGTTAGTTGAATCATCAATCAAGATAAGAGATATAATATGCATAAAAACTGTGATTATTCAAACCTATACCTTCATGATTCTTATGGTTAGTCATATCATCAATTATGGTAAGAAACATAATATGCATACAACCATGATTATTCAAACCTATGACTTCATGAATAATCATTATCAACAACAGAATAAGATCCTAATACAAGGTAGGATTCTATCTTGATATAGAAAAAACATACCTGGATTAGCATGCTAGTTAGTTATGTCTAACATACTCACATGATGTCTTCTTGTTCTTCTTCAATGACTTGTGCTAGTAACCTGTATATCTCATAGGTTAGCCATTATAAAACCAAGTTATACATACCTCGTAAATGTATCTTCTATGAGATCCATGACAATGGATGAGTCTTTATCCTCATGTCATCATGATCATATGTTCTTGAGCTGGAACATGATTTGTCTTTCTTGGTGTACCTTTCATGTTAGTAGACAACATAAACCTCATACAACACCATAATGCATTAGTACAATCATAAGTGTCAACACCCTAATCAATGAATATTTTCTATCATGCATTCATAATTTTATTAAGGTGATATGACAAATCTAAAATTAAGATTGTACTAACCGTAATAACATGAAGACAAACATACCATAAACTTAATCAAGAACAAATCTCAAAACATATCTCGATGAGTCATACCTGTCGAGATCGCTTGTAATCTTCTTATGTAAAGCCTTAGCCTTATCTCCCTCTGAAACAGGAACTCCTTCACTTATGCAGGTGACCAATCCATCTTCTTCTAGGATTAACCCTATCCACTTGATTTGAAAGAACTGGACCTGGAGCTGGATATGGGTTTGTCAGAGAAACCCCAAAAATTCAAACTTTGAATTTCAAACTTCCGAAAGGATAGAAATATGCGCCTTGATGAGCTGATCAAACTGCTATATTCAGAATTTGAAAACTACAAAGTTTCACTCCTCAATTTTGCCTTTGAAACTTCCAGATTCACTAGACGTGACCCTGAACTGGGGTTTGATGAAGCCCACTCTTCTTCCCAATCAAAAGGTTTGATCCAAAGCTCTAAGCTTCTATTTTTCTGAGGAGCTTCCAGCCGTGGTCACAGATTTCAAAAATTCCCATTTTTACAGAAGCCCTAATTTTCCACTTTTCTGATCAAAGTCCCGAACTAGGGTTTGATCAAGCCCGGCCTTCTGCCCAACCAAAAATACTTATCTTGGTCTCTAAATTTCTATTTTGATGAGTAGCATTCAGCCGTGGTCTCCGATTACAAAAATTCCAACTTTTTTCCGAAGCCCTAAATTCTGGAAGCCATGAATGAAGGTACTCAAAAATAATTCTGTTTGACAGAAATATGTACCTGATTGTTTCTGGTGTAACTCTGAACTTTTCGATCCACAGGGTCTGAAAAAGTTTCTTGAGATAGCCTGACCTGTTATCTTTCCATCCTGATAGGTCTGACCTCAATTGGATTCTCTGAGAGAGAGTTATGTCAAATGTCGCAACGTGACCTGTTTTGGGATAAAACAGGAGAGCGAACTTGTACGGCTTGCCACATGTCACTGTTTGAACTTCAGCCTCTGAAAAATTTTCTTGAGATAGCTCGGCCTGTTATATTTCCATCCTAATAGGTCTGACCTCAATTGGACTCTCTGAGAGAGAGTTATGCCAAGTGTCGCAACATGACCTGTTTATGGGATAATACAGGAGAGCGAACTTGTACGGAGTGCCACGTGTCACTGGTTCAACTTCGGCCTCTAAAAACGTTTCCTGAGATAGTACAGTATGTGTAATACCTAACACGTTTTACAAAATTTCATTTGGAGCTTCCTAGCCCAAGTTATGACCTTTTTCCCAAGGTCACCTGATTTTCACTCAGATCTGGAAGAGGCAGAAACCCTATATTGTACAGATCATAAATCACAAAGTACAACGAATTAGAGGTTGTCCTTTGGACACAAGGTACTTGGAGATTTAATATTCGTCTTGTAACAATTTCAGATCCGAAAACTTCTCCAAAATGGATTTATAGAGAAATTTCTACGACGACTGGTTTTTGCTATATCAAGCCCTAACATCGTAATTGCAACATGTGTCATACATGCCATATCATGCCTTCTTTCAGGCTAGCTCTGATACCATGTTAAATTTTCTGAATTTAATTCAATATGATCTAGGATCTTAACTGAGAGAACAACATGTACAGCATATCTACAGCATATCAATCATGGAGACAATAATGCAAGCACACAAGAGACACAAAGATTTACTTGGGGAAAACCATAAAGGTGAAAAACCCCAATAACTTCCTCAGAGATAGATAGAGCAATGATACAACCAACCATGAGAGATAGACATAACCTAGCAGTAGATCCTCCTCCTCCATAAGTGCGCCACTCCTCCTTGAGTGCATGTGTGAGAAGTGAGTGAGTAAATAGAGTGCCTCCCGCACTCTATTTATACTTGACTTGACTTGCCTTTTTACCTAACTCATGTAGGCTTGAACTTAACCACATAATATAATGCTGACTGGGCCAACCCACAATAGGGTGGTCTAATAACCCTTTGACCCACATGGCCGACCCCCAATAGGGTGGTCTAATAACCCTTTGACCCACATGACTTATACAGGGCCGACCCCAACAAGGTGGTCTAATAACCCATCAAGTATAAGTTACGACACTTACAATATAAATAACGACACTTCCGTATAGAGGAATAATAACATCTCTATAGGAATACAATATACATAAATGTGAAATACATTCCGAAGTTACATATACATCAACACAAAAGGGTGTCCAGGGTCTTCTACTTGATCACGAATGATACGAATCTAGCCATGTGATTACAAGGTGTTGAATTCTAACATGGTAGAAACCATTTGATTACCGGTCAATGATGTGAACCGTTAACAAATGCGAGGGAAAGCACCAATGATGATAATGATCCCCAAGGTATCTATAGTACATCTCAACGAAAAGCGAATAAACGAGTTGATGTGGAGCATCTAGGAGATCATTCAATCAGAGGTCAATGATGAAAAACTACTGTCGAATACGAGGAAACCTGCCATTGAGGCATGTAGGTACCAAGGTAAAAGTGGTTGACTCCTAAGCATAATTCCTGGATAATGATTTGGTGTTGACAGGAATAGACTCGTCGAAGGTGGGCCATAATGATTCCCACATCATCGACATGAAATCGGAACGAGAGATAATATGGAACAATGGAACGATCGAACATGTATTCACACAGCGGAGGACTTGACATAGTGGATGACTTAGAGCAACGCAAAACCTTTGAACATATAATGGCATGGAGCAGAACTTGGCAGCAGGGATTAGCGATGGCAGAGGACAGACATACGACGAGTGGGCTCGTGGTAAAAGAAACAACTCTATATGATGACCATAACTCAGCAGGAGAAGATAATTACCCAAAATTAGACAAGAGATAGACGCATGCCATGTTCAAAGGTGACGAATGACGAGCTGCCAATAGAACAAACTTGACTCATTTCCCATTTTCCCTCGACGTAATGGACGAGTACCTCTTTGTTGTTTTACGATATTGAGGAGGATAACATATGCTCGGTATAGCTCATCTCATAGATGAGTCCAATCTCACATGTTTTTCGAACTTGAGAAAGGAGGGGTTCGTCCCAAAGTGGGGCCTTCGATGTTGAATTTTAACGAGCCCAAGGAAGGAAAACTCGGTCGTCATTTCATGTTTTAGAGAGTTTAAAAAGAACTAAAGAAGACTCCAGCGGTCCTTTTCCGAAAAGTTAGCCTCATCGCCCGAAAAAGGGAAAACCACACGGGAGAGGACTCTTCCAATAATGATTGGCTGGAGTATTCCTTTTTCGTAAATAGTACTTCCTGGTCCGAAAAAGGGGTAAACTATCACCAGAAAGACGATCATTCAAATGCTTTTACATGCGTGAAAGCATCAAGTTCGCTTGGAAATCTTTTCCTATTTAGGGAGTCTAAAAAGAGCTTAAAGAGGACTCCATGTACAACTTTGTCATGGTTGATGACCGAGTACGAAAAAGGAAAAGTAAACTCGGCACAGTTCATTTTCCGTAAATAGTCTAGTGAGGCCGGATAAAGTGATAAACCTATACTCGTTAGACACACCTTTTTGCTCAATTTTTAACTAGCACAACAATGGTATCAAAAGCACTCGAAATATTTTTCATATTTGAACAAGAGCATGAAAAAGTAAAACTAAGCTCAAACATCTTTTCATATATTTAACTAGAGCACGAAAAAAGTGAAAATTAAGCTCAAATACCATCTTACTGTTTTGACCGAGCTCGAAGATATGTTGGAATAATGCTCATGACATCTGCTTCATTTTTTAGCGAGCTTGTAACCGAAAATAAACTATTCTCATACTACTGGTTTGATTTTTTAATGAGCTTGAAGCCAAAGGTAAAATTTCATCACGATTAAGGTCCACTGACTGGTTCCTTCCCAACATGATGCCTAGAGGTCGGTAAATGCCCCCAGCATGATTTCTAGCGGCTAAACATGCCCCCCAATCTTCGTTTCGTCTAACTACTCTTCTTCCTTACCCAAAAATCCGAGTTATTAATCTAAATTTGTTCACCAGGAGGCTAGGGAGAACTAGGACTAAGTGACCCAGGTAGATGAAATGCAAGTTCAAATCCTAACTCTAACGAGAGACTCGAACAAATGGAAGGGATATCTATTTCATTTTTACACAAGCTTGAAATAGACAATAACAATGCTTGAAAGGGTCCTCTTTATTTTTTAACGAGCTAAAACAGAAATAAATTATGCTCGAAGGTAGTTTAATTTTTACGCAAGCTTGAAACTGAAAGTAAACTATGCTTGGGATTGATTTCATTTTTACACAAGCTCGATACCAACGATAAACTGTGCTTGAGGGTCAGTTTCATTTTTTAACGAGCTTGAAACAAAGAATAAACTTTGCTCGTAGGAACCTATTTCATTTTTTAATGAGCTTGACATAGAAAGGGAACTATGCTCATGATGGATTTCATTTTTACACAAGCTTGGAACTGAAAGTGAACTATGCTTGTAGGGGCCTGTTTTATTTTTTAACGAGCTTGAAACAGAATGAACTATGCTCGAAATGATGGTTGGTTTCATTTTTACACAAGCTTAAAACCAAAAGTAAACTATGCTTAAGAAAATGGTTTCATTTTTTAATGAGCTTGACACCGAAAAAGAATTCTGCTCCAAAAATCTCAACATGACATCTACATGTAGGAGGAAAATCCCCCCAGCATGATTGCTAGCGGGGTGACTCCAACACGAATTCCAAAGACTGGAGTCCTTCCCCCATCTCCAAGGGCAAGAAACCACCAAAGCAAGAAACCATTAGGCAATCGGGTGTGCAAAAGGGGAGCTAGGAAAAGACAAGGCTCACAGGCCAAAAGAGCAAGGTCAAAAAACTATACTGAGTCCGGTACCACAATAAGCGAGTTGTACAACAAAATCGCCAGAATGCCAACAAGCAGCCCTACAAAGAAAAAGACCCGCTACAAAATGACATAGCAAGCAAAACCTCCTAAGTAAGAGCTGGAGACCTCAACAAGTTGTATCCTTCGCAAGGTGATGAAATCCAACTCAAAGAATACAAAATGAGAGACCAATAATGGAAGGATATCCCTCTAACGAAAGGGGCCCTGGGTAAAAGAGCCCTAGTAGAAAAGTCACTAAGCTACCTCGTTCATGACACGTTGGAAAAGGTTTTCGGCGCTTCTGCCTTATCACCCTTGTATCATCAGTATGGTGGCCGGAGAATACAAGGAAGACAATGATCGATGTTGCCTTAGGGCTAAGTAGAGTGCGGCATTCCACAGAGTCTGTCCGGTTCTCAATCTAGCGGCAGTTAAACCCCTGAAACAATAGGAGGCCCCTCCACAAACTGGTCGATGATCGTGTCAATAAATACTAGAGGATTTTAGTTCCCTAAAGACAATGACTATGTCTCAGATGAAAAATGATAAGGGAAAATTATTTGGATTCCTATCCCCGGTGTCCTCCCTAACTACCAAATTCTTTTGATTTCCTCAAGTGAGGTTAATGTTGGTTTAGTTAGGGAGATTAATTTTAGAGTTTGTCTTACACAATCGGGTTATGGAAGTGAAACTTGTGGTGTGTAGACTTGACTCAAACCATGCAATTATGGATGAATGATGCAAGTCTTTTTTTTTTAATGAACTTCTAGCTAAAGTAAGGAAGAATTCTTTTCATTCCCAATATGTACAACCCAATGCAAATGAAATTTTAGATTTTTAATGAATGATAACAAATCATGTAAACCATACCCAAACTATCCTAAAGTGACAAAAAGAGATCCTTTTACGAATTCCAAATGCAATAATTATAATCTGTTTCCTATCTCTTTACACTTGAAAAAGACACATCTAATCCATGGAAAGAAGGATTCCACAAATGCTTCCAATCAAATGCAAGACAAAGAGAAGCACCTAATAATATTGTCTAACTCAAATGCACATAAATATGAAACGAGCCTTTCTTCTTCTTATGAATGTAAGACCAAGAATGTAAAATGATTAAATTAAAGCAACAAGAATGCTTATGTTTTCCAATTTCATGAATATAGCAAAAGAGTGACAAAATAAAGCTTTCCTTTGAACAAAAAAAAAATGGAAACAAGGGATCAATTTATTCCAATGACCAATAAATAGCTAAATATGCAAAGGAAACAAAGCGCAAAACCCAAGGGAATGACTTCAAAAGACCAGGATGTCCCAAGTTTTTCGAAGCCAACCTAAACAATCCAAATGATACCAAACCAAACATACCTTTGGAATATCACACTAAAGAGGTCTCTAAGAAAAATTTGAATCCAATCCTTCCGATGGCGAGAAGAAGTTTAAAAACAAATGCAAGCTATCGGGACTTGAAAAGAATGACAATTCTACCCAACGAGAAAACAAAGCACTAGTTTGACTCAAGAAACCAAACAAAGGATTTTAACTTCATAAAGATGCCAAGAGTTTCCAAAACAAGCCAAAAATGAATTGTATCAGTCCAAATCAGACATGTAATAGTCACAAAATCAATGATAAAGAGACTCTAAAATAGAAAAATTGAAAATGTACACAAGGGATAGAGTTAACCCAAGGGGATTTCAACTTTCCAAGATAGAATCTAGTCTTCCAAACAAAGAAAAACGGGCACGAATTCTCCAAAATGATGTTTGGAAGGGTTCAAAGTTATGTTATAGAGATCCTAAAGTGACTGGGAAGGTACACTTGACTCCCAGAACTGAAAAGTGGCTCAGAGGAATCAAAATTGACCAAATGGCCTCAAAGATGCCAATGAAGGACTAGAGACAAAATGTGGATGAAAAGGACTCAAAAGAGACTCACATTTCTTCAAAAATGTGTCAAAAGGAAGCCAATGGACCATATGGAGGCACCCCAAAAGTTTTGGAGCAAAAAACCCAAGGGAACCCCTCCAACTAAACTAAAAAATGACCAAAACAGGACAGTGCCGCCCCTGCACAGACCAATACAGAGTGGTAGTTGGACAGTACCGTGCCCTAGAACACTATGGGGGAGTGGTAGTATCGCTCTCTAGCCCACTATGGGGGAGCAGTAGTTGGACAGTATCACGCCCTAGAACACTATAAGGGAGCGATAGTTTCCTGTAGGATTGAAAAAAAAATTAAAAGTTGGTCAAGATCTGAGCAAGGATAAGGTTCTGAGTTTAAAACGGTCCTCAATGACGATCAAAGAGGATCTAAGGTGATGAGAAACAACACTTAGAAGAGGATTTGATGATCTAAATAAGCAAGCAAAGGTGAAACTAGGGAAGAAAGTCCCCAGTGGAGTCGCCAGTTTTTGTTGATGTCGAGCATCCGAGAGATCATCCAATCAGAGGTCAATGATGAAAACCTACTGTCGAATACGAGGAAACCTGCCATTGAGGCATGCAGGTACCAAGGTACTAGTGGTTGACTCCTAAGCCTAATTCCTGGATAATGATTTGGTGTCGATAGGAATAGACTCGTCGAAGGTGGGCCATAATGATTCCCACATCATCGACATGAAATCGGAACGAGAGATAATATGGAACAATGGAACGATCAAACATGTACTAAAACAACGGAGGAATTGACATAGTGGATGACTTAGAGCAATGCAAAACCTTTGAACATATAACGACATGGAGCAGAACATGGCACCAGGGATTAGCGATGGCAGAGGATAGACGCATGCCATGTTCAAAGGTGACGACTAACGAGCTTCCAATAGAACAAACTTGACTCATTTCCCATTTTCCCCCGACATGATGGACGAGTACCTCTTTGTTGTTTTACAAGCTTGAGGAGGATAACAGATGCTCGGTATAGCTCATCTCATAGATGAGTCCAATCTCACATGTTTTTCGAACCTGAGAAATGAGGGGTTCGTCCCAAAGTGGGCCCTTCGATGTTGAATTTTAACGATCCTAAGGAAGGAAAATTCGGTCTTCATTTCATGTTTTAGAGAGTCTAAAAAGAACTAAAGAAGACTCCAACGGTCCTTTTTCGTAAAATTAGCCTCATCGCCCGAAAAAAGGGTAAAACCATGCGGGAGAGGACTCTTCCAGTCATGATTGGCTGGAGTATTCCTTTTTCGTAAATAGTATTTCCTGGTCCGAAAAAGGGGTAAACTATCACCAGAAAGACGATGATTCAAATGCTTTTACAAGCGTGAAAGCATCAAGTTCGCTTGGCAATATTTTCCTATTTAGGGAGTCTGAAAAGAGCTTAAAGAGGACTCCATGTACAACTTTTTCATGGTTGATGACCTAGTACGACAAAGGAAAAGTAAACTCGGCACAGTTCCTTTTCTGTAAATAGTCTAGCGAGGCCGGATAAAGTGATAAACCTATACTCGTTAGACACACCTTTTTGCTCAATTTTTAATGAGCATGACAATGGTATCAAAAGCACTTGGAATATTTTTCATATTTGAACCAGAGCACAAAAAAGTAAAAACTAAGCTCAAACCACTTTTCATATTTTTAACCAGAGCACCAAAAAAGTGAAAAGTAAGCTCAAATACCATCTTACTATTTTTAACGAGCTCGAAGATAGGTTGGAAGAATGCTCATGACATATGCTTCATTTTTTAGCGAGCTTTTAATAAAAAATGAACTATGCTCATACTACTGGTTTCATTTTTTGACGAGCTTGAAGCCAAAGGTAAGCTTTGCTCACGGTTAAGGCCCATTGACGGGTTCCTTCCCAACATGATGACTAGAGGTTGGTAAATGCCCCCAGCATGATTGCTAGCGGCTAAACATGCCCCCCAAGCTTCGTTTTGTCTAACTACTCTTCTTCCTTACCCAAAAATCCTGGCTATTAATCTGAATGTGTTCACCAAGGGGGTAGGGAGAACTAGGACTAAGTGACCCAGGCAGATGAAAAGAAGGTTGAAATCCTAAGTCTAACGAGAGACTCTAACAAATGGAAGGGAGATCTATTTCATTTTTACACAAGCTTGAAATAGACAATAACAATGCTTGAAAGGGTGCTTTTTATTTTTTAACGAGCCTAAAACAGAAATAAATTATGCTCGAAGGTAGTTTAATTTTTACGCAAGCTTGAAACTGAAAGTAAACTATGCTTGGGATTGATTTCATTTTTACACAAGCTCGAAACCAACGATAAACTATGCTTGAGGGTCGGTTTCATTTTTTAACGAGCTTGAAATAAAGAATAAACTATGCTCGTAGGAACCTATTTCATTTTTTAACGAGCTTGACATAGAAAGGGAACTATGCTCATGATGGATGTCATTTTTACACAAGCTTGATATTGAAAGTGAACTATGCTTGTAGGGGCCTATTTTATTTTTTAACGAGCTTGAAACAGAATGAACTATACTCGAAATGATGGTTGGGTTCATTTTTACACAAGCTTAAAACCAAAAGTAAACTATGCTTGAGAAAACGGTTTCATTTTTTAACGAGCTTGACACCGAAAAAGAAATCTGCTCCAAAAATCTCAACATGACATCTGCATGTAGGAGGAAAATCCCCCCAGCATGAATGCTAGCGGGGTGACTCCAGCATGAATTCCAAAGACTGGAGTCCTGCCCCCATCTCTAAGGGGAAGACACCACCAAAACATGTGGGACATTCAAGGAAGTCTGATGACTAGGAGTCATATGATGAGTGGGTGTCACAAAGGAAAGCTGATCAATGGTCACCATATTCCCATGATGGGAAAAATACATCACTCGAAAGAGTGTGGACAGTACAACTTTCATAGCATAGACATAATCACGTCCAAGGAGCAGATTAAAATCTAAGGGACCTTGGACTACCATAACATCAATATAGACAGTTTTCCCTCCCAAAGTGATAGGTAACTGAGGAAGGATCCCTAAAGGTCAAGTAGGCCTTCGGTTAAAAGCCAATATCTGGTCAGTTACTGGCAGAAGCTGAGGGGAACCTAAAGCTTGCCAAGCAGTTGAGGATAAAATACTAACAGAATCTCCCTCATCCACTATGGTGTGAAATATTTCTTTATCGAAAACTTCTACAGATATTTGAAAAGGAACACTCGAAGGAAGACAAGATTCTGTTAACCCATTCCAATCAAATGAAATGACCTTAGTACTTGGAGAGGGTCCCGTGGAAACGGGCTCTTGCCCACCATGATCGGAACTGACTAGAAAAACATCAGTGGTTATCAATCCATTCTCATCAGGGAGAGTAGGATGAGATGAAGACTGTGTCAAGGTGACTGCTTCAGTTGGAACGCTCTCTGATAGAAGAGTGGGAGTGAGCGGAGATGACAATGACTTGATCACTTCACACTCAGAAGGGAGAGTGGGATCAATAACAGATGAAAGTGAATTGATCACTTGGTCAACTAGTGGGGCGTTAAGGGACAACTTACTATCGTTGGTTGGAAGCACCAGTTGAGAACTAGTAATATCTTCCAACCACTGTGAAGCTTCATCCATGCTTGGACAAAGGAAAGTATGGTGCATACCCTTGCATATCAAACAGGGCTATAGGACTTTACCCTTTCGACCCTTCACCAAGGGGTCAGTGGTTGAGGGAGTGTCATCAACATGATCGTCATAGGTTGACGATACAAGTGGTTTAGGGTTTTTAGACCACACTTCTAACACACGGGAAAGACCGGGGCAATCCTTGAGAAGGTGATCACCCTTGCAAAGTTTGCAAGGGAACTTGGGTTTACGAGGTGTTTTCATAGAATGAGTTCCATTATAGGCAACTGGTTTACGCTTGGTCTCTTTCTTATCCTTCTTCTTCTTAACTTTCCTTTTCTTCTTCTTCTTATCCTCCCGATTACTAACACTATTGCTTTGATCAGGCGAGGAAGAAGGAACAAAAAAAGATTCATCCGACGAAGAAGGGGAGGGATTAGTTTGGGATTGACTCTCTCGTGGTGGAGAGTTAACATTTGAAACATTGGGTAAAACCGGAATCATCGGATTGAATAACCATACCGGTAATCCTATGGTTAATCCAGGAAGATTTAACGTGGCAATAAAGGGAGGACCAATATCTCCAATTGGAGGAAAGACAAAAGGTACCCCTTGAGAAGGGGTCTCTTGATTGGTAGTTCCAGAAGGAGCTTGGGCGCATGGAGATGGATTCACCATGGGAAAATACTAAGTGATGTGGACGGAGTCTTGCTAAAAAGAACTCAAAAACCCTTAGGCAACGGGGCGTGCAAAAGGGGAGCTAGGAAAAGACAAGGCTCACAGACCAAAAGAGCAAGGTCAAAACACTATACTGAGGCTAGTACCACAGTAAGCGAGTTTTACAACAAAATGGCCAGAATGCCAACAAGCATCCCTACAAAGAAAAAGACCCTCTACAAAATGACATAGCAAGCAAAACCTCCTAACTAAGAGATGGATACCTCAACAAGTTGTATCCATTGCAAGGTGATGAAATCCAAGTCGAAGAATATAAAATGAGAGACCAATAATGGAAGGATATCCCTCTACCAAAAGGGAACCTGGGTAAAAGAGCCATAATAGAAAAGTCACTAAGCTACCTCGTTCATGACACGTTGGAAAAGGTTTTCGGCACTTCTGCCTTATCACCCTTGTATCATCAATATGGTGGCTGGAGAATACAAGGAAGAGAATGATTGATGTTTCCTTAGGGCTAAGTGGAGTGCGGCCTTCCACAGAGTCCGTCCAGTTCTCAATCTTGCGGCGGTTAAACCCCTGAAACAACAGGAGGCCCCTCCACAAACTGGTCGATGACCGTGTCAATAAATACTAGAGGATTTTAGTTCCCTGAAGACAACGACTATGTCTCAGATGAAAGATGAGAAGGGGGAGTTATTTGGATGCCTATCCCCGGTGTCCTACCTAACTACCAAATGCTTTTGATTTCCTCAAGTGAGGTTAATGTTGGTTTAGTTAGGGAGATTAATTTTAGAGGTTGTCTTACACAATCGGGTTATGGAAGTGAAACTTCTGGTGTGTAGACTTGACTCAAACCATGCAATTATGGATGAATTATGCAAGTGTTTTTTCTTCAATGAACTTCTAGCTAAAGTAAGGAAGAATTCTTTTCATTCCCAATATGTACAACCAAATGCAAATGAAATTTTAGATTTTTAATGAATGATAACAAATCATGTAAACCATACCCAAACTATCCTATAGTGACAAAAAGAGATCTTTTTATGAACACCAAATGCAATAATTATAATTTGTTTCCTATCTCTTTACACTTTAAAAAGACACAACTAATCTTTGGAAAGAAGAATTCCAAAAATGCTTCCAATCAAATGCAAGACAAAGATAAGCACCTAATAATATTGTCTAACTCAAATGCACATAAATATGAAACAAGCCTTTCTTCTTCTTATGAATGTAAGACCAAGATTGTCAAATGATTAAATTAAAGCAAGAAGAATGCGTATGTTTTCCAATTTCATGAATATAGCAAAAGAGTGACAAAATAAAGCTTTCCATTGAACAAAAAATAAAATGGAAACAAGGGATCGATTTATTCCAACGACCAATAAATAGCTAAAGATGCAAAGGAAACAAAGCACAAAACCCAAGAGAATGACTTCAAAAGACCAGGATGTCCCAAGTTTTTCGAAGCCAACCTAAACAATCCAAATGATGCCAAACCAAACAAACCTTTGGAATATCACACTAAAGAGATCTCTAAGAAAAATTTGAATCCAATCACTCCGATGGCGAGAAGAAGTTTAAAAACAAATGCAAGCTAACAAGACTTGAAAAGAATGACAATTCTACCCAACGAGAAAACAAAGCACTAGTTTGACTCAAGAAACCAAACAAAGGCTTTGAACTTCCAAAAGATGCCAAGAGTTTCCAAAACAAGCCAAAAATGAATTGTATTAGTTCAAATCAGTCATGTAATGGTCACAAAATCAACGATCAAGAGACTCTAAATCAGAAAAAAATCGAAAATGTACACAAGGGATCAAGTTAACCCAAGGGGATTTCAACTTTCGAAGATAGAACCTAGTCTTCCAAACAAAGAAAAAGGGGCACAAATTATCCAAAATGAGGTTTGGAAGGGTTCAAATTTATTTTATAGAGATCCTAAAGTGACTAGGAAGGTGCACTTGACTCCTAGAACTGAAAAGTGGCTCATAGGACTCAAAATTGACCAAATGGCCTCAAAGATGCCAATGAAGGACTAGAGACAAAATGTGGATGAAAAGGCCTCAAATTTATTCAAAAATGTGTCAAAAGGAAGCCAATGGACCATATGGAGGCACCCCAAAATATTGGGAGCAAAAAACCCAAGGGAACCCCTCCAAATAAGCTCAAAAATGACCAAAACAAGACAGTGTCGCCCCTGCACAGACCAATATAGAGCGGTAGTTGGACAGTACCACGCCCTAGAACACTATGGGGGAGCGGTAGTACCGTGCTCTAGCCCACTATGGGGGAGTGGTAGTTGGAAAATACCGCGCCCTAGAACACTATAAGGGAGCGGTAGTTTCCTGTAGGATTGAAAAAAAAATGAAAAGTTGGCCAAGTTCCGAGCAAGGATAAGGTCCTGAGTTTAAAATGGTCCTTAATGATGATTAAAGAGGATCTAAGGTGATGAGAAACAATAGTTAGAAGAGGATTTGATGATCTAAACAAGAAAGCAAAGGTGAAACTAGGTAAGAAAGTCCCCAGTGGAGTCGCCAGCTTTTGTTGCAGATATTTCTCCCTACGGATAGGTAGAAACTCTCTTAGGTTAGAGAGGTATAGATAACCTCTAAACTAAGACAAAAAAGAAACAAATGCTGCCTTGAGTTCCTAAACTAATCTTCACAACAAGATCGAATGCATTCAGAAGAGATGAAAGACGTAACTTACCTTTCAATTCGATGTTTGTCCCACTTCTAGCTCTTGATCCCGAAGTTCCAATGTAGAACCTGTTGAAATCAAACAAAGGATAAGCATGCGATCTTCCAAATACCTTGAAGCAAAGGTTAAGTTCAAATCTAAACTAGATACATTTCATATCAAATATTTATACAGTACACATGAAATGGCAAACAAGACAAGTTATCTTATTAAGAAGCTTGAAAAGTGCTTACAAATGTTGCTTGATGTCCAAGCCAATCCTCCAGCTCCAAGTGCTTCCTGTAGCTATCTCTGCAGAAGTCTGAAGATCATAGGTTGGATGCCCCAAAAGTCCTCCCTTTGGCTCATGGAAGGCCTCTCTCTTATAGCATGTGGGAAGGTTAACCAACAAGAGAGAAGTGTGGATCTATGGAGTGTCTAGCGGATCAGGCCAGCTAAATAGAGAGGGGAGTTGAGATCAAATCAGAGGTGGCAATCCCAATGATATCTCTCAAAAGTCAAGATCCCAAAATCCAAGGCAAAAGGTTAATTTTTGACTTCTGCGCCCCTAATAGAGAGCATAATGCGGTAGTACCGCGCCTCAGAGGAGGAGCAACACGCGGTAGTGATGACTACCACGCCCCTGTAGATGTGCAGGGAGCGGTAGTGCTTGCAAATAGGACCAAGTTGGGTTGACAGATGGCAGAAAAAGTGTTTGCCTTCAGTGTTCAGTCAATGGTTTTCACTCTGGATGTTCAAATTATTTTTTAAGGGAAACCGTCGTTTAGGTTGCTAGTGCAAGGATGCGACACTAATACGTAATGTGTAATATTGAGGTATAACATATGCCCCATAAAGTGTGAGGTCAGAAGAGACTGATGGCCAAAAGACTTTACAAATATGGTGCGGAGATAGCATCGAGGGGAGCAACAAGAAGCTGAAACAGAAACAAAATGTCAGATATACCACCGAGCCGGGCATTCCCATGCTCGGAAACAATTGACTCAAAGCATGGCTGCCGACCAATACATTGTAGATCCATGAGTACTGAGATGATATAGAATGTATACAAATCATGGCTACTATGAACAAGTGTAGATCCATGAAACTGTGATGACACAGCCACGACCAATACATAAGTGGATCTGTGTGACAATTCAGAATAAATATCCATTGCAACCTGGACGTAATCAAAATACAAAAGGGTGTCCAGGGTCTTCTACCTGATCGCGAACGATACGAATCTAGCCATGTGATTACAAGGTGTTGAAGTCGAACTTGGTAGAAACCATTTGATTACGGTCAATGATGTGGACCATTAAAAAATGCGAGGGAAATCACCAATGATGACAATGATCCCCAAGGTATCTATAGTACATCTCAACGAAATGCGAATAAACGAGTTGATGTCGAGCATCCAAGAGATCATTCAATCAGAGGTCAATGATTAAAACCTACTGTCCAAAACGAGGAAACCTACCATTGAGGCATGCAGGTACCTAGGTACTAGTGGTTGACTCGTAAGCCTAATTTCTGGATAATTATTTGGTGTCGACAGGAATAGACTCGTCGAAGGTGGGCCATAATGATTCCCACATCATCAACACAAAATCAGAACGAGAGATAATATGGAACAATGGAACGATCGAACATGTACTGACATAGCGGAGGACTTGACATAGTGGATGGCTCAAAGCAATGCAAAACCTTTGAACATATAACGACATGGAGCAGAATTTGGCAGCAGGGATTAGTGATGGCAGAGGACAGACATACGACGAGTGGGCTTGTGGTAAAATAGACAACTCAATATGATGACCATAACTCAGCAGGAGAAGATAAATACCCAAAATTAGATAAGAGACAGACGCATACCATGTTCAAGGTGACAACTGACGAGCTGCCAATAGAACAAACTTGACTCATTTCCCATTTTCCCCCGGCATGATGGACGAGTACCTCTTTGTTGTTTTATGAGCTTGAGGAGGATAACAGATGCTCGGTATAGCTCATCTCATAGATGAGTCCAATCTCACATGTTTTTTGAACCTAAGAAAGGAGGGGTTCGTCCCAAAGTGGGCCCTTCGATGTTGAATTTTAACGAGGCCAAGGAAGGAAAACTCGGTCGTCATTTCATGTTTTAGAGAGTCTAAAAAGAACTAAAGAAGACTCCAATGGTCCTTTTTCGTAAAGTTTGCATCATCGCCCGAAAAAAGGGTAAAACCACGCGAGAGAAGACTCTTCCAGTCATGATTGGCTGGAGTATTCCTTTTTCGTAAATAGTACTTCCTGGTCCGAAAAAGGGGTAAACTATCACCGGAAAGATGATCATTCAAATGCTTTTACAATCGTGAAAGCATCAAGTTTGCTTGGGAATCTTTTCCTATTTAGGGAGTCTAAAAAGAGCTTAAAGAGGACTCCATGTACAACTTTGTCATGGTTGATGATCGAGTACGACAAAGGAAAAGTAAACTCGGCACAGTTCCTTTTCCGTAAATAGTTTAGTGAGGCCGGATAAAGTGATAAACCTATACTCGTTTGACACATATTTTTGCTCAATTTTTAACGAGCACGACAATGGTATTAAAAGCACTTGGAATCTTTTTCATATTTGAACCAGAGCACTAAAAAGTAAAAACTAAGATCAAACCACTTTTCATATTTTTAACCAGAGCACGAAAAAAGTGAAAAGTAAGCTCAAATACCATCTTACTGTTTTTAACGAGCTCGAAGATAGGTTGGAAGAATGCTCATGACATCTGCTTCATTTTTTAGCGAGCTTGTAACAGAAAATGAACTATGCTCATACTACTGGTTTCATTTTTTAACGAGCTTGAAGCCAAAGGTAAACTTTGTTCACGGTTAAGGCCCATCGACGGGTTCCTTCCCAACATGATGACCAGAGGTTGGTAAATGCCCCCAACATGATTGCTAGCGGCTAAACATGCCCCCCAAGCTTCGTTTTGTCTAACTACTCTTCTTCCTTACCCAAAAATCCTGGCTATTAATCTGAATGTGTTCACTAGGGGGGTAGGGAGAACTAGGACTAAGTGACCCAGGCAAATGAAATGAAGGTTCAAATCCTAACTCTAACAAGAGACTCGAAGAAATGGAAGGGAGATCTATTTCATTTTTACACAAGCTTGAAATAGACAATAACAATGCTTGAAAGGGTCATTATTACTAAATGAATAAAATAACCGAGAAGTTGGCTAAGGAGGCAACGAACGAGAAGGGGGCCTTGTGTATCCACTAGGGTGAGGTGAGGGGGTTTGGGATTGATTGACCATGTTGCCACATGTCTGACTGAGAACCCGTTTGAACTCCCTGCTGACATTAATGCGATTTCAGAGGGTGGTTGAGCACCAACGGCTGAGTCTGATGGAGTATAGAGCATGCCTACGATTTGGTATGGCAGGGGATGGCTATGATCACGTGTGCGTGAAGGCATCGAACTGCTTGGGAGAACTCACAGAGCCTGTTGTGAACCCAGGGGGGGAAAGACTCAGATACACACAATCATCCATTCAGAACTCACGTACTCTCTGTTCCCTTTTTTTGGGAATGCTCGCGCTACCATGGGGAAGACCATTGACCCTCACAGAGGATTCACCTGTGTGTTTTCCTGTAAGTAGTGCGCCCCTGTGTGTGAGAACTACCCAAGAATAAGCAATCGTGACACCCTGTAGGTAGAACCTTGGTGCAGTGACGGACAGATTCAATAGAGAAGGTTACCGAATGGTTTGCGCAGAGCAATCGTGGGAAAATACCAAGCCGGGATATGTCTTGTTGTAAACTGTGGGAGAAAGGTTGGGTTGTTGGAGAAACTCAGTGAAGGCTATAGTCTCAATGAACTAGTGATTGGACCTTCATATACCCATCCTGGAATAGCACTGGAAGGGAAGACGCCTTGAGAGACTGTGTGATTGTGCAGTAGGTCTTCCTTGTGTTGGATGTGGTAGATACTGTGGGTACCAGGTCAACTAAGTGCTGAGATGCCTGCAGTTCTGTGGTTGAATTCATTGGTTTAGCAATACCTCCTTGTTATCCTTGTGTGCTGAAGAACCCCTGTAGGTTGGATTAGCATGGGTAGGTGCCCTGGAATGCTTGGTAAACCCAACTACAGACTGGTTTAGCATGTGAATGGAGTCTTGACTGTGAGAGAACCTATTATACCTCCTTAGTGGATACACTGCCCATCTCGGGGGGGATCTCTCAGCCGAAAGAGTGTAGGCTGGACATAGATCTAAGGTTGGGTGGAACGTTGCTCTCACTTAGCCAGTTGCTTCGGAATTCAAAGATAAGTATTATGTTATGGTAAATGATGTGGTTTCATTATTATGATAAATGCTTGTATAGTCATGGAGTTGTTGTATGTATGGTTATATGAATGGTTGACATGAAGTCATGTACAGGCCTGAGTAACAGGCTGAATCCAATGTGTGTATTTACCTTATATTGCAGGAACTAATGCTTGTAATTCTTGCATATGATAGATGTGCGAGTTAAGTCCGTGGATGCATTTTATATGTGATGTTGTATGATAGTGCTCCATCGTTTTTGGTAATGAATGTGATACGTACTAACCCTGTGAAGGAAATATATATCTACATTGATCCTTGAGAAGTTAGAGAAGCCCTGAAAGTTGTTTCAGGAACCTCTGTGGGTCTGATAGCAGGAAGGGACCTTGGTAGGTTGAAGGTTGGAATGTTAAAGTGTGGATAGGAACATAACTTCAGAGAAGGAAATGAGAAGGTTATATACTTCACCTTGTCAAGGGGATGCTACCATTGGATAGAGTTCTCCAAAAGTTTTCCAACGGTATCGACCTTGCCCATTTTGGATACTGGAGAGAAGAGTTATGTCCCTTGGAAGATTGATGAAGTTACCCTTACAGAAATAGGGTTCCGCACGCATGGTTCCACGGGTTGCGGGTATGCCAAAGTTCGCGTGGAGAGTTTTTGGGCCTTCCGCAATTCCGAACCCGAAAGTAGCGGGTTTCGGGTTCGTCAAAACTCGCATGACGAGATTTGGACTTTCCGCAACCTTGCACCCGACATTGCGGGTTGCGGGGTCAGTGACTTGTGGGCTTCGGGTTTTGGGGTGACCACCCCACGGCGGAGCAGTTGGAATCGGGTTCTGGGTTGCGGGTTTGCCAAAACTCGCACTATGTGTTTGGACTCCCGCAATCCCGAACCCGAAACTATGGGAACCACTGTTGTGGGATGTGCGTTTCGGAATCGTTGTTGTGGGATTCGCGTTTTGGGATTCATTGTTGCGGAATCTGAGTTCTCCAACTGTGTGTATGGGTGCTCAGTCATGGTTTTGGAGAAAAAAAATGGATCGCGGTCTCTAGTCGGCCAGGTGGCTCAGAGGGGACGTTACAGAGTGGTATCAGAGCCTCAGTTGCAGCACTGGGAGCTATTTGGGCTGGACAACGCATGAATTTTGGTCAAGAAATGCGCCCAGGGCGTGATTTTTCTATGAACTTAATTGCTTGATTTATTGCTCAGATGAATAATTCCTGGATTAGATGAGTGGCAAGAATATGCATTGATTGGCGTATTAATAAACATTGCACCGTGCATGAGTATATGTTTTGCATGCATATGACATTACATATTGGTAAAAGTAGTGAGATTTTACATATGCAATGAATCACTAATGGTAAATATTGTGGTTGATAATCACTGCTGGTGATTGGTTTTGGTTGTAGGACCAAAGACAACAGAAGCATGGCTAAAGATGTTGATGATGTTGCTACATATGGCCAACAAACCTTATGAAGAAAAGGCTAGGGCAGCAAATCCATGATCAAGAGATTGGTGGAAGAATGCTGCAATCTGCTGTAAGAAACCAACAAATCAGGTAACATAAAAGGTGTAAATGGGAGCCATGCAGGTAATGGTTTACTCATGATGATTGCATAAGTGTTGAAGGGATTGGGTAAGAATCCATTGAACCATATTCGGTAATCGTAAAATGGTATGCATTTAGAGTTGAAATGCATTCAAGTGAACGCCATACTGCCATAGTGTGGTGGAGCATGAGGTGGGGAAGGAAAGAGGCCTCATACCATGTGGCTGTTTAGAAATTTAGATTGCATTCATATAAAATACATCATGCCATGTGTGTTTTGGTTATGAGCTTAACAACCAAAGCAAGTGAGGATCGTTGGTCCTAATTATGGTAATGCATGTTATATGAGATAGTATTGATTAAGTCGTAATATGATTGAATGCATAGTACTCATGAAACAATGCAAGGTGGCATTGAGTGGATGTGCATTAAGAGATTTTATAAATATTGTACTTAAGCATTGAGTGAATGCATATGAAAAAAACTTGAGTAAATGTTGTGAATATGCATGCATGTGGGTAGCTACACCTGAGGAGATGTATTGTGTGCATGCATGATTGTGATATATATGTATATGTCTCATTATAATTGAGCAATAGATGAAATGATGGATTAATGATAATTTTGAGATCATTTCATGAGCTGCTATGAATCCAGGGGAAGAATTGCATGAAGGTAGTCATGACAGGCTTCCAGAGTGCTCTGTTGGAAGGACATAGTTGTATAAATGATATGGCTATGAATTAATGAGCATTTAAAAGATTTAAGTTAATTGCATAAATAATGTGAATGTACCTTGCAATTTTAGTATGATAATGATTTACATGAAGTAAGTGAGTTTGTTATATTGATATGTTAACAGCTGGAAGTGTTTGAATTATGGAATGTTATAATTCTGGAAATGCTTCAGTGATTGTGCAACAATGAAATATTATATTCATGGAGATTTACAAAGTGTTTGGCTGATTGAAGTTTCAGATGTCAGGTAGATTGTTCTAGGCATGGCAATGTGGGTAAGTCCATGATGAAGGCTGGAGTCTACCATGTGCAAAATCCAAAGGTTATGAGAAGATTCTCATGGGTGTGAAATTTAACTTATGCATGAAACAAATCTGAAAATATTCTCATTTAAGTTTATGAGAATAATATTATGGTTGCAAAATCTAATTTCTGTAGGGAACAGATTTGAAAATTTGATTTAGAGCTTATGAGAAGGAATCTCATGGTTGAGAAATCTAAGCTCTGTTAAAAAGAAGAATTGTAAATCTCAGATTTGTAAACTTTCAGATTTGAAATTGTGCTTATAATTGCTAATGACTATTTAGCTTATGTAAAATTGTGTTAGGAGCACATGTTGTAGGTGGATTCCCATGTATGGTAGAAACATAAATCCATAATGGACAGAATGGTGCCACTTACAAGAGCCAAGCAATATGAGGATAGCCTCATGGCTAAGAAAATCAATTTCTGTAGTAGACAGAGTTGCAAATTCATATTGAATTTAATTATTAGTACCATTGATTAGTTATGGAACAATCACATTTGAATTTCATTGTTAAAAGTTGCTGACTGTTTGGCTATTTGAGGAATGTGTCAGGAAGACACATTGCAGGAAGACCATGTGAGAGGGCCTGCAGAAGCCAAACTTCATGGGAAGAGATTCCATGATTTGGAAATGGGTTTCGGGTGAAATGCCATTAGACATTATGAATGTCTCATCCGCACTGCATGATTGGTGAACAATATGAGTGAGATGGTAAAGATTATGTCAGTAAGACATATGAGGGTTATGTAACATCAAAAGGAGTTGGGAGGGAAAACCGAGGGACTGTCAACTCAGAGAAGGAGCCCCCATTCCTCATTAATAAAGAAAGACTACATTTGCAAATGGATAAGTGTTCTCTGACCCTAGCCAAGAATATGCATGTTTAATTGTTGGATTAAATATGAAGAGCCTGTTCTAATTTTATTTCCATTATGGCAGATTGCTTGAGTAGGATTATGACTTGCATAGCTCACATCAGTGAGGAGTGCACACCTTTCTGGTGCTGAGTTATGTTAGGGATGCCAATATTGATTATGCCCTATGGGAATGGACGCATTCCTGGTGTTTCAATACTTGATAGTGAATGCTATGAATTATGGTTATAATTTTGAATAACAACGCTGACAAGTTTGCCTATACTGCTTGTGTTGTCACCTTAAACAGATGCAATTTGGTGCTACACACTAAAGGAAAAAAGTAAAAGGTTGTTGTGAGGGGTTGTGGTGGAAGGGTTAATGTGTAAGTAAAAGGTTTTTGTGAGGGGTTGTGGTGAAAGGGTTAATGTGTATGTAAGGTTGTTGTGAGGGGTTGTGGTGGAAGGGTTAATATGTACAAAAGGATGTTGTGGAGGTTGTGGGGATTGTGATGAAGGGAAATGCAGTGTTGATGAAAGAGATGTTATATGCCTATGGCTCCATAGTAGAGCATTGACCTAGAAATGTTCATAGTGAAGTTTCCTTCCAAGTCGGCGTGAAGGTGTACTGGTTGGACGTTGATTACTTGATATTTTGGAGCAGCCTACGTGCTAGCCAAACATCCCAGTCCGTAGGAGGATTCCAAGGCTTATAAAGTAAAAGCAGGACCCTGTGGACCAGAGAGGAAATGCACAATACAGATAGGTATTCAATTTCATTTATTTCTTGTTTGGAATAATGAAGATTTCAAGTATAAGTCTCGTAACAGTTAAGCTGATGCACTATTATTTCTTTGTTGGAAACCTTGGTCATACAGGAAGCAAGGACTATGAAAGCATCTTAAGGATGCATGTGGACATGTGACTGTCCTAAAAAGCTCAGCTTGAGCAACAATGAATGATGGTGATAGTAGAAATGTGTGAGTCCTAGCAGCCAAGGGAGTTGTAGAAAAACCATGTGGAGGGACTCCATGGTTGAGAGGTCTGAAATAGACCATAGACACTAAGTGTCATAGCCAAGAAGGGCTGGTCAAGTGTTCACATGGAATTGAAAGAGGCTAGGAGCATGAAAACCACAGTGGTGGTGTGGGTTCCAGAATAGAACAAGACTAAGAGAAGAAAACTTTTACTGCTCTCTCTTTCCTTTTATTGATGCATTCATAAAAACAGAAAATTGTGGAATGCATGTATGGCTGAAAGTAGAGTGTGTTTATTTGCTTGAAATAAATTGTGAATGCTGAAGTAGTTAATTCCTTGTGAATGGATGAACATGAAAGAATTCATGTGTATGCTGGGAAAGCATGGAAAGTGTGGAAGTCTCATGATTAGAGCATGGGCTCTCCATGTCAATTGGGGAAAACAATTGACTGATTTTTAATATTTAGGTTATGCTTGGCCTAACAAGATTTGTAATGATGAATTTCACAGGTGGAAATTAAATCCATTGGTTGCAGCTGCACGAGCAAGTGTTTCTTGCGAGAAAAGTGAGAACCAGTTGCGAACAGTGGCCATGGCAGTAGACCATAGGTTGTTGGAATTGGCTGAAAGTATTCTTCAAACAATTTCCAAGACCCAAGAAAATCTTGGAGAGATGCTCAAGATATAGGAGCAGCAGGATGAGATGAACCACAAGCTCCTGCAGGACTCTGTTTGTCTACAAAGACAAGTAAAAATAATTCTGGAAACAATCAAATGAGGAAAGGACAATGGATCAATGATGAGGCATTCGTCCAATCGGTCCATTAAGAAACGTTCCAGGCATGAAGACTCAAAGGAAATTGAGCACGTAAAAATGAAGCAGCCAGTGAGATGTTGGAAATGTGGAGGACATCATTGCCTCTGCAACTGCCCAACAAGGGAACCTCAAGAGGGTAGCAGCCATAAAATTTTCAGACTTGTGGAGGAGCTGAAAGACTAGAACCAGCAGGAGAGGCTCGTGGAAGTCAAAGGACTTGATCCTGAAAGTTCAAAGTAAAGGATAGAATGCAGGGCAGACCCGCAATGTTTTTGAAATTTTGGACATGTGTAAATTGTATATGTATTCCTAAGTCTTGGAACACCGAGGACGGTGTTATTCTAAGGGGGAGGGGATTGTAATACCCCATTTTTCCCTTGATGTAAATACTGCTTGTGTACAGTATGTGTAAAGGCCCTAGTGTGGAGCTCAAGGCCAAGGCCCCACTAGTGGATGTTCCGGTTTATTGCTTATGCAAGTATTGATACAGTTTGATTATTCATGGGCTGCTGAGCCATGAAGAATGTAAAGGATGTAATTATTACTGAATGAATAAAATAACCGAGAAGTTGGCTAAGGAGGCAACGAACGAGAAGGGGTCCATGTGTATCCACTAGGGAGAGGTGAGGGGGTATGGGATTGATTGACCATGTTGCCACATATCTGACTGAGAACCCATTTGAACTCCCTGCTGACATTAATGTGATTTCAGAGCGTGGTTGAGCACCAACGGCTGAGTCTAATGGAGTATAGATCATGCTTGTGATTTCCTATGGCAGGGGATGGCTCTGATCACGTGTGCGTGAAGGCATCAAAATTCCTGGGAGAATTCGCAGAGCCTGTTGTGAACCCGGGGGGGGGGAAGACTCAGATACACACAATCATCCATTCAGAACTCACGTACTCTTAGTTCCCTGTTCTTGGGAATGCTCGCGCTACCATGGGGAAGACCATTGACCCTCGCAGAGGATTCACCTGTGTGGTTTCCTATAAGTAGTGCACCCCTGTGTGTGAGAACTACCCAAGAATGAGCAACCGTGACACCCTGTAGGTAGAAGCTTGGTGTAGTGACGAAAAGAGTCAATAGAGAAGGTTGCAGAATGGTTTGCGCAGAGAAACCATGGGAAAATCCCAAGCCAGTATATGTCTTGTTGTAAACTGTGGGAGAAAGGTTGGGTTGCTGGAGAAAATCAGTGAAGGCTATAGTCTCAATGAACTAGTGACTGGACCTTCATATACCCATCCTGGAATAGCACTGGAAGGGAAGACGCCTTGAGAGACTGTGTGATTGTGCAGTAGATCTTCTTTGTGTTGGATGTGGTAGATGCTGTGGGTACCAGGTCAACTAAGTGCTGAGATGCCTGCAGTTTTGTGGTTGAACTCATTGGTTTAGCAATACCTCCTTGTTATCCCTGTGTGCTGAAGAACCCCTATAGGTTGGATTAGCATGGGTAGGTGCCCTGGAATGCTTGGTAAACCCAACTACAGACTGGTTTAGCATGTGAATGGAGTCTTGACTGTGAGAGAACCTATTAGCCCTCCTTAGTGGATACACTGCCCAGCTCGTAGGGGGATCTCTCAGCCGAAAGAGTATAAGGTGGACAGAGATCTAAGGTTGGGTGGAACGTTTCTCTCACTTAGCCAGTTGCTTCGGAATTCAAAGATAGGTATTATGTTATGGTAAATGATGTGGTTTCATTATTATGATAAATGCTTGTATAGTCATGGAGTTGTTGTATGTATGGTTATATGAATGGTTGACATGAAGTCATGTATAGGCCTGAGTAACAGGCTGAATCCAATGTGTGTATTTACCTTATATTGTAGGAACTAATGCTTGTAATTCTTGCATATGATAGATGTGCGAGTTAAGTCCGTGGATGAATTTTATATGTGATGTTGTATAATAGTGTTCCATCATTTTTGGTAATGAATGTGATGTGTACTAACCCTGTGAAGGAAAGATATATCTACATTGATCCTTGAGAAATTAGAGAAGCCCTGAAAGTGGTTTCAGGAACCTCTATGGGTCTGATAGCAGGAAGGGACCTTTGCAGGTTGAAGATTGGAATGTTCAAGTGTGGATAGGAACAGAACTTCAGAGAAGGAAATGAGAAAGTTATATACTTCACCTGGTCAAGGGGATGCTACCATTGGAGAGAGTTCTCCAAAAGCTTCCGAACGGTACCTACCCTGCCCATTTTGGATACTGGAGAGAAGAGTTATGTCCCTTGGAAGATTGATGAAGTTACCCTTATAGAAATAGGGTTCCGCATGCATGGTTCCGCGGGTTGTGGGTTGCGGGTATGCCAAAGTCTGCGTGGAGAGTTTTTGGGCCTTCCTCAATTTCGAACCCGAAAGTAGCGGGTTTCGGGTTTCGGGTTTGTCACAACTCGCATGACGGGATTTGGACTTTCTGCAACCCCGCACTCCACATTGCGGGTTGCGGGGTCAGTGACTTGCGGGCTTCGGGTTTCAGGGTGACCACCCTGCGGTGGAACAGTTGGAATCGGGTTTCGGGTTGCGGGTTCACCAAAACTCGCACTATGTGTTTGGACTCCCATAATCCTGAACCCGAAACAGTGGGAACCACTGTTGCGGGATGTGCGTTTTGGAATCGTTGTTGCGGGATTCGTGTTTTGTGATTCGTTGTTGCGGAATTTGAGTTCTCCGATTGTGTGTATGGGCGCTCTGTCATGGTTTTGGAGAAAAAAATGGATCACGGTCTCCAATCGGCCAGGTGGGTCGGAGGGGACGTGACACATGGCATGTTCAAAGGTGACGACTGACGAGCTGCCAATAGAAAAAACTTGACTCATTTCCCATTTTCCCCCGACATGATGGACGAGTACCTCTTTGTTGTTTTACGAGCTTGAGGAGGATAACAGATGCTCCGTATAGCTCATCTCATAGATGAGTCCAATCTCACATGTTTTAAGAACCTGAGAAAGGAGGGGTTCATCCCAAAGTGGGCATTTCGATGTTGAATTTTAACGAGTCCAAGGAAGGAAAACTCGGTCGTCATTTCATGTTTTAGAGAGTCTAAAAAGAACTAAAGAAGACTCCAATGGTCCTTTTTCGTAAAGTTAGCCTCATCGCACGAAAAAAGGGTAAAACCACGCAGGAGAGGACTCTTCCAGTCATGATTGGTTGGAGTATTCCTTTTTCATAAATAGTACTTCCGGGTCCAAAAAAGGGGTAAACTATCACCAAAAAGACGATCATTCAAATGCTTTTACAAGCGTGAAAGCATCAAGTTCGCTTGGCAATCTTTTCCTATTTGGGGAGTCTAAAAAGAGCTTAAAGAGGACTCCATGTACAACTTTTGTCATGGTTGATGACCGAGTACGACAAAGGAAAAGTAAACTTGGTATAGTTCCTTTTCTGTAAGTAGTCTAGCGAGGCCGGATAAAGTGATAAACCTATACTCGTTAGACACATCTTTTTGCTCAATTTTTAACGAGCACAACAATGGTATCAAAAGCACTCAGAATTTTTTTCATATTTGAACCAGAGCACGAAAAAGTAAAAACTAAGCTCAAACCACTTTTCATATTTTTAACCAGAGCACGAAAAAAGTGAAAAGTAAGCTCAAATACCATCTTACTGTTTTTAACGAGCTTGAAGATAGGTTGGAAGAATGCTCATGACATCTGCTTCATTTTTTAGTGAGCTTGTAACAGAAAATGAACTATGCTCATACTACTGGTTTCATTTTTTAACGAGCTTGAAGCCAGAGGTAAACTTTGCTCACGGTTAAGGCTTATTGACGGGTTCCTTCCAACCATGATGACCAGAGGTTGGTAAATTCCCCCAGCATGATTGCTAGCGGCTAAACATGCCCCCCAAGATTCGTTTCATCTAACTACTCTTCTTCCTTACCCAAAAATCCTGGCTATTAATTTGAATGTGTTCACCAGGGGAGTAGGGAGAACTAGGACTAAGTGACCCAGGTAGATGAAATGAAGGTTCAAATCCTAACTCTTATGAGAGACTCAAACAAATGGAAGGGAGATCTATTTCATTTTTACACAAGATTGAAATAGACAATAATAATGCTTGAAAGGGTCCTTTTTATTTTTTAACGAGCTTAAAACATAAATAAATTATGCTCGAAGGTAGTTTAATTTTTACGCAAGCTTGAAACTGAAAGTAAACTATGCTTGGGATTGATTTCATTTTTACACAAGCTCGAAACCAACGATAAACTGTGCTTGAGGGTCGGTTTCATTTTTTAACGAGCTTGAAACAAAGAATAAACTATGCTCGTAGGAACCTATTTCATTTTTTAATGAGCTTGACATAGAAAGGGAACTATGCTCATGATGGATTTTATTTTTACACAAGCTTGAACCTGAAAGTAAACTATGCTTGTAGGGGCCTATTTTATTTTTTAATGAGCTTGAAACAGAATGAACTATGCTCGAAATGATGGTGGGTTTCATTTTTACACAAGCTTAAAACAAAAAGTAAACTATGCTTGAGAAAATGGTTTCATTTTTTAACGAGCTTGACACCGAAAAAGAACTCTGCTCCAAAACTCTCAACATGACATCTGCATGTAGGAGGAAAATTCCCCCAGCATGATTGATAGCGGGGTGACTCCAGCACGAATTCCAAAGATTGGAGTCTTGCCCCCATCTCTAAGGGGAAGACACCACCAAAAAATGTGGGATATTCAGGGAAGTATGATGACTAGGAGTCATATGATGAGTGGGTGTCACAAAGGAAAGCTGATCAATGGTCACCATATTAGCATGATGAGGAAAATACATCACTCAAAAGAGTGTTGACAGTACAGCTTTCATAGCATAGACATAATCACGTCCAAGGAGCAAATTAAATTCTAAGGGACCTTGGACTACCATAACATCAATATAGATAGTTTTCCCTCCCAAAGTGATAGGTAACTAAGGAAGGATCCCTAAAGGTCGAGTAGGCCTTCGGTTAAAAGCCAATATCTGGTCAGTTACCGGCACAAGATGAGGGGAACATAAAGCTTGCCAAGCAGTTGAGGATAAAATACTAACATAAGCTCTCTCATCCACTATGGTGCGAAATATTTCTTTATCGAAAAATCCTACAGATATTTGAAAAGGACCACTCGAAGGAAGACGAGATTCTGTTAACCCATTCCAATCAAATGAAATGACCTCAGTACTTGGAGAGGGTCCCGTGGAAATGGGATCTTTCCCACCATGATCGGAACTGACTAGAAAAACATCAATGGTTATCAATCCACTCTCATTGGGGAGAGTAGGATGATATGACGACTGTGTCAAGGTGACTGCTTCAGTCAGAACGCTCTCTGATAGAAGAGCGGGAGTGAGCGGAGATGACAGCGACTCGATCACTTCACTCTCAGAAGGGAGAGTGGGATCAATTGTAGATGAAATTGAATTGATCACTTGGCCAACTAGTGGGGGGTCAAGGGACAACTTACTATCATTGGTTGGAAGCACCCGTTGAGAACTAGTAATATCTTCCAACCACCGTGAAGCTTCATCCATGATTGGACAAAGGAAAGTACGGTGCATATCCTTGCATATCAAACAGGGATATAGGACTTTACCCTTACGACGCTTCACCAAGGGGTCACTGGTTGAGGGAGTGTCATCAACATGATGGTCATAGGTTGATGATACAAGTGATTTAGGGTTTTTAGACCACACTTCTGACACACGGGAAAGACCGGGGCAATCCTTGAGAAGGTGATCACCCTTGGAAACTTTGCAAGGGAACTTGGGTTTACAAGGTGTTTTCATAGAACGAGTGCCATTAGAGGCAACTGGTTTATGCTTGGTCTCTTTCTTATCCTTGTTCTTCTCAACTTTCCTTTTCTTTTTCTTCTTATCCTCCTGATTACTAACACTATTGCTTTGATCAGGCGAGGAAGAAGGAACGGAAGAAGATTCATCTGACGAAGAAGGGGAGGGTTTAGTTTGGGATTGACTCTCTCGTGGTGGAGAGTTAACATTCGAAACGTTGGGTACAACCGGAATCATCGGATTGAATAACCATACCGGTAATCCTATGGTTAATCTAGGAATATTTAACGTGGCAATAAAGAGAGGACCAATATCTCAACCTGGAGGAAAGACAAAAGGTACCCCTTGAGAAGGGGTCTCTTGATTGGTAGTTCTAGAAGGAGCTTGGGCGCATGGAGATGGATTCGCCATGGGACAAGACTAAGTGAGGTGGACGGAGTCTTGCTAAAAAGAACTAAAAAACCCTTAGGAAACCGGGCGTGCAAAAGGGGAGCTAGGAAAAGACAAGGCTCACAGGCCAAAAGAGCAAGCTCAAAAAACTATACTGAGTCCGGTACCACAGTAAGCGAGTTGTACAACAAAATGGCCATAATTCCAACAAGCAGTCCTACAAAGAAAAAGACCCTCTACAAAATGACATAGCAAGCAAAACCTCCTAACTAAGAACTAGAGACCTCAACAAGTTGTATCCGTCGCAACGTGATGAAATCCAAGTCGAAGAATACAAAATGAGAGACCAATAATGGAAGGATATCCATCTACCGAGAGGGACCCTGGGTAAAAGAGCCCTAGTAGAAAAGTCACTAAGCTACCTCGTTCCTGACATGTTGGAAATGGTTTTCGGCGCTTCTGCCTTATCACCCTTGTATCATCAGTATGGTGGCCGGAGAATACAAGGAATACAATGATCGATGTTGCCTTAGGGCTAAGTGGAGTGCGGCATTCCACAGAGTCCGTTCGGTTCTCAATCTCGCGACTGTTAAACCCCTGAAACAACAGGAGGCCCCTCCACAAACTAGTCGATGACCGTGTCAATAAATACTAGAGGATTTTAGTTCCCTGAAGACAACGACTATGTCTCAGATGAAAAATGATAAGGGGGAGTTATTTGGATGCCTATTCCCGGTGTCCTACCTAACTTCCAAATTCGTTTGATTTCCTCAAGTGAGTTTAATGTTGGTTTAGTTAGGGAGATTAATTTTAGATTTTGTCTTACACAATCGGGTTATGGAAGTGAAACTTGTGGTGTGTAGACTTGACTCAAACCATGCAATTATGGATGAATTATGCAAGTGTTTTTTATTCAATGAACTTCTAGCTAAAGTAAGGAAGAATTCTTTTCATTCCCAATATGTACAACCCAATGCAAATGAAATTTTAGATTTTTAATGAATGATAACAAATCATGTAAACCATACCCAAACTATCCTAAAGTGACAAAAATAGATCTTTTTATGAACGCCAAATGCAATAATTATAATATGTTTCCTATCACTTCACACTTGAAAAAGACACATTTAATCTATGGAAAGAAGGATTCCACACACGCTTCCAATCAAATGCAAGACAAAGAAAAGCACCTAATAATATTGTCTAACTCAAATGCACATAAATATGAAACAAGCCTTTCTTCTTCTTATGAATGTAAGACCAAGAATGTCAAATGATTAAATTAAATCAAGAAGAATGCTTATGTTTTCCAATTTCATGAATATAGCAAAAGAGTGACAAAATAAAGCTTTTCTTTGAACAAAAAAAAATGGAAACAAGGGATCGATTTATTCCAATGACCAATAAATAGCCAAAGATGCAAAGGAAACAAAGCGCAAAACCCAAGAGAATGACTTCAAAAGACCAGGATGTCCCAAGTTTTTCGAAGCCAACCTAAACAATCCAAATGATGCCAAACGAAACAAACCTTTGGAATATCACACTAAAGAGATCTCTAAGAAAAATTTGAATCCAATCAATCCAATGGTGAGAAGAAGTTTAAAAACAAATGCAAGCTATCGGGACTTGAAAAGAATGACAATTCTACCCAACGAGAAAACAAAGCACTTGTTTGACTCAAGAAATCAAACAAAGGCTTTGAACTTCAAAAAAATTCCAATAGTTTCCAAAACAAGCCAAAAATGAATTGTATCAGTCCAAATCAGTCATGTAATGGTCACAAAATCAACGATAAAGAGACTCTAAAGCAGAAAAATCGAAAATGTACACAAGGGATAGAGTTAACCTAAGGGGATTTCAACTTTCCAAGATAGAACCTAGTCTTCCAAACAAAGAAAAAGGGGCATAAATTCTCCAAAATGAGGTTTGGAAGGGCTCAAAGTTATGTTTTAGAGATCCCAAAGTGACTGGGAAGGTACACTTGACTCCCAGAATTGAAAAGTGGCTCAAAGGACTCAAAATTGACCAAATGGCCTCAAAGATGCCAATGAAGGACTAGAGACAAAATGTGGATGAAAAGGACTCAAAAGATACTCAAATTTCTTCAAATTGTTTTCAAAAGGAATCCAATGGACCATATGGAGGCACCCCAAAAGTTTGGGAGCAAAAAACTCGAGGGAACCCCTCCAAATAAGCTAAAAAATGACCAAAACAGGACAGTGTCGCCCCTACACAGACCAATACAGAGTGGTAGTTGGATAGTACCGCGCCCTAGAACACTATGGGGGAGAGGTAGTACCGCGCTCTATCCCACTATGGGGGAGCGGTATTTGGACAGTACCGCGCCCTAGAACACTATAAGGGAGCGGCAGTTTCCTGTAGGATTGAAAAAAAAATGAAAAGTTGGCCAAGATCCGAGCAAGGAGAAGGTCCTGAGTTTAGAATGGTCCTCAATGATGATAAAAGAGGATCTAAGGTGATGAGAAAAAACTCTTAGAAGAGGATTTGATGATCTAAACAAGCAAGCAAAGGTGAAACTAGGGAAGAAAGTCCCTAGTGGAGTTGCCAGTTTTTGTTGCAGATATTTCTCCCTATGGATAGGTAGAAACTCTCTTAGGTCAGAGAGGTATAGATCAACTCTAAACTAAGACAAAAAAGAAACAAATGCTACCTTGAGTTCCTAAACTAATATTCACAACAAGATCGAATGCATTCAGAAGAGATGAAAGATGTAACTTACCTTTCAACTCGACATTCGTCCTGCTTCTAGCTCTTGATCCCGAAGCTCCAATGTAGAACCTGTTGAAATCAAACAAAGGACAAGCATGCGATCTTCCAAATACCTTGAAGCAAAGGTTAAGTTGAAATATAAACTAGATGCATTTCATATCAAATATTTATAAAATACACATGAAATGGGAAAAACAAGACAAGTTATCTTATTAAGAAGCTTGAAAAGTGCTTACAAAGGTTGTTTGATGTCCAAGCCAATCCTCCAGCTCCAAGTGCTTCCTCTAGCTATCTCTGCAGAAGTCTGAAGATCATAGGTTGGGTGCCCCAAAAGTCCTCCCTTTGGCTCATGGAAGGCCTCTCTCTCATAGCATGTGGGAAGGTTAACCAACAAGAGAGAAGTGTGGATCTATGGAGTGTTTAGTGGATCAGGCTAGCTAAACAGAGAGGGGAGTTGAGATCGAATCAGAGGTGGAAATCCCAATGATATCTCTTGAAATTCAAGATCCCAAATCCAAGGAAAAAGGTTAATTTTGGCCTACCGCGCCCCTAAGGATGAGCATAACGCGGTAGTACCGCGCCCCAGAGGAGGAGCAACACACAGTAGTGATGAATACCGTGCCCCTAAAGATGTGCAGGGAGCGGAAGTGCTTGCAAACAGGACCAAGTTGGGTTGACAGATGGCAGAAAAAGTGTTTGCTTTCAGTGTTCAATCAATGGTTTTCACTTTGGATGTTCAGATGATTTTTTAAGGGAAACTGTCATTTAGGTTGCTAGTGCAAGGATATGACACTAATACGTAATGTGTAATATTGAGGTATAACAGATGCCCCCTAAAGTGTGAGGTCAGAAGAGATTGATGGACGAAAGAATTTACAAATATGGTGCGGAGATAGCATCGAGGGGAGCAACAAGGAGCTGAAACAGAAACAAAATGTCAGATATACCACCGAGGCAGGCGTTCCCATGCTCGAAAATAATTGACTCAAAGCATGGCTACCGACCAATACATTGCAGATCCATGAGTACTAAGATGATATAGACTATAGACAAATCATGGCTACTATGAACAAGTGTAGATCCATGAAACAATGATGACACAACTACGACCAATACATAAGTGGATCTGTGTGACAATACAAAATAAATCTCCATTGCAACCTGGACGTAATCAAAATACAAAAGGGTGTCCAGGGTCTTCTACCTGATCGCGAACGATACGAATCTAGCCATGTGATTACAAGGTGTTGAAGTCGAACATGGTAGAAACCATTTGATTACCGGTCAATGATGTGAACCGTTAACAAATGCGAGGGAAATTGCCAATGATGACAATGATGCCCAAGGTATCTATAGTACATCTCAACGAAATGCGAATAAATGAGTTGATGTCGAGCATCCGAGAGATCATTCAATCAGAGGTCAATGATGAAAACCTACTGTCGAATACGAGGAAACCTACCATTGAGGCATGCAGGTACCAAGGTACTATTGGTTGAATCCTAAGCCTAATTCCCAGATAATGATTTGGTGTCGACAGGAATAGACTCGTCGAAGGTGGACCATAATGATTCCCACATCATCAAAATGAAATCAGAACGAGAGATAATATGGAACAATGGAACGATTGAACATGTACTAACACAGCGAAGGACTTGACATAGTGGATGACTCAGAGCAGCGGAAAAACTTTGAACATATAACGGCATGGAGCAGAACTTGGCAGCAGGGATTAGCGATGGTAGAGGACAGACATACGACGAGTGGGCTTGTGGTAAAAGAGACAACTCGATATGATGACCATAACTCAGCAGGAGAAGATAAATACCCAAAATTAGACAAGAGACAGATGCATGCTATGTTCAAAGGTGACGACTGACGAGCTACCAATAGAACAAACTTGAATCATTTCCCATTTTCCCCTGACATGATGGACGAGTACCTCTTTGTTGTTTTACGAGCTTGAGGAGGCAAACAGATGCTCGGTATAGCTCATCTCATATATGAGTCCAATCTCACATGTTTTTCGAACCTGAGAAAGGAGGGGTTCGTCCCAAAGTGGGCCCTTCGATGTTGAATTTTAATGAGGCCAAGGAAGGAAAACTCCGTCATCATTTCATGTTTTAGAGAGTCTAAAAAGAACTAAAGAAGACTCCAATGGTCCTTTTTCGTAAAGTTAGCCTCATCGCCCGAAAAAAGGGTAAAACCACGCGGGAGAGGACTCTTCAAGTCATGATTGGTTTGAGTATTCCTTTTTCGTAAATAGTACTTCCTGGTTCGAAAAAGGGGTAAACTATCACCAAAAAGACGATCATACAAATGCTTTTACAACCGTGAAAGCATCAAGTTCGCTTGGCAATCTTTTCCTACTTAGGGAGTCTGAAAAGAGCTTAAAGAGGACTCCATGTACAACTTTGTCATGGTTGATGACCGAGTACAACAAAGGAAAAGTAAACTCGGCACAGTTCCTTTTCCATAAAAATTTTAGCGAGGCCGGATAAAGTGATAAACCTATACTCGTTAGACACAGCTTTTTGCTCAATTTTTAACGAGCACGACAATGGTGTCAAAAGCACTCGGAATCTTTTTCATATTTGAACCAGAGCACGAAAAAAGTGAAAAGAAAGCTCAAATACCATCTTACTGTTTTTAACGAGCTCTAACATAGGTTGGAAGAATGCTCATGACATCTTCTTCATTTTTTAGCGAGCTTGTAACAGAAAATGAACTATGCTCATACTACTGGTTTCATTTTTTAACGAGCTTGAAGCCAAAGGTAAACTTTGCTCACGGTTAAGGCTCATTGACGGGTTCCTTCCCCACATGATGACTAGAGGTTGGTAAATGCCCTCAGCATGATTGCTAGCGGCTAAACATGCCCCCCAAGCTTCTTTTCATCTAACTACTCTTCTTCCTTAGCAAAAAATCCTGGCTATTAATCTGAATGTGTTCACCAGGGGGGTAGGGAGAACTAGGACTAAGTGACCCAGGCAGATGAAATGAATGTTCAAATCCTAACTCTAACGAGAGACTCGAACAAATGGAAGGGAGATCTATTTAATTTTTAGACAAGCTTGAAATAGACAATAACAATGCTTGAAAGGGTCCTTTTTATTTTTTAACGAGCTTAAAACAAAAATAAATTATGTTCGAAGGTAGTTTCATTTTTACACAAGCTTGAAACTGAAAGTAAACTATGCTTGGAATTGATTTCATTTTTACACAAGCTCGAAACCAATGATAAACTGTGCTTGAGTGTTGGTTTCATTTTTTAACGAGCTTGAAACAAAGAATAAACTATGCTCTTAGGAACCTATTTCATTTTTTAACGATCTTGACATAGAAAGGGAACTATGCTCATGATGGATTTCATTTTTACACAAGCTTGAAACTGAGAGTAAACTATGCTTGTAGGGGCCTGTTTTATTTTTTAACGAGCTTGAAACAGAATGAACTATGCTCGAAATGATGGTTGGTTTCATTTTTAAGCAAGCTTAAAACCAAAAGTAAACTATGCTTGAGAAAATGGTTTCATTTTTTAACGAGCTTGACACCGAAAAAGAACTGTACTCCAAAACTTTGAACATGACATATGCATGTAGGAGGAAAATCCCCCCAGCATGATTGCTAGCGGGTTGACTCTAGCACGAATTCCAAATACTGGAGTCCTGCCCCCATCTCTAAGGGGAAGACACCACCAAAACATGTGGGACATTTAGGGAAGTCTAATGACTAGGAGTCATATGATGAGTGGGTGTCACAAAGGAAAGCTGATCTATGGTCACCATATTCCCATGATGGGGAAAATACATCACTCGAAAGAGTTTGGACATTACAGCTTTCATAGCATAGACATAATCACGTCCAAGGAGCAGATTAAAATCTAAGGGACCTTGGACTACCATAACATCAATATAGACAGTTTTCCCTCCCAAAGTGATAGGTAACTGAGGAAGGATCCCTAAAGGTCGAGTAAGCCTTCGGTTAAAAGCCAATATCTGGTTAGTTACTGGCACAAGCTGAGGGGGAACCTAAAGCTTTCCAAGTAGTTGAGGATAAAATACTAACATAAGCTCCCTCATCCACTATGGTGTGAAATATTTCTTTATCGGAAACTCCTACAAATATTTGAAAAGGAACACTCGAAGGAAGAAGAGATTCTGTTAACCCATTCCAATCAGATGAAATGACCTCAGTACTTGGAGAGGGTCCCATGGAAATGGGCTCTTTCCCACCATGATCAGAACTGACTAGAAAAACATCAGTGGTTATCAATCCGTTCTCATCGGGGAGAGTAGGATGAGATGAATACTATGTCAAGGTGACTGCTTCAGTCGAAACGCTCTCTGATAGAAGAGCGGGAGTGAGCGGAGATGACAACGACTTGATCACTTCTCTCTTAGAAGGGAGAGTGGGATCAATTGCAGATGAAACTGAATTAATCACTTGATCAACCAGCAGGGGGTCAAGGGACAACTTACTATCGCTGGTTGGAAGCACCGGTTGAAAACTAGTAATATCCTCCAACCACCGTGAAGCTTCATCCATGCTTGAACAAATGAAAGAATGGTGCATACCCTTGCATATCAAACAAGGATATAGGAATTTACCCTTCCGACGATACAAGTGGTTAGGGTTCTTAGACCATACTTCTGACACACGGGAAGGACCGGGGAAATCCTTGAGAATGTGATCACCCTTGCAAAGTTTGCAAGGGAACTTGGGTTTACGAGGTGTTTTCATAGAATGAGTGCCATTAGAGGCATCTGGTTTACCCTTGGTCTCTTTCTTATCCTTCTTCTTCTTAACTTTCATTTTCTTCTTCTTCTTATCCTCCCGATTACTAACACTATTGCTTTGATCAAGCGAGGAAGAAGGAACGAAAGAAGATTCATCCGACGAAGAAGGGGAGGGATTAGTTTGGGATTGAATCTCTCGTGGTGGAGAGTTAACATTCGAAACATTGGGTACAGCCGGAATCACCGGATTGAATAACCATACTCGTAATCCTATGGTTAATCCAGGAATATTTAACGTGGCAATAAAGGGAGGACCAATATCTCCAACTGGAAGAAAGACAAAAGGTACCCCTTGAGAAGGGGTCTCTTGATTGGTAGTTCCAGAAGGAGCTTGGGCGCATGGAGATGGATTCACCATGGGACAAGACTAAGTGATGTGGATGGAGTCTTGCTAAAAAGAACTCAAAAACCATTAGGAAACTGAGCCTGCAAAAGGGAATCTAGGAAAAGACAAGGTTCATAGGCCAAAAGAGCAAGCTCAAAAAACTATACTGAGGTCGGTACCACAGTAAGCGAGTTGTACAACAAAATGGCTAGAATGCCAACAAGCAGCCCTACAAAGAAAAAGTCCCCCTACAAAATGACATAGCAAGCAAAACCTCCTAGCTAAGAGCTGGAGACCTCAACAAGTTGTATCCGTCGCAAGGTGATGAAATTCAAGTCGAAGAATACAAAATGAGAGACCAATAATGGAAGGATATCCCTCTACCGAAAGGGACCTTGGGTAAAAGAGCCCTAGTAGAAAAGTCACTAAGCTACCTCGCTCGTGACACGTTGGAAAAGGTTTTCGGTGCTTCTGCCTTATCACTCTTGTATCATCAGTATGGTGGCCAGAGAATACAAGGAAGACAATGATCGATGTTGCCTTAGAGCTAAGTGGAGTGTGACATTCCACAGAGTCCGTCCGGTTCTAAATCTTGCGGCGGTTAAACCCTTGAAACAATAGGAGGCCTCTCCACAAACTGGTCGATGACCGTGTCAATAAATACTAGAGGATTTTAGTTCCCTGAAGACAACGACTATGTCTTAGATGAAAAATGACAAGGGGGAGTTATTTGGATGCCTATCCCCGGTGTCCTACCTAACTACCAAATTCTTTTGATTTCCTCAAGTGAGGTTAATGTTGGTTTAGTGTGGGAAATTAATTTTAGAGGTTGTCTTACACAATCGGGTTATGGAAGTGAAACTTGTGGTGTGTAGACTTGACTCAAACCATGCAATTATGGATGAATTATGCAAGTCTTTTTTCTTCAATGAACTTCTAGCTAAAGTAAGGAAGAATTATTTTCATTCCCAATATGTACAACCCAATGCAAATGAAATTTTAGATTTTTAGTGAATGATAACAAATCATGTAACCCATACCCAAACTATCCTAAAGTGACAAAAAGAGATCTTTTTACGAACGCCAAATGCAATAATTATAATCTGTTTCCTATCTCTTTACACTTGAAAAAGACACATCTAATCTATGGAAAGAAGGATTCCACAAATGCTTCCAATCAAATGCAAGACAAAGAGAAGCACCTAATAATATTGTCTAACTCAAATGCACATAAATATGAAACAAGCCTTTCTTCTTCTTATGAATGTAAGACCAAGAATGTCAAATGATTAAATTAAAGCAAGAAGAATGCTTATGTTTTCCAATTTCATGAATATAGCAAAAGAGTGACAAAATAAAGCTTTCCTTTGAACAAAAAAAAAATGGAAACAAGGGATCGATTTATTCCAATGACCAATAAATAGCTAAAGATGCAAAGGAAACAAAGCGCAAAACCCAAGAGAATGACTTCAAAAGACCAGGATGTCCCAAGTTTTTCTAAACCAACCTAAACAATCCAAATGATGCCAAACCAAACAAACCTTTGGAATATCACACTAAAGAGATCTCTAAGAAAAATTTGAATCCAATCACTCCGATGGCGAGAAGAAGTTTAAAAACAAATGCAAGCTATCGGGACTTGAAAAGAATGACAATTCTACCCAATGAGAAAACAAAGCGCTAGTTTGACTCAAGAAACCAAACAAAGGCTTTGAACTTCCAAAAGATGCCAAGAGTTTCCAAAACAAGCCAAAAATGAATTGTATTAGTCCAAATCAGTCATGTAATGGTCACAAAATCAACGATCAAGAGACTCTAAATCAGAAAAATTGAAAATGTACACAAGGGATCAAGTTAACCCAAGGGGATTTCAACTTTCCAAGATAGAAACTAGTCTTCCAAACAAAGAAAAAGGGGCACAAATTCTCCAAAATGAGGTTTGGAAGGGTTCAAAGTTATGTTATAGAGATCCTAAAGTGACTGGGAAGGTACACTTGACTCCCATAACTGAAAAGTGGCTCACATGACTCAAAATTGGCCAAATGGCCTCAAAGATTCCAATGAAGGACTAGAGACAAAATGTGGATGAAAAGGACTCAAAAGAGACTCAAATTTCTTCAAAAATGTGTCAAAAGGAAGCCAATGGACCATATGGAGGCACCCCAAAAGTTTGGGAGCAAAAATCCCAAGGGAACCCCTCCAAATAAGAGCAAAAATGACCAAAACAGGACAGTACCGCGCCCTAGAACACTATAAGGGAGTGGTATTTTCCTGTAGGATTGAAAAAAAATTGAAAAGTTGGCCAAGATTCGAGCAATGATAAGGTCCTGAGTTTAAAATCGTCCTCAATGATGATAAAAGAAGATCTAAGGTGATGAGAAACAACAGTTAGAAGAGTATTTGATGATCTAAACAAGAAAGAAAAGGTGAAACTAGGGAAGAAAGTCCCCAGTGGAGTCGTCAGTTTTTGTTGCAGATATTTCTCCCTACGGATAGGTAGACACTCTCTTAGGTTAGAGAGGTATAGATCAACTCTAAACTAAGACAAAAAAAGAAACAAATGCTACCTTGTGTTCCTAAAATAATCTTCACAACAAGATCGAGTGCATTTAGAAGAGATGAAAGACGTAACTTACCTTTCAATTCGACGTTTGTCCCGCTTCTAGCTCTTGATCCCGAAGCTCCAATGTAGAACCTGTTGAAATCAAACAAAGGACAAGCATGCGATCTTCCAAATAAGTTGAAGCAGAGGTTAAGTTAAAATCTAAACTAGATACATTTCATATCAAAGATTTATACAGTACACATGAAATGGGAAAAACAAGACAAGTTATCTTATTAAGAAGCTTGAAAAGTTACAAAGGTTGCTTGATGTCCAAGCCAATCCTCCAGCTCCAAGTGCTTCCTCTAGATATCTTTACAGAATTCTAAAGATCATAGGTTGGATGCCCCAAAAGTCCTCCCTTTGGCTCATGGAAGGCCTCTCTCTTATAGCATGTGGGAAGGTTAACCAACAAGAGAGAAGTGTGGATCTATGGAGTGTTTAGTGGATAAGGCCAGCTAAACAGAGAGGGGAGTTGAGATCGAATCAAGGTGGCAATCCCAATGATATCTCTCGAAATTCAAGATCCCAAAATCCAAGGCAAAAGGTTAATTTTGGACTACCACACGCCTAAGACTGAGCATAACGCGGTAGTACCGTGCAACAGAGGAGGAGCAACACGCGGTAGTGATGACTACCGCACCCCTGTAGATGTGCAGGGAGCGGTAGTGCTTGTAAACAGGACCAAGTTGGATTGACAGATGGCAGAAAAAGTGTTTGATTTTAGTGTTCAGTCAATGGTTTTCACTTTGGATGTTCATATGATTTTTTAAGGGAAACTGTCGTTTAGGTTTCTAGTGCAAGGATGTGACACTAATACGTAATGTGTAATATTAAGGTATAACAGATGCCCCCTAAATTGTGAGGTCGGAAGAGACTGATGGCCGAAAGACTTTACAAATATTGTGTGGAGATAGCATCGAGGGGAGCAACAAGGAGCTGAAACAGAAACAAAATGTCAGATATACCACCAAGGCAGGCATTCCCATGCTCGGAAACAATTGACTCAAAGCATGGTTTCCGACCAATACATTGCAGATCCATGAGTACTCAGGTGATATAGACTATAGACAAATCATGGCTACTATGAACAAGCGTAGATCCATGAAACAGTGATGATGCAGCCACAACCAATACATAAGTGGATCTATGTGACAATACAAAATAAATCTCCATTGCAACCTCGATGTAATCAAAATACAAAAGGGTGTCCAATGTCTTCTACTTGATTGCGAACGATACGAATCTAGCCATGTGATTACAAGGTGTTTAAGTCGAACATGGTAGAAACCATTTGATTACCAGTCAATGATGTGAACCATTAAAAAATGCGAGGGAAATCACCAATGATGAAATGATCCCCAAGGTATCTATAGTACATCTCAACGAAATGCGAATAAACGAGTTGATGTCAAGCATCCGAGAGATCATTTCAATTAGAGGTCAATGATGAAAAACTACTGTCGAATATATGGAAACCTGCCATTGAGGCATGCAGGTACCAAGGTACTATTGGTTGAATCCTAAGCCTAATTCATGGATAATGATTTGGTGTCGACAAGAATAGACTCGTCGAAGGTGGTCCATAATGATTCCCACATCATCGACACGAAATCAGAATGAGAGATAATATGGAACAATGGAACGATCGAACATGTACTGACACAGCGGAGGACTTGACATAGTGGATGACTCAGAGCAACGCAAAACCTTTGAACATATAACGTCATGTAGCAAAATTTGGCAGCAGGGATTAGCGATGGCAGAGGACAGACATACGACGAGTGGGCTTGTGGTAAAAGAGACAACTCGATATGATGACCATAAATCAGCAGGAGAAGATAAATACAAAAAATTAGACAAGAGACAGATGCATGACATGTTCAAAGGTGACAACTGACGAGCTGACAATAGAACAAACTTCACTCATTTCCCATTTCCCCCCGACATGATGGACGAGTACCTCTTTGTTGTGTTTACGAGCTTGAGGAGGATAACAGATGCTCGGTATAGCTCATCTCATAGATGAGTCCAATTTGACATGTTTTTCGAACCTGAGAAAGGAGGGGTTCGTCCCAAAGTGGGCCCTTCGATGTTGAATTTTAACGAGTCCAAGGAAGGAAAACTCGGTCATCATTTCATGTTTTAGAGAGTCTGAAAAGAACTAAAGAAGACTCCAATGGTCCTTTTTCATAAAGTTAGCCTCATCGCCCGAAATAAAGGGTAAAAACATGCGGGAGAGGACTCTTCTAGTCATGATTGGCTGGAGTATTCCTTTTTCATAAATAGTACTTCCTGGTCCGAAAAAGGGGTAAACTATCACCAGAAAGATGATCATTCAAATGCTTTTACAAGCATGAAAGCATCAAGTTCACTTGGCAATCTTTTCCTATTTAGGGTGTCTTAAAAGAGCTTAAAGAGTACTCCATGTACAACTTTGTCATGGTTGATGACCGAGTATGACAAAGGAAAAGTAAACTCAGCACAGTTCCTTTTCCGTAAATAGTCTAGCGAGGCCGGATAAAGTGATAAACCTATACTTGTTAGTGTTGATGTATATGTAACTTCGGAATGTATTTCATCTATGTATTTCATATATATTTATTGTACCCTTATAAGAGATGTGTTATTCCTCTATAAGGAAGTGTCGTCATGTGGATTGACAAGTGTCGCAAGTGTGTGTACTTGTCGATGGGTTATTAGACCACCATGTGTGGGTTCGGCCCTAAAATATATATTATATTGTGGATGTATCTAGATAGACAAGTCGGCCCCATAAGGTCACTGGGAAAACAGGTTAAGTATAAATAGAGATCGGGAGATCTCTATTTGGATCATTTGGAAAGACACACTTCTCTCACTCAGAAAGCGGCACACTAGTGAGGAGGAGGATCATATGCTCTAGGAGACTATCTCAAGTGTATTTTGGTTGTACTTTTGTTGAGCCATTGCTCTCTCTCTATCTTTGAGGAAGTTGTGGGGTTTTTCAGCTTAGGGTTTTCCCCACGGAAACTCTGTGTCTCTTGTCTCTCATGCTTTTGATTCTTGTGATGCTTTTCATGCTTATTGTGATTATTATGCATTGACATACTGTATATGTTATTCTCTCAGTAAAGATCCAAGAGGATTGTGAATTAATGCTCAAATTTTAACATGGTATCAGAGCTAACCTGATAAGAAGACATTTTACAGTGACAGAAACTTGAGTTTCTTGTTTATTGGGTTTCTCTCCATAGTTTTTGGAAAAGAAGTATAGTAGATTGACTCTACTTAGCAAGGCGAATCTATTTGTCCAATCAGAATTCAATTCTGAGCATTTTTAGATTTGGCCCTAAAAATTAGGGTTTCCACAAAAATAGGAATTTCTGAAATCTGAAGCCATGGCTGGAAGCTCCTTGCAAAAATGGAAGTTTAGAGCTTTGGATCGAGATTTTTGGCTTGGTAGATCTCCTGAAAACTCAAACCCTAATTCAGGGCTCTCCCTAGTGAACCCGGGAGGACAAAAAGGAAAATCTGAAGGGTAAAGCTTTGCTGATCTCAAATTCTGAATACACCAGGATGATCAGCTCATCAAGGCACATCTTTCTATCCTTTCAGAAAGTTGAAATTCACATTTTGAATCTTTAGGGTTTTTCCGACAAACCCTAATCCGGGACCAGATCCAGTTTTCAGCATTTCAAGTGGTAAGACCTAAATCTTTTATATTTCATTTGAAGTAGTATTTAAGATGTCTCACCACACCAAGCTTGAGGATAAGCTTGAAGGGGCTGATAACTTCCGAGCTTGGAAGTATAGGATTGGGTTAATCCTGGAAGAGAATGAGTTGGACTCATATATAAAAGAAGACATCCCTATCCCAGAGGATGAAGAGGCTAAGGTATTTCATAAGAAGAACTTGGTCAAGGCAAAGAGAATCATTGTTGATTCTATCAAAGACCATCTCATACCCCATGTGTCTTCTCTAAAGACACCCAAGGCTATGTTTGACTCTTTGACCAAGCTATTTGAAGGAAAGAACATAAATCGGAAGATGACCCTGTGGAATCAATTGAAAGGGGTCAAGATGTCGAATGGAGAAACCATTCAATCCTATTTCTCCAAGGTCTCTCAGATCAAGGAACAACTTGAAGCTACAGATGAAATGGTGAAATTGTTATGACTACTTTGAATGGCCTACCTAGGTCATGGGACTCTTTTATCCAGGGGATCTGTGCCAGAAAGAAGTTAATCTCCTTCAGCAGATTATGGGAGGAATGTTCTCAAGAAGAAGCAAGGATTGTGGCAAGAGAAGAGAAGATGGGAAATGAAGATCAAGCTCTCACAGCTCACACTAAGAAGGGAAAGTTCAAGAGGGAGCCATCCCATCACAAGAAGAAATATTCTCATCATTTTCACAAAGACAAGAAAGATCTAAGGTGTTTCACTTGTAATGAGAAGGGTCACTTTGCTTCAGAATGTCCCAAGAACAAAAGGGACAAACACAACAACAACAACTCCAGTAAGAAGAAGAAGGGTAACAAAAGAAGGTACCATGCTCATGCTGCCGAAGATGATGAACCTCCAAAGAAGAAGGCTAGGGAAGAAAGTGATGATAGTAATGATGATTCATCAAGTGAATAAGAGTATGTTCTAATCTATGCTCTCACAGGTACTATCTCCCATGGTTGTAATGATTGGTTAATTGACAGTGGGGATTCCAAACACATGACTGGGTTTAAAGAATCCTTTGTAAATATGTCTGAACATGAATCACCCCATAAAGTGAAACTTGGGAATGATTATCAATATCCCATCAAAGGAAGTGGTGAAGCCTCCTACAACCTAGATTCTGGAAAATATTTGAAGATGAAAGAAGTCCTTTATGTACCTGGGCTCAAGAAGAATTTACTCTCCATCTCTACATTGGACACAAAAGGTATGAGGGTTGCATTTGTGGATGGCCAAGTCCTAATGTGGCCAAAGAGAAATACCATAGATGATGCAGTTGTGATTGGAGAGCAAGAGGGAGGTTTGTATAAATTAAAAGGACTACCTGAACATGTCATGGTGCATGAATCCATGGAGCCAAGTGAACTTTGGCATAGAATACTTGCTCATATGCACTATAGGGCACTTCCAACTACAAGCAAAGCTATAGAGGGTCTTCCTGAAATCAAGACCAAACATGAAGGTGTTTGCAAAGGATGTGCAAAAGGTAAGAATATTAAGAAGGCTTTCCCAAGCAGTGAAAGCAAGGCAAAAGATATCCTGGAAATCATCCACTCAGATGTATGTGGTCCTATGTCATCCAGTTCTCTAAGTGGGTATGTTTACTATGTCTCATTTATTGATGACTTCTCCAGGAAGACTTGGGTATACTTCTTGAAAAAAAAAGATGAGGTGTTTGATAAGTTCAAGGAATTCAAAACCTTGATGGAGAATCAAACTGACACAAAGATCAAAACATTCAGATCCGACAATGGTGGAGAATTCACCTTGGGTGACTTCAAGAAGCTTTGCAGTGATTCAGGGATTACGAGGGAGTTGACTGCTCCTTATAATCCTCAACATAATGGAGTTGCAGAAAGGAAGAACATAACAATCATGGAAGCAGCAAGGGCAATGCTACATGACCAGGATCTACCTATGCATCTATGGGCAGAAGTAGCTAGAACAACTATATATGTGCAGAATAGAACACGCCACAAGATATTGGACAACAAGACACCAGATGAGGTCTTTTCTGGTAAGAAACCTGAAGTCAGCCATTTCAGAATATTTGGTTGTCTAGTATACACTCATGTCCCAAAGGAAAAGAGGACCAAACTAGATCCTTCAGGAAAGAAGGGTATCTTTGTGGGTTACAGTGAAAGCTCGAAGGTTTACAGAATATACTTTCCAGGGTTCAAGAAGATTGATGTCAGCAGGGATGTAACATTTGATGAAAACTCAGCATTCATCAAATCAAGGAAGGCACCTATCGAAGTTTATGAAGAACCTAAGGAAACTAGATTTCAAGACACTACCATGACTGAAACAATTCCAGAAGTTGTTCGTGAGTTTGAATATCCGCAAGAACCTGTAGATCCACCCCGTGAGGATAACTCTCACAAGAGGAAACCTGCATGGGCTAGAGAGCTCATTCAAGATGCAGAAAGATTTGGCATTCCAGAAGAAGAACACAGAGCAAAGAAGAGAACCAGATCACATACCAGATATGTTGCTTTACTCTGTGACATTATGAAAAAAAAAAACTTCCAGTTATGAAGAAGCAGCGGAAAAGAAAGAATGGAAGGATGCCATGGTTGAGGAATACCAATCAATAATGAAGAATGATGTTTGGGATGTTGTCCCAAGACCTAAAGAGAAGTCTGTTGTGACTTCCAAATGGATCTACAAAATCAAGCATGCTGCAGATGGCAGTGTAGAGAAATACAAAGCAAGATTCCCAGCTCGTGGCTTCTCTCAGAAAGAGGGAATAGATTATGAAGAAACTTTTGCACCTGTATCCAAGTATACTTCCATCAGAACAGTACTTGCCCTGGATGCAGCAATGAAATGGAAAATACACCAGATGGATGTCAAGATTGCTTTCTTGAATGGTGTAGTTGAAGAGGAAGTATACGTGGAGTAGCCACTCGGTTTTGAAATACACGACAGGGAGTCATATGTGCGAAGATTGAAGAAAGCCTTGTATGGCTTGAAGCAAGCTCCCAGAACTTGGTATGGTAGGATGGACAGTTTCCTATCTAGCTTGGGCTTTACCAAGAGTAAAGTGGATTCCAACCTCTACTACAAGGTTGAGGAAGGGAATACTGTGATTCTACTCCTGTATGTGGATGACTTATTTGTAATAGGAGATGACAGATTGATTGCAGATACTAAGAGGAAGCTTGCTGCTGAGTTCGATATGAAAGATTTGGGAATGATGCATTATTTCCTAGGTATGGAGGTGTGGTAGAATTCAGGTGGGATCTTCCTTGGTCAAGGGAAGTACACAGTAGATATTCTGAAGAGATTTGGGATGATGGATTGCAAGGCCATGGCCACACCCATGGCATCGGATCTAAAGCTTCTATGTGATGCTTCATCTGAGCCGGTTGATGTCTCTATGTATCGTCAGATGATTGGGTCCTTGATGTACCTAACGAACACGAGACCAAATATTTGCTTTGCAGTGAACACATTGGGCCAGTTCCTGACGGATCCGAGAAGTGTTCATCTGGTTGCTGTAAAGCATGTTCTGAGGTGACTGAAGGGTACAGTGGATTATGGGCTCAAGTATGAAGCGAATCAAAAGTTTAACCTGCAGGGTTATGTTGATTTAGATTGGGCTGGCAGTGCTGCAGATAGGAAGAGCACATCTGGGTGCTGCTTTAGTATGGGATCAGATGTGATCTCTTGGTTCAGCAAGAAGCAGTCCTGCGTAGCACTGAGTATAGCTGAGGCAGAGTATGTTGCATCCTTTTCATCTAGTTGTGAGGCAGTATGGCTACAGAAGCTACTGTTTGAGTTATTTGATCTCCCAGTGGATGCTACTGGTATATTCTGCGATAACCAGATTTGTGTGAAGTTGTCTGAGAACCCATTGTTTCATGACAGGTCGAAACACATAGAGATCAAATATAACTATATCAGGGATATGGTGCAGAGAGGAGCCGTGAAACTCCTGTATGTTGCGACAGACGAGCATATTGCAGATATGTTGACGAAGCCACTAGCCAGGGTGAAGTTTGAGTACTTCAGGGAGAGGCTTGGTGTTCTTTAGTTCGACGACACTTCGAGGAAGAAGTGATGGACACATTTCTTGAAGCCATCCCAAGCATGTTGGAAGGAGGATCCTTCGCATGGCTGTGGATGTAAGCACTGGATGATGAGTATCAAGACGATGCTCTAGTTACTACTCTATATATGCATCATGTTGGATGCTGGATATGATCAGTTGGATCATTTATATTTGTATGCATGTACGCATCGTGTTGATTTTGGATATGATCAGTTGGATCGTTTATATTTGTATGTATGTACGCATCGTGTTGATGCTGGATATGATTAGTTGGATCATTTATATGTATGTACGCATCATGTTGGATGTTGGATATGATCGGTTGGATCATTTGTATGTGTTTGTATATGCATCATGTTGGATGCTTGGACCATGTATCTATATCAGGTGGATACATTGTATGATCAGGTAGATCATGTATGTTGATATGTATCATGTATTTGTATTTGTATCAGGTGGATCATGTATGATGATATGTATCAGGTAGATACTTGGTGTGCATTAGGTGGATGCATTGTATGATCAGGTTGATCATGATGATGAGCTTCAGGATGTTGCTCCAGATGATATGTACCAGGATGGTACAAGTGATGATGATCAGTATGATCATGGGCATCAGGATGATGCCTCGTGCGATGATGATCCGTTGGATCATGAGTATCAGGTTGATACTTGGAGGTTAGAGATGGTATGTGGCAGGTTGTGCAAATAGCATGTAATCAGTCCTAGGAGATCTTGCCGGTCATGCTGCGGCACATAAATGTTCCTGGGGTACTCTTTCTGGTATTGCTATGTGGTATGTAATCAGTCCTCAGATATCCAATAGGTTGAGCTGTGTGCCCGTAATCAGTCCTGGGATGAGGTATTACTACGGATACATGTAATCAGTCCTGGAGATTCGAGAGATTGAGCTGTGTGCTCGTAATTAGTCCTGGGATGCTCTTTAGAGATCTTGCCAGTAGTGCTGCGGCACATAAATGTTCCTGGGATGCTCTTTAAAGGTTTTGTCTATCCACATGTAATTAGTCCTGGAGATCCGAGAGGTTGAGCTGTATGCTCGTAATAAGTCCTGGGATGCTCTTTAGAGATTTTGCCGGTTGTGCTACAGCACATAAATGTTCCTGGGATGCTCTTTAAAGGTTTTGTCTATCCACATGTAATCAGTCCTGGAGATCCGAGAGGTTGAGCTGTATGCTCGTAATAAGTCCTGGGATGCTCTTTAGAGATCTTGCCAGTCGTGCTGCGGCACATAAATGTTCCTGGGATGCTCTTTAAAGGTATTGTGGAGGAGATGCATGTAATCAGTCCTGGGAGATCTTGCCGATTGTGCTTAGGCACATAAATGTTCCTGGGATACTCTTTTCGGTATTGCATCCGCACATAAAATTAATCCTGAGAGGCCACCTCTATCAGACCGTTCGCACGGATGATGAAGACCTGCAGGTGGTGGGCCTACATCCAGTATGAAAAAGGACTGGCTCTGTAGAACTTCCTATGACGAGTAGAGTCAAAGATTGGTTGAGATAGCAGCAACAGTGACGATGATGATGGCGATGCATCGATGCTGATGATCCCGAGAAGAAGACATGTCTAGCAGAACTGTGTTGAGAAATACCTTCCTAGTTAAGAGGGAGTGTTGATGTATATGTAACTTCGGAATGTATTTCATCTATGTATTTCATATATATTTATTGTACCCTTATAAGAGATGTGTTATTCCTCTATAAGGAAGTGTCATCATGTGGATTGACAAGTGTCGCAACTGTGTGTACTTGCCGATGGGTTATTAGACCACCATGTGTGGGGTTGGCCCTAAAATATATATTATATTGTGGATGTATCTAAATAGACAAGTCGGCCCCATAAGGTCACTGGGAAAACATGTTAAGTATAAATAGAGATTGGGAGATATCTATTTGAATCATTCGGAAAGATACACTTCTCTCACTCAGAAAGTGGCGCACTAGTGAGGAGGAGGATCATCTGCTCTAGGAGACTATCTCAAGTGTATTTTGGTTGTACTTTGGTTGAGCCATTGCTCTCTCTATCTTTGAGGAAGTTGTGGGGTTTTTCACCTTGGGGTTTTCCCCATGGAAACTCTGTGTCTCTTGTCTCTCATGCTTTTGATTCTTGTGATGCTTTTCATGCTTATTGTGATTGTTATGCATTGATATACTGTATCTGTTATTCTCTCAGTAAAGATCCAAGAGTATTGTGAATTAATGCTCAAATTTTAACAGTTAGACACACCTTTTTGCTCAATTTTTAACGAGCACGACAATGGTATCAAAAGCACTTGAAATCTTTTTCATATTTTAACCAGAGCACGAAAAAGTAAAAACTAAGCTCGAACCACTTTTCATATTTTTAACCAGAGCACGAAAAAAGTGAAAAGTAAGCTCAAATACCATCTTACTGTTTTTAATGAGCTCGAAGATAGGTTGGAAGAATGCTCATGACATCTGCTTCATTTTTTAGCGAGCTTGTAATAGAAAATGAACTATGCCCATACTACTGGTTTCATTTTTTAATGAGCTTGAAGCCAAAGGTAAACTTTGCTCATGGTTAAGGCCCATTGACGGGTTCCTTCCCAACATGATGACCAGAGGTTGGTAAATGCCCCCAGCAGGATTGCTAGTAGCTAAACATGCCCCCCAAGGGAGATCTATTTCATTTTTACACTGTTGGTAGAATTCTTCCCTACGGATAAGTCAGAATTCTCTTAAGTTAAAGCATATTTTAATTGACTCTAAGATAAGACAAAACTAAACAAATGCTACCTTGAATTTCCTGAATTAATTTTCACTACAAGATCACATGCATTCGAAAGAGATGAAAGATATAACTCACCTTCCAATCCGACATTTGTCCCGCCTCTAACTCTTGATCTCAAAGCTCCAATGCAGAATCTATTGGAATCAAACAAAGAACAAGCATACAAGCTTCCAAATACCTTGAAGCAAAGATTAAATTCAAATCTAGACTAGATACATTCCATGTCAAAAACTTATACAATACACATGAAATGGGAAAAACAAGACAAGTTATTTTTATTACAAACTTGAAGAATGCTTACAAAGGTTTCCTGATGTCCAAATCAATCCTCTAGCTCCAAGTGCTTCCTCCTCTAGCTATCTCCACAAAGCTGCAAGATCATAAGTTTGATACCTCTAAGAGTCCTCCCCTTTGCTCATGGAATGTCTCTCTCTTATAGTGTGTGGTAGGGTTAACCAACAAGAGAGAAGGGTGGATCTAGGGAGAGTTTAGTGGATCAGGCCTACTAATCATAGAAAGTGAGTTAGGATCGAATCAGGGACCTCAAACCTCCAAATTCTCTCAAAAATCAAAATCCCATAAGCCATGGAAAAAAGGCTAAAAAAAGTGTACCGCGCCTCCAGCAAATAGAATAACGCGGTAGTACCGCATGGCAAAGAAGGAGCATAGCGTGGTAGTACGGATTACCGCGCACCTAAAACAGAGCAAGGCGCGGTAGTTAGGGTAAATGAAGTCTCAGCTAGGTTGATTCTTGTCAGGGTGGGTTTACTTTCAAGGATCACTCATCATTTTTCTATTCTGGGTGTTTTAAGCAGTAGGGGAAGTGTCGTCAACCCTTTTTGTGGTGGAGATGTGACACTATGGAATATGGAGGTGTAACAGATGCCCCCTAAAGTGTGAGGTCAGAAGGGACTGATGGCTGAAAGACTTTACAAATACCATGCAGAGATAGCATCGAGGAGAGCAACAAGGAGCTGAAACAGAAACAAGATGTTAGATATACCACCGAGGCGGGCATCCCCATGCTCGGAAACAAATGACTCAAAGCATGGCTGCCGACCAATACATTGCAGATCCATGAGTACTGAGATGATATAGACTGTGGACAGATCATGGCTACTATGAATAAGCGTAGATCCATGAGACAGTAATGACATAGCCACGACCAATACAAAAAGTGGATCTGTGTGACAATACAAAGGATATCTCCAATGCAACCTGGACCCAATCAAGATACAAAGGTGCGCCCAGGGTCTTCTACCCGATCAAAAATGATACGAATCTAGCCATGTGATTACAAAGTGTTGAAGTCGAACATGGTAGAAACCATTTGATTACCGGTCAATGATGTGAACCGTTAACAAATGCGAGGGAAATCACCAATGATGACAATGATCCCCAAGGTATCTGAAGTACATCTCAACGAAATGTGAATAGATGAGTTGATGTCGAGCATTCGAGAGATTGTTCGATCAGAGGTCAGTGATGTAAACCTACTGTCGAACACGAGGAAACCTGCTATTGAGGCATGCAGGTACCAAGGTACTAATGGTTGATCCCTAAGTCCAATTCCCGGATAGTAATTTGGTGTCGATGGGAATAGACTCGTCGAAGGTGGGCCATAATGTTTCCCACATCATCGACATGAAATCGGAACGAACGATAGTATAAGATGATGAAAAAATGGAGTATGTACTGACACAACGGAGGCCTAACACAATGAACGACTCTGAACAATGCAACCCTTTGAACATATAACGACATGTAACAGGACTTGGCAGCAGGGATTATTGATAGCAGAGGATAGACATCGAATGAGTAGGCTCGTGGCCAGAGAGATGACTCAGGATGATGACCATAACTCAGTGAAAAATAGATACCCAGTATAGACAAGGGACAGACACATGCCATGTTCAAAGGTAACGACTGACAAGCTGCCAAAACAAACTTGACTTGTTCCCCATATTCCCCCGACATGATAGACAAGTACCTCTTTGTTGTTTTTCGATCTTGAAGAGGATAACAGATGCTCAGTGTAGCTCATCTTATAGATGAGTCCAATCTCACATGTTTTACGAACCTGAGAAAGGAGGGGTTCGTCCCAAAGTGGGTCCTTCAGTGTTAAATTTTAACAAGTCCAAGGAAGGAAAACTCGATAGTTTTTCACATTTAGAGAGCCTGAAAAAATTAAAGGAGGCTCCAAAGTATACTTTTTCGTAAATTCAGTCCCTCGATCCGAAAAAGTGTAAAACAATTCCTGAGAGAACTCTCCCAGCCAAAATTGACCGAGGTATACCTTTCTCGTAAATAGTCTAGACGGGCCGAAAAAGGGGTAACCTATCACCGCATAGACGACCTTTCAAATACTTTTACAAGTGTGAAAGAGTCAAGATCACTTGGCAATCTTTTCAATTTTAGGGAGTTTGAAAAGAGCTTAACTATGGACTCCAATGGTCTTTTTCGTAATTTTTAATTATTCTGGTCCGAAAAGAGAATAAAATACAGCCAGGATAATACTTTCCTCATCGTTTAACGAGCATGAGTAAATCTGACCAAACTCGACACCATTTACTTGAGTTTGACAAGCACGAGATGGGTGTAAAAGCGCTTGGAATTTTTTTCAAGTTTTAATCCAGAGCACGAAAAAGATAAAGTAGGCTCAAAATGAAGGTCAAACAATGAATAAATGCCAGTGTGAATGTATTGTCTTTAAAGGAGATCCTGTCAACAAGTGCTCATGAAACCAGATATTAATAATGTGAAATGCGTTTTATTTTAACTAGATAAAATAATGAGTAAAAAATGAGTGAAAAAGCTATATAAAGGATGGGTAAAAATAGAAAGTTACCATTTCACTTGTGCATTTACCAAAAGAGGAAATTTTACCCATTTGAGGAGCAAAACTTCAAGAGTCCATATCTGGAGATTCATGGCACCATTTCAACAACCGTCTGCGTCAGGTAAGAGATTTTAAGCCTCTCTTTCATTTCATGTATGAATAACTTGTTTTCAGTAGGAAAAAGTAATTGTTTGGGCAAGCCCTATTGGAAAAAAATCGCCCTCCACAGTACCGCGCGGGGTCCATATCGGGAAGCGCGGTACTGTGTAACAGTACCGCGCTGTGAGGTTAAATAGAGGCGCGGTACTGTGCAGTACCGCGAAGTCCAATTTTACCCAGGCGCGATAGGAGCGAAAATTAAGATGAAAAAAAATCATTTTTTCCCAAATTTTTAGCTGAGATCAAGTTGTTAAATAATTACTGAATGTTTCCCATGACCTTTTGCAGGTGTTTGAAACTTGTTTGGAGCAAAATGGTCCATTGGAAAGAAAGAGAACATGAAGCGGATGATTTAGAGGCTGAAAATGACGAAGATACTTTGATTGCATTGCGGGAATGTGGTCTGTTAAAATTCTTCAAGACCAAGAAAATTCGTAAGTAGGCAAAGCTTCTTACCCACATTATTCAAATGTGGGATACTGACATTCAGGATTTCTGAGTAGGAGAACACGTCCTTGAAATTCAACTCGAGGACATTTATTTTCTCACAGGCCTCTCAAAAAGAGGAGCCCGGGTGAATCTTACTGGATACACAGCCTCGGAGGCGAGCACAGATGCTTTGATTGCTTGTTACTGCCGTCAGGGTTCGGGGAAGAAAAGCGGTAAGGTGGTCATCAAAGACATTATAGAACTTCCTATAAAAACTGTGTTGTTCACCATCACACGTGCAGCAGGGAGTACGGGTCCCCATTAGGCGTCCCGTACACAGATGAACCTCGTAGTGGATTGTATGGCGGGAACAGTATTCAATTGGTGTGAGGCAGTGTTGACCAACCTCAAAGAGCAAGTGCACAAGTGCAGGCTTGGAGAGAATTCTCAATTTGGTTATGGGAGCATCTTAGTCACCTTATTTTTGGCAAGGGTGCCATTCTTGCGCCCATAGATAGCTATGCCCCCCCGTCCACCTACCGAGCCATGGATGGCTCAATGGAGTGATTATGCAGGACGTCTTGGGGGACCTCAGTGTTTGGATTTTGGTGAGGATTTCTTCTCGTGGCTCGAGGAGCAGATAGTGATGATTGATGACTACCCCTATGCGGGGGTGGATTTCCGTGAGGACATAGACTTGGCACTGCCGGAAGATGAGGATTGGGACAACTCAGGTATGACCTTCATGTACATATTTTTCTTTTTTGAATATATAATTTTTATTTTGTTTTAGAATGTGTAAAAGACTTTAACGTATGTATGTGTGCATGTCGCAGATCGTGGACCACAGAGACCAGTAGGGTACTCGCCATTACGCCGAGGTGGTGTTGATCGCCAAGCCGCTTGAGACGAGGAGGAAGACGAAGATGAAGCGGGAGGGGTCCAAGAAATAGAGAGGAATTTGCAAGGTTTGACTCATGGTATTCCTGCTATGAGGGTGGATGACATCCCTTTGCATCTCCAGCGGCATACTGTAGGTGTGCCTAGGCATATCGGCCGACTCCTTCGTAGGGTGGCTCGAGCTATAGTGTGTTATCACCAGCAGCGTGAGGAATCTGACGAGGGACATGATAGATCTCCTAGATCTCCCTAGATGGCAGCTTTTATCTTTTTGTGGCATGTATACGATATGTAGGCTTTGAGAGCCAAATTTTTGAATGGGATTTGGTCCCAAATTTTGTCTTTAAAACACAAACTATATGTATTTGGAAAAACACTTTTATATACAGTGATATGGACCTATTTTTATGATCTTATTTATCTACAATGACTTGTGTGTTTTATTTTTTGTGATGTGTTTTTATGTATGGGCAAGATGCCAATCCAAAATGTAATTAGCTAATGAATCAGCTATACAATTGAATTCCCTTGGTACGTGTTGATATGAAATGAAATTAAAAGATCGTTCCAAGAGGCGTACCCTCTGAAATAAACGAAGTAGGATAGGATCGTGAACTGTGTAAACACGATTCAGATGAGAAACCATGAGGTGGGAGTCTAAAAAGACTGATAGGGAGTCAATTCCGAATGAAGCAAACTGCGTTAAGAGTCCGGTGACTGCATGGTACTCTGCGATATTGTTGGTTGCAGGACCCAAACAATTGGCTCCTGAAGATATCAACTCTCCAGTGGGAGAATAGACTACCCATGCTACGGAAGCGAGATTCAGGGTATGCTGGCTTGCACCGTCGGCGAATCTGAAGTAAGCAGACATCTGCGCATAAAATCACGAGTCAAAGTAAGAATGGATACATGAGGTCCATGCGCACACCAAAATATGAATAAAAACAAGCTAAGTACATTATGTACAAAAAGTAACCTGCATCAGGTAACCTTTACGCGTAGAAGCGTTTGAGGTATATCCCATTGTGGGGCCATGCCAATGGTGTGCCATGACAATCGACGAGTTCATAGGCTCCTTTCTCCAAGACACGTTTTACAACAAAGGGGCCGTACCACATAGATTCTAGTTTTCCTTTTCCGAGTTTACCGTGCATTTGATCATATGTGAGTACAAGGTCACCTTCATTGAAAACCTGAGGTTGAACGGATTTATCATATTGTGCTTTGATGCGTTTCTTATGAGCTTCATTGGCTAAAGCAGCGTCGCGGCGGGTTTCATCTAGCTTGGCTAGGTATAGAAACCGTTCCTCTTCGGAAGTGGTGTGGGGAAGTAGCTCTATGGCTATCTTAAGTGATGGAATTTCACATTCAATCGGTAAAATGGCTTCTAGGCCATACACCAGTTGGAATGGTGTAAACCCAGTAGCACTTTTTACTGAGGTTCGGTATGCCCATAATGCTAAAAATAGAGCTGAGTGCCAGTTGGATTTCTGAGTACCCACAATACGTTGAATGATTCATTTCAGGACTTTGTTAATGGCTTCAACTTGGCCATTGGCTTGTGGGTAGTACGAGGTTGAGTTTTCATGGAGAAAACCCAACTTGGCACTTAGTTCCTCGATCATATGGTTCCTGAAGTGGGAGCCATGGTCGGTCACAATGGATTGTGGGACGCAAATCTAGCTATAATGTGATTGAATATGAATTGTGCTACTGTTTTTCCGTCCTTAGCATAAGTAGGCATCGCTTCAGCCCATTTTGTGAAATAGTCGATAGCTACTATGACATAGCTATGCCCCCCAGCTGAAGTGGGCTTACAGTGCATGAAATCTATACCCCATTTGGAAAAAGGGCCAACGGCAATAACAGGATGGAGTGGAGCAGGGTGTGAGCGTGTTTTACTATGAAAGAATTGACATGGCGGACATTTATTGACTGTTTCAATGCAGTCTTTGAAAATTGAGGGCCAGAAATATCCTACTCGCAGTATTTTCTGGGCCGTAGCCATCCCAGAGAGATGACCACCACATGCTTCAGCGTGGCAGTCATTAAGAATGCGTTCCGCCTCATATAGGGTCAAACAGCGTCAAAGAACAGTGTCGACACCACGTCGATAAAGAGTGTCATTGACTATGAGGTAGTATTTGGCGTGATGTTGGATGCGTCGACGTTCATCATGAGTGAGGTCGGGGCGGAAGCGTTGGGTTTGGAGATATAATAGAATATCCCCGTACCATGGATCAGATGTGCTAATGAGGAACAACGATTCATCAAGAAGAGAATCAATGGGCTTGGATTGCTCGGTAGCACGGGGCAAGTTACAAATCAACTCAGCAAAGACCAAAGACTTCTTGGACTTGGCTTTGACAAATTCCAAGTCAAACTCTTTAAGGATGACGATCCAACGAGAATATTTGCCCCCAAGCACTTGACGCGTGAGGATATAATACATTGGATTGAAATCGGCTATAGTAGTGGTCCGACATAGTAGAATGTAATGACGGAATCTCTGGACAGCAAAAACTGTTTCCAGAGCCAGTTTTTCAACATGTGAATAACGAGTTTCGGAGTCGAGAAGACTCTTACTAAGATAGTATACCACATGTTCTATGCCGTTGTGGTCTTCCTGGACTAACACCATACCGATGGTGGAAGTTGAAGCTGCGAGATAAAGAATGGAATCCCGTGTGTAATCGGGGGGTTGGATCACAGGATCTTTAGTTAAGGCTGCTTTTAGATTGTCAAAGGAACGTTGGGCTTTGTCATCCCAGATGAAAGGAATGTTCTTTTTGAGAAGCCTCATGTAGCCTTTTGTTATCTCGGAAAGATTACAGATGAAACGACGTAGAAAGTTTGCATGCCCTTGCAAACTTTGAAGTTCTGGAATATTTGTGGGGGAAGGCAGGGCTAAGATAGCCTCTACCTTCGCAGGATCTAAGCGTATCCCACTTTTGGAGATTATGAATCCCAAAAGTTTTCCGGCTTCCACGCAAAAGACACACTTATGCGGATTCAAACGTATATTGTAGTGACGGCACCTTTTGAAAATGGAACTTAAATGATCAGGATGGTCATCCTGGGTCTGAGAGTGAGTGGGAAGATCATCAAGATATGGTTCTACAATATGTTTGATGTCGTGAAATGCGTATGACATCGCCCGTTGGAAAGTTGCCCCCGTGTTTTTAAGGCCAAAAGGTAACTTCCGATATGCGAAAATCCCCCAAGGGCAGATAAAGGCTGTTTTGTGCTGGTCGATTGGGAGGATATCGATCTGATTATAGCCAGAAAAGCCATCCATAAATGAAAAGATGACACTCCTGGCACAGTTATCGATGATCTGGTCGATGAACGGAGTTGGATAGTTGTCCTTTGGACAAGCTTTGTTCAAGTCGCGGTAATCGACACAGACTCTAATCATTCCCTGTTTCTTGGCTACGGGAATGATGTTAGATACCCATTATGTCAATGGGACAGGATAGATAAAACCAGCACACAAAAGTTTTTCAACTTCTGCTTTAATAGCGGCTTCCTTACAAGGGTGGACGGGTCGAAGTTTCTGCCGAATAGGTCGGGTGCCAGGGAAGGCTGGAATTTCATGGACCACAATCGAGGGATCTATTCCTGGCATTTCTTCATAACTCCAAGCAAAAACATCGCGGAAGGTTTTGAAGTAGGCAGAGTAGAACTCCATTTCTAAGGGAGTACATGTTTTGCCAATATGTATGTTTTCCACGATACCAGGCTTCACCGAAATATCTATGGCAGTGGTTGCCATAAGATTAGCCAAGTTTCCTTCAGAAAATACTTCGTCGAGGGAAGTGGGAAACTTGGTTTTAACCATTCCGAGTGAAGGACTGGGTTTTGTATCAGGCTCAAGCGTCTGAATGGTGGGGAATGAAGATCGACGATGAAAATCTCCCCATGGTGGCTCATCACCGCACATAACCTCCATAATTGATTCGTCAGTGGGAAAAATCAAATTGAGAGGATCGATAAGTGGTGGGTATGAATGAGTTTCGGACGAGAGCTGTGCCACGGTGTCATGGGTAGAACAGTCGACCCAATCGGTGGCTGATTGGATCGCTTCATACGCTGCGAGGTTTCTATTCAAAGGCATAGAGTTGTCGTAGTCTTCAATCTGAGCGGGACTCGGAATCACCCATGAATCACTAGAAGGGGTGACATTTGATGAAATCATGTTCACTGGTTGAACATGGGTCCCCAGCTCTGGAAAAAATCCAATAAGGGAAGAATCCTTCATGAGACCAACACCAATGTCTTGGAACCGGTACCGAGGTTGATCCAATAACGGGACGGTGTTGGCGGAGTCCGGATGAGAGTCTGGGATACAGTAATCAAGTTGATCAATGGTGACAATTTTCCCTTCATGAGGAAATTGCACAATCCGGAAGACGGTAGATGCTATGGCGGTCATGGCGTAAAACCAGTTCCGACCAAGTAGAAGATTGTAATCTAATGGTGCATCCACGACTTCAATATGTACAGATACTGTTTTGCCCCCCAGTTCAACACCAATTGAGGGAATGAGTCCATAAGGTTGAAAACCGTGTCCATCAAATGCCCTGAGAGTAGTGGGGGAAGTCGTGACTTCGGGTGAGCCTAAGACTCTCCAGCAGTTCAAAGACATGATCGACGTGGAGGCACCTTCATCTAAAACAGTGCGATGGATGCTATTTCCACGGATTTTTGTATGAACCTGGAAGGCTAACTGGTGAGAAAGCTGAGGTTTGGTGTGTTCCAAGTTAAACATAATAGAGTTTGAAGTATCTGGTTCCATTGCCCCCAGTTCTGAAAGTAAGGTTCTACGCTGCGTGGGGCAGTGTTGAAGAACCTCGAGAGTCGCATGGCGCAAGGTGCTTGAGCTAAATCCTCAACAATGTTGTAATTTTGGGTAGCTCGCGCGTTGAGATTAAATGTCGCCTTTTGTATGGTGCCCTTGGGTGGGCGTAGCACTGTGTCCATGAGCGGTCTCTCGATATGGAGACGGCCAGTAGGGGGGGGGAATAGGAGTCGGATCTTCAACAGGAGATTTTCCTTTGGCTATCTCTGATTGTTTGTTTGAACTTGGAGGATTCTCATATGTCTGTGAACGAGTGGTTATATGAATCGCCTCATTACTTGTCATCAGGATTTCGCGATTTGTGGACATCTCTCCGCGAGTTGGGTTGCTCAAGTTACTCCCCTATGGGGTTTCTTGGGCAACCATCTGCTGTTGCTGTTGATGGAAAGGGTCAGTTAATATTGTCGGGCGTGAGGATCCTTTAATGAACTTGTTGACTTCGTCCTTGTAGGGACAGTCACGTGTAAATGTAGTAACTAACTGAGCTTGTCTTATAGCATCATCCTGTACTTTCTTAACATTCCACACTGCTTCACAGAGAATCCAGTGTTTCTATGGGTCTTCTAGACCAGTTCCTTTGAAAATATGCAACCTAATGTCATCTGTCATTCTTCTTCTAGGAGGTGTAGTATTCTGAGATGGATTAGGTCTGATACTACTTGGCTTATTCTGAGTATTAACTCCCGCGGTGTTACTACTACTGGTGTTATTGAACTAGTAGTATTCCTTTCGTCAATTGGAGGTTTATGGAGAGTGATAGGATGATAGGTAGTCGGTCTAGGCTCTGTTCCGCTATTAGACTGAAACTGATATGAATGTATGTCACCTCCTAACTCAATTTCTATGAGTATGTGAGGTTCAAGATCATGAGACCTCTTTCTAGTGCTAGGATTATATATTTTTCCACCTTGAAAAGTATAAATATTTTCCTCAGTGTCACTATCTGTGTCACTGAACATTACAGACTGAAATACCTAGGAGTTTTATTGCATTCTCAAGGCGCCTTTTTTTGCTAACAACATTTTAATATATAAACTGAGATTTTTTAGGTAGTGTTGGAATAATTAATCCTTCCTACCATTCATTTATTTACATAAGATCCATTAATTAATCCTGTATTGGTTAATTCTATGTAATAAATAAGGAAATTGCCATTGTGTGGACCACAAGGCAATATGAGAGGCTAAAATACATCCATGGTGTGATCTACAATCCACCTAGACCACTTGGGAGCCTTCCAAAAGATTTCTGGATAAGGTTTGAGGAAGAAAGGTGCACTTGTGGAAAACTGCTACTTTTTACTGCTTTTTCCCCCATAGGGAAAAGCTAGTCAACCTAGGAAAGTGTTTTTTACACCAAAAACTTTTCTTAATGTTATTTCCACCCAAAATTCGTATTTGGCATTTTTCTTGTCTATATTTCACCATCATCTCACTAATTTAGCAATTCGTGAGCTTTTGGTCTGATTTGGAAAGTCAACTTGCCACCTAGGGGGGATGGGCATATTTAGCAAGTCTGATGATTAGGAGCTTTGTTTGGAACCTTTAGCCATTCATTTTTCTTCTGTAAATTTATTTAATAGCATCCTATTACATTCATATGTTGGCTGATGTAATTTTATTCATGAGAAGTTAATACAGAAATCTACTCTTGTGCATAATTTTTGTGTCTTTGACTAGTTGTGTGAGAATTTTTCTTATGAGAGAGTGTAATTTCTTGATTAGTTCTTGGATGTGATCTTATTTTCACATGGTATCAGAGCCATCAAGCTATTCCTTTCATCTATTGATTGTCTTGCAATATCCAATAGTCTCAGGAAGGGCGCATTGATCAATTCACCGGGTGAATTCTATTCTCTGCAGGGCGCATTTTGGAATCCATAAGTGTTCTAAATTCAGTCCATAAGTTTATATCAGTTAAAATAATGGATAATACACAGTAGATCATCCTCACTCCTTTCAATTACTTTATTTGGAAAGCACAGATGGAGATTCTACTGAGGAGCAAAGGGCTCTACAACGTGACCATGGCAACAGAAGCTGAGCCAACCTCAGCAGTGGAGAAATCTAAATAGCATAATCGAAGGTATGAATCCTATGGGATGTTATGTCTCACTACATCTAGAGAAATCTTATTTAATCTTGATGGCCTCACTTCACCCAATGACATATGGCTGAAACTTCAAGAACTGTTCGGTAAAACCGATGAATTGAGAGGCCACCAATTAGATAACGAGCTAGTCTCTTTGAGTCCGCAAAATTTTGATAATCTACAAGAATTCTTCTCCAAATTCAAGTCTCTTGTATTGCAGCTAAAGCAATGTGGAATAGACAAGAAATATGAGCAATTAGTTTTGGCCATTCTCTCCAAGCTTGGCCCCGACTATTCAATTTTTGTTTCCACCTTCCATTCCACCCGGAAAGCAATTAAAAATTGGAAGAGCCCATCACTTTCAGAATTCATGGAGTCATTAACAGAAGAACAAGACAAGCTGGTCTTAATGGGAGCCATTAAAAATCCAGCCAAAGACCACTGTCTAAATGTTGGAGACTCAAAGAATTCGAAAGGCAAGAAGAAAGGCAACTTCAAGAAGCCCACTGGTGAGCGGAAAGACAAGCATAATTTTAATGGAGAGTCATCAAGCTTCAAGAAGAATCCGAACAAAAAGAATGAGAGGAAAAAGTGAAATTATTGCAGCAAGGGCTTTCATCCTGAAAGCTCTTGCATGAAGAAAACCATTGACCAATTGACTTCACTCTTGGAGAAAGCCAACATTCCTCTTCTAGAGAGCACAAGGAGGAAGGATGGAGGACAAAATTCTGATGATAAAGAGAGAGTTCATGCATTGATTTCCAACACATCAAAGTCTTCATCATTCATCATTGATTTCGGTGCTTCAAGACACATGGTGTATGCAAGTAATTATTTTACTTCACTTGACTCTTCCAGTGGTCCGAACATTGTATTGGGAGACAATTCTGAAACTTCTAGCAAAGGCAAAGGTAGCATAGATCTCGAGTTTGGGTCATTTAATAATGTTTTATATGTCCCTGGACTTGCTGCAAACCTACTGTCAGTATATCAGATGACCCATATAGGGCTTCCCGAGAGAGTAACCTTTACCCCCAATGATGTTGAGATAGCAGAAATTTCAATAGGAAAAATTATTGTATTTGGTACTGCTGATCATTGTTCTAGAATTTACAAGTTTTCTCATTTTGTGCCAAACCCCTCACCTTCTGCTCTGTTAAGCCATGCCAATGATTCCAGCAAGCTATGGCATGAAATATTTGGCCACCTTAAATACAAATACCTTTCCCAACTTCATGACAAAGAGATGGTTATAGGGCTGCCCAATATCAAATTTTCCAAAGGTGTCTGTCAATCTTGCATCCTACAAAAACACCCTGAGCATAAGTATGGGAGATCCACCACTAAGAGAAACACTGTACCATTGGAACTTATACACACTGATATATCAAGTCCATTTCCTCATGAGTCATTGAATTTAGAAAAATATATTCTCACATTCATAGATGATTTCAGCAGGTATTGTTGGATTTATTTCATCAAGTTTAAATCAGAAGTTTTTGGGTTATTCAAGTTATTCAAAGCCTCAGTTGAGAATCAGTTTGGTAGGCATATAAAATGTTAAGATCTAATAATGGTGGTGAGTATGTGAAATCAGAGTTTCAGCATTTTTGTGCTTCATCGGGAATACAGATGCAACATACAGTTCCATATACACCTTGGCAAAATGGGGTTGCTAAGAGGAAAAATAGATCTCTTAAGGAGATGGCCACATGCATGCTTGAGGAAAAAGATTTGTCTCCCAAGCTATGGGATGAGGCAATAAATTGTGCCACTTATATTCATAATAGAGTTCCACACAAATCCCTCAAAGGTATCACTCCTTTCGAGGCTTGGATAGGTCACAAACCTGACATCTCTCATTTCATGATTTTTGGCTCAAAGGCTTGGGCTAGGATTCCGATTGAGAAGAGGAGGGCTATGCAGCCCCAAATCCAACCATTTTTGTTTGTTGGATATTCATAGGACTCCAAAGGTTATAATATGTTGAACATGACCACTCATAAAGCATTCATCGAAAGAAGTGTGCAGTTTGAGGAAGAGCCCTCTCAGAGTGCAGAAATTGGAGATTCATCTTCACCACCGACTGAAGAAGAAGTAAGTGATGTTCTTGATATTTTTGATTCTGATATGGATGATGAGGATCAATTTATTGCAGATTCTAACTCACCTACAATTCCTAAGTGGGTTGCAAAAACTTTGCAAGCAGCAGGTGAGCTAGCAGGCAACCCTCAGGACCAAAGAAGGACTAGATCACAGTTTGAGACTGCTCTCAATGTGAATGATCCTTATCTTTCTAAGAAATGCTATATGATGATAGATTATGTGTTAAATTTTGAGCATTAATTCACAATACTCTAGGATCTTTGCTGAGAGAATAACATATACAGTATATAAATGCATGACAATCACAATATGACAAGCATCACAAGAATCAAAAGCATAAGAGACAAGAGACACAGAGTTTCCGTGAAGAAAACCCTAAGGTGAAAAACCCCACAACTTCCTCAGAGATAGAGAGAGCAATGGCTCAACCAAAGTACAACCAAATAACACTGAGATAGTCTCCTAGTAGCAGATGATCCTCCTCCTCACTAGTGCGCCACTTTCTGAGTGAGAGTGAGATACTTTTTCGAGTAAATAAAATAGAGATCTCCAATCTCTATTTATACTAACCTTTTTGCCCAGTGACCTTATGGGGTTGACTTGTCTAGCTAGGTACATCCACATTATATTATATATAATTCAGGGCCGACCCCACATGGTGGTCTAATAACCCATCGGCAAGTACACACACTTGCGACACTTGTCAATCCACATGACGACACTTCCTTATAGAGGAATAACACACCTCTTATAAGGGTGCAATAAATATATATAAAATACACAGATGAAATACATTCCAAAGTTACATATACATCAACACTCCCTCTTAACTAGGAAGGTATTTCTCAACATAGATCTGCTAGACAAGTCTTCTTCTCAGGATCATCGTCATCATCATCGTCACTGCTGCTGCTATCTCAACCAATCTTTGACTCTACTCGTCATAGGAAGTTCTACAGAGCCAGTCCTTTTTCATACTGGATGTAGGCCCACCACCTGCAGGTGTTCATCATCACTGGCCATACTATGGAATCTTCAGGACTTATTACGTGCGTCACAAAACCTTAAAAGAGTCTCTTGACTAGCAAGAACTCTAAAGAGCATCTGAGGCCTTTTTCATCCTGTCCATATCTCCAGGACTTATTACATGTGACCCCACCACAAAACCTCACAATAGCATCCCAGGTTGTTACAAGCACACAGCTCTACCTATAGGATCTCCTAGGGCACGAATTACATGTGGTCATGGAAAAACCTCGCAAGAGCATCCCAGGACTGATTACGGGCACACAGCCCAACCTATCGGATCTCCCGGGGAACTGAATTATATGCCATAGGACAAAACCTCGAAAGAGCGTCTGCCAGATATCCCAGGGCACCGAATTACATGCCATAGGAAAAATCTCGAAAGACTATCTGCAGATCTCCCAGGGCACCAAATTATATGTCCTCCCAGAGGAAAACCTCGAAAGAGCATTTGCCAGATATCCCAGGGCACCGAATTACATGCCATCGGCAAAACCTCAAAAGACTATCTGCAAATCTCCCAGGGCACTGAATTACATGCTCATCTGCACAACTTGATCCACGGCCATAGAGTATCAACCTGATACTCACCATACATCATCCTAATGTACACATGATCATCCTGATCATCATCACTACAACATCCTGCTGCATGTCATCTGGAGGAACATCCTGAAGCTCGTCATCCATGATCATCTTGATCATACAATGCATCTACCTGATGCATACCAAGTATCTACCTGATACATATCATCATACATGATCCACCTGATCATACAATGTATCCACCTGATACAAATACAAATACATGATACATATCACTATACATGATCCACCTGATCATACAATGTATCCACCTGATACATATACAGATACATGGTCCAAGCATCCAACATGATGCATATACAAAAATACATACACATGATCCATCCGATCATATCCAACATCCAACATGATGCGTACATACATATAAATGATCCAACTGATCATATCCAACATCCAACATGATGCGTACATACATATAAATGATCCAACTGATCATATCCAGCATCCAACATGATGCATATATACATACATAAAAATGGTCCAATTGATCATATCTAGCAGAAACCAGAACATCATCCTGATGCTCATCATCCAGCGCTTACATCCACAGCCATGTGAAGGATCCTCCTTCCAACATGATTGGAATGGATTGAGCAAATGTGTCCATCACTACTTCCTCGAAGTGTCCTTGATCTGAATAACGCCAAGCCTCTCTCTGAAGTGCTCGAACTTCACTCTGGCTAGTGGCTTCGTCAGCACATCTGCAATCTGCTCGTCCGTCACAACATACAGGAGCTTCACAGCTCCTCTCTGCACCATATCCCTGATATAGTGATATTTGATCTCTATGTGTTTTGACTTTTCATGAAACACTGGGTTCTCAGACAGCTTCACATAACTCTGGTTATCACAGAAGATACCAGTAGCATCCAACAGGAGATCAAATAACTCAGACAGTAGCTTCCATAGCCATACTGCCTCACAACTAGCTGAACAGGCTGCAACATACTCTGCCTCAGCTGCACTCAGTGCCATGCAGGACTGCTTCCTGCTAAACCATGAAATCACACATGATCCCATACTGAATCAACACCCAGATGTGCTCTTCCTATCTGTAGCACTGCCAGCCCAATCCGAATCAACATAACCCTGCAGGTTAAACTTTTGATTCGCTTCATACTTGAGCCCAAAATCCATTGTACCTTTCAGGTACCTAAGAACATGCTTTACAGAAACCAGGTGAACAATCCTCGGATTCGCCAGGAACTGGCTCAATGTGTTCACAACAAAGCAAATATCTGGTCTCGTGTTCGTCAAGTACATCAAGGACCCAATCATCTGACGATACATAGAGACATCAATCGGCTCAGATGAAGCATCACATAGAAGCTTCAGATTCGATGCCATAGGTGTGGCCATGGCCTTGCAATCCATCATCCCGAATCTCTTCAGGATATCTACTGTGTACTTCCCTTGACCAAGGAAGATCCCACCTGCATTCTGCCACACCTCCATACCTAGGAAATGGTGCATCATTCCCAAATATTTCATATCGAATTCAACAGCAAGCTTCCTCTTAGTATCTGAAATCAGTCTGTCATCTCCTGTTACAAATAAGTCATCCACACACAAGAGTAGAATCACAGGATTCCCTTCCTAAACCTTGTAGTAAAGGTTGGAATCCGCTTTACTCTTGGTAAAGCCCAAACTCGATAGGAAACTGTCCATCCTACCATACCAGGTTCTGGGAGCTTGCTTCAAGCCATACAAGGCTTTCTTCAATATGCACACATATGACTCCCTGTCATGTATTTCAAAACCGAGTGGTTGTTCCACATATACTTCCTCTTCAACTACACCATTCAAGAAAGCAGTCTTGACATCCATTTGGTGTATTTTCCATTTCATTGCTGCAGCCAAGGAAAGTACTGTTTTGATGGAAGTATACCTCGCTACAGGTGCAACAGTTTCTTCATAATCTATTCCCTCTTTCTGAGAGAAGCCACGAGCTACAAATCTTGCCTTGTATTTCTCTACACTACCATCTGCAACATGCTTGATTTTGTAGATCCATTTGGAAGTCACAATAGACTTCTCTTTAGGTCTTGGGACAACATCCCAAACACCATTCTTCATTATTGATTGGTATTCCTCAACCATGGCATCCTTCCATTCTTTCTTTTCCCCTGCTTCTTCATAATTGGAAGGCTCTTTGTTCATAATGTCACAGAGTAAAGCAACATAGCTGGTATGTGATCTGGTTCTCTTCTTTGCTCTGTGTTCTTCTTTTGGAATGCCAAATTGTTCTGCATCTTGAATGAGCTCTCTAGCCCATGCTGGTTTCCTCTTGTGAGAGTTATCCTCACGAGGTGGATCTACAGGTTCTTGTGGATCTTCAAACTCACAAACAACTTCTTGAACTACTTCAGTCATGGTAGTGTCTTGAAATTTGGTTTCCTTAGGTTCTTCATAAACTTCGATAGGTGCCTTCCTTGATTTGATGAATGCTGAGTTTTCATCAAATGTTACATCCCTGCTGACATCAATCTTCTTGAACCCTGGAAAGTATATTCTGTAAGCCTTCGAGCTTTCACTGTAACCCACAAAGATACCCTTCTTTCCTGAAGGATCTAGTTTAGTCCTCTTTTCCTTTGGGACATGAGTGTATACTGGACAACCAAATATTCTGAGATGATTGACTTCAGGTTTCTTACCAGAAAAGACCTCTTCTGGTGTCTTATTGTCCAATATCTTGTGGGGTGTTCTTTTCTGCACATATACAGCTGTTCTAGCTACTTCTGCCCACAGATGCATAGGTAGATCCTGGTCATGTAGCATTTTCCTTGCTGCTTCCATGATAGTTCTGTTCTTCCTTTCTGCAACTCCATTCTGTTGAGGATTATATGGAGCAGTCAACTCCCTCTTAATCCCTAAATCACTACAAAGCTTCTTGAAGTCACTTGAGGTGAATTCTCCACCATTGTCGGATCTGAATGTTTTGATCTTCTTGTCAGTTTGATTCTCCATCAAGGTTTTGAATTCATTGAATTTATCAAACACCTCATCTTTGCTCTTCAAGAAGTATACCCAAGTCTTCCTGGAGAAGTCATCAATAAATGAGACATAGTAAACATACCCACTCAGAGAACTGGATGACATAGGACCACATACATCTGAGTGGATGATTTCCAGGATGTCTTTTACCTTGCTTTCACTGCTTGGGAAAGCCTTCTTAATATTCTTACCTTTTGCACATCCTTTGCAAACACCTTCATGTTTGGTCTTGATTTCAGGAAGACCCTCTATTGCCTTGCTTGTAATTGGAAGTGCTCTATAGTGCATATGAGCAAGTCTTATATGCCAAAGTTCACTTGGCTCCATGGATTCATGCACCATGGCATGTTCAGGTTGTCCCTTCAATTTATACAAACCTCCCTCTTGCTCTCCAATCACTACTGCATCATCTATGTTCTTTCCCTTTGGCCACATTAGGACTTGTCCATCCACAAATGCAACCCTCATACCTTTTGCATCCAATGTAGAGATGGAGAGTAAGTTCTTCTTGAGCCCAGGTACATAAAGGACTTATTTCATCTTCAAGGATTTTCCAAAATCTAGGTTGTAGGAGGCTTCACCACTTCCTTTGATTGGGTATTGATAATCATCCCCAAGTTTTACCTTATGGGGTGATTCATATTCAGATAGGTTCACAAAATATTCCTTAAACCCAGTCATGTGTTTGGAAGCCCCACTGTCAATTAACCAATCATTACAACTATGAGAGATAGTACCTGTAAGAGCAGAGATCAGAACATACTCTTCTTCACTTGATGAGTCATTATCACTTTCACTTTCTACCCTAGCCTTCTTCTTTGGGGTTTCATCATCTTCGGCAACATGAGCATGAAACCTTCTTTTGCTGCCCTTCCTCTTCTTATTGTTGTTATTATCCCTTTTGTTCTTGGGACAATCTGAGGCAAAGTGACTTTTCTCATTGCATGTGAAGCATCTTAGGTCCTTCTTACTCTTTTGATAGGATCTATTGTGGTGAGGGTGCTCCTTCTTGGTTTTGCTTATTTTGGTGTGGGCTACAAGAGCTTGATCTTCACCTCCCATCTTTTCCTCATGAGCTATAAGTCTAGCTTCTTCTTGAGAGCATTCTTCCCGCAATATGTTGAAGGAGATCAACTTGTTCCTTGCACAAATTCCTTGAATGAAGGAATCCCATGACCTGGGTAGGCCATTTAGAGTGGTCATCACCACTTCACCATTCTCCACCATTTCATCCACTGCTTCTAGTTGTTCCTTGATCTGGGAGACCCTTGAAAAATAAGATTGAATGGTTTCTCCATTCTGAAACTTTACTCCTTTCAATTGGTTCCGCAGGGTCATCTTCCGATTTATGTTCTTTCCTTCAAATAGCTTGGTCAAAGATTCAAACATCTCCTTGGGTGTCTTAAGAGAAGACACATGGGGTATGATATGGTCTTTGATGGAATCAGCAATGATTCTCTTTGCCTTGACCAATTTATTCTTATGCAATACCTTGGCCTCTTCATCCTCTGGGATAGGGATGTCTTCTTTCACATATGAGTCCAACTCATTCTCTTCCAAGATTAACCCAATCCTATACTTCCAGGCTCGAAATTTATCAGTCAAGCTTGGTGTGGAGAGACATATTAAAGAGTACTTCAAATGGAGATAGAAAAGATTTAGATCTTACCACTTGAGATGCTGAAAACTGGATCTCGTCTTGGATTAGGGTTTGTCAGAAAACCCTAAAAATTCAAAATGTGAATTTCAAATTTCTGAAAGGATAGAAAGATGCGCCTTGATGAGCTGATCAGCCTGGTGTATTCAGAATTTGAGATCAGCAAAGCTTTACCCTTCAGATTTGATCTTTTGTCCTCCCGGGTTCACTAGGGAGAGCCCTGAATTAGGGTTTGAGATTCCCGGAGATCTACCCATCCAAAAATCTCGATCAAAATCTCTAAACTTCGATTTTTGCAAGGAGCTTCCAGCTGTGTCTTCAGATTCCAGAAATTCCTATTTTTGAGGAAACCCTAATTTTTAGGGCCAAATCTGAAAATGATCGGAATTGAATTCTGATTGGACAAATAGATGTGCCTTGATGAGTAGAGTCAATCTACTGTACTGATTTTCCAAAATCTGTGGAGAGAAACCCAATAAACAAGAAACTCAAGCTTTCGTCACTGCAAAATGTCTTCTTCTTAGGTTAGCTTTGATACCATGTTAAATTTTGAGCATTAATTCACAATACTCTAGGATCTTTGCTGAGAGAATAACATATACAGTATATAAATGTATGACAATCACAATATGACAAGCATCACAAGAATCAAAAGCATAATAGACAAGAGACACAGAGTTTCCGTGGGGAAAACCCTAAGGTGACAAACCCCACAACTTCCTCAGAGATAGAGAGATAAATGGCTCAACCAAAGTACAACCAAATAACATTGAGATAGTCTCCTAGTAGCAGATGATCCTCCTCCTCACTAGTGCGCCACTTTCTGAGTGAGAGTGAGATACTTTTCCGAGTGAATAAAATAGAGATCTCCGATCTCTATTTATACTAACCTTTTTGCCCAGTGACCTTATGGGGCTGACTTGTCTAGCTAGGTACATCCACATTATATTATATATAATTCAGGGCTGACCCCACATGGTGGTCTAATAACCCATCGACAAGTACACACACTTGCGACACTTGTCAATCCACATGACGACAGTTCCTTATAGAGGAATAACACATCTCTTATAAGGGTACAATAAATATATATAAAATACACACATGAAATACATTCTGAAGTTACATATACATCAACATTATGATCCAAAAACATATGAGGATGCCTCACATGATCCTATATGGCATATTTCTATGGATGAGGAGTTTCAGTCATTGCAGAAGAATGAAACTTGGGAGTTAGTCAAGCTCACCGCAGGCAGAAAGTTGGTAATATGCAAGTGGATTTGTAAGACTAAATGAGTAGTGGATGGTACAGCCATTAAGTGCAAAGAAAATTTGGTAGAAAAGGGGTATTCTCAGGTCTAAGGACTTGATTATAATGAAACATTTGCACCGGTAGCTCAGAAAGACTCCATTAGACTAGTTTTTCTAGTGGCAGCTTCCAAGCTGTGGGAAGTACATCACATGGATGTGAAAAGTGCTTTCCTCCATGGGGAGCTTGAAGAAGAAATATATATGCAGCATCCACATGGGTACACATCAGATCCAAACCTTGTTTTCAGGTTGAAAAAATCTTTGTATGGACTCAAGCAAGCCCCTAGGGCTTGGTATGCAAAGATGGACATTTTTCTGCTGTCACAATCCTATGTTCGGTGTAAATCTGACCCAAATGTCTATATGAAGTTTGCTGATGGTTTTATAATGTTAATAGTGCTGTATGTTGATGATTTTCTGATCATAGGTGATAGCACTGAACAAATATCATCACTAAAGACCTCAATGCACCAAGCATTCTCCATGAGTGACTTGGGAATTCTTAAGCAACTTTTGGGGCTTGAGATTTCTCAAACAAAAGAAGGAACCAAGGTATGTCAGTCAAAGTATGCTTCTGATCTGTTAAATAATTCTAATATGGCTAATTGCAATCCTTCTAAGTCTCCATTCCTTAATGGAGTTAGAATGGAAGAAGCAGAATCTACACTGCTTTTTGACAGTACTCTATATAGATAGTTGATTGGCAGCTTGCTCTACTTGACACACACTCGACCAGATATTGCATATGCTATGAGTATGGCATATAGATATATGGAGGGCTTAAAAAAGAATCCTTCATTATGTGCATGGCACAAAGAGTGATGGGATTCACTATGTGGCAGATTCGAGCTTAGATCTCTTGGGTTTCACAAATTCGAATTGGGTTGGTGATACCCTTGATAGGAAATCCACATCAGGATTTGTATTCATGCTTGGAGGTAGCCCTATTTTCTAGTCCAACAAGAAACAGAATTCCATAGCACTATCTTCAGCGGAAGCAAAGTACAGAGGAGCAATGAATGTTGCTACACAATGTGTCTGGTTGCAAGGATTTTGTCTGAGTTTGAGATTTCTTTCAGTACTCCTACTGCCATTTATTGTGACAACCAGAGTGCCATTAGAGTTTCATGTCATCCAGTACATAGGAAAAGGACCAAGCACATAGATATTCATATGTACTACATCAGAGGCCTATTGCATGATCAGATCATAGATTTGCAGTATTGCCCCATAGGTGAGCAAACTACAGATATCTTCACCAAGGCTTTCACAGAGAAGACATTCAGCTATCTTAGATCATTGCTTGGGATGGTTGAACATGTGGTGGAGTGAAGGGTTGATCAGTAACCTTTCAATTTTGATATGTCCATGTTTTGAGGGAAGGTTTTTCCCATGAGGTTTTCCTTCTATCCTTGTTTTGTGGACCGGCAGTATTTTGTACGGGGTGACCAAGTCTTGTTACTGGGCCCTTAGTATTTTATTTTCTGATATTTAGATCATTTAAGTCAGACTTAAGAGGGGGTGTTGGAATAATTAAGCCTTCCTACCATTCATTTATTTACATAAGATGTATTAATTAATCCTGTATTAGTTAATTCTATGTAATAAATAAGGAAATTGCCATTGTGTGGACCACAAAGCAATATGAGAGGCTAAAATACATCCATGGTTTGATCTACAAACCACCTAGACCACTTGGGTGCCTTCCAAAAGATTTGTGGATAAGGTTTGAGGAAGAAAGGTGCACTTGTGGAAAACTGCTGCTTTTTACTACTTTTCCCCCCATAGGGAAAAGCTAATCAACCTAGGAAAGTGTTTTTTACACCAAAAACTTTCCTTAATGTTATTTCCACCCAAAATTCGTATTTGGCATTTTTTTGTCTATATTTCACCTTCATCTCACTAATTTATCAATTTGTGAGCTTTTGGGCTGATTTGGAAAGTCAACTTGCCACCTAGGGGGGATGGGCATATTTAGCAAGTCTTATGATTAGGAGCTTTGTTTGGCATCTTTAGCCATTCGTTTTTTTGTTGTAAATTTATTTAATAGTAGCCTATTACATTCATATGTTGGCTGATGTAATTTTATTCATGAGAAGTTAATACAGAAATCTACTCTTGTGCATAATTTTTGTGTCTTTGACTAGTTGTGTGAGATTTTTCTTATGAGAGAGTGTAATTTCTTGATCAGTTCTTGGATGTGATCTGATTTTCACAGGTAGTTACCTCTAAAACCTTTGAATAAATATCCTTCTGTTACGCTGTAATACTTTAGAGTGTCCACAACAAATTCTGTAACGTACATCTCTAGTATGCTATCCAGCCAGAAGTCTATTGCTCTTGAAATTGGGTTATCAACCTATTTAATCCTATGAATCAGCTCTGGAGTCCACTCTGTAGGTTCTCCACCCTGAAAACAATTTTTTTGTTCTGCAAGTCTTGATATCCACTCATGTAGCTCGTTGGAGAAAGATGCGAAGCAGATTTCGTGTATGTCAGAAAATAGGTATTTCTGTAACCACTCTTTCGTAGATAAGCACGGATGTCTTTTTTCTTTCTTCGCAAACTCCTTTTTGTCTTGATCACCCAGTTTTGTATCTATGTCCTCTCAGGATTCCAGTTATCAGAGCACATCACCATTTCAAGAGTGGCAACATAACCATTTGTTGGCCCAACTATCTTGCTCTTAGACGGATCTATGTTCTCTGTAGTTCAGAGATCCAACAAAACCCCCTTTTCACTGGCCCTTTCGGAAAAATCCTTCGAATAGACTGAGGTATCACTCGAGGTGAATTTATGGGGTGGCTACAGAAGCAAGTTTATGTAACCTAGTGATGCGCAACTATAGAACCAGTCTACTGAGAAAAGTCGCGCTTACTCCACATCCACTTCTAATACCACATCACACTCTGGAATTGTGCTCTAGTGATAGTTACCCAGACTGCACTACAACAACGCGACTCTGGAACTGCGCTTCGGAGCAATTGCACACAATACAGGCTGCACTGAATTATTGTTACCTATGCGACTACACATTCATCATATTCAGAGTTACTTGCATTTTCAATTGTATGTGTCCATCAATTAACATTTTATTTTCATCAAACATACACATGAAAATACATAAAAAAGCATGAACATACATAAACATGAAACAATCTCACAGATGCAATCACACAACACAAGTATTTACGTGGTTCAACCCCTGTATGGGAGCTACGTCCATGGGAACGTTTTTTTTATATTAATGCGAATGGTTAGCAGTTCCAGTTTGCACACACAACTAAAGACTCTTCTCTACAAATGGTCTCTGCGCACACAACTGCAGAGCCTCTTTCTCTCTTTGATCTCTTATAATATTCAACCAAATTCCAACAAAATACAACCTTGTTCAACCCCGGGCCTATACAAAATTTCCCCTTTTATAGATTGTGCCCTAAGGTCACATATTTACAATATTTATGGGAAAAAAACCCCATAATACCCTTAAACCCCCAAAAACAGTGTGGTTACCCCTGCTAACCATACTTTTCCATAACTTCTCAGCTACTTCACTTGTCCTTGGTTTTTCTTTGTGTCGTTTCCTTGGCTCTGATGCTATTATGACAACTACTTGCTCTGATTGTACCCCGGTGCGTCCTTTTCACTTTTCTCCTCATCAACGATGTTCCTGTAGCTGTCAGGCCGCCGCTTCTTCCTTAACTGCTCCAACTACCCTGGTCGTCCTTTGTACCTCTTCCTTTACTATGGAAACAGGCCCCTATCCTCCATATTCACGTCGCTCCATACCTTGGTCCCGAGAATCGCAATGTCGTTTCTCCCCAAAATAGGCCAGTACTAGGCCTTGCCAAATTTGTACTTCTTCCTGAAAACTGTTGCACGTGAGATATGTTTCAACAAAACTGTGCTAACTTGGACTTCGCTTCACCAAAACTGAGCCAACTTGGCACGCACCCAACATATATTTTTTCTCTATCTACCATGGAAAGTGAAGTGAAAAGCACAAAAATTTTCGCTGGTAAAACACTTCATGAGGAGCAACAATATAATGCTATAGGAGGGGAGAAAATATGAGTTTGTTGCACCAGTATAACTTGGAGGGGAGCGGAAATTCTTGGTCATACTTACGAATTTAAAATTATGGCAATTTTTCGCGCCCTCTACTCATCGTGAGGAGCAACAATGGGTGAGGAGGTAATATATTTCATTAGTTAATGTGAATAAGGTAATCCATGGTCAAAGCATAAAGGTATGGGATAATACCATTGAAATAAGATCCTTCAAATTTTTTTAAGTTAAAAAGCATATCATGGGTTATATAAAAGGTGGAGTTTAAATTATATGGTGTGGGTCTTGTTATAAGGTGGATTATGGTGGGAGTTATAAGGTGAAATTTTTATATTATTAATATTTTTTATATTTTAAAATATTTAATCCCATTTGTTTTTTTGAATTTAAATGATTTAATTTGTAGATCCACTGTTTTGAAAAGGGATTGGTATATTTTATTTAAGACTTTGATATTTTATAAAGCATTGATTTGGTTCCTTGAGAAAATGGAAAAAAAACAGAGTGTTAAATTTGAAATTGAGAAATTTAGTGGGAGCAATAATTTCGAGTTATGGAAGGTCAAGATGCAAGATATGCTCATGCAACAAGGAGTCGTAAAGGAACTAGAAGGGAAGATGAATAAAACCGCAGATTTATCACATGAAGACTGGGAGGAGATGGATAAAATATCCCTTAGTGCTATTCGTTTTTTCTTGGCTGATGATGTTTTGTTTAACATCGTGTATGAAACTATAGTGGCAGGTCTATGGAAAAAATTGAAAAGCTTGTACATGACTAAATCCTTGACAAATAAAATCCTTCTAAATTGGAAACTATTTACCTTGAGCATGAAAGAAGGACGAAAAATTTAGATCATCTGAATAACATTCAATACTCTTATTTTTCAGTTGTCTAGCATGGATTATAAAATCCAATATGAAGACAAGGCAATTTTACTGTTGTGCTCTCTGCCTAAGTCTTGGGAACATTTTGTAACCTCTATCAATTTAGGTTCTACCGAGGCCATTATCTTTGATGATGTTGCGGGAGCCTTGATTTTTGAGGAAAATAGAAAGAAATATAGTCTTGAAACTTCAACATCTGAGGCAATGGTGGTCAAAAGGAGAACCAATGAAAGAGGAAAAAATTTGAGGGGCACATCAAGGTAAAATTCAAAGGGAAAAAATAGCAAATTAAAATGTTGGTACTGCAATAACAAATGACACCTCAAGAAAGATTGCTGGAGAAGGAAGCAAGCATCTAAGGAGGAGGATTATACAAAGGAGGCAAACATAGCCAAGAAGGATTCATGTATGATCGATGAGGTATTATATACATCTGTTGTCTCACAATACCATTATGAATGGTTAATTGATTATGTATCATCCCATCACATGTGTCTTCATAGGAGTTGGTACTACACATACCAATCTATAGATGACAGGGTAGTTTATATGGGAAATGATGTTTCATGTACAACTGTTGCGATAGTGAGTATCATAATAAAAATGTTTGATGGGACTGTTAGGACACTAACATAAGTGAGGCACATACCTGAAATTAGGAATAAATTGATATCAATGGGTATTCTAGATGATTCCAGTTATAAATTCACAGTTCTAGGTGGAGTTATGAAGATATCGAAAGGTTTCTTGGTTTTTATGAAGGAAAATAGAGTCGGGAACCTATATAAACTTGAAGGGAGGATGAAAATCGATCATGCAAAAATAGCATCGGTTGACGCAGCAGAATCCACTCATTTATGGGATCAATGATTCGGTCATATGAACGAAAAATGAATGAAGGTACTTGCTGATCAAAAGTTGCTTCTTAGTTTAAAATCTATAGATTTGAAGTTCCGTGAGCATTGTATTTATGGTAAACAATATAGACAATAATTTAAATCCGGAAAACACACCAGTAAAGGTATCCTAGACTATATTCATTCTGATCTTTGGGGTCCATCTCCTACACTTAATTATGGGGGATCATCACATTTTGTCAGTTTTATAGATGATTACTCTAGGAAAGTCAAGATCTATTTTTTAAAGAGAAAAGCTAATGTTTTCGATACATTTAAGTAGTTCATAGATTTAGTTGAAAAGAGAACTGGTAGGTCCATTAAATGTCTCAGAACAAATAATGGAGCCTAATTTACTTCTAAGGAGTTTGATAATTATTGCAAGAAGGATGGGATTGAGAGACATAAATCCACTGTCTGCACTCCGCAATAGAACAGTGTTGCTGAACGAATGAGCATGACTATCCTTGAGAAAGCAAGGAGCATGCTCAACAATGCAAAGTTGCAGCATAAGTTGTGGGGAGAGGCATTGCTTACAACTTGTTACCTAGTTAATCGATCACCATTGACAACAATTGACTGCAAAATTACAGAAGAGGAATGGACAGGTCAACCATGTGACTATTCTAATCTTAGAGTATTTGGTTTGAGGCCTATGCACTTATTCCAAAAAATCAACGTTCCAAACTAGATCCAAAATCAAGTAAATTGATCTTTGTTGGATATGGTGATGGTATTAAGGGATATAGATGTGGAATTCTACTACGACAAGATCATCATAAACAGAGATGTAATATTTGATGAACTTTCTCTATACAATCCATATGTAAGTAATGATTTGAAACAAGTTAATGTACCAAAATTATAGAAAATTCAATTTGATATTCAGTCATCTATGAAGGAGTATCATGAGAATGTCCATGAGGAGTGTTAATACCCAAAAAGTGCTCACTAGCTCATTCCCTTATTCACATGACCCATTTGTCCACTTTTTCTCACCATTTGAGCCTCTAAAACCATCAAAAGGTCACCAAAAAGACCATAATACATTTTTTTCCCCTCAAAATATATATTTTTCCTCAAAAAACACAAAAAACCCCTAAAAAAGGGTCCAAAATTCCCAAAAAATATTAAAAGGGAATAAAAATATAAAAAATATTCATAAAAGAAAAAAGAGGGAAAAAGAGACCTAAACCATGTTGGTTAATACCATTGGTTTCCTTAAAACCATAATGGTATTCCCCATCACCAAAAACTATAAAAAGGTGATAGGGGCTCCTCACTTTTCATCCATATTTCATCCTATCCTTATGCTGCCCAAATTCCCTTTGAGAGCCATTGCCTCCCATTTCGAGTTTGAAGAACCCCATTGAAGCATTGGAGAAGAAGAGACCATTGGACATTGGAGCTTCTCAACCTTGGAGTTGCTCAAAACTCGCCATCCTCACCATTTGAGGTAATACAAAGTTTTAATTTTTTTTTACATGTTTATGAATCAATTTTGTTCATTGTTATCAATCTAGAATTCTTTATTTTTACTATTTACTGCCATTAATCTATAGTTCATATTTGTTTATTTACATTGCTTTATTTGAGACTGCTGCTACTAGTTAGCAGGTGCATCCTTGCACATGCTTGGTTAAAAAACCAAGCAACAGTTTTTGGCGACTCTGCTATTTTTTTTTGAATTTTAAATTTTTGCTTTAGATCTTTATTTTAGCCTTTTTTTCCCATTTAAAACTGTAGATATACCATACTAGTCAGCTTCATAATAGCTTCCCTGGCCATTGGCCCTTTCTGTAGCCCGAAACAGCCCAAAATTTCAATTTTTGGGTTCGTTTTTTGCCAGCCGATTTCGTCTGTACATCGCGACTTTCGGCATCCACAGTCACGCGGTCCATTGCGATTGTGAGCCTTTTTTCTGCGTGGTCCATCGTGACTTTTCGACTGTTTCCCACGTGGCACATCACGGCTGGGTGACCTTTTCCCACGCGGTCCATCGCGACTGTTTCGCATTTTCCCCCGCGGTCCATCGCGACTGTTTGGAATTTTTCCCGCGTGGCTCATCGCTACTTTTGACCACCGCGCCGCGATTCACATCGCTTCTTTCTCCCACATCGCTGCGTGGATCATTGTGGGTTTCGACCCGACAGCCGTGATATTTCCTGTTTCGTTTCGGCCAATTTTTTAAAACAAATTCCCCCGATCAGCCCATTTTTCTAGCATCAATTTCTACAATTTTTTACAGCCCAGTGTGTCATTATTGCAGCATCATTAAATTGATATTCGTTAGATACTTCAATTATCTTTTTGAAAATTTTCAGTTAATTGAAAGAAACATTTTTTAAGTATTTATGAGATTCTAAGTTTTATAAATTGCAAAGTTAGAACCATATTTATAAAATTGCTCAATATTTTGCCCAAGAAAGACTCTAAAAATCCATTTATTTTTACATCTGTTATTTGCTTTACTTTTTAAAGAATCCATATTTTTTGAAAAGGTTATTAAATCATTTACATTTGAAACGTCTTTCATTTTTTCGCAAATTGAATTCATTATTTTGGTTTGTGATTAAATCGCCCATGCGAGGCAAACTGATTTGGTATACAACCACACCATCACACAATCTGTCACAATAATTTCAAGTGAGCCTTAAAAAATTACCTTAACTTAACCAATATTCTAACCCCACTTGGGGAACACAAAAAGAATTTTGTAGCTGGGTAGGACTGAGGGGATAAGTATCCAAACAACACCCCTCACTCATTTTTCATTTTGAGACATAGTGATTGACATTTAGGGTACCAAAATCCCTTATTATTTGTTGACACGGTTTAACACCAATTCATCGGGAAGGCCTCTCCCTTAGGAGGGTTGAAGTAGCCAGACTGGTTCCGGAATCCTGAGTGGAATACCGCAATCCATTTAGTAACCGAATGATACCTTTCGTAGTTCTCGTTGTACCACCCTTATGGGAGTACATCGGCGATAGAACCAAACTGCAGATTCACCCAACCGAACGTGTCATGAACGGGGTATCTTAGTGGCCAAAATTTTAGGATTGTCTACCCAGTGTCCCTCCCGGTAGGGGGATATCTAGCGTTTGATTCTACAATTTACATTGTCTAACTTGGATTTCATCACCTTGCAGAGGACATACCTTGTTGAGTCATAATAATTTTTAGTTAGGTGTTTGCATGCTACATTACCTCCCTTTGGTCGTAGAGTACACCTTTTTCTATTTTTAGGAGTTGTTTGCATGTTGGTTTTCTGACCACATTTTTTGAATTACTCCACTTACTATAGCACAACTGTTATAGTAAGTGTTTTGAGGTTGGTTTTTGGCCTGAGTGCCATTTATTTTTTATGCTCCCCTCTTGCACGCACGGTTGCATTAAGGTTTTAGAGCTTTCCACTCACCACCACCTAGTAGTTTTTATTCACCAACTGTCACCATTGATTCCCCGAGAAGTTCTCGACACTTTTGGGGAGACCCCCCGCAGTACGGTTCCCTTGAATCCACATGTCATGGGAATAGAGCCCCGCCATCAGATTCTGACATGCCTCATTTCACATCTGATTCTGAGGAAGAATCCGCAAATCCCACATACACCACACCTACTAGCCCCGTGGCTGGTTCGCATTACGATAAATTTTTCACAGGGGCTGTTGGTGGAACATCATCCACCCCTGCCACCATAAAAACCACCATGGTAGCCATAACTACCACGCCCCCCTTAGGGATGCCCAATATGGGACCTACACCTAAGTTAGGCATGCCCACTATGGAAACTATACCTACTATCCCCGCTACCACTCAGATTGCAACACCTCTTGGACATCTTCCCAACCCATCTATGACTCCCATTACACTTGGTGGCATGGGCGCCTCCCACACTCTTATGGGTGGAGGGCACATACCTCCCATGACAAATATCCCCCTAGGGGGCAGTGGCCTAATACATAACGCCACCACCAGCACTTATGACCCCATGACCACATCACCACCCCTCCGCTAGTTTGCCATTTATGGCTAGACTTAACCTACCAGACTTGGCTAGACTAACAAATGATCCCATCCGACATGACCCCACTTGGCCCCCCATGCCCACAAATCTCCCCTTAGATATCCCAAAATTTGAAGGAAAAGCTGGGGAAGACCCCCAAAACCATATCATGTCGTTTCACCTATGGTGTTCCTCAAACTCCATAGTAGATGATTCTATTTGAATTAGAATTTTACAAAGAACTTTCACTGGCTCTGCAGCCAAATGGTACATTGAGCAGCCACATGGGACACACCCCACATTTACATCTTTTGCCTCAACTTTCTTTCAGTTCTTTCAACTACCTGTGCGCTATGATGCAGGAGTGGAAATACTTTTGTCTTGTAGACAGAACACCGCTACACACATCACCGATCATATCCATGGTGTGGTGTAAGCGCCGTAGTCTCTACAAGATCAAGCTTGACGATCGTATCTTTTTGGATTGGTTCCTCAAATCACTCCTCCCTCTCATAGCCAAGGATGTAGCTTCTGAACGACCCCAGTTGGAAGAAGAAGCCATCTTAAAAGCTTAGCAGTTCAACCTCATATATGCCTAGTCTGGATATCTATACACCATTTTACCTGAAACCCCGCGCAGTGATCCATCCCGAAATGACACGCCAGGGGAATCCCATGCCGCCGATGGTATTATTCGGTCAGGTTATGGTGCAAAACAAACCTTTTACCATGATGAGTACAGACAACGCCCCAGACCTTTCTAGGGCTAACATCTCATTCTAGAGCTACAACTTCGTATGCTCCAGTAATGCACACCCACCACACTCACTGGACCCTCATGTCCACCACAGTGTTATGGGAAAGCACCATCAGTTTATGCACCACCTCCATATTATAAACCAGCAGGCCCATCAGACTTCAGTTCAGCCACAAGCCCAATTGGCTCATATCCTCAACAGGCATCACCTCTTGCTCCAACACTTCTAGTAGCTCAAGGTTACCCACAACTGCAACAAGCACCAAGTCCACCTCATAACCCTCCTCCCTTACTACCCACCGCACGCCTGCTCCAGAGCCTGCACGACCTCAAAAACCCACCTACTGCCCAAGGTCATGCATATGCACAGCAAAACCAACCTCAAAACTAGAACAATCAGTGTAATCAAGGAGATCAACAGAATCACGGAAAAGGAAGAAACCACAGAAATAACCAACAACAAAACTGAGGATAGCCACCCAATCCTCCCAATAAAAATAACGCTGCTCCTGCAAACCAAAACCCTGATCGCCCACCAAAAACATGGCAAAAACCCTAATTTGAGAACAAACCACCTGTGTTCCATATGTGGAGTCTACAACCATTACACACACAATTGCCCTCATTTGGACAGAGCGCGTCAACTCTGGAACCGACGACACCCACCAACGACAAGGACATGCTGCACAGCCAGCACCCCCTCCTCAGCCACAACCCTTTGATATTGCAAAATACCCCTACCAAACCAAGGCGTGGTAAACACTCGTCCAAATGATCCCCCTCAAGGATCCGTTGCAAGATAGCAACAAATTACCTATGCGACAGCCAATTACTAGCATACAGAGTCCAACACTCACCATTTTCTAATGATGTCAATCTTCAAAACCCGTCGAAATCAATACGGCTCAGCCCCTGAGGCAATACCTACCGATCCATCTTCGAGTACACCCTCCCAACTGATCAACCACTTTGCATACCTAATATTCCCATGGAAGGGAGTCCAAAAGCACCTCACATCCCTTTAAGACGAATCAACAATAACCCATAACGCATGTGAGCTTCGAACTATAACATTGTAGAAGACTTAGCCCAGTCCCCTGCTGCTATGTCTTCTCTCGAAATCCTAAAAAATTGTCCTGCACAGAGAAAATTGTTGTTATCTTCCATTGGTGCCATAGACCCAAATGACTCCAACATGATGGGATTTCAACTTAGACCAAGCCGAACCTCATCTGCCTTCATCTCTAGCTCTTCCGGTTTTCGTGTCCATTCGCAACCTCATCGTTCATCGATGAAGGTGCCTCCACCTACGTCATGTCAACTTTCATATGGAAGAAACTTGGATCCCCAACGCTACAACAGTCAACTACCGCATTGCAAGCTTAAGATGGTCGTGCAGCTCAACCTCAGGGTCTGTTAGTGAACGTACCCATACAGCTTGGGGGCAAACTGGTTCTCATAGATATAGAGGTCATCAATGCCCAACTTGATTACAATCTCCTTCTAGGAAGAAGCTACATGTATAAAATGAAAGTTGTCGCTTCTTCAGCTTTCTGCCTCATGATGTTCCCCCATGAAGGACGCGTAGTCAAAATCGACCAGATTACATACTATGATCCCAATGCCCCTGCAGCGCCTGAAAATGTTCTTCCCATGATCGAACAACCCGTTCCGAGTGCACCCACATTGTTCGTCTCCTCAGTTGGACCCGGGATATATTTGGATACTCCCATGACCACCAGTTTCCATTCTATCCCACCCGCTCTCCGGGTAACTGAAGTATCTGATATATGCACCCTCTCGCACAACGAACAACAGCATACTCAACAACCTCAACCACCCACAGTTCCTAGTCATATCGGAACAACACCGATTCACACTATCCCATTCTTGTTTCCATTTTTAGGAGTTGTCAGCATGCTAGTAATGGCTACACTTAACCTTCCAGGGTTAGCAATAGGATTACCTGTATGGTACCTACCTGCCCCAACCCCTCCACCGACTCTGACCGTTGTTTTAAAACCAGTACAACCCATCAATATATTGAACCATCCACCACTTGGCATAACGAACCCCCAAAACCGTCCACCACCTGGTATACCGAATCCCCAAAACCGACCACCTCCAACAGGGGCCACTACATTAACATCTAGTTATGTCCCCCCTCAATCCCGTTACCATGGGGGCAGAGGACCGCAAACCTACACCACTGGACCCACCACCTGCATCCCACTAATAACTCCAAAGTTGGCAAAGAATCCCCCAACAATCCGTGTTCCCCTTAAGTGTTCCTTGTGCGATGATATAGGCCATGCTACCCATCTATGTCCACATCTACCGGCACTTCAAGAACACATGAATATGTTGGATGATGACACCAACGTTCCAGTTGTCAAACTAGAACTACCCCCTTAGCCTCGCGATAAATCATTGCGCACAAACCACCCTTGTGCGATATGCGGCATCTACGACCATTATTCACATCACTGCCCCGATCTCCCAGATTATAGAGCAACACTATACGAGTTGAATAATTCCGACCTAGAGATATCCCCCCGCTTATTGAGGAAATATTCCCTCCAGAATATTCCTGTTCAGAAGAAATCAAGACCATTTATATGATTTCAACTACCTACAAACCTGAACCAATTGATTTAATGAAGCTCTACTTCCGCACTGATGAGGAAATCCTAGAAACACTCATTGCACCGGACTACCCTTGGGATGATATGCACCATCGATCATACTTCATCCCCGAGGCATCTACGTCCACGATCGCGAACCAACTATCCGTTGAATCCAAGGACTTCTTACCAACCAAGGTCGATTGGTTCAAAGATCCAATCCCAGCTCCAGAATCCTTTGAAGAAGGTAACATGGCTAACATTTCACCCATTATAAAAATCGACATCTCCACCACCCCCGGAAAACCTGAGCTTATATCTTTAGGCGCCTAAGCTTATAAGAAACTCTTCCAAGAATTTTGAGATGTCCTTGCCTGGTCTTATACCGAGATGCCTGGTCTTGATCCTACCATCGTAGAACATCACATAGACACTTGGCCCAACATATCACCGGTCCGCCAGAAACAACGTCCCATTCACCCATCCAAGCTTGCAGTCATCAAAGCATAAATTGAGAAGCTTTGAGTAGCAGGTTTCATATACCTCATTGCATATACCACCTAGGTTTCAAACCCAGTACCAGTCAATAAGAAAGTAGGCACCATCCGCGTCTGTATTGACTTCCGTGACCTCAACCTAGCTTGTCCCAAAGACAACTTCCCAACACCATTTATTGACCAACTAATCGATGCATGTGCGGGGCATGAGGTACTTTCTTTTATGGACGGTTTCTACAGATACAACCAAATCAAAATCCGTAAAGAATATCAATACAAGACCGCTTTTACTACCCCATGGGGCACCTTCGCCTATCGCATCATGCCTTTCGGTCTCAAGAATGTTGGAGCCACTTTCCAACGAGCCATGACTTATTGTTTCCATGACCTCAATAACATCATATTAGTTTATCTAGATGATCTCACGGCTCGATCTAAGAAACGATCTGACCATTTAGATGATTGTCGACAAGGCTTCCTATGTTGTCGAAAATACAAAATCTGCTTGAACCCACTCAAGTGTGTCTTTTGCGTTCTAGCAGGCCGTCTGCTGGGTTTTATCATTTTAGAAAAAGGGATCACCGTCGACCCTCTAAAGGTCCAAGCCATAGTAGACCTACCATCACCTCGTACATTAAGACAGCTACAAAGCCTCCAGGGGAAGTCCAACTTCCTTCGTCGCTTTGTCCCAGATTATGCCACCACAGTACATGGTTTCCTCCATTTGCTACTGTTACACCCAAAATCTACTCATCATTAGATTCAATGTATACATCCCTAAAGTCACCTGGACTAAGTACTTTCATTTGGGAGGATTTTCACTCAATCCTGCAAACTTTTGAGAGGTCGTCGCAGGTTTCACACTGGAAACATACGACATCACGGTCTTTTCCACTACAGGGTGCGACGAGGTCTGTTAATGGGCAAAAATAGCCTATTCAAGATCCTTCTCGAAACTTACCCATTTAGGGGCTTATCCCTGACCTCTAGGGGAGCTGGTACTCGACCCCTAACTCTTTGGGAGGATCCCCCATCTCTCTCCTACCATCTCTCAACCCATCCTATCCATACCCTATTTAGTCCTATATAAGTGAAGCTCACTCCCATTCCAAAGGGAGGAAGGCTATGGTATCTACATGCTGGTGAAATCTCTCTTAAGACACCTCCATTCACCTATTGGAGAGCTCATACTTCCTTGGAAGGACATGGCAATTGGATTGGTCGGAGAAGGGCTACTACGTTAAGTCTTTGGTTGTAGTTCTATATCTCTATCATGTATTCCTCTATTTACAGTAATGCAAATGCTTTCCACCAATATCATTCTCATGTGTAATGATATTGTGTAGTTTACCTGCTTAACTATTTACTTAGATCACTTATTGTATAGATGCTCTTTACTCGTTTTCTCTTGTTTCTGTGTCTTGATAGGCCTTGCAGCCTTGATCTGACAATCGTGGGACGTGGAGCAACATTTAGGAGAAAGGATTGTGTAATAGAAATGTAAGACATCTAGTACTTGGTCCTTAAGTAGATCTAGGAAATGCACTTGTAGTCTATTTTATTTTTTCTAGACTCACATTAAGGTAGGGAGATCCTGCTCGCGTCTGCTCAAGTGGATTGTCCAAGAACAAATCTGGTGACCATACTAGGGAGTAGTGGTTGTTTTGTTTAGTAGTCATTAATCTGAGAGCCATTTTCAGTTGATTACTTGACACAAGCCTATTTTATCATTTTTTTCCATTTGCTTCTTAGGATTGATTTCACTATCAGATCTTCACATTGAAGACTCTGATTTGCTTCCTCTGAGTTTGTACAACTCATTTTCAAGCCTGTTTTTGGCTCATTATTGAGAGATCTGGTTCATTTTTGAATCTAGACCTCTCTTGTCGCACTTGGGCAGTGGAAACAGAGAGACACTGTGTCATTCTGAGCTTATGTTCTTCACCTGTTAGTAACCCGTCGCATCCTTTGCATTGGTATACTGCAACATTGTCGCACCTCCCATGAAGGCACACTGCGACATCGCACTGTGTGTGAAGACAGAGTGCGCCGATCTGTCAAGAGTTGGAATACTGGCATCCTTTCCCTCATCTGACAGTTTGAACCTTGGTCTGATGTATGAACTCCCTCTATGCTGCAAGATCCAGCCAGAGACCCCATTTATGATTTGTGTGTTGAGCATTTGGTTTCATTTGGATTGATTTTGGGTTCCGTCTTAGACAAGTTTGAAATCGGTAGTGGTGCACACTCTTGTCTCCTCCACCTTCATCCATTCACTCTTGCATTCCCTTCCTTCCATCCCTGATCTAATCATTGCATTGGATCAAACTCCATACCTCATTTACATTTGTTTTGAGCTTTGCTTTTGCTTAGTTTGCTTGTTGCTTCTTGATTTTGAGTTAAGTGTGTTTTTCAGCTTGGTTGAGTGCTTGTCTTTTCTCGAGTTTTCTGAATGTATGAGTGCTGCAAGTAGTGTTTTCTTTTCAACCATTTAGATCTGAGAACAAAGTTGTTATCAAGTTTATTCTTTGATGCATCCATTGAAAGATTAAAAGTGCTTCTTTCCCATTGTTTCTCAAAAAATTATTGAAGAAAGATTGTTGTGCATTGGAAAATTCTCACTTATGTTTTGGAAAAATTGAATGAATGTATGATCTATTGTGTTTTTCTTGAATTATGAATCACTCATTTTCTTGAAAGACTCAAAGAATGCTTCGATTTTTGCAAAATCAATTCCATGCTAAGGAAAGATAGATGCATTTTTATTTCTTGTTTCTCTTAGATCATTGAAATTGAAATTGAAAAGCTTGCATATTTCATTTCAGAATCCTCTCTTTTCATCATTTAGGGTCATTTTACTTTGAAAAGAAGAAGAAAAGAAAAAGTTGTTTTGATTTGGCTTAGTAGTGTTGTGTACTTTTGTGTTTCGTTGAAAAGGAAAATAATACTTTCATTGTCAAATTTGTTTGCATTGGGAATTGTGTTGCACTGAGTTTGTTTTGGCAATACCATTGGAAAAAAAAAAAGCTTTCTCCTTTCCATAGCTAGAATTCATCGAAAGAAAAGAATATTTTGTGCATGTAGCTAGGGCTTGCATTATGCTTTCGATTATGTACCCACCTCATACATTCACCTAACTGTCCAAGATAAAATTAATGGTAGAACTAGGTAAAATTTTTAGCAACTTGTGTGTAAGTTAGAGACATGTTCCGGCATCATTAAGCGTGGCAGCTGTCGTTATTTACCAGCACTGTAGTCCGGGGGTATTGTAGTCTTCCACGTACATCGGTATATCGAGCTCTTTCACGTACCCACCAAGTACCATAATTCGTACTTGGTGTATATCGAAGGGTGTATCACGTACTCGACACGTATATCGAAAGGTCTCGTCCCAATGGTTGTGCATTAGACAACACCACTATGGATTTGAGCTCCCACGTACCTTGCGTATAGCAGAAGACACCATTAGGATTCCTAAAACCAATAGAGTTAACTATTTGGCCATCTTGGCAAAGCAATACATCGAGAACATCACTCGGGGAGATTAGCACGCATGTACTGTCCAGGTAATCAGGTATGCAGGCAAGGTTACGGTCCCAATCCTCCTTGTCGCGTCATATTGTTGGACCCTGTAGTATATTGCGGTTTGCGATGCCTTGATAATCCCATGAGGTTCCAGACTTTTGAATATACTCCGTCACATAAGTTTGCTTGTTGCCTTAGTTTGAGTAATTTTTTTCTGGACTGCTTTTCTTTTAGCATACCCTTAGGAGAAATGATGTTTCGGCTTCGGCCTTTCTAGTTGATTTTCCTGATACTCTTGTGGATTTTCCCTGGAGAAGATCCTGTAGGATCTTGAACTTACCACCCAAATATCCCCTTAATCCGGAGGTTATTTCGAGGGTAAGAATGGATCAGCGTGACGCAGTCGTAGTTACTGAAGTAGGGAACCCCACTTTGAATGTTGGCGGACTTTTGTTTCCACCAGATTCACCTGCCTCTCATACCCCGCAGGATGAAGGAGCACAAACCCCCACTTCACAAAGCCTTTCTCCCGTCATTTCGGGAGAACTTGGATCGTTGGAATGGATAAACTGACCCTAGGACGACCCTACAGCAGCTATTGGTCCTTCAGCAGCTTACTGGACATCTTCTACAGACCACCCAGTGGCTCATTTTTCCATCTCATCCCCACCTAACTGGACTACTCCAGAGTTCTCTAGGCCTGACCCTGCTGAGATTTTCGGCCCCATCCATGAACGTTTGGAATAGTTACATGTTAAAGGTGATGAGCTTCAAAGACAAAGTCTCGAACGACACTCTGAAGAGTTCCATAATCGCCATTTCCAAATAAGATTTGACGACAGAAACATCCCAGTTCGTCTGATATTTTTCGGATCACCTGAACCACCCCACCACGTGACCACTAATGAGACTGGTCAACCCTCACAAGATTCCAGTCCCGCACGTCAAGTGAACCAACCACCCCACCACATGACCACTAATGAGACTGGTCAACCCTTGCAAGAGTCCAGTCCCGCACCTCAAGTGAACCAACCGGTGGAAGGACAACAATCCCACACACCTGTCACTACCACAGTTACTTTACCAGTTCCTCCCCCACCTCAAAATTTGAGGGGAAGGTATTATGTTCCCCCGAGTTACATTATTGGTAATGTTATTACTACGGTAGCTAGTCAACAACCTACGTTGGTTCACCCTTTGAACAGTGGTCATCCTGCTGTGGCTGGGGGGCAACCCCCGTTTCCTAACTAGAACATAGGTAGCAGAAACCCCAACGAGCCTTCCGTTGGACCGTCCCAACTCGCTAGACCGTCCACCATGGGATTATCTCATGTTGGAGGGCTGTCAAATGTAACTCAAACCTCATGGAGTCAAGCGTATCCAGGTTCTGTTAACCCTTTTCTGGGCCAACCTAATCCTGGAAACGCGCCATACGGGGTACCTTGTAACGCCCCCTTCCATCATCGAATGTACATGAAGGGAAACGTTAACAACACAGGGCTTTCGTAATGGCTTAGCCCCAATAATTTAAAATCTTCCATATGCAGATTGATCTCGATGTAAACACAGCGGAAATTAAAAGATTACATATGCGCACAATTTCTTCACGTGTTCAACATACCCATAACAGTCATACATGTAATCAGTCATTAAGTATCATATGCATAAAACATGATGCATTTCATTTCATTAACAGGAATAATTAATCCTTCAGATTGAATGCGTAGCAGAACACAGAATGCAAATAATTTAAATCACATGAACACTTATCTTGAGGAGTTGATGTCCAACAACTGGCTACGTGAAGGCAACGTTCCTCCCAACCGTAGATCTCTATCCAGCCTATATTCCTTCAGCTGAGAGATCACCCCCGAGCTGGGCTGTGTATCCACTAAGGAAGACTAGCTGGGTTCACTCACAGCCATGGCTTCAGTCAAGCATCCAAGAAAATAGAGGAGGGTAATGCTAAGCCAGTGAGCTCAACCATAGAGCTACAGGCATCTCAAGTGAGCTCAACAGTCAGGCACCCACATTACCTACCACATCCAACACAAGGAAGATCCCCTTCTCTGTTACACAGTCCCTCAGGCAACTCTTCCCTCCAGTGCTCTTCAGGATGGGCATAGAAAGGTCCAGCTGCTTATCCTTGAGATCCTAGCCTTCACTGGGTTTACCAAGCACACCCAACCTCTGCTTAGTCAATCCTCTCTTGATTCCTCACCATTCTGCTCACCAAATACTCAAATCCGTCACTCGTTTTCTGAGCTGCAAAAACTGGGTTTTTCCATTGATTTCGGGGTAGCTAATGCTCCCAAATTCGCCCCAAGGTTCATGCTAATGGATCCCCCCTTGGATTTCCCTGTCCCATGCCAAATCTGGACGTTTTTGGTCTTTCAAAAACTGGGTTCTCTCAAGGTCGCGATTTCTGGTTTTTCCTCACTGCTGGCACTCGTTTTTGGATGGGAATGATGCTAGATAGTTTCACAATGGGCTGGGGTGAGAATGAAGCAACCTCCCATGAGGTTGAGTGACTTCCTGCCCAAGCAATCAGAGCCCATGCCCACCCATACGAATTTCAGGGCTGCCCATGCTCCATTGAAGCCATGGGCTGAAAACTCAACCACCTTCTTACAGCAGGCTTTAATGTCACCTTGGAAAGTCAATGGGTTCTCATAATGACAAATGGAAGCCTAGGGTTTAATCCCATAGCCCCCTCACCACTCCCTAGTGGATACACATGGCCCCTTCTCATTCGTTGCCTCCATAGCCAGTTTTTGGTATTTTATTTCAATGTTAAATATTTACATCAATTTACAATATCCCATGGCTTAATAGCACGTGGGTAACAAAACATCAAGCGGGTCTAATTTAAATAAAATCCGAGCATAAACTAGCGGGGCCTTGGCCTTGAGCTCCACGCTAGGGAAACATACATCGTGTGTTTACAATATTTACATTAGAGCCAATATTTTCTAAGGGTCAAAATTGGGGTATTACATACCTTATCCCGGGAATAAATACACTCTATGGGGACAACAACCTGTGTTGCAATACGAACCCTAGTCGATTATCCCTCAAGTACCACTACCCCTGATCGGCCCTCCCCCACCTCCTGCTGGAGGCAGCAGGCCCCCACCTAACATTGGTGGAGAACCACCTCATTTTACCTACAACATCCCTCACCCCTCTGGCGGTGGCGAGAATGGTCCACCACCCCCTCCCGGCCGAGGCGGTGGGGGACCACCCTATCATGGTGGAGGAGGACATTTCCCTTCAGGTGGCGGAGATGGTCCACCACCCCCTCCAGGTGGAGGTGATGGCGGACCTCATTACTATGGTGGTGGCGGTGGTGGTGGAGACCCCCATCCTTCCGGCAGCGGAGGCGGTGGGGGCCCCCATCCTTCTGGAGATGGAAGTGGTCCACCACCTCCTCCAGGCTGAGGTGGTGGTGGGCCACCTTATTATGGTTATGGACCCCCACCTCCTCCCGGTGGTGGCGACGAAACTCCGCCCCCTCCCGGTGGTGGAGGCAGACCCCCACCTTATTGGAATGGACCACCTTATGGTGGCAGACCTCCTTACGGTCCGGGCGGCACACCCCCCTACGGTCAGTTTCCTCCTGGTACACCTTACGTTCAGTTTAGTCCTTACACGCCTTATCCGTATTATCAATTCGCGTAGCCTAATCCACAACTTCCTTTCCTGGCTACTTTGGACTTACCCGACCTATCACGGTTAACAAACGATCCTATTTATCACGGATCTAATTGGCCGCCAATTCTGGTGAAACTTTCGTCTGATATCCCCAAGTTTGACAGCAAGCCGGGTGAAGACCCCAAGAACCCTGTGATGACATACCACTTATGGTGTTCATCTAATTCCTTAAGGGATGATTCAGTTCGTCTTATATTGTTTCAAAGGACCCTCACCGGTTTGGCTGCCAAGTGGTACATTAAGTTGCCACCGCACTCTTTTCCTGATTTCGGCTCTCTTGCTATGAAATTTTTTATGCACTTCTAGCTATCTATACGGTATGAGACTGGTACTGAGCTTTTAACCTCGCTCCGTCAGAATACCGCCACTCACATTTCAGATCATATCCATGAGTGGTGAAGGAGACGACGTCTCATTAAAGCTCCTATTCCAGATCAGCTTCTAGCAGACTGGTTTACAAAATCGCCCATTCCCACCATAGAAAAAGATGTTTCCATGAGAGGTGTTGTCACCGAAGAACAAGCCATTGCGAGTGCCCATCTGCTAGACCTGGTCTAGACTCAATCTGGCACTTTGTTTAATATTCTGCCTGACACACCCTATGATGTTAATGATCCTGCAAAACCACATAAGGGACTCCAAGCTGATGGAATCATCGGATCCCTTAATACCCAGCCTGCTGCTAGCACTGTTGGATCATCCAAACCAACTCAGGCTGAACACAGCACCACCACGTCAACCACTCCTGCTGTAACTGAAGAGGTGAATTATGTTCAATCAGCTTCATCTCAGACGTTTAATGGAAAAAAGAAGAACAAGGGGAAACCCAAAAAGTCTTCTACCCAGCAGGAACCAAAGAGCACTCCTGATGATACCAAGCATAAAAGGAAACTGAAGTATCCTTGCTTACTGTGTGGAGAAGACCATTTCTCCAAAGAGTGTCCCCATAGAGATGAAGTGCAAAAGTTTCTTAGGGGTAAACCAACTCCCGCAGTCCTCAACGATCCATTTCCTACTCAAAACCAATAGATGATTGCTCAATCCCCCCCCAGCCTAGGGGGAACCATCCAATACCACACATGTTCTCATGTTGCGTAACGAGATGATCAATTTGAATACTCGCTCATGATCTTACAAACCGGTCCCTTCGAAGGAACCCGCCGTAAGTAATACTGAAAAAGATTCCGACTCCTTAATTGATGTCACTATACCATCAACTTCTCTCACCATAGACAGGCCATCTTTGGATTCGATATTGCGTCCTCCCAAGAGCATGATTCGAAAAGTTGTTTTCAATCCTAATGCTTGAGCGGCACAGAATTACAATATCGTAGAGGACTTGGCACAAGCTCCTTGCACCATGTCTACCCTAGAAGTTTTGCAGAATTGTCCCAATCAACGCAAAACTCTCCTTGCAGCCATTGGTGCAGTCGACCCAGATTCCTCGAACACCATCATGTTTCGACTTGACAACTTTAAGTCGAGGCTCTCACACCAGCTCGCATTCCAAGTTTCTGCGAACATTGCTGGGAAAATTGTCCATTGTACTCTTTTGCACAAAGGTGCCTCCACTTCTGTCATGTCAATCGCATGTTGGAGAGCCATTGGATCCCCCTAATTGAATCGTTCTCCTACCACGTTGAAAGCATTCGACGGGCGTGGCTTTCAACCTCATGGGCTCTTACAAGATCTTGTAGTTGAGTTGGGCGGAAAGACCATAACCATTAACGTGGAAATGGTCTCGGCCCCGTTAGATTATAATATCTTGCTTGGTCACAATTGGTTTTACACCATGCAGGCGGTAGCCTCTTCAGTCTTCCGCATAGTACAATTCCCCCACCAAGGACGAATTGTTACTATCGACCAACTAGATTTTTGTACACCAGACGCCACTACTCATCCTGGTGACCATATTCCTTCCATTGGAAAGATGTCAAAATAGTATGAGAGTGTAGGGGTTGGCCTTTTGAAAGATTCATCTATCATGGGCATTTTTCCAACCGCGGACCCCCCTAATCATGTTGCTACGGTGAACATGATCTCCATAGAGATTTTATCTCACTCAAACGATGCTTGGCTTGTACCGGATAAAGCCACAACACATCTGTTTGGAGACATAATGCCTCTTTCACCCGCTGAATGTATTTATGAGGCTATCCAATTAGCGCCGGAGGACCATTTAACCATGGCCTCCCCATCTTGTTCTCTACGACGGACATCATCTCTACCTAATGTGTTACTTCGGACTTTTCATTAAGACGAGTCCATCATGGAAGTAATGAATGTTGACGATAGTCCGTGGGATGATCTCCATCATAGGTCATCTTTTCTTCCTCCTTTGGAATACATAGAGAACAACATCCATACCCTCTTTTCGCTAGATATCTACCCATCCCCCCGTTCCCCCATTCTTACATGTCTTACGGACACGGAGGGAAACCTGGCCAACATTGAGCCAACCACCCCGGTAGACATCTCGGTGAAACTAGGTATAGTGGAACACATTCATATAGGCCAGAAGTGTTCCCCTAAAGAATTCGTTGTTAGCACGGCCTTGTTCAAGCAATTTCAAGACATATTTGCTTGGTCCTATGAGAAGATGCCTAGGATAGACCCCGTGATTGTTTCTCACGAAATAAAAACCTATCTCGACATCAAACCTATACGCCAAAAGTTGCGACTGGTACACCCCCGAAAGACTGCGGCTATAAAGGCAGAAATTGAAAAGCTCTTAAAGGTTGGTTTTATTTATCCTGTCCCATTGACGGATTGGGTCTCAAACGTTGTTCCTATGAACAAAAAGCAGGGAACCATTCACGTCTGTGTCGATTATCGGGACCTTAATCGGGCTTGTCCGAAAGACAACTACCCGACCCCCTTCATCGACCAGATCATCGACAACTGTGCCGAAAGTGTCATCTTCTCATTTATGGATGGCTTTTATGGTTACAACCAAATTGAGATCAACCCAGCTGACCAACATAAGATGGCTTTCATCTGCCCATGGGGTACGTTTTCATACCGCAAACTTCCGTTTGGCATTAAAAATGTTGGCACCACGTTTCAGAGGGCTATGTCGTATGCTTTCCACGATATTAAGGACTTTGTGGAACATTAATTGGACGATCTCGCTGCTCATTCAAAGCAGCGCGAGTTCCACATTGATCATCTGACGACCATTTTCCTTAGATGCAGACGGTACAATATCCGGCTGAATCTTCACAAGTGTATCTTTTGTGTTGAGTCCGAATGCCTCTTAGGATTTATCGTTTCGAAGGATGGGATCCGCATTGATCCCTTAAAGGTGGATGCCATCATCAACCTACCACCCCCGAATGATGTTACGGAACTTGGAAGTCTCCAAGGGAAGACGACTTATTTATGACGTTTTGTTTGTAATTTCATGGAGAAGACTTAGGGGTATATGAGACTGCTCAAGAAGGACATCCCATTCATTTGGGACGACCAAGCTCAAAAATCCTTCGACAGTATCAAACATGCCATCATGCATGCCCCCATGCTCCAACTGCCTAATTATTATCGAGATTACATCCTATATCTCGCCGCTTCTGCTACCACTATCGCCATGGTTTTTGTACAGGAGGATCAAAACGCCCAGGAACATGTGATATACTATGCAAGTAAGGGTCTAGATGATACGGAAACTAGATATTCACATGTCAAAAAACTTGCTTTCGCAACAGTCATTGCCATCCAAAAGTTTCATCATTACATCTTGCTCCGCACCACCACTATCATTGCCGACTCGAATCCCATGTACCACGTACTGACACGTCAGGTGCTTGGGGGCAATTATTCACACTGGATCCTGATACTGCAAGAGTTTGATCTTCTTGTTTAGAAGGCCAAGTCTAAGAAATATTTGGTGTTTTCTGAGCTCATTTGCGACCTTCCCCATCCCGATGCAGAAGTTGTGCACAATGACTCCTTTCTGGATGAATCATTATTTCTCATCGGTACGATTAATCTGTGGTATGGAGATATATTGTTGTATCTTTAAACCCAACGCTTCAATCCTCAATTTCTGTGCGACGATCGTCATAAGATTCATCACCATGCAAAGTATTATTTAATCATCAATGATACTTTGTATCATCGTGGTGTCGATTCACTTCTTCAACGTTGTCTCATTCACGATGAGGCTGAATGCGTTCTAAATGACTGTCACACTGGGGCATGTGGCGGTCACCTCTCTGGGATGGCTACAGCCCAGAAGATTTTGCGCACAGGATATTTTTGTCCTACTATCTTCAAAGATTGTATTGAGGACATAAAAAAATGTCCTCCTTTCCAACACTTCCATACGAAGAAGCGCACTCATCCCGCCCCATTACATCCAGTTATTGCCGTTGGCCCATTTGCAAAATGGGGCATTGATTTTATGCATTGTAAGCCTACCTCGGTCGGGGGGCATAGTTACATCATCGTAGCTGTGGATTACTTCACAAAGTGGGCCGAAGCTATGCCTACATACCAGAACGACGGAAAAACCACCACACTCTTCATGTTCAATCATGTAATAGCATGGTTTGGAGTTCCTCAAGCAATTGTTACCGATCATGGTTCTCACTTTTAGAACCATATGGTGGATGAATTGAGTGACAGGTTGGGTTTTTGCCATGAAAATTCAACACCCTACTACCCGCAATCCAATGGACAGGTTGAGGCCATTAACAAGGTCTTGAAAACTATGGTCCAAAGGATGGTAGGGACACATAAGTCCAATTGGCATAACATGCTCGTTTCAGCGTTATGGGCCTACCAAACTACCATTAAAACCGCCACAGGCTTCACTCCTTTCCAATTGGTATATGGACTGGAGGATGTTCTGTCGATAGAGTGCGAAATGCCGTCTCTACAGCTCACTGTCAAACTTCTTCCTAACACTATTGCCGAGGAAGAACGTCTCTTGCACTTAGAAAAACTTGACGAGTCTCGCCGAGATGCCGCTCTCGCTAATGAAGTGCACAAGAAACGCATCAAAGCCCAATACAATAAGTCATTTGAACCTCGTATCTTTAACGAGGGTGACCTGCTCCTCACTTATGACGAGAAGCACGAAAAACTAGGAGCAGGGAAGTTCGAGTCCATGTGGCATGGACCTTACGTTATAAAACGTGTATTGGAAAAGGCGCTTACGAGCTTGAAGATTATGATGGAATCTCTTTGGGTGAACCCCACAATGGGATTTACCTGAAGAGATACTACGCTTGATCCCTCATGCATAGACTTGCTGGTATATACTGTACATGGCGTGTTTTTGTGTGGTGTGATGCATTTCTTTTCGAGTATCTTTTGATCTTGTTTCTGCTTCTTATACCATGTTCTGTCTGCATGTGCAGATGGCAACATGCTATGGATTTGTGGACGGCGCCAGCTGGAATACCCGTAACCTTGCTTCGGCAGCCTGGGTACTATATTCCCCAACAGGTGATCTCATTAGCTCAGGAGGAAATTGCCTAGGGTTTGTGACCAACAATGCCACAAAATATCAGGCAGTAATCGGAACCCTAACTAACACCATTTCCTTGGGTATGGACCACATTGTCATCCACATGGATTCTCAATTAGTGGTTTCCCATCTTAACCGGGTCTACGCCATCCATGATCCCACCTTACTCCATCTCTTTAGACAAGTACGTCTCCTGGAAAGGTCATTTGAATCCGTTCAATACCTGCACATTCCACAGGAGTTAAACACAGTTGTTGACTCGATGGCCAACTTCATTTTGGATTGGTACATCGCACACACATAATACTCATAATATGTAAAAGCATTCACAACATGTAAGTATAATGTATAAAAGAAAACATATAAACAAGATCACATCACTAATCATTTTAAACACATAATGTATAAATCATCGATAATGTCTGTATATATATAAATCGCTCAAAAAGTAGTGCTAGTACAAAATCTAAAGCATGATGGCTTTCAGTGAGTCTCTACAAAAATCTGAAGCATCGTAGCTTTCGGTAGTACAAAATATGAGGCCTCTAAGCTCTCAGTACAAGTATAGTAATGTCATCAGGCCTGACGCCTGACCCGTACACCCCTAGCTCGAATGGCACTCTGTCGCTGGGTGGGAAAGTAGTCCACGGTCCGAGCCACCTTGCGGAGTAAGACGTTGAAGCGCACAGACGCTCCAACCCCAAATCTCTACATGGGCCTCGGTAAGTCATCAATAGCTGGCTCTGGTACCTCCATAGTCAACTTGGATAGGTTCCTGTACACCTCCTCCATCTCCTCGATGGCAGCATGAGCACCTGCAGGAACGACTGCCTCCCCACCTCTATCTCTCCTCGCTAGAAGGGAGAGACCCACTACTCGCATGGGGCCCACATCTGCACACACATATTACATACTTGTTAGCACTACATCAAAAAAATGATATAATCTACAAAACTAAAAAATACAAGGGTTTTGTTCTCACCTATATCACCCCATGCTACACCCTCTGGCAGTGCCAAGTCGGGATCCTCTTGAAATTCCATGCTGCTGTATGGAAAGTCCTCGACCATAAGTAACTTTCCCTCTAGCTAGCTGAAAAACTCAGGACCAAAGCTAATGATGGGCCCGCCACCATGACGGGTCATGATCTCATCCCATTTGAGCATATGGGGATCCCTGGACTCCCTGTCATCAAGTACCAACTGCGGACGTAGAAGAGGAATCCACTCCAAGAGGAATGATACTATGATCGATCCATATCCAAACTGCTTGAGCTCCCCACACCGACACTTGGTCAGCTAAGCTCGGATGTTGGCAAGGAAACCCTCGCACCAGTTGAAAACTCTGGGAGACATACAGTCTTCCGCATACAACATCTAAGTCCGAGTAGCCGTGTGTGGATCTTGGTTACCCACCACCCTAGTAATGGTAAGCAATATGGTCCACAGTGGATGGCTCACCACATCTCTGATGAGTATCTTCCCGCTAGAAGGACGAGAAGTAGCAATGCAGTGCTGCGACAGCATGTCCTCAACTGTACGGTCACTGGCCCGTGTCCCAGTGAGTTGTATAGCATCCCCTCTTTGGGACAAACCGGTCAGAAAGAAGATATCCTCAATGTCAATCATGGGGATATGCTCACCTATCAAAAAGTATTGTTGGGACGCATCCCAACTCTGGAGCATGTGTGTCAGTAGCGGGATCTGGGCTCTCATCCCCTGTATCTCAAAGAACTTGAGTAACCTGCAGTTTCGCAAAGCATCCATGCATTGTGGATCGTTTGTGGCTTGTTCATCCTCGAGTTTGTGTTCACTCTCTCACCACTCCAATACCATTTTTGCTTGCTAGTAACCTACCAAAAGGGACATGTAAACCCTGTTAGGCCCTTCCTCAACTTTCACAAACTCTTTTTTTTGGATTATTTTTTATGTTTGGGATTTGGGTTTCCGCCGTCGCACCGTACATTTAGGTACAACGTAACGTCATCGCAGGTCTCCTTTTCGAGTCTTGCGACAACTTGGTCTCGTCGCATGTCCCGAAAGGGCCACTTGCGACGAGCCGAGGGCGCAATGGCCCTTCCCCAAATCACCAAAAAACCCCAAAAATGGACAAGAAATCAAAAACTAAACCACTGGAAAGTTGCAGGATGAGATTTAGGCCTACCTAGTCTGGACGGCTAGTGAAATGGTGGATCGTAGCTCCCGAAATCGGCAAAGGAATTTTTGGCTCCAAATTGGTACTTCTCCACCCAAATTGGAAATTTGAACAATGTTTCTATTTTTGGTCCATATTTCTATTTATAAATAGAATGGAATATTCCTTTTCAAATATTTTGATGCTTCTTGGGCCATTTACTATAGTTTCGACAGTTTGTCATTATATTTGGGACTGTTTGACACTTTCTCTAGTATTACAGGAGTTGTAAAGTGGTCTTTTGTGACGTTTCTCACATCACCAACGGTAACTGCAGGTATGAACACCCCTTTCGATTTTTTGTAATTATTACTTTTGGTTAGTCGTAATTATTGCATGAGGATGAGTTTACTCTTCGTTAGTTCTCGTACTCACATAACTATGAGAACAAATACCGAGTTATGATTTATCACTTTTCCAGGCTCGTTAAACTTCCACGGAAAAGGACACCCCCTGGAGTCCATAGTTAAGCTCTTTTCAGACTCCCTAAATATGAAAAGATTGCCAAGCGAACTTGTCCAGTTCACGCTTGTTAAAGTATTTGAATGGTCGTCTTCCTGGTGAAAGTTTACCCCTTTTTCGGACCAGGGGGAACTAATTACGAAAAATGAATACTCCAGCCAATCATGACTGGAAGAGTCCTCTCCCGTGTTGTTTTACCCTTTTTTGAGTGATGAGTTTAACTTTATGAAAAAGGACCGTTGGAGTCTTCTTTAGTTCTTTTCAGACTCTTTAAACATGAAATGACGACCGATTTTACCTTCTATGGACTCGTTAAATTTTCACATTGAAGTGCCCATCATGGGACGAACCCCTCCTATCCCAGGTTCAGAAAATATTTGGGATTGCACTCATCTATGAGATGAGCTATACCGAGCATCTGGTTACCCTCATCAAGCTTGTAAAAAACACATGAGACACTCATCATTCATGATGGGGAAAAAGGAAAGTGTTTGTGTTACATACCTTAGTGGCAGTATATAGTCGTTCTTGAACATGGCACTCATCTGCATTTGCATACAGTACTTGGGTCATCTATTTGTCTATGAGTCCCCGCTTACTTTCTGAGTCTCATTACTCCTCTGAGTCATTCAGAGAAAGCTTCCATAATCAGCATTAGAACTTTGCATCATTCTCATTGTGTCAATACTACCAAGTCATGCCATGCCCATGTTCAAGAACACGTCCACTATCTTTCATCTACAGTCAGTACACACGTCGTCATGCCATTGTTACTTTGAGTCAGTCTTACATGTTACTGTACCATCCAATCCACTCTACACATCTTTTGTCATGTTTCGTGTCGATTGATGGGGGATTCATCATGGCCCTCCTTCAACGGATTCATCCTTGTCGACTTCAAGCCATCATCCGAGGATTGAATCTATAAACCAACCAAGTACCTTGGCCCTGCATGCCTCAATGGAAGGTTACCTTACTTTTGTCATGAGTTTACATCATTGAATCTTGATTGAAAGATTTCATCTTGCGTTCGACTTCAAATAATTTATTCATGCTTGATGATATGTACTGTGATACCTTCGGAATCATTGACATCAATGGTGATCTCCCTCACACTTGTTAACAGTTTACATCAATGACTGGTAATCAAGTGGTTTCTACCATGTTCGACGTCAACACATTTGTAATCATGTGGATAGATTCGTATCATTGTGGGTTCAACTTGAAGACCCTGGGGAGTCATGTTTTACCCAAGTTGCGATGGAGTTTGTATTGAGTCATATCACACAGATCCACTTTTGTATTGGTCGTGGCTGTGTTATCATCTCATCATGGAACTATGCTTGTGTCTAGTAGCCATGATTGTGTTCAGTCGGTCATTACTACCATGCATCTGCAATGTATTGGTCGACATCCATGTTGTACTTCATGTGAGATTGTCCGTTCAGAGTCAGTTGTACTGCATCAGTGTCCTTCATCCTTCGAGCCTATTGCCATTGTTTCTTTCAAAGCACTTCACATGTACATCCTTAAATAGCTTCATGCTTTGGGGGGCATTCTGTTACACCCAAAATCTACTCATCATTAGATTCAATGTATACATCCTTGAAGTCACCTGGACTAAGTACTTTCATTTGGGAGGATTTGCACTCAATCCTGCAAACTTTTAAGAGGTCGTCGCAGGTTTCACACTGTCAACATGCAACGTCGCGGACCGCGGTCTGCTCCACTACAGGGTGCGACAAGATCTGTTAATGGGAAAAAATATCCTATTCTAGATCCTTCTCGAAACTTACCCATTTAGGGGCTTATCCCTGACCTTTAGGGGAGCTGGTACTCGACCCCTAACTCTTTGGGAGGATCCCCCATCTCTCTCCTACCATCTCTCAACCCATCCTATCCATACCCTATTCACTTAGTCCTATATAAGTGAAGCTCACTCCCATTCCAAAGGGAGGAAGGCTATGGTATCTACATGCTGGTGAAATCTCTCTTAAGACACCTCCATTCACTTATTGGAGAGCTCATACTTCCTTGGAAGGACATGGCAATTGGCTTGGTCAGAGAAGGGCTACTGCGTTAAGTCTTTGGTTGTAATTCTATATCTCTATCATGTACTCCTCTATTTACAGTAATGCAAACGCTTTCCACCAATATCGTTCTCATGTGTAATGATATTGTGTAGTTTACCTGCTTAACTGTTTACTTAGATTGCTTATTGTATAGATGCTCTTTACTCGTTTTCTCTTGTTTCTGTGTCTTGAAAGGTCTTGCAACTTGGATCTAACAATCGTGGGATGTGGAGCAACATTCAGGAGAAAGGATTGCGTAATAGAAAGGTAAGACATCTAGTACTTGGTCCTTAAGTAGATCTAGGAAATGCACTTGTAGTCTGTTTTATTTGTTCTAGACTCACATTGAGCTAGGGAGATCCTACTCGCGTCTGCTCGAGTTGATTGTCCGGTAACAGCGAAGCCTTCATACCCATTTTAATTCGAACGACCAAGCAGAAGGGGCCTTTACAGACATGAAAAAAGAACTTACAAGTGCCCCCTTGATTTCTCCTCTCGATTTCACAAGAGACTTTACCCTTTTCATTTCGGCATCAGATTACGCTGTTTCCGGAGTACTCGTCCAAGAAGACTCCGCTCGTCAAGAACATGTCATTTACTATGTGAGCCAAACTTTATCAGGCCCACCACTATGCTACCCACATGAAGAGAAAATGGCCCTCGTAGTCGTCTTTTCTTTACAAAAGCTACGACATTATATTCTCCTCAGCCATACCACGGTTGTGGCAAATTCCTACCCAATGGTCTATCTCTTGAATCGTCGCCTTCTACAAGGCTGTGTTGCCAAATGGGTGATTATCTTACAAGAATATGACCTAACTTTTAAAACCCCAAAGAGCACCAAAGCATTAGCAGTCGCTCAACTCATTACGGACCTACCATCTTCGTCGTCATCACCAGCTATCCATACTGATATAATCAACGAACATTTGTTCATCATCTCATGTGATGACCCTTGGTATGGCGACATTTTGGTATACCTCCGCACACAGAAGTTTCGACCCAACATCGACTGTGACGGACGTCATCGCATTCGGCACCATTCCCCCTATTATCTCCTCTTGGGTGATGTCCTCTATCGACGTGGTGTCGACACAATCGTACGACGATGCCTTTCCCAAGACGAAGCATAACAAGTCCTTAACGACTGTCATAGCGGTGCCTGCGGCAGCCATTTCTCTGGAATGGCCACCACCCAAAAGGTAATTCGCGCAGGTTATTTTTGGCCATCATTATTCACTGATTGTATCACAGCAGTCAAACATTGCCAAAATTTCCAGCTTTTTGCCCCCAAGGCGAGAACCCCCCCGCCCCCCTTGATCCAGTTGTCACCATTGGACCATTTTGCAAATGGGCCATCGAATTCATGGATTGAAATCCCGCATCAGCGGGCATCCATAAACACATTATTGTGGTCGTCGATTACTTTACTAACTGGGTAGAAGCCATGCCTACTTACAATTGCAAAGTCGACATTGCAGCCCGTTTTTTCCTCAACCATGTTATCGCTCGTTTCGGAGTACCAAAGCAACTCGTCTCAAACCACGGCTCTCACTTCGAGGACTCCGTTTGGAGAGAATTGTAAATACTCCTTAAGTTTGAACATCATTTCTCCTCTTCCTACTACCCCCAAGGGAACAGCCAAGTCGAAGATGTTAACAAAATTTTGAAGACTATCCTCCAACGCATTGTTGACAAACATAAATCCAATTGGCATCATATGCTTTTTCCCGCATTATGGGCTTACCGCACGTTGACCAAAACCGCCACCGGATTTACCCCATTCCATTTAGTTCACGGTGTGGAATATGTCCTCCCCATTGAATTCCAGATACCAACATTACAAATTTTCGTAGAACTCCTCCCAGATACTTCACTAATTGAAGAACGCTTACCTCTTTTAGAGCAGGCCGACGAAAATTTCCGCGCAGCTCTCCAAACAATCGAAGCTGCAAAGAACAGATCTAAAATTCATTACGATAAACATGTTCTCCCACGAGCATTTAGTGAAGGAGACCTGGTACTTGTTTACAACCAAGCCCATGACAAAACGGGAAAAGGAAAGTTCCAATCTCTGTGGCAAGGCCCATATATCATACACACGTGCCTTGAACATGGGGCATACATTTTGACCGAATCAGAAGGCAATCCCATGCACAACCTCCATAATGGGTTGTACCTCAAAATATTCTACCCATAAATATCTCCTAGACACCACAGTCCATATTGTACATTTTTTTTTAATTTATTTTTTCACTGTAAACTGTCAAAACCTTACATTTTCATTTTTTTTTCCTGCATGAACACAGATGGATCCTATTCCACTCTACCATATCGACTTTGCCAACGATGCAAGTCATTGGTCTCCAAATCTCACTTCAGCAGCTTGGGTAATTTATTCCCCTTCACACGAATTGATCCACCTCGACGGAGTGTGCATAGGCACTACCACAAACAACCAAGTCGAGTACATCGCTGTGACCGGTCTCCTGGCCACTGCTCTCCAAATGGGCATAAGACACCTTAGTGTTTTCCTGGACTCCCAGCTCCTTGTATCCTAGCTCAACAACTGTTACCAGGTACATGATCCCTGTCTATTTAGAAAATTCATGCGCACTAAATAGATGATTCGACACTTTGAATCCATTTCATTCACTCATGTCCCAAGAAATCTAAACAGTGTAGCAGACCAAATGGCTAACAACATTCTAGATTGGCACGTCAACCAAAACATATAGGACATCATGACATGCATCACATAGGCAACAAAAAATCAAATCAAAAATAAATAAATAAATCATCATAACATTGCATCCACATGCATAATATGTTCCTCCACGGGCATATAAAAAATCATAACATTGCATCCACGTGCATCGAACATGCCTCCATGGAAAAAAAAAAACAAATTACAATTGCATCCACGTGCAACAAGACATAAAAGAAAAGACAAGATGTGCATCCACATGCATACACAACTATATACAAAAACGCATAAATATACATATATATCATCATAAGAGTCACAAATGTTAGGAGTGCTCCCATCACCCAAATATACAAAAGGTACACCAGCTGTACAAAATGTGTATCAACAAAATACATCCCCATATGCTCATCAGCATTTTGGGGTAGGTAGAAGATCACCTAATCATCACGATCACCGGGCTCCTCTGACTCCTCTGGATCATACTGATCCCTATCCCTCCTCTCAGCCATCACCACGGCTACTCTCAGCAAGATTGGCCGCCACTCACGGGGAGCATCGAAACAACGGTCGAGAACATGCCGATCTAGATCCCTCCAATAATCATCTGGTGCATCCACTAGTAGCGCCTCCAAGGTATCACGTACTTCCTCTAGGGAATCATCTCGCTGATGCACAACTCCTCGTACACGAGGCGGTGGTGTCGCTACTAGTGGAGGTACCACGATCATCATCTGTCCCCAATGTCCTATATGGTCCACTGGAGGCCTCGGACCAACATCTACAATGACCCACAGTGAACCAAGTCAGTATCATATAAACATCTCTAGCTATACTCATAACAAAACATCTAAACATGATATAATAGAGAAACAAAAACAAAGACGTACCGTCTAACCCCCAAGCCTGTCCCTGAGCTCGAGGCATCTCAGGGTCTCCCCGGAAGTCCATACCCACATATGGATAGTCATCAATAACAACGGGCATCTTCTCCCACTGGTCATACATCTCCAACGAGAAGAACCGCCGGATGCCACCACCACCTCGGGGCATCATCTCCCCCCACCGCACCATCCGCGGCTCACTCCTCAATCCCTCCCGAACCGGCACACGTGGCCACAAGGTAGGTACCCTCTCAAAAAAGAAACAATAGAGGAAAGAAGAATAACTGAAACTATCCTCCCTCCCGGATAACCTTGTTCAACTCTCGCCGAACACAGGCTAGAAACATCTGCCCCCAAGCAAAATAGGTCCCTCTCAAGACACTATGAACCATCATCATTTTCCCCCTCGACAAATGATGGGGCACCTATGCACCAAGCACCCGCAAAACACAAGCCTCCACCGCTTGCATCTCCAACTCCCGCAGATCCGAGATACTCAGTGCGTTGTTCTGCGCACGGGCTCCTGGAATGCAAAATCTCTCCAGGAGATCCTCAATATCCATACCAGCCGGAATCCTCGGTTGGGTGTCCCCTATCTCACCCAAATGGGGAAAGCCAGTAAGAAAGTACACATCAGTCAAGGTGATCTCCAGTCGCTCACCTTGCACCATCAAAGCAACCTCCTCCGGATCCCAGAAGTCAACCAACTTGTTCAGCAGCTCCCTGACTGATCGCATGATAGGAATCTGAGCAAACATCAGTAGTCCGCCCAAAGCCAAGGCCGCTCGCACATCCGTTCTCTCCCGAATAGTTCCCATTAGTCCCACATCAATCTCCCTCTCCCTCCACAACACTAGCGGCCTCCTCAGCATCCTACCAAAACACCATAATTTTTTTTTTAGAAAAATAAAACAAATTTTTTTCCCTACTCAAGCGATCCCCATCACGACTTTCGGGCCCTTAGCCACGATGAACATCGCGACTTTCATCCTCATAGCCACGATGAACATCGCAGGTATCATCCCTCACAGTCGCAATGTGCATCGTGACTGTCGGACCCATAGCCGCGATGCACATCACGGCTGTAAGCACCCACATCCGCGATGAACATCGTGGCTGTAAGCACCCACAGCCATAATGAACATCACTATTGTCGGACCCACAGCCGCAATGCACATCGTGGCTGTCCAGCCCAAACCCGCGATATTCTTCTTTGGCAAGCCAACGTCGAATATTCGCAGCATCTGAGACCCCGACGCTCAACAAAAGTAAATAATTTGAAAGGCTAAGGCGCATAGGCTTACCTGAAACTCGTGGAATGAAAAACCGACGGTCGAATCTCCCACAAATCAAGAAAATGCTCTGACCCAACTAAATTACTCTGTGAAAGTCAACAGTGAAAATGACACTTGTCACATTGGGTCCACTTGTTATTATAGAAATTTGACCAATTTTCAATCAACCATTTCAGCATCATACGACATCCTTTTTTCAAACCGTTGATACCGTTGGAATCAGCATAGCAAGAACTTCACGATAGTCCACTCCTTTTCTCGTTTCCACTAGGTCCCGTTTTTAGGCGTTTTTTCATGAGGAAACTACCGAGGAGGATGAACATACAGAAACACCTCAAGAAACAGAGGAAATGCCACAACAAACTCTACAAATATATACACGGGTCAAAACATTTCCAAATAGCTATGATGATTTTGTCACATTTGTTGCTTTGATTTATAATGAAGGAGAACCTAACTGTTATCAGGAAGAATTAGAAAAGTCTGACAGTGAGAAATGGAAACTTGTAATGAAAGAAGAACTGGATTCTTTGGCAAAGAACAAAACATGGGATCTGGTGGAAATTTCTGAGAATAGGAAAGTGGTTGGTTGAAAATGGGTGTTCAAATTGAAGAAAGGAGTCGATGACATTGTTCCGAAGTACAAGGCTAGATTGGTTACAAAAGGGTTTTCTCAGAAATTTGGTATTGAGTTTCATGATATATTTTCATCAATTGTGAAACTTGTTTCTATCAGAATTCTATTAGCACTAGTTGCCTTATATGATTTGGAGTTGGAGAAGCTAGATGCCAATACAACTTTCTTACATGGAGATTTAGATGAGAAAATTTTCATGGAACAATTGGAAGGGTTCGTCCAGAATCACAACAAGAGGTTTGTTTGCAAGATCGGGAAATCATTGTATGGCCTGAAGAAGTCTCCCAGGAAATGGTACAATAAGTTTTATTCCTCCATGGCGAGCCATAATTTTACCATAAGTGAGTATGATCATCGTGTTTACTTTAAAAATTTGGAAAATGACATTTTCATTATTTTGGTATTATATGTTGATGATATGCTTGTAGCAAGCAAAATCATGGTTCAAATCAACATGTTAAAGGCTCAGTTGGATAGGACATTTGATATGAAGGATCTAGGAGAAACAAAACAGATCTTGGGTATGGAGATACACAGAGATAGGAAAAATGACAAGCTGTGGTTATCACAAGAGAAGTATGTGGAGAAAATACTTCAAAGATTTGGTATGAACAAGGTGAAACCAGTTAATATCCCTTTAGCTTCTCATTTTAAGATTTCTTCAGGTTTGAGTCCTATTAATGATGAAGAAAAGGAGTATATGTCTCGTATACCATATGCTATTGCAATAGGAATTTTAATGTATGCGATGATAAGTACAAGACCATATATTTCACATGCTGTTGGTGTTGTTAGCAGATACATGGAAAATCCAGGAAAAGAGCATTGGGAAATAGTGACATGGGTGCTTCGGTATCTTAGAGGCACAAGCAATCATTGTATCACCTTTGATGGTTGTAGTGACATAGTCTATGGTTATGTCGATTCATATTTTGTAGGTGACTTGGACAAAAGGAGATCCACTTCAGGATATGTCTTCACTCTTGCATCTAGTTCTATTAGTTGGATGTCAAAGCTTCAAAACATTGTTTCTTTATCCACTACAAAGGCGGAGTATATATCTGCTTCACATGCTTGTAAAGAGGCAATCTGGTTAAAAGGTTTTGATGCAGTAGCATCAATGCTGAGTCAGCAATGTGATTGCGTGTTCACATGTTGTGGCTAGCAAGAGGATAATCGGTCCTGGAGTGGGGAAGACAATCTGTTTGTCTTCCTTTTAATTATTTTATTAATTACAAAATATATAAACGACCAGTGTGATGTCAGTTTTTTAGAAGAGTAGGACATAGTGGCGAGTTGATACTCCCTGCATGGAGATCAAGCCAGTTAGGAAGTTTGTTGAGGAATGATGGGGACTCCTTCATCGTGGAGGGGTGTTAGTTAGTTTGTTTGTTTTTCTGTCATCCATTCAGTTTTGGGATTTCGAATGGGTTAAAAGGGGAGAGACAGGGACTCAGTAGGGGTTCTTGTGCGAGGTTCTACGTGAGTTCTGCGAGGGTTCTGAGCAAGTTCTGCGCGAGGGAGATGGCCAAGTAAAGAGAGGATCAGGCCATAGGTAGTTGGGAAGAAATCTTAGAAGTAAATCAGGGTTTGATTTTAGTTTGTACAGTTTGATTCTGTCAATGGAAGAAGAGATGCATCATTTGTTGTGTCCTTGCCTCTAATACTATCTGTTTATGTATTTATCCATCTTTATGAATGTGTTAAAGCTATGATGAATACCGGTTTGTTTGAAGAGTACATGTTTATTGTATGAACATGTGCGCATAGCACTCTTCCTTTGATTGGATTGATGGTAGAAGAACGAAATAGTCGATTTCATTAATTGGGAGAGAGCTGGGCGGAATTCCCGAGTATGAAATTCCAAATCTAAAGCGAACAAAGCAAAACACCTTGGGAAGAATCGATTTAGAGAAGTAAACAGTGGAAGATGTGTTGATGGCCGTGGTGCGAAGTTGAATAGCTCAGATCAAACCAAAAGGAATATCAACGACGGGGAAAAGAGTTCACAAAGTGAACATGCGCGAGAGTTAACATTTCCGCAAGTGGATGTGAAGTGTTCTGCATTGATCATAGATCAACGACTGATATCAGATCCGTAAGAGATTGACAGTTGATACAGTATTTCACGGAACGGAGAAGCTCAGGAGATAACGACGAGAGATTGCGGAAGTCACGTTGCGGGAGAGTAATTGCGGAAGGATTTTCAAGAAATCACAAAACATACACTGCAATCCACAAACTGCGGAAAGGAAGTTGCGGAAGGACCATGGTGGAGAGGCGACTATGGAAGGAATGTTGCGGAAGGACGCCGCGATTGTGGAAAGAAAACGTTTCCGCAAGACTGTTGCAGAAAGCTAACTCCGACAGAAAGAACATTGCAGAAGGCTGCAGAACCTTGCGGAATCATTTTGAAGGTAAGGGCTGTAATTGAGAAGGACTCAACTGGTTTTTGGCTAAGTCTAGTCGTGCGATTTCAGAGAATCACGATAATTCCCGGGATGTGTGGGTTGGACTAGCTTCTGTTAATATGGCCCCCATCATTTTTGGTATCAGAGCGGGAATGCTCTTGAGAGGGAAATAGGACAATCTCCACAGAACAATGTGTTGAAGGTTGTACAACATTGATGAAATCTGTGATGAAATAGAGAAGAGGAAAATCGTGCCCACGAAATGAAATCTTGTTCACATGTAATTAAATTTTGAATGTTGATTGAGTGAAGGTTTATTGAACTTGAATTTAATGTGTTCAGGTTAGGAAACTCTGCATGAAGAATAAGTGAACCAGTGTTTTCTTGGTTTATGAAATGATCACTTTGAGTTGAGTTACTTGTGTGAAGAGTGGAGAGTGGAAATAGAGACAGTGGTGGTAGCTGAGTTCCTTTGAAAGAACGAAGAGATATTTGTGTGAGAAATTGGTGGACATATGGTTGATTGTTCAAGTGACCAGATTGAACAAAGTGAGAAGGTCTAGGGCTGCTAGGTTCTGGATAAGTGGAAGAATAGGACAACAGCAGCTGGAAGAAGATTACAGACTGGAACTGTAATGAAGTGATAGGAAATACCTCTTTTGAGGAAGTGTGTGAATGGATTGCAAGAACGAAAGCCTGAATAAGGATTATTCTATACTCAAGAGGTTCTGAGGAGAAAAGAACTAGTAGATGCCAAGAGACCAAGCTTAGGAGGGAGTTTGGTGAGGTATTAGTGGCAAGATGAAAGAGACTTGTTCACTACAAAAGTTGAGATTGTAGTTCACAAGAAGTCCCAAGAAGTTAGAGGAGAAAGGACTCATAATTCTAGCATTTCAAAGTTGAAAAGACTGATTGAGGTAGTGACAAGAGGAAATAAGTGATTGAGTGCAGAGGGCATAAGGAAATCCTAGTGGATAAATCAGAAGTGAAAGAAGGTTTGTGATTAAACCCAAACAACAGTTGGAGGGTATCTCAACAAGAATATCACAACGTTGAAGCAGTGATGAAGGAAACCATTAGGGGTTTCTAAGAGAGAGAAGCGTGTGGTAGTAGAACCTAATCATTCTAGCTGAGGTTGGGATGCAGGGGAACAAGTAAATGTTCTCAAGAGAAGGTGAGTTGAGTGTAGAAGCCTATTGAGCAGTGGAAGATGAGAGAGAAGGTTCTAGAGAGAGGACCTTAAGTTACCAAAAGTCCAGGTTCAAGGAGGAGAAGCTTGGTGAGGTAGTTGTAGCAGGGTGAAAGAGAACTGCTATTGCAAAGGCATAGTGTAGCTCACAATGAGTGGGAGAAAACTCATGGAGATGGAGAAGAATATGACTACTAAAATTCATGGCAAAGATTCAGAGAAAATCCACAGAAGAGAGAGAGAAGGTTCCAAGGAAAATGGAATATGGAAGCAGATGAGTGATGAAGAGTATGATAGAGAGAAGGTTGAGAGAAGGGCCCATCTTGGAGTGTTGATGGGGCTGCTACAGAGGAATATGGAAGACTAGCGATATGGTTGGGTTTTTCAGAAGAAAAGATTCAAGTGGAGTTTGATGCAGAGTAGGTTGAGACACAAGACAAGTGTACAGCTGCAGGAAAAACTGAGAAGAGTTGAGCTGCAACATAAGATATGTGATGGGGAAGAGGGTTACTTATGTGAACCAGAACAAGGATCTATTCTCGGGGAGAGTAGTGATGATGATGAAGATATGGGACTAGCTAATGGTATCAGGGATCCTTGGGGGGGTGAAAATCAGTTGAGAGAGTTGATGTTTGAGACAACAAAAGAGGCTATAAGGCCTTATGATTTTGAAACTGATGGTTGGTGTGTGTTTGCAGGTTGTCCAAACTTAGAATATGAGAGACAGTCATTCGAAACTATCATACAAGAAGAGGATAAAATGACTAATTGTGGTCATGCAAGTTGCTCAGAAATGAGAGATGAAAGACAGTCCTTTGACGCTGTCATGAAATTAGAGAAGAAGGTGACTATCCATAGTCATACAAGAAATCCAGAGAAGAATTACGGTCAAGTGAAGGAAGATGTTTAGTTGAATGGTGTTCAGAGGGAAAGTTAAAAGGAGTTTAACAAATAATTTATTGAGCTCAAGGAAAGATTTAGTATGCTAGAGAGAGTGATTCAAGAAAGTAATGAAGATCAGTATTTTGGATGGATAGTGGGAAAGAAGAAAATACAATGGCATGTTTTGCAGCAGAAGCAAAGATAACAGTTAATGGTTTGGAATAATGAAGAACTCAAGAAAGTTGAGCTTGAGCAAAGATTGAAAAAGAAGGAAGGAATTCATTCATGTGAATGTGGAACTGAGAGTTTTCTTAAGAATACTGATGGAGTTGATGTAAGACTCAAAGAGCATCTGATGGTGTGTTCTGACAATGAGAGTAAACAAGAAGAAGTGGTGATGAAGTCATCAAAAGAGACCATAGGGCCTCATGGTTTTGAAACTAATATTTTGTGTGTGAATGCAGGATATGCTGAAGAAGGACAACTATCTCTTGTTGTCACAGAAGAAAAGAAAAGCAAAATTCTGGCTTTTCAAGAGATGGAAGGAGTCTCACAAAATCTTGTGAATGAGTAAAAAGAGCAGTTGTTGAATGTTGTTGTGGAGGATTTTGCAAGTACCGGACAGTCACCTTGGACTATTAATATTGAAGACAGTCAGGACAAGGGACAACTGCTGATAGTTGTTACAGAAAGTGAACATAGTGAAGACTGTGCATAATTCTTGGGAGAAATTCCGAGTGAGATGGAAGACTTGTGCCATGAGTTAAGTATCTTAGAGAAGAGATTGGAGGATTCAAACCAACAAGAGGAATTGATGACTGAACCATCAAGTGATACCATTAGGTCTTGTATCTTTAAATCTGATAACTTATATGTGATTGCAGGCTTTGCAGGAGATAGACAGTCTTCTGGAATAGTCTTAAATATGCATGAGAGCTATGAAGCAAAACATGATGAAGAATTCCTCTGAGATGAGGAAGGCTTGGAACTATTGCAATAGAAGGAGCTCCTAGACAACTTACTTAATGGAAGAGAAGTTCAGAATGGAGAATGTGTTCATAGAGAAGATAAGGCATTTGTGTCTTATGATAAGGAACCTGTTAATGATGAGAACATGGTGAAGTTGGATTCCATAGATGGCCAAAAGGAGGTTTTATGACAGTTATCTGAAGTTGTCATGAAGAGGAAAGAACATAATTTTATTCTGATGAAGAATGAGGAAATACTGTTGTAGAGAGGTAAGACAAAGAATTTGGTTAATGATGAAGAATCGTTGCAGGAGAATGTTAATACCACAATTATGGCAAAGATAGCTTATGATGATGGTTTACAGAAAGACAGTAATGCAGAGTGTAATGAGGAAGGAAGTGAGGCGGATTTGTCTCATGACAAAGAGAAGCCTGTCATAAAAACAAACAAAGCTGAATTGAATTCGGGAGTTAGTTATAGAGGAAATGAAGGACAGTTACTGAAGGTTTTCAAGGAAAAAGAGAGATATGCTGAAGGTGATGAGCAGCATTGCAATTATGTACTTGTGGAATGCCAAGTAGAAGAAGGTGAGTTGCTGGAATGTCTGTTGAAGGAACATGAGTATGAATATGTGATTACAGTCAGTGACAGAGGAGTGTCTTGAGCTTTGATTGAGATAGATATAGATGTTAGTTTCCAAATTCTTGGTGTATTGGATAGCACAAAAGAGAAGGTAGAGGAGAATGTTACTGCAGTCAAAGAATTGAAGTTACTTCTTGGAAGTAAAATTGAAGTTCAGGAATAGCAAGTGAACATTGCAGAGGGAGATTTCTTCAAGGACATTAAGGATGTAAGGATGGCAGAAGAAAGCAGTCAGCATCTTAAAGGCGAATGTGCACAGTTGTATAGAGAAATTGATGAGTTGCGGAGAGCTATGAAGAGACATTCCAAGAGTATGTCCAATCCATAGGAGAAAAATGAGGTGAGTTGTTTGAGTTCTTTGACTGAAGAAGATGTTGAAAGCAAGTTTCAAGGCAGATTGCAGAATAAAGTGTGGAATCCTGGTAAGTTAATACCAGAACTAAAGTGTGATGATGGCAAAGGTAGTGGACAACTACAACAGAAGGTTTGGGATCTAGGAAGATGAATATTGAAGAGACATGAACATGAGTTCATGAATAATTTCTACCTTGGGAGTCTAATGTAGGAGCATTAATGCCAAGTCAACAATGTGATTGCGTATTCACATGTTGTGGCTAGCAAGAGAATAAGCGGTCCTGAAGGGGGGAAGAGAATTTGTTTGTTTTCCTTTAATTATTTTATTAATTACAAAATATGTAACCGAGCAGTGTGATGTCATTTTTTGAGAAGAGTAGTACATAGTGGCGAGTTGATACTCCCTACATGGAGATCAAGCCAGTTAGGAAGTTTGTTGAGGAATGATGGCGACTCCTTCATTGTGGAGGGGTGTTAGTTAGTTTATTTGTTTTTTTGTCAGCCATTCGGTTTTGGGATTTTGAATGGGTTAAAACGGGAGAGATGTAATGCCTGCCTTGGTACACTGACTGACCGTAGACTTGAGGACACTTTCCAAGTGACCTGACCGAATAAAATTTAGTAATTGGTCCTTTGAATATTGAAAATGATTGAACGACTGAAGAACTCATGATTTGTTGCATGATGACAAATGATAAATGAAAACAATGCAATGAATGACACTTATAGAAATTGATACCTTACTTAATAATGAATGCTCTGCTTAATGATTAGCAAATTTATGAAATGAATGAGGACTGAATGTTATATAGAATGATGAATGTTAGATATGCTCGACTGACTAAGACAAAATGACGAATGATAGATATGCTCAACTGATTGAGATAGAATGATGGATATGCTGAATTGAGAATTATGAAATATAGATGATTAAATGAAATATATGCTCGAATGACTGAGAAACTAGGAAACAAAAGTGATTAGATGATATATGCTAGATTGAGAAATTATGAAATAAAAATGATTGAATGAAATAGATGCTCGACTGACTGAGATATTATGACGATGAATGATGAAATGATTTGATAGTACATCGCTATTTAATGTGTGCTTGAGTGTGTGTGTGCAGTGGCAGGTAAGATGATTTACCGACTGACCCATAATGGAATTACAGGGGTCGTGAAAGAGGAAAGAACACATAGGGGTAGGACGACAGACTGTCGACCCTGAATTAGCACTCCACACATGGGATCAGAAGCTTGCGAGACGGATCGAAGAAACGTGTGCCGTACGGGCAAGGCCATACTGACTTGGTCACATACGAGAGTTGAGGGGTGCGCGATAAGGAGATGGGGATGAAATTTTTTGAAGGTATTATTGAATTTGCATTACCTGAAATTACGATTGAGATCCTGAGGATGTATTGGAACCATGTTGGATGAGAAGGAAAACTAATGATTGAACCACAAGTGCTTATGGCCATGATTGTTTGAGAGAAATAGAAGAGGAAGACAATAAGATGAAAATGGGAAACTAAAGAAAATCTTGGCATCGAAATTACAAGAAAAAAAGTTAACTTCGGGATGAAGTTCTAATAAGAGGGGGTGTATGTAATACCCGCCTTGGTACATTGACTGAATGTAGACTTGAGGCACGGGGGCTTCACTAGAAGGCATTATAATACCACGTTCATTCATATTGCGGTATTAAATATCCATGAAAACCTAAAAATTATATTGCTTATATATTAAGGGGAAAAGGGGTTTTTTATTTAATGTAACAATACAAAAATACTTTGGGGTCCTTTTTATATGGGTGGGCTGACAAATATCCGCTAAATGGAGATGGCAGGATCACAGCCAGATGAGAAATCGGGTTTAGGCAAGGCTTGGGCTTACCAGTACAGAGGGAAATCGCATCTTGAGGGATGCTTGAGGCCAGGGGGTTTCATAGTGAAGTTGGTTTCAAGTCGATCATAGTCGAGAGACAATGGTCATTGATAGCCAATTGTTACCAATAGCACTCATCTAGTTGTTACCAATAGCCTTGGGAGGCTCTAAGCCTCCAGGGCCTGTTATAGGCCCTCGATAGGCCTTAGGGGATTGAATACCCAACCACTCATGCCTATTACAGGCATTGGGAGGTTTAGTCAGCCTCCTAGAGCCTGTTACAGGCCTTGGGGGCTTGGATACCTAGCCCACAATAGGCTTAGTCAGCGATTGGGTAAATGCAACATGCAATCTAAATGTTGTACTATGTGCATTGGCTCTAGTGACATACACGAAGTGATCTCCTATCTCTTCATTAGACCATTAGATGTTGCAAATCATAATGATATGTGGTTGAGTAATTGCATTGTGGGTGAAGTAATGTGCATACACAATATACATCGAAAGAAGCAAGGTGCATTGTAGAATGCATGTGGGGTCATAAGAGGGGTATCATATCAATATACTAGGCAGAAATATAAAGGGGTATAAAAAATGTTAATGAAAAAATTGATACATACAATATCTAGTGAAAATATGGGTTTTTTAAAATTAAGAAGGCATATTGGGAGGGGTGAAATTAGGGGTATTTTTTCATATGCCACGAACGAACGTGTTATGATAGCGGTTTATTGAGTGGAGACCCCATGACTTGAGGACACTTTCTAAGTGACCCGACCGAATAAACTTTAGTAATTGGTCCTTTGAATATTGAAAATGCTTGAATGACTAAATAATGCATGATGTTTTGCATGACAACAAATGATAAACGAAAACAACACAATGAACGACACTTATAGAAATTGATACCTTAATAATGAATGCTCTGCTTAATGATTAGCGAATTTATGAAATGAATGATGACTGAATGTTATATAGAATGATGAATGTTAGATATGCTCGACTGACTAAGACAGAATGACGAATGATAGATATGATCGACTGATTGAGATAGAATGATGAATGATGGATATGTTGAATTGAGAATTATGAAATAAAGATGATTAAATGAAATATATGCTCAAATGACTGAGAAACTAGGAAACGAAAGTGATTAGATGATATATGCTAGATTGAGAAATTATGAAATAAAAATGATTGAATGAAATAGATGCTTGACTGACTGAGATATTATGATGATGAATTATGAAATGATTTGATAGTACAATGATATTTAATGTGTGCTTGAGTGTGTGTGTGCAGTGGCATGTAAGGAAATTTACTGACTGACCCACAATGGAATTATAGGGGTCGTAAGAGCAGAAATAACACATAGGGGTACGACGACAGACTGTTGACCCTGAATTAGCACTCCACACACGGGATTAGAAGCTTGCAAGATGGCCCGGGGAAGCATGTGCCGTACGGGAGAGGCCATACTAACTTGGGCGCGTACGAGAGTTGAGGGGCACACGATAAAGAGAACCTTATCCCTTAGCATCCCTTAGTCTCCAAGAAGTGTAGTCGAGAGATCGCAGTAATGACTCTCCTATCGCTACATAGTTCTCCTCACAAGAATAAAGAAAAGAGATTGTTGGAAGGGCCCACCGAAGAGGTACCTAGACAAGAACAAGAAGAAAGAAAATAAATTGTCAGAAGGACCCGCCAAAGAGGTACCTAGACAAGAATAAGAAGAAATAAATGGAATTGTTAGAAGGGTCCGTCGAAGAGGTACCTAGACAAAAACATGAAGAAGTTATTTAAACAATTATAGAAATTGGAATTTTACTAAAAAGATAAATTTAAGTAATTTTAAATTAAAGTGTAATTGTAATAGAAATAAATATTTTATTCCTCTTATTTTATTTATTTCTATTATTTTGGAAAAAGAAGAAAGATTGAAATGAAAAGGGAAATACAATAAAAACAATATTGTTTATTTCATTACTTCTTGAAAAGAAGAGAATTAAAAATTAAATTGGAATTAGATTAGAATATTAATAAAGGAATAAAGTTTAATTAAAAGCTTTATTTAATTGAGTTGAATTTAATTAGATTATAATAAAAAAATTATTAAACTTTCATTTTAAATTAATTTTATTTTGAAATACATTGAAATGTTATGAAGGAATTTTTTTTTTTTTTTTTCCATGTGGTTCACTAATCAGCTTAGCCGACCGCTACATCCACGAAATAATTTCTGGCGGACCCACCCGAAGGGGCCTCACACCCGCGGCCGCTGCATGCCTAACCCCAAGAGAGTCGAGGAGAATGGATCTCGTGACCTCGCATGCTGGGAAGCCTAACTACGAGTACTCGACCGATTGAGCTAACTCTTGGGGCTAATTATGAAGGAATATATTTTTCAAGTTTTTATTTTTATTTTATTTTGAAAAAGAATTCAATTTAGATTGAAACTCTTTTAAAAAGAAATATTTAAAAAAAAAAAATCATTATTATGGGAAAAGAGGGAGAAAATGTAGAAAACATCTTGTTTGTATATTAGAAGTTTTATTAAAATGATCTTTTGAATAAAACTATTTGGAGAAATAAAACATAACTAGGACTCTATTAAAGACCACTATACCTACCTTGCACTGATTTAGGGAATTGGGTGCACACTTAAAATAAGAAGAGACTTAAGATAAGAAGAGACACTTGTAACTTGAGAATAAATATTAATAAAATATTAAATTAAATCAATTATGTGCATGAGAAGACACATGGCACAAATAATTTTGTTATAAAAGAAGGGAGGAGAAGAAGAAAAGAATCTCTTGCTCCCTAGTGCTGGATGGACACCGTAATAATGAATCTATCTTGTGGTTTTTGTGAGTTGGGTTTAGCTTTTCGGGGATTGGGGGATTCCACCAGAAAGTTTGCATTGTGTGCTCTTGCGACCCCATTTGCTCGGGGTTTCGGGGTGAAGGAGAGTAACCCCGATACGGTAGGGAGGTCAACCGAGAAGTCTTCGGTGAATCGTCAAGCAATAAGTGATCCAGACCAGACGAGACTCCAACTATCTATCTTCAGAATAGGTTTATTTGTTTAGTATATTTATCTTGTTAAAATTTTGTGATTGAATAGGAGAGTACAATTATATAGATCTATTTAATGAAGCTTGTGTTACATATTTGGCCAGAATGCATAGATTCTAATCCAGATCTTTTTTTTCTCTTTTCTGGAAGTTCAGTTGCAAGATAGGTTGACTACAGTCAAAATAATTATTTGCAGTTAATCTAACCCTGAGATAAATCAGAGTCCCGTCTTTTTTATTTTGAAATATCTATTTGAGGCTCTGTTCGCTATTACCTACGGATCTAGAACAAACAGTTTGCATTGGCGTTAGCATTCCTTTCCAAAACAATTCGGGATTTATCATTTATGAGTTATATATACTCTCGTTGGAATAAGATATTTCAGTTATATTATCCTAATCGCTGTTGGGGATCTACAGAAGAAGTTATTTTTTACAATGTTGTATAATCGGATCTCTGAAATTCTTCGGTGGTATGTATTATATTTTTTAGATGATTGGTAGTAGACAATCCCTCTCTGTATATGACTCATCTATAGAGATCGAGCACGGGTTGCACATCATCCTATCTTGTTTCATATATTTAAGTGGGTTTGATACAAAGGAATTCGATCTACAATAAATCATGAATCTGCACAACATTCCTCCCAAACTACATACAGTAAAACGACTTCGAATCGGATCCATTTTAACCACCAATATCTTCCTTGATTAAGGATTCCGATCCGCAATCCAGTTTAGACTATGTGATGTATTTATTACTTTATTCTTTTTTATTTTGTGACCCCAACCGACATAGCCGTCAAACTCTTCTTCAAATGTTGAATTTGATATACAAATGGGTTTAGTTCCTGTAAAATATACTACTGGCTAGGCTCTGCGTGGCCAATTATTCCAATCCGCTATTAATTAAAGACTTGTGTCTAAATTCCCTTGGAGGTGTGATTTCAAGTCTGTTTCAACATACTTCTAGACTCTGCATTTTAGTGATTTCGATTTGCTATCTGAATCTTTCTTTTGGAATTCTCGGGTTTACAATTTCTGAAATAGATAGGTATCATTTAGACTTTGCATTTTGGTGATTTCGAATAGCTCTTTGAATCTTGCATTCAGAATTCTTGGGTTTATATTTTCTGAAATAGATAGATATCACTGTCTAAATATGAATTGGAGAAATAGATTGGTCTGGGGAAGAGAATACCCATGAGCTGTGTGAAATCAGGCCATTAATCAACTTCTCCTGATGGCGACCCGATCCAATCACCGAGATAGTCTTAACTTACTGTTATCTTAAAATGCATAACCAGATAACGCCGATGTTCCAGAATTCTAGGGATCGATGGAGAGACAACGCCATTACTTTTATAAACACCACGCGTAGGCTTAGTTGGAAGAAGGATAGACACGTCGACTCTGAGCTTGCAATGTATCCAACTGTCAGGAAATCAAAGAAAGCGTTAAGGTCTTCATTAAACGTGTAAACCTCAGTCGGAGTATGTACATACATTTAGTTATATTAGGACTTTAGTGATAGCCCCTTTATTTTGAAATAGTAATTCTAATAAATGATAGAGAAATATCTGAAAGGTTGGTCAAATAATTGAATTTCTTCTGTTTATGGATAATTCTTTTAATATATAAAGTGTAAACCTTTTCCCCTGCTATGGTGCTAGCATGTGACTAAGGAAGGAATTAATTATGGTGGAATAATGTAGATTCTTGTGAAAATATTTCCTTGTATAAATATGCTTCCCATATAATTAGGTTCTATAGAACCACAATACTTACGTACCTAGTTATCAAGGATAGAGATTTTAACCATGACATTTACATGTTAGTTATAAATGATATACTCTTCAGGTGTTGAAGTTTTATTTTAAGAATATATGAAAAGTAGAGGTGTTTCATTATGTATATATACTTAAGTCGAAGTTGTTTATATATCCATGATGTTAAGGTCATTGTATAATTGTTTTATAAACTAGTCTAGATCTAAATCCTAGGCTTTATTAAGCGCCGAGAGGGATCAAATCTCCCCACATGCAAACCGCTCCTTGAGTGCAATACCTGAGCCACCTTAATCCTAAGCTATAAAGTCTCTAATTTAAATCTCATATTTACTTTTTACTTTGTATTATTCTTTTTTGTTTATGGCCGACATAATATTTATTACCTTTTACTTTGTATTATTCTTTTTTGTTTACTTTGTATTATTTTGTTAGTGGGCAAACTCTACAAACACTCTAAAGTCTCATATTTACTTTTTACTTTGTATTAAAAGTAAAAAATAAAGTCTCTAGTTTAAGTCTCATATTTACTTTTTACTTTGTATTATTCTTTTTTGTTTATGGCCAACATAATATTTACCACATAATCATAAGCTCTAAAGTCTCTAGTTTAAGTCTCATATTTACTTTTTACTTTGTATTATTATTTTTTGTTTATGGCTGACATAATATTTATTACTTTTTACTTTGTATTATTCTTTTTTGTTTTCTTTGTATTATTTTGTTACCCGACAAACACTCGACTCACAAGATCTCCCTCATATTGGGCTCTAAAGTGCCTCTCAACACAATGAGATAAACTAAGTCCGAAGTTTTATTTTAAGTATATGAAAGATAGGGGTGTATCTCATAAACCTATACTCAAGGTCTAAGATTTATATATATATATATATATATAATATATATATATATATATATATATGATATTTTGGGTTAATGTAAAATTGATATGCATACATCAATCTCCCTTCAAGAGGAGTAAAGATTCCATAGTGACCCTAGAGAGGGAATGATGTCAATCAAAATTAAGGATATATATATAGGTGTCATTTAATTATTGTGTAGAATATTTTGTCGACTAGCCAAATGATAAAGATTTCATAGTATGTCTATACGGTCCTTTTTTAAATAGATGTAAATTAAAACTAAACAATTATATATGTAGCTTGAGGTATTTTAAGGAAATAATGAAACGCTCATAAGAAATTTGATTATAGTGGAAAGTTCAGGTGTATTATTATATCAACTCAAAAGCATGGAAAGGATATTTGTCTTATTCGAGAAAATTTATATACATTGGTATCTGCAAGCATATTGAAATTATTGTTAAAGAATGATTCACAATGGTTCAAGCTTTTAAGGATATTACTTCTGAGTATTAATATAGAATGTTAAATAATTATATGAATAGGTTATTCATAGGTATATTTCAAATGCTTAAGGAATATTGATTCTCTGTTAAAAAAATTCAAGTAGATGGTTACAAAAAAAAACAAAAAAAAAAAACACATTTAGTTTGACGGACCTTACAAGAGACAGGGAATTAGTAGGGGTTCCTGTACGAGGTTCTGCATGAGTTTTACGAGGGTTCTACGTAAGTTCTGCATGAGAGTCCTGCGCGAGGGATATGGCCAAGTTAAGAGAGGATCAGGACATAGGTAGCTGGGAAGAAATCTTAGAAGTAAATCAGGGTTTGCTTTTGGTTTGTACAGTTTGATTATGTCAATGGAAGAAGATATCCATTGTTTGTTGTGTGCTTGTCTCTAATACTATCTGTGTATGTATTTATGCATCTTTGTGAATGTGTTAAAGTTGTGATGAATATTGGTTTGTTTGAAGAGTCCATGTTTATTGTATAACCCTGTGCACGGAGTAGTCTTCCTTTGATTGGATTGATGGTGGAAGAACGAAATAGTCAATTTCAGTAAGTGGGAGAGAGCTGGGCGGAATTTCCGAGTATGAAATTCCAATTCTTAAGGGAACAAAGTAAAACACCTTAGGAAGAATCGATTTGGAATCAATTTAGAGAAGCAAACATTGGAAGATGCGTTGATGGCCTTGCTGCGAAGTTGAACAGCTCATATCAAACCGAAAGGAAGATCAACGACGGAGAAAAGAGTTCGCAAAGTGAATGTGCATGGGAGTTAACATTTCTGCAAGTCAATGTGAAGTGTTCCGTATTGATCATAGATCAATGGATGAGATTAGATCCGTAAGAGATTGACGGTTGATACAGTGTTCCGCAGAAGGAAGAAGCTCGGGAGATAACGACGAGAGATTTCGGAAGTCACGTTGCGAGAGAGTAATTGCGGAAGGATTTTCAAGAAATCATGAAACGTGCGCCGTAATCCGCAATCCGCAAACTGCGGAAAGGAAGTTACAGAAGGGATCGTTGCGGAAGGACCATTGCGGAGAGGCGACTGCAGAAGGAATGTTGCAGAAGGACGTCGCGATTGTAGAAAGAAGACGTTTCCGCAAGACTGTTGCGGAATGCTAACTCTGACAGTAAGAACATTGCGAAGGGCCACAGAACCTTGCGGAAATCCCATTTTGAAGGTAAGGGCCGCAATTGAGAAGGACTCAGCTAGTTTTTGGCTAAGTCTAGTGGTGCTATTTTAGAGAATCACGATAATTCCTGGGATGTGAGGGTTGGACTAGCTCCTGTCAATCTGGCCCCCATCAGGTTTTCTAGGTGAGTTAGGAAGGTCTGATTCAACTGTAAATTTTTCTGTGATAGTCAAAGTACTATTCATTTGGCTAAAAATCCAGCTTATCACAATAAGACAAAACACATTCCTATAAAATACCATTTTGTGAGACAAGTTATTGATGAAGGTGGAGTGGTTCTTGAAAATGTTCACACTCAAAAAAAAATTTCACACATTTTCACAAAACCAGTTACATTAGAGAGGTTGTGGTGGTTCTTAGCTTCTCTTGGCTTGCAAGAAAGGTGATGAACAAAGCAATGAGAAAGGTATCAGGTAAATTGTTGTCAATGTGGAGATTGTTGGAAACTTGTGACAACTAGTTCTTTCGGTCATTATGTAACTATCTAACCGATTAAATAAATTGGTCAGTTATGAGTAACTGTGTAAGAAATATTATTTATTCTTGTATTCCCGTAGAAGGAAAAGATTGATGAGAGTGAGGAATGATTGTGAGCCTTCAAGGTTGTTGTAATGTTCATGTTTATTGAACAATAAGAGAACCGATACCATTGCTTCGTGGATGTTTCCCTCTCGAGGGTTTTACCACGTAAATATCTATGTACATTTGATGTGTTTTCCATTTAGAATTTTTGTTGTGTTAATTTATTCCACTGCGTATTAGTTTTATGTTCCTGTTTGATCCAACAAGTTTAGGTTATGACGATTTGTGAACAACAAGGATGAACTCAGATAAAATTGGTCTTTTTAGTAAAATCTAAAATTATGAGCATCGATGCACTTAGCTTTATATTCTCCTATTCATATGACAAGGACTTGTTGCTCAACAACTACTTCCTTTGTTTCATTAGTGATTTGAGTGAACATGTCACTTAGATGTTTGGAACATAGAAATTCTTGATGTTCAATAATTAACAACATATAATTGTAAAGCTTGAAATGGCATAATACTTACCATTCCAAAATTGTGATTGGGGTAGCCATCATACTACTTACTACATCATGGCAAACCATTAATTATTGTCTTCTATATTTACAATCCCTACCTTCAATGAAGCTAGGGACTTGCTACTTACAATTTTTCTATTGTTGTATTTCAACATTTAAATATTCAAGGGTGAGATGCTCTTTTGTTTAAGAAAAAACAAAATGATTATTAATGTTGTATTTCAACATTTAAATATTCAAGGGCCATGTCTCTATATCTTATCTCTTCAACAACCTCCAAGTACAAATTGTGTAATTCTTCTAGGGCAACATGCCGGCATTAATATCTAGGTGCTCCAACCGCTACGCACCTTCAACTGGTTTATCATTTGGGAATATGACATCCATTGGTTCAATTCTGACTAAGCGAGGTCGCATCTTCAAGGTGGGCGTCTTTCTCTTCCTTTGGCTTAACTCGCGTGACTTTCCTTTAGAGTCGGATTCGCGCACCAAGTCCCACTGAACTTGTTCTATCTTTGCGACCATGCTTTTCAGCTCTGTGAGGTTTTGGATGAGGTTCGCTTGGACTTCTTTGCTTTTACTTTCCTTCAGAGCGAGCGCCTCTTCCAGGTGCTTGCTGACTCGCACTGTGATTCTTTGATAGTTGTTTGCATGTAACTATGCGTCACCCAATGGTTTAGTTGCTTTGTGCTTCTTCCTTTTCCCTTTTTCCGGCACTGTACTGTCAGGGTCCTTCCTCTTCTCTCCTGACTGCCCCTCAGCAGTGTCTTTCTAAAATCCTTCTTCGCCTATTTCCTTAGCTTGCGCGCTGGTCATTTCTTCCCCGTTCTATGGATATCCAGCTTCTCTTTCGTCTGATGTTGTGTTGATCATTACTGGAGAATCAACCTTCCACTCCAGCGACCAATATTCCATAATTAATTCAATCTTCTGCGCATCTAGCGGATTCAACCCTTCGAACCATTCCGGGTTCTGCTTCTCATCCCTTAGCTGAATGTATATAAAGTGAGGTCAAATTTGAATATGAGCCTGCAAATATGCATAGTTGTCATCTCCTTGGAAATGCGTGGAGTGCGCTGAATCATGTCGCACAGCTACTCATAGTAGGTAAAAATCTGCTCATTATTCACCCATTGTCTTTCTGGCCTCACGTTTCCCCACATGTTTGCAAACCTAGTTCCTCGACAATCTCCTATAAGAACTGGGACAGACTGCTGGTAAAGTGGCTCTTTCCATCCCACAAATGCGATCAGACTAGCAACCAACTATAGTGGAAAAGGATTCCATTTTCCTAAGTCTCGCGGACATCGTTCAAGAACTCGTTCAACAAATAACTCAACCAATTATACAGGGTTCCATCCTTAGCCTTCGCAGCTATGGATACTGCAGCAGCCGACACTTCTGCTAGTCTGCACTTCTTCAAAAAATTTCCTGCCAACAACTGGACTGTGAAGTGCGTGGCTTAGTCCTTTATTCCAGTTGTGACATACCCCCAACTTCCCTTCTGCAATATAAACTCTTCTTTCATATGCTTTGCGAGCTCTTTGTCCTTGTTTTTTCCCATGAAATCCACTACGGGAGAAACACCTCGCTTACTAAGATGCTTAATGCGATGGATGAGTTCAATGTTTAGGTCAACCTTGCGGTTTAGCCACAAGTATCACTGGTGCGTGCAAGACAATAAAGTACGCACCACTGCAGTAAGCTGAGCACTTCGGTCAAAGTGCGGGATGCGCAAAAGGTTCAACAACCTGGATGGCACTAGTGACATAAGCCAATCCTGCGCGTGAAGAGATTATTGCTTCGTGCGCTCATCAACCTATCGGCACATGTACTGGTCAGGATGAAAATGGGGAAACTTCGGCTGCTGTGGGTCCTTCCCCTATATAACATCATGGTCTGAAAACTTACAATCCGAGATATTTCCTAGCAGATTCTCTTGGATGCGCACATAGCTTGAGATTGGCGTCATTGGAATCTCATACTGGGCATTCTTCATGAGCCGAATAGGTGGTGCATCCACTCTTTGCGGTGAAATGTACTCAGGCATGAGGAAGATAGGCCTGTCATGGGGAGGTTCCTCTGGAGGTTGCTTCGGCATACCTCCTGCCTTCGAATTTTCTAGTTCTGTGACCGGTCCCTTATCCTTCCTCTTTGCTTCTACTATGTGGCGTGGTGAGCTTCTTGATGAGGCACAAATTTCTGGAACAACTTTCTTCGAGGGCGTTTCATGAATCCCTCGAACCCAGACTTGTTAAAGTTTCTCACAACCTCATCTAGAGTCGACTACTCATACATTCACTTTGCAAATCACTCTGCATTCTATTGCTGGTAAAAATTCAGAACTTACAGGCAGTAAAACTAAAAAATCATGGTAAATCTGGTAATTATGTGCTTAGTGCTATTTATAGGTGCAACTGACCTAAGGCACACCCAAAAACAGATATCTAGGAATTAAATGCCATGTCCGTTGGCCAAATATCGCTAAGATCTTGGTCCTTTCCTTTATTGAATGTGTCCTAAACGGAAAAAAGTTGTCTTAAATGCGAACACAGCCAGTTGCGAAAAAACTCTATAATGACTACTTTTTCGAATGACAACTGTAACGGCTAGTTCCCATGACTTCCTAGCGGTCACATCAAGTGAGAGGTTCACTTCGCATTCCTCTTTGTTGACTTCTAACTTCACAGTGCAAAACCTCTCTGCTAACGGATATGTGAGTCGCGAGGTCCACTGCGCATTTCCATTTCTTTGAAGTTAACTTCATAGTGTGAACCTTCTCTTACTTCGCAACTCATCTTGCTATGTGTGCTTCAAAGCACAGCTTTCATTTGCATGAAAAATTCGCATTTTACCAAAATTGTGTGCAAACTCTTTATTCTATTATTCTTAGTGTACAATTTCAATTGCATATGACACTTAGAATTTTTCTCCTTGCTGATTAAGTGATGCCTAGGGGAGTAGGAATATCCCTATAAGGCTTTAGTCTACTTCCATTGATAAGTCCTGGTAGGTTTTCTCCCAGTAATGTAGACATCTGAATTGCGCCACCATCAATAACACATTTGACTACATATGGTCCTAGCCAGTGCATTTTAAATTTTCCAGGAAATTTCATGAACTTACTATCATAGAGGAGGACAAGGTCTCCTACCTCAAATAATTTGTACTTGATATGCCTATCATGCCATGATTTTTATCTATCTTTCTTCCATTGTCTCACCATCATCCATGTCTGTGAATTTTGCAATTCTCAAGCTTGGTACCATGTATTCCATGGGCATTACAGCTTCTTGTTTGTATGCTAACCTGAAAGGTGTGTAACCTGGCAACTTTTTACAAGTTGTCCTATATGCCCATAATACCGCTGGTATTCGCAGATCCCAATCATCGATATTTGTATTGCATACCTTGGTCAGCACATTTTCCATCACATTGTTAAAAGCTTCAACAGTGCCATTAGCTTGTGGATGATATGGTGTGCTCTTCTGATGGTAAATATGAAATTCTTCGGTTAGGGATGTAGTAGTTCTATTCAGTAAATGGGTTCCCTGGTCGCTCATTAAAATATTCGGACATCCAAACCTTGTCAATATGTTCTCAAAGATGAACTGTGCGACAGTAACCACGCTACACTAGTCTTTTACTGGTCTTTCCTCTTCCCATTCGGTTAGATAATCTGTAGCTGTGATAATGTATCTCGAACCAGTTCATTTTCCTGGTGGGTTAATAGGTCCCACAAATTCAATAGCCCACTTATCAAATGATTGCAAGGTCAGTTGTGGCATCAATGGAATCTCATCTCTATGAGATGGCTTCCCTATCCTTTGGAAAACATTGCAACTTCGGCAATGTTCCTTTGAATCCTTCTGTAATGTAGGCCACCATAGTCCTGCTCTTAAAATTTTCTGCGCAGAAGCTCTTCCCGCGTAGTGGCACCCAGATACCCCTAAATGTGATTCAGCAAGTATCGTCAGTTTCTCATGTTCTAGTAGACATCTGCTCAACACTTCATCTGGTCCTATCTTGTATAGTTGGCCCACAACTAGAGTAAAATCAACTGCTTTTACAACCAACTGTTTCTTCTGCTGCGTAGTAAGCTCTGTAGGTGCTAATCCCGTAGTCACGAATTCGATGATATCCTTGTAGTAGTCATATTCTATGTAATGTCCCTCCTATCCTACAAGGCTATTGAGAGGACACTAACAATAATATTGGACATCTAGTACCATACTTAATCAAATAAGAATTCATATAAATTGTAGATGGAGATATGCAAATGCATAAAATCTTGAAAACACAGCAGAATTTAATTCCATTACACATCCATCATACATTCCATATTTTCATGTCATTCATCAATTAAGCAATATCAAATTAGCAAATGAGAATACTTATTTTAAACCAAGTAGTCCTTGAGCAACCAGCTACGCTTCTGCAACGTTCCACCCAACCATAGGCTAGTGTGCTCCTCAATCTCTCAGCACCACTGCCACCCCCGAGATGGGCATGATCTCCACAAGGAAAAGGGGAAAGTAGGCTCTCACATAGCCAAAGATACACCAGAATCAGGCAAACCAATCAGCAGTGGGGTTTCTCAGGCTGCTAAGAGATGGATAGAGGTGAATTACTAGGCTAGTGGCTCAACCATTGAGCTATGGATACTTCATTGGGCTCATCAAGCCAAATCTGTCCTCTTCCACTCCTGAATCTCCTGCTCACAGGTTCAAACTAAACAAGGAGGGACATAACAGCCAGAAATGCAAGTGTTGGGCGTTTTTGCAATAGGATGCCCAACGATGGGATTTCAACCAGTTCAGAAAAAACGTGGGAAAGCCCAAAACGAAAATGGGAAAATGGGAAAATAACCCCAGGAGCATAATCGTTTTCAGAAAAACGTCCATGGGCATTTCATGGGCAGAAACGGCCTCTATAACCCCAGAAAATCGTGGTTCTCTTCTCCCAGCCACTGTGCTAACCAAAAACGAGTTCCCAGGCATGGAAGAATTCAGAGAAATGGTGAAAACGTGAAGGAAAAACCCCATTTCGCCCCAGGCTACGTGAGAGAGGAAAGACCGTGGTTCATAATGGCTTGGGAAGGAAAAACGTGAGTGATTTCTTGCCGTGCAAGCAAAAAATCGAATTCCCAGATTGATGGCTTGCCCATACCCGAAATTGGCTGCCATACCTCATCATTCCCAAGGCATTAACTGCCTCACCCAACTCTTGGAAGAATTTAATGATTGGGGCATAAGCCAAAATGGGTAGTTGGGATCTCATGGGTTTTCTCATTGACACATGGATTGACTTCATGGCTCAAGGGTTTGGTTATTTTTCCTCCCTATTCCTTGTAAGATCTTGCCCCATCTCTTTGTTGCATTGCATAGCTGGTTGTGGGTTTTTCATTAAAATTGCATATTTACATGATGTCCGAATTTACATTGTGCACGGCTAGCACAAGAACCATATGCATCTATTCTAATTGCTGATACATAGAACGATAAATCAATGGTGGGGCCTTGGCCTTGAGCTCCTCACCATGACTAAATAACAATATTTACATCATTTACAATATTAATGCAATAGGGTCAAGATGGGGACATTACATTCTATATGGATAGAAAACAAATGCGCACATGGTAGCATGTCTTCCAAGTTACTGGGTTCTTTGCCTGATTCAATTCTGGAGAGTTGGTCAAGTCCTAAATTTAGTCTTCTTGGATTAACAATGATTTCGAAATCATACTACTGAAAGAGTAATAGCCATCTGCATATTCTCCCCCCTAGCACTATTTTATTGACCAGTTACTTCAAAGTTGAATGGTCAGTAAACATACAGAAATGTGAACCTAGCAGATAGTGGCTGAACTTCTGCAATGCGTATACCATAGCTAAGCCTTCTCTTTCTGTCGTGGTATAGTTCTTTTCTGTTGAATATAGCCTTCTATTTGAAAATGCGATGGGATGGTTGATTCCTCCCTCTCCTAGTTGAGCTTGCACAATGCCCAGTGCTATGGATAAAGCATCTACATGTACATGGAATGGTTTACTCCAATATGGAAAGACTAGAATTGACGCAACAACCATTCTCTCTTTCAATGTGTCAAATCCTTTTTGACAATATTCGGTCCAACTGTACTTCGCTTCTTTCTTCAATAATTTCTCCATAGGTGCAGTGATCTGCGCATATCCCTTGATGAAATTCCTATAGTACCCTATGTGTCCCAATGTAGTGTGTAGCCATTTTGCTGAACTAGGTGCTAGTAGATTTACTGTAACTGCGATCTTTGCTAGATCAACCATCAGTCCTTGTTTACATACAATGTGGCATAGTAGTGTACCATAAGGAACACAAAAAATACTCTTCTTCAGGTTCAGGGAGATCTGATGTTGTATACACTTTTCTAACATCATTCTTAAGTTTGCATAATGGTTCTTCAGTAAACCAAATAGTGTCCAATCGTCAAAATACACTTCTAAGAATTTGTGGATAAAATCTTTAAATGCAGCAACAACTACTCTGGAAACAATAGCAGGTGAATTTTTCAAACCAAATGGCATAACTGTATACTGAAATGATCCCCATTCAATAGCAAAGGTTTTCTTATGTATGTCCTCTGTAGAGACTCCGATCTAATGATATCCATAAAATCCATCAGTGAAGGAGTATGCTTCATTTCCTCCAACATTATCTAGCACTTCGTCTATGAATGGAGTCGGAAATGGATCATGCAGTGAGGCATCATTTAAATTTCTGAGGTCTACACAAATTCTTATCTTGCCTTTATCTTTCTTATCCTCGATAACCATGGGACTTATCCATTTTGATTCTTCAACTGGCTCAATACTTCATGCATCAAGCATCTTATCAAGCTCCGCCTTTACACTTTCTTTGTATCTGGGATTCAGTCTATAGGGTCTTTGCTTGATAGGATTCACATCTGGCTTGAGAGGTATTTCCATAACTCCCAAGTCAATTAAAATGCCTTTCATTTCAAAGAACTTTGTAGGAAATAATTCTTGATACTAGCCTAGTAGGTATGCAATCTGTCCTTATTGGGCCTGGCCCAAGTGGGGCAATTTTGTGCAAGACAAGTTTTGGAACTGCGGAGCTAAGCACAGTTCAGTTGAAGTATTTTTGGATAGGTCAGTTGGGATGCTGCGAAGTGGAGCGCAGTGCAGGGTCGGAAGAGCTGCGAAGTACAGTGCTATGAGGCGACAACGCTGCGATGAGCCCGATCTACGGAGATCCGGCAAGGCATAAGGTTGGACAGAAGACGACATGTATTCCGGTTAGACCATCGGTGGTCTATTTTTCGTAAATATGATCCATGATTACCAAGCGGCGGGTAAGGAGCAATGCGGAAGGAAAGAAACTTGTCTCACATGTAAAGAACCACTACACAAACTAGTCACATAAGGTCGTTAGAGGAAGAACAAATCGGTGAAAGCGACCTGTTGGCGTGCGCGCAACAGGGAGGCTGATAGCAACGTGAGCATGCGCTGAGGATGGCCACGATGGAATATTTGTTACCAGAAACCAGCAAGTCTGGTTAGCTGAAAACCGTGATAGTTTTGTAAACCTTAGGGTTTTTGCCTGCATATTGTAAATACATGACCTACGGGCATGATCCATAAATAAGGCATATTTTGTATGGGAAAGGGTTAATCTTCATTGATGATCTCTCGGGTTGTTATTATTTTGGTTAATCTCTAGAGTTGAGTTTGTATCTCATTGTATAATCTTGAGCAAAACCTATTTCGATTGCCATTGTAAAGGCTCTGTAAGCTATGTGCGCAAAGGCCTATTGAGAGAGAAGAGAGTCTGCAGCTGAGTGCATAGGCTAGAACTATTGTACCCTTCCCAAAGACTAATACAACAACAGTTCATGTGGATGTAGCTCCTATCCTGGGGGTGAACCACATTAAATCTTTTGCAGTGTGATTGTTTACGTGTTTTGCACTTGTCTGTTTGCTTACAAATGAATGCTTGAATTCTCATTTATCAATTGATATGTTAATTCTTTTATATGTATTCTCCATGGGAATGAGATGGGAATAATATGTTAAGTATTACATGAATGAATGAATGTTGAATGTGCAGTATTTCTGAGTTAACGAATGCATAAGTCATTTAGATAAGCACTTAAGTAGGAAAGTTCGTGCTGTGCGACTCCCTAGAAGCACAACACCGGGTGTGCGCAGAGTTGTGTATTTCATCCCGTCGCATAAGTTGTGAGACTGAATAATCTAAAGCAGTAGATGAATGAATAAGTACTAAGTAAAGTTTTCACGAGCGGTTAAATCCGAAGAGGAAGCGTATAAGTTAGTTGCGCTATCCTTTTGATTGAACCCTACCTGAACCGCGCAGTTTTTGGATGCGCTGGTTGTGCAAGCATCTTAGCTTGTAGAAGTGTTCAGCGCAACGAAGGCTATCGTCACGTAGTCTTCAGTCTGCAGTGCGAGCCCCGTAGCGCGCTGCGCAGTAGTTCTGTCTAAAAAACCCATCACGCAGCTGTGGAAACCTGATTCCGCAGCTCCCCCATAGCTCCACCTTAGGTGAAACCTCAGTTTGTTCGCAGGCTGTTTCCGAAAGGGCCGGTGAAAAGGGATTTTGTTTGTTCCTTGAAACCGCGAAGAACCTGGGTCTACATTGGAAACCTATAGAACAATTATATAATCCAACAAATGGTTCCATTGTTGCGCTAAGAATCCGTGATGAGTTGAAGTCATGATGTGCGACGAAGAAGAAGCTTCGTTGGGTATTGACGTTTGGCATCCAGACAAGAAATAAATCTGGGCTTGGTGTGACAAGACAGAAAGATATTTCGCAAGAAAATAAAATAGACACCCACATCTCTCTGATGTTCAGTGGTTGAATAAGTACCTGTGGAAAGACATTCATGAAATATTTTGGGCATCCTTTGGGAATGAGATACATGAGTGGTTTTCAAGGCTCGCAGAGCACAGAAACTATACCCCACGAGACGTACCGATCGAGTGGACACCAGAGCTCATTGAACGGCTCAAAGCAGTAGATATTCCATTCACACGAGCAGTCGACTTCTGGGTTGACAGTCCACTAAAAAGCTTCATGACGGAGTTCGCTGTGCACATGCTAAAGTCCTACAGCGCAACCGAAAGAGATTTTTTCAAGGGATTTAGAGGTAAGTATCTGAACAACCTTAGTTTATACATTAAAATGCTTTTAGCCGAGAAACGCGTTTTTAGAATGCAATGAAATTTTTGAATCTGTAATGGTCAATAGCATTTTTAGTGAGTTTGATGAAGAGACACATAATATGAGAAGTGGGAAAAGATATAAATATACGCCTAAGAATACTTCTAGTGGACATGGACTCCATGTAGACGTTGATTCACAAGCCGAACCTGATAGCCAAACCGCACCTCAATCTTCCACCTATTAGCCTATTACTCCGCATAATCCACCGATTGTGAACACCACGCCTCCCATCGCACAAAACCCCCATCTCGCGAATATCCCTAGCAATCAAAACATTCCACACAATACCACGTTTATTTTTTCCACTCAACAATCTGCGCAGAACCCTCCACCACCTTGAAGAAGCATGACTGAGGATATTAAGCTGTCAATATTCAAAGGAACGGGTCTAGAAGACCCTGATCAGCATTGGTTTCAATGTGAAGCCGTATGGAATGTTAAACAAGTCAAGGATGATGCTGTGAATCGAGCACAGCTCATCACCACCTTTAGAGACAAAGCCTTGCATTGGTTCATGAAATATTCTCAGGGACATAATAGAACCCTAGTAGAAATCAAGGTTGCACTCTTAGCAGAATTTAGGAAGCCAAAGTCAGAATCACAGTGTATAACAGAGTTAAAAGAGATCAAGCAAAAACCTAATGAGACAGTCTGGGAATTTGACTAGAAATTTAAGACACTGTTGGACCAAGTAAGCTTCATTATAGCACCGCAACAACACGAGGAATGGTTTATAGCCACGTTGTTGCCCCATATCAGACTGCCATTGACGCAGCAGAAAGTGGCTTCACAGGTAGAAACCTTGGAGATCGCAATGAAGTTAGAAGGTTCGCCTATTGGAGAAACTAGCATTGGGATGTCGCAGATTCAGACCCAGTTGGCTACCCTGGCACTACAATTACACGATATCAAGAAAGGAAAAAAGGAGAGACAAGAAGTCTAGTGTACAGGATGTAAGGGAGAAGGACACACTAAGGATCATTGTCCTTTGTTCCAGGAATTCCTTAACATGGGTGCACCAAACCCATTAAATCTAAACCAAGGGCCATGGTGTGAAATCTGCGGAACTAGAGGACATCGGCCAGAGGACTGCTACTTAATACAAAAATATGTAAGAACACCTAAAAACCTATATTGTAATTTATGTAAGTCAGTTAGGCATGATGAGTCCAACTGTCATGCATATGAACTCATGTTGGAAAGGAACAAAGATATCGAGCATGTGTATGGAGGAGTATACAGAGTCCAAGAAGAGACTCTGCAGAAACAAGATAATGCATAGCATGATCAGGGAGCATACAGAGGCCGCGAAGGATACTACGGGAGAGGAAGGAATAACGACCGAGCGCAAGGACGAGGACGAGGTCAAGTAATATGTTATAACTGTGGCCAGGCAGGTCATGTATCTAGAAATTGTACCAACCCATGCACTACGTGTAATTATTGTAAATCATTCGATCATGTTATTGAAGACTACCTAGTCTTAGTGGCAGAAATGCAGAAACGGAAGCGGTAAGATGCACCGAACCCAAACATTTAGTTGATCACACTAGAGAAGAGACCTGTGGATCCAAGTATTAATGTGGTGATGTGAAGTGGTGCTACGACAAGGAGAGATAGAGGAGTAGAAGCTTCAAGTTTTGGAGATTCTAACACTAAGCATACTCTTCTTGAAACAATATGGATAAGAAAAGCTACTGGGAAAGCACCTGCTTTCAACTTGGAGAAAAACAGATAAGTCTTTAAAGAAGCGTGGGACATCTTCAAAGAGTCAGCACCCAGGTCTCCAAGAATCTTGTTATGTAGTGAAATACCATATATAGAAGATATGTCGGTGGCTTACAACAAAATGAGCGTCGTAGCAGAGCCAGGCACCTTCGTTGCGCAGTTCCTGAGGAGCTGCATGAAGTTGCTGAAGAGCCTGGACGTTATAGCAGAGTTGCAAAAAATGTTAAATCAATACAAACCACAGAACGAGATAGAGACTACCGATAGCACAGTTCACCAGATCAAGAAACACAAAAGATCGGCCGCGAAATGAGGCTCAGTGCACAGATAGGAGACTATGAAATGGATGAGATCATCCTTGATCTGGGATCTAAAGTAAATGTTTTAACTAAACAGACATGGCAGCAGATGGGGAGACCAAAGCTGTTATGGTCACCTATCAAGTTGAGAATGGCCAACTAGGAGAAATTCATACCCTTTGGAAGGTTAGCTAACGCTATTGTTGACATTGATGGAGTGCAAAGTCACGCAAACTTTGAAGTTATCGAGATTTTGGATAATAGTCAACCTTATCTAGCACTATTGGGTATAGAATGGGCTATGGATAACCTCACCATCATAAAATTGAAGACAAATAATATGATATTCAAAGGAAAGCATCTCAGGGTCATCACACCATTGGACCTTTCAGACGAAGATAGATACAGTGAGCCGATTCAGGAAGAATCCGGAGCTCAAGACTTGGACCGCATTTACAAGATGACTGTGAACCAGGAAGACTATATTAATCCTACTGTGGATGGAACACTCAGCTGGAGATGTGACAGTGCTTGTATCTCAGACTCTGACGCAGGATTGGAGAACTGGCAAAGTCGTATGCACAAAGTATCAGCAAGGAGATGCATGCAACTTACAAAGTCACTACGCTGGATTGGAAAGGAGGTAAGCCCAATTCCCACCTATGATGGTTTATCTAATGTTTATTCCTTTATCAAAGAATATACTGTAGAAATTGTAGATGAGCATCGCTTACCAACACTAGACATGGCACTGTGCAAGACACCTACTAGATGGTGGGATGCGCACAAGCAGACATTGACCACATGGGATCAGTGCTGAATCAAGATGCAGATCAGATTTGCTGACAAGGTTACACTACCCTTTGAGAAATACAATGGACAGACAAATCCAAGGGATCATATTGAGATATGTTCACAAGCATGGAAGGAAAGACCACAGACAGAATGGGTTCATCTATTTGTACATACATTGGAGGAACATATTCCAAAGAAATGGTACCTGGATATGGAGTTACGTAGGGAAACTAAAGATTGGCCTACCCTGACAGCGAACTTCCAGAAGAGATTTAGTTTTGAAGACGAGAGTCCTACCATAAATGATGCTTTTCATATTATTAAGGAAAGAATATTCAGACCGGAATTTCTGTAAGAACCATAAAACTCATAAAACCCATTAAATAACAAAGAATATTAAATATGCATGCAGATCTGATCCAACACAGGAATCTCATCAAATGTTACATCTTATAAAATCCAGAAGCAACAAGAATAGCATGCATAGAAGATCTGACAAAGAAATGGATCTAATCAATAAATACAGAAAATATGCTATGAAAATCATACCTGGTTAGATGACCTAGGAGCTACCATTACCTTGACAGCTCCAGTAGTGCAACTGAAGGTGGGGGGACGACTCTCCACCCAAAAAACCCCCATCCAAAGGCTGAGGCCCCCGAGCCCCCTACAATTAACCCTATTCCATTGCTATCTTGCTTTCCGCTCCTCCAGAGCTCCTCTTCCAAGATGCCCAAAGACAAAAAGACCAAAAAAAGTCCCTCTCTTCACTTCTTCTCCTCCTTTTATCTCCTCCTTCTCCCAATTTCTTAATTTATTATTTAATGCAATTTTTTTTCCCTTATTTTCTTTCATATTCCCCATTATATTATTATCTTACATTATTTTATATTTATTATATTAAATATTCTCTATATTCGTATATGAGGGTTGTTACATACTCTCCCCCTTCAAGAAACTTCGTCCCGAAGTTATAATATTCAAGCAATAATTACAATATTTATTCAATCAATCAATCAAGTAAATACTAGAATATATAGGTAGCTAGTACTATTGTGAAGCTAAGAGATTTATATGTGTGACCACCACATAGAAGTCTCCAAAGCACACTAATACAATCAAACGCCCTATGTTACAACATGCTCTTAAGTAATTCCCTATGAGTCTAGTATGCAACCATAACAACAATTATGCATCATACATACAAAAGCATTAGATGATTATTGAATAATTAATAGTTGTGTATTTGTTTACTTCCTCTTTCCTTACTCACCCTCTCCTTGAGAATCATACCATCCGATCAACCTCCCTACACCTCCCCTTCAACTCCGGATGGTCCCACTCGCCATGGCACGGGCCCTCTACTATAACTTGTCCGTGGATCATACAGTAGGCATCAGAAGTTCCCCAGGAAGTTACCATGGCATTGCCACCTTCCCAACTTCTGGTAATAATACGGCCTCATCGGATTCTAACCGGAATCAGGGCCTCATCGGTACTAGCCAGCATCTGGTTCCCGGTACCCCGATCCTGATACTCCCGGTACCCCCAATCCTGATATCAGGATCATTATACCCCAGGCATATCGGAAGGCTAGCCTAAACATCCTCCACAGGACCCTCAAGGCACTAGACCCAGGCATCAGAAGTCCTTCTCCATAAACCTCCCTCCCGGTGAGTATGTCTCCAACCGTGGACTCTGGTCACATCAGAAGTTCTCCGGGAAGTATATGTGGCACTGCCACCTTCCCAACTTCTGGTACTAAAGTCAAGCGTTGTTGGCATAGAGCTAATTGTTGGGCTTGTCCCCCAGCCCATAATTTATTTATAGTAACCATTCTCATTCGTGGTTATGGGCTCCCACAAAATCATAGAATACTTAGCCTCATCAGGCTATCTAAGTGGATCACCTGGAACAACTGGCACTTGCCATAATGAATAATCATTGGTAACCATTTCTCAATATAATAATATCATGGATCAACCTTGAATCCTGTGCTGACAAGAATGTCTAGCCACCAGTTCATATTGCATTGCATTACATCATAAGCCATTGTCACGATAAGTCATGCCAAGTTTAACATCTGATGCATTTAGGTGATTTTTGCTACTATAATAACATAACTGGTCATGGTACTTTCATAATTTCACTAAGCATCTCATTAACATGTCATCATAAGCTGCCATTTTTCAACATTAGTACTATCAACATGGAGTAATAACCAACATAATCCATCATCATATCAAATATGCATTATGACAACCCACATAATCCATCATCATATCAAATATGTATTCTACGGGGAGCAATAAGGGTTAGCATGAAACAATAACATGTCATACCAAATATCTGATATATTCTCTTATTCTCCACTAATACATGATAGAGCTATAAAATACCATATTAAACCACAACATGATTTTATACCATTTATGTGCCAAGTGTCATTTATCCCTAGATGCCATGATAAAGCTATTAAAATGCTAAATTAATGTCATCACGAATTAATATCATTTTACGTTCCACACATCATCTATCTTGTAAAGCACCATAAAGTCTTGAAATAACATCAAGAAGTATCACATGCACAACTCATGGCTAGAAATGACAACATCAAATTTCACATGAATAATGCATGACCATGAAGGCATCACTCCAAAAACAACATGTTGAAACACCATATCATGTACCACATGACTTACATCTCAAGATGCCACAATTAAGCCTATAAATTACCAATTGAGTATCAAAAATCAACGCATCATGTGCCTTGTGTCCTATGCATCTAGAATCCATAATAAACTGAGTATCGACATGAAATATGCATCATGAAAATTGAGTAGCAGCGGGGGAAAATAAACTAAGTATCATCATGAATATGTAACATGTGTCCTCTAATTATTAGATCAAACAAAAGGTTCTTTTGGAATTGCACACTTCTCCAATAGGAGGAAATTTAGGGTTCTTAAAACTTACCATATGATCAAGAAAGATTTTTTCTAGGAAAGGCTTGAAACTAATTTCGAGAAATTTCTCATAGAATGTTTGGTTTTCTAATAGAACAAGGGAGAGACAATCAGGACAACAAGTCTACTACAAGCATTATCTATACCAAGTCAACATTGGGAAGAGGTCTCAATAGATTTTACCATAGGTCTACCAAATTCAGAAGGAAAGAGTGTCATCATGGTAGTAGTGGATTTACTCCCAAAATACGCCCATTTATTCTCTCATCAATAATAGTAGCTTGCAAACATTTAAATTGTTGTGTATTTTGAAATGATAAAGAGCGAGGGTGAATTTGTTTTTTTTTTTTTTTGTAATGAAACCCTTCTCTTACTTTATCTAAATCTTTTCCTTTGCTTGGCTAGTCATGTGTATTCTTAGTAGATTTTAGATTCCATGAATCCCAATTCTTTAATCGATGTTCTAATGCTTTGACTTTTTTGAAAGTATTCTTGTCATTTCTAGAGTTCCAAATATGTATACATGAAGGACTGGAATTGATTATTGCTCTAACATTTTAATATTCAATTTAGACTCTACATGTTAGTGTAATTCTTGTAGACTAGGTATTAACCCTCACCAACCATAACCCAACCACACCGATGGGAATACCTTACACTCTTTTAATTTCAAAATTACAATTGGTACTTACAATTACTTTTTTAACTATAACAAAAAAAATTAGTATCGTGGCAATGAATATCCTTCATATAACTTATTTTTCTTTTTTTTTCTCCTTGTTATGATTGTGAATGTAGTATACATGAACTTGTTTATGAAATGGAGAAAACATGACATCGTGCATGCCTACATCATATCGTATTCCATAGACGATAATATTTTCCATACACTGTCATCTTTTGATTTCATGGTAGGGCACGTGACAAGCGCTTATTGGTAAGGGAGATGCAATCCTTGGTGTATAAATTTCTATGAATTGATGTTTTCACGCTATGACAAAAACTGTGTAGGCTTCATTCAATACAATAGCCCCAAAACGGAAAAGGGCATGTTGGCAGGGGGAGCAATCTATGGAAATATATATAAAAATGAATTGATTTCAACAATTGGATTTACGTCAAGCAAAAGGCTGTGCCCAGGCCCCCGGCCCTCTGTGCAAAAGTAATATATATAAATGATAATATTCATAATATATATAATATGCCATTCCGAGGCTGACCATTCAATTATGTAAAGAAAAATGTAAAGTATGGACTTTTCTTTCGTGCAAATAGCTAAATTCAGCTAAATTGTTCACCCAACACGCTTCTTTAATTTAATTTATTCTTATAAACCAGCTTCCTCCTGTTTAGCTTCCTCTCTACCTTTGGAGACCACTATCATAATTTCTTTTACCCAGCTCGAAGTTACCTATCAGGGAGATTCATAATCAGTATTATATATGGATTTTACAAAGCCACCTACGGATAGAGTTAGTAATTAATGCAACATCATAAATAGATTGAGATCAAGATATAGCACAGAGGCAGAGCCAATTTATAAAGTAATTGATTCCGACCGGTTATAAAGCCACATAATCTGTTGATTCCGGGGGTGGGGACATATAAAGATATAGTGCCAGGCACAATAATAATTAAGGATGAGCAGTCTTGAACAATTATTAATTGTGAATCCCGCCGCATCTAGGGAAAAACTAAACTCAGTTTATTACAAAGATCCATCAGTTAGAAAGCCAGCAGCATTCAAAGTGCTTCCATATTCCTTTCATTTCAACACTTCACTTCCCAGGGCTACGGTTGAATAGTTACAGAGATCGTAAATAAGATATCTTATTGCTATTACAGTCTGGTAGGCTTCGTGGGTCTGGAAAAAGGAGGCCATCAAGCTATTTAAAATATTCTAAGCAATAATATGCTTAAGAGTCCTACCATAAACATATATGGTATATACAGGCAAGAGTTTCCAAATAGAAGCTACTCTGTTAAGTGCACTATTACAATTTAAAACTATTAATATGGGTTGACAATTACTTTAAATGTTAAACTTAAAATTAATACAGATCGACATGATCAAATACTAACTTTAAATATTGAACATACAATTAATATCGGATGACTGTACACATTACACCAGGTTTCAAAATGTGCCCAACATTATTTTGTCAGGCTTACTCGATTGCATTTTACAATTAATTTTTTTGTTAAGGAATTTTCATGGGAATCACTAAATTTTCTTCTTGGAATGGACTAGATCTGGATCTCTTCATAACCCTAAATAACTTTGTGAAGTATGATGCCTTTTGGTATTAGAAACCATCGCTTAAGATCTAATGCAAAAGCCAGAAAATGAATACCACTAACTGTAAACAAGAAGACAAATTAAATTTCAAAACGAGCAATCAGTTTCGCATGCACAGATTTGACCAAAGATAAGTGTTTTTATATTTTTAATGTTTGTAAATTGTATGTTGTTATGAACACTGTGCTTGAATGGAAAATTTTCGGGAGGAATCCAATTGAAGTCTATAAAATGAAGAAGGATAAGAATCTTATTAACATCCACTTAATTAAAACAGTAAAGGTTTGATAGAAGACATAATTATCTGTTTCTTTTCTAGGTAGTTATCCTCAGTAAACATTTAATGTTGTTTGCCCTAGGATAATTACCTAGAAAAAAAAATAGAGGACCCGAAATTGTATCAAAGACTATGATGAATAGGGTTGGAAATAAAAATCAACATATCTTTGGGGATCTAGATGGAATATACACACAAGAAATGCCTCAAAAGATACATTGTAAGGCATTCTGAAATCCCCACCTGATTTGAATTTTCTATTTCTACAGTATATGATTTATGGGTTACCTATCTACTACTTCCCTTTGTAAAGGGGAAAGGAAAACAAGGATAGTATTCCAGGAGAAGGGAAAACGTCAGTGAGGGGCAATCAATTTGTTCTTACCAGATCAGAAACAATACGTCTCTTTCAAAACAACTGTTAAAGCATGCTTAGTTCTAGCAGCTTCTTGATCTACCCATTCGCTCTGGAAAGATGGCCTGTTTAAGTGTGTTTATTGCTTTCCACATTGGGCACTCTGAACTGTTATACTCTATTTTTTTATAACTTTATAGCAATTTTTAATAGGCTAGGATTTTTTTTTGTCGAGGCCTTAGCTCGTGGTGCCTGTTCTAACAGCCCTTGTTATATAAAATGCATGTACTTTCATCCTGTATATTAATAGAATTATTATGCATTTTTTTTTTCAAAAAGAAACTTTTAAAATTCAAATAGGATAACTTATAATTGTGCACAAGATTTTTTTTTCAAGCAATAAGAAAGATAATGCAGAAGGAAAAGCCTTCCTGGTAATTCATGGTAATTCAACAAGATAAATATTAATGGATCCCCACCATTTAGGAAAGCATAAGAATATGTCATGTTCCTACAACAATCATGAGACCACAATCAATTCATTGAGCAAGTTGAGCATTGCATTCTTCGGACTATCAGATAAGGCAAGAGGATGTGTTATAACTGACATGCCATCATGTTAGCCGTTAGGGAAGATAAGGCATATTCAGAAGCATTGTTGGAGGAAAAGCAGTAGGCATGAGTGCGCTAGTGGTTGAGATACAGGTATATTGGCAATGCTCCGTTGTATGAGATGCCATAAACCTAATCTAACGGACACCATGAATTACACACTAGTAAGTAACGCATATAATGCACCAGAGAGATAAAACGCTCAATTGGTAGCTTGACAAAGCACACCCGTGGGTAGCCTATCCACGCTAAAATAATAATAATAAAAGAACAATCCTCCACATGGCGCGAGAGTCCTACATGCTTTGAGTAGGAACTCATGGCACATAGATGGAGATGCAAGCCCGTTCCAAAGTAAGAGAAAAATGAAAAATGCCAAAATTTTAATGAAAGTGATGTAATCACAGCAATGGCACCAATGAGTAATAGAAATAATGCAGTTGGATTCCTATCAGAAATGTGAAAATATTTAATATTTTCCCATTCACAGCATCCAAGATCATAGACAAGCTTGCAAGGACATGGCTTAGACAAAACACAATTAGCCAACGGCCAAAAGCATCTCATTCAATAAATTTAAGCTCTATGTGGAACGGTTTTCTTACCACAATCTCCATCTCCATACATTATTTATCTTGCCACTAAGATTCACTAGTAGAAACAGGCGTGGCATAGGCATAGGAAAAACCACAATGGTCAAAGGCCCAAGTGCCTTATCTCATACATTTCTTTCCCTGAAGGCCCAAGAAGCACCTGCGCATCCCGGAGATGAAGAAGAGCCTGTGCATTCAACAGGCAGAGGTCATGCACCATTTTATTTGATCTATATCAAGAATGCGTTGCTAGTTTGTTCTAATTTTATATTTGTTGTTGATGTTGCAGAACAATAGTTAGGCCTACGTACAGGAAGGTAGGTGGCATCCGGGGGGCACATACAGAAATGCATTTCTACGATTTAAATGTCTGGAAATGACCTATTGCAATTTAACTGAGCTTGCCTGAAATTTGTGTTTGTTGGTATATGATGAAGAGTGCGCCCAATATTCTGATGGGGAGATTCGAATTAGGATGCCTACTAGGGCAAGGGATGTTTGCCAAGGTATATCTTGCAAAAAACCTAGAGACTAGAGAGAGTGAAGAATGAAATTGTATTCAGATTTGTATCTGATAAAAGATATGCCAATATGGCAGCAAACCAGATAATCAAATCGCTGTGAGAGAAGGAAAATGGATTACGAAAGGAAAGAAACAAAGAGAAATTTCAAATCTTTGATGTTTAATATCTGAAGCATCATTTTTTTTTCATACAATACAATCCATTTTTTCTAATGGGAGAAATCCTAAAAATAATTGAATTTAAACATTCATGACAGATGTTTCATCTTCACAAATTACATCTAGATTTTTCTTAGTGACAATGAAAACAAATGCTTTTACTGTAGTTGTAGATTTCAAATCTTTCATGCTTATGTCTGCAAAAAATTAAAATCATTTTCAGAAATGCTTCTTGTTCTATGAAAGAAAAGCATCAAAGGAACCAAATGCTTCTTGTTGTAATGAAAGAAAAGCATCAAAGGAACCAAGCTCACTGTCTTCAGAGAGGCTAAAAGTTGTAAGGTTTGGAAAATTAGCCGACCTTTTTTTTTTTATAAATCCAAATTAGGTAAAAACTATTGAATACCATAAATGAAAGGTCATACGTTTGATGATATATAATATATAAATCCAACCGAAAGCAACATAAATCTAATCGATTTCGTGGTAGCAATATATGTAGAGTTTTCAATATCAAAACAAAAGATATATAAACCAAAATAGCAAAACTAAATGGAGATCTGCGCCTGGCATCAACACAGAAAAGGTATAACCCGTGGATATTAATCCTACTGATCTGAAGCATAAATTCAACACATAAACTGAAATAAACTAAAGAATATCGATCCGTTCGATCAAAAATGCAGAACGCATTCAAACAAGGAAACAAAGAAATTGCTGAAGATTGATTTCCATCTATCAATATGCAGAATGCTGGCATAAACATATACTGAAAACAGAGATCAAAAGCTAGCATAAATATATACTGAAACAGAGATCGGTGCAAAAAGATAAAAACATGATACTATACAGGGATTTGGCTCTGTGAGCCATCCCTTCCCAACTCCTAGGGTCCACCCCCAACCACTACCATGAGCCCATTAACCTGAATCTTTAAATTTTACAGAGATTTAGGGTTTTTTTTTTTTTTTACAACCTAGTAGTTCTAGATTTGACATAAGCACCTTATTGATTTTGATTAACTGGAAAAAAATCCCATAGGTCTTGAGGGTTTGAACTTAGCTCTGATACCAAATGTAAGAACCATAAAACTCATAAAACCCATTAAATAACAAAGAATATTAAATATGCATGCAGATCTGATCCAACACAGGAATATCATAAAATGTTACATCTTATAAAATCCAGAAGCAACAAGAACAGCATGCATAGAAGATCTGACAAAGAAATGGATCTAATCAATAAATACAGAAAATATGCTATGAAAATCATACCTGGTTAGATGACCTAGGAGCTACCATTACCTTGACAAGTCCAGTAGTGCAACTGAAGGTGGGGGGATGAATCTCCACCCAACCAACCCCCAGCCAAAGGCTGAGGCCCCCGAGCCCCCAACAATTAACCCTATGCTAGTGCTATCTTGCTTTCCTCTCCTCCAGAGCTCCTCTTCCAAGATGCCCAAAGACAAAAAGACCAAAAAAAGTCCCTCTCTTCACTTCTCCTCCTTTTATCTCCTCCTTCTCCCAATTTCTTAATTTCTTATTTAATGCAATTTGTTTTCCCTTATTTTCTTTCATATTCCCCATTATATTATTATCTTGCATTATTTTATATTTATTATATTAAATATTCTCTATATTCATATATGAGGGTTGTCACAATTTCCACATATAAACATGACATTAGAGGAATTCTTTGGAGCTGACAGCGTACCTGCAATCCTACAGCCAAAATGGAAGGAACAAGTAGAGCATGCCATGGAATGTTATAACCTAGTTGAAGAGGTTGAAGATAAAGAAGGAAGTGATGAGGAGGATCCGTGCAACATAAACATACACGAGTCAGAAGGAGCGCGTGATGTAGAGGGACCTCTGTTGGAAATTCCAGACATGAGTGGACCTGTGAAAATGAGGAAAGTGAACATTGGTACCAGCGAAGAGCTGAAGTTTGCAAGTATTGGGGGCTACTGGGATGATCAGATGGTCGCGGCGATCACAGACCTATTACATGAGTATCAGGATGTATTCCCAACAAAGTTTACAGAAATTAAGGGCATTTGGGAGACTTAGGTGTGATGAAGATACCTCTTAAGCCAGGCGCGAAGCCTGTTAAGCAGAGGCCCTATAGACTGAATCTGCGACACAAAGAACGAGTCAGGGCAGAACTTGATAAGATGCTCGACACGGGGCTCATCGAGCCGGTCGAAGAATCTGAGTGGATAAGCCCTATGGTTGTCCAAGACAAAAAGACAAAAGGCGATATCAGGATCTGCGTGGAACTCAGAAAATTAAACGATGCTTCGATGCATGACCCATTTCCTACTCCCTTCACTGATGAGGTGCTCGATAATGTTGGAGGAAATTAGGCATATTCCTTTACTAACGGATTTTCAGGTTATCGTCAGATAAGAATTGATCCCACAGATAGACATAAGACCACTTTTTCCACGGAATGGGGGTCATTCCAGTATACGGTGATGCTGTTTGGTCTGAAGAACGCGCCTGCCATATTTTCTAGAGTTGTGGTCGCAGCATTTAAAGATTTCATGCATAAGTTTTTAGAAGCTTATTTTCATGATTGGACAGTATTTGAGTTGTTGAAGGACCATTGTGCAAACCTCATATTGATGCTAGAAAAGTGCAGACAACATCAAATGTCATTAAACCTGAAGAAGTGTTTCTATTGTGTACCCTATGGAATTCTGTTGGGACACATTGTGTGCAAACAGGGCTTGATGATTGAACCTGCAAAGATCGCAGTTATTGTAAATTTGCCAACACCAAATTCGGTAAAGTAGTTGCACACCACATTGGGGCATACGGGTTACTACAGGAAGTTTATAAAAGGTTATGCGCAGATAAACGCATCCATGGAGAAGCTATTAAAGAAAGATGTGTTGTTCATCTAGAACGCAAAATGTGAGCAAGGCTTTGACACATTAAAAGAAAAAATGGTAACTGCGCCGATCCTAGTTTTTCCATACTCGAAGAAGCCATTTCATGTCCATGTTGATGCCTCGTGTATAGCATTGGGCATTGTTTTAGCACAACCAGGAGAGGGACGTATTGACCATCCCATTGGATTTTCGAGCAGGAAGCTCTCGTTTGCTGAGAAGAATTATACAACCACTAAGAGAGAAGGCCTCGCTATGGTCTACGCAATGCAGAAATTCAGGCACTACTTGCTTGGTGTGCACTTCTCTATGTTCATTGACCATTCTGCTTTGAAATACCTAGTCAACAAGCCAGTGTTAGGGGGGCGAATCTACAGATGGTTATTACTCTTTGAGGAGTATGAATTTTAAATAGTGGTTAAGCCTGGCAGATTGAACTTAGGACCTGATCATCTGTCAAGGATCGAGTCAGGAGAAGAACCTACGAACCTCGAAGACAATCTTCCTAATGCGCAATTGTTTTCTATTCAGATTGCTAATGACTACTATAAATATATCATAGACTTCTTGACTACTGGGTTGTCACCCATAGAGTTTACTACGCAGCAGAAGAAGCAACTAGTAGTAAGAGCAGCAGACTTCACCATAATTGCAAGTCAGTTATATAAATTGGGACCAGATGAAGTGTTGCGCAGGTGTGTGTTAGAGCATGAGAAACCAATTGTCCTGGAAGATGCACATTCAGTATCAGCAAGAGGTCACTACGTAAAATGAGCAACCGCGCAGAAGATATTGCGCGGAGGATTATGGTGGCCTACTATTCACAAAGATGCAAAGGAACATTGCCAGAGTTGCAATGTCTATCAGAGGATAGGAAGGCCATCGCGAAGAGACGAGATGCCATTGAATCCACAATTGACATTACAGGCATTTGTGAAATGGGCCATTGATTTTGTGGGACCTATAAACCCACCGGGAAAGAGAACTCGTGCAAGGTACATTATTACTGCAACTAACTACCTCACCATATGGGCATAAGCGAAGCTAGTGAAGGACTGTTGCGCAGTTACTGCCGCGCAGTTCATTTTTGACAACATCCTTACCAGGTTTGGATGCCTAAATATTTTGATGAGTGATCAAGGCACTCACTCTCTAAACAAAACTATTTAGGCATTAACAGAGGAGTTCCACATTCATCATCAATGAAGTATGCCATATCATCTGCAAGAAAATGGAATTGTTGAAGCATTCAATAAGGTACTGGAGAATGCGCTAACTAAGGTATGCAATGTGAATAGGGATGACTGGGACCTACGTATTCTAGCCGTTTTATGGGCATATAGAACTACTATCAAAAATTTGATGGGCCACACACCTTTTAGGCTGGCATATGGACAAGAAACAATAATGGCAATGGAGTACATTGCTCCTAGCTTAAGAATAGCTTCCTTCACAGGCATGGAAGATCGCAATGCATTAGAAGAAAGGATTCTATACTTGGTTGGTATGGAATAGGATCACTTCATTGCAAGCTTTCACCAACAAGTGCAGAAGGAAAGAGAAAAAGCATGGCATGATCGCCACATCAAAAACAAGTCTTTCTGGGTAGGTGATCTAGTCCTCCTGTATGATAGCAAGTTCATGAAGTTTCCTGGAAAGTTTAAGATGCATTGGCTTGGCCCATTTACTGTTTTACATGTTACTAATGGTGGAGCAGCTCAGTTAGCCACATTAGAAGGAGATAGCTTTCCCGGTCTAGTCAATGGAAGCAGACTAAAACCCTATCGTGATAGTCCTGCTTTGCAGAACCCTTGATGATTAGAAAGAAAGGAAATTTCTAAGTGGCAAGTACAGTTGAAATTGGGAACTAGAAAGGGGAAAGAGTCTGTACGCAAAGTGTGATGAAGAAATTGTATATACCGCGCAACACTTGTTAAGAAGTGAAGCTACACCAAAAAAAAATGAAAAAAGAAAAAGAAAAAGAAGACCCACGCATTTGCGAAGTTCAAAATGCAACTGCGACGATCAAGTTGAACAAGGAAAGAGGATAAGTTCAAAAACTGGAAGTTAGGCACCGCGAAGTAACTACGCAGGAGTAGTGATTACCGCCGCACAGTTCGACCCAACACTCCAAAAAGTAGCCGTTAGAATGTCGTTCGAATTTGTCTCCGTTATACAGTGCTTTTACCAGTGACTGCTTCAATATTTAACCAATAAATAGACGTTCTGAATGAATTAATGAAGGAAAAGACCAAAATATTCACCGTATTTGGCTAACGGATATCGCATTTAATGCTTATCTAGACGTTGAGGGGCGCAGACGAGGCTAGCTGCGCCAATAAATACTGTTGCATTTGGACTCGCGGGAGTTACTGAAACCCTTGAATTTTCTTGCAAGCACTACTTATGATTGTTTACAGCAAGTTATTAGAGAGCCTGTTGTTTTTCCTAGATCCGTCCAGTGAATGTCTGAGAGATCTTCTATAGAAGGAAGAGTTCACGGTATAGGAGACTGTGAAGGTGTTTAAATACGAGGGAATTGAAGGGTTGATGAGAACCCCCATCAAGAAAGTTGTAATAGAACAGGGTCAGGCTTCCCGAATATCACCAAGACACCCTGTAGCTATGGAAGACAAAGGCAAAGGACCAGTAGCACCGAAGATGAAGCAACAAAATATGAGTTCCACAGTGCCACAAGCTCCGCTGGCCAACAAAAAAATACCTTTGAAGCTAACCCTTGAATACATCTGTCCACGTGCACAGGATGCACCAGCCATTAAGCTATTGAAGAACGCCAAGTATGAAATTCCGCTCTCACTTATATCAAACCATGTCGAGTTGGACACAAATCTACTAGGTAAAATCTTGGAATGTAAGTGGGAGGACTACGATTTGCTTCAGATGCAGAAGGATCCCAATGAACCTCGGTTTCCATAGTTCTACCCTGACTAGTACATGTCCTCGATGAAAGACTTGAAAGTAAACCTTGCCTTGGTCGCAGAAAGTTGGTTCTCTGGAGTAGTCTAGTCAGGACTGCTCAACTTGTTGAGACTTCTGCACTTTGATAGATCGCCGGAGTTGAATGCGGTGGTGTGAACTCTGATGTCACACATGAACCAGGGATATCTTTGGCTAGATCACAGTATATAACTGAACATTGACTTGATCCACTGGATCACTGGATTAATCAAAAGAGGCAAAGATCCAAAGCAGTTTTTCCAAGGAAAGAATAGGGACAAAGAGGTCGTCACAAAGATGAAGAAATATGCACCTGCTGTGAAAGGGAAGAGAGGCTTCCAAACTGAGGACATAGACGATAGGGCTACGTGCTTTGTCACATAACTCCTAGCAGGAAATATCCTCAGGAAATCAAGACTATTAGAAGTACCTGATGGTGTAACGCTACTCAGGGCAAAGGTCATAGAAGGAGGCAGATTCAACTGGTGTCAATACCTGTTGAACGAGTTCTTGGAGGAACTGAATGATACACATGAACATGGCGGTAATTTGCATTTCACGTGGTTAATAGTTTTGATCGCATTCGTAGGATGGAAGGACCCGAAGGAGTAAGTTGTCATAATAACCGACAGTAGTGATTGCAGAGGAGCCCGTTATACCAACCTTTGGGTGAACTTGAACTCACAAAGATAGCACGTGACAGCTGAAGTATTCCATACTTATTATGAGCAGCTACGCAAGGCCATTATCGTCATGCCGCACATAATAAAAGAGGTAATGAGTAAGTACATTCACACTGTAAATTTTTATGTTGTCATGCGTTGTATTCACATTACAGCCAAGGCACAGACAAAGAACCTTGAATGGTTCGCAGGAAGATACCATATGAATGAAGAGGATATTGATAACATCATGAAGGAATGGCCTTCTGAATTTCAAGTTGATATCCAAAGTGACTCTGGCAAGGAAAACCCCATTCCATGTCCCATTATTGAAGAAAAAGAGACGGGAAAAAGGAAGGAAGCTGAGAGCCCTGTACAACTGAAGGTGCAGAGGAAGAAGCAGAAAGTTTTTAAAGGCCAATTAGATGCAATACTTCATGATGATGATTTTGACATGATCACCTCGAAGGTTACGGAACAGATGGAAGACCTGATGACTGAAAAAGATAAAAAGAATGAGGCCATCCAACAAAGTCTGCAGAAGAATCTGGTCACGCTGCAAGGAATTACATAAAAGATTGAAGAAGTATAGAAAAGATTACCCTTGCCGTGGGACTCAGATTCTGAAGGGAAGTCAAGAGGCACTTTGCAGAAGAAGACACCGCAGCTAGCCCTGACCATACATGCGAAGCCCCGCATTGTCCATCCTGATCCCTTAAGTGTAAGGCTGCCACTGTCAGAACAATTAATCTTGGGTACGTAGGCCCTAGAGCACATGGACCTTGACCTTGTGAAGATACCACTACCCGGATTACACAATCTGCATCTACATGTTGTTGAGGAGATTCATGAGCGAAGTATAGATGCTATGAAACAGTACGCTGAGTTGTAAGAAAACTCTAAGCAGTTGGAAGAATCTAGCACGCTGGGGTGAGTGTACAGTCCACCTACATATCATATAAAATTGGGGTACAAACACGGCTGAAACAATATCATCTATGAGACTGGAAGATTTGTCTCCACAACCAACAATCTCCCACTTGGAGACTGATCACAGTAACTCCACCGCTGCTATACTTGATGGACCTTGGACTTGGCAACTTTTGCCTCTTCACCTTCATGCTAGAAGGCCAACTGAAACCGAGCAGGAACTCAGTTTCTCTTTGGTCACCACCTTTGTGAACATGTCTGCAGGATTCTGGCTAGTATGTATCTTTTCCAGCTTCAACAGTTCATCTTCCAGAACAGAGCGTATGAAATAGTACTTGAGCTATATGTGTTTATTCCTGGAATGGAATGCTGAGTTCTTTGCAAGATGAATGGCACTCTGGTTGTCACTATACAACCTGATATCCTTCTGCTTCTTACCCAATTCCTCCATAAACCTCTGCAACCAAATCATCTCTTTACTAGCCTCTGTAACAGCAACATACTCTGCTTCCGTTGTTGAAAGTGCAACAACCTTCTGCAGTCTCGAGATCCAGCTTATTGTTGTTCCACCTACAATAAACACATACCCTGTGGTGCTCATCCTGCTATCCTTGTCACCTGCCATATCTGCATCAACATATCCCTGTAGAACAGTGTTTGAACCTCCAAAACATAATGCCTGAGTGGTAGTACCTCTCAAATACCTGAGAATCCACTGTACTTCCTTCCAATGTTCTTTACCTGGATTATTCATATATCTGCTCACAACTCCCACTGCATGTGCAATATCTGGTCTTGTGCACACCATAGCATACATCAAGCTGCCAACTGTTGATTGATAGGGAATCTTGGACATGTAATTAGTCTCTTCCTGTGTCTTGGGACACATTTCTTTACTTAGACTGAAATGGTTGGCCAAAGATGTACTAACTGGTTTTTCATTCTGCATTCTGAACCTCTCCAACACCTTTTGTATGTACTCACTCTGAGACAATGTCAATTTGTAATTTTTCCTGTCTCTCGTTATTCTCATACCAAGGATTTGCTTTGCAGCACCCAAATCCTTCATCGCAAATGAATTAGTTGGCTTCCTTTTGAGTACATTTATATCCTGCATGTTAGACCCTGCAACAAGCATGTCATCCACATACAACAACAAGATAATATATGTTCCATTATCTAGTTTCTTAAAATAAACACAATGGTCATAATGACATCTACTATAACCTTGTTCTGTCATAAACCTGTCAAATTTTAAATACCACTTCCTTGGAGCTTGCTTCAAGCCATACAAACTCTTTTTCAACCTGCATACCAAGTTCTCCTTACCTTTGACCTCATACCCTTGTGGCTGCTGCATATATATCTCTTCCTCCAAATCCCCATGGAGAAAGGTTGTTTTTACATCTAATTGTTCAAGATGCAAATCTTATACCGCCACTAGACTTAAGATAGTCCTAATTGAAGTCATCTTAACAACATGAGAAAATATTTCATCAAAATCTATACCTTTCTTCTGTGCAAACCCCTTTACAACAAGTCTGGGCTTGTACCACTTCTTGCCTCCTTCTTCTTCCTTCAACTTGTAAATCCATTTGTTCTGCAATGCTCTTTTACCAGTACGTAAGTGAACCAGATCCCAAGTCTAGTTTCCTACCAATGATTCCATCTCCTCATTCATGCCTTGCTCCCACTTCTTTCTAGTTTCCACCTGCATTGCTTCTTCATAACATTTTGGTTCACTAGCATCAGTCATCAACAAATAATACATTGAAGGAGAGTATCATTCAGGGAGTCTACTTAACCTGGTAGATCTTCTTACAGTTGCAGGAGTTTCAGGTACTTGCTGCTATTCTTGATTTTCGGACACCTTTGGAACTTCATTTTCTTCAATTTCATCAAGTACTGTGTACTCTGTGTTTTCCTTTTCCTGTTTCTTTCCCTGTAACTGATCTTTATACATGACCTTTTCATTGAATATTACATCTCTACTCCTGATAAAATTTTTATTTTCATAATCCCATAAACGATAACCAAATTCATCAACCCCATATCCAATAAAGGTACATTTCTTGGATTTAGCTTCAAGCTTTGTTCTATTTTCTTTATCAATATGGACAAATGTTTCACAACCAAACGTTCTCAGAAATGAGTAGTTTACCTTTTTATCTGTCCATGCCTCCTATGGAATACCACCATCCAAAGCACTTGAAGGTCCTATGTTTATTAAAGAAACAACAATATTTATAGCATCCACCCAAAACTATAAGGGCAACCCTGCATGCAGTCTCATACACCTTGCACGCTCCATGATCGTTTTGTTCATCCTTTTTGACACACCATTTTCTTATGGTGTTCTTGGGACTGTCTTCTCTCTACGAATCCCATGGTATGAACAATAACTATTAAACTCCTTGCCGTATTATTCACCTCCATTATTAGATCTGAGACACTTCAACCTTTTCCCTGTCTCATTCTCAACCAAAGCTTTCCACTTCTTAAAAGTAGCAAACACATCAGATTTATGTTTAATGCAATAAACCCAAGTTTTTCTAGTTGCATCATCAATAAATGTAACATAATAATGAGAGCCACCAAGAGATTATACCTGAGCTGGTCCCCATACATCTGTATGCACTAGCTCCAACTTTTCATTCTTCTTCTGTTTCCCAACCCTGAGAAATCTGACTCTCTTCTATTTTCCATAAACACAGTTTTCACAGAATTCCAAACTTACCTGCTTCAAATCTGGCAGCAACTTCCTTGAGTGGAGAATCTGCATCCCCTTCCCACTCATGTGGCCAAGCCTATGGTTCCACAATGTTGTATCTGTTCCTGTGGAAGTTAAAGAGATAGAATGGTCTTTATTATGAGGACATAAATACAACATACCTATCCCGTCTCCTTTTGCTATCACCATTGATCCTTTAGTGATCTTCCACCACTTTTCTCCAAATGTAGATAGATAGCCGCCATCTCCCAACTGCCCTGTTGAGATTAGATTTCTTTTCATAGCAGGAATATGCCTAACATCTTTCAATAGCCAGTTAATTCCATTCTTAACTTTTATCCATACCTTACCCATTCCAACAATTTTACATGGCTCATCATCACCCAATAAAACATGTCCAAAATCGCTAAGAACATACTCATGAAAGTATTTCCTATGGGGTGTAGCATGACATGAAGTTCCTGAATCTACTACCCAATAATCACTAGTATTATCTAATGCAAGAATCAAAGCATCTTGTAACACATCACCTGCTACATTTGCTTCCTGGGTAGTTTCCTTCTGTGCATCTCCTTTCTTCTTTAGAGATCTGCAGTCTTTCTTCAGATGTCCTTTCTTTCCACAGTTCCAGCACTCTATTTTTCCCAGTCTAGACTTGGATCTGCCTTTTTTAGACTTGCCACGATTACCTTGGCTCTTTCCTCTCTCCTTTTGTCTTCCCCTGCTCTCCATGGTCAATGCATTACCTGATGTCTCATCTGCGCTTTTTCTTCGCATTTCCTCGCTAAGAATAACACCAATAACATCATCAAATTTCAAGGTATTTGAACCAGAGACAGAGTTACTTACAGCCATGACCAAGCTATTCCAGCTTTCTGGAAATGAACACAAGATTAAAAGAGCCCTAACCTCATCATCAAAGTTCACACTTACAGAACTTAGTTGATTTGTAACCGTATTAAACTCATTTAAATGATCAGTAATAGATCCACCTTCAGACATCTTCATATTAAATAAAGGCTTCATTAGAAATACCTTGTTGGAGGCTGAGGGTTTTTCATACAGCTTACCCAGTGCACTCATCAAACCCTCTGTTGTCATTTCTTTTGAGATATTGAAAGCCACCGATGAAGTGAGGCTCAGTCGTATTATTCCCAAAGCCTTTCTGTCAAGAAACTCACATTCTTCGTCCTTCATGGCCGCTGGCTTCTTTGCTCTTCCTCCCTACGATAGGAATAGATCCTTCTGGTATAGATAGTCCTCCATTTGCATCTTCCATAACTAGAAGTTTGTCCGTTAAAATTCTCGACCTTAAACTTTCCTTCTTTCGCCATTGCTCCCACTCAAACCAGAAACCCTAGCTTCCTGCGGGTTTATCTGCCAAATAGAACTTCGGCTCTGATACCAATTGTTAGAAAAATAGGATCGCAGAGTAATAACAATAAACAGAAATGCAAATATAATCACACACACATTACAAGAGAGACACAGATATGTTGTGGTTCACCCAACTTGGGCTACGTCCACACTGAAGTTGCTAGTCCTTATTATTATTTCGTCCAGCAAAGTGAAGGGATACAACCTGCAGCACAATCGTTGCACTTCCTCTTCACTGTTTCACAGTCTCTCTCCTAATCTCAGAGATCTTTACAATGCATAAAACCTAATACATCTTGCCGTAGACGTATTACAAAGTCTTTCTTTTATAAGGGAAATACAATAGGAAAATACCACGGGATACCCAAAACCATGGGCCCACAAAATAGCTGGCGAAAACAGCCCCAAAAATTTTCCTTGGGGGCTACGCCCCTAAACCCCCTGCCAGGGGACCACTGGCCCCCAGCCAAGGGGGATGGTCCCCCCTGGAACCCCACTGGGGTGAGTGTACAGTCCACCTACATATCATATAAAACTGGCGTACAAACACGGCTGAAACAATATCATCTATGAGACTGGAAGATCTGGCTCCACAACCAACAAGGGCTATGGAATTGCAAGATGAGCATGATCGACAAAAGAGATTAGAGTCCACGATCACTGTATTAGCTGAGGAGATATCAGAATGTGACGTACAGCTAGACCCATCGGACATTTTCGTTAAGATCGGCGAGGTGGTTAACGATCTTAAGGCGGAGATGAGAGATATGGAGATCAGCCACGCAGCTAATATTTTTCCCTTGGAGGCGCAGACTCAGCCGAAGACTCCACCCGATCAACAATAGTTAAGATCAAAAGAAGAGAAGGCTGCAGCAGAAATTATAGCCATTGAGGTGGCTAAGTGTCAAAATATGTTAGATGAGGCGAGAAAGGAATTCACTGCCCTCGAAGAGGATCCATAGTTGCTGGCAATCAAGAACACTGTGAAGGATAAGCAAGCAGCATTAGAACTGTTGGATGTAGAAGTCAAAACCTTCCTACCAAGAGAAAGACTCTAGAGGTACCGGGAAGTCAGTAAGCTGAAAAAGGAAGTCCAAGCATTAAGAGAAAGAGAGACTGAAATGGGGGATAAATCACATCCCTTGCAAGAGGAATCCCACATGATCTCGCGGGAGATCGAGGAGAAGTTAAAGGAGCTGTACGAATATCAAGAACAGGTGGAAGGACAAACCGATGATGATATAACACCTGAAATGTTGGAAACCATCAGGCAAGTCGAGAAAGATACTAAGGAAATAGTTGCAAAGCTAAGTGCAACCTATCAGGAGTTTGCTGTGAAGTTAGCTCTGCAGGAGGATGAGCAGATCGTACAAGCTGAAGTAGAAAGTGGCTCAGGGACAAGCCACATGTAAGAGTTAGGGGCCTGTTGGGCCTGGCCCAAGTGGGGCAATTTTGTGCAAGAAAATTTTTGGAACTACGGTGTTAAGCGCAGTTCAGTTGAAGGATTTTTGGATAGGTCAGTTGGGATGCTGCGAAGTGGAGTGCAGCGTAGCGTCGGAAGAGCTGTGAAGTATAGTGTTGTGAGGAAACAATGCTGCGATGAGCCCGATCTACATAGATCCGGCAAGGAAGAAGGTTGGATGGAAGATGGAAAATATTCCGGTTAGACCATCGGTGGTCTATTTTTGGTAAAGATGCTCCATGATTACCAAGTGGCGGGTAAGAAGCAATGCAGAAGGAAAGCGATTGGTTGCACATGTAAAGAAGCACTACACAAACCATTTGCATAAGGCCGTTAGAGGAAGAACGACTCGGTGAAAGCGACCTGTTGGCGTGCGCGCGACAGGGAGGCTGATAGCGACGTGAGCATGCATTGAGGGAGGCCATGATGAAAGATTCCCTACCAAAAACCAGCAAGTCCAGTTAGCTGAAAACCGTGATAGTTTTGTAAACCTTAGGGTTTTTGCCTACATATTGTAAAGACATGACCTACGGGCATGATCTATAAATAAGGCATATTTTGTATGGGAAAGGGTTAATCTTCATTGTTGATCTCTCGAGTTGTTATTATTTTGGTTAATATCTAGAGTTGGGTTTGTATCTCATTGTATAATCTTGAGCAAAACCTTTTCGATTGCCATTGTAAAGGCTCTGCAAGCTGTGTGCGCAGAGGCCTATTGAGAGAGAAGAGAGTCTGTAGCTGAGTGTGCAGACTGGAACTATTGTACCCTTCCCAAAGACTAATACAACAACAGTTCCTGTGGATGTAGCTCCCATTTCGGGGGTGAACCATGTTAAATATTGTGCAGTGTGATTGTTTACGTGTTTTGCACTTGTCTGTTTGCTTATAAATGAATGCTTGAATTCTCATTTATTAGTTGATATGTTAATTCTTTTATATGTATTCGCCATGGGACTGAGATGGGAATAATATGTTAAGTATTACATGAATGAATGAATGTTGAATGTGCAATATTTCTGAGTTAACGAATGTATAAGTCATTTAGATAAGCACTTAAGTAGGAAAGTTTGCGCCGTGTGACTCCCTAGAAGCACAGCATCGGGTTTGCGCAAAGCTGTGTATTGCATCCTGTAGCATAAGTCATGATACTGAATAATCTAAATTAGTAGATGAATGAATAAGTAGTAAGTAAAGTCTTCACGAGCGGTTAAGTCCAAAGAGGAAGCATATAAGTCAGTTGCACTATCCTATTGATTGAACCCTACCCAAACCGTGCAGTTTTTGGATGAGTTGGTTGTGTAAGCATCTTAGCTTGTAGAAGTGTTGACCGCGACGAAGGCTATTGCCGCACAGTCTTCAGCCCGCAGCACGAGCCCTGTAGCGCGCTGTGCAGTAGTTCTATATGAACAACTCATTAGGCTGTTGCCGAAAGGGTTGGTGAAAAGGGGTTTTGTTGGTTCCTTGAAACTACGAAGAACCTAGGTCTACATTGGAAACCTCTAGAACAATTATATAAGCCAATAGTCCTATTGTTTCTTCATCCTAGCAATCCCCTATAGAATCGAACTTTGGTTCATTCTCAGTACCAATGTTGATCTTTCTAGTCTTCACATGACTACTAAGTTCTGGAATTTCTAAGTCAGGTCCTTCTATTTCGTGTTTTCCTTCAGACTCAGGTGTTTTTACATCGTGTGGATCTTCATCTTTGTCTTCATCTAATGCGATGTTGTAACATTCCAGTGCATGCTCTAACTATATTTCCCAATCTGGTTGTTCATACACAGGTAACAGTGCATCATTGAATACCTTATGTTTGATTATCTGCAAAGCCTCGTGAATACTTGGAAAACCATCCTCAAAACTGAAAGTCACTTGGAAGTTCTTTGTCATTCTGGACCATTCTATCGTTCCTCTATGAAATTCTATCTCTGTGTACCAATTCTTTGGAATCTACTCCAATGTGTGCACAAACAGGTGAACCCACTCTGTTTGCGGTCTATGTATCCATAATTTCAAACAAAGATCTATGTGATCTCTAGGATCAGTCTGTCCACTATATTTTACTTGCACAATATCAGTTTGTTCTGTAAATCTGATCTCCATCATGTTCTTACATTCTTCCCATGTGATCAGGTTCTGCTTATGTGCAACCCACCATCTAGCAGGTGTAGTGCGCAGTGTTGTATCTAACGCTACTAACTTATATTTATCTGAGACTGACGCAAGATATTCCTGAAGGAATGTGTGGATATTACTCAACCCATCATATGTAGGGATTGAACTTACCTCTGTTCCGATCCAGCGCAGTGACTTAGTGAGCTTCGCACATCGTCTTGCTGATACTTCATGCATTCGGCTCTGCCAATTCTCCAATCCTGTGTCTGACTCTTATATGCAAGAACTGTATCCTCTCCAATTCAATGTACCATCGTCAGTAGGATTGATGTAGTCGGCGTGATTCACTGTCATCTTGTATATATTATCAAGGTCTTGAGTTCTGCATTTCTGTCGTACTAGTTCAACATATCTGGGTCCTTGTGTAGGATCCAAGGGTGCGATGACCCTGATATCTGGTCCTTCAAATTGATAATCGTGAGGTTATCAATTTCCCAATCTATTCAAAGTAGTGCAGGATATGGATTTCTATCATCTATGATCTCAATAACTTCGAAGTCTACTTTACTTCGCACGCCATCAATGTCAACAAGGACATTCGGTAATATCCCAAAAGGTAGAACCTTTTGCTGATTAGCTAGTCTCAACTGTATCAGTGGCCATGATAACTTCAAATTTCCCATATGTTCCCATGTATTCTTTGTCAAGACATTCACCTCTAAGCCTAAGTCAAGAATTATCTAGTCCATTTCAAAGTCCCTAATCTGTGCACTTAATCTCATTTCTCTTCTGGTCATTCTATGACTCTTGATATGGTGAACTACGCTATGTGCTTCGTTTATGGCATTATGTTGCTCGTAATGACTGAATAGAATTTGTAGTTCTGCTAAGGAATTTCCATGCTTTAACAACTTCATGCAGCTCTGTAAGAACTACGCAACATGAATTATGGGTTTTTTTGTAGTGCGTGATCCATCATATGAAATTGGCATATCAATCACAGGCGCTAGTTCACTTCACAGTGGGATTCTTGTAGGCACAGGTTCTGAGTTCTGTAAAAATTTTCTAGCTTCCATGAAGACTTCTTTTTCTTTGTTAAGGTTGAAGTCAGGCATTTTTCCAGTCGCTTTTCGCATCCAAGCCACTTCCCTAGGCTGTTGTTTATGTATATGGTCTTCATAGGTCGAAGCTTCACTGTTCTGGTCTTTTCCTGTCATAGCTCCACTTCGTGTCACAGCATGGACGTTGCGATCTTTATTTCATTCTTCAGTTGCAATCATCTGTATGTTCTGTGTGTGCTTCTGGCCTTCTCTATTGCACTTTTCCTTGAAAAATAGGACATGCCTCAATGACATGGTCAAATGACTTAAAGTATTTATAGTTAGTTCAAGGGTTCTAACAATCTCTAGCTAGATGTCCTGGTTGAGTGCAGTTATAACATACAATCTGACCTCTTCCTTGTCCTTTTCCAGTTTTTCGTCCTCTTCCTCTGAATCCACTACTTCCTCTATATGTCCCTTGGTCATACTGCGTATTTTCATTATTATTCTCCATTTCTCCTTGAAATCTATAGACATCATGGTTTCTTTCTATCATGAGATCATATGATCTATAGTTGCTATCATCATGGCCAACTGACTTGCAGAATGTGCAGTAGAGGTTCTTTGGTGTTTGCACATATTTCTGAAGTAGGTAACAGTCCTTTGGACAATTTCATCTACATCAGAAAATTTCACACCATGGGCCTTGTTGTTGATTCAATGGGTTCGGTGCTCCACTAGCGATGTAATCTCGAAATACAGGGCAATGTTCCTTGGAATTTCCTTCTCCTTTAGATTTGGTACACCAAACCTCCTCTCGGGTTTCTTTTCCTTTGTTCATATCTTGCAACTGTAATGTCAATTTTGCTAGCTGTCTATATCTGAATCATTCCTGCGATAGTTTCTCTTATAGGCGAAGCCTCTAGCTTCATCACAATTTCTAAAGCCTCTATCTGCAAAGTAACCTTCTCTTACATGAGTGGTAATTTGATATGAGGAAACAATGTAGCTATGAACCATTCTTGATGTTGTTGCAGTGTTATGTCGAAACTTACTTGATCTAACAATGCTTTAAATTTCTGATCAAATTCCCATACAGTCTCCTTAGGATTTTTTTTGAAATATTTTAGCTCTGTAATGCATTGACATTCTGACAGTATCTAACTTAGGTTTCTTAAACTCTCTTATCAGTACGGTTCTGATTTCTTCTAATGTTCTATTATGTCCCATAGAATATTTAATGAACCATGTCAAGTCTCTTTCTCTAAATGTAATGACTATCTGAGCTTATCTTATAACATCATCTTGTACTTGCTTAACATTCCATACTGCTTCACAGAGAAACTAGTGTTGCTCTGGGTCTTCTAGACTAGTTCCTTTGAAAATAGGAATCTTAATGTTGTCTGTCATTTTTCTTCTAGGAGGTGTAGTATTTTGAGATGGATTAGGTATTCTACTACTTGGATGATTCTGAGTATTAGCTCTCGCGGTGTTGCTGCTACTGGTGTTCTGCGAACTAGTAGTATTCCTTTTGTCAACTGGAGGTTTTTGTGGAGTGATAGGCTGATAGGTAGTCGGTATAGGATCTATTTCTCTATCAGACTCAACCTTATATGAATGTATGTCACCTCCTAACTCAGTTTATAGGGGTATGCGAGGTTCTGCTTCATGAGACCTCTTTCTAGTGCTAGGCTTATATCTTTTTCCACTTCGGAAAGTATAAATATTTTCCTCGGTGTCACTATCTGTATTACTGAACATTACAGACTCAAATCCCTAGGAGTTTTATTGCATTCTCAAGACTCCTTTTTCTGCTAACAACATTTTGATATATAAACTGATATTTTTCAGGTACTTACCTTTGAACTCTTTGAAGAAATCTCCTTCTACTGTGTTGTAATACTTCAGAGTGTCCATATAAAATTCTATAACATATCTCTCTAGTACGCTATCTAGCCAAAAGTATACTTCTCTTGAAATTGGGTTATCAACCTCTTTAAGCCTCTGAGTCACCTCTGGAGTCCAAACTGTAGGTTCTCCACCCTAAAAACAGTTTTTTCGTTTGGCAAGTCTTGATATCCACTCATGTAGCTCATTACCGAATACTGTGAAGAAGACTTCATGTATTTCAGAAAATAGGTATTTCTATAACCACTCTTCTGTAGATAAGTGCGGATGTCTATTTTCATTCTTTGCAAAATTCTTTTCTATCTTGATCACCCAATTTTGTATCTCTGTCCTCTTAGGATTCCAGTTATCAAAGCACATCACTAGTTCAAGCGTGGAAACAAAACCATTTCTTGGTCTAGCTAAGTTGTTCTTAGACTGACCTGGGTTCTACGTAGTTCAGAGACCCAACAAAACCCCCTTTTCACCGGCCCTTTGGAAACATCCTATGAACAGACTGAGGTCTCACCCGAGGCGAATTTATAGGGTAGCTATAGAATTAGGTCTCTGTAACCCGATGATGTGCAACTAAGGAACCGGTCCCCTGAGCGAAGTCACACCTACTCCGCATCCACTTCTAGTACCACAACGCACTTTGGAACTGCGCACTAGTGTTAGTTACCCACATTGCACTACAACAACGTGACTCTAGGACTACGCTTTTGGAAATTTGCACACACTACAGGATACACTGACTTAGTGTTACCTCTACGACTATGCATTCATCATATTCAGAGTTACTTTCATATTCAGTATATGTGTCCAACACTTAACATATTATTCTCATCAACCATACACATGAAAATACATACAAAATAATGAACATACATACCATGGAACAATCTCACAGATGCAATCACACAACACAAGTGTTTAGGTGGTTCACCCGTCGGATGGGAGATACGTCCACAGGAACTGTTGTTTATATTAATGGGAAGGGTTAACAATTCCAGTCGGCACACACATTTGCAGACTCTTCTCTACAATGGGTCTCTGCACACACAACTGCAGAGCCTCTTTCTCTCTTGTCCTGGCCTAGATCTAACTTACATAATATCAATACAATAGTGAACAACTAAGACCAACCCTTCCCTATACAAAATTGCCACTTTTATAAACTGTGCTTGAAGGTCACATCTTTACAATAGTTATGGGCCAACACCCCATAGCACCTTTAAACCCCCCAAAATGGCACGGTTACCCCGCTAACCATACTTTTCCATAAATTCCCAGCTACTTTGCTTGTCCTTGGTCGTCTTTTGTACCGCTTCCTTGGCTTTGACGCTCTTCTGACAACTGCTTGTTCTGACTTCACAGCGCTGACTATACCTTGGTGCGTCCTTTGCACTTTTCGCCTCATCAACGTTGTTCCTGTAGTTGTCAAGTCACCGCTTCTTCCTTAACTGTTCCAACTACCTTGTCCATCCTTTGTACCTCTGCCTTTACTAAGGAAGCAGGATCCTATCCGCCATCTTCGCGTCGCTCCATGATACCCTATTCCCAGGAATCGCAGAGTCACTTCTCCCCAAAATAGTCCAGTACTAGGCCTCACCGAATTCATACTTCTTCCTCAAAACTATTGTAGTTGAGCTACGTTTCAACAAAACTGTGCTAAATTGGACTTCGCTTCACCAAAAATGCGCCAACCTTGGGCTGTTCCCAACAAATGTTAAAATTCAATATGCTAAGACATAAAATAGCAGCATTACATTCCATTTCACAATAATAGCATATACAGGATCACTGAAGAAACAACAAGCATAGCATAAACACAAGAGACAGAGATTTATCCTGGGAAACCCTCATGGGGTAGAAAACCCAGCAAAGCTTCCTCAATATAGATGACCAGCAATATACAAAGATGAAACCCTGAGACATGATCTCCTCCTCCACAATAGCAGACCTCTCCTCCACAAATGCGCTATCCTCAAGTGTGTGAGTGTGTCAAATGAGGAACACACCTCCTCTATTTATACACTACACTGACATGTATTTTACACAGGTACACGTAGGCTCGTATTTAACCAATGGGTTAAATACCCCACTACAACTAACTGGGCCGACCCCTCTAGGGTGGTCTAATAACCCTTTGACCCACATAACACATAAAGGGCCGACCTCCACTAGGGAAGTCTAATAACCCGAGTTACCACATTCTGACGGAGGAATAAACATCTCCGGATATACAATAAGATCTTTACGGAGGAATGAAACATCTCCGGAATAATAAAGTACAATTATAATATTCTTTGAAGTTACAATATCTCAACACTCCCCCTTAACAAGAAGGATATTATAACAGCATCTGCACGAGTAAGGAGTCATCAACATCATACATGATACATCTATAAATCATTGTAAGCTTTCTCAACATCATCAGTAACTCAACCAGTTACTGGAACAACTTCAATACTGGAACATTAACATCATCATAGTTGATAGTATTCGATCATCAGCATCATCAACACACGATCAACAGCATCGTCATCACACGATCATCAGCATCACGATCAACATCATCATCACATGATCATCAGCATCATGATCAACATCATCATCACACGATCATCAGCATCGTCATCTCACGATCATTAGCATCATGATCATACGATCATCAGCATCGTCATCATACAATCATCAGCATCACGATCAACATCGTCATCACATGATCATCAGCATCGTCATCATACGATCATCAGCATCGTCATCATACTATCAACAGCATTGTCATCAGCATCGTCATCATACGATCAACATTTTCCAGGGTGATCAATCCTGCTCTCTTTAGGACATACGTCCATGGATGATGCAATCCAGTCATGTACCTTTTGAACCGAAGTCCAGGGACGATCCAGTCCTATCGTGTACCTTTTGAACCGAAGCTCAGGGACGATCCAGTCCTATCATGTACCTTTTGAACCGAAGTCCAGGGACGATCCAGTCCTATCATGTTCTCGGAGACCACATGTCTACGGCTCAGTTTATAGGACCAAAGTCCAAGGATGATCCAATCCTTACCGTACATTTAGGACAGCGTCCAAGGATGACTTAATCCTCAACCGTTCATTTAGGACTACGTCCAAGGATGACTCAATCCTATACCGTACATTTAGGACCACGTCCAAGGATGACTTAATCCTCCACCGTACATTTAGGACCACGTCCAAGGATGACTTAATCCTCCACCGTACATTTAGGACCACGTCCAAGGATGACTTAATCCTCCACCGTACATTTAGGACCACGTCCAAGGATGACTTAATCCTCCACCGTACATTTAGGACCACGTCCAAGGATGACTTAATCCTCCACCGTACATTTAGGACCACATCCAAGGATGACTTAATCCTCCACCGTACATTTAGGACCTACGTCCAAGGATGACTTAATCCTCCAACTGTGCATTTAGGACCTATGTCCAAGGATGACTTAATCCTTCAACCGTGCATTTAGGACCTACGTCCAAGGATGACTTAATCCTCCATCGTCCATCTAGGACTTCATTCTCGAAGACATACGTCTACGACTCTTCTTTCGGACTGAAGTCCAGGAATGATCCAATCCCTTCACATGTTCACCAAGAACTTCATTTTCGAAGACATACGTCTACGGCTCTTCTTTCGGACTGAAGTCCAGGAATGATCCAATCCCTTCACATGTTCACCAAGAACTTCATTTTCGAAGACATACGTCTACGGCTCTTCTTTCGGACTGAAGTCCAGGAATGATCCAATCCCTTCATATGTTCACCAAAAACTTCATTTTCGAAGACATACGTCTACGGCTCTTCTTTCGGACTGAAGTCCAGGAATGATCCAATCCCTTCACATGTTGTATACCAAAAACATGTATCCTCATCATCAAAACATGTATAACCACAACATGTATCATCATCATCAAAACATGTATAACCACAACATGTATCATCATCATCAAAACATGTATAACCACAACATGTATCATTATCAACAAAACATGTATAACCACAACATGTATCATCATCATCAAAACATGTATAACCACAACATGTATCATCATCAACAAAACATGTATACATCTATCATCAAAATCATCAAAAGTATGTATACATCCATCATCAAAACTAACATCAAAAGCATGTATACATTTATCATCAAAATCATCAAAAGTATGTATACATCTATCATCAAAACTAACATCAAAAGCATGTATACATCTATCATCAAAAAGAAAGAATATAAGAGTCCTAAATCTAAATAATTCTAAGTAACTAGGTGCAGTAAATAGGTAACCTCATCATTGATGAGACAGACTTGTTATCAGATACTATGCTACTCCCCCTTTCGAGGAGGGTCCTTCTGGACTATACCAAGCTTGTCTCGGAAGTATTCAAACTTTACACGAGACAGAGGTTTAGTCAGGATATTAGCAATCTGATCCTCAGTGCTTATATACTCGAGCTTGATAGCTCCTCTTTGCACCATATCTCGTATATAGAAGTATCGGATCTCTATGTGTTATTGACTTATCGTGGAATACAAGATTTTCTATCTTGATTCATTTCTAAGTCAAACACTCCATATAATAGCTTCTGAAGCCACACTGCTTCACAGCTGGCAGAGCAGACAGCTATATATATAATCTGCTTCAGCAGTACTAAGAGCCACACTAGATTGTTCCTTGCTGAACCATGAGATCATGGCAGATTCAAGACTATAACATCCACATGATGTACTCTTTCTGTCTGAGGCACTTTCTGCCCAATTAGAATCTGAGTAACAATGTAAACGGAGTTCATGACCTCCAAGATAATATAGACCAAAATTTATTGTACCTTTTAGGTACCTCACTACATGCTTTGTAGTTATTAAGTGAACCTTTCTAGGTTCTACTAAACACTGACTTAGGGTATTTGCAGCAAAGCATATATCTGGCCTAGTATTTGTTAAATACATCATTGGCCCAATGATTTGTCTATATAGGGTTAGGTCCACTAAATACGATGAGTCATTAACTAACAACTTCAAGTTGGAGTCCATGGGAGTGGCCATGGCTTTATACTCCAACATATCAAATCTTTTTAGAAACTTCACAGCATACTTACCTTGGTTGAGAAAGATTCCTTCTAAGCCTTGCCATACTTCCAGACTTAGGAAGTAATGCATCAATCTGAGATCTTTCATTTTTCATTTTTGCAGCCATCTTCTTCTTTCTTTTCATGATCTGTTTCTCATTCCCTATAAGAAGGATATCATAATAATAGTATGATCCATATCCTTAAGGTAAAGGTTAGGAACAACTTTAATTTTTGGTAAAGCCCAAGCTTATCAAGAAACTGTCAATTCTCCTTTTGTGACTGAACATCATTCACACTCTGCATTGAATGATTTTCTGCATATCTATCTGTGCCATCTCTCGATAGATGGGTCTACTGATATGAGCCTCAATATTATTCAAACTTTGTGGTGAGTTCCTTCTTGCATCCATGTCATCTGTGTATAAAAACCATATTCAACCTTGTAGCAAAGGTTGAGATCCACATCACCCGTGGTGATCATTAAGCTCATCAATTGATTATCGATCCTGGGTACCCATACAGAACCTGAATCACACTTCTTCTTTAATTACACCATTAAGAGAATGGTTTTATCTATCCTCTTGGAACAAACATCTCATCATGATTCTCTTTCTCTTTTCTAGGAGAATCTTCTAGCCACAAGCCTTCTATAGTGTGTTTGATTTGTAAATTCTTTTGTTGAACATCCATCGCTTGTTCATCATTCATCATGATTTTTCCTACAAATCAAAATTAGGTACATGATTAGTAATACTTCATAATCATCAAATCATATTGACATGATAACCTATTATGCATATAGATATCATTTACATAGTTATGCAACTATCTTGACCAATACTTTGGCACAACACTTTCCCATATCCTGTATGCATACAGTGGCTGTCTAGATGCCTTCCATCTCTACCAGAACATACTATCGAGAGTGTGCACAACTCTCAGCATGTCAGCAAAGAGGTTTCATTCTAGACAAACAACAATGGAATGTTTGTCCAACTTACCAATCATATGCATATTAGTAGTATACTGTTCAATGTTCTATGAATATTTACACTTAGCATGATATATTATAGGAATACAAATATGCATACAACCTATTACAGGCAATATCATTTACTATTTTAAATAACAACTCAAATACTTATCTTTTATGTTTGTGTGGTTGCCTCCCGCTTGATCTTCTGTATGTCTTTTGAACTTCTATTCATTATGTACCACTGTGCATGTTCAAGTGTCATCCTCATGATCTCATACACAAACATACACCCATTAGTATGTTCTAAATGTTATCAAAACATTATAGTTCTAAATAATCTTGAGAATGTATAGTCATGATTATAGTTAATAAACATTAGTATTCAAGATTTCAGGGAAGTCTTCTTTTACTCATGCATATCATCAATCAAGATAAAAGACATAATATGCATAATCCCTTGATTACTAACTTTATGAATAAGCGTAACCAATCATACCAAGTATACTTATATAAGGGATCCTAACACAAGGTAAGATTCATGGGAAACATACCTGGATTAGTATACCTACTTAGTTATGTACAACATACCTAAACAATCTCTTCAATGATTTAGAGATCCTGAGCTAGAACCTGCATGTCTCATAGGTTAAGCATAATATAACAAAGTCATACATACCTCGTAAGTAGAACAAAGATTATGGATGAGTCTTTGTCTTCATGTTTTCATGGTCATGGAACCTGATTTGTCTTTTGTGATGTACCTGAGCCTTGTTAGCAGACAACATCAGCCTCACACAACATCATAATGCATTAGTACAATCATATAGCCCTAATCAATGAATGTCTTTGATCATTCACATGCATTCATACTGTTACTAGGGTGATAAGACAATTCTAACATTAATCAAGATTGTACTAATAAATAATATGAAGACAAACACATCATGAACTTAATCAAGAATTAGATTTTAAGACATACCTGAGCCTCCTTAAGTCATACCTGTCGAGACTTCTTGTAGTCTTCTTATGTAAGGCCTTAGCCTCAACTCCCCCTGAAACTTGATATGGAGCTTAATTAGGGTTTTCTAGAGAAACCCTAAAAATTCAATCTTTGACTTTCACACTTCTGAATGGATGAAAGAATATGTCTTGCTGAGCTGATCAAACTAGCATACTTCAATTTTGGAATTTCCAAAATTTGACCCCTCAAGATTGCCTTTGAAACTTTTGGATCTTCTGGACAGGATCCCGAACTAGGGTTTGATGAAGCCCACCCTTCTACCCAAACAAAAGGTTCGATCCAAGGCTCTAAACTCTTATTTTTCTTAGGAGCTTCCAGCCGTGGTTACAGACTTCAAAAATTCCAACTTTTGCTGAAGCCCTAATTTTCCATCTTTCCGATCAAAATCCCGAACTGGGGTTTGATCAAGCCCGGTCTTCCACCCAACCAAAAAATTCGATCTTGGTTTCTAAATTTCAATTTTCCTGAGTAGCATTCAGTCGTGGACTCCGATTCCAAAAATTCTAACTTTCTCTGAAACCCTAAATTCCGGAAGCCATGAATAAAGGTGCTCCAAAAATAATTCTGTTTTGACAGAAATATGCACCTGATTGTTTCTGCTATAAATCTGAAATTTTTGCTCCACAGGGTCTAAAACCCTTTTTCTGCAGTATCCTGACCTTTCATCTTTCCATCCTGATAGGTCTGACCTCAATTGGGTTTTCTTAAAGAAAGTTATGCCAAGTGTCGCAACGTGACCTGTTTATGGGATAAAACAGGAGAGCGAACTTGTACAGCATGCCACGTGTCACTGTTTGAACTTCGGCCTCTGAAAACTTTTCCTGAGATATCTCGACCTGTTATCTTTCCATCTTGATAGGTCTGACCTCAATTGGACTCTCTGAGAGAGAGTTATGCCAAGTGTCGCAACGTGACCTGTTTATGGGATAAAACCGGAGAGCGAACTTGTACGGCGTTCCACGTGTCACTGGTTCACCTTCGGCCTATGAAAAAGTTTTCTGAGATAGTACAGTCTGTGTACTACCTGTCACTTTTTACGAAATTTCATTTGGAGCTTCCTAGCCCAAGTTATGACCTTTTTTTCCAAGGTCACCTGATTTTGACTGAGATCTGGAAGAGGCAGAAACCCTAACTTGTACTGATCATAACTCACAAAGTACAATGAATCTGAGGGTGCCCTTTGGACACAAGGTACCTGGAGAGTTAATCTTCGTCCTGTAACAATTTCAGATCCGAAAACTTCGCCAAAATGGATTTATAGCGAAAGTGCTATGATGACTGGTTTTTGCTATGTAAAACCCTAACCTTCAAATTGTCGTAAGTAAAGCAAGTGTCGTTAGTGCCATACCTTGTCTTCCTTCAGGTTAGCTCTGATACCATGTTAAAATTCAATATGCTAAGACATAAAATAGTAGCATTACATTCCATTTCACAATAATAGCATATACAGGATCACTGAAGAAACAACAAGCATAGCATAAACACAAGAGACAGAGATTTATCCTGGGAAACCCTCATGGGGTAGAAAACCCAGCAAAGCTTCCTCAATATAGATGACCAGCAATATACAAAGATGAAACCCTGAGACATGATCTCCTCCTCCACAATAGCAGACCTCTCCTCCACAAATGCGCTATCCTCAAGTGTGTGAGTGTGTCAAATGAGGAACACACCTCCTCTATTTATACACTACACTGACATGTATTTTACACAGGTACACGTAGGCTCGTATTTAACCAATGGGTTAAATACCCCACTACAACTAACTGGGCCGACCCCTCTAGGGTGGTCTAATAACCCTTTGACCCACATAACACATAAAGGGCCGACCTCCACTAGGGAAGTCTAATAACCCGAGTTACCACATTCTGACGGAGGAATAAACATCTCCGGATATACAATAAGATCTTTACGGAGGAATGAAACATCTCCGGAATAATAAAGTACAATTATAATATTCTTTGAAGTTACAATATCTCAACAACAAACACCCCAAAATAGAACATATTGAGCAAAAAGCAGTCACCTCTTGCTCTAAGAAAATTTCCACTTTCCAGCAAACTGTTTAAAGCAAAGTTCCTATCAAATTTGTGATTAAGGTACCAATATCTACTTTCTTCACCCCTTAAAAAGAACCCCAGGAGGAAGGAGTGGACGCTCTTTCTCCCTAGCATATACTTTCATTATCCCAAAATAGAACAACATGAGGAAAGAGTAGCCTCTCTTTCTCCTAGAAAATTTCCACTTTTCAGCAAACTGTTTCAAGCAAAGTTCCTACGAAATTTATGTTTAATGTGTCGATATCTACTTTCCCCACCCATAAAAAAGAATAGATGGAGAAATGAGAGAATGCTCTTTCTCCTCGCTGTATTCTTACAAAACCCTAAAATAGAACAACTTGAAGAAAGAGTGGTCGCTCTTTCTCTGAGAATATTTCCACTTGCCAGAAAACTATTCGAAGAAATGTCCTATGAAAGTCGTGTTTAGAGTGCCGATATCTACTTTCCCCACTCCTAAAAAAAATCCCTAGAAGAAAGAGAGGAAGATCTTTCTCCTCCTCATCTACTTCCAACACCCCAAAAAAGAACAACCTGAGGAAAGAGCGACCTCTCTTTCTCTGAAAAAATTTCCACTTGCCAGCAAACTCTTTGAATCAAAATTTCAATAAATTTTGTTGTTAAACTTTCGATGCCTATTTTCCCAGGGTGACAGGTGGAATGCTCATATGGTAACATGTGGCACATTTATAGAGCACCACGGGGTAGGTGACATGTTTCCGACTTCCGACTTCCGCATCAGAACAGTCGGACATCGGGGGTCAGGATGGCATAAAGTAAGTGCTTGGTTGCTAACTTTCAACTTCTGCACCAGAATAGTAGGACTTCGGGAGTCGCGATGTCATAAATCCAAACAGGTATGCTAACTATCGGTATGCAAATATTCCTTTTAATTTAAAAAAACACAAAAAACTTATTCGATATTAATTTAAAAATAAAATAAAGTGTAAATAAATTTTGTTAAAAATAAGTAAAAATTAATATATTAATATAAAGTGTTTTATATCCATACCAATATATATCAAATGTTAATATTTAAAACTCTTTAAAAATCTGAAGTTGCATATTAAATGTTAATATCTAAAAATTTTAAAAACTGTGAATTTGTCCGAAAATAATAGTATAAAATAAATGAACCTAAATAACTTAAATATGTTTATTTTTGAAAAAACATATAAATTACATCCTTGATCTTATCATCTTTGTTATCTACTTGTTGAGCCAGTGTGTCAGGATCTTTCATTGGATCTATAAGTGCTCCTTTTGTTTGTTTGTTTTGCTTCTCAGTCTCTCTTGAAATTTGCTCTGCCCCCTTTGAAGGTTTATCTATCTCTTGTAAGCTTGGAGATGAAATTGGAGAAGTTGGCTTGTTTGCTAATGATGTTCTTTGTATCTCAAGAGAATCTATTTGGCATATTAGCTCATTTATCGGGTTTTCCCTCTCTTATGCTGGATTTTTAAATATTAGCATACATTCATATATGTGCTCTTTTCCTTCCTTCATTTTGGTCAACTCAAGAGTTTGCACTAGTTGAGTTGCAGGAATCTTTAACTGCTCCATGAGATGGGAAATCTCATTATCCTTTTTTTACAAGAAATCCCGAGCTTTGGAAGTGTCAATTGGATTTACTCCCAAGGACACAAATTTGCTTTCAATATATTTTATATAAACATGTTTAGCCTTGATTGTTATTCTCTTTTCATTTAGTAACTGTTCAAACTTATTCAATGTTGTTCTACACTTTTTCTCTATGACCGCAAATTGAACCACCTCCTTGTAGATCATGTCACTAGTTTGTCTATACAAATCCAACTTATCTAATGTCCCATAATGTTTGAAGTGGAATTCATATTCAACAACATTCCAGTCTTTAAATGATGAAGGCATGGGTGTTAGAACATTTTTCCACCTATGTACATTAATCATTTATTAATGATGATTAATTAGCCCAAGTGATTAATGATTACATCCCTAAGTTGATTAGATTGGTAAATGGTCAAACTGTCTTGAACTAGTTAGCAATGTGAACAAGTGCTGAGTCAAACCAGCTAAGTGGAGCGCTCCCCAGGGAAATTAATGCACTCAGCATGCCTAGAGCACCCTCCTCAGGTCATTTAATGCACTCAGCATGCTTCTCTTCTACCTAGGGCGCATTTGCTCTCTTTGTGGACAATCTTGCCTTGTTTTGTCACATTTTTGACCAATTTTAGACTCCAAACCTCTATCCAACCAGTTTCTTCACATGTGTGAGGTCACATGGGCCTGTCCAGTCATTCCCAGCATTCACACTGCAGATTCGAACCAGTTTGGGATGGTTTGGGATATTTTGGTCAACCTAGGGGGGTTTGAGCTTTTTCTAAGCTAGATCAGTGTGAACACTCCAGATGGATTCAAATTCCTCCAGATTTGTATATATGGGTGTTCTTAACCTTTGTTAAGGTTGGACAGTTAATAATATTGACATTATTCACCAATTCATGTGTATTGTTCTTCATTCATTTAAATTTTTTTTATGCTAATTCTTGCAAATGTTGTGCAATCTTTCACCAGTGAGGAATCCACAGTAGCTAGATTCAACTGTGCTTGAGATTTTACATGGTATCAGAGCTCTTGGAGCTAGAATTCGAACCAGCAGACTGTTGTAGTGGATTTCCAGAAACAGTGGAGAAACCACATAATTCCTGAGGCCATTGCCTTGAGCTTACTGGAGAAATCTAGTGGCTCCTCTCAGGTGTGATGCTCTCCCGAATGCACCCACTATCCATACAGGGTTCGAATCTGTGAGTGTAGATCCCTCCAGAGTGATTTGAGAGTTGTTTGCAGGTATTGGAGTTCAGCATTGTCAGCAAGTGCGAATTGCAGCAGAGGAGAATGGAGCCATCTCACCCAAACGTGCTCACACCCTTCAACTATTTCGATTGGAAGGCAGAAATGGTGATTTTGCTGAGATCCAAGGGTCTCTACAGAATCACGATGGGCACTGAGGTTGAGCCAAACTCAGCTGTGGAGAAATCCAAGTTTTTTAACAGAATGGATGAGGCCTTTGGCCTCCTTTGTCTCAGCATTTCGAGAGACCTCCTGTTTCATGTAGAAAGTCTAGCAACTCCAAATGAAGTGTGGCTCAAGCTTGAGACACTGTTTGGAAAGACTGATGAGATGAGAGGCCACCAGCTCGAAAATGAGCTTGTCTCACTGAGCCCAGGGAATTTCGATTCCATCCAGGACTTCTTCACCAAGTTCAAGAACTTGGTCTTGCAGATCAGACAATGTGGCATAGAGAAGAAAGAAGAACAGTTGGTGTTGTCCATTCTCTCCAAATTGGGTTCTGAATACTCAGTTTTTGTGTCTTCCTTCAACTCCACAAGGCTCACAGTTAGAGGATGGAAGATGCCATCTTTGGCTGACTTCATGGAGATGCTAACTCAAGAGCAAGACAAGCTGGTCTTGATGGGCTCCATCAAGCAAAAAGATCAAGTGCTTGCAGCTGGAGATTCGAAATGTGGAAGAGGCAAGCAAAAACCCAAGGGTTCGAAACCTCAAGAGAAGAAGAGAAAGGATGAGAGGCCCAAATCCTCTGAGGGGGTTTCGAATCCTGTCAAGAACAAGGGAAAGAAGGATGAGAAGACGAAATGTAGCTACTGTCAAAGAGGTTTTCATCCAGAGAGCTCATGCATGAAGAAAACCATAGACACCATGACCCATCTCCTACAGAAAAATAACATTCCTCTTCCTGAAAGTTCCAAGAAGAAGGAGTGCGTTTCTGAAGACAAGGAGAGCTGCCATGCTTTGGTGGCTAGCTCATCTCATTCACCTTTGTTCATCATTGATTCAGGTGCCTCAAGGCACATGGCTTCCTCAAGAGACTCGTTTTCTGAACTTGCTCCCTACAGTGGTCTCTCAATTCGAATGGGAGATGACTCAGAAATCCCTGCTCATGGCATTGGGAAAATCTCTATGGAGAATGGCTTCTTCTCCAATGTGCTGTATGTGCCAAATCTTGCAGCAAACTTGCTCTCTGTATATCAAATGACTCATACTGGAGCAGCAAAGAAGGTGGTCTTCACTCAGGATGAAGTGGAGATATCAGAAGTTTCCACCGGGAAAATTGTTGCAAAGGGTGTTGCAGACCATGACATGAAGATGTACAAGTTCTCCCACTTCCTCGAATTCTCTTCACCAAGTGTGCTGCTGTCACATGGGAATGAGACCAGCAAGCTATGGCATCAAAGGTATGGGCACCTAAACTACAGATATCTTCAAGTTTTAAGCAAAGAAAATATGGTAGAAGGGCTGCCCCAAATCAGATTTTCGAGTGGAACATGCAAGGGCTGCATGATTGGGAAACATCCTGAAAGGAAGTATGATAAAGGGAAGGCTAGGAGGGCTGATCAACCTCTTGGGATAGTACATTCTGATCTCATAGGGCCACTCCCCACTCCCTCCTATGGCTGCAGCAAATATGTGCTCACCTTCATCGATGACTACTCAAGGTACTGCTGGCTATTTTTCCTTAAGCAAAAATCTGAAGTCTTTGATTGTTTCAAGATTTTTAAGAGCATGGTTGAGAACTTCAGTGGGAAGGCCATGAAGATTTTGAGGACTGATAATGGTAGAGAGTATGTCAACAACAATTTGCAGCAGCTCTGTCAAGAGCATGGCATTCAGATGCAACACTCAGTGCCCTACACACCTCAGCAAAATGGTGTTGCAGAGCGCAAAAATAGAGCACTGAAAGAGATGGCAACTTGCATGTTGCAAGCAAGGGATTTGTCTCCTAAATTATGGGCTGAAGCTATGAATTGTGCAGCATATGTTCAGAACAGGGCACCACACAAAGCATTGCAAGGAATCACTCCATTTGAAGCTTGGATGGGCCACAAGCCAAATGTCTCACATTTCAGAATTTTTGGCTCAAGGGCTTGGGCCAGAATTCCACCGGAGAAGAGAAAGGCATTGCAGCCCCAAAGCAAGGAGTCAATCATGGTTGGGTATGCAGAGGATTCCAAGGGCTACAAGCTCTTTGATCTATCCACTCACAAAACTTTCATTGAAAGAAGTGTCAAATTCGAAGAGGAAGAATTCTTGCAAGCTAGTGAACAAGGTGATGGGGAATGCTCATTCCCTCGTCTTGATGATGAAGTAAGTAGTGATTCATTCTCTGATATTTCTGATTCTGATATTGCTGAAGATGATGTTGATATGGATTCTGAACATATCCCTCCCTCAAGGCCCAAGTGGGCAAAGAAAACAATTCAAAGTGCCGGAGAGCTAGTGGGAGATCCCCAAGATGCTAGGAAAACTAGATCTCAATTTCACAATTCCTTTGCATATAATAATTCTGATCTGAGTGAGGCATGTTATTTGATGGTTGGATCTGATCCAATGTCATATTCAGAAGCATGTACAGACCCAAGATGGCAATCAGCCATGCAAGAGGAGATGAACTCACTCCATGAGAACAAAACTTGGGATTTGGTCCCTCTTCCTCCCAAGAGGAAACTAGTGCAATGCAAGTGGATTTATAGAACCAAAATTGGATCTGATTGCTCTGATATGAAGTATAAGGCCAGGTTGGTGGCTAAGGGTTACTCTCAGGTCCAAGGAGTGGACTATACAGAAACATTTGCACCGGTGGCAAAGATGGACTCCATAAGACTAGTTTTGGCCATTGGGGCTTCCAAGCGATGGGAGATTCATCACATGGATGTAAAGAGTGCCTTTCTTCATGGGGATCTGAATGAGGAGATTTATATGCAGCAGCCTGAAGGTTTTATTTCTGATCATACACTTGTTTGCAGGTTGAACAAATCACTCTATGGGCTCAAGCAAGCTCCTAGAGCATGGTATGCAAAAATGGACAATTTTCTGCTATCTTTGGGGTTTGAGAGGTGTAAGTCTGATCCAAATGTGTATATGCAGCATGTTAGTGATCTGATATTGATTATTGTACTGTATGTTGATGATCTTTTGATCACTGGTAGCTGCACCAAAGAACTTGACTCAGTTAAGAGAGCATTGCACAGTGCATTCTCCATGACCGATCTAGGATTGCTAAAACAATTTCTGGGTTTGGAGATTGATCAATCTGTGAATGGAATTTCTGTATGTCAGTCAAGGTATGCTTCAGATTTGCTGCAGAAATTTAAGATGGCTGAATGTAAGTCTGCAAAATTTCCATTTCTTTCAGGAGTTAAGCTTACAGAATGGGGTTCTTCACCACTAGTTGACAGTTCGTTGTATAGGCAACTTGTTGGGAGTTTGCTATATCTTACTCATTCTAGACCAGATTTGTCATATGCTGTTGGGGCTGTTGCAAGGCACATGCAAGAGCCTCATGAGATCCATTGGAAGGCAGCCAAGAGGATCCTTCATTATGTTCAGGGTACTAAGTCTTTTGGTATCCATTATGCTGCTGGTTCATCCCTTGAACTAGTAGGATTTACAGATTCTGATTGGGCCGGTGATTGTATTGATCGGAAGTCAACTTCCGGTTATGTCTTTATGCTTGCACATGGACCTATATGCTGGTCAAGCAAGAAACAAAGCACTATTTCCTTATCTTCAGCTGAGGCCGAGTACAGGGGAGCAGTCAATGCAGCCACACAATGTGTTTGGTTGCAAGGTATTCTTGCAGAGTTCGGGATTGTCTTTGATTCACCCACTATTCTTTGGTGTGATAATCAAAGTACAATCAAGATTTCTACCGATCCAGTACAGAGACAGAGGACCAAGCACATAGAGATACACATGCATTACATTCGGGGTTTGGTGCATGACCGGATCATAGCATTGCAGTATTGCCCATCCAGTGAGCAAACTGCTGATATCTTCACCAAGTGTTTTACCGAGAAGACCTTCACTCACCTTAGATCTTTGCTTGGGGTGAGTGATGCATGGTGATGATTGGTGTATTTTGATATATGCCACATGTCCATTTTAGAGGGGAGGTTTTATTTCCCATGTGGTTTTCCTCCTTACCTTGGTTACATGGACAAATAAATTTTATGATGTAAAAGGTGACTTGAGCCTAGTTGCCAAGGCCTTAATTTTTGATATTTCACTAAGTCTAGCTTAAGGGGGGGTGTTAGAACATTTTTCCACCTATGTACATTAATCATTTATTAATGATGATTAATTAGCCCAAGTGATTAATGATTACATCCCTAAGTTGATTAGATTGGTAAATGGTCAAACTGTCTTGAACTAGTTAGCAATGTGAACAAGTGCTGAGTCAAACCAGCTAAGTGGAGCGCTCCCCAGGGCAATTAATGCACTCAGCATGCCTAGAGCGCCCTCCTCAGGTCATTTAATGCACTCAGCATGCTTCTCTTCTACCTAGGGCGCATTTGCTCTCTTTGTGGACAATCTTGCCTTGTTTTGTCACATTTTTGACCAATTTTAGACTCCAAACCTCTATCCAACCAGTTTCTTCACATGTGTGAGGTCACATGGGCCTGTCCAGTCATTCCCAACATTCACACTGCAGATTCGAACCAGTTTGGGATGGTTTGGGATATTTTGGTCAACCTACGGGGGTTTGAGCTTTTTCTAAGCTAGATCAGTGTGAACACTCCAGATGGATTCAAATTCCTCCAGATTTGTATATATGGGTGTTCTTAACCTTTGTTAAGGTTGGACAGTTAATAATATTGACATTATTCACCAATTCATGTGTATTGTTCTTCATTCATTTAAATTTTTTTTATGCTAATTCTTGCAAATGTTGTGCAATCTTTCACCAGTGAGGAATCCACAGTAGCTAGATTCAACTGTGCTTGAGATTTTACAATGGGAATTAAATGGTTTATTATTGACATCCTTAAGGTACTATCCTGTGTATGGTCTTCCACAGTGAACAAGGTTTTACCAGTTGGATCTATTTGTTTCTTAAAATCTCTCACCACTCCCATACCCTTATCTCTTATATCCAAGTATTTCTTTTGAATATTTGACTTTTTTTGAATTGGTCCTGTTATAGGTGATGATGTTTATGAGCTCTGAGGAATTAGAGATTCTACAAAGGGATAATTTATGAATGTGACTAGTGATAAATATTTTATGACCTATAGTTTTTTCATCACCTCAATCTATCAACACTGCTGGGAAATCATCTCCTTCTTTGCTTCGACCAATGCTTTCTCTAATTCTTCATCTTGCTCTGTTATTGGCTTCTTGCTATGAGGATCTTGATTAGCACCATCAATATCCATGTTTATTTGGAGCACTTCAACTCCTCTTTTTTTGCCCTGCTACAAATTTGCATCTTCCTGCTCTTGCAAATTCTTCAAAATGTTCGAGACTTCATTCGAGCTCTCTTTATTTGCAATCATTTCTCAATGAGGCTTCGGAACATATGTATATGCAAAATTTCAGTTGGATACCCTCATATTTGAAATGATTTGGTGAGGATCATATGATATATGTTTTTCTAGCTCTAGGCTTAATTACTTTAGATATTCCTCCATATATTGTAGAGCATTTAATCCTTTTATTAAAAATGGGCCCACATCACTTGGTAGCAAGAATGCTCTTTGATGTTTGAAATGAATAGAATGCATGTGGTCAAACATGAACCTCTGCCTAGTGTATTCCATGGAAAATACTCTAGGAGTAAGAAATGAAGGTGGATTATAAGGTTTTCCATCAAAGCCATAGATTCTCATAATTGTATAATATTCATACAATAACTAGTCCCCTACTCTTGTATATGGACTTAATTGTAAAAGATTCTTATTTTCAGGGAACATCCTTGGAGTAGGAGCATCATGCATTAAAAAATAAGTGATTGACATTACCTTATTGGAAAAATATTTATAATTTGGGTTCCTTGGCTTTGTGATAATGAGATTGCTCCATTCAAATAGAGGAAAGGGATTTCCAGCTTTATCCTTAGTTTGCAGATTTAGCTCACTGTAGAAATGTGAATTTTGGTACAGGAACATATAAAACATATATGAAGGGTATGTAAACCATTCTAGAGCAATAATCTCTGACAATAAGGTGTTGATGGCCTGGGATAAGTATTCACAGAAGTCAAACTTATGACGCATGATAGTAGGAGCTGAGTTCAAACAATTGAGAAAACCTAGAATTGCCTCATAAACCATATAATCATTGTCATAACATTACCAAGTACAAATTAGGGATATCTTCTCTCAAGCATTCTCATGGAAGACAATGTTTTCATATGCAGGAGATAGAGGATTGGTTTGAATCCCCTACTCGAAATTGTGAGACAAGTATTGGCTTATTTCCAAGGGCTTGTGGGATACACATGCTATAGATAGGTTATGTTCATTTAAGGGTAGAAGAATTTGGTGTTCTAGGAAACACAACATATTAGCAATAGTTTATGTATTTACAATGCAAAGTATTTTTGAGTAATCTACATTTATTATGGCGTTTTTACCAGGTGAATATCTGATGGAGTACCATTTCACGAATTCAGGAAAATAGACTATATGGGGAAGATAGCTCTAGCCAATTTGGTCTCCCAAAGGTGATGGGGATCCTAACCAGTCATGGCTTGGGATCTAGCTTCTTTAAGAGTGGCAATTAGGCCTGAGCACATTATAACAATATCATATATTTTAGTGTGATGGTCAATGATGTGCTCATCACTAACGAATCTGGGTTACTTTCTAAGATTTAGGTTTTGATGCAAATTCCATTTTAGGTTTTATTGTAGGGTTTAGATGTGTTGGGATAGGCTGATATTTTACTGAATTACAACGGTTTAAACAAATTTTAATAGCTCAAAACAAGGTTAAACAGACATACTGGTTAATAGATTTACCCATAAGGTTAAAGGTCATCAGAATTCAACAACTCAGGGGGGGTATGGTTGACTAGAACGGGTTTATCAAGGTTGCTTGGAAATTGGCAGTAGAATTATTCTCCTCATAAAATGGAAATATAGGGCAGTATCCAATTTAACACAGACATTGTTTTTCTTTACCCATACTAACTATTTTAAGAATTCCAGAGCATGGCAATCTAAATTTCCATCTTGTAATTTCACTTTCTTCAATTAGAGAGAGACAAGAGAAGTACCTGGAAGTCGATATGTCTAAGATGCTCATAAATTTGACTTTCTTCAATTCCAAATATGAATCAGAGATATCATAACTGGTTTCAATTTCAAAGAACCCCGGATCGACTGTATCTCTCAACAAGATACACAAGCAAGCAACCTTTGTTAAACACAGAGTCCTACTTGGGAATTCAAAATTGCTCCGACATTACTAAAGATCGGGAATAGAAATTGATTTTAGAGTGAATTTATTCAGCTCTCCTAAGAGGTAATAACCCCATTCAAATTCACACAATCCCACTCCTATCTAGCAATAGAGAGATTGATTACGGGAAGGCTACGAACATTTATTGACTAGACAATTTCACCCCTACACACTTGGGGCATAGTCCATGGTTTACCCTTGATGGGGGACACAACTTCAATGGGGCTTGAAGAATTTATGGCTGGAAAGGAAATACACGCAATAAGCAGGGAAGGTCTAAAGATGCAGGAACCTCACGTTAGTGGCCCAACCAATTGGGCGTGAATTACATTGCTATATTCATACTCCTATACGTTGACCGAAATTTTGATAAACTTAGTCACATGACATCATATTTTTCCCATGGCCACATGGAAGATCTATAATAATTTTATAATAAATTATGTTTATATAGTTTACATTGATTTTTTTATAATAATTTTACATTAAAAATTTATATTATATTATTTTAAAAAAATTGTCTTAAAATTTAAGTTTAATTGCATTGGGAGGCGCATTCAACAGTCCAGTATTAGGTCCATGGATAAAATTTGAAAGGTAGGGTCCCATTTCACTTTGAAGGGATAGGATATACTGAACCCTTCAATGCTAACATGTTAAAATAAACCATTCCTTTCATTTGAAAATGTAATAATAGATCAAAACTTCATTGTATATTAAAATCATTGTAATCCAATTTCTCAAAAAAGCGACAAAATTTGCATCACTCCACTCTATAGCTTTTAATGATCAATGTCTAACCCAAATAAACTAAGAACCCATATAGAGGAAATTTTAGAAACATAAAAAATACTTGACAATATGAAAAAATCAATTGAAAAATATTTATAACCATGGATATTGAATTGACAAGCAATCAAACTTCTAACAAAAAAATGAAGGCTCGATGAAAATGAAATACAATCTATACAATGTCCAATGGATATAGAGATTGATAAATACAAAAGAGGGAGTGGATCTAAAAAATAAGTTCATGAATGAAAAAACCATTGTATTGAATCACTTCAATAACAAACTTCACTCCTTTGAAGCCCTTTATATATGATTCTAGCCACTCAGCACTGTGAACTAGAAGAGAGACATACTCCCTTGGAGGAAATAATCATTATGGGAGGTGTCATATTTTGTATGTAGTGGCGATGTGCACATATGCATGTGGGTAGTGGAAAGGTGTTTTTGGGGCAGGTGTGTCCTTCATTTTATTAGGAGGAGGGCCCTCTGGATTTTGGAGAGGCTATGATATACCCTAGAATGAACATGGAAAGAAAGGGTGGAAGTAGCCCGAACAATATTGACAATGATGGTGGAAATAACCTGAGCAAGGGGTGAACTTGAAAGTGGACAACAAAGTGAAAAGGTATTTGGAAAATGACTGCCACAAATTCCGTTGGGAATTCGTGGTACCTCAAGTACTCTAATTTTATTTCAACATTAGTAATCTTCTCACAAGATATGGGATTTAATCTTTTGAGTGTGCTTTTAAGATTTATCCATATCTCAAACTATGCTCTCAACCTGTCTACCATTGCATCACCAATTATGATTCCTTATAAAATAATAAAAGTATGCAACATCATCTCTCTTTCGAATTAGATTGGATTTTTACTCATCCTTCTTATACATATCACCATTCCCATCCCATGGATGACGTAAACCAAGTCTAATGCAAGACTTTTCATTATAAAGACCTTTGAATTTAATATTATCTTCAACCAATGCTTTAGATTTGTCTTGAGTTCTGGACATAAAGACCTCTTTGGTAATCATTTGGTTGGCTATCTTTATCATATGAGTCATGTTTTCAACCTACAAGTCTTCCAATTGCTTCTTAGTTCTAGTAGTATTCAAGAAATTTATTTTTCAGCATCTTACTCAGTCATTTCTCCAAGTTGCTTTTCAACATCTTTGATTTCCTTTTGACACGTTTCATACATCTCTAAATCATCTTGTATAAGATCAAAATAATCCCATATATCTAGCATTCCAAGTTATATTTTGTCCACAAGGTTCTTTCTAGTTCATCTCAACAACTCTTCACCTTGGACATCTAGTTGCATCTTGGTAAATTGAAATTTTAATTCATTTATCTCTGAGCCTTGATCATCAATTGTATCATCTTTTTTATTTTCTTCAACTACTAGTTCAACAATTTTTTCATCTCTTTGGATCAACTCTTCTTCAAGCTCCTTGATCTTATTTTATTTTTTATCTACCTACCGAGCATGTGTGTTAGGCTCTTTCATTGCATCTGTAAGTTCTCCTTTTGTTTATTTGTTTTTCTTCTCAAGCTCTCTTGAAATATGCTCTGCCCCCTTTGAAGGCTAATCTATCTCTTGTAAGCTTGGAGATTAAATTGGAGAAGTTGGCTTGTTTTCTAATGATTTTATTTGTATCCCAAGAGAATCTATTTGGCACATTAGCTCATGTATCTGGTTTTCCCTCTCTTCTACCAGTTTTTTAAATATTAGCATACATTCATATATGTGCTCCTTTCCTTCCTTCATTTTAGTTAGATTAGGTGTTTGCACTGGTTGAGTTGCAGGCATCTTTAACTTCTTTCTTAGATGGGAAATCTCATTATCCTTTTTTTACAACAAATCCTGAGCTTGGGAAGTGTCAGTTGGATTTACTCCCAAGGACACAACTTTTCTTTCAAGCTCTTTTATATAAACTTGTTTAGAATTGACTGCTATTCTCTTTTACTTTAGTAACTATTCAAACATATTCAATGTTCTTCTCAACTTTTTCTCTATGACCACAGATTAAAATACCTCCTTTCAGATCATGTCACTACTTTGTCTATACAAATCCAACTTATCTAATTTCCCATAATGTTTGAAGTGGAATTCATATTCATCAACATTCCAGTATTTAAATGATGAAGGGATGGGAATTAAAGGGTGCATTACTGACATCCTTAATGTACTATCCTGTGTACGGTCTTCCACAGTAAACAATTTTTTACCAGTTGGATCTATTTGCTTCTTCAAATATCTCACCACTCCCATACCCTTATCTCTTACATCCAAGTATTTCTTTTGAATATTTGACTTTGTTGGAAATGGGCCTGTTATAGGTGATGATGTCTATGAGCTCTGAGGAATTATAAATTATACAAAGTGATAATGTATGAATGTGACTAGTGATAAATATTTTATGACCTATAGTTGTTTCATCACCTCAGTCTGTCAACTCTGTTGGGATATCATCTCCTTCTTCTGCTTCGAACAATTCTTTCTCTGCTTCAACCAATGACTTATTTGGATCATATCAACTCCTCTTTTTTGGCCCTACTACAAATTTCCATCTTCCTTCTCTTGCAAATTCTTCAAAATGTCTGAGACTTAATTCGAGCTCTCTTTATTTGCAATCATTTCCCAATGAGGCTTCGGAACATATGTATATGCAAAAAAATTGTTGGATACCCTCATATTTGAAATGATTTGGTGAGGATAATATGATCTAGATTTTTCTTTCTCTAGGATTAATTGCTTTAGATATTCATCCATATATTGTAGATCATTTAATCCTTTTATTAAAAATGGCCCTGCATCACTTGGAAGCAAGAATGCTCTTTGATGTTTGAAATGAGCATAATGCATGTGGTCAGACATGAACCTCTACCTAAAGTATTCCATGGAAAATACTCTAAGAGTAAGGGATGAAGGTAACTTATAAGGTTTTCCATCAAAGCCATAGATCCTAAAAAATGTATAGTTTTCATACAATAACTAGTCCCCTACTCTTGTATCTGGGCTTAATTGTAAAAGCTTCTTATTTTCTGGGAACATCCTTGGAGGAGGAGCATCATGCATTAAAGAATAAGTGATTGACATGACCTTATTGGAAAACTCTTTATAATTTGGGTTCCTTGGATTTGCGAGAATGATATTGCTCCATTCAAATACAGGAAAGGGATTTCCAACTTTATCCTTAGTTTGCAGATTTAGCTCATTGTAAAACTGTGAATTTTGGTACAAGAACATATAAAAACATATATGAAGGGTACCTATACCTTTCTAGAGAAATAATATCTGACAATAAGGTGTTGATGGCCTAGGATAAGTATTCACAGAATTCAAACTTATGAGGGATGACAACAAGAGCTAGGTTCAAACAACGCAGAAAACCTAGAATTGCCTCATCAACCATATAATCATTGTCATAACCTAACCAAGTACAGATTAGGTATATCTTCTCTCTAGCATTTTCATGGAAGACAATGTTTTCATATGCAAGAGGTAGAGGATTGATTGCAATCCAGTACTCGAAATAGTGAGAAAGGTATTGGTTTCTTTCTAAGGGCTTGTGGGGTATGTATGCTATAGATGGGTTCTGCTCATTTAAGGGTAAAAGAATTTGGTTTTCTAGGAAACACAACATCTTAGCAATAGTTTATATGTTTACAATGCAGAGTATTTTTAAGTAATCTACAATTATTATGGCATTTTTACTAGGTGAATATCTGATGGAGCACCATGTCACGAATTCAGGAAAATAGACTATATGGGGAAGATAGCTCTGGCCAAATTGGGCTCCCAATGGTGATTGGAATCCCAACTAGTTGTGGCTTGGGATCTGTCTTCTATAAGAGTGGCAATTAGGTCTGACCCCATTATAATAGTATCATAGATATTATCATGATGGTCAATGATGTGCTAATCACTAACGAATCTGGGTTAATTTCTAAGATTTAGATTTTGATGCAAATGCCATTTTAGGTTTTATTAAAGGGTTTAGTTGTGTTGGGATAGGTTGGTATTTTACTGAATTACAATAGTTTAAACAAATTTTAACAGCTAAAAACATAGTTAAACAGACATACTGGATAATATATTTACCCAGAAGGTTAAATGTCTATTGATGCCCCGAAATTCGCAGCACCAATGGTAGCGATTGTCCCCGGTAAGCAAGCCCAATTAGATCGCTCACCATTTGGTGTGGGGAATCTGTCGGGTTAATCGTCTGACTACCGTGTGTGTGATTATTAAAGTTCTTTACCGATTACATCCTGGTACACCGTTTTTGCGATTTTATCTTTAATTTTGAGATGCAAGTGTCCTATTAAATTCAATGGAATTGATAGGTAGAAGCCTCACAAAGTGATGCGCAGGTTCTTACCTCTCATCTTACCGCACCCACCTTATCAATTCATTTATTTATTAACTAGTCTAAACTAACTATTCTATCCTATCCTATCCCTACAGGGATCAAATCTAAATTAAGAGTAATAAACTGGAAATGTTCATAACAGTCTCACAGATAGTTGTTTCAACACAATAATCACATTTGCAGCAGAAAAAAAATATCAAAGATAGCTCTGATATGATAAAGAAAATTATTACTCATTTAGCACATAAAAAGTTGCACAGAAAGAAAAATCATTCATCACCATGAAGTAATTCAAGAAAGTTAGAACGATCTCATAGTTTGAGTTATGAATGAAAGAATAAGTAATCCACATTAACATTCCACAAATTCCATGCAAAATCTCTGCACCAGCTTTTCCTAGGAAACAGATCCTTCTTAATCAGTAGAAAAATAGTTCTCTTACAAAAATAGTCCATCTCTATTGTGCTAGAAAAAGTACTTACATATGTATTCTCTTCCTCTATTTATCTTACAAAATGTTTGTCCTCTAGTGACTCTTCACATACCCTAACCCTAGGGATTCCCAAAATTTTGTCTTTTAGTGTTTATACAAAGAAAATACAGATATTAATTTCCAGCTGGCTTTTCCAAATCAGAAATGTATTTGGCCCACATATCAGTTTCTTTAGTAATAATATTACTTTGCACGGGGTCCACCATCTTCAAAGTGATCTCATGTTTATATAGTTCTGCTTCTATACTCTTTACTCTCTCAATCGTTGTGTTGCAGTTGTCTTCTAAAAAGTAAGCATTAATGGAAGCTTTCCCAATTAAATGATGTGGGTCTTCTCCTGTGAGCACATCCAGGGTCTTAATGTAGTTTAGATCATCATTCAGCATGCTCTGCAACTCTGATAGGTACTGGTCCCTATTGGGAAATTATTCCAAAGTCAGAGGCATGACTAGCTGATACTTTTCATGGATTTGACGAATTTTCTAATGAAGGTCTGTACATTCCTTGACAATTTTCAGAATCTTGTTGTTAATCCATAGACCATATTTTTAGTAGAATTTGAGGAGGCCTGAGTCGAGATTCAAATATGTAGTGGTGTTGTGAGGAAAGTACTCAGGGAATCTTGATTTCCCTTCTCTCCATACCATATGTTTCTTGATCTCATCCATGGTGCGTACTAACTTCCGCCTGATTCACATAGCTTCAACATCAATTTCCCCCATCCTCGATAGTATCATCTTCATATTGCTGACTTCCCCAGTGATGAGTTCTTGTGAATTATAGATCTTCTTCTGAATGTCACATAGCTGCTCATGAAAAGGAGTCAAGTCTTGCTTACTATTGTCTGCAATTTTAAGTTTTTCTATCATAAAGTCCTTTTCCTTTATCAACCTTTCCAAATGAACCTTAAATTTTTCAATCTGTTTCCTGCTATCTACCTCTCTTTTTCCTAATTCACTGATGCGAGTTTAAAGATCATTTTTCTCACCTTCCATGATCATTAATTGCATAGTCAGTGCATCCTTTTCCGTTTCCAAACTCTGGTACTCTTCCACTATCCTTTCCTTTTCAGACAGAATGGCGTCATGTTTCCTTTTCAATTCGATCCCTTCTCCTCTTATTTTTACCAAATTGTCTTTCAATCTCAGCATTTTCTCTTTCTTTCTTTCCATGTCATTCATCGATTTGTCAACATTGTCTTCACTTGCTTGCACTGCAACTACATTGACAGATGCCATGAGCTTGGGGCCCCTATGGGTACCCTCTAATATTGTGCTTTCTGTTATAGTGACAACATCGGCATGTGTTGGTAATTTTAGTCTCTTTTCCGATCTTTATTTTTGAGTCGAAAAAGATTGTGCCTAGTTTATCTACCATATGTTGTTTTCATGGGGTGAAAGGGGTGAGGCCGAGCTCCCACAATGGGAAGTGTCTTCTTGTGATTACCTCTGGTGGGTCTGTGTCCATATCTTGCACATTTGGGATTCTCTCTTCCACAGCTTCCTTGGAATTTTCTTCTTCCTCCTTTTGCCTTTGTTGTTCAGCCGCTTCTTTGTTTACTCTTTCTCTCCTTTCTTGCAATCTTGCGGCTTCTACTTTCTGAATCTTTTCAGTCTCTTCCCTTCAGACTCTTTCAGTTTCTTCTTTTTGAATTATATATGCCTCTTCCTTCTGATTCCTTTCGGCTTCCTCTTTTTGCTTCCTCTCTGCTTCCCTTTGCTGTTCTTCAGTAACTTCTCTTGTCTGACTCTCGGTGTCTTCTTTAAGTTTCTTTTATGCTTCCTTTAGTTGCTTTTGTAACTATGCTTCTTTTGTAGATTTGGCAGCAGCACTAGAACTACTGTCGCCTTTCGGATGAAAACGCTTGTTTAACTCTGTCATGTTTCTTGCGCTCCAATAAATTTCTTCATCTTTAAAGAAAAGATGCACATATTCAAAGGTGATCCTGCAGGAATCACAATGGGATTCTACCTTACCTTGGCTATCATGCCTTCTGAAAATATTTGTCCCAAAATGAAAGGCCTCTAAATCCTTAACAAAATCCTTAGCTTCTTTTTCCTTTGGGAATTTGTAAGCTCCGATAGTGAATGGCAGCTGTGGATAGGAAGCCTTCCTCTTGTCATGAAGAAACCTGCCAACCCCATTGATGAAAACCTGTCTGACAGCCTCTTTATGTACAACAAAATCATTGGCATACTGGGGCAATAGAAAAAGGGGTTGGGTTCCTCATACATCCTGATATACATGCCTTCTGCAGAGAAGTAATAATCTTCGTATTCCTCGATAACCGACATGGAATTCTCAAACATACAATTCGACTCTTCTTTGAAGATTAGCTGGTACAGTGGCATGATCAACCCCTCACAGATGAACTTGTAGATACTTGCGTATTTTTTAGCCCATGTTTTTTGATAGGCTAGGGGAGACTCAGCTGGCTTCCAAAAACATCCCAAAGCAGGGAAAGGATGTCTGATCAACAAGAAATCCAAGAGGTAGGAGGACATGAAAAAATCAGCTTTCTTTTGTGTTATCCCTCCTTGTGCGGTGACAATATGTGACACCATGCTTTGAGAGATGATATCTTCCCAATTTAAAATTGCACCATGTGTGGCAACGTGGAACATTACCGATACCCAACTGAGATTGTATGTACTCACGCTTGCTAAGACAAAAACCCGGTTTAACATCAGGGCTATGATTCTGTATGGGGTCCTTAGATATTGACTATCATATTCCCCACTAGACCTTGGTCTCAACTGTCTCTTAGTGACTGTCATCTTCTTAGCATACTCAAAATGATCTCTTGGCCCTAGCTATCGAGTCGTCATTCAACATGATCTTAGGGGAGGGAAGCTTGTAGGATGAAGCTATGTGGAGCGACTGGAAGGATGCAATCCCTTTTCCTTTGATATCTGAGATGATCCTCGTGTTAACATTTACGTGGGGCAAGATCCACCCGATGACTTCTGAGCACAGGAAACGTTATGGGCATGTAGCTGCCTTATGAAGGCCTGACTTCTTTATGTTTTGGTAGACCATTAGTTCTTCAATAGAAGCTTCAAGGACATTCTCATCTCTGATAACTCTGTATAGTTTGCCCCATTTGAATTATGGGGTGATCCCTGTCACGGCTTGAGTGTGCCCAAACATAGTTTCTAGCGAGGTATCCAATAGTATTTCTACGTCTGAGTCTGATTCAACCAGCTTGGATTTTCTCCTGGAGGAACGTCTATGCATAAGTTTGATGAGACACACAATGAGCAAATGAGGGAACAAATTATTCATAAACATTTCATTACTCATAGCATGAATGAGCAGTAATGAAATTAACATCTGAATGCTTCGATTGTCTATTTTCTTTATGAACAAAAAAAAGGTTTTCAGTTACTTTCAAATTTATGTATGGTTTTTATCCTATCCTCTTTGAGACGAAGTGTGTAAAGTATTACAGGAGAAACAAGTTGGATACAAAATAGTGGTTGATTAACCGAAAGACATCATGCAACTTTTAGTGTTCATTGGGATTCAGTGAGCATGCAAATGATGACTTGTTATAACTTGACAAAACAATGCAAAGAAAAAGTTGCAGAAACTTTAGGCTTCTTCTATCTGAACTTAAGGTTTAGTGCATGTGTTATATAGATGCAATTAAAACTGTGTATAATCAATTTTCCTTTTCTGCATTCTCATTTCACCAAAATGATTGAAAAAAAAACCACAGTTTTGAGCATAATGAAACTTTAACCATTTGCATATTGGCATGATAATAAGACGCCCTCATAAGTGAACAACAATGACAAATTGTAACAAACTATTTGACTAAACACATAATTGACGAGAGGGTTAAGTCCAAAAGTCCCTTGCTTTGCAGTCTAAAAACTCAAGTCTACGTGGCCCCAAGATGGTCCAAACAAGGTCAAAAGCTCTAAAAACACAAAGCTGTAGTTAGGGAGGGCTTTGGGCATGTATGGAAGCAGCATTTCTCTCATGTACCCAGGTTCTCGGGGTTTTCTTGGAGAGGAAAGGGACAATCCTAAGAAGGTGAGCTCCGTAACACTTGCGCGTCGTACAGGGGGGAAAACGACAACCAAACCTGGGAACAACAGTACCGACCAACTGACCCTCTCTCAACTGATTAACTGACTCAAATGGCTTGAGGGCTACAACAAGCTATTAGAACAAGGCACTCCTGCCAGGCGAGGCCATGGCGTCTACGCTAGCTAAACCTTATCCCCAAAGGGACCTCTATACCCATCCTGTAAAAACCAACAAAACTACGACATTTTAACAGAATAAAACAAAAGTTGAAGGTTTCCTACCTGAAAGACGCGCACTAGACGAGAGGGTGAATATCAGAACAGTCAAAATCTTGGCGATGGTAAAATGACGTTCTCCTCTTTGCTCAACAGTTCGTAAACAAAACAAATAACCCCCCCTCTATATAAATAAAAACAAAAACTTTTATCATAAATGTGGATGGGGTTTTGGTGGGTGGGGTCATTAATGACCGCACCTACTTTTTCGTTGCGTTAAGAACTCCGCCGACTGTTTCAGTGCATATCATTTATCTGTCGCGAAACAGTCGGTGCATGTACTTCATCTACCATGAAACGCTCAACGCATTTTCCACGTCGCTGCGACTGGTCGGAGTGCTTCCCCCAAAAGTCCCGGAACAGTCAGCGAAAACTTGCAAAAGCTGCAACCGATCGTGAGAAAATTTTCCCAAGTGTGATGAAAAGGGTCGGCGATGAAAACTTTAGTCGGAGCCAAATGGTCGACGAGTTTTTTCCAGGCCACAGCGAAACGATCAGCTAGTTTTGTCCAAATGATGGCAAATTCTCTTGGCAAAGAATTATTTGGTCGGAGCTGTTGATGTATATGTAACTTCAGAATGTATTTCACATATATGTATATTGTATTCCTATAGAGATGTTATTATTCCTCTATACGGAAGTGTCGTCATTTATATTGTAAGTGTCGTAACTTATACTTGATGGGTTATTAGACCACCTTGTTGGGGTCGGCCCTGTATAAGTCATATGGATCAAAGGGTTATTAGACCACCCTATTGGGGGTCGTCCATGTGGGTCAAAGGGTTATTAGACCACCCTAGTGGGGGTCGACCCAGTCAGCATTATGTTAATTGGTTAAGTTGAGGCCGACCTAGTTGAGTAAAGGTCAAGTCAAGTTAGTGTATAAATAGAGAGTGTGTCTCTCTCATTTTACACATTCTATTCTCTCACTCACACTGTGGAGAGTGGCGCACTTGTGGAGGAGGAGGCTCTGCTGCTAGGAGAAGACTATCTCTTGTATTCTGGTTGTATCATTGCTCTATCTATCTCTGAGGAAGTTATTGGGGTTTTTCACCTTTATGGTTTTCCCCAAGTAAACTTGGTGTCTCTTCTGTGCTTGCATTATTGTGTCCATGAATGATATGCTGTAGATTTGCTGTACATGTTGTTCTCTCAGTTAAGATCCTAGATCAGATTGAAGTAAATTCTGAAAATTTAATATGGTATCAGAGCTAGCCTGAAAGAAGGCATGATATGGCATGTATGACACTTGTTGCACTTACGATGCTAGGGCTTGATATAGCAAAAACCAGTCATCGTAGCACTTTCGCTATAAATCCGTTTTGGCAAAGTTTTCAGATCTGAAATCTTTACAGGTAAAATATTAAATCCCCATGTACCTTGTGTCCAAAGGAAAAACTCTAATTCGTTTTACTTTGTGATTTATGATCTGTACAATATAGGGTTTCTGCCTCTTCCAGATCTGAGTCAAAATCAGGTGACTTTGGGAAAAAAGTCATAAATTGGGCTAGGAATATCCAAATGAAATTTCATAAAAAGTGACAGGTAGTACACAAAATGTACTATCTCAAGAAAAAATTTCAGAGGCCTAAGTTGAAACGGTGACACGTGGCACTCCATACAAGTTCGCTCTCCTGTATTATCCCATAAACAGGTCACATTGCGACACTTGGAATAACTCTTTCTTAGAGATTACAATTGAGGTCAGACCTATCAGGATGGAAAGACAATAGGGCGAGATATCTCAGGAAAAATTTTTAGAGGCCAAAGTTGAAACAGTGACACGTGGCACTCCGTACAAGTTTGCTCTCCTGTATTATCCCATAAACAGGTCACGTTGCGACACTTGGCATAACTCTCTCTCAGAGAATCCAATTGAGGTCAGACTTGTCAAGATGGAAAGATAACAGGTCAAGCTATCTCAAGAAAAAATTTCAGACCCTGTGGATCAAAAAGTTTGGGGTTACACTATAAACAATCAGGTACATACTTCTGTCAAAACAGGAATTATTTTTGAGTACCGTCATTCATGGCTTCTGGAATTTAGGGCTTCGGAGAAAGTTGGAATTTTTGTAATCGGAGACCACGGCTGGATGCTACTCATCAAAATCGAAATTTAGAGACCAAAATCAGATTTTTTGGTTGGGATGAAGGCCGGGCTTGATCAAACCCCAGTTCGGGACTTTGATCGGAAAGATGGAAAATTAGGGCTTTTGCAAAAATTGGATTTTTGGAAATTTGTGACCACGGCTGGAAGCTCCTCAGAAAAATCGAAGCTTAGAGTTTTGAATCAAATATTTTGGTTGGGTGAAGCTCCGAGAAACTCAAACCCTAATTCAGGGTCCTCCCCAGTGAATCCGGAAATCTAAAAGGCAATTTTGAGGGGTGAAACTTTGCAGTTTTCAAATTCTGAATATACCAACTTGATCAGCTCATCAAGGCGCATATTTCTATCCTTTCAGAAGTTTAAAATTCAAAGTTTGAATTTTGGGGTTTCTTTGACAAACCCTCGTCCAGCTCTAGGTCCAGTTCTTGCAAAACAAGTGGATTGGGTCAATCCTAGAAGAAGATGGATTGGTCACCTGCATAAGTGAAGAAGTTCCTGTTTCAGAGGGAGATGAGGCTAAGGCCTTACATAAGAATATTACAAGCGATCTCGACAGGTATGACTCATCGAGGTATGTTTCGATATTTGTTCATGATTAAGTTTATGGTATGTTTGTCTTCATGTTATTATGGTTAGTACAATCTTGATTTTAGATTTGTCATATCACCTTAACAAAATTATGAATGCATGATCGAAGATATTCATTGGTTAGGGTGTTGACACTTATGATTGTACTAATGCATTATGGTGTTGTATGAAGTTTATGTTGTCTGCTAACATAAAAGGTACACCAAGAAAGACAAATCATGTTCTACTTCAAGAACATATGATCATGGTGACATGAAGACAAGGATTCATCCATTGCCATGGATCACATAGAAGATCTACTTTCAAGGTATGTATAACTTGGTTCTTCAATGGTTAACTTATGAGACATGCAGGTTACTAGCACAAGTCACTGAAGAGAATCAAAAGACATTATGCGGGTATGTTAGACATAACTAGCTAGCATGCTAATCCAAGTATGTTTTTCCTATATCAAGCTAGAATCCTACCTTGTGTTAGGATCTTATACTGTTGTGTTGTTGATAATGATTATTCATGAAGTCATAGGTTTGAATAATCATGGTTGTATGCATATTATGTTTCTTAGCATAATTGATGATATGACTAACCAGAAGAATCATGAAGGTATAGGTTTGAATAATCACAGGTTTTATGCATATTATATCTCTTATCTTGATTGATGATTCAACTAACCAGAAGAGTCCTATGATCAAATAAGAAAATGTATGAGTAAAAGAAGACTTCCCTGAAACCTTGAATACTAATGTTTATTATCTGTGAATGATCATGAATATACATGTTTAAGATTATTGTGTTTTGATAGTATTAAGATTATACTAATAAATGTGTGATTATGTACGAGATCTCAAGGATAACACAATGATGATACTAATAAGCATGCATAGTGATTAACGATGGATGTAAGTTCAAGGATAGGTAATCTAGGAAGCAAATATCAAAAGGGAGCGCACTCCAGTTGTTCCTGCAAGAAAGCAAAGGAGCACACTTCAGTAGTTTCTACAAGGATGCAGATATTCAGAGGGAGTTGACCACTTCTCACAATCCACATAAGAATGGAGTTGCAGAAAAGAAGCAAAGGGAGTCAACCCAACAAACAAACAAAGCTTGTTATGTAGGAAAGATCGTATGCCATCACCTACAAAAGAAAAACTACAACATTTGTTCAGCAACAAAATTATCTATTGAAGATATTGAAGTTCCCAGGATATGCGAAGAATGCCATGATCCGTTGATCATGAAGAATGATGTTTGGGATGTAGTCCCAAGACCTGAAGGGAAGTTTGTTATGACTTCCATATGGATCTATCAAGATCAAGCATGCTGCAGATGGCAGCATAGAGAAATATAAAAGTGATGAAATAGAAGATACACTAGATGGATTTCAAGACAGCTTTCTTGAATGGTGTAGTTGAAGAAGAAGTGTATGTGGAGCAGCCACTTGGTTCTGAGACACATGACAGGAAATCATATATGTGCAGAACTTGGTATGGTAGGATAGGCAGCTTTCTATCCAGTTTGGTCTTTACCAAGAGTAAAGCGGGTTCCAACCTTTACTACAAGGTTGAGGAAGGCAATCCAGTGATACTACTATGTGGATGACCTGTTTGTATCAGGTGAGGATAGATTGATTGCCGACACACAGCGGAAGCTTGCTGCCAAGTTCGAGTTGAGGAACTTGGGGATGATGCACTACTTGTTTTTGGCATGGAGGTGTGGCAGAGTGATGAAATCTTCCTTGGACAAGGGAAGTATGCAGTAGAGATCCTGAAGAGGTTCGGGATGATGGATTGCAAGGCTATGGCCACACCTATGGCATCGAACCTGAAGCGCCTGTGTGATGCTTCATCTGAGCCAATTGACATCACTATGTATCGTCAGATGATTGGGTCCTTGATGTACCTGACGAACACGAGACCAGATATTTGCCTTGTAGTGAACACATTGAGTCAGTTCCTAACAGATCCGAGGAGTGTTCATCTGGTTGTTGTAAAGCATGTTCTGAGGTACCTGAAGGGTACAGTGGATTATGGGCTCAAGTATGAGGTGAATCAAAAGTTTAACCTACAGGGTTATGTTGATTCAGATTGGGCTGGCAGTGCTGCAGATAAGAAGAGCACATCTGGGTGCTGCTTCAGTATGGGATCAGGTGTGATCTATTGGTTTAGCAGGAAGCAGTCCTGCGTAGCACTGAGTACAGCTGAGGAAGAGTATGTTGCAGCCTGTTCAGCTAGTTGTGAGGCAGTATGGCTACGGAAGCTACTGTCTAAGTTATTTGATCTCTCATTGGATGCTACTGGTTTATTTTGTGATAACCAGAGTTGTGTGAAGCTGTCCGAGAACCCAGTGTTTCATGACAGGTCGAAACACATAGAGATCAAATATCACTATATCAGGGATATGGTGCAGAGAGGAGCTGTGAAGCTCCTGTATGTTGCGACGAACGAGCAGATTGCAGATGTGCTGACGAAGCCACTAGCCAGGGTGAAGTTCGAGTACTTCAGGGAGAGGCTTGGTGTTCTTCAGATCGAGGACACTTCGAGGAAGAAGTGATGGACACATTTGCTGAAGCCATTCCAAGCATGTTGGAAGGAGGATCCTTCACATGGCTGTGGATGTAAGCGTTGGATGATGAACATCAGGATGATGTTCTGGTTTCTGCTTTGTATGATCAGTTGGATCATTTTGTATATATGCATCATGTTGGATACTGGATATGATCAGTTGGATCATTTATATGTATATGTATGTACGCATCATGTTGGATGCTGGATATGATCAGTAGGATCATTTGTATATATTTTGTATGCAACATGTTGGATGCTTGGACCATGTATCTGTATATGTATCAGATGGATACATTGTATGATCAGGTGGATCATGTATGGTGATATGTATCATGTATTTGTATTTGTATCAGGTGGATACATTGTATGATCAGGTGGATCATGTATGATGATATGTATCAGGTAGATACTTGGTATGCATCAGGTAGATGCATTATATGATCAAGATGATCGTGGATGACGAGCTTCAGGATGTTGCTCCAGATGACATGCAGCAGGATGTTGCAGTAATGATGATCAGGATGATCATGTGTACATTAGGATGATGTATGGTGAGTATCAGGTTGATACTCTATGGTCGTGGATCAGGTTGTGCAGATGAGCATATAATTTGGCCCTGGGATATTTGTAGATAGTCTTTCGAGGTTTTTCCTATGGCATGTAATTCGTGCCCTGGGATATCTGGCAAATGCTCTTTCGAGGTTTTGCTCTGGGAGGACATATAATTTGGCCCTGGGAGATCTGCAAATAGTCTTTCGAGGTTTTGCCTATGGCATGTAATTCGTGCCCTGGGATATCTGGCAGATGCTCTTTTGAGGTTTTGTCCTATGGCATATAATCTGTCCCTGGGAGATCCGATAGGTTCGGCTGTGTGCCCGTAATAAGTCCTGGGATGCTCTTGCGAGGTTTTGCCATGGCCACATATAATCTGTCCCTGGGAGATCCTATAGGTAGAGCTGCGTGCTCGTAATAGCCTGGGATGCTCTTGCGAGGTTTTGTGGTGACCACATATAATCTGTCCCTGGGAGATCCTATAGGTAGAGCTGCGTGCTCGTAACAGCCTGGGATGCTCTTGCGAGGTTTTGTGGTGAGGTCACATATAATATGGCCTTGGGAGATCCTATAGGTAGAGCCGTGTGCTCGTAACTGTTGAGCCCAGAATTGGCCCTTTTTGACCATCATTTATCACTGTCCCTTACCTTGTCTTACACCAATTACCTTGGCAATTCAACTTATTGTCCTTATATATTCCCCAATTTACCAAGGTATGGCCAATTATTGTTTTATTGTGTTAATACTTATGATTGTGATGATTAAAGCTGTTCATCTCTTAATCTGTGCTAACATGATGCGATTTATGAAGGTAGTAAGACAATAGACTGCAGGAAGAACGGAGCTGAACAAGTCATGAAGGAACGATCATCGCTTGTGGAAGGTTCCTTGGGGCTCAAATCGGCAATCAAGGCATAGGCGTGGCAGGGCAGCTGTAACCAAAGAACTATCTTAAGCATGTCGCTGCTCGAATTCAGCTGTATATTTCAGTTCTGCCACGCGTTGTAACAGCTAGATTATTTAGGGCGCCTGAAGATCAGAGATCTTCATGGCTGCCCAATTATAGGTTTAGATGCTGCAATTTGTATGTATAAATATGGGGAATTACCTCGACTGAGGGGTTGGACAGCAATTAATTAATTCATCTTGTATTAGCAGTCAAGCTGAAACTGTGTACTTATCTTTCTGTTAATATAAGGAGTTGCTTCTGATTTAAAGAGAGTGTTGTTCAACCAGCGTCTCTGTGTGAAGACTGGGCCCGTCTTCCACAGAGATTGCTGTGTTAAATTAGGATTTCATCTTTCTTGTTGTGTGATGCTTTGTTCTTCCTTTTGTACGCAGCAGCAATATTTATCGTGTGAATTTTCAGTATAGTTAAGGATCATATTTCTGTGAGTTTGGTAGATGGTGTAGAATAACAGTCGACTGAGTAAGGCTTGCTTTATATACAATTCAATTACAGATCATACACACTTGTGTTCATCTTACAGCTGAGTTGCGATCCCCTGGGTTCTTACAATTTATCGTTCTGATTGTGTGTTGCTTGATTTCCATTCTGTAATTTAATATTCTTAGAATAGTTAACTCAATTATTTCACAATTGGATTTCTAGATTTCTGCTCAGTTTTTGCTTTACGATTTCCAGGTTGATTAGATCAGGCAAGTGATCGTTCTAGGATATAAAGGAGATTCCTTCCTATTGTTCATTAGATCTGATGTTAATTTTTAATTGATGCATGATAGAGAGGATTTGAATTATAGCAGTGAGAAGGCTTTGGATTGTTTAAGATTCTGGGGATGAACATGACTGATAGAATATAGAAGTATTTATTGCTAATGGTTTAGTGTTTAAGCATATATTGTGCACTTGTCCTTTGAAATAAAAAGACTTTCTCGGGTTGACAATAAATTTCATACACTCTGTGTGTTGATATTTAATTATCTGCAATTAGAGTGCTTGACATTTTGGCGCCGTTGCCGGGGAAGGATGAAAATTAAATACTAGTCATTAGTTGATCTGATAATTGCTTTTAGTCAGTCTTTTGGTTGATTTTGAAATGATCTGCTTCGCATGAATACGAGGGGGGTAAAACGCGATCACCTCCCGACCCCCAAAACCCCACAAATTACTAACAGTACAGGTGGTTCGGGTCGTGGTCGAGGTCCACCGCTGGGCAGAAGAACATTCGTTGACGACCTTGTTGACAAAACTGATTCAGCTGTCAGATCTCGTCAACAGGGGACTCCTACCAAAAGAGGCCCTGCTGATCCTGGAACGTTAGCATCAGGATCTACAGTGGAAGATACAGGAGCAGCTGTGATTCCTGCATATACTCCTGCTAAAGAAGTAACAGCTGATTCAGCTGTTGCAACCGAAGAATACACAGCTGTTGCAACCGAAGAATACGCAGCTGTTACAACCGAAGAATACGCAGCTGTTACAACTGAGGTAAAGAACAAAGGAACAAACGAAGGAGAAGATACAGGAGAAAAGATGAGTAATAGACATGAGAATGAAGAGGAAGAAGCAGTGGTACAATACCATCATGAAGATAATTCCCCGCCAGAAACTATGGCTACATTGCAATTCCCAATACAGCAGCTAGAGGGGACAGCTCCTATGAAAAACATTTCACCGTCGATGTTACCCCGCTTCCATGGCAGGGCGGCAGAGGATCCAGACGAATTCTTGTTTGAATTCGATATCCTCTGTCGCAGCTATGATTATATCACAGATGCTCAAAAGTTAAAGCTTTTTCCCGCCACCCTGAAGGACAATGCATTACGATGGTTCATGAGCCTTGGGGGAGGGACTGTTGCTAATTGGAATAAGATGAAACAAGTATTCCTGGAAAAATATCAAGAATATTGTAACACCAGGGACAAAAGGGAGGAGTTATTCAAGATGGTACAGAAGGAGGACGAAAGCTTGGAGGATTTTGTAGAGAGGTTGCTGTACAATGTGCAGAGAGCTGGACAGACGAACATGGGACTAGATGTGCTTAAGATCATCCTGCTTCGAGGAATCAGGGACGATTGTTTAGACATGCTAAATTTATTAGGAAAGGGGGATATCTCTAAAGAATCTTTTGAGACAATTGTGGAATTATGTAAGAGATATTCCAGGGGATCTTCTAGGCATAATAAGCAGCATAAACGAAATAACCTGGAACGTGATGTCTTCGACAGAACTCAGAAGTCATCCAATGGGGGAGCTACACGTGCAGAGATAGGCAATCTTCTTGAAAACTTTAAAACAGAAATGATGAGCTCTATCTCTTCAGAGATTGATGTCTTGAAGGCCAAGCAAAGACAGGCAGTGGAGGATCTCACACTAGGGGTGTTTTGTCCCCGATGTAGAAAGACTCATCCACTGAAAGAATGCCCTCTTGACAAAGTTCAAGTATGTCAACTGTGTGAGCTGAATCATGATATGAAAGAATGCCCCACGTTGCCCCAAGTGAAAGCTGTTCTGCAGGCATCAACTCCAGAGGTGGATTCAGCCTACTTTATTGCACAGAAGAAACCCTGGCAGCCCTGGAATCAAGGTATGTCTCCCGATTCATTTCCATTTTTGAATAATTTGAATAATTGGAATACTAATATGCAAAACGTGAATACACAATTCCCTTCAAATTATGCTCAGTGGAATTCCCCTCAACCTGCGATGCAAGGTTATAATTCATGGAGTCCTTGGACACAGCCACCTCATCAACCTACTTCATGGTCTCCTGGATGGAGGAACTTCCATCCTGGGAATCAGTTTCCTCAACCACCTCCACCTCAACAGTTACCGTATCCTCCATATCCTCAATTTCAGCAATATCCTCAATACCTACCTCAGCAGTCGCAGCTGCAGCTGCAAAATAATCCTGTGCCTAACATACCAATACAGCCTCAGCTGCCTGCCCAACCTAACCCTAACCCAAATAATAAAACAGTCCAGCAACTGGAAACTCTCAATATGCCAGCCTACTCTCTCTCCCCTGTACCTTGTAATGACATTCGCTTACGATCTGGAAAGATAGTAGAACGTGTAACTTCAGAAAATATTCCACCTACTGTTTATGACAAAGGAGAGAGTTCCCAGCATCTATCTGATCCGGTTCCTATTATTGAAGACGCTGAGCATCCCTCAGAAGGGAGGGCTGAAACAATAAACGATGAAGTGGATAACACGCAGCCTACCCAGTTGGTAAGACAACCACCTTACCCTGAGAGATTGATGCTGCCACAAAGAGGGGGGCAACCTCAGTTCAATCTCTTAGGAGAACTGAAGAACCTTTATGTTAAGATTCCCCTTTTACAAGCTCTTCAAGATGTACCTATCTATGCTAGAACTGTTCGGGACCTGTGCACTAAAAGACCGGGAAGGAAACCCAGAGATCCTCCTACTGTCCATGTTATAGGGAATTTATCCGCTTTAATGACTGGAAAAACCCCTATAACCAAGTATGAGGATCCCGGCAATCCTACTGTCACTGTACACATAGGACAAACGCAGATACCCAACGTACTAGTAGATTTAGGAGCTGCGATCAATGTTATAACGATGGAGACTGTAAAGCAGCTCGGATTCACCAATATTAGACCGACCCCTACTATCTTAGAATTGGCAGACAGATCCACCATCAGACCTGAAGGGATTTTGGACGACCTCGTTATTTCAGTAGACTCGTGGGAATACCCTGCCGATTTTCTGGTATTACAGCCGAAATCACAGCTGGGGGGACATCCATTGATTTTAGGAAGGCCCTGGTTGGCTACAGCTGATGCTTGCATCAGCTGTCGATCAGGATCTATGACTATATCTGATGGCATGGAAACCAAAAATCTTACCCTGTACCCTCCAGCAAGGCCGAGTCTAGAGACTGAAACCTCCCTTTGGATAGAACAAGAAGAAGAAGAAGATGTTCAGCCATTACTAACGATAGGGAAGGCACTAACTTTCAAAAACGAAACAGAAGACGATGCCATTAATAACTTCATTAGCGAACCTGCTTCTGTAGACAAGGAAGTTTATCAACTTCTTAACAGTACCCTCGGCAAAGAAGAACAAGAACAGCTTACGGAGGAAGCACTAGCCAATGACACAAATATAATCCCAGTATTGAAAAGCTCGAGAAGTATTCCTATTGAGGTAGAGCCTGGAAGAACTTTGAACATCAATCCTGCTCTCTCCTCAGAAGAACAAAAGCGCCTAACCAATCTCTTGAAGGAACGTAAGGGGGCATTCGCCTGGGAGTATACAGACATGAAGGGTATTCCTTCTAGTCTGTGCACTCATCATATTTATATTAAAAACGACTCCCGGCCTGTATGTCAACCCCAACGACGCATGAACCCCAATCTGAGGGATATAGTGAAGGAAGAAATCCAGAAACTCTTGGAAGCAGGATTCATCTATCCTATTTCAGACAGTGAGTGGGTTTCCCCACTTGTAATTGTACCCAAGAAAAACGGTAAATGGAGAGTCTGTGTCGATTATAGGGAGCTGAACAAGGCTACACAAAAGGATCACTTTCCTCTGCCCTTTATTGACCAGGTACTTGATAACTTATCTGGGAAGAAGTTCTTCTCCTTCCTGGACGGATTCAGTGGGTACAATCAAATCCAGATTGCTCCAGAGGATCAGGATAAGACCACCTTCACCTGCCCTTGGGGAACGTTCGCCTACAGGGTGCTTCCCTTTGGGTTGTGCAATGCACCTGCAACGTTCCAAAGAGCTGTGATTGGCATATTTTCTGAATTGGTAAATGATAGCATGGAAGTTTTTATGGATGATTTCACTCCTTATGGCAGGGATTTTGATGAAGCGTTGGAAAATTTGAAGAAGGTTTTAATTCGCTGTGAACAGGCTCGCCTCTCACTGAGCACTGAAAAATGCCACATGATGATGAGTGAGGGGGTGGTATTAGGACATTTCATCTCTACTCACGGTATTCAAGTGGATCCTTCAAAAATTAAGGTGATAAAGAATATACCAACCCCTTCAACTCAGAAAGAGGTGCGAAGTTTTCTGGGACATGCTGGGTACTACAGGAGATTCATAGAAAACTTCTCCAAACTTGCTTCTCCTTTGTTTTCATTGTTAATGAAGGATGTGCAGTTTGCATGGAGTACAGCATGCCAGACAGCATTTGATAAGCTTAAAGAGAAACTGTCCACAGCCCCTATTTTAAGGGGACCTAATTGGACCATACCTTTCCACATTTCTTCAGATGCTTCTGATACCGCCATTGGAGCAGTACTAGGACAGCAGGATGGTCAAATACCTTATGCTATTTATTATGTTAGTAAAAACTTAGCCCCTGCTGAACTAAATTATACTGTTACTGAAAAAGAATTTCTTGCTATTGTTTATTCTATTAATAAGTTTCGGCATTACATTACTGGGTATCCTACATTTGTGCATACTGATCACTCTGCCATTAAGTACTTAATGAATAAACCTGTCACTAATGCCAGAGTAACCAGGTGGCTTTTATTATTACAGGAATTTGATATTACTATTATAGATAAACCTGGAAAAGAAAATGTTGTTGCTGATTTTTTATCACGATTTACCAACAGTGATGACAGTTCACCTGTTGAGGATTCTTTCCCGGATGAACATTTATTTGCACTCTCAGCTCATTCACCCTGGTATGCAGATGTTGCTAATTATTTGGCTGCAGGGAAACTTCCGCCACATATGTCTAAACGAGAGAAAAGAAAAATTATTCAGCAAAGTGCCAGGTATTGTTGGCTTAAAGGCCATCTCTTTTACACAGGACCTGATCTTGAAATTAGAAGATGTGTAAGGGAAGATGAGATCTTTCATATACTGAAGGCCTGTCACGATGAACCTTGCGGAGGACACTTTGCAGATAAAAGAACAGGACATAAGGCGTTGCGGATGGGCTATTATTGGCCGACACTGTTCAGAGATGCTAAAAAATATGTTCAGTCCTGCGACAGCTGCCAAAGGATGGGCCAACCTAATAAGACAGATCAGATGCCTTTACAGCCCCAAGTGGTACTAGAACCGTTTGATAGATGGGCATTGGACTTTGTTGGTCCTATCAACCCTCCTTCCAAACAAAAGGTTTACATCTTGGTGTGTACAGACTACATGACTAAGTGGGTAGAAGCTGTAGCTTTGGCTAAGGCAAACGACCAGGCGGTGATTGATTTCCTGTACAGTGAAGTTTTTACCCGTTTTGGAGTACCAAAGGAAGTAGTTACCGATGGCGGACCACAATTTATTTCACACCAATTTGAATCCTTGCTCCGGAAGTATCATGTGCAGCACAAGATAGCTTCACCTTATCATCCCCAGGCCAATGGTCAGGTGGAAAGCACTAATAAATTTATCGAAGCAATCCTTACTAAAACAGTTAAAAGCCATCGAAGGGATTGGGCTGACAGACTTCCAGAAGCACTGTGGGCATATCGCACGACTTGGCGCAACACCACGGGCTTTTCTCCCTATGATCTGGTGTATGGTAAGAGTGCCATCTTTCCAATTGAATTTGAGATCAAGACCCTGAAAACAGCCATTGAAATGAACCTGGATGTAGCAGAAGCCCAGAAAAGAAGATTGAATCAATTGAATGAACTGGATGAGAAACGATTAGCTGCGGTAGACCAGACTGTGCTGCTTCAGCAACAGAGATCTAACTGGCATGACCGATTCATCAAAAAGAAAATCTTCCATGAAGGAGACTGGGCACTACTGTACGACTCTAGATTCAAGAAAGATTTCAAAGGGAAATTACGTACAAGATGGCTGGGTCCATATTTGGTTGACAGGGTATTTGACAACGGCACTGTTCGCCTGGTCACCATTGATGAAAACCGTATGCCATTACTTGTTAATGGCCATAGGCTGCGACTGTATCGGAAGCCTATTTCGAAAGATGCATTCATTTCACAGGTTGCTGCTGATCCAAACTACCAATTGGCACCAGAGCAGGAACATTTTTCTACCTTTACCAAATCTTAAAATGAAAATCATATTTGCTGTACATAAATAATTTCTTGCTGTAGCGTATAGTTGTCGTTTTCTTTCTTTTTGCATTTGATCTCTTTGCTTGCTGTTGTCTTTTAAAATTTTTTTTTTTTTTTTTTTTTCAGGGAAGCGCCAGGAGAACGATCAGTTTGGGGCCCATAATGAAAATCTCTCTGTGCCGTCCTTGTGTTAAAAAAAAAAAAAAAAAAAAAAAAAAAAAAAAATTCGGCAGCTGCAACATATTTTCCGGCAGCTGCAACATATTTTCCGGCAGCCGTATATCCTTTTCCAGCAACCATATTCTCCATTTCCCGGTAGCCATAATGCCCTTTCCGTCAGCCGTCAATCTTTTTCGACTGCTGCAATTTCGGCAGCTGCAACATTTGCGGCTGCAACATCGGCGGCTGCAACATTTGCGGCTGCAACATCAGCGGCTGCAACATCGGCGGCTGCAACATCGGCGGCTGCAACTCCAGTTTCCGCGGCTGCCACCTCATTCACCAGCTATTGCCACCTCATTCTCCGCAGCTGCCATTCCATTTACCAGCCACGGCCATTTCACTTCCCGGTAGCCGTAATGTTTTTATTTCCCGTCCGCCGTTAAATCTTTTCCGACAGCTGCAACTCCGGCAGCTGCAGTCCCTACGGCTGTAACTTCGGCGGCTGCAACATCTTTTTCTCGCAGCCGCCACATCATTTCCCGGCCGTCACCTTATTTCTCGGCGGCCGCCACCTCATTGACCAAGTCACTTCCACACCACAGCTGTCATTTCTTTCCAGCGGCTGCGACATATTTCCCATATTCGTAAAATCTTTTCCCGCCAGCCGTAAGTCTCTTCCGCCGTTGTAAAATTTTCCCGTGACAACCGTAATTTTTCCCGGATATTGTGAATCTTTTTCCGGCTGCCACGAATTCTTTCCCGATGGCTGTAACTTCTTTCTTGTCAGCTGCAACAAGCTTTTTCATCGGCCGTGTGATCATTTCTTTGGCAACTTGCAGTGGTAACTCCCGTGTTAACAGAAGGATTGTTCAACCTGCTAATTATGATGCTGATTCATCCCAGTCCTGCCGGCGAACTCATCATTTCAACCCGGAGGATGCGACGCCTTGTGTTTTACCGGCGAAGGAAATCTGTGCCTTATCCGAGTCATCATGATTCCACGTCTGACTGTGCACGCGTTCGGCTCTGTGATGTCACCAACTCCAAGCTCCACCAGTTTCCGCAGCCTTCCGACGCACAGTTTTATGAGGTATGGCTTTCATTTATCACGTGATTAAGTATTGATATCATGTAAACGAGATTGGCCGTACCTTCACTCGTACCACCATTTATATCCGATTGAACCCTTCCCTCGTACGACGTAATACTAATAACTGCCACCTTCCCCAATTCGGCATGAAAATTTTAAACTCCCCTCTGCGCTTAACTTTCCGAATTAGTTCATTCGCTCAACGTCTCCGCTCAACGATTCGTGCATTCTCCGCGCTGCAACTTCTATTCTGGATCCTGTACTCTGTCGAAACAGCAGTTCTATCTTGCAGCCAGGACCATGGGCATTCCAGTTCGCCATGAACCTTTCAATACCCGGGAACTTAGACGGAATTTGCAGGTTCTGGCCATTTTTCAAGCCGCTGGCTGGGTCGAGTTCTTTGAACGATTGGATGGATTCGACCGGGACGCAGCCCTGCAATTCGCATTGAATCTTACTAAAACACACTCCACGGTGTGGGGGCTGTGTATAGATGTTTCGGAGGTCATTATATCCGAGGTTACAGCTATCCCGTTGGTGGGAAAACCTTGGTTTAACCGTCGAGTCCCTGCAACGGTTGCACGGGAACACTTTTTACTTCCAGGGGAGCAAGTTGAAGCATCCAGGAGAGGGATTGCATTGAAGTCACTGCCGCAGCCATGGGACCAGGTCGCTATCTTCCTCAAGAAATATATAACTTGCGAAGGTAGATACCAAACTGTGTACAACTCTGAACTTCCTTTGCTTTCTCATCTCCGTCATGGCATTTTGTTAAATATTCCATTTTATCTATTGCATGATTTGCGCCATATGGCAACATTCGTTCAATCTGCAAAGCACCCATTATCCTCCCTCACCCACCATGGCCTCATTAAGTTAATTATTAAAAGAACCCTGGCCCAACACAATATAACATGGGAGCAATTCATCACCCGGCCACAGCAACCTGTTCCCTTGAGGGTCATTCCATTACAGCAATTACCGGTTCCGCCACAACAGGAGGACCGGAGTTCCTCCAGTGAAGTTGGGGGGAGGGATGAAACGGAAGAAGAACCACAGAGGGCACAGGCAGGACCATCCGGGAGGAATGAAACGGAAGAAGAGCAACAGGGGGCACAGGCAGGAACATCAGGGGTTGACAAAACTACAGAAGAAGAACAACCCGAGGCACAGGCAGAGCCGTTTGAAGTATATGAATCCCCAGCACAAGCAGAACCAGTGGGGGATGACACTGCATTTGAAGGAGAGCGAGGGGAAGCTCAAACAGAGCTGCCAGGGGACAATGTAGATGAAACCCTCGCGAAAAACCTAGATAACAGGGCAGCTCCGACAGCAGAAGGTGAAATTGGAGCAGCATCAAAAGCTGCGACAATGGAACCTGAAGATGACGGAGCCAGAGCAATGGAGGACGACATTGAGCTGGTCACAATCGAGTCTTCACCGGAATGGGCAGGAGGAGCAGCTGTGATTGAAGAAGAACAGCATGGGGGGCAAGTAAATATTCCTTTAACTTCAGCTTTGCCTCCCTATATTCCAGCTCCACGAGAAGAAACACTACAAAAAGGAAAGTCACAAAAGAAACCCCCACAGAAAAGGAAGAGGGCCACCAATGAGTTTGATTTAGTGGCACCAATCAGAAGGAAACGAACTCGGTCAATCACAGCAGCAGATGCAGCCAGAACAAAATGGGCAACCTTAGAGACACAGGTTGAACCCCCAATCCTTACACCGAAACCGAGGGATGCTCCACAAAGGCCAGTGGAGGAAGAGCCGGGGGTTGAGGGACTCTTGTATGAGAATGCAATGCTGAAAGAGGACCTCCAAGCACTTAGAAAGGAGCTGGAAACATGGAAGGAAATCTGCCAAAAGCAGGGTGGAAGAAAGATGTATACATTAATAGAGGCTGCAGACCAAGTGGAGGAAACAGCTTCCGCTGAAGCTGGAGAAAAGGATGAGCGAATACTCTGCCCCACCTGTGGGGAGATCTTTGAGGAAGCAGGCCATAAAATTTTACTTAGCACTTATTCAGCACAACAGCCTGTAGCCACAGAAGGGGAAGCAGTGAAGAAAAAGGATGCTGCAACACAAGAACCAGCACCTTTAAACATCCTTGCTGCAGCTGCTACTTCCCATGATGCAGAAGTTATAGAACAGATGGGAGAAGAACAGGGAGTGGAAGATGCCCTGGAAATTTATGAGGAATGTATGGCAATCCCAAATTGCTCCCACAATACAGAAATCATGGAACAGATGGGAGAAGAACAGGAAATGAAGGATGCTCTGGAGCTTATAAAAGAATATGGTGAGACTCCAGAATGTTCCCTTGATACAGAGATCATGGAGCCAAAGGATACCCTGGAGGATAGTGAAGAATTTTGTGCTGTAACCCCAGAACGCTCCCAGGACACAATAATTTTAGAAGAAGAAACGGAAAGGCAGGACATTGATAAGTTGGAACAGGATGCTGTAACACAAGAACCAGCAATTCTGAATTTGACCGCCCAACCGACTGAGCAGACAGGAGAAGAAGCTGGGACAGAGAATATTCTGGCATTCAACGATGAACTCTGGGTAGTGACTCCAGAAAGCTCTCATGATACAGAACTCATAGAAGAGAAGCTGCAGCAAAATAAAGATGAAGATGTAAGCCGGGATGTTGCCACACAAGAACCAACATCCTTGGATGCTGCAGCAAGAACCCCTGAACTGCAGTTGGAGGATAACCCGGGAGTAGAGATCATTCCTGATACACAATGGAGTGATGATGAACAGGTACAGACACCCTGCTCAGGTGACACTGAAATCTTGGAGGAGGAGCTGCAAATTGAAAAGGATATCCAATCTCAACAGCCAATTGACAAAGAAGACACTGTTACACAAGAACCAGTGTCTCCAAAAGCAATAAAGGCAGCTGCTGAAGAAGGTTTAAGGGATGTTGCTGTTACACAAGAACCAGCAACTCCCTTGATAAGATTAGATGCGATGGAAGACACTGTCCCACAAGAACCAGTGCTTCCACCTCCTACAGGTATTATTGAATTGGATTCAGATTGAGTGTGTCTTTTCAACTTCCCCAGGCATAGCATAAGAGAACTGCAGATATTAGCAAGTAGCGGTGGAAAGGGGAACAGTAAAGTTGGAAGATGCCGGGTTGCTCACAGAAATTTTTCAAAGGGATAGAGGGGATGCCTGATTTATCTACATTCTTTCCTTCTGCCTGGACAAAGTTCAGTACAATATTCAGATGCAGGTTGTTGCATGAGGACATGCAACAGGATAGTTGGGGGGAGATGTTGAGCCCAGAATTGGCCCTTTTTGACCATCATTTATCACTGTCCCTTACCTTGTCTTACACCAATTACCTTGGCAATTCAACTTATTGTCCTTATATATTCCCCAATTTACCAAGGTATGGCCGATTATTGTTTTATTGTGTTAATACTTATGATTGTGATGATTAAAGCTGTTCATCTCTTAATCTGTGCTAACATGATGCGATTTATGAAGGTAGTAAGACAATAGACTGCAGGAAGAACGGAGCTGAACAAGTCATGAAGGAACGATCATCGCTTGTGGAAGGTTCCTTGGGGCTCAAATCGGCAATCAAGGCATAGGCGTGGCAGGGCAGCTGTAACCAAAGAACTATCTTAAGCATGTCGCTGCTCGAATTCAGCTGTATATTTCAGTTCTGCCACGCGTTGTAACAGCTAGATTATTTAGGGCGCCTGAAGATCAGAGATCTTCATGGCTGCCCAATTATAGGTTTAGATGCTGCAATTTGTATGTATAAATATGGGGAATTACCTCGACTGAGGGGTTGGACAGCAATTAATTAATTCATCTTGTATTAGCAGTCAAGCTGAAACTGTGTACTTATCTTTCTGTTAATATAAGGAGTTGCTTCTGATTTAAAGAGAGTGTTGTTCAACCAGCGTCTCTGTGTGAAGACTGGGCCCGTCTTCCACAGAGATTGCTGTGTTAAATTAGGATTTCATCTTTCTTGTTGTGTGATGCTTTGTTCTTCCTTTTGTACGCAGCAGCAATATTTATCGTGTGAATTTTCAGTATAGTTAAGGATCATATTTCTGTGAGTTTGGTAGATGGTGTAGAATAACAGTCGACTGAGTAAGGCTTGCTTTATATACAATTCAATTACAGATCATACACACTTGTGTTCATCTTACAGCTGAGTTGCGATCCCCTGGGTTCTTACAATTTATCGTTCTGATTGTGTGTTGCTTGATTTCCATTCTGCAATTTAATATTCTTAGAATAGTTAACTCAATTATTTCACAATTGGATTTCTAGATTTCTGCTCAGTTTTTGCTTTACGATTTCCAGGTTGATTAGATCAGGCAAGTGATTGTTCTAGGATATAAAGGAGATTCCTTCCTATTGTTCATTAGATCTGATGTTAATTTTTAATTGATGCATGATAGAGAGGATTTGAATTATAGCAGTGAGAAGGCTTTGGATTGTTTAAGATTCTGGGGATGAACATGACTGATAGAATATAGAAGTATTTATTGCTAATGGTTTAGTGTTTAAGCATATATTGTGCACTTGTCCTTTGAAATAAAAAGACTTTCTCGGGTTGACAATAAATTTCATACGCTCTGTGTGTTGATATTTAATTATCTGCAATTAGAGTGCTTGACATTTTGCACAATCGAGTCTTCACCGGAATGGGCAGGAGGAGCAGCTGTGATTGAAGAAGAACAGCATGGGGGGCAAGTAAATATTCCTTTAACTTCAGCTTTGCCTCCCTATATTCCAGCTCCACGAGAAGAAACACTACAAAAAGGAAAGTCACAAAAGAAACCCCCACAGAAAAGGAAGAGGGCCACCAATGAGTTTGATTTAGTGGCACCAATCAGAAGGAAACGAACTCGGTCAATCACAGCAGCAGAGGCAGCCAGAACAAAATGGGAAACCTTAGAGACACAGGTTGAACCCCCAATCCTTACACCGAAACCGAGGGATGCTCCACAAAGGCCAGTGGAGGAAGAGCCGGGGGTTGAGGGACTCTTGTATGAGAATGCAATGCTGAAAGAGGACCTCCAAGCACTTAGAAAGGAGCTGGAAACATGGAAGGAAATATGCCAAAAGCAGGGTGGAAGAAAGATGTATACATTAATAGAGGCTGCAGACCAAGTGGAGGAAACAGCTTCCGCTGAAGCTGGAGAAAAGGATGAGCGAATACTCTGCCCCACCTGTGGGGAGATCTTTGAGGAAGCAGGCCATAAAATTTTACTTAGCACTTATTCAGCACAACAGCCTGTAGCCACAGAAGGGGAAGCAGTGAAGAAAAAGGATGCTGCAACACAAGAACCAGCACCTTTAAACATCCTTGCTGCAGCTGCTACTTCCCATGATGCAGAAGTTATAGAACAGATGGGAGAAGAACAGGGAGTGGAAGATGCCCTGGAAATTTATGAGGAATGTATGGCAATCCCAAATTGCTCCCACAATACAGAAATCATGGAACAGATGGGAGAAGAACAGGAAATGAAGGATGCTCTGGAGCTTATAAAAGAATATGGTGAGACTCCAGAATGTTCCCTTGATACAGATATCATGGAGCCAAAGGATACCCTGGAGGATAGTGAAGAATTTTGTGCTGTAACCCCAGAACGCTCCCAGGACACAATAATTTTAGAAGAAGAAACGGAAAGACAGGACATTGATAAGTTGGAACAGGATGCTGTAACACAAGAACCAGCAATTCTGAATTTGACCGCCCAACCGACTGAGCAGACAGGAGAAGAAGCTGGGACAGAGAATATTCTGGCATTCAACGATGAACTCTGGGTAGTGACTCCAGAAAGCTCTCATGATACAGAACTCATAGAAGAGAAGCTGCAGCAAAATAAAGATGAAGATGTAAGCCGGGATGTTGCCACACAAGAACCAACATCCTTGGATGCTGCAGCAAGAACCCCTGAACTGCAGTTGGAGGATAACCCGGGAGTAGAGATCATTCCTGATACACAATGGAGTGATGATGAACAGGTACAGACACCCTGCTCAGGTGACACTGAAATCTTGGAGGAGGAGCTGCAAATTGAAAAGGATATCCAATCTCAGCAGCCAATTGACAAAGAAGACACTGTTACACAAGAACCAGTGTCTCCAAAAGCAATAAAGGCAGCTGCTGAAGAAGGTTTAAGGGATGTTGCTGTTACACAAGAACCAGCAACTCCCTTGATAAGATTAGATGCGATGGAAGACACTGTCCCACAAGAACCAGTGCTTCCACCTCCTACAGGTATTATTGAATTGGATTCAGATTGAGTGTGTCTTTTCAACTTCCCCAGGCATAGCATAAGAGAACTGCAGATATTAGCAAGTAGCGGTGGAAAGGGGAACAGTAAAGTTGGAAGATGCCGGGTTGCTCACAGAAATTTTTCAAAGGGATAGAGGGGATGCCTGATTTATCTACATTCTTTCCTTCTGCCTGGACAAAGTTCAGTACAATATTTAGATGCAGGTTGTTGCATGAGGACATGCAACAGGATAGTTGGGGGGAGATGTTGAGCCCAGAATTGGCCCTTTTTGACCATCATTTATCACTGTCCCTTACCTTGTCTTACACCAATTACCTTGGCAATTCAACTTATTGTCCTTATATATTCCCCAATTTACCAAGGTATGGCCGATTATTGTTTTATTGTGTTAATACTTATGATTGTGATGATTAAAGCTGTTCATCTCTTAATCTGTGCTAACATGATGCGATTTATGAAGGTAGTAAGACAATAGACTGCAGGAAGAACGGAGCTGAACAAGTCATGAAGGAACGATCATCGCTTGTGGAAGGTTCCTTGGGGCTCAAATCGGCAATCAAGGCATAGGCGTGGCAGGGCAGCTGTAACCAAAGAACTATCTTAAGCATGTCGCTGCTCGAATTCAGCTGTATATTTCAGTTCTGCCACGCGTTGTAACAGCTAGATTATTTAGGGCGCCTGAAGATCAGAGATCTTCATGGCTGCCCAATTATAGGTTTAGATGCTGCAATTTGTATGTATAAATATGGGGAATTACCTCGACTGAGGGGTTGGACAGCAATTAATTAATTCATCTTGTATTAGCAGTCAAGTTGAAACTGTGTACTTATCTTTCTGTTAATATAAGGAGTTGCTTCTGATTTAAAGAGAGTGTTGTTCAACCAGCGTCTCTGTGTGAAGACTGGGCCCGTCTTCCACAGAGATTGCTGTGTTAAATTAGGATTTCATCTTTCTTGTTGTGTGATGCTTTGTTCTTCCTTTTGTACGCAGCAGCAATATTTATCGTGTGAATTTTCAGTATAGTTAAGGATCATATTTCTGTGAGTTTGGTAGATGGTGTAGAATAACAGTCGACTGAGTAAGGCTTGCTTTATATACAATTCAATTACAGATCATACACACTTGTGTTCATCTTACAGCTGAGTTGCGATCCCCTGGGTTCTTACAATTTATCGTTCTGATTGTGTGTTGCTTGATTTCCATTCTGCAATTTAATATTCTTAGAATAGTTAACTCAATTATTTCACAATTGGATTTCTAGATTTCTGCTCAGTTTTTGCTTTACGATTTCCAGGTTGATTAGATCAGGCAAGTGATCGTTCTAGGATATAAAGGAGATTCCTTCCTATTGTTCATTAGATCTGATGTTAATTTTTAATTGATGCATGATAGAGAGGATTTGAATTATAGCAGTGAGAAGGCTTTGGATTGTTTAAGATTCTGGGGATGAACATGACTGATAGAATATAGAAGTATTTATTGCTAATGGTTTAGTGTTTAAGCATATATTGTGCACTTGTCCTTTGAAATAAAAAGACTTTCTCGGGTTGACAATAAATTTCATACGCTCTGTGTGTTGATATTTAATTATCTGCAATTAGAGTGCTTGACAGTAACAGCCCTGGGATGCTCTTTCGAGGTTTTGTGACGCACGTAATAAGTCCTGAGGATTCCACAGTATGGCCAGTGATGACGAAGACCTGCAGGTGGTGGGCCTACATCCAGTATGAAAAAGGACTGGCTCTGTAGAACTTCCTATGATGAGTAGATTCAGAGATTGATTAAGATAGTAGCAGCAGTGACGATGATGATGACTCGATGATGATTATCCAGTGACGATGATCCAGAGAAGATGACTTGTGCTAGAAGACCTGTGTCGAGAAATACCTTCCTAGTTAAGAGGGAGTGTTGATGTATATGTAACTTCGGAATGTATTTCACATATATGTATATTATATTCCTATAGAGATGTTATTATTCCTGTATACGGAAGTGTCGTCATTTATATTGTAAGTGTCGTAACTTATACTTGATGGGTTATTAGACCACCTTGTTGGGGTCGGCCCTGTATAAGTCATATGGGTCAAAGGATTATTAGACCACCCTATTGGGGGTCGACCATGTGGGTCAAAGAGTTAGTAGACCACCCTAGTGGGGGTCGGCCCAGTTAGCATTATGTTAAGTGGTTAAGTTGAGGCTAACCTAGTTGAGTAAAGGTCAAGTCAAGTTAGTGTATAAATAGAGAGTGTGTCTCTCTCATTTTACACATTCTATTCTCTCACTCACACTGTGGAGAGTGGGGCACTTGTGGAGGAGGAGGCTCTGCTGCTAGGAGAAGACTATCTCTTGTATTCTGGTTGTATCATTGCTCTATCTATCTCTGAGGAAGTTATTGGGGTTTTTCACCTTTATGGTTTTCCCCAAGTAAACTCGGTGTCTCTTATGTGCTTGCATTATTGTGTCCATGAATGATATGCTGTAGATTTGTTGTACATGTTGTTCTCTCAGTTAAGATCCTAGATCAGATTGAAGTAAATTCTGAAAATTTAACAGGAGCCAGACGGTCGGGGCATTCAGCTTAGAAGGCAGCGAAACGGTCAGTGGCTTTGCCCAATCGGCAGCGAAATGGTCGGCAAAAAACATTACAAAAGTTGTGAAAAGGTCACTCAACAAACTGCGAAATGGTTGGCGAAAACTTGTCTAAAAGATGCGAAATGGTCAACAAAAATTAGTCAGAAAATTTGCGACCATTTCGGAGTAAAAACTTGAGTTAGTGCTTAGGTTGAAAAAGAATTTTCTTCAATATTTTCTAAGAAAAACTAAGTGCCAAGAGACGAAAGTTCCAAGAAGCAAAAACTCTAAAAAAAATAAAGGAGGGGCCCTACAAAATTGAAATTTTTTGGGGGATCAGGTTGCAGCAACAACAATTGATGATTCGCTGGTGAACATAGATCTTTGAAAAATATTTCTTCAAGGTCTGAAAACTTACATGTCATTAGCCCTCATATGTAACACAGTGCTTTAACAGGCTAGATTTTATACAGGGGAGTTACCACCTTTATCACATCGGTCATTGGGGAGTAAGGGTAACTTTGAATCAGACCTCTTTATCACTCTCCTGAGGCCAGGATATGGATTTCATTTTAAATCCATCTTTCAGATGCTCGCTAAATAGGACCCCACAGGATCGTAACAAAATGACATAGACGTATTTGTTTGTTCCTCACTCCCATGATGTCAGCATTTCTTTAGATGCTTTATTTATTGACAAATTTTGTCGTCTGAGTCTTCCATGATAGAATTCTTCAATATTCAACATTTGACTTAGGTTCTTCCATCCATAATGTCCTTTTGTGTGAGCGATAGATTTATTTGATTGCCATGCTCATGGACGGAGAAGAACCTTGGTGAGCTGACCACTAGGGCACTTTCTTGATTGGATGTCTTTGTTTCTTAGAACCATTTCTTTGATGGAGATGAAACTTTACAGAAATGTGACTCTTTGATATATAAGCACCTTTTGGCTTTTGATTTTTAGCATGGGATCATTTTAAATACCATACATCCCTGAGACTTGCTTCTTCTCCGTGGGTCCATCATAGTGAACTACCTAAGACAGTTATTAATGTGAGAGTGGATGGAGCCACAAGATAGTAATACATAAATCATAAGTCTAAGTTATTTTACAGGGGTTATCATGAATCAAATATGAAACTGAAGTGGGTCTTCCCTTTATAAAAATTGTTCAGCAAAAGCAATGTCAGTCTTTTATAAGTAGACTTTGACTTTTCACGAGATGCCTTTGAGATTGTTCAGATCCCTATATTTCTATGTACCAAGAAGTTGAGCTAGGATTTATTTGAAACAAATAAAGAAATCAAACAATAAGCAAACAAATAAATCTAATGAAAACAAAACAAAGTAGACTACTCAAAACAGAAAACAACAAACTAGAAAGATAATGAAGTGGAAAGTTTATTTATGTACAGAAGTGCTCCTAATCCTAAGTAAAATATTGTTTTAGAGAAAGGCTGTTGACAGGGAGATTTTTCTCCTCCCCTTGTAAACCTTGCAGTTTGTATGTCTGCGATCCAAGATTTTCGGCAATTTGGTAAGGGCCAAGCCATAATTGTTGAAATTTGGTATGCTTCCCCTTGTCGTCATGTGGGTGATCCCACTTCAGGACTAAGTCACCTACCTCAAAGCTTCTTTTTCCAGACTTCTGTTTAACAAACCATATCTTGACAATATCTTGGTGTTGATGGAATCTATCTTTGGAATTTTGCCGCGACTCTTCAAGTTTCAACAAGGTATCAATTCGTGACTATAGGATTTCTCTATTGGAACCTCAAGAGGCTTGGACTAGTTGTAGGGATGGGAGTAGTATATTATGCTGGAGTATAGTTTCTTTCCCATAAAATAGCGTATAAGGTGAGACTCCTAAGGAATTTTTTGGAGTAACTCTATCTTCCCATAAAGCATTTGGAAGGGTTGTATGCTAGTTCCTCTGACTCTCAATAAGAATTTTCTTAAGGATTCAGATGATATTTTTGTTTGTAGATTCGACCAATCCATTTCCTTGGGGATAATAATTTGTTGAATAATGCAATTTAATTCCTATTTCATAAGCAAATGCAATTAATTTCATAGAAGAGAAGTAAGTTTCATTATCAAAAACTAAATAAATTGGAACCCCAAACCTAGTTATGATATTCTCTTGCAAGAATCTGATGACTACGTCTTCGTTTACTTTACGCAGAGGAGCAGCTTCTATCCATCGTGTGAAATAGTCAATGGCTGTGAGGATATAACAGTATTGCAGTGAAGAGTTTGGGTTAATTTTTTTGATAACATGTATGCCCCATTGCTCGAATGGCTCAGATATAATAACTGGATGCAAAGGACCTGCTGCTTTTGGCAACCTGCCAGCACTCCTTTGACACACATCGCACTTTCTTGCATGAGCATGAGCATATTTGAAAAGAGTGGGCCAATAGTAACCGACTCTGAGTATTTTATGAGAAGTAGTTTCTCCATAATAATGTCCTCCAATAGGACCATCATGTAATTCTTTGACCACTCTATCAGCGTCCTCCTTTTCAAGACATCTGAGAAGTATCCCATCATAATTTTTCCTGAAAAGTACTCCATCAATTATCTGATAGGAAGCTGATTTTAATCAGAGTGCTCTTATTTGCTTAGGAATCCAGTGTTCTAGTATATATCCTTGTTGCAAATAGTATGCCAAATCTCTATACCAAGATTCTGGAGCAGTGAAGATAGGACATACCTCAGCTAGATTAAATTCAACTTTTTTTTCCCATTCCCGATCTTCAGTGATCAACTTAAACAGGCCTTTCCCTTTAATGATAATGGCTGGATTAAATTCCAGATCATATTCTTGAAGAGTAGTTACCCAGTTTCCTTTGCTTTAACCCAATTCCTTCTGCGCAAATAGAGATCTGACAACCGGGTGAGGCACTATAAATCTCATATTGTTTTTCAAAATTTATGGCCTGAACTGTTTCACTACTTTAAACATTGCATACAATTTCTTATCCACGGCTGGGTAATTGAGTTCATCCCCTTGTAACCCAGTTCTCATGAAAGATGTTGGATATTCGTCCCTGGATTTTCCTTTTTGAGTGAGCACCGTTGCGAGAGAAGTATCTGAAGCAAAAGTGTATATGATGAAATACTTTTCAAAGTATGGGATTTTCAAAGAAGGTGCGTGAGATATATCCTTTATGTCTTTGAAATCAATCTTCTCGATGTTAGTCCATTTAAATTATACACTTTTCTTGACCATTTGCTGCAAAGGTTTAACAATTTGCGCAAAATCAGGCACAAACCTTTGAACAAAATTTATTGTGCCCATAAATGATTGCATGGATTTTCTATTGCAGGGCATGGGAATCTGAGTTATGGATTCAACTCTCTTTGGATCTATGGAGATTCCCTTCTTCGAGATGATGTGATCCAACAATTTTCCTTCCAAAACAACAAAACACTCTTTTTTGGGTTCAAATATACACCATATTTCCTGCAACGATCAAAGACCTGTTTTAAATGGAAAACATGGTCTTCTCTCTTCTTGGAGAAAACAATTACATCATCTAAATAAATGAACACATAAAGGCCAACTAATCCTCAGAATGCAATGTCCATGGCCCTCTGGAATGTGGCTCCATCATTCATCAGGTCAAAAGGCATTCTCCGATACTCGAATGTTCCCACTTGGTGCGGAAAGTAGTCTTCAGACAATCCTGCTCGTGCACCAATACTTGATTGTAACCCGAGAATCCATCTAATAGGGAGAACAATTATGAGCCTGATACCATTTGTAAGATCTATTCCATTGGTGGTACAGGATAGTTGTCTTTGTCTTACGCTCTGTTCAAGTTTCGAAAATCAACGCATAATCTTATTTCTCCCGATTTCTTTCGTACGGGGACTAAATTATCCACCCACGCAGAGTGTCGAACTTTGAAGATAATGTTAGCATCCATCAATTTCTTTAATTCCTTTTGTATTAAGGGTTCGAGTGTTGGAAGCATCCTTCGTAATTGTTGTTGAAATGGTTTCACACCTAGATTCATGGGTATCACATGCTGTATAATGCATGTATCATATGTTTTCAGATCTTCGTAAGTCCATGCAAAAACATATTTGTATTTCTGGAAAAGTTTGATGAACTTACTTCTTTCGCCTGGTGAACAACATTTACACAGATTAATATATTTGTCTTGACATTGGCTAGTTTTCTGAATTTGTTTTGTATATCAAACAAACCTTCAATAGTTCTTACTCCTTTCAGCATAAAGTTTCCCTTACTTCCATCCTTATTCTGCAAATATGAATCATGTTCATCTTCGCCAATTATGGCTTCTTTGAAGGCATCTTCATTCGTCAAGAAACTGATGATTTGTTCATTGTCATCAAACACCCTCATATTCGTGACATTATCAGGTATAGATGGCCTAAAAATCAATTCTATAGAGCGTTTTTTATTTGTTGGCACTAATCTAGAAGAAGAAGTAGCTAATAAATCAACTGCAACATTTGTAATCTAGGAATAACATTTATATAAAAGCATCAAATTGTGAAATCAAATTCCAGACTTCAGACTAATATCCTTTTAAGTGCGGAGATAGACAATGAACTGTATTTCTTATCTGTCTGACAATTATTTTTGAATCGCTAGAGACTTTTAAATTCTTGATATTCAAGTTAATAGCTCTTTTTAAACCTTGAACTAGAGCTTCATATTCAGCTATGTTGTTTGTACATTCAAACTCTAGTCTACAAGAGAGAAATTGCTTGTTTCCTTCAAGATCAACGAGAACACAATCGGCTCTGGATCCCTCTTTTGTTTTGGAACCATCAATATACAAGATCCAACATTTATTTTTGTTTTAACTATGCCAGTATTATTCCCTAAGTGAGTAACTAATTCTACTATATTACAATCAATATCATCAATCCATGAGAATTGAAGGAGACTGGACTGTTTGTATGAATCATGGCTAACATCTTATGTCTAATAGTTTCCCAGTTCAATTTCTAAAAAATAATTCCACAAAACCGAAGACGAAAAATTCACAGGCTCATTCTTTTCCTCCAACTGAGTTACATTATGTTTCATATGAGGCTCTCTTATTACCTTGATCTGATTTTGCTTGTTCTGATAAGGCAACCACAGGTGTGACCAATCTATTGCAAAATAACCATTCAGTTTCGTAGACCAGTCCCTGCTCAATATCATACCATAAGCTTCAGGTAAATCCACTACCATGATATCTATGAATTGACATACCCTTGGGTATGCAAATAATCTAATGAGCACATCTTTCATTTCTCCTATGACTTTAACAACAGATCTATCCAGTTGTATGATCTGGGAAGGAGATGGTATAGGCTTCCCATTAATTTTCTTACAGATTTACAATGGCATGACGTTGGATGAAGTGACAGAATCTACCAAGCAGTTATGTACGTTATGATTTCCAATTTCAAAAGTTAACATGAAAGGTAGACTTTGCAATCTTGATTTTCCACCAATGCTTGCTTCATTGATTTCAGTATCAGACTCAACTGTTTCTAATGTACTACTTGATTGTGGGTCAAAAGCTTCTAACAATTTCTTTCTCTGTTGGGGAAGATTACACAATTCGAACAAAGATATATTTTCTTTAGTTTTCTTAATGTCTTCAACAATATCATACCCCATGTTGTATTCTTCTGTGCTTTTTTCACTATTTCCTGGTTTATTAACTATAACTTTTGGTTGTTTACTGGGCTTGTCTCTTTCACAAATTCAGTATTCACTTCGGGTTGAGGCTGGGTGGTGCCAATGTTTCTCTTTGGAGATTCCTTTCTGATATTCACCTTAGGCAACACCATGCTTTGATCTGCTACCGGTCCTTTACTTATAGTGCTAATATTTATCAATGATACTTGGACCTCTTTTGCTTGCTCTTCTTCATTAAACCCCAAAGTGGGTGCCCAGTCCCATAATACCATTGTGGTCTCTTTAGTTGACTCTTCTTGCTCTTTTGTTTGATCATCCTACACTTCTTCCTGATCTGTCAGTTGTGCATCTAAAAATTGATTCATCACTAACGTCATTGGGTTTATCCATTGTGGGTAGCTCTTTTCAGAATGGTGTTATTGATAAAAAGTGTAGAAATGTTCCATGCCAACCTCATTCAAATTTAGGACAACAGAATTAGTAATAGGTTGTATATACTGTCCAATTTCTTCCCTTTTCTTGTAGAAAGGTTTGAATGGTTTTCTAGATGTACTAGCTCCTTTATCTTTCTCTACATCCACTATTTTGTTTGATAATTTTTGCACCACTTTAACCATGTTTTCCAATCCATTCGAGGGTTCTTCCTTAGGTATGGATAATATCAGAGGCTTCTTGTTGGTCATTGGTTTCACTTTCGATTCTAATGCATGTTTCGAAATACTATCCATTTCAGCGTCTACTTTCTTAGCCTCTTCATAATTTTCTATTAATGTATCCTTAATAGCCCTTTTAACAAACATGGCTATAGGTGGATACATTGCTGTGGTATAATATTCGACCAAGGATTCCTCAGCTAGTTTTGTTGCAGCATTGAAATTATTTAACAAATTAGTGAATCTCTAATTAAACTCTTGCACCTTTTCTTTCTTATCCATTCTCATAGAGAACAATTCTTTCATGAGTGTGGCAACAGTCTTTTGATTTCCAAATTTGCTTAAAAAACATTTTTCAAAACCGTCCCAATATGCTATGGAATTAGCTTGTAAACTGAAATACCAAGAGGATGCCGTTGGCTCAAACGTGTAAGGGAAAAGTCTACAAACTACATCTTCATGTTCAACATTTAAAAGATTCGGATCCAAGTAAAAAATCTTCAAATTATCTTAAGCAAAAATGCCTTTTCCAGGATCAAACTTAGGAAGCACCCGCTCTGGATGTTTGGGCAAATCGTTCAATGGAGCAACAAAATTGAGTGATCCCCTTTCTCTCCACGTAGGCACATTTCTTGGGAAATTATTCCAAAGTCAGAGGCATGACCAACTCACACTTTTCATGGATTTGACGAATTTTCTGATAAAGGTCTGTACATTCCTTTATAGTTTTAAGAATCTTTTTGTTAATCTGTAGACCATCTTTTCTGCAGAATTTGAGGAGGCCTGAGTCCAGATTCGAATCTGCAGTGGTCTTTTGAGGCAAGTACTCAGGGGATCCTGATTTCCCTTCTCTTAATTCCATTTGTTTCTTGATCTCATCCATGGTGCATACTAACTTCCGCCTGATTCTTAGAGCGTCAACATCAATTTCCCCCATACTCGATATTATCATCTTCATCTTGCATACTTCCTCAGTGATGAGTTCTTGTGAATTATAGATCTTATTCTGAATGTCACATGCTTGCTCATGAAAAGGAGTCAAGTCTTTCTTTTTATTGTCTGCAATTTTAAGTTGTTCTATCATAAACCCGTTTTCCTAGTGCTTTTCCTTTATCAACCTTTCCAACCGAACCTTAAAGTTTTCAACCTGCTGCTTGTTGTCTGCCTCTCTTTTTCCTAATTCACTAATGCGAGTTTCAAGATCATTTTTCTCGCCTTCCATGATCATTAACTGTACAGTCAATGCATCCTTTTCCATTTCCAAACTTTGGTATTCTTCCACTATCCTTTCATTTTCAGACAGAATGGCGTCATGATTCCTTTTCAATTCGATCCCTTCTCCTCTTATTTTTACTAAATTGTCTTTCAATCTGAGCATTTTGTCTTTCTTTCTTTCCACGTTGTTCATCAATTTGAAAACACTGTCTGCACTTTCTTGCGCTACATCTACGTTGAAATATGCCATGAGCTTGGGGTCCTTATGGGTACCCTCTAAGATTGTGATTTTTGTTATAGTAACAACATCAACGTGTGCTGGTAATTTCAGTCTCTTTTTCGACCTCTTCATGATAGTCTTTCTTTTTTGGTTGAAAAAAATTGTGTCTAGTTTAGCTACTGTATGTTGTTTTGATGGGGTGAACGAGGTGAGGCTGAGATCCCGGAATGGGAAGTGTCCTCTTGCAATTACCTTCGATGGGTCTGTGTCCATATCTTGCACATTTGGGCTTCTCTGTTCCACAACTTCCTTGGACTTTTCTTCTTCCTCCTTTTTCCTTTGTTGTTTAGGCACTTCTTTGTCTTCTCTTTCTCTCATTTCTTGCAATCTTGCGGCTTCTTCTTTCTGAATATATCCAGTCTCTTCCCTTTGGACTCTTTCAGTTTCTTCTTTTCAAATTCTATCTTCCTCTTCCTTCTAGATCCTTTCGGCTTCCTCCTTTTGCTTCCTCTCTGCTTCTCTTTGCTGTTCTTTGCTTCTTTCGGCTTGCCTTTAGTTGCTTTTGTAACTCTCCTTCTTTTGTAGCTTTGGCAGCAGCACTGGAACTACTTCCGCCTTTCAGATGAAAATTCTTGTTTAACTCTGTCATGGTTCTTGCGCTCCGATAAATTTCTTCATCTTTAAAGAAAATATGCACATATTCAAAGGTGATCCTGCAGGAAGCACAATGGGCTTCTACCTTACCTTGGCTAACGTGCCTTCTGAAAATCGTTGTCCCAAAATGAAAGGCCTCTAAATCCTTAAAAAAATCCTCAGCTTCTTTTGCCTTTGGGAATTTGTAAGCTCCGATAGTGAATGGCAACTGTGAATAGGAAGCCTTCTTCTTGTCAAGAAGAAACCTGCCAACCCCATTGATGAAAACTTGCCTGACAACCTCTTTATGTACAACAAAATCAGTGGCATACTGAGGCAATAGAAAATGGGGTTGGTTTCCCCCATACATCCTGATATACAGGCCTTCTGTGGAGAAGTAATAATATTTGTATTCCTCGATAACTGACATGACATTCTCAGACATACAATTCGGATCTTCTCTGAAGATTGGCTGGTACAGTGGCATGATCAACCCCTCACAGATGAGCTTGTAGTTACTTGCGTATTTGTGATCCCATGTTTCCTAATAGGCTATGTGAAGGGGAGACTCAACCGGCTTCCAAAAACATCCCAAAGTAGGGAAAGGATGTCTGATCAACAAGCAATCCAAGAGGTAGGAGGACATGAAAAATTCAGCTTTCTTATGTGTTAGCCCTCCTTGTGCGGCGGAAATATGTGACACCATGATTTCGGAGATGATATCTTCCCAATTGAACATCGCACCATGTGTGGCAACGTGGTACAATACTGGTACCTAGCCGAGCTTGTATGTAGTCCCGCTTGCTAAGCCAAAAACCCGGATTAACATCAGGGCTATGATTCTGTATGGGGTCCTTAGATATTGACTATCATATTACCCATTAGCTCTTGGTCTCAACTATCTCTCAGTGACTGTCATCTTCTTAGCATACTCAAAATGATCTATCTTGGCCCCAGCTATCCAGTCGTCATTCAACATGATCTTAGGGGAGGGAAGCTTGTAGGATGCAACTACGTGGAGAGGCTAGAAGGATTCAAGCCCTTCTCCTTTGATATCTGAGATGATCCTCGTGTTAACATTTACATAGGGCAAGATCCATTTGATCACTTTTGAGCACGAGAAAAGTTATTGGCGCGTAGTTGCCTTATCAAGGACTGACTTCTTTATGTTTTGGTAGACCATTAGTTCTTCAATAGAAGCTTCAAGGACATTCTCATCTCTGATAACTCTGTATAGTTCGCCCCATTTGAATTATGGGGCGATCCCTGTCATGGCTTGAGTGTCCCCGGACATAGTTTCTAGCGAGGTATCCAATAGTATTTCTACGTCTGAGTCTGATTCAACCATCTTGGTTTTTCTCTTGGCGGAACGTCTATGCATAAGTCTGATGAGACACACGATGAGAAAATGAGGGAACAAATTATTCATAAATAGCTCATTACTCATAGCATGAATGAGTAGTAATGAAATTAACATCTGAATGTTTTGATTGTCTATTTTCTCAATGAACAAAAAAATGGTTTTCAGTTACTTTCAAATTTATGTATTGTTGTTAGCCTATCCTCTTTCAAACGAAGTGTGTAAAGTATTACAGAAGAAACAAGCTAGAGACAGAACAGTGGTTGATTAACCAAAAGAAATCATGGAACTTTTAGTGTTCGTTGGGCTTCAGTGAGCATGCAAATGATGACTTGTTATAACTTGACAAAACAATGCAAAGGAAAAGTTGTCGAAACTTTAAGGCTTCTTCTATCCGAACTTAAGATTTAGTGCATGTGTTATATAGATTCAATTAAAACTGTGTATAATCAATTTTCCTTTTCCGCATTCTCATTTCCCCAAAATGATTGAAAAGAAAAAGAAAAAAAAACAGATTTTTGAGTATAATGAAACTTTAAGCATTTGCATATTGGTAGGATAAGTAAGACGCCTTCATAAGCGAACAACAATGACAACTTGTAACACACTATTCGACTGAACACATAACCGACGAGAGGGTCAATTCCAAAATTCCCTTACTTTGCAGTCTAAAACCCCAAGTTTACGTTGCCCCGAGATGGTTCAAACAAGGTGAAAAGCTCTAAAAACGCAAAGCTGTAGTTAGGGAGGGCTTTGGGCATGTATGAAAGCAACACTGCTCTCGTTTACCTAGGTTCTCAGTGTTTTCCTAGAGAGGAAAGGTGTAATGTCCCTATCTCTCGTGAAATCTTTTATTACTCAATTTTTGTTTATCTTACATGACGATGCTATATAAAACCTAAACTAGTTCCCGGAATGCAACCTAGAGTGGAAAAATGGCATGGTGAACCACAAGGGGGAGAGTTTTTTATGTCGATAAAGTCGCTTTGTTCTTTGACTTGGTTTAGCTATTAAACTTGAGTTAAGTTAATTTATGATCTAATTCAGTATACAAATATAGTTAGTAATTAAAGGAGTAGCCTTTAGTTGGGTTTTTAAGTAGATCCTATTAACTTTTAATCCCTCCTATTAACTTTTAATCCTGAATACATATGAATATGCATTAATAAGTGTAAGTATGTGTTTTATGTGCTTATGCTTTTATATAAGTAAATAGCAATGCACATATTTTAGTTTTTTTCCAGCGAAACCAATGCACATATTTTAGTTATGTGTTCATGCTTTTGTAAAAATGCACATATTATATTCCATGGTCATGTATTTTATATGAGACATTATAAATGCATGTATATATATATATATATATATATATATATGGAAATGCTCATATTGTATTAATATATATATATGGAAATGCTCATATTGTATTAATATATATATATATATAATTATATTTGCAAAATATATATATATATAAACACACATTGTTGAGTTACTTTGTTTTTAAATTAATGTGTTTACCATAGATCTGTATTGTGCAAAATATATATATATATATATTTTTTTTCACATGAAAATTTCGATACTTTATATATATATATATATTTAATTAAGTTTGTGCCTTTTATAAAGATATGAGAAAAATATATGGTAGATATATTTTATATATATTACATTTTGACCTAGTTCTGCCACTGGGGAAATTGGCCTTCACGCAGAGGTAGGAAAGCACGTTTTGGCAGGCTGGGCATTTCATTCTTTGCATTGGGAGAAAAACGTGGGAAACTCTCTACATTTCTCCATTTTAGTTTGGTTAAATTTTTTTTCTAGATCTCTGTTTTAAGCATTGGTTTGATATACAAGTTGGGAGCTCTGCGTTTTAGTCTTTGAGTGATAAAAAGGTTTGAGGGCTTTTCATTTCATTCAATGAATGGTAAAAACGTTTTTCAGATCTCTGTTTTAAGCATCCGTTTGATACATGAGTTGGGAGCTCTGCGTTTTAGTCTTTGAGAGATAAAAAGGTTTGGGGGATTTGCATTTCATTCAATGAATGGTAAAAATGTTTTCCAGATCTCTGTTTTAAGCATTGGTTTGATACAGGAGTTGGGAGCTCTGCGTTTTAGGAGTGATAAAAAGGTTTGGGGGCTTTGCATTTCATTCAATGAATGGTAAAAACATTTTCCAGATCTCTTTTTTAAGCATTAGTTTTATACACGAGTTCGGATATCCGCGTTTTAGTCTTTGAGTGAGTTTGGGGGATTTGCATTTCATTCAATGAATGGTAAAAACGTTTTCCAGATATCTGTTTTAAGCATTGGTTTGATACACGAGTTGGGAGCTCTGCGTTTTAGTCTTTGATTTATAAAAAGGTTTGGGGGATTTGCATTTCATTCAATGAATGGTAAAAACGTTTTCCAGATCTTTGTTTTAAACATTGGTTTGATACACGAGTTGGGAGCTCTGCGTTTTAGTCTTTGAGTGATAAAAAGGTTTGGGGGCTTTGCATTTCATTCAATGAATGGTAAAAACGTTTTCCAGATCTCTGTTTTATGCATTGGGTTACATAAAAACGAATTGAGACTCTGCATTGTTCATGTATTGCTTAAAACGAATTTGGAGCTCTGTTCATGCCCGGGGTTTGCTTAAAAACGTTTTGATCTCCGTAGTTATGCATTGGTTGGATAGAAAATGATTTTGGAATCTCTGTAATGCATTGCATTGCTTAAAACGAATTTGGAGCTCTGTTCATGCTCGGGGGTTTTCTTAAAAACATTTTGATCTCTGTGGTTATGCATTGGTTGGATAGAAAATTATTGTGGAAGCTTTGTAATGCATTGCATTGAATAAAAACGATTTTGGGGCTCTGCCCACTTCCTGAATTTGCTGAAAAAGTTTTGTAGTCTGTAATTTCTCCATTAAGTTTGATGAAAATGATTTGGCATCTATGAATTCCTTGCATTGGCTGGAAAAAAATTGGAACTGTGTATTTGTTCATTGGTGTGGATACAAACGTTTTTTGGATTCTGTATTGATACTTTGAGTTCTAAATCGTTTTTGGGTATTTTGAGTGCAAATGAAAATCGATTTGGAAGCTCTCTCCGTATTCAATCAATGGATTGGAAACATTCTGAAGCTCTGCATTCTTCATCAAGTTTGATGAAACGTTTTTTCCTCTCTGTATACTTCATGGAGTTGTCTTAAAAAAAAACGTTTTTACAACTCTGCTTTTTGCATTGAAAAACGTTTTACAGCCTTGTAATATTATTTTATTGTTCAACACGTATATTTTGGCATCTCTGTTTTGATTTTTGTATCGATTTTCTGAGAAAACGTTATGCTTGGGGTAGCACATCTCTGTTCTGGTTCATGTGTAAATTTTCTGAGAAAAATATGAATTCCAGAGATAGCAGAAGGGCTGTGTTGGTATATTTCTTTATGTTGCTGACTGAGTGGCCTGCGGGAAAGCTAGAGATAACATGAATGTTTTGCATACCTTAGTTATGAATGCATTGGAAGCATTAGGAAGATGAGTACATTGAAAGGTCCTTGACAGTACTTATTACATATGGGATATGAGAAGATGATAAATGTTATTAATGTGCATATACATATCATATATCGTAAAAGGATATATGGAAGAGATACCATGAGTATATGATATATATATATATGAATAGGAATTCCATATGATATATAGATATGTATTACGAATAAATTTTACGACGAGTGCTTTGTATATGCATTGACTAAGCTTATATATATACAATTAATGTTGGTATTACATTACGTCCCTTAGTTGCATGTTGAATGCATAGATTGCATGTCGAATACATGGGACATGTTTCATATATATATTCAAGATAATTGTATTGCATTACGTCCATTAGTTGCATGTTGAATGTATAAATTGCATGTCAAATGCATGGGACATGTTTCATATACATATTCAAGATAATTGTATTACATTGTGTCTTTTATTTGCATGTCGAATGCATAGATTGCATGTTGAATGCTTTGGAAATGTTTTATATACACATTCATGATATTTGTATTGCATTATGTCTTTTATTTGCATGTCGAATGCATAGATTGCATGCCAAATGCTTTGGAAATGTTTCATTTACATTTTCATGTTAATTGTGTTACATTATGTCTTTTATTTGCATGTTGAATGCAATGGAAACGTTACATACACATGTTCATGATATTTGTATTGCATTATGTCTACTGGTTGCATGTCGAATGCATTGGAAACGCTACATACACATGTTTATGATATTTGTATTACATTATGTCTACTGGTTGCATGTCGAATGCATAGGATGCATGTCGAATGAATTGGAAATGTTACATACACAGGTTCATGATATTTGTATTACATTATGTCTATTGGTTGCATGTCGAATGCATAGGATGCATGTTGAATGCATTGTAAAAGTTACATACACATGTTCATGATATTTGTATTACATTATGTCTTCTGGTTGCATGCCGAATGGATAGGATGCATGTCAATTGCATTGGAAACATTACATACACATATTTATGATGCTTGGAATCTTGTGGTCACATGTCGAATGCATTATTTGCATGTCGAATGCGTTTCTTATGTTTCATATACATGTTTATGATGCTTGTATCACATGATATCTTTTGGTTGCATGTTGAATGCTTTGAGTGCATGTCGAAATGCTTGAATGGATTTTCGAATGCATTGGTTATATTATGTATGGGGCGACTTCCATAAACCGAGATCGGTAAACACTTGCACATGCCATGAGGCATAGAAGGTCAAGTCTGGAGTACAAACTTGGGCCCGCAGAGAACAACACCACGGCTATGCAAGAGGTTATGACACGATAAGTGTCTAGGTAGGAGCACTACCTTTTGATTTGCAGGAGCACTGCAGCAACCTTTAGAGCTGTGTGTGAATAGTTCTAGGGTGATGAGACTTAAAAAATCTCTATCCTATTTGTGGATCACCATGCCCAGCTCGGGGGTGGCCTTCGGACGGACTGAGTAGAAGCTGCCGAAGAGCCTGCAGTTGGGTATAGCGTTGTATTTCCCAAAACAGTTCCCCTTAATAAATATTTATGCTTGTAATTCAATTTGATGTATCATGAATAATGAAAGGAATCTAGAGTTTTATAGTACATTTTGTAGTACTAATACATGTTACTAGTATGATGAGAACAGGTAAAAGAAGTCAAGGAAAAAACCTCTTCTAGCTCTACGAAACGGGTACGAAGAACATGCTCGGTAAAGTTAATGTAACACTTGTTATATCTTGTACCTTGATATTAGTAACGAGGGAAGTAAAAATATTGATCAAGTTTTATGTCCTCAACAACATTCTTGTAGTGTAAATGAAGAGTATGTTCATGTCTTTAATGTTGATAATATGTATTATGTTTAATTTGTGTGAGCATATGATTATAGATGCAATAGAAGAATGGATAAGCTTCTCGTGAACTTGAATAAATGTGAATAATTCTATGGGGACAAAGAATAAGACATTATCTAAGATAAGTTTGCATCAATAGTGATCTATGTAAGACTATATGTAATGTACCCACCCGCGGACCCAATCCAAGGAAGGGAACATGATGCCAATCTCTGGAGCTTTCACATAAAACTCAGCCCATTCATTAGATTCTCTGCAATAAGAGAGATATGTGCAAATGGAAAACAAGCAAAAATGCACAACGGAAATAAACTCATCTACACACATATTTTGTTCACAACCAGCATATCAAAATAATCATTAAATTATACATTGCAGAGGCAAAACACGTAGATAGAAAAACACTTATCTTCATTGTGCAATTGGTCCCAAACAACTAGCTATGTCGCTGCAATGTTCCACCCAACCATAGGGCAGTTGTGTTCATCAATCTCTCAACACAACTGCCACCCCCGAGCTGGGCATTATTCTTACAAGGAAAAGGGGACATTCACTCATTCACAGCCAATTAATCATTTCATCTGATCCAAACCAATCCACAGCTGGGTTTATCAGGCTACATTTGAACCTTGGAGGCTTACACTCAAGCTCAAGCCAAAGCAATGGATTTACCAACAGGATGGCCATGGGTTTGGGCTTTCCCCAAATTGTTTCCATCCAAAAACGAATTGTGGGATGGGGAAAAACATTCACAGGGAGGAAAAAATGTTTTCTCCCCAACTCTCTAAGCATTTAACAGCAAAAACGATTTCTATGGAACCCCAATTCCATTCCCCTTCTTCCTCACTGGTATACAATACAAAAACACCCTTCTCCCAACTGAGAATGAAGGAAAACACTTCAAAACATGGCTGGAAAATGCCCAGGTAGCTCCAAACTCATGAGGAAGAGGAATTGGTTGATGGATTATGGCTTGGGGAGCAATTCATGGCTCTTTTCTTGCCAAGGAAGCAAAACGCAATTTCCCATGCAGGGTGGCTTGCCCATACCCGAATTTGGACAACCATACCTCCCATTCCCCAAGGCATTAACTACCTCAACTAACTCTTGGGAGAAATCAATGATTGGGTACAAAAGTCAACATGGGTAGTTGAGGGTTTGATGGGTTCTCTCATTGACACTTGTCTTGACTTGATTCGCTCAAGGGTTTGAATGTTTTCCCTCCCAATTCCTTGTAAAATCACGCCCCCATCTCTTTGTTGCATTGCATATCTAGTTGTGGGTAATTTATTAAAATGCATATTTACAATTCCAATGTGCCTGGCTAGCACGTAAACCATATGCATCACTAAATCGATGGCGGGGCCTTGGCCTTGAGCTCCTCACCATGATTTTATAACAATATTACATCATTTACATTTGAATGTAATGGGGTCAAAATGGGGATGTTACACTATGTGTGAAAAAGAATATGTTGGTATACATTTTGTGAATGATGTAAAGGAAGATAGTGAACATAACCTAGCCAAATCTTCTTAAGGTTATGATTACACCTTTTGACATGTACTCATATTGATTTATAGGTGTACATATTTGTCTTCCTTGACTTATGATGATATTAATAGCACACTTACAACTAATGGTTAGTTGAATTTCTTGTTAAGAAAAACTACAACATCATGATGTTGAATTTTATTTGGTTTTCATGCTTTTGTGTTTGAAAAGGTTTTCCATTCTACAGTAAGGATGTGTAGGCAAGTTTTATAAAGGTCGAATAAGTATGTAGCTTGTTGATTAAAGACCTTTGTATAAAATGGAATCTAGCACATGAATGTATGTTCGCGCATCGTTGCATTAAATGTTATAATTGCTAGGTATGATTGAGTATCGAACTAATCTATTACTCTACAAATATTTTGCACCATGCTATATCATTGTTATTTGATATAATGATTGTACAAATATTGAAAGTATGTTAAATAAAAAAAAAAAAAAAAAACTCACGCCATTTCCTATAGAACGTGACAAGGATTTTGGGTTGTTACAAAAGGGACAATCCTAAGAAGGTGAGCTCTGTAATGCTTGCGCGTCGCATAGGGGGGGAAACGGAAACCAAACCTGGGAACAACAGTACCAACCAATTGTTGATGTATTTGTAACTTCGGAAGATATTCACTTGTATATTGTATTTGTACTTTATTGTATCCCCAACAGAGATGTATTATTCCTTCGATTGGAAGTGTCGTCAGTTGTGCTTGCAAGTGTCGCAAGTTATATTGTAAGTGTCGTAACTTATACTTGATGGGTTATTAGACCACCCTAGTGGGGTCAGCCCAGTCAGTATTATGTTAAGTGGTTAAGTTGGGGCTGACCTAGTTGAGTAAAGGTCAAGTGAAAGTAAAAGTATAAATAGAGAGTGTGACTCTCTCATTTGATACATTCTCTCATTCACTCACTTCGGATTAGCGAGAGAGAGGAGGAGTGCACACAAGTGGAGGAGGAGCATGCTGCTGAATATATCAATCTCTTGGGTTTGATCATGGTGATTCTTGTATTGATTCTTATTCTATCTCTGAGGAAGTTGCGGGGTTTTTCACCTTCTTGGTTTTCCCCGATGAAATGTTTTGTGTCTCTTATCTCTTGTCTCTTATGCTTGATATGATGTACATGTTGTTATTTCAATTAAGATCCTAGATCTATTGAATTAAATAATGAAAAACTAACATGGTATCAGAGCTATCCTGAAGGAAGGCATGGTATGGCATTTATGACACTTGTTGCACTTATGACAAATTGGAAGCTAGGGATTGATATAGAAAAAACCAGTCATTGTGACACTTTCGCTATAAATCCATTTTGGCAAAGGTTCAGGTTTTGAAACTTCTACAGGTCGAAGATAACATCCACATGTACCTTGTGTCCGAAGCACAACATCAAATTCATTGCAATTTCTATTTTATGACCTGTACTATATAGGGTTTATGCCTCTTCCAAATCTCAGTCATAAACAGGTGACCTAGGAAAAAAGGTCACAACTTGGGCTAGGAAGCTCCAAATGAAATTTCGTAAAAAGTGACGGGTAGGGAACGGACGTTATTTTCACAAGTCCTCTTTTCAGAAGCCGAAGTTGAACCAGTGACACGTGGCATGCCGTACAAGTTCGTTCTCTTGTTTTATCCCATAAACAAGTCATGTTGCGACACTTGGCATAACTCTCTCTCATAGAATCCAATTGAGGTCATACCTATGGGGTTGGAAAGATAATAGGTTAGGATACCACAGGCCAAAGTTTCAGACCTTGTGGATTCATAATTTCAGAGATGCACCAGAAACAATCAGGTGCATATTTCTGTCAAAACAGAATTGGATTTTGAACACCTTCATTCTTAGCTTGTCACTGCTGCGGGAATTTAGGGCTTCGGAGAAAATTGGAATTTTTGGAATTGGAGTCCATGGCTGAATGCTCCTCATCAAAATCAAAATTTATAGACCAAGATCGAATTTTTTGGTTGGGCAGAAGGCCGGACTTTATCAAACCCTAGTTCGAGATTTTGATCGGAAAGGTGGAAAATTAGGGCTTCTGCAAAAGTTGGAATTTTTGAAATCTGTGACCACGGCTGGAAGCTCCTCAGAAAAATCAAAGTTTAGAACACAAGATCGAACCTTTTGGATGGGCAGAAGACCGGGCTTTATCAAACCCTAGTTCGGGATCCTGTCTAAAAGATCCGGAAGTTTCAAAGGCAATTTTGAGGGGTCAAATTTTGCAGTTTTCAAAATTGAAGTATACCAGCTTGATCATCTCAGCAAGGCACATCTTTCCATCCATTCAGAAGTTTGAAATTCAAAATTTGAATTTTTAGGGTTTCTTTGACAAACCCTAATCCAGCTCCAAATCCAGTCTCAGTAAATCAAAGTGGATTGGGTTAATCCTAGAAGAGAATGAATTAGACATCTGCATAAGTGAAGAAGTTCCAATTCCAGAGGGAGATGAGGCTAAGGCCTTACATAAGAATGCTACAAGCAATCTCGATAGGTATGACTTGAGGAGATACATGTATGTTCATGATTAAGTTTATGATATGTTTGTCTTCATACTATTTAGGTTAGTACAATCTTGTTTAATGTTAGACTTGTCTTATCATCCTAGTAAAAGTATGAATGCATGTGAATGATATAATACATTCATTGATTAGGGTTATGACACTTATGATTGTACTAATGCACTGTGGTGTTGTATGAGGATGATATTGTCCACTAACATGAAAGGTTCATCAAGAAAGACAAATCAAATTTTAGATCAAGAACATATGACCATGGTGACATGAAGACAAAGACTCATCCATAGTCATGGATCACATAGAAGCTCTACTTACAAGGTATGTATAATTTTGGTTCTACAATGGTTAACTTATGAGTTATGCAGGTTACTAGCACAAGTCTTTGAAGAAGAACAAAAAGTCATTATATGGGTATGTTAGACATAACTAGCAAGCATGATAATCTAGGTATGTTTTTCCTATATCAAGTTAGAATCCTAGCTTATGTTAGGATCTTATACTTTTGTATGAATGATTATTCTTGAATTTAGAAGTTTGAGTAATCAACAGTTTATGCATATTATGTTTCTTACTTTGATTGATGATATGACTAACCAGAAGAGTCCTATGGTGAATAAGAATATGCATGAGTAATAGAAGTCCTCCTTGAAACCTTGAATACTAATGCTTGTGATAAATTACCTGTGTGTGAAATGATCATGACCATAGATGTTAAGAGTATTTAGGATCATAATGTTTTGATAGTATTGAAATTATACTAATATATGTATGGTTATGTATGAGATCTTGAGGATGACACAATGATGACACTAGTGCACACTTAAGCATACATAATGGTCTAGGATGGATATAAGTTCAAGGACAGATAATCAAGAAAGGAAAGATCAAGAGGGAGCACACTCCAGTAGTTCCCACAAGGAAGCAAACATTGAGAGGGAGTCCACCCTACAACTGAACAAAGATAAGTATTTGAATTATCATTTCTTATTACTTAAATGATGTTGTTCATTCATGTACACACTTATGTTCCTAGATTTAGGTTGTGTATTATGCTCATTATAATAATTGCATTAATGAACAGTATACTACTAATATGCATGTGATGGGTAAGTGGCATATGGAACTGTACAACATTCCATTGCTACTTATCTAGAATGAAACCTCTTTGCTGACATGGTGGGAGTAGTGCAAACTCTTAACAATGTTCTAGTAGAGATGGAAGGCATCTAGAAAGTTACGAGATATGGATAAATATTGTATTGAAGCATTGGCTAAGATAATTGCATGACTGTATGACATACATTCTTATGTGTAAAAATTTGTTTTTGAAAAACTATGAGAAGTTTCTAATCATGCAATTGAATTTGACTTGCAGGAAAGATCATGTACAATCACCTACAAAAGAAGGACTACAACATTTGTTCCAGCAACGAAGAAAACTATCTATTGAATACATTGAAGAATCTGAAGTTCCTAGTATTCGGGATACAGTAATAGAAGGATGCCACGATTGAGGAATACTAGTCGATCATGAAGAATGATGTTTGGGATGCGGTCCCAAGACTAGAAGGGAATTCTATTGTAACTTCTAAGTAGATCTATAATATAAAGCATGCTGCAGATGGAAACATAGAGAAATACAAGGCAAGGTTTGTGGCTCGTGGCTTCTCCCAGAAAGAGGGGATAGATTATCAAGAGACTTTTGCTCTTGTAGGCAGATACACTTCCATCATAATAGTGCTTGCTTTGGCTACAGTGATGAAGTGGAAGATACACCAGATGGATGTCAAGACATCTTTCTTGAATGGCGTAGTCAAAGAGGAAGTGTATGTGGAGCAACTACTCAGTTTTGAGACACATGACAGGGAGTCATATGTGTGTAGGTTGAAGAAAGCCTTGTATGGCTTGAAGCAAACACTTAGGACATGGTATGGTGGTAAGATAGACAACTTCCTATCCAGTTTGGGCTTTACTAAGAGTAAAGCAGATTCCAACCTTTACTACAAGGTTGAGGAAGCCAATCCAGTGATACTTCTATTGTATGTGGATGACCTGTTTGTTACATGTGAGGATGGGTTGATTGCCAACACGAAGATGAAGCTTGTTGCCGAGTTCGAGTTGAAGGACTTGGGTATGATGCATTACTTTCTAGGTATGGAGGTGTGGAAGAGTGCACATGGAATCTTCCTTGGACAAAGGAAGTATGCAGTAGAGATCCTGAAGCGGTTCGGGATGATGGACTGCAAGGCCATGGCCACACCTATGGCATCGGACTTGAAGCTATTGTGTGATGCTTCATCTGAGTCGGTTGATGTCACAGTGTATCGTTAGATGATAGGGTCCTTGATGTACCTGATGAACACGAGACCAGATATTTGCTTTGCGGTGAACACCTTGAGCCAGTTTCTGACAGATCCTAGACATGTTCACCTAATAACTGTAAAGCATATTCTGAGGTACCTGAAGGGTACGGTTGATTATGGGCTCAAGTATGATGCGAATCAAAAGTTTAACCTGGAGGGTTATGTTGATTCAGATTGGGCAGGCAGTGCTGCAGATAGGAAGAGCACTTCGGGGTGCTTCTTCAGTATGGGATTAGGTGTGATCTCTTGGTTTAGCAGGAAGCAGTCTTGAGTAGCACTGAGTACAGTCGAAGTAGAGCATGTCACAGCTTGTTTGGACAGTTGTGAGGCAGTATGGCTTAGGAAGCTACTGTCTGAGTTATTTGATCTCCCATTGGATGCTCCCTGTATCTTCTGTGACAACCAGAGTTGTGTGAAGTTGTCTGAGAACCCGGTGTTCCATGACAGGTCGAAGCATATCGAGATCAAATATCACTATATCAGGGATATGGTGCAGAGAGGATCAGTGAAGCTCCTATATGTTGCGACAGATGAGCATATTGCATATGTGTTGACCAAACCACTAGCTAGAGTGAAGTTCGAGTACTTCAGAGAGAGGCTTGTTGTTTTTCAGATAGAAGATACTTCGAGGAAAAAGTGATGGGACACATTTGCAGAATCCATCCCAAGCATGGTGATAGGAGGATCCTTCCCATGGCTGTGGATGTAAGGGCTGTGTGATGAGCATCAAGACGATGCTCCAGTTACTGCTTTGTATATGCATCAGTTGGATGCTTTGTATGATCAGTTGGATCATGTATTTGTATATGCATCAGTTGGATGCTTTGTATGATCAGTTGGATCATGTATTTGTATATGCATCAGTTGGATGCTTTGTATGATCAGTTGGATCATGTATTTGTATAAGCATCAGTTGGATGCTTTGTTTGATCAGTTGGATCATGTATGATGATATGCATCAAGATGATGATCAGGATGATCATGTGATGATGACATGCATCAGGACGATGCAGTGACGATGATCAGGATGATCATGTGATGATGTACATCAAGATGATGTATGGTGAGTATTAGGTTGATACTTTGTGGCCGTGGACAGGTTGTACGATGAGCATATAATCTTTCCCTCTGAGATTTGCAGATACTCTTGCAAGGTTTTGTCTATGACATGTAATATTGCCCTAGGAGATCTGGAAAATGCTCTTTCGAGGTTTTGATTTGGGAGGACATGTAATATTTCCCTGGGAGATATTGCCGGTCGTGCTGAAGCACATAAAGGATCCTGGGATACATTTTCGAGGTTTTTTCCTATGGCATATAATATTTCCCTGGGAGATCTGATAGGCTGAGCTATGTGCTCGTAATCAGTCCTGGGATGCTCTTTCGAGGTTTTTCCATGACCACATGTAATCTTACCCTGGGAAATCCAATAGGTTGAGCTGTGTGCTCGTAATCAGTCTTGGGATGCTCTTTCGAGGTTTTGTGGTGACCACATGTAATATTTCCCTGGGAGATCTTGTCGGTCGTGCTTAGGCACATAAAGGATCCTGGGATACTCTTTCGAGGTTTTGCGGTGGGGGTCACATGTAATCAGTCCTGGAGATCTTGTCGGTCGTGCTTAGGCACATAAATGATCCTGGGATGCTCTTTAGAGTTCTTTCCGGTCGTGTTATGCACATAAACGCTCATGGGACACTCTTTTAAGGTTTTGTGATGGTCACATATAATATTTCCCTGGTAGATCTTGCCGGTCATGCTTAGGCACATAAAGGATCCTAAGATACTCTTTCGAGGTTTTGTGACGCATGTAATAAGTTCTGAGGATTCCACAGTATGGCCAGTGTTGATGAAGACCTACAGGAGGCTAGGCCTACATCTAACATGAAAAAGGGCTAGCTCTGTAGAACTTCCTATGACGAGAAGAATTCAGAGATAGCTCAGTGATCGAGATAATGAGTACAGCAACAGTGATGATGATGCTCCGTGATCCAGTGACGATGATCCAGCTCCAGAATTGAAGACTTGTGCCTATATGTATTGATGACCTGTGTCAAGAGATTACCTTCCTAGTTAAGAGGGAGTGTTGATGTATTTGTAACTTTGGAAGATATTCAGTTGTATATTGTATTTGTACTTTATTGTATCCCCAACAGAGATGTATTATTCCTTCGATTGGAAGTGTCGTCAGTTGTACTTGCAAGTGTCGCAAGTTATATTGTATGTGTTGTAACTTATACTTTATAGGTTATTAGACCACCTTGATGGGGTCGGCCCTGTATGAGTCATGTGGGTTAAAGGGTTATTAGACCACCCTATTGGGGTTGGCCCAGTCAATATTATGTTAAGTGGTTAAGTTGGGGCCGACCTAGTTGAGTAAAGGTCAAGTGAAAGTAAAAGTATAAATAGAGAGTGTGACTCTATCATTTGATACATTCTCTCATTCACTCACTTCGCATTAGTGAGAGAGAGGAGGAGTTCACACAAGTGGAGGAGGAGCATGCAGCTGAAGATATATATCTCTTGGGTTTGATCATTGTGATCCTTGTATTAATGCTTATTCTATCTCTGAGGAAGTTGCGGGGTTTTTCACCTTCTTGGTTTTCCCCGATGAAATGTTTTGTGTCTCTTGTCTCTTATGCTTGATATGCTGTACATGTTGTTCTTTAAGTTAAGATCCTAGATCTATTGAATTAAATAATGAAAAACTAACACCAACTGACCCTATATCGACTGATTAACTGACTCAAATGGCATGAGGGCTACAACGAGCTATTAGAATAAGGGACTCCCTCCAGGCGAGGCCATGGCATCTACGATGGCTAAACCTTATCCTCAAAGGACCATCTATACCCATCCCATAAAAAACAACAAAACTAAGACATTTTATAAGAATAAAACAAAATTTGATGATTTCCTACTTGGCAGACGCGCATTGGACGAGAGGGTGAATCTCAGAACAGTCAAAATCTTGGCGATGGTAAGACAACGTTATCCTCTTTTCTCAACAGTTGGTAAACAAAACAAATGACCCCCCCTGCTATATAAATAAAAACAAAAACCTTTATCATAAATGCGAACAGGGTTTTGGTGGGTGGGGTCATTAATGACCGCACCTACTTTTTGTTGCGTTAAGAACAACTCCGCCAACTATTTCAGCGCATATCATTTATCTGCCGTGAAATGGTCGGTGCATGTACTTCATCTGCCATGAAACGCTCGATGCATTTTTCGTGTCACTGCGACTTGTCGGAGTGATTCCCCCAAAAGTCCCGAAATAGTGGGCGAAAACTTGCAAAGAATTGTGACCGATGGTGAGAAACTTTTCCCAAGTGTGACGAAAAGGGCCAGCGATGTAAACTTTAGTTGAAGCCAAATGGTAGGTGAGTTTTGGCCAGGACACAGTGAAACGGTCGGTGAGTTTTTTCTAAACGATGGAGAATTATCCTAGTGAAGAATTCTTTGGTCGCAGCTAGATGGTCGGGGCATTCAGCTCAGAAGGCAGCGAAATGGTCAGCGGCTTTGCCCCATTGGCGGAAAAACGCTCGGCAAAAAATAGTCCAAAAGCTGCGAAAGGGTCGCTCAACAAACTGCGAAACAGTCAGTGAAAACTTGTCTAAAAGATGCGAAATGTTCGATGAAAATTAGTCAGAAAATCTACAACCGTTTCAGAGTAAAAACTTGAGTTGGTACTTAGACTGAAAAGACTTTTCTTCAATATTTTCTAAGAAAAAATAAGTGCCAAGAGAGCAAAGTTCCAAGAAGCAAAAGCTCTAAAAAAAATAAAGGAGGGGCCCTACAAAATTGAATTTTTTTTTGGGATCAGGTTGCAGCAGCAACAAGGTCATCGAAATTCAGTAGCTCAGGGGGGGGTATGGTTGACTAGAACGGTTTTAGCAAGGTTTCTTGGGAACTGATAGAAGACTTATTCTCCTCATAAAATGGAAATATAGGACAACAAAAATGCATTTACCTCTTAAACAATCAACATCCAATCAAAAATTGACATTAGGAAGAATTGGATTTGAAGCGGGACCACCAATTCCAAATGGGTAATTTGTGGTAGTCATTTTCCAAATACCTTTGCACTTTGTTGTTCACTTTCAAGTTCATGAGAAAGGGTCAAGAGTTACTCAAGATAAAGCTAAAGGCTCTTGAAGGGTAACCATAAAATAAGCTAAAGGCTCTTAGAGTAGTTTTAATAAGAGAGGAAATTTTTCATTTTGATCATCAAAATTGAAGAGCTCAGACACAAGAGTAGAGGGTCAAATTTTAGGGAAAGCTGAAGTGAAGAAGGAGGAAATTCTAGTGGAAGATGAAATATTGTGATGATTTCTACCCATGAAATTTTTATGGGATGGAGACAAGATTTGTGAGTGCCTATGGTAAAAATTCCACATGTTGATTTGCTATAGTTCCGAAGATATGACCTCAGAAAGTTAGGGTTTTTGAATAATATTCAAACATGTCAATTTGGAATTTTTATTTTAAGTTTTGATCCCGAATGTTTCAAATAGTGCACTTTCAAGGAGATGAAATAAAGATCTTGAAGAATGTATGGTTAAAATTTCAGATCTTGGTTCGCTATATTTTTCGAATATATGAACTTGGGAAGTCAGGTCTTTTAAATGACTCAAAAATGATCTTTAAAAAAGTTAGTTTGGCATTTTCACTATAAATTTTGATCCATTATGTTATAGAGATTGACCCTTATAGGAGACGTCGTAGAGATATTGAATAATATGTGGTAAAAGTCTCGTACCTTTATTCACTACATGTTAAGAGTTATACTTGTTGAAAGTTAGGGTTTTTGAAAATGATAGAGACAATGAAAATTCAAGAGAAGAAGGTTGAAAAAATATTGCTTAACTTTCTCATACGATATCAGAATCACAAACTTGTTGGCACATTGGATCAACATACTTAATGATGATCTTGGTAATTATCTTGGGACATTCTATTATGATCTTGGCATGGGCATTATTGGTGATTGTATTGGAATATTCCATGGTAATGTTATTGGCATGAGATCCCTCTTTTGGAATGTATTATCAGGTCTATTATGTAAGGGTTTGAAGGTGAAAATCGATTAATTCTATTGGTGATTATTTATGGGATTTCATTACACTATTTGGAGGCATCTTTCTGGTCTTGCTATACATCTTAATTATATCTTGGAAGAAGTTGTTGGCATTCTTGGAGGACAAATTTGAGTCATATACAGGTTGACATTGTAACAGAGATAGTTATTGTGGCATTGTGATAGAGACAATGATTGTGTCATTGTGACAAACGGGGATTGTGATAGTGACACCAATATAATGATTGTGACAATGACATATATAGGTACAAGGACAATGATACAGGTACAAGGACAAAGATACAGGTACAGGTTTATGGAGACAATGATACAATGGTAGTGGAATATTGTTCTACTTATTCATATTAGGGTGGCAGGATGGGGTAAGGATAGGAGATTGAAGTCTCATTTAGGTTGGTTCTTGTGATATCAGGGTGTTGGGGATTCCCTCCATTTGGTGCTGGAAAAACTGGTGAGTTGGAGTTTACTAAGTATTGGATTCCTCTCTATAGGTTGGAACTTGTGAAAACTAGGGGGTTGTAGCCTCCTTCTACTTGGAGCTAGTAAATCGAGGAGTAGGACCCTATGAACTAGGTGGTTGGATGCTCCTTCTAGTTGGTGTTGGTAAATCAGGGAGTTGGAGCTTCCTTCCAACTGGGTCTTGTAAATTAGGGGGTTAGTGACTCCTTCCAGTTGGTGTTGGGGTGCTTCCTATGAATGTAATATTGTTATTTTTATATAAGAAAATCATTATGTGGTTTTCTCTTGTTTGGTTTTGGGATCCATGTTAAATCTCTTATGCAGTGTGTATGATGTTATGTGTTGGTTTTATGTGATGGTGAATGAAATTTTTAATGGTTAATGTTGCATGTTGTACTTAAGGTTAAAAGTGTTAAAAATTGCTAAATATTGATTCACCCCCCTCTTAGTATTTCCAACAATTGGTAGTAGAGTCAATTCCTTCAAGAGAGTTTGATAGCTGAAATGAAGATATATAGAGCACACGGATGAACATGAAAGTATCTACTCTGCAGATGGGGTTCGACTATTCTATGGATCAAATTTTGATCATTGGATTATAAGGATGAGACTCTATTTACATGCACAATTTTTTTTATATTTGGAAATATATTGTGAATGGTTTCATAGCTCCAAAAGACCACCAAAAACTGCAGCTAGGAAGGAGCTAAGAAATAATAATGCAATGGAAATGGATATCATATTGCATGGACTATTTGATCATGTGAAAGATAAACATGGAAAGTGTTCATCAGCTAAAGATCTTTGGGACAAGGTACAAAATCTCTACACAAAGGGACCCCATTATTAGCACTATTTTGATCCCAAGTACCTAAGAATATCGGGTAAATAGTTCATGAGGTTTGGAGTCCAAATAAGGCTTAAAAAGTATAAGGGAAGTAAGCCTTTGGGAGCCTCCAAAGTTATGCCAATATGCACGAGCACTTAAAATATTAAGCAGAGGCGTTAGAGAATCAACTACACAGGACCCTAGCCGATTACTAGGGCTCTATGCGACGGGTGGTTATTTTTAGATGGTCAAGATGAGCCAGGACAGGGTCAGATCAACAATTTAGGTTGAATGTGCACTTGCAAGTCAATGTAGGTTTAAGGCGCTATCGTGCACTTTTTTGATCATCAGATCAACGACTGATATGTAAAGCGCATGAAAATAATTACTCGACAATTAATCAAGATCAAATGCATCTTTCACATCGTCAGATCGACAACAGAGAGTGAAATCACTCAGCAAATATGGGTGCGGGATAATATGAGGTATCGACCTGCATTTAAAAACTATGGAGGACATGTGGCGGAAAATGATAGATTGCGCGCTGGGAAAATGTGTTTCCAAAACCACTATCCGCAACCCAATATAGTGGTTGGAAACCAGGGATGGTTCCCCCCTAGTCACGCAAGGAGGTGAGGTGGCACTCCATGTTTACGTCAAATGACATCTCAACATACACTTGGACCAAACGAATCCATAGCCGACATGTGGCAATTGGTCCCTCACACCAAAATTTGCAAACGTGTAAACCTGTGGTGGATCAATGATGCAGACCCACCCAGAAGCAAATCGACGGTGGAAAAGGGTTTCGGTACTAGAAAGTGTGCAGTGGTTAAATTTGGAAAGGTAGAGTGGAAGTTAAACCTCTTACCACATGGAAATCATTGGTGGAGTCCGCTATGAAAAGAGGTCAAATTTAAAATGCTTATCGCAAGTTCCGAAACCACGTAACCATATTTTATATAAAAGGTTTGTTTGAAGTTTGAAAAAGGCATTTGTTGATTATTGCGTGGAGGAAAAGGAGCCACCAAAAACACGTCACTTGTCTTCCTCACCCTGCACATAATTCAACCCCTGCGTTCTCATGTTCGTAAGCTCACTCCACAGGTAGCTTGAAACCTTGAATTTTCATAGTTTATTTCCCAAATGGAAAAAATTAAAGACCCTGTTCCGTTCAATGAAAGTTTAGATGAAAAAGAGGAGGTTGTAGTTGACAAGGAAAGGGATTTTTTTTACCCTGTTTTGTCTGTGGGTAGTATTTCACAATCTAACGAGAAATTAATGGAGTTTAAGTCGTAGGGAAAGGATGTATTTAATGTTTTTGGTTTCTTTCTATATTATTTTTGTGTCAAACAAACCCTACACTTCCACAAATTTGTTGGTTGGTGTGCACCAAATTATTCGTAGGCCGAAAGGATAATCATTGATGTAAATACAACCAAAATTCTATGTTGAGTCAATGCACAGACTATCCGTGGGGTTCTAGGTTTACTTGAAACATTTCCCCAAAGTTGTGAGTCATTTAATGAAATTTTTTGGTAAAGTCTTATAGAAATTGCAGTCCGAAAGAAAAATAAAAGTTTTTTATTACAAGTCTTGAAAGAGGGTCAATCGCATGAAAACCTATCCTTCCCTTTGAGTATTGATGTCTTTTAGCGAGATACCCAGTTAGTTTTTTCCTTGTTGAGTCAAATTTTTGGTCTAGATAGTGATAAGTCAATCACGTAATTTATGTTAGGTTTCCTTCTGCAAGTCAATTCACCCGAGTCACAGTCAAGTCCAGTATGTTGTTTTAATTTTGATGAATTCCTATCTAAAGCAATTCATGCCCAGTTGGTGAATTTCCATGAGTTGAAGCATTTTAGATATCAGTCATATCTCCTGAACCTGTTCTTGTGTTCAAATATTTCTGAATTGAAGTTTCTTGGTACCATGTTTTCTCATGACCTTCCTAAACAGATTAATATGTTTGAGTTCATCAATACAATCATGGCAGAAGTTTACAAAATTATTTTTTATGCTGAATTGCCCCGAGTGTTAGAAGAAATGAAAGAAATGTTGCATCCTACACCAGAAGTCCAAATAGGTGATTGGTTCTTGTATAAAGAACATACTATAATTCACTAGTACAAAATGAGAGATAAATGACTAGGTGACTAAAACATTTAGTCACCGCAGTTTTTTGAAGGGAAATATGACCAAAATTGAGCAAGTTTAAGTGATCCAACTAACAATGATTGAGATAAATGACTAATTTAGTCCAGGGATGAAATATATGACTAGATAATAGGTGACTAAACTAAAAATGACTAACGTAAATGACTAATTTAGTCATAGGAATACAAATATGACTAGCTAACAACTACATTAAGAATATAATGAATTAGTTATTTATGTTAGTAATTTTTAGTTGTGTCACTTCTTCAATGGAAAATTACAATTTGACAATGAATTTGTACAATTTACTAAATTTTAACACTATAGATGGATTCAGAGAATCCATATGCAGTGTTAAAATTTAGTAAATTGTAACACTGTAGATGGATTTAGAGACCCCCTATGTCACTCAACAAAAGAAAATTGCAATTTTGACTATTTAATAAATTTTAACACTGCAAATGGATTTAGATGGATTTGGAGACCTCTAAATCCATCTGCAGTGTTGAAATTTAGGAAATGATCAAAATTCATTATCAAAATTGCAATTTTCCGTTGCCAAGTGACACAGGGGGTCTCTGAATCCATCTACAGTGTTACAATTTTCTAAATTTAGTCTAGGGAGTCTCTGCACCCATCTACAATGTTAAAATTATGTACAAAAAAATACTAATGTCTAAAGGGGGTCTCTGAATTTTAGACATTTTTTGTAGTCACGTATCTCATTCTTTTTTACATATGTTTGACTCTTATTTTACTACATTCAAACCAAAGGTTAATGTTTTGTTTTTCATGTCACATGCACTTCCATTAAGCAACACAATTATTAATATGAAGTTTGAAAATTTAGTGGATTCTCATAGAGTTTGTAACAAATGCCTCAATGAAAAGCCTTTTCATGAACCTACATGATTCAATCCAAACAATTCACCTTTTCTATAATTAGCATGGCATGTTATATATATATAGTATATATAGTATATATATAGAGAGAGAGAATAACAAAAATAAAATAAATGAATAAGTATTTAAAAAATTCAAATACATGAAATCACAACAATGAAACTTTCAATCTGTGAAAGGAGGTTCGATTTTGGCGCTAAATTTTGAAGATTTCATTGAATAGAAGAAAATCACGTGTCTATCTACGTTTTTCATGGGGAACTATTTCTTGGTATTTAAATTGTAATTTTATATTGGCCTTATGGTTTTAGCATGTCAAAAATAATGATGCAATCTTTTACTTTTCAACACATACTGTAATCTTTTATCTTTGAACGGGTTGCAAGTCTATATTCTCCCTTCTAGTTTCTTGTGAACAAGTTGTAGAGCAATTTTGATTTTCTTTACAATGGAACCAGGACTGAGGATGGAATTATAGAGGATGGGGATGGGAATAATGTATTTTGCTCGAAGGGGTTTCATCCAAGGCTCCAGACATATTCTCGGTGAGGAGGAGAAAGCGGCTGAGAATATCTATATAAAGGTCATGGTATTAAACCCTAACTCTAGCTATGTCCCAAAACCTTGGTGCATTTATAGTTACAAATCGGTGAATCGAAGCAATGAAAATTTTAGGCCTAGATATTTAGATACTTTTATATTTTATTCTGTCCATGATGGGATTTGAAATTTAGTCAATCAAATATTTTTTCGAGTGCATCTGATTGGAAAATATCTCTTCATTTATATGTTTAAAATTTTGAAAATGTTGCCCAAAAGTTGTATTACTCCCCATTTTTTTTTTTTTTTTCTCTGATGTCAATTATTTCGATAATGATATGTGGTGACAACGAAAGAAATTTAACTATTAATGAGATTAGAGTTGTGAAGTATTTGCTGGATGGAAAAATTAAGGAAGCTAAATTCCTATTGATTTTGTATAGTATTGTGGTTGGAAAAAATATTAAAGGAATTGATTAGAATTATACTGGCATGGCACATAATTATATACATAAGGCACATATCTAGTAAGGAATCCAATAGATGAGGCACAATGAAAATAGAATGAATCCAATATTTTTCCTTATTCTAATGGTGACAAAATGCAGTCATCCCTCTGGTCCGAGGGATAAAAAATAAAAAATAATAATCACCTATGTGAGACCTGTAGTTGCAGTATTGTAGCTAACTTGAAGCAATAGAGGTAGACCATCTCTTAAGCCTCTTAGATATGATCTAAAGCATAACCCAATTCTAATATGCAAAATTCCCTTTACAGGTCTAATAGCCTGTCATGGTAATCTGACTACAACAAGGAAGGAACCTTTCTTCAGGATAAAATAAGGTCTTTCTGAATTAAAATTAAAAGCTACGATAGTGATACCATCATCACATGATATTGGTAGTTGGGAGTGATTATGGGTGTGATGCAGGCCTGTTCCATCCATATTTGGTTATATAAACTCCATTAAAAGGCACCCATAAGTATGAACAATATCAATGAGAAGTATGGTAATTGGAGAGTTTCACCTTGTGGTATCAGGAGTGAGATAAATAGCTTGAATATGAACTCCTTATCCTACATCATCCTGGACCCAGTCCCTCATCCAATAAATGCATAGAGTGTATCTCAATCCCAACCCATTTCCTTTCCTTGCCTTGCATTCTAAGGTAACATAATAGTCCTTCATGATAGAATGGTAATTAGAGGTGTAGATCGAGATGTTTTATGTACATAATATGGTGAAAATAGTATCTCCTGAAAGACTCTGTAAATCCAATACTAGTCAGAGAATCTGTCTATGTATGTTGATCTAGATCTTCTGCTTCTATCATTGTGGTTTATCTGTAGCTTATATATTTGAAATGGTAGAATAAACATATTTCCTTTTGGATCCCCCCATCATTTGCAAGTAACAATAATAAAGCCTTATCACTTTCCTCTTCCTAAGACCCAACTAGCCCTTAGATAAGAGTAATTCATGTATCTCCTTTAAGCCTAATTTACTGGAAAGAGAGGTTCTCCCGAGAATTATATCCTCCTAAATGCATATTTATTTCCATTACCAGGAATCCAATATACGTTATTTTGGATAAGATTCTCAGTGGCTTTGAAAAGATCCAAAATACCAGATCCTCTTCCCTCCATCAAGCAATTTTTCATGCATCTTAATCTTGGACTTGTTAATTATTTTTTTTATAAATTATGTCCTTCCACCATTCTTTTTTCCCTGAGACCAAACGCCACAAAAATTTAGCTCCCATTGTTGTGTGACCTTGATGGAATATGGTGGAGTATTTTGGGCCTGTATTGAATATTAGACTTATCTTTTCCATTTGCAGTGTGAGAGTCGACCCACATTTATAAAATTTCCAATAGCATTGTGTGGATCTATTGCAACAATAAGTAAAAAAAACCTGGTAGAATTATCCATGGCAGTACTAGCGCAGCATAGAGTGGGAAAGTTGTGGTCTATTTCACATTCAAACTTGTAGTAAAGAGGGTCTTTCCAGTTCTAGGTATATTTCCAACAACATATGTATTAGTTATCCTTAGCAACAACCCTAAATCAACATTTCATGTTTGTTAAGGGGCCTATTCTTGGTAGGTATTTGGCATAACAATGACAACAATCCACCTATAGGGAATAGTTATGATGAAAATGTTGAGCCCTGGGATCGTCACTCTGCTTTTGGGTTCCTTAATGTTTGAAATTTTTTCCATACTTCTTGGAGGATCCTCTTTGTTTGGTTTGTGGTTTGATTTTTTTTTATGGAAACCTTATTTTGTCCACTTCTCATGCCATTTTGGAGATGTTTAGCCTTGGAGGAAAGTTGGCATTGGTCAAACCTTGATATTTTGGATCTTCCCACCTAGGAGGTTGCTTTGCACATATGCCTTTGCCTTGCCTATATATTGGAATGCTACCCTTTGGAGGAGTCATTTGCACAATTTATGGAAATCATTCCGTCTTGGAGTTAGTCTAGTGGGTCAAACTCTAGACCAACTCTAGACATTTTCAAATTAGACATTTTACTGTACGAGTGACTCGTTCAATTTTGGCTTTCACTTTAGTGTAGAGCTGCAATTAAATTGCACTATTTTCCATACCAAAGAGAAGTAAGTGTTTTTAGCAGCAAGCAAGGGGTTTAGGTTTGAGACAAATTTGGTTTCTTTGCATAAACAAAAACTATGCATAGGCTCACTGGTTCAAATCTGTGTCTCTACCTTTCCTTTAGGATCAAGGGTGAGGGATTTTGGAAGATATCCTCTCTGATTCAGGTTATGACATTCAATATTTGACATTGCAAATGATGATTCCTTTTATGTATCAGATAATAGAAAACATAAGGCATGTCAACATAGTAAATTGGTATGTCCAGTCTGCAACATTATCTGTATACATTGAAAATTTAAAGGAGTTAACAAAGGAAAAGGAGGTCATATTAATTTTATTTCAGAAAAATATATGCAGTCATTGCTAAACTCTTGGCACCACACGTCCTCTATATTTTGTATTTTTTTCTTGAAATTGGAGATCTTATTCCATGTTACCTAATGTAACGATGGGAAACAAGATTCAATAACAAAATCTAGGAATGCAAAACTTTAGAAAGATAAGAATATGTGTTGTTATGTTTCTAACAACTTGGAAACATTCAATTTAGTCATATGGTTTCATTTATCAAGTAGATCATTCAAAATCCCATGTTTTCTTTTCAACCCAGAGGCCAACCCATTTCACTTTAAATTGCTTTACCATCTTGATGTTTTCAGTAAAAATTATAAGCTAAAGTCAAGGTATCTTGTCTGACTCTAGAAGTTCCTTCCAAATCTTGATGCAAAGAGTACAATCTTGAGGATGTGGTGCAACACTGCTTTTTTTTCGACACCTCCCAATATATGACTTCGACACGGTTCCTTCGACAAAAAAAAATTACTTGTAATATAAACTTACATCTGGATTTAGGTCAAAGTAAATTTTCTCAGGTAGGTGGCTATTAAATTTTCTCGGGTAGGTGGCTATTAGTATTGAATATTGGTCTATGTTAAACCAAATCAAAACCAAATCACCATTGGAACTCATTCTACCAACTCCAATAGAAAGAGATATTTTAGAAACAAAAAAAAGCATAATTGTGAGTGAACAAAAGAGTTGGTAATTGCAGTTGTTAATAGTTCCGTGCTAGGTGAGTTAGTTGTCGTAGTACTCATATTAATGTGATACGAAATCCCCAATAAGGAAAGTGGTGTTTGTATTTGGAAAATCATACCAGAATATTTGTTTTTCTTTTCATTATAGAATTAATGAACACTTTACCTACTACTTGTACACTAAGGTGTAAGCAAGGACCTCAAAAAATGTCACCATATAGAAGAATAAAACTGCATAGATGGTCCTTAGTGAGAATTCTCTCACAAATTCCCTACCAGGAAGACAACCTAGAAAATGGAAATAATTATAAACGACGACACTTGGTCAGAAACACACCAAATTATTAGCCTTTTCATACCAATACCCTCAAGCTCAACCACCCAATTCTAATCTAATTTAATCTATCTATATAGTGGCTAAAATGTACATATTCTCTACCGACCACACAACCTGATGTCATACACTACCAGAGAAATGCAATGCAATGAGCCTCAGGGAATAATAGAAATGATTCAAACTTTTAAATGCAAAATTATCCTCTCGTCCAACAACGTTGGACTCAATTTATTGCTTTCATAAAATAAATATTATAATCTCCTTTATTTTCAACTTCTTAGCTTCTTTAAAAGTGTTGGAAGGTGAATCTAGATACTCTTCTTTCTTGATAGTGCTAAATCATCAAAGGTAGATTGTATGAGTAATAAGCAAAACCTTGAGAGGAATTTTTTATAAAGTCATCAACTCAGTACCTAGAGACTGGATATCAGGTTAACATATTCTTTCCATATCTTTAGATTTATTTGTGTAGCTATTGCATCCTGACATTTTTGTTAAATTTTCAGTATTAAATCAAAATACTATAGGATCTTTGCTGAGAGAATAACATCTACAGTATATCAATGCATGACAATCATAATATGACAAGCATCACAAGCATCACAAGAATCAAAAGCATAGAGACAAGAGACACAGAGTTTCCGTGGGGAAAACCCTAAGGTGAAAAACCCCACAACTTCCTCAGAGATAGAGAGAGCAATGGCTCAACCAAAATACAACCAAATAACACTGAGATAGTCTCCTAGCAGATGATCCTCCTCCTCCTCACTAGTGCGCCACTTTTCAGAGAGAGAGATAGTTACTTTTCCGAGTGAGTAAAATACAGATCTCCTATCTCTATTTATACTCACCTTTTTGCCCAGTGACATACTGGGGCCGACTTGTCTACTTGAGTACATCCACATTATAATATATATTAATCAGGGCCGACCCCATATGGTGGTCTAATAACCCATCGGAAAGTACACACACTTGCGACACTTGTCAATCCACATGACGACACTTCCTTATAGAGGAATAACACATCTCTTATAAGGGTACAATAAATATATATATAATACACAGATGAAATACATTCCGAAGTTACATATACATCAACAATTTCATGCTAACCAAAACCAAAATTATACTATAAATAAACACTGAGCTACACTACTTTTGAGATCCTCAAGCTATTAGTGACATTTTTTTCTAACATCACCATAGAGGGTTGTGGACATGAAATAACATGGGACTATAAATCATACCCTGGTTCATTATACAGTAGACAAATCCCATATGGATCAATTCCAGTAGATAATGTTGTTAATAGTAAGATGCATTGGCCAACTAGTAGACAACATAAAATTCCAGTATTCCAATAATATATAACAACCTAAGAGAATCATGGCTTAGTGTTAAATATTTTTCAGTAGCCATGCAGAGCAAGTTTAACATTCTGTGAGTAGTGTCAACTGTAAGCAAGGTTTTACTTATTGCATACTGCCATTCAAGTTTATTATGAATCAACTAATTAGGAAATGCTCCTCTTCGAATTCAAGTTAGGAATATGACAAAGAAGGAAAGAAGCAAAAATTCCCACTTCCTACTGGGAGGATGGTAAAATGACATGTCATGCCAAAGCCACAAAGTCTAGTTTGCATATAATTTGTGCAGTCGGGTTCACCAAGCCCTTCTCAATAAATTCCAATTTCTTCCTCATACTCTCATGCTATCGTTGCAGACTCTTTTGCCACATAGCCTCTATAAACATAGTACTCATACAGTCTACCTTTGATGAAATAACATTATAATGTACCTTTGATTATTTATCTACATTATAATCTACCCTTGTGCCAACATTATAGTGTAATTAAGAGGCAATAATCCTCTACGATCCTATAATCTCACGTTTGATGTTTTCATTTTTATATGGTTGTTTACATTAGTTGTTGTGTTGAGCTTAAGTTAATGGATCATTAATAAACCATAACATTAAGATTCAGATTTTGAGAGAGATTTTCATTCATGATGAGGGCAGTAGAACTTGTTATTAATTTTTTTATATTAACTATGTTTTTTAAAGTGTCATTCGTTTAGAAAATCATATATAAATCCAAGGAATTCTTTGGGACAAAAATTAGAAAAATTATTTCACATAAATTGAATCTCACAAGAGGAAACCCTAAGATCTTGGTCACTTCCAAGCTAAGGGAAGGAATCAGGAATCATCAAAAGTTACTATTACAACACTAGTGAGAAGTGATCAATTGAACTAAAGTTGGAACCAATTGCGACTAAAGCTAAATAAATGCAATAAAATAACTAGATTTCTCGTTTTATTAAATCATTTCATGTCCTTGAGCACATTTTGAATCTAGTTCATGTTATGCTACTAATAAGGTTGGAACAATTATATTCAGGATTATTAAGGATTTTTTCTAGCTCCATTGTCAATCAATATGGCAACGCCCATGGAACACATTGAAAAAGTTAGAATGCACAAGTTTTCAATTGGTAGGGAGGACAATCCACTTATAGAATACTTACATCATGCCATGAAACATTTATCTACTAAACTCTAATTTTGGCTAGGGTAAATAGTAATTTTCAATTTGCATGGATATGGATAACATTAGTTAATTGGTGTGGGTTGTGATCTCTCAGAATGTCGAGGACAATGGTTATCCCCCAAATGTAGAACCTTCCTTAGAATGTGATTACAACTAGAGAAATTAGCGGTGTCACGGTGGCTTTGTTATATTGTTAGTCTTTAAAAATGAGTTAGGATTCACCAAGTGCAACATTGAATCTCTCTGCAACATTGGACGATCTACCAAGAAGGGTAAAAGACAAGGAGGTTATATTGGTGAGAAAGGTAATCATTTCTTTGAACTTGTACTCAGAAAATAAAATAGAATTGGGAGAATATGAGGAGTATTTATGGGCATGCTCAAGCCATCAAGCAACAGTCAAATGGGGTTGATTATCACAATTCTGGAATTTTTTTTACTTTCAGAAGCATTAAGAAGATAGTCTATTTAATATATACAAGCTAAAGTATCAGTAACACCCCTTAATCCTATGTACCTTAAGATAGTATGTGATATCCTATGTACCTTCATCTCTACGTACTCTCCATTGTCATTCCTAATAGAGGTTGTAGACAATGTGCAATTTTGTAATGCTGGTAACCTTTTCTTTGAGTATAATGTCGAAGAAGAAAATGCATGTGCACCAAAATCAGTTGTTGGTAGTAAGATTGATTCTGTTGGTGGTGAAGATCTTTTGAGAAGGGAGTATGGAGTTGGTGGTGGATGATCAGATGAACCTATTAAAAAGGATGTGGATCAAGAAGATAATATGGAGCATTATCATGTAGTTGTAATTCCACTCCATATCTCCTGCATGTTAAAGTTTCAGGTCCCTACTGTGTTCTCATATAAGCTTTCGCAACGTCTTTTGGCGAAGAAATTTCCTCACACAGAACCTACATATAATAATATTGGATATAAATTAAATTATGTATGAGCTAGATAAAATGCTAGGTGATAAGACAATAGAAATTTACTAAAAAATACATGAATGTTTACACAACCTTTCCCAAGGGAACCTTGAAAGAAGGAAAATTTGTAACTTGTTCTAAATATGAATACATGTAATAGACTTACATCCGGTGACAAATAAAGCCTTGAGACATTGCCACAAATCACTATTCCATCCACCATTCCCATTTTCTTCCCTTGCTTTTCTTCTCCCTTCAATCCACCTGTGTGCTTCCTCACATGTTGCACACCTTAGGTAAGTTTCATTGAGTAGTTATGTGCTTGTTGTCCCTTCATGCACCTTAGATCTAGAGCTATCTACAATTCAAGATTGTAGCATCCCAATTGGGTGAAGGAATGCATCCCTGGAGTATTATAAATAAATGCAATGTTAATAACATGTTTAAGTTATATTCACATTGAAGAACATATACAATCCATGTTTCTAATATAGCATACATATTCACTATGATTGGAAGAAATAATAGAATGAAAAACTAAACAACCCTTTTCTCTCCATTATAGTATGTAAAAATGACATATTTAAGAAAATGTGGCAAAAATTTACCAAGCCTCAATTCTACTTGTTCATAAGACTGGAATATAAATGACACTTATTTTGGGATAACGAGAAATCGAATAATTGGATTATGTTAAAATAAGGGGTGCAATGTTTTTTGAAACTAAACTCGTCTGAAATTTGGACAAATCAACATCTCTAGGAAATCTATATAAATGTATAACTGTGAAATGGTTTTTATTGAAACTGGGTAAGAAATCAGGATGAAATAAATATCCATCGAAAAATTAGCAGAAAATAATTAGCCAAAATATTGCAGCATTACTACATCAAATGACTGCATACGTATTTCCATAAAATTGGTCAATTTTTTCAATTTTGTCATCAACAAAACATAGACCGAATGCATTTTGAATACCAACCAGAAATTGAATGGGTGAATGGATTTTAATTAAGTGGATAGATTTTAATTAAAACTAAAGTATTTTTTAAGTTGGAATTATGAATATCTCTAGGAAATCTGTAAAAATATATATAGCTTAGATCAATATTTCGCATTTCCATCATGATTTATATAGGAGTCACTTTTTTGCTTCTTCTATGTATCAACACTATTGTACTCAACAATCCCATTGACCTACTTTTTGTTGAAATAATGTAACTTTGAAGAATATTCTCCTTGTATTATTCCTCCTTTGGGAGATGTCATTAATGTAAAAGGTCATGAGGTAAAACCTCCATTGTAAGTTGGGTCGTTAGTACCCAAAAGAATGTAATATAAATATTATTTGAGTCTCCCTATAGAGGTCGGCCCAGTTAAGTTAGTGAGGCCGAACTAGTTAGGTTAAAAGTAAAGTAAAAGATAAAATATAAATAGATAGTATTACTCTCTCATTTGTACCACTCACTCACTCATGCATTGCGCATTAGAGGAGGAGGGGGATTGTTCTTGGCTCTAGAGTTTGGGTTTTGTCTATCTTCTTTGTGAGATTTCTTTTTGGGCATTGTACTTTGGTAATCTATATTGAAGAAGTTCTTGCTGGGTTTTCTTCCCCTTGAGGGTTTCCCGGGATAAATTGTTGTGTACCTTGTGATTTTGAGTCTTTCAGAGATCCTATTTATGTTGTTGTTATTATGAAAAATGTATTAAATGATAATGAAATAGGAATCTAATTTATTGTAGCATATAAACTTAAAATGGTATCAGAGCTAGAATGAAAAGAGCAGCTCTCACTACGTCAATCTGCCTCTCATTCTCTGTACAAGAAAAAATATGGATTTATACTGAAGAAGAATTTTGGAGTGCATGTGACATTGGGAAGTGCACCTATCCAAGGTGTATCTTTTGGCACCAAGATAAAAATATTTCAGTGGCTAAATCTTCTAGAAATTCAAACCCTAGTTTGAATTTGGACCAGAAAAACCAAAAAATCCAAAAACTGTAGTCCACTATTTCACAAGTCCAGTTTCAAGGGTGAAATTTTGGATTCTTCAGAAATAGACTGTACCAGCATACTCGCCTCATTCAAGTGCATCTTTTGGTGAGTTCAGTTTTCAATTTTGAGAAATTTTATTTTTTGGTCATTTATGTTCTCCGGGATAAGATGGATCCAAGCACTAAGCTTGATGACAAGTTGGAAGGCATATAAAATTTATGTGCTTGGAAATAAAAAATTGGACTCATTCTAGAAGAGAATGATCTCATGAAGTTTTTCAAGGAAGCTGTGCCAGAACCTGTGGAAGCTGAAGCAAAGGAAAAGCACAAGAAGGACATGATTAGGTCGAAGAAGGTCATAACAGATTCCATCAAGGATCACTTGATTCCTCAAGTTTACTCCAAGAAAACACTTAAGGAAATTTTTGATGTCCTATCAAGGATGTATGAAGGAAATAACATTAATCGTAAGATGAATTTGAGAACCGAACCCGAAATTACAAAGATGAATCAGGGTGAATCTATTCAAGAATATTTTACAAGGGTTTCTCAATTGAAAGAACAACTAGAAGAAATTGGAGACAACCTTGATGAAGATGAATTGGTGATGACCTCTCTCAATGGTCTTACTAGACCTTGGGATTCTGTTATCACTCCAGGAGTCCTTCTAGGTTGTGACTCGAAGAAGCCTGGTAACTTAACTAATATCTTAATGATTCACTCAAATGGATCAAGTCAGATGAATAAATCAAACCTCACTCACTCAAGACATGCATAAACATAACCAGGTTGACAAGGCTTTTAACTACCACTGTTCAGAGATTTGTAAATAAATGAATGTACGAAGAACTCTTAATTTACTAGCAGAAATATACACACAAAGTATATATGAATGGCTAGATAAACCAAGTAAAGTACTTGCAGATTCTAGTTTATGGATGTATTGACAAGTTGACAGTTATCAAACATCAAACAAACATAATTAACATGAATTTGACATTCAAGTGCAAGTATAGAATAGACAAGAAGATGAAAATCTGAACAAGTAATGGCAAAAGAAGCTTGTATTACTGATCTGAAAATGAGAAGCTTGAGTTTACAATATGTGAAAAAGTCTCTAAAGTTGAACCCACTTTACAATGATTCTTCAATGAGCTTAAATAAGCTTTACAAATTAGTTTCAATATCCTCAAAAGATGGATCTGATAACCTCTTTTCCTATCTCAAATCCGAATTTGTGAGGTGGCTGGAAAATGCAGAAATTTCTGGAAATATGCTGCTCATAGATTGATCTATATCTCTCAAATAGAAAAATATTTTGGAAAAATGAGAGTTTTTTGTATATTGGTTTGTTATGAGAAAAACCTCTCTCGGTTCTTTTAGATTCGTTTTCATTTTTCCGACAGCTGTATTTCCAAAACATGTGTCAAATAGGAAATTTTGTGATCCGCACATTAGGGCTCAGAGATGGATTCGATTCTACCAATATGTGACACCTGTAGAAAAACTGAGAGCGTTTATTGTTCTTTGACATGTTAGGCACAAACACCTCCAACCATTTCTCAAAATGATCCTCCAATCGCTCAGAATAATCATTTCAAAATGATGACTCAGCACAGTAAAAACGCCATATTTCTGAAAACGTAGCCTCATATTGAGGGGGACTTTTGACTGCCTTCCCAAGCTCCAAATGCAGATATGAAAGTACCATTGGAAAGCTTAGGATGTCTAGTTGTCAATCAACTATTTGAGCATGTAAAAAGGCCTCTCCAAGGCTGAGAAAATTGATTTTTCCCAAGACCTGCTGACCGTTTCCAAGTTTCTGTGCTTTCGGTAGCTAAAATAGCCCCGAATTTTCACGTTTTAGCTACCGAAAGCTCTGCTTTCGGTGGCTAATGAACAGTTGGAATGTCTGCCTCAACCACCGAAACCTGAGTTTTGACTTTTTTGAAGGAAAAACCAAATCAATTTTTTTTCAAACTTTATTACATGCATAAAACTCTCAACAATGAACCTTAAAAAATTTAGAAATGAATTTTTAAATGACATCCTATCATCTAAAATTGACCAAATCAACAAATTTATTTGGGGAGATAACATCTGGCTCCTACTCGGGGATGGAATCCTCCCTGTGAGGTTCCAAGAACCACAGACCTGTTTCCTTTCCTGGAAAAACTCGGACTGAAACTTAATTCTACTATTCCATTGGGCATGGAGTTATTTGGAAAAACTGATAGAAAAGAAATGATATTTACAATGGAAGTTTTTGAACTTGCAGTTCCATTGGGCATGCAGTCATCTGGCCTTTACAACTGATCCTCTGAAAACTTGCAGCCTGCCTGCTTATTTAAGAAATCTGAAAGCAATCTACCTACTCGTATGAAGAGCTTATTCTCTCTATCTACTTCTAACCATTTGACTCATGCTTAATCAAGTAAACTCATGCTTCCAATGAAGCCATATCAGAAATTGATTTGCTGAACCTGTTCTTGATCTTGACCCAAAAAATAATGGAATGCATAGCCAACAGAAAACTGGTTTGAACAGATGATAAAGCCAACTTTCATCTAACAAAAATACTTTAACACAAATGCTGCTCATAGATTCCAAATAGTTTGCAATAGGGTCATTAAAACCATAAAGGAATACCTCTTTAAACTGTTGTTCCAACTGACTATATTGCAGCTGCTGATGGTTGTCTTTACTGATCTCAATACTGAATGTAGACTCCTCAACATCTGTCAAAGAGTCATATAGGATGGACTGCTGATCTGGATCCTTCTGCTCATCATCTTCCTCTTTATGTCTACTGTAATCCCCCTTTGTCTGCAAAACTGAAAGCTGTGGTTGTCCTTAGTATTTGCTGCAGATCCAAAACTGTCTCCTGCTGATATGTCGATTTGCTCAACATCTTCAAAGTTTTCAAAGGGAAAAATATGATCTTCATGATAACCTAAAACAGTAGATGCATTTGATACAAGGTCAAAAGCATCACTAAGGTTATCATAGTGTGGATCACTAATCTCTCGATCATAATGAAGAGTATCTTCTGCTGTAGCAAAATATTCATGACTGTTTGAATCTTTATTCAATAAATTGAATTCATGACAGCATTCGGGATACAAAAGATCAACTGGAAATTTGTATTTACAAAACACATGAAAGGTAGCATGAAAATATACCAAAGAGCTGATACTGGCAATAGGAAGGGACTGGTACCAATCACGAGCAATCCCTTCTAATGAATACCAAAACAATTTAATTCGAACATCTTCATGTACAATTTGCAACCGATGAATGCAATCATGAAAGTCAAGCAACTGTTCAGCTGGCACTTCCCATTATTCTCCTCGAAATCGGGGAATACTACGATCCCATTCATCTCTACTAGGCACTAGATTAGGGAAACCAACAATCTTTGAAAAATCGCAGAAAGCATACCTCTTTGCTAAGATTTTGTTCATGTCATACCAATGGAGTCGCCAACAGATTTCTGAGCAATGGAGTCGCCACTGAATCCGTCCTTCATGGAGTCGCCAGATAGATGATTACAACCAAGAAAATGTACAGGATTTGTCTATCATCAAAGCTAGATCTATGTCGTGTCCCAAGGAAGCTGAGCTTCAATCTCCTCTCCCCAGCAACGGTGCCAAATGTTATCACTCCAGGAGTCCTTCTTGGTTGTGACTCGAAGAAGCCTGGTAACTTAACTAATATCTTAATGATTCACTCAAATGGATCAAGTCGGATGAATAAATCAAACCTCACTCACTCAAGACATGCATAAACATAACCAGATTGACAAGGCTTTTAACTACCACTGTTCAGAGAATTGTAAATAAATGAATGTACGAAGAACTCTTAATTTACTAGCAGAAATATACACACAAAGTATATATGAATGGCTAGATAAACCAAATAAAGTACTTGCAGATTCTAGTTTATGGATGTATTGACAAGTTGACAGTTATCAAACATCAAACAAACATAATTAACATGAATTTGACATTCAGGTGCAAGTACATAATAGACAAGAAGATGAAAATATGAACAAGTAATGGCAAAAGAAGCTTGTATTACTGATTTGAAAATGAGAAGCTTGAGTTTACAATATGTGAAAAAGTATTTAAAGTTGAACCCAATTTACAATGATTCTTCAATGAGATTAAATAAGCTTTACAAATCAGTTTCAAGATACTCAAAAGATGGATCTGATAACCTCTTTTCCTATCTCAAATCCGAATTTGGGAGGTGGCTGGAAAATGCAGAAATTTCTGGAAATATGCTGCTCATAGATTGATCTATATCTCTAAAATAAAAACAGATTTTGGAAAAATGAGAGGTTTTTGTAGATTGGTTTGTTATGAGAAAAAAAAACTTTCAGTTCTTTGAGATTTGTTTTCATTTTCCCAACATCTGTATTTCAAAAACATGTGTCAAATAGGGAAATTTTGAGATCCGAACATTAGGGCTCATATATGGATTTGATTCTCCCAATATGCGACTCCTATAGAAAAAATGAGAGAGGTTATTGTTATTTGACATATTAGGCACAAAAACCTTCGACCATTTCTCAAAATGATCTTCCAGTCGCTCAGAATCATCATTTCCAAATGATGACTCAGAACAGTAAAAACGCCATATTTCGGAAAACGTAGCCTCATCTTGTGGGGGACTTTTGAATGCCTTCCCGAGCTCCAAATGCATATATGAAAGTACCATTGGAAATATTAGGATGTCTAGTTGTTGTTAAAATTCAATATGCTAAGACAAAAAATAGCAGCATTACATTCCATTTCACAATAATAGCATATACAGGATCACTGAAGAAACAACAAGCATAGCATAAACACAAGAGACAGAGATTTATCCTGGGAAACCCTCATGGGGTAGAAAACCCAGCAAAGCTTCCTCAATATAGATGACCAGCAATATACAAAGATGCAAACCCTGAGCATAAGCTCCTTCTCCTCCATAGCAGACCTCTCCTCCACAAATGCGCCTTTCTCAAGTGAGTGAGTGTGTGTAAAATGAGGAACACACCTCCTCTATTTATACACTTCTCTGATATGTATTTTACACAAGTACATGTAGGCTCGTATTTAACCATTAGGTTAAATACCCCATTATAACTGACTGGGCCGACCCCTCTAGGGTGGTCTAATAACCCTTTGACCCACATAACACATTTAGGGCCGACCCCCACTAGGGAAGTCTAATAACCCGAGTTACCACATTCCGACGGAGGAATAAACATCTCCGGATATACAATAATATCTTCACGGAGGAATGAATCATCTCCGGAATAATAAAGTACAAATATAATATTCTTTGAAGTTACAATATCTCAACACTCCCCCTTAACGAGAAGGATATTATAACAGCATCTGCCCGAGCAAGGAGTCATCAACATCATACATGATACATCTATAAATCACTGGAAGCTTTCTCAACATCATCAGTAACTCAAGCAGTTACTGGAACATCACTGTCAACATCAATCATCAACATCACGATCTTTAGCATCGTCTTCATACGATCAGCAGCATCGTCATCACACGATCAGCAGCATCGTCATCACACGATCAGTAGCATCGTCATCACACGATCAGCAGCATCGTCATCACACGATCAGCAGCATCGTCATCACACGATCAGCAGCATCGTCATCATACGATCAACAGCATCGTCATCACACGATCAGCAGCATCGTCATCACACGATCAGCAGTATCGTCATCACATGATTAGCAGCATCGTCATCGCACGATCAGCAGCATCGTCATCACACGATCAGCAATATCGTCATCGTATGATCGTCAACATCATCATCATACGATTATCAACATCGTCATCACACGATCATCAGCATCATCAAGGAATGATGTAAACCAGTCATGTACCTTTTGAACCGAAGTCCAGGGACGATCCAGTCCTATCTTTATCGAAGACATACGTCTACGGATCTTCTTTCGGACTTAAGTCCAGGAATGATCCAATCCCTTCATTATCGGAGACATACGTCTACGGCTCTTCTTTCGGACTGAAGTCCAGGAATGATCCCAATCCCTTCATTATCGGAGACATACGTCTACGGCTCTTCTTTCGGACCGAAGTCCAGGAATGATCCCAATCCCTTCATTATCGGAGACATACGTCTACGGCTCTTCTTTCGGACCGAAGTCCAGGAATGATCCCAATCCCTTCATTATCGGAGACATACGTCTACGGCTCTTCTTTCGAACCGAAGTCCAGGAATGATCCCAATCCCTTCATTATCGGAGACATACGTCTACGGCTCTTCTTTCGGACCGAAGTCCAGGAATGATCCCAATCCCTTCATTATCGGAGACATACGTCTACGGCTCTTCTTTCGGACCGAAGTCCAGGAATGATCCCAATCCCTTCATTATCGGAAACATACGTCTATGGCTCTTCTTTCGGACCGAAGTCCAGGAATGATCCCAATCCCTTCATTATCGGAGACATACGTCTACAGCTCTTCTTTCGGACCGAAGTCCAGGAATGATCCCAATCCCTTCATTATCGGAGACATACGTCTACGGCTCTCTTTAGGACTAAAAGTCTAGGGATGATCCCAATCCCTTCATTATCGGAGACATACGTCTACGGCTCTTCTTTCGGACCGAAGTCCAGGAATGATCCCAATCCCTTCATTATCGGAGACATACGTCTACGGCTCTTCTTTCGGACCGAAGTCCAGGAATGATCCCAATCCCTTCATTATCGGAGACATACGTCTACGGCTCTTCTTTCGGACCGAAGTCCAGGAATGATCCCAATCCCTTCATTATTGGAGACATACGTCTACGGCTCTCTTTAGGACTGAAAGTCCAGGGATGATCCAATCCCCTCAACTATCCACTAAGGACTTCATTCTCGGAGACCTCACGTCTACGGCTCTCTTTAGGACTGAAAGTCCAGGGATGATCCAATCCCCTCAACTGTCCACTAAGGACTTCATTCTCGGAGACCTCACGTCTACGGCTCTCTTTAGGACTAAAAGTCCAGGGATGATCCAATCCCCTCAACTGTCCACTAAGGACTTCATTCTCGGAGACCTCACGTCTACGGCTCTCTTTAGGACTGAAAGTCCAAGGATGATCCAATCCCCTCAACTGTCCACTAAGGACTTCATTCTCAGAGACCTTACGTCTACGGCTCTCTTTAGGACTTGAAAGTCCAGGGATGATCCAATCCCCTCACATGTTCATCAAGAACATGTATCCTCATCATCATAGCATGTATCACCTCAACATGCATCATCAATATCAAAACATGTAAAACCACAACATGTATCATCATCATCAAAACATGTATAACCACAACATGTATCATCAACATCAAAACATATATGACATGTATCATCAACATCAAGACATGTATAACCACAACATGTATCATCATCATCAAAACATGTATAACATGTATCATCAACATCAAAACATGTATAACCACAACATGTATCATCAACATCAAAACATATATGACATGTATCATCAACATCAAGACATGTATAACCACAACATGTATCATCATCATCAAAACATGTATAACATGTATCATCAACATCAAAACATGTATTACCACAACATGTATCATCAACATCAAAACATGTATACATCACAACTAGCATGTATTCTTACTAATACATCAAAACATGTATACATCACACCAAAACATGTATACATCTAGCATGTATTCTCACCAATACATCTATCATCAAAAGCATGTATAAGTAAAGCTAAGTATTCTAAGTATAAGAGTCCTAAATCTAAATATTTCTAAGTAACTGGGTGTAGAGAACAGGTTACCTCATCAACGACCTTGTTGTTTGATGAGACAATCTCATCAGTAGTGACTATACTACTCCCCCTTTCGAGGAGGGTCCTTTTGAACTACACCAAGCTTGTCTCGGAAGTATTCAAACTTCACTCGAGACAGAGGTTTGGTTGGTAACTTCTTCACTAGACGTAGAGGCTTGGTTAGCACAATGGTAACCTGTTACAAATTCAAACTTTTAGAGTTCCTTTCTGTGTCATATCTTGTTAGTTCCCTATGTTCTTTGACTTATCATGGAACACTAGATTCTATGTCATCTTGATACAACTCTAATTATCACATAGGATCTCAGTTGGTTCTATCTCTAAGTCAAACAATCCTAAAGCCAAACTTCTTCACAACTAGCAGAGCAAGCAGCCATATATTCCGCTTGTGCTGAGAGCCACACTAGACTGCTTCCAGCTAAACCACGAGATCATGGCTAATCCCAGACAATAACATCCTCTCGATGTGTTCTTCTTGTCTGATACACTTCCTGCCCAAACAGAATCTGAATAGCCATCTGAAGTCATGATCTTCAAGATAGCATAGATCAAATTCTATCGAGTCCTTTATGTGCCTCATCACATACTTTGCAACTATCAGGTAAACACATCTAGTTTCCACTAGATACTAACTCAAGGTGTTCATAACAAAGCATATATCTAACCTAGTATATGTTAGATATATCAAAGACCCAATAATTTGACTGTACAGAGTTATATCCACTAACTCTGATGAGTTATCCCCTAACAGCTTCAAGTTGGAATCCATAAGAGTGGCCATTCCAACACCTCAAGTCATATTTCTCATCATACTTTCCCTGGTTGAGAAATATTCCTTCTGAGCCTTGCCATACTTCCAGACCTAGGAAGTAAAGCATCAATTTGAGATCTTTCATTTTTCATTTCTGCATTGAATGATCTTCTGCATATCTATCTGTGCCATCTCTCGTTAGATGGGTCTACTGATATGAGCCTCAATATCATTCGAACTCTGTGGTGAGTTCCTTCTTGCATCCATGTCATATGTGTATCATATTCAACCTTGTAGCAAAGGGTTGAGATCCACATCACCCATGGTGACATTAAGCTTATCAAATTATTATCGATCCTAGGTACCTATATAGAACCTGATTCATATTTCTTCTTTAATTACACCATACTTGGAGCAAACATCTTGTCGTGATTCTCTTCCCCTTTCTAAGAGAATCTTCTAGCCATGAGCCTTCTATATTTTGTTTGATTTGTAAATCTTCTTGTTTGAACATCCACCACTTGTACGATGTCCATCATTCTTCATGACCTTTCCTACAAATCAAAATTAAGTACATGATTAGTAATACTTCATAATCATCAAAAGATAACCCATTATGCATACATATATCATTTACATAGTGATGCAGCTATTTTGACCAATACTTTGGCACAACACTTTCCCATATCCTGTATGCATACAGTGGCTATCTAGATGCCTTCCATCTCTACCAGAACATACTATCGAGAGTGTGCACAACTCTCAGCATGTCAGCAAGGAGGTTTCATTCTAGACAAGCAACAATGGAATGTTTGTCCAAACATATGCACATTAGTTGTATACTGTTCAATGCTCTATGAATGTTTACACTCAGCATTATATATTCTAGGAATACAAATATGCATGCAGGCAATATCATTACTATTTCAAATAGCAACTCAAATACTTATCTTTTATGTTTGTGTGGCTGCCTCCCGCTTGATCTTCTGTATGTCTTTTGAACTTCTATTCATTCTGTACCACTGTGCATGCTCAAGAGTCATCCTCATGATCTCATACACAAACATACATTCATTAGTATATCCTAAATGCTATCAAAACTAAATAATCTTGAAAACGTATAGTCATGATTATAGTTAATAAACATTAGTATTCAAGATTTCAGGGAAGTCTTCTTTTACTCATGCATATCATTGATAAAAGATATAATATGCATAATCCCTTGATTACTAACTTTATGAATAAGCATAACCAATCATTCCAAGTATACTTATATAAGGGATCCTAACACAAGGTAAGATTCATGGGAAACATACCTGGATTAGTATACCTACTTGGTTATGTACAACATACCTAAACAATCTCTTCAATGATTTAGAGATCCTGAGCTAGAACCTGCATGTCTCATAGGTTAAGCATAATATAACAAAGTCATACATACCTCGTAAGTAGAACAAAGATTATGGATGAGTCTTTGTCTTCATGTTTTTCATGGTCATGGAGCCTGATTTGTCTTTTGTGATGTACCTGTATCTTGTTAGCAGACAACCTCAACCTCACACAACACCATAATGCATTAGTACAATCATAAGTGTCAACACCCTAACCAATGAATATCTTCTATCATTCATTCATAATTTTGTTAAGGTGATACAACAAATCTAAAAACAAGATTGTACTAACTGTAATAACATGAAGACAAACATACCATAAACTTAATCATGAACAAATCTCAAAACATACCTCGATGAGTCATACCTATCGAGATCGCTTGTAATCTCCTTATGTAAAGCCTTAGCCTCATCTCCCTCTGAAACATGAACTCCTTCACTTATGTAGGTGACCAATCCATCTTCTTCTAGGATTAACCCTATCCACTTGATTTGCAAGAACTGGACCTGGAGCTGGATATGGGTTTGTCAGAGAAACCCCAAAAATTCAAACTTTGAATTTCAAACTTCCGAAAGGATAGAGATATGCGCCTTGATGAGCTGATCAAACTGATATATTCAGAATTTGAAAACTGCAAAGTTTTACTCCTCAATTTTGCCTTTGAAACTTTCGGATTCACTGGACGTGACCCTGAAATGGGGTTTGATGAAGCCCACTCTTTTTCCCCATCAAAAAGTTTGATCCAAAGGTCTAAGCTTCTATTTTTCTAAGGAGCTTCCAGCCGTGGTCACAGATTTCAAAAATTCCCATTTTTACAGAAGCCCTAATTTTCCGCTTTTCTGATCAAAGTCCCGAACTAGGGTCTAATCAAGCCTGGCCTTCTGCCCAACCAAAAATTCTGATCTTGGTCTCTAAATTTCTATTTTGATGAGTAGCATCCAGCCGTGGTCTCCGATTACAAAAATTCCAACTTTCTCCAAAGCCCTAAATTCCGGAAGTCATGAATGAAAGTACCAAAAAATAATTCTGTTTTGACAGAAATATGTACCTGATTGTTTCTGGTGTAACTCTAAAATTTTTGATCCACAGGGTATGAAAACGTTTCCTGAGATAGCCTGACCTGTTATCTTTCCATCCTGACAGGTCTGACCTCAATTGGATTCTCTGAGAGAGAGTTATGCCAAATGTCGCAACGTGACCTGTTTTGGGAAAATACAGGAGAGCGAACTTGTACGGCGTGCCACGTGTCACTGCTTGACCTTCGGCCTCTGAAAAAGTTTTCTGAGATATCTCGGCATGTTATCTTTCCATCCTGACAGGTCTGACCTCAATTGGATTTTCTGAGAGAGAGTTATGCCAAGTGTCGCAACGTGACCTGTTTATGGGATAATACAGGAGAGCGCACTTGTACGGAGTTCCACGTGTCCCTGGTTCAACTTCGGCCTCTGAAAAAGTTTTCTGAGATAGTGCAGACTGTGTACTACCTGTCACTTTTTAGGAAATTTCATTTGGAGCTTCCTAGCCCAAGATATGACCTTTTTCCCAAGGTCACCTGATTTTGACTCAGATCTGGAAGAGGCAGAAACCCTATATTGTACAGATCATAAATCACAAAGTACAACGAATTAGAGGTTGTCCTTTGGACACAAGGTACCTGGAGATTTTATATTCGTCCTGTAACAATTTCAGATCTGAAAAATTCGCCAAAACGGATTTATAGCGAATGTGCTACGATGACTGGGTTTTTCTATGTAAAACCCTAACCTTCAAATTGTCGTAAGTAAAGCAAGTGTCTTTAGTGCCATACCTTGTCTTCCTTCAGGTCAGCTCTGATACCATGTTAAAATTCAATATGCTAAGACAGAAAATAGCAGCATTACATTCCATTTCACAATAATAGCATATACAGGATCACTGAAGAAACAACAAGCATAGCATAAACACAAGAGACAGAGATTTATCCTGGGAAACCCTCATGGGGTAGAAAACCCAGCAAAGCTTCCTCAATATAGATGAACAGCAATATACAAAGATGCAAACCCTGAGCATAAGCTCCTTCTCCTCCATAGCAGACCTCTCCTCCACAAATGCGCCTTTCTCAAGTGAGTGAGTGTGTGTAAAATGAGGAACACACCTCCTCTATTTATACACTTCTCTGATATGTATTTTACACAAGTACATGTAGGCTCGTATTTAACCATTAGGTTAAATACCCCATTATAACTGACTGGGCCGACCCCTCTAGGGTGGTCTAATAACCCTTTGACCCACATAACACATTTAGGGCCGACCCCCACTAGGGAAGTCTAATAACCCGAGTTACCACATTCCGACGGAGGAATAAACATCTCCGGATATACAATAAGATCTTCACGGAGGAATGAATCATCTCCGGAATAATAAAGTACAAATATAATATTCTTTGAAGTTACAATATCTCAACAGTTGTCAATCGACTATTTGAGCATGTAAAAAGGCCTCTCCATGGCTGAGAAAATTGATTTTTCCCAACACCTGCTGACCGTTTCCAAGTTTCTGCACTTTCGGTAGCTAAAATAGCCCCAAATTTTTCGTGTTTTAGCTACCGAAAGCTCTGCTTTCTGTGGATAATGAATAGTTGGAATGTCCGCCTAAGCCACTGAAACCTGAGTTTTGAATTTTTTAAAGGAAAAACCAAATCAATTTTTTTTCAAACTTTATTACATGCATAAAGCTCTCAACAATGAACCTTAAAAAATTTAGAAATGAATTTTTAAATGACATCCTATCATCTAAAATTGACCAACTCGACAAATTTATTTGGGGAGATAACAGATTCTTTTAACAAGACAATGTGTGCAAGAAAGGAAAGTCTACAATTTGAAGTTTTATGGGAAGAATGTGTTCAAGAGGAAGCTAGAGTGGAAAATCGAGAATCACTACTCAGATATGATAACCAAGCTCTAGCTACCCATACTGAAAGAGGAAAAAGGAAATCTCACTACCAGAAGGAAAATCATAAGGAGTTTCATCCTCCTAGGAAGTTTCAGAAGTACAAGAAGGGAAACTACAAGCATAAATACTTCTCTTCTTGTCAATGTTATTATTGTGATAAAATGGGACATATTGCTAAAGATTGTCCAGTAAGGAAAGAAGAATAACAAAAGAAATCATGCTCTTTTTGCCGAAGATGAAGAAGAAGAAGAAGGACCTCCCAGGAAGTTACCAAAGGAATAAATTGAAGAATATGTCCTATAATGGTGGTGTTTCAAATCACTATCTCCGATCTTGAAGACTCCCCTCAGAAAGTTTCACTAGGAGAATAGGAAAAGCCACATACAAGCTTTATCTAGGAACTCCGATGATGAAGAAGGATGTACTATATCTCAGCTTTAGAAATATTTTAGAATTTCTTTTATATAAGATGTAGTTTTTATTGGGACAAAAGAAGGTGGCTCACCTAAGATCACTTAGAAACAACTTTGATATATGGTAGAAGACTTGATAAACATTATAGATCATAAGCAAGAAAGGCACAGGACCTCAGAATCAGATGATGGAGTAGATCTCACCATCATACATTCTAGTAATCCCTGGAAGGAGACTAGTATCAAAAGAGATCCTACCAAACAAACAAACATAAGTATTTGAATTGTCATTTTATCAAATTGTTTAAATGATATTGTTAAGTTGTGTACATATTTATATTCCTAGATTTAGGAAGTATAGTATGCATGTTAGAACAATTGCATTAATGAACATTTTACTACTAATATGCATGTGATGAGTAAGTATCCTATGGTGCTCTACAACATTCCATTGCTACTTATCTAGAGTGAAACCTCTTTGCTGACATATTGGGAGTATTGCACGCTCTTAATAATGTTCTGGTAGAGATGGAAGGCATCTAGAAAGTTACCGTATGAATACGGGATATGGATGAATGGTGTGTTATTGGCTAAGATACAATTATGACATTGTTACCTATGTTTTTATGCATATGTTTTGGAAACTATGAAATGTTTCTAACCATGCTACTAAATTTGACTTTTAGGAAGTATCGTACACAATCACCTACAAATGAAGAATGATGAGACTTGTTCCATAGAACAAGTGACGATGGTTCAACTATAAACAAGAATTATGAAATCAAGCGGAGGAAGTCGACTATGATGAGATGTTGCTCTAGTAGCCAGGATCATGCTATAATCGAAGTAGAATAAGATATCAAGCAACCTACAGGACTCAAATAATTACATGTGTGCGTATTGAAGAAGACTTTGTACGGGCTCATAGAACACCCATGGGATAGAATGATGGGATCAAGGATCACCTAGAATGATGAGACATCAAAATTTTCTATAAGGTTGAATATGAGAAGCTCATAGATGGATGCAAGAGAGAACTGGAAAGAAAGTTTGAGAAATTGGTATCCAGTGACTTAGAAAGATGCAATAAATGGATAAACATAAGATTATCAGAAGAGAAGGCTACCAGTCACTCTAGTGCAAAATGTCCCGACACATAAAGTATAAGATGCAGAGGGAGGATAATGCTTAGTTATAGAAGGAGCAGAAAAGCTACGCTTTAGAGGAAGTGACTACAATGCATATAGAGAGACACTTTCACTTAGTCTCTATTTGCGGCAAAGATTGTTTTCGCTAGTCTGTAATAGAAATCATGAAAACGGTTTGATATGTTGGAATGTAAAGCCATGGCCACACCCATGGATACAAATTTGAATTTGATGATTGATTCTTTGTTAGAGTTAGTGGATGTGACAATATATAGGAATATTATTGGGTCATTGATGTATCTGACGAATATTAGGCCAGATATATGCTTTGCTGTGAACACCTTGAGTCGGTATTTGGTTGAGCCCAGACGTGTTCACCTTATAGTTGCGAAGCATGTGATGAGGTACCTAAAAATTATGATAGACTATGATCTCAGTTACTAGAGATCATGACTTCACATTGTATGGTTATACAGATTCATATTGGAAGAGCACTTTAGGTGGATGTTACAGTCTGGGGTCAGCCATGATTTCATGGCTAAGAAGGAAGCAGTCTAGTGTTGTTCTCAACACTGCAGAAGTAGAATATATTGCAACTTGTCCCACCATTTGTGAAGCCATATGGCTTCAAAAGTTGTTATCAGGTCTTTTCGATCTGGATTTGGATACCATAGTAATTCTATGTGATAAACAAAGTTGCATGAAGATGACAGAGAACCATTCGAGACATGGTTCAGAAGGGAGCTATAAAGCTCCAATATGTGACCACATATGAGCAGGTTTCAGATGTGTTGACTAAGCCTTTGTCTCGTGTGAAGTTTGAGCACTTCTGTGACAAGATTGTTGTAGTCTGTAAGGACTTACCTAGAAAGGGGGAGTAGTGTTGATGATACTATTGATCCACATCATAGTTGGAAAGTCATCGATGTTGATACAACTTTGACAAGTTTCAATTCGACATGACTTCGACAACTTCAATAGGTTCCGATTTCGACACAACTCCGACGAGTCTCAACTTCGACATACTGCGACACACTCCGCACCTTCGACATGTTCAACAACCTCATAGTTCATGACATCGACAAGCAGCGTCGACATGCGACTAGCGACTGTCGAAGTTCGACGGACTATCTCTCTGTCTTCCAGTCGACTGTAACGGTTGAACTATTGAAACCGTTCTAACTTCTTCTTTGTAACTGAATGTAACGAGCAGGAACCCAAGAGTCTCAAACTTCTTTATAAGCATGTAAACTATTGTAACATACATATTATCTTGATCAATCTAGAACAGTTCACATTCTTGCATATTGTCTGTACGTATTTGTGTTATCTGTGTTGTGTAATCTTGCTTTTGCTCATTATGTTTATTAAGATTCTGCCATAACAGAGCCGACTCATTCAGTTGAACTATTGTCCCCCTTATGCTTCCTGGACACGACCCGGATCATTGGTATCAGAGCACTTAGTTTTTTTTGTGCTTAAGTTCTGCGTATACAATTCTCTTGAAGTTACCTGACTTATGCCAGTTCAAACTTGCTCGCAATATCAACAATCCAAGTAGACGCGATCTCTAGAAATGACAAAAGAAGCATACGATAGACATGCAGCCGATGAGACATCATAGCTTATTGAACAAGCTCTTGCTCGACAACGGACTGAAATGTTCACCCAGTTCAACGAGATTCTCTTGCGATTTGCTTCGACATCCAGAGAATCCTCGACGAGAACTCACTTTGATAAAATCAGCCCCTTCAAAGTGCAAATGAATTTGGACATACCAAATCTTGAAGGTAAGATTGGCGTGGAATCCGTCGACAATTGGGTGCAACAATTGGAATCCTATTACGCTGTAAATCAAATATCCAAAGCTGAAAAATTCACCATTGTGTCCTTAAAGATTTCAACCTCCGTGCACTGCTAGTAGGATAATCTCTCGACAAAGATGGAGAAAAGCAGAGAACCCATCGACACATGGGATAAATTAGTCAAACACATCTGAAAGGAATTTTACCCGCCTAAATACCTCAAGTAGCAGCACAAGAAATGGAAATAGCTAAGGAAATGAAAATATCAGTCAGTATAGAGTTACACCGACGAGTTCTACCAACTAATGGCTAGACTTGGTGTCCAAGAAGAAGAGAAATTGCTTGTTCTGAAGTACATCAGCGGATTGTCCTAGTACAAATAGCAGGAGATGGAATTTTTGACTGTCAATATGCTTGCAGATGCTTTCCACTATGCCAGCAAACTGGAAACCAAGCAGAAAGAAAAAGCACGTTTCGCGACAAAGCCGACATCAGGACGACCACTCGACAAGAAGGTACTGACCGACTTCAACAAGTCGAAATCTTCTCAGCCGACACCACCAAAGCCATACCATGGAAATAATCTTTTTCACAAGAGGGAACGTAGCAAGCAACCGCCGACCAGAAAATGGTGCGATTACCACCACTCATCTTGGCATGAGATGTCTAAATGAAAATCTTGAAAGGCATTTTTGACAAAAGTGTCAACCTCTGACGTGTTCGACAAGACGGTGGAAGAACCTAATCTAGACACAACGACCCTTTTAATATCAACCACTCCAGCAGCCTCGACTATCATCAATGAGAAGAAACGAGAACGCATGATCCATACACGGATATGGGTCCAGAGAAACCCATTGCATTTGATTGTGGACAATGGTAGCTAGAAAAACTTCGTTTCTGAAGAACTTGTGAAGAAACTAGGTCTTGTTACCACTCTGCATCCTCAGCCTTACAACATCAGTTGGATGAAGGATGGAAAAGAACTACGGATCACTCGATAATGTAAACTCGCCTACTTCATAAAGCCTTTTGAAGATGAAGTACTCCGTTACATGGCACCACTCTCTGTAGCCGACGCCCTATTTGGGAAACCTTACCTCTGGGATAAACATGGAAGTTGTCAGTCACGGCCTCAGAAGGTGATTGTCAGAATCCGAAATCGATGGTTCAGCATACCAGAGCGTCAACCTACACCGACGGTTGCACTAACTTATGCCAAACAAACACAGAATCTCATCAATCATGCTCAGAAGTTTGCATTAATCATGATCAAGCCGCAACATTCTCAGAAGACTATAGAAACGAGTCGAGTCATCGACCAATGCAGTTCTCGACAGAAGCAGCAAGTTGATCATATTATCGATGAGTACCAGAACCTCTTTGAAGCTCCAAACGGAGTACCTCAACATTGTCAGGTAAACCACTCCATTGAACTTTTTCCTGGTTCTTCTTTGCCTAACACATCTATTTACAGAAGATCCATTCTCGAAAATGAAGAGATTCACAGATAGATCCAAGAATTAATCAAAAAATGTCATATCCAACCCAGCTCCTCTCCTTGTGGAAGTCCAGTCGTTTTGGTTCTGAAGAAAGATGAGACTTAGCATATGTGCATCGACTACAAAGCTCTTAACAAAATATCGGTAAAGAATCGGTACCCTCTGCTGTGGATAAACAAGCTCGTCGACTATCTGAAAGATGCTAAATTATTTACTAAGCTCGACCTCAAGTCAAGATACCATCAGATTCCAATCGAACCCTCATATGTGTGGAAAACTGCTTTCAAAACCAAGGAAGGATTGTTTGAATGGTTAATCATGCCTTTTGGCTTAACCAACGCACCTGCGACCTTCATGCGACATATGGATAACCTTCTTCGACCTTTCATTGGAAAATGGGTTATTGTCTATCTCGACGATATATTGATTTTCAGTCGACCATGGGAAGAACATGTCGGACATCTTCGACAAGTCCTTTACACTCTCTAGCAACATCGGCTTTATCTGAACATGGACAAGTTCTCTTTTGCGATGACCATCATCAAATATTTGGGGTATGTAATTGACTCTACAGGCATTCACATCGATCCAGACAAAGTACAGATCCTCAAATATTGGCCCATTCCTAGAAGCATTCAAGAACTAAGAATTTTTCTTGGTTTGGCGAATTTCTATCGGCGGTTCATACTCGGCTTCAATCACATAGCCTAGCCCTTGAATCAGTTGACGAAGGGAAATGGAAAAATGTCTTCCAGTGGACAGTAACACAACAAGTAGCTTTTGAACAGCTCAAAAACAAGCTCTAGACTACACCAGTACTTGTGTTACCTTATTTGCATCATCCCTTTGAGATTGCGACAGATGCATCGGACTATGCCTTGGGCACAGTGATCACTCTGTCTGGTCACCCAGTCTTTTTTCATTCCGAGACCTTTAACGACACAGTTAGAAGGTACTCGACGTACAAAAAAGAACTGTACGCCATTTTGCAAGCTCTCAAGCAATGGAGGCATTACATACTTGGAAAGGAAACAACCATTATCACTGATCATAAGCCTCTACAGTTTGCTTCAACATAATCAAAGTTGCATAAAAACCGAAAACTCAAGTGGATTAATTACCTACAACAATTCCATTTGGTGATTAAGTATCAGAAAGGTAAAGCTAACACCGTCGCCGATTGCCTTAGTCGACCACCTATTACTCTTCTTTTGACAGTGATGAGTATGTAGGGATATGACACGACCACTTGGCCACAATTGTATGAGGATGAAAATGACTTTTCAGCAATCTACTGATAGTTACAGACTAACAAGTCGCCGACCTTAGACTTCGACTATTTCCTGAAGGACACCTTGCTATACAAGCTTGGACAGCTTTGTGTACTGACCGGTGAGCATCGACAGTAGCTCATTTGGGACGTGCACTACAACAAGACTGCAGGACACTTTGGATTAGCAAAGACAATTGCTATTCTGCAGAAGTATTTCTTCTGGCCTACACTTAAATCCGACGTCAACAAGTACATTCGATCATGTGTGCTTTGTGCCATTTCTAAACTGCCTAATCGATGACAAGGATTGTACACACCTCTACCAGTTCCTACTCGACCATGGGAATCTATTTCTATGGACTACTTGATGGGTTATCCTACTACCAAACATCAACATGACGCGATATTAGTAGTAGTCAATCGATTTTCCAAGATGGCCATTCTAGTACCATGTAAGAATACCATGACAATGCAACAGACTGCTCAACTCTTCTTTACACATGTTTGGAAACAATTTGGTTTACCCACAACCATCATTTCTGACCGAGATTCCAGATTCATCAGCATCTTTTAGAAGACTCTCTGGAAACAATTGGATACACGACTCTCATTGTCAACAGCTTTCCATCCTCAGATCGACAGGCATACAGATTGTAAATCTCCTTGTAGTACAACTGCTTCACATGTACAATCACAAGCATCTACGCACATGGGATGATAGTGTTCCATACATTCAACACAGCTACAATAGTGCTCAACACAGCTCTACAGGAAAGATTCCATTTGAGATCTTTTACAGATTTAAACCCTCAATGCCTATCGACTTGATCAGCTCCTCGACATAGCCAAACTCTGACACCGACTACAGCCAATGAGAAGTTGATAAAGCAGTCAAGTTTCGAGAGTAGATTTGTGACATCCAGAAGCAAGAACATGATATGTTGCATAGAGAAAATGAGAAAGCTAAGGATTGACATGACAAGCATCGTATTCCTCATACATTCCAAATTAGGGATAAGTTCTGGCTACATGTTAAGAAGGAGTGCTTCACTAGTCCATTCAAGAAGCTCAAGCCTTTGTGATATGGTCCATATAGTATTCTTCGACAGATTGGTGAACAGACTTTCTAGCTGGACATTCCTGCATGCCTAGGTCTGCATCTAGTCTTCAATGTGGATCTACTTCAACCATACCATGCACCCTTGTTGGAACAAAACGACTTATCAACAGGAAAACCCGAAGACATCCATCCAGATGTTCAGGATCCACTTCCTTGCGACACCATTGTGGGATGACGAGTACGCCATACAAGGACGAACACAATTACCTTGTTTCAGGTTGCCAAGGATGGACAGATCCCATATCAAGGAAAGCGGTACTCTGTTACTGAAGTGACTGACAAGTTTCCTCACCTTCGCGATCAAACAATGGGGTCCATTATTCCTTAACGAAGGAGGTCTAATCCACATCATAGTTGGCAAGTCATCGATGTCGATACAACTTCTACAAGTTTCGATTCGACATGAATTCGACAGGTTCCGATTTTGACACAAATCTGACGAGTCTCGACTTTGACATACTGTGACATAATCCGCACCTTCGACATGTTCAGCAACCTCACATTTTGCGACATCGACAAGCAGTGTTGACATGCGACCAATGACTATTAAACTTTAACAGACTGTCTCTCTGTCTTCCAGTCGACTGTAATGGTTGAACTATTGAAACCGTTCTAACTTCTTCATTGTAACTAAACTTAATGGGCAGACACCCAAGCGTCTCAGACTCTTTATAAGCATGTAAACTATTGTAACATACATCTTATCTTGATCAATCTAGAACAGTTCGCATTCCTGCATATTGTCTGTACGTATTTGTGTTATCTGTGTTGTGTAATCCTGCTTTTGCTCATTTTTTTTATTAAGCTTCCGCCATAACAAAGTCGACTCATTCAGTCAAACTATTGTTCCCCTCGTGCTTCCTATACACGAACCAGATCAACTATGGTGGCGCAGTTGGGATTGATCATCCTTAGAAAATGGTTCAGTAATTACGAAAGGAAGGATCACAAGAGTTGATGGACTAGAGTCTCGTAATTCCGAAGGAAGGACTGTCCATGATCCTGTAATTTCGAAAGGAAGGATCACAAGAGTTGATGGAATAGAGTCTCGTAATTCCGAAAGGAAGGAATTTCCATGATCCTGTAATTTTGAAAGGAAGGATCACCATATTTTTTGGACAGGATCTCGTAATTCCGAAAGGAAGGATTGTCCATGATCCCATAATTCTGAAAGGAATGATCACTAGTGTTGATGGACCAAAATCCCATAGTTCCATAAGGAAGGATTATCCATGATCTCGTAATTCCAAAAGGAAGAATCACCGGTGTTGTTGGAATAGAATCTCATAATTCTGAAAGGAAGGATTGTCCATAATCCCATAATTCCGAAAGGAAGGATTGTCCATAATCCCATAATTTCGAAAGGAAGGATTGTCCATGATATCTTAATTTTTAAAGGAAGGATCATATGTGTTCAACTTGATTCCCAAAATCCCTAAAGGAAGGATCATATTGGTTGTTGATGCACTTGTTTCCAGAGTTGATTATTGATTTTTCTTGTTTCAATATTTACTTACTGATGATTGATGTTGTTGTTTCAGTATTTACTTACTGATGATTGATGTTGTTGTTCCAGTATTCATATATTGATGATGATGTTGTTCCAACAAATTCTTGCTGACAATGATGATGATGCTTATGGTGATATTCTAGTAGATGATGTTGATGTTCCAACAAATTCTTACTGAAGATGATGATGATGATACTTCAGCTTTGTACTGAAGATGATGATGATGATACTTCAGCTTTGTAATAAAGATGATGATGATACTTCAGCTGTGTTCTGAAGATGACGATGATGATGATGATACTTCAGCTTCGTACTGAATATGATGATGATACTTCAGGTCTATACTGAAGATGATGATACTTTAGTTCCAGTGCTGCAGAAGATGATGTTCCAGCACTATAGATGATGATGTTCCAGCACTATAGAAGATGATGTTCCAACACTACAGATGATGATGATCCATTGCTGCAGATGATGATGTTCCAGCTTCAGGCTACAGATGATGATGTTCTAGCTCAGTGCTGCAAATGTTGATGATATTATAGAAAGCTCTTCCAGTTGCTGATATTGATGTTGTTGAAGAAATTAAATTGATTTATAGATGTACCAACCAATGTTCCAGATGATTTTTTGATGATGCCTCCTCCTCCCTCCTTCCAATGATATTGTGTAGAGCCACACTTGATGTTTTTGTTGTCAGTAGAATACCCTTCTTGTTAAGGGGGAGTGTTGAGATAAAGTAAATTCGAAGAATATTCTACTTGTATTATTCCTCCCTCGGGAGATGTAATTAATATAAAAGGTCATGTAAAAGTCATGAGGTAAAACCTCCATTGTAAGTCAAGTCGTTAGTACCCAAAAGAATGTAATATAAATATTATTTGAGTCTCCCTAGAGATGTCGTCCTAGTTAAGTTAGTGATACCGACCTAGTTAGGTTAAAATTCAAGTAAAAAGTAAAGTATAAATATGATAGTTTTAAACCTTAATAGTGCAGTAAAAACTCATACAGATTCTTAACCAATAACAGAAAATACACAATGGCACATGCATAACACATAGATTTTCACCTAGAAACCCTTAACCGGGAAAAAACCAGTAAAACTTAGAGCCACACAACTCTTTTCATTATATGTTTTCTTAACCATTTACAATACAATATATGGTATTCGCAGCATCTAAAAACCTAATTCGTTTACCCGAAATTAGGTTACAACTCTAATCCCTTTACCGGGATTAGATAGAATACAATGGGCCGAAACAACAAAAAGCAAAAAATAGCCCAAAATTTTTTTGCGCTCTGCGGGGACTCCGGGGGCCTAACGGCCCCCTCCGTGTCATTTCGGAACCTAACGGTCCGAAACGAAGGGGGGGGGCCTGGCGGGCTACCCCCCCTCACCCCCCTCCTGCCGCACATGCACCCACCATGTGAAGAGATATAACACACCCAACAAAATAGAGAGTATTACTCTCTCATTTGTACCAGTCACTCATTCATGCATTACACATTAGATGAAGAAGGAGACTAGCGAAGGAGGAGGAGGATTGTTCTTGGCTCTAGAGTTTGGGTTTTGTCTCTCTTCTTTGTGAGACTTATTTTTGGGATTTGTACTTTGGTAATCTATATTGAGGAAGTTATTGCTGGGTTTTCTTCCCTTTGAGGGTTTCCCAGGATAAATTGTTGTGTATCTTGTGATTGTGTGTCTTTCAGAGATCCTATCTATGTTGTTGTTATTATGAAAAAATGTATTAAATTCTAATGAAGTAGGAATCTAAGTTATTGCATCATATAAACTTAACACTTTTCTAGTCATTAATATCATTATATTATCATATCTATTATTGACCATTTATTTAAGGAAAATGATATAAACATGGGACACCAATGATGAGGAATTATGGTGTTGTTTTTTGGACTTCATAAATGCCTTGGACAAAATTCCATGAGAGAAACCATGAGAAAGGCTAATGTAAATAGGGATGGCAGACAAGATGAGACTCAGAGAGAAATGACACAAAATATATACAAAATGAGTCAACACGAAAGGAATTTTAGAGAGATTCAATAGTGATGTAGGAGGGAAACAAGGCTTCCCCCTTGCTTCCACATTGCTCAACATATATATAGATAAACTAGATAACTGGATCACAATGAGAAAGCAAGAGGTGGAGCAAATATAGCAGGCATATAATAAAATTCATGGTATATGCATAGGATGTCATCATAAAAGCAAGGACACTTTGTATCTTGAAGGAGCATCAATCAACAAAAGAGTAAAAAACACAAGAAGGACTATCAAAGAGCTTCAACAATGAGATGTGGATGAAACAAAGCTTCCCCCTTATGTCCACATTGTTCATCATATAGATAAACTATATGAATAGATCACAATAATAAATGGGGATATGGATCCAATTTTTTTTTTCCTCGAAAAAAAAGCGTAATTTCATTTCATCCTTAAGAGTACGAAATTACATAGTAAGTCATCACTCGGATTGAGTGGAAGAAGTCTTTGAGAACCAGTAGAGCCAATGTCTGAGAAAAAGAGTGATGTTCTCACCACGTGAGCATTAACATCCATTACATCAAATAGCCGATAATAGCGATATAAATATCAGTGAATTTTACAACCTCTGTGGATCGATTAGTTACAAAAATATGCAGTTAAATATATACATACAGTTGTGGATAGCTGTGTAAACAGTAAGTAAAATGAACTTCCAGCAAAACATAGAGGGCAAAACACAAAGTTCAGTCGATGAAAGGCCTGTGGTATATGTCCCTGCTGACCCCATCCAAATATTCAGTAACTTTCCAATGACCGGGGGCTAGTGTCAGTCCTTCCTTCGAGGCTTTGTCCGCCTCTGAATTGTTTTCCCGGTATACATGCCTGCAAATGAAAGTATCAAATGTGTGAGAGACATTCTGAATATGTTCCAAAACCCCAGCAATTTTCCGATTGTTGCGCTGATACAGTCCATTGACCCAGTTAATCACATTCAAAGAGTCCCCCAAAACAGTAATAGTTCTGACAGCGTGTTCCAATGCAAAAGAGAGTAAGAGCTTAAGGCTGAGAATCTCAGCCCAGTTGTTGGTTCCTCTCCCAATTCCAAAAGACATCATAAAATAATGTGAGGGGGATAAATAAAGGAGCGCCCCTCCCCCACAAAAATTGTTCTGGCAGGCCCCGTCGAAAAAACCCCAAGGCTGTGAAGGATTGAGGTTCAAGGGTTGTATGTTCCTATTTGAGGTGGCCTGTTTGCTACGATGGAGGGCTAAGTGGATGCCACAACTGTTGATGGCCACTAAAGATGGTAAACCAACTTTATCCGAGAACAGGCAGTTGTTGCGGGATAACCAAGTGCCCCAGATAACAATAGAGGGAAGGCCTTTGAAGGAAGCATAAGTTGAGTTTTCAGTCCAACTTCTCCAGGCCTCTACCAGAGAGTGCCCTTCCCACCGAAAATAAACATTAAGAATCCGAGACACCACCTGCCAAACCTCCTGAATGAATCTACAGTGGAGAAAAAGATGTAATACTGTTTCCTCATCTTGTGAACACAGGTAGCACCTACCAGGACCCTGTAGATTTCTTTTTTGTAGGAAGTCCCAGGTGGGAACTCTGTTAGCTAAGATGCACCACAAGAAGAGGCGAGCTTTGAGAGGACTCTGCAATCTCCAGATAGTTTTCCACCACCACACCGGTTCCCTGTCCCAATAATTTGCATTGATCCACTAATAGCCATATTTCGGTGAATAAGTACCCGAGGGATCCCCATCCCAGACCAAGGTGTCATCTTCATCGTTGAGAAAGATTTGATCCCTACTGAGCGCTTGCAAATAAGTTCTGAGTTCATCTTCCCGGGCCAGGTCTAGTCCAAAATATTCCGCTCGTCTCCATACAGGCCTTCCCATCCAGAGGTTTTCCCCATCCACCAGTTGATGGAGAAAAGTTATATGCCGCTGTCGCAATTCCAAGAGCAGTCCATCAGACAGGATATGCTGTGCTACAAAGCCAACCCAAGGATCACGGCCAACCCTCAGCCTTCGACCGTTACCAACATCCCAAACAAGGTTCTGTTCGATAACATGAAAGGAGGAAACAAGCGCTTTCCATATGACAGACCCCCCTTTATGTGTCTTGAGCGGGGACCTAATCCAATCCTCCACAGAGTCCGGTGCAATATATTTAAGAGTCATAATATGAGCCCAGAAACCTCCAGATGTGATAAGCCTCCAGCCACATTTAGCAGCCAACGCCTGAGAGAAGAAGAAAATGTTCTTGAGCCCCCAACCTCCCAGAGCTTTGGGGGTCGCAATACGTTCCCATTTCACCCAAGGCGTAACATGTGCGTCCTCCTTACCATTCCACAAAAAGCGAAAGCATATTTTCCGAGCTGCTTCCAGGATCCCCTTTGGTATCCAAGCAAGGGACATCCAATAAACTGGAATGGCTTCTCGAACCAACTTCACCAGAATCAATCGGCCAGCACGTGAGAGCCACCTGAAGCTCCAACATTTGAGTCTTTTATCCAATTTTTCCAAGAGCCAAACCCAGTCATGTTTTAGATAGTTATTAGGCTTAAGGTGAAAACCCAGGTAACGCAACCCCTCTGAAAGGTTAAGGAGCTGGAAAGGGAACAGATCAGTGAGAGTGTGAAGTTTCGCCTCTTCCAGAAGAGAGGCCGTGATAGTAGATTTGTCAAAATTGATCTCCATTCCGGTTGCAATGGAGAAGAGGTCCAGGATTTCCTTGTATTTAACAGCCTCCCCTCTAATGCCAGAGCAGAAGATCAGAATGTCATCCACAAAGAGCAGATGTGTGAGCGCAGTCCCCGGAGCTACAAGGATCCCTTCGATCTCACCCGAGCGCTTAGCTTCCATAATGGCCTTGCTCAAGCTTTCAGCCACCAATAAAAATAACAGAGGGGATAGAGGGAATCCCTAGCGCAATCCACGCCCAGAATGGAAAAAGGGAGTCGCTGCACCATTCATAAGTATCGAAAAAGAGACAGTGGTAATACAACTCATGATCCAACGAGTGAAACCGATCTCAAAACCAATGTGTAAGCATAAGACGGATATACAGCCAACTGACCTTGTCGAAAGCTTTAGAGAGATCAATTTTGAGAACAACACCTTTCTGCTTGCTGGTTTTGATGCTATGAAGCCCTTCCTGAGCTAAACCAATGGCTTCATGAATCTGACGACCTTCAAGAAACCCGAACTGCTCCTCAGAGATATGTGTGGATAATATAGGTTTGAGTCGACGAGTTATCACCTTAGTGACAATCTTGTACACACAGTTGCAAAGAGAGATGGGACGAAAATCATTGAGCTTGGAAGGGGTGTCCCCTTTGGGGATAAGAGCAATGAAGGTGGAGTTAATGCTGGCGGGGATTTTGCCATCCCTCCTGGAAGCCTCGACCAGTTGTAGGAGATCGTCACCGATAATATCCAGGAGAGCTATAAAGAACTCAATCGTCCAACCATCCGGCCCTGGACTTTTGTCCTTCTGAAAGCTGCTAAGAACCTCCTTCAATTCATCCATAGTGATGTTATCCATCAGCCTCCTGTTATCCTCTTCTTCAACAAAGCGAGGGAAGAGTTGTGCAACTCTGAGAACCTCTTCAATGTTCACTCTGTTATTGGCTTTGAAAAGTTCCTGAAAGTGATTAACCCCAATCCCAGCCAATCCTTCAAAGGTGGCATGGGAATTACCATCCGAGTCTTCTAGGCTCCAGATAGTATTGACAGATCTTCTACCCTTAGCATAAGCATGGAAAAACTTTGAGTTTTCGTCTCCACTCTCCAACCAGATGGCCCTGCTTTTAAGCCTCCAATCCTCTTCGTTGTGTAATAAGATCCTGTTCCTTTTGCCCATCAGCGAAACAAGATGCTCCTTAGTAGCCTGTGAGTCAAACCCACCACCAGAATCCCCCAAAATGTTGGAGATAGCCTCTTCAATGTCAATAAGCTCCTTGTCCTCCTTTTTTCTCTTGGCTGCAGCCCAAGATTTGATAGGTTCCTTAAGTAGTTTGATGTTCTCCGCAAAGTGAAAAGCTGCAGAAAGATTGGATCCCGGGTGGTAAGGTAACCAGTGCTGCTGGATCAAATCAAACAAGGTTGGATCTTCCAGCCACACCTTGTTGAATTTAATGGGAGCGGGCGGCTTGTTAGGCCCGGCCTTCAATTCCAGAAAAATCGGATCATGATTTGAGCATTCCCCTGCCCCAATCCATTGCCTCACGTAGAAAAAAGTCTCCACAATATGTTCAGATATAAGAAATCGGTCTAGCCTTTTAGCCACTCTTTCCTGCCCAGCTCTCATGTTTCTCCAGGATGGCTTCAGAGATACCGGCTCCACATCAATCCAGTTGCCATCATAAAGCTTACGTATAAAAAAGTTAGTAAGAGGATCCACTTGAGCATGTGGTCCCCAAATCTCAGCATGCCCAAGAGAAAAATTTAGATCCCCTCCCAGGATTGTAGAGTTTCCTTTGAGCAGATCTTTTTCCAGCAGAGCATTCCAAAATGGTTCACGATCACAATAAGGGCCATAAATGTTAACAATAGTAAAGAGATCAGCAAAATCCAAGGACTTACAGGTCATGCCTAACACAGAGGGCATTCCCCAAAGGGTGGAAACAGACACCTTAGCTTCATTCCATCCAATCGCCAAGCCACCCGAGCGTCCCCTGGCATCCATGCCCTCAAAACCCCAACCAGGGAACCAAACCTTTAGTCGATTAACAACATCAATCCCAGAGCACATAGTTTCTTGTAGTAACAGAATATCAGGATGTTCCAGTTGCAGCATCCTACGCAATACTGGTCTTTTGGAGGGACCAGCAAGACCTCGGCAGTTGAAGGACATGATCTTCATCAGGGCCCATCCTGGTGGGCAGTCACCGCTCTAAGTGCCCTTTCAATAGACAGTTGTTTGCCAGTTTTTAGGTCCGAGCAAGCTCGGGTTTTAGCATGGGAAAGGAAGGATTTCCTTCCTCTGGGGTTGCGAGGCTTAGGATTCGACTTCCCCAGCCCCCCCGCAGGAAGTTTGGTCAGGGATCTCAGCCAGTAGCCTGACTTTGAGGAGCCAGTAGTGGTAGAGGGTTCGGGAGAGGAAGATTCCGGCTCAGGCTCAGTGATGGCAGCAAGGCTAGTGTCCGGAGAACAAACAAGTAGTGGATGATCCTCATCTGGGTGTGGATCCACAGGGGTATGAGGGGTCGTGAAGGAAGACAGCAACTGGGGGAAATGTGCAAATTCTTAAAACCATCCACCCAATCCTGACCAGGAAAAGTAAAGTTTTTAAAAATAAGACAGAAGGAAGGGTTGGAAAAAGTAACAGAAGTAGCACCTGCAACCAAGTCTGATGACAGAAGAAACGATAACAGCGAACCCTCCTGTGCCGGGTCCCGAGACAGAGTAATATGCGGCTCTTCAGCAATGTCAGTGATACCTGCAACAGGGACCGAGCCATCCACCTCTTCATTTTCAGCGACCTCCTCTACGCCCGTGGGAACTTCACCATCCGGCTGACTCACCCGTGGCGTTTCCAGAGAAGGAGCTGCTAGACCCTGCTGACCCTCGGAATCCTCAGCCGTTTCCAAACCATCCTCCTTGGCCACCACCCTACGCTTCAGAGTATTACCAAACCGCATCCTAACAGGGACAGAGCAATCGACGGCCGGGTGCCCATATTCATGACAGCGCCTACACCTGAAAGGCACATTTTCATAGTCCAGTGTCTGGGCGAAGGTATAGGGTCCCCATTTCAGGTCCATAGTCTCAAAAAGCCCATCTCTGACGTTAATGCTCACCAGAATGCGAGCAACCTTCTGCATCGCCATTGCCACAAAGGAGAAGTCCACATCCATATATGTTCCCAAAATGTTCCCAATCCTTCTGAAGTGTTCCTCAGACCAGTAGTGAAGAGGGAGTCCTGGTAGCCGAACCCAGAGTGGGATAACATCCATTCTTTCATGGCTGGCATCGAAAAGGGGGTTCCACGGCTTTAACAGGAGAGGAACTTTAAGTATAGACCAGTTTAAGCTTAAGGCCCAATGTGCATGTGCCTCCGAAGAAAAATGGAATGCATACCACCCGCCCGAGATCCCAACGACTCGAGGAACGTAGCCACAGTGTCCCAGCCAAGCCCCAGAGGCCCACGAAATCACAGTCCTGTGGCTAACAGATTTTCCATAAACCCTACCAACCAAAACTGACTTAACCATCCCTACAATCTGGTGCATGCCAATGTCTTCCCCCAACGCGTAGTTAGGTGCCTTTCCGGAGTTCTTAAGCCATTTTCTCCGGCTCTTCCCGCACGATTCCTTGTTTAAAGGACTAGCAGGTCCCGCTTCTCGTCCACACCCCCTCTGGTCAGAGTCCTCAGAAGGACTTGAAAATCCTCTTTGTTTGACAAAGTCCAAGTTGGCTGCAACAAACCCACAGGGATGAAAAGGAGAGCCAGTCCGTCGCTCCTCAAAACCCTCCACCTCGGCTCTGAGATCCTGCTCAAAAGAGGGAGGATTTACACTGTCCGCAGAGATAATGAAGTCCGGCAGGTCGTCGATGCCTGCACTCAACGGCTCCGGTGATGGAGGGGTGCAAAAACCCCTAACTCCCCATATGTTCACAGCATGTGTCTCAGGTGAAAGTCGAGCAGTAGACCCCTCCCAGAACGGCGGGCTGGTTTGAAAAGGTAGTAAGGCGGTCGCCGAGGGGGACTGAGGACCATCAGGAGGCCGTTTACCAGCAATACCACCGAAACCTAAACCACCTACCTCCTCCTGATTCCGAAATGCGCCAGGTGGCGATCGCCAGATATCATGATGCCGTAGGTTGTCACTACTGTAGTCGACCTCATCCATGGTATCCTCAAACGAAACCCTAAACGGAACAGCCGTCGCAGTGGAAGATAAACAGAAAAGTTAAACCGGCTCGGTAAAGTGAGAACCCAAGTGATTTTACCTCGGTAGAGAGCCATCTAGGGTGGCGTGCAGGTGTTCGTACAGGCTGACGACCTGCATTCGTCTGCAGAGTGCCTCCCTACGCCCGTCGCTCGCCTCCCTTCGCCCGTCGCTCTTCATCTCCCCAGGTTTTCCTTTCATCCTGCTCTCGCACTCATATATGGATCCAATATAACATGCATTGTAATAATTTTATACTATATGCAGAGGATGTCATCCTAAAATCAAGGACACTATGCAGCCTATAGGAGAATCTATCAAAAATCCAAAATTTTTGCATGGAAATAGGAATGTAAGTCATTATAGAAAAGAGCAAGGTCATGATATTTTCACTGAAAAAGAGACCAAAATAGACTTATATTAAAAAAAATCCTTTAGAGATCACCCAAAACTACAAATACATAGGCTTGGAGTTTAATGTAAACCTAAGTTACAAAACATGCGCAAAGAAGCAACTACAAGGAAGTTGTAGGCAATCTTCCTACCCCAAAATAGATGCAGGATGGAAGAGATATGGAATTGATTAGCTCACTATTTTAGACACTCAAGTTATAACACTAGCGCTATTGTATGCATGTGATATATGCACACAAAGAATATCAAAAAACAAATGGATCCATACAATAAAAAATATCATGCTAACAACCTCCCTTGGAATAAGTGCAACCACTTATGAAATTATTCTAGTATACACATGTTTATATCCAATGAATTGGAAGAAAACATGGATTTGATTCTACATGGGGAAATACTGACAAACATCGATAGAAAAATGATACCCAACAAAAGCAGTGATGAGTGTAGCTAGTGTTTTCATAACAATTCATGCTAAAGAGCACCTACTAAGGATTCAGGAACCCTTAGTAGCAATTCATAAAAATGGATAAAAACTAGATAATAAGCAAATGATATGTGCAAATAAAAAACATAAAATAAATCTAACTACTGCAATAAAATGATATATCAACAGGAACCCATGAATGAAACTTGTGTTTTTTATATTATATGGCAAATAAGGGTTTGCAGTAATGGTTACCTCAGAAGATGAGGTGATGAGTGCCCTTTGCAGTAGTACGAAGAGTAGCACGTCGGGTCTCCATAGTTCCTTGCTTTTCTCCAAATGATTAATGGGTGGCCGAGATTCAACTAGATGGGAACAAAAGCTTGAAAGGGCAGGCTAGAGTGTTGTAGGAAATTTGGTAGCATAAGGGTATGAAGAGTGATTATCGATGTCTCTGAAATGAGGGGCCTCCATCACCTTTTTATAGCAATTTTGGGTGGTGGATTATTGACCCATGGGTTTGGGAAACCAATAGCATTGGCTAGTGGTATTTGATATTTCCTTCTTTTTTATTTTATTTTGACTTTTCCCCCCTTTTTCTTTTCTTTTTGGGGATTTTTGGACCCTTTGTGGGTTTTTAACCTTTTTTGAAGGAATTTAGTTATTTTTTGTGGGGGATAGTTATTTTTTTCTCTTTTGGATACCAATTTAGGGTTTTGGAGGCCAAAAATGTAGGAAAAATGGACAAGTGGGTTATGTAACTAGGGAGATGAGCTAGAGAACAATTTTTGGGTGTTAACAATGAGAAATTGAAGAGAATATTTTTTTTCAAAAATTCAATAGTAGAAATGAGTTGCTAGATAGATAAAAAGGATTGAAAATCCATTGACATGCTTCTTAGATAAAATGGAAGATCATGTGTGGTATCATGTCATGCATTGGAAAATTTGACGTCTTTGTCTCAAAATCATCCACTTGTTGCGAATATTCTACTCTATCTAGAACACCAAGACACTCATAAACCTCAGTGAGATCAACATATGGACAGGGGTAAATATTTAAGGATTGACGAAGGGATTCAACAAAAAACTTTAAATAAAGGGAGTATAGGTGATTTTCCTATATTTTTACTTTAAAAATTCTTAATCAACCTCTCTATCCAAGAAGCATTTCCCATGTTGAATAGGTAAATACTTAGGAAGTTCATTATTTAATAAATTTTGGTTGCAATATAAAATTGTTAATGAATTGATAACCTATTTAGTGAATGTAGGTGATGGGTCTTCTTGAAGTCATAATGAATAGTGTTGAAGTCCATTCCTATTCGAGGTCTCACTCTCAACTTACATATTTAGGTCCAAAACATACTCCCCAGGATGTCACAATTGATGCACATATTGATACTTCATGCTTGGATATGACCTCACAAGGTTCAACTTCTGTTGCAGAAAAAAATGTTGATTCTGGAACAGTGCTGTTAAGTATTCCATAAAAAGAGCCTAGATTATTATCAACCTTTTGGCATGCGAAGGGTAAGGTTTATAATGTCCATGCATCTCTTTCCATTTCAACCCTTGTTTTTTATATTGACTAGACTAAAATTAGGATGAGTCGTATCCATAACATCCAGTGATGTTAACAACTGAGTATGGTTTCATTCAAATTGAATGGATCAATAAAAAATATTCATTTTTGGCTTTATGAATGATGTTTTATGCTTTCTAGGTTAAGAGATTGAGATTTTGTTTTTGATCACTTTACCATGCTCTTTGTTTTTCTGGATGGATAATTTTTTAGCCTTATTCAATTTTAGTTTCATAGAAATTGCATATTCTCACGCCGCGGATGTATTAATGAGTTTAGTGAAAGTGGCACCTCCCCATTGACAACTTTTCATTACTGAACTGTCAAATGTTTCAGAAAGATTAGCAATGTCACAATAGGTGAACTCCAATCTTTCTCAAACAAAGATAAAAGACTCCTCAATTAGGCCTAAGACATTTCCACAAAATGTGGATCTCATAGAAAAATGTGCAACGATGGGATGTAGTTTTGAATGCTCTCTTCAATTTATCTTTGTGGTTAATGAAAATTGAAACAAGGAATAACCAGCTCCTCAAAACAGTAGAGTGATACTCCACATGTTCTTTTTGACCAAGTAAAAACAAGGGCGGTTATATGCCAATGATTTTCATCGAACAATAACTTGAAATGAAGCAAGAGTCCACTTGTTCTTATTTGTATCCCTTTGACCAAGTATGTTATAAATCTATCCTCCCTAGAAGGGAACCTCCCTAAAAGTGTATCTTGGACCACTTTCAAACCGATTAATACGACATGGACGCCTTATGGGTAGAATGCTTTCCAAGGTGGGCTCATTTGAATTTGTCTTTAATGCTTGTGTGACACATGTCACTTATCAAGCTTGGGAACTCTTCTTATAGTGATTTTTTCATCATTTCCAGGATAGATATTACCTCAAAAAAGATGATTTGATAACGTATTTTTTAATATAAGCAACAACAGTATGGAGCCATTTCCTCTGATATTTCCTTGGTCCTTTAAACATGCCTTAAAACAATTAAATATTGCCTCATGAAGTGGAGTGTTCCCTTCAATATAAACCATGCTTTTGAGAGAGGGGTCTTTCAATTCCACTTATCATCAATTTATGAAGGGTGTCCATTCCTTTTTCCTTGTGAGTGATTCCAGCAAAATCATTAGATGATCTGTCAAGCTTCCAAACATTAGAGTGTATGGTTTTACTGGAGCACCATATATGGTGCCAGCCTTTTTAACACGAAGTGTTTCTTCCTTAGAATTTATTAGACAAAGGTTGCATTCAGAAGAAGAACATTTTGGTGTTTTCAAAAAATAATCAAATGTGAAATTCCCTCTTAAATTTGGTCCATTCATCATTAAGACTAAGGCATCCATATCTTTAGTAGAAAAATTATTGAAGATCATGGATTTCCAAGAGGCTGAAAGGATTAATTATGATCCTCAAAAAATTATATCGCAAAGGATATATAAAAATAGAAACAAGGCTTTTGATCACCAAACAGTGGAATGATTAAAAGAAATGTAAAATTTATTCAAATTTGAACAAGATAAAAAAGAAGTGAATATGGGCCAAACAAGCAATTTGGAAATGCTTGTTCAGACACCAGCTAAATCTAATATCACCAATAAGAGAACTATTTCAGAATTTGATAGTATGGAAGTTGATTTTGAAGTTTCAAGTAAGAAATTAAAAGTGGAACAACAGAAGGAAATTATTAGTATGGAGGAATGAGATTTAATTGTTTCAGAAAAAAAAAAAAAAAACTACTTTGATTTCCCAACCACCTGTAAATATGCATCAATATTCTTTTTCAGAAATAAAGGAATATGGAAGTAACTCTCAGTATAAGTCCAAATTTGATTTCCTTTCACACTATGCAAAAAAGAAGAAGCAGACTTTGGAAGAAACTCACAAATTTTTTTCCCTCAAGTAATAAAATTGATAGAACAAAAAGCTTCCCTTGTTACAGTTAATGACTCAAAAAGAAACACTCTAAGGTTTGCAATGGTGAACAATGAGAAAGTTTCTGAAATGGAATTTAATCTTGATGAGATTGATATACATGATAAGATTCAATTGCATAGACAAAGAGGAGATGTCCTATATTCTGATTTATTACAATCCACTTAAAATTTTTATAAATTGCAGTATGTGATAGAAAAGCTGGAGAGTCAATTGAGGAAAGAGAAGACAAAAAACAAAGAAAAAATGGTCTAGATTAAAAGACTACAAATGGACGTTGTGACTATGGGAGCTGAGCCAAGGAACACTCAGTGTACCAAAAGGCTCCTTGATGGAAAAGAAAATACCATTCAAATGCTCAAGAAATAATTAAAGGTGCCAAATAAGCAACATGTGCAATCTACAGAGTTGACAACATTACAACAAGAAAATGAAGTCATATATCAAGAAATGATGGATCACAATGGTAAAATGTTAAAGTTACAAGATGAAAATCATGCTGGGAAAAATAAAGGATTGAATTGTTGTCACAAATTTCAGTGTTAAATACCAAACAGATTGGAACTGTGCAAGTGCCAGAGAAGCCAAGGGATCAATTTCTATGTACAGATGAAGGACAAATGGATAAGTCCTCCACAGAGGTACTCACCAGTGATATGTCACAAATTAGTCAAATAGTTGTAGAGATAGAATATTTGAAAGTGGAAAACCAGAAGTTGAAACAAGAAGTAATTCAAAATTCTGAAGAAAAGAAAAAATCTTTGAGTGGTAGAAAACAGTTGCAAAAGAAATTTGATGAATTAAAAGATAGATTGACAGGTAAGCTTCCATTACAAGGACATAAACACCTTATATGGGATGCGATATCAAGGGAAGTCACCAAATTCTGGTCACATTTGAATTTTATGGATGATAAATATGCTATAGAAAACATAGCTCTCTAGAGGTGTAAGGTGGCAAACGAGACATTAAGAAAAAGGCCTTCAGAAACAATTCAAAATATAGTTAGTTTTTTAAACACTCTAACTCAATCATATGTGCATATTTTTGGAATCAAGGATAGACCAACAATCATCATTTTGAAAAGAAGAATGATTGGTAAGCATGATCGTGTTAAATAAGTACAAGACAAAGTGCAACATATGCTCCTTCAAGATCAAAATTTTAAGAAATTATTTTAGAGGATTTTTGAAAATGGTCTACCTTCTTTTTGGAGTGATTATGGAAAATTAATGACTCAAGAAAATTATCACAGTTTGATAGTACAGGCTCGTATGGATCACTCAAAATTTGAAGGTTTGGTCAAAGGATTAACTAGAAAGACAATAATTGAGAAATTGGTCGATGATTTTGAAATATTTGATCAATTTATAATGATTAAGAAGGATCTGCCAGCTGTATGTTACACATCATGCATAGAATTGGAGGTGATGGTGAAATAAATGATGGACTATGAAATCCCAAATCAAGAGCAATGGAAAATTGTCGAAAAAATACAGGTTATATCAAGAATGAATATTCAGGTGTCTTAATCTGAAATGAAGTTGTGGTTCCTTTGTTAACTTCCCGAGTTGTTACATCAGCCCAAATCAAAGAAACATGTTACCAACTTGGTCGACAACAAAACAAATGTTCCTGAAGTTTAGAGATTTCTTTGAAATTTCTATTTTTAGCAAAGAACCAGCTAGAGTTTATTCAAAGAACATTTTGTATAAATTTTTATTTTACAAAGTAATCGGGGTTGGATCCGAGAGAAAAAAAGACTTAGTGATGTAATATTTCTTGAATACTTTAATGAAGAGAAGAAGTACAGGTCTATCGGAAACAGAGATTCATATGTTGTCACTTTCTTCAGTCTGTTAATTTATCTTTTGTGAATGTATTTCATTTTACACCATCTTATCACTTTGCCTCATATTTGAGTGAACTATGTGAGTTAGAATTCATTTTATATGCTCTGATCCACACATTTAAATAGTGTCAATGTTCGTTCTTCCAAATTAATGCATAATTAATCCTAGTTAGATGCTATGTGTTAATGTATTGTTTTCTTTAATATTATATAATTCCTAAAATTTCTATTTGTCTGGAGAAATGATACCTACTTTTCATCTGTGAAATATTTATCCTACCACCAGTCTCTTAAATATTTTTGAGAAATGCATATGTTGACTCCATACCCAATGGATTTTGTTTTTGATTCAAGCACTTTGTTAAACTGTATGTTGTAAATAAAGATCTGGACATTGTTTTAAAAAGGTGAATTGTTATGGGTGACCATTAGATAACATATTCATAAGGGAGCCCCCTTTGGATTGAAAAATCCATTTTTCACTCCTAAATATTAGTTTGAGGTTACCTTGGAAATTTTCTCCTGTAGTCTGGGAAAAGATCTAAGTGATAACACCCTACATAAAATAATGTAGTAAAACACAAGTTAAAATTATAGTCTTAAAACAAAGACAAAATAATTCATATGACTTATTAAAATCAAAATTATAGGGGTTCCCATTTTATTAACAAAATGGGATCTGTTGTGCAAGCAACAAGGGCCTCGGATGCTTTCATGAATTGCCATTAGGATTAATTGGTTGTCAATTTCTCCTTCAAAAGTCTAATTAATGTATGATTTTGTTAATGTACATGTTGTTGTTCATATTTATAGAGTTGATACAGAAACTCATGACCCTTAGCTTCCCTTTCTGTTTCCCAGAAAACTGGTTAATGTCTACAGTTTGCACTATTAAGACATCTTCCTTTATGTGATCCTAATTCCACTTATGTGAGTTCCCAAGATTGTTAGTGGAACCCCATTGAACACCAGTAGTAGAGAAGTTTCCACATAAGTACTAGGGACAACACCTTGTATACATTGGTTTATCCAATGGAGGCTTCCTAGGCGTGATGCACTCCTGAATATGTCAATGGTCAATGTGCTAGGGAATCCACCTCTTACCCAATGGTATAACATGAAGTAATTTTGAACCTTGCATGTATGTACATTTAAGCAGACCACCTACAATAATGTGTTGCATAACTTTGAATGGTTGTAGGGGGATTCCACAAATTTTCTACTTATGAGTTGTCTTATCAAATTCAACCATATCTCATGACCTTTTTAAGATTTGGGAGATGAGAGGAGGACAATAATATATTGACAATTCCAGTGGAAGAGGATGCAAACTTCAATTTGATTTATGTAAGTGGCCTTCAATTGAGTCTGAAAAATGCTCAAATGCATTGAAATCATCATGAATCTGGTTCAGGCCTTTGAAGAAGAGCTTTTGATATTTTCTGATTTCTTCATTAACAGAAATGACCATTTTTGAATTCTTCTACAGTGGATTTGGAGAACTGTGAACATGTGGGTTGAGATTTTAAAAGCTCCAACTGTTCTTTTCTATATTTAAGCTCCTCGTACTGATGACATATCTTGTCTTCTTGTTCTTTCTTCTACTCCAAGAGAAGCTGGCACTATCTCCGATGTTTTGCAATTTTTTTCTTGAAATTTTCTTTCAATTCACTGAATTCTTTTAAGAAATCAGCCTTCAAAACCTCCTTCTCTTGCTCTAAATATTTGCACCTACCATTTTATTGATCTATCATTTGATTTAAAGTTGATATAGTATCATAGCTATCCCCAACAAAGGCTCCCATAGTTGTTGTTGTCTCAATGGATTCTTTTCTAAAATCAAATGTGTCATGTTTCCAAATGATCTAGTTTTCCACAAGCCCGAGATTGATTTCTCTCTCCATTGGTATTTTAGTTTCTCTTCTGATGACTGCTTTATGTTTTATGTTGAAAAACTAATTACCAAAGGAAACTACAATACCCTCTCCAAAATATGAGTATTCTTGAGAAAAAGATGGCATGAGAGAACTTGGATTAGGCAGAAGGAATGGTTGGATTATTGAAGTAGGAGGGACTTATGACGAGCTCTGTGATATATCTGGAAAAACTGAAGTTGATAGAATTCCAGTTTGTTGAGGTAGACTTGACTGAGTAAGGAAAATTGTGGTAGGCACAAAGGACAATGATACATATGATTGGATATCAACGGATGTTTGGCCTGACTGGGTTTGGATAATTGACATAGTTGAATATATGAGCAAAGAATCAGTTACATTCATTGTATCCTTGTGTCGTAAAGTATATGGGAAAGGATATTGCTGGGTATGTACAATTGTACTGGGAGTAGACAGAGAGTTTGAAACTTGAGGGGATAAAAATTGGGTACTTAGTGGGGGAATATCATCAACTATAGTAGAAACCATAGAGGAAAAGAATGGGAAATCTTGTGATATCTGAGTGGAATGGAATGTGTCCTCAAGTGACTCTTGGTCTAGGTTGATGATAATGGGAGTTATTTTATCCATTGTGGTGATTGTTGCAATGGAGGTAGACTCTAATTTCTCAACCTTTACATGCATAGTAGGGTCGAAAGTAGTGGAAATGGAGAAAATGGACTGGGAAGAAACAAAGGATTTACCTTTAAGTGCATCAACCCTCTGTCCCAAAATGTTCAATTTCATTAATTTGTGTTGGGGCTGATCTGCTATGATAGGTTGTTTCCCCTTGTCACGTGGTGTTGTAGTAGTGTTTTCCTTTGACTTAGAAGATCCTACATCAACCTCCATGTCATCCCTCAAGGATTTATACAGAGTATGGAATATATGATTCCTTTCCATATGTATTCTGGTTTTTTGTTGCATCTGAGCCTCATGGAGCAAGTTCCTTTCATCTAGGTCATTAATGCTTGTAAGCACTTCCTCAAAACTGTTGACCCTCATATAGATGGAGTCATCAGGTTAGTTTTCATGCACATAAGGTATTTTCAAATGAGACTGTGTGAAATGATCCATAGTGATCCCTTTGGGGTTATGCATGCTTTTTGCTCCTTTTCCTAGTTCTATTTCATTTAATTTGTTTTCAAAAAGCAAAGCATGAGCATAGTTTTGAATTGCAAACTGACCAATGTACAAAGGAAACCTTGTTTAGGCCTTCCCTTTCACAGTGGTGGATTTTCCATATATCCCATCAACTGTTGTCTGATGGGAAACCTCCTGTAAGACCATCATATCGAGAACAAATTTGGGAAACGAATGAACATAAACCCCCCTAGATTCTGATATATGTAAATAATTCCCCAATGTACCAATCTCTCTTAGATAATACTAAGTGCTTGGAATCTTGTGAAATATGTGGGCACTAGTTTTGTAAATGACAAAATATACAACACTGAATAAGTTGTCACAAATGTCATAAATGTGAGCCTTATAATTGTCTTCCCACATAACATAGCAATAGATATCAAATGGGGGAAGTTGGTTGGTCCACTTCCAATTCATATATGGGAATGTAAATGATGAACACATTATATAAAAAATATAAACCGATAGATAAAATTCGGTATTATTTTTGGGAGGAGCCTTCACATCGTGCATGATGGCATCCTTCATGGTAATAGAAAAAATTGTGCCCAATTGAACACATCCACAGTGGTGACAACATGATGCATCAATGGAGTCCATTCAAGTTTAAAAAGACATCAATTGGCTAACCCATACAATCTACATAACATGTCAGCAAGTAGTTTATAGGTTTTTCTAAGGAAATAGATAGGATATTGATTATTTTGTTTGCCAACAAAGTTGTTGGGGTCGCAAAACCAGTTTTTGATCAACACTTTTGGCTCATAGAGGGTTGTTGACATGCCCATACTTATCAGGTATGGAAATTCCAAACATAATGGAAGATCAACCCAAGCCAAGGACGCCAAGTGACTCCACTCGAGAGTTACCCTTGTCCCCAGTCATTTGGGATAGATGACCTCAATGGATATTAGGCCTCTGTTGGCACTGTGTGAGTGAATGTACAATTTGTCCCTCAAGAGAGAAAAACCTAAATAAAATTGTTAGTTCTATATAATAAAAATTAGTTAATAGAAGAAAGAAAACAAGTAAGAGAAACTAGTTAGTTCAACTAATAAGAGGTTAATAGTAGATAAATGTCTTCAGAACAATTACACTAATAATTATGGAATTTATCAATCTGACAAATGACAATTTGATAAGGTCAATAAGCAATTTATTTAGAAAAACAAAGATAATAACAATTACTCAGTTTTGTTAAAGTTAATATTACTGTAATTATTATGATTAAGTTGATATTCCAATTAATAAATTAATTGAAAAAGACTAAAGGTAAATTTCCAGTTACAGAGTATTAATAAGAACATGAGAACAAAGAAAAATATTTCTTGTGACATTGTCCTTCACATGAATAATAAATGAAAAACCACATTAATTCATATGTCGGTAGATCTGTAACTTAAGAAAAATAACCAATGTAATAAAAAGAAATAAGGAAACAAATAATCATCAAGAAAACTTGATCAACTAATTACCGATAGAAGGCATGATAAAAGAATCTAACTATGTTTATCAGACTCTGCAAAATATTACAAAATCCTTGGTACAACATAATGCTCTTGTCGCTTCTTCCTGGTGGTTCCCATTATTACATAAGATTTCTTCTTCTTAAATAATAATTACAAATTGTTGAAAGAATATCTTATCCCATGAAATAATGGATCATACAAAGATTCATGCTAAGATTGAGCTAGGGAAGCCTTCCACTTGGAAAATACATCTAACAAATCATCAATATCATGGTATTTTGCATGTTCCAATTGTAATTGATTTTTACATATAAAATCCTCAACCTCCTTTCTCCTGACTTTTCTCCAATCTTGCAAAAGTGCGTTAACCTTCAATCCCAAAGAATTCGGCAACTCAATCAATTCTTTGATGTCTTTAAGATGAATTTGTTTCAGCTACTCGATATGTTCCTTGGATTGTGCATGTCTTTTGTCCACCTCATCAATCATGAGTTTTTTTGGAAATGCATCGGCTAATTGATCCATGAAAAGAAACTTAAGTTTCTCCAGCAAATCATCTGAAGCAAACCATTGTATTCTACAGTCCTTTTGTCCTTCACCAATCGCGGATTCAACCACTTCACAATTTTTTTCCCAAGATTGAATAGAAATGTGAATCCTTCTAATTTTGACATTATCAAAAATTGGTATCCCTTCTGGTTTGTATTTAATAAACCTCTTCCAATCCATAACTTCATCATATGCATTAGAAGCAGCTTTCTTGTTCTGAATATGATCGTACAGAATGTCAGATTGATGCTCTAATGCACTAAAATCTTCATGGATCTAGTTTAGGCCTTCAAACAACTCAAAAAGAAGTTTTTTATAATCATCATTGATTGTGAATGCAAATTTTTTGAACTCATCTTTTGTTAAACTAGAAAATGAAGAACTAGCAACCTGTTGAAGCTATTGCTTCACAGTCTGCAATTATTTGGAATACCTATTATCTTCTTCATTAACAATTTGCACTTGTTTATTTAAATCTTCATTCTCCTACTTCAAATCCTACATTTGAGAATCATATTGAGATTTCATTTCCTGCAACTGAGTTTGGTACTAATGTTCCAAATCATTTTTCTCTTTTTGCAAATCCTGTAGCTTCGATTATCTGTCATCAATTTCCTTATTGAGTGAGGTAATTGTGTCAAATTTAGACCCAACAAAGGCTCCCATGGTAGCCGTTGTCTCCACAAATTCTCTCTTGATATTTGTGGATTCCATTTTCCAAATGATTTGGTTAGGAACAGTGCCTTGAAAAACTGTTCCTTCACTAGAACTTTTAGATCCTCTCTTAACAACTACTTTCTTAGTCCTGCTCCAAAAATAATCATCAAGAGACACAACTGGATCTTCCCCAAAATATGCCACAACCTCAGTAGTGGAAGAAGGTGGTTTGAGGACAGTGACTAAGGGAACTAATTGAGAAGTAACTGGATTGGGAATGGGGATAAAAAATTGATTGGATTGGGTGGAAATTGGTGAGCTTTCTATAACTCAAGAATAAAATGTAGATATCATTGGTTGAGTAATGGTGATGATAGGAAGGGACATGTTTATGTTTCACCAGTACTCAAGATAATATCAACTGGGATGGTTGGTTGAGTTGGATGAATGGTTGTAGAAATAGCAGAAGTAAGAAAATTTTGTGTATAAATTTTGGTATGGATAATGATGGAGGTGGTTAAAGTAAGATCACTAGTAAGATGGAAGGAAGAAGTGGGTAAAGGTAAGGGTATGGTAGAGGTCAGCAGTTCTTCATCCAAGTCACTTTCATCACCTTGAGACAGATTTGTCTAAAATAGATTTTTCCTTCTTTTGCCTCTTGACAGAAGGTGATGTGCTTGCAGTCAGGATCGAGGAATATGAGGTGATCAAGGATAATGTCATGTTTCTCATATCTTCTACAGTCTTGATCTTCTTGTGAATGGGTGAGAAGCAGTGGTGCCTTGGAATTATATTCTTTAGCATATTGATATTATTTCTAAATGGCTTCCTTATGATCTCTTTCTTCATCATATAACTTTAGTTTGTTATCCTGTAAAACCTTAAGTTTACATTATTGTTGAAATTGGTGAAGGAATCCTTTCTCATTTGAATTTCTTGCAAGTGTTCAATACATCCTGGAAGGAGTTGGTTCCTTGATAAATAAAATCATTTGGTTATGTTTCATGAGTATAATTACTCTTTAAATGATCCTATGAAAAATGGCCTACCAAAAATGCCTTAGGGTCATGAATTCTTTTAGGTGCTTCTCCCAACTTCAAATTTGTAATTCTCTTCCCAAGTAGACTCGCATGTGTAGAAATTTGTATCACTAAAGGTATGAGGGAGAGGGGAAACTTTGGACAAGATTTACTTTTTGATGCACTACACTAATGATAAACTCCTTCGGGTACTATCCTGGGAAGTAAATGCACTTATATGCCACCCCAAATTCTGATATAGGAAATACTCTCCCACATACCAATCTCCCACGGTGGAAATAAAAGATTTATCATGTAGTGAAAACCTTATCGCATCCTCTTTGAATATCATATATGAAGGGAACATAATTGTCCTCCCATAATGTCGAACAATAAATATGCACATGTGGTCCTTGATTGGTCCATTTCCAACCCATGGTGGGGAAAGGAAAATATGAGCATACAACACCCATCACATATCCTGAAAGATAGAATACGAGTTTCCTTGAGGCAAGTGATTTCTTGTGATTTTCAATGGTATCCCTCAACATTATCGGCAATATCTGAGCCTAATTGAAAGAATAGCCAGTAATGAGTATGTGGTACGCTATAGGTGTCCATTATGATTTAAAGAAGGTACAATTGGGTAACCCATAAATCCTACATAACATGGATGCCAACAAGGAAAATGGTTCCCTAAACCAAGAAACTGGGTAGTGCCTATCGTGTTTAGGAACAAACATGGCAGTTTTTTCCATCCATGATTTTAACATTTCATCGAAATCAAACTGACTTGCAGAGGAAGCTAGGAATTGCTTTGAGAGAAATTATTGAGGGGTTTTCAGAGCATACATTCTCTGAATACCTCAGGTGAGAAGGAATCTAATGAAGTATCGTTGACATCGTCAAAGGAGAAGTCAACTGGGTTAGAATTATCAACAATTCACTTTACAACATCTGTATAAGGCATCACAGGTGGTCTTGCTGCAATAGCATGGAGTTGAGATTTACTAATGTTCTAGTATGCCTGTAAATCATGTTAAATTTCTGATAAATCATCATTATCAAAAATCGATTAAATTTGGGACTAGTGTAGGTAATAAGTGTTGGAAAACGTTCCTTCAATATCAGAAAACACTCATGCATTTGGGTCTTCAATTATCAACTCATCTAAATATGATTTGGATCTCGTCTTTCTTGACATAGTTGGACGTGATTGAATTTTATGTTTAAAGAGAGGAAAATATGATTCAAATGACTAGAAAAACCCCGAATTTAATTCTGAATTATATAAACTGTGGGAGGTAGAAAACTCTTAACCATAAGAACAATGCAAGGAAGTTAAAGACAGCTACCAAATTTCGCATAGGTAAAGAAAATGTGGATAGGTAAAAATCAGACTATAAAAATGGTAAAAGAAAAACCACTTCAAAGGGTTTAAATTCGAAAAAATATGCTTAAGGTGAAATTAAAACACAAGGGTCGATTTGATGAAATTGAAAGGTTAGAAATAAAACTGATGTTTGGTAACTCACATGAGATAAAATCACTTATTATAAGTTGGAGTCGGAAATCAGGGTTAGGATCTGAAAATTATTAATTTAAGTTCCCTATTTCCGACTTCCGTGGTCGGAGTCAAATATTGGAGCTTAGATTTAAAATTTATTGATTAAGGTTCCTAATGTCCAAATTCTGCAATCGGAGTCAGAGATCAGGGCCTAAATTTGAAATTTATTGATAGAAATTTCCGACTTCCAACCTCGGCAATAGGAGTCGAAAAATCGGGAAACTAAATAAAATGATAGCATGATGTTTGATTTTTTCTCACAAAATAAATGGTCGGAAAGTCGAGATGATAAATACAGGATGGAAAAAAAGTCAAAATAAAGACAGAATTTAACTAAATCTTTATTAAATTTGACTGTAATGGAATAAAATAACTTAACACAAAATATAACAATAAAAAAATTAGGAAAATAATTCAGATGACTTATTAAAATCAAAATGATATGGGTTCCCATTTTATTAACAAAATGGGATCTGTTGTGCAAGAAACAAGGGCATCGAATTCTTTCATGAATTCTTGGTTGAGAAATACCTGTGGAGTTTTCAATGAGTACATCTTGGCAAAAGTGTCAGGCTTGTAGGAAGCATACACGAGCTGGTTGGCATCTTTGAACATCGAAGTCTGGATATCAAAAAACTTGATCATCCAGTTTACCAAGTCTGTGTAGGGTAGAACCACAGGTTGGGCTTTAATGCCGTGTAGATGATATTTACTAATGTTATGGTATAAAGGTTCTTCATAAATAATCGAGGCCGGAACATCAGTAGAAACATACGTGATTGCGTGTGGGTCGATGCCCATACATCGAGAGAAAAATCAAATAAAAATATTACTTTCCCGATTTCCGACTTCCGCATTAAATAGTATGGATCGAGACATCGACTAAGTTATAACAAATAAAAAAAATTGTCCCAACTTCCGACATCTGACAAGAAGGGTTAGTCGATGCTTCATTTATGAGAGAAAACATAAGAATGAACGACCCATCCTTTCTGTATTGTAGGATTAGTAGGAATATTAAACTCCAGAAGGATTGGGAACCCCTTCTTATATCCTCGAATTATAAGGAATAGCATGGAGAGAAAGGATTGCCTGCCCCTTCATTTAGTAGAGGATTGTGAACACCTATATCCAACAATTCACCTATATCCAGAATGGTGAACACAACAAGGATCGACTGAGCCTTCTTGCAGTAAAGAACTATTATGAAAAGAATATTGGGAAGAAGAAGGGTCGGTCGCTCCTTCATTTATGAGAGAATTATAAAAATATTCAACCCAAGAAGGTTAGGCTGTCAATTCATGTATATCTAGAATGGTGAAAAATGGAAGAATACTGAGCACAAGTGGGGTCGGTCGACCCTTCATTTAAGAGAGAAATCTAAAAATATTTGATCTGTGAAGGCTAGGCTGACAATTCCCAACTTATGACTTCCATAGTAATTAGTAGGGATCAAGACATTAGCTAAGTTATAACATATAAAAAATGTTTGTCCTGACTTCCGAATTCTGACAAGAATGATCGATCCAGCCTTCATTTATGAGAGAAAATAGAAGAATTAACAATTGAACCTTCCTATATTGTCGGTTTAGTAGAAATAGTAAACACCAGAAGGATCAAGCACCCCTTCTTATATCCTCTAAATATCAATAATATCATGGAGAGAAAGGATCGACCACCCCTTCATTTAATAGAGAATTGTGAACACCTATATCCAACAATTCACCTATATACAGAATTGTGAACACAAGATGGATCGACCGAACCTTCTTGCAATATAGAACTATTATGAAAATAATAGTAGGAAGAAGTAGGATCGGTCATGCCTTCATTTATGAGAGAATTGTAAACATATTCAACCTATGAAGGATAGGTCATCAATTCATGGATATCCATAATCGTGAACACTGGAAGAATACTGAGCACAAGAAGGGTCCGTCGACCCTTCATTTATGAGAGAAATGTAAAAATATTTAATCTACGGAGGCTAGGATAAAAATTCCCAACTTCTAACTTCTGCAGCAAATAGTAGGGATCGGGACATCGGCTAAGTTATAACACATAAAAAATGTTTGTCCCGACTTCCGACTTCCGACAAGAAGGGTTGGTCGAACCTTCATTTATGAGAGAAAATAGAAGAATGAATGGCCGACCCTTATTGTATTGTAGGATTAGTAGGAATAGTAAACATCAGAAGGATCAGGCACCCCTTCTTATATCCTCGAAATATCAAGAATATCATGGAGAGAAAGGATCGGTCACCTCTTCGTTTACTAGAGAATTGTGAACACCTATATCCAACAATTCACCTATATCCATAATGGTGAACACAAGAAGGATCGATCAACCCTTCTTGTAGTATATAAATATTATGAAAAGAATACTGGGAAGAGGAAGGGTTGGTCACCCCTTCATTTATAAGAGAATTGTAAATATATTCAACCTACGAAGGCTAGACTGTCAGTTCATATATATCCAGAATGGTGAAAACTAGAAGAATATTGAGCACAAGAAGGGTCGGTCGACCTTTTATTTAGGAGATAAATGTAAAAATATTTAATCTATGAATGTTAGGCCAACAATTCATCTATATCTCGAATGGTGAACAAGAGAATGAATGTTTGACCATTCATGTATTATAGGATTAGTAGAAATAGTAAACACTTGAAGGATCGAGGTCCCCTTCTTATATCCTCCAAATATCAAGAATATCATGGAGATAAAGGATCGATCGCCCCTTAGTTTAGTATAGAATTGTAAAACTACCGAATCTACGAATAGTCATCTAACAATTCACCTATATCCAAAATGGTGAACACAAGAATGAATGATTGACCCTTCTTGTACTATAGAACTATTATGAAAATAATATTGAGCACATGAAGGGTTGGTCGTCACTTCTGTTATGAGATAAATGTAAAAATACTCAACCTACGAAGACTAGGCCAACAATTCATGTATATACAGAATGGTGGAAATTGGAAGAATACTGAACACAAGAAGGGTTGGTCGACCCATTTATGAGAGAAATTTAAAACTATTTAATCTACGAAGGATAGGCCAAAAATTCATCTATATCCAGTATGGTGAAATAGTAAACACAAGAAGCATTGTCTACCCCTTCTTTTATCCTCCAAATATCAAGAATATCATGGAGCGAATGGAATGGCCACCCATTTGTTTAGTAGACTTAATCGTAAAACTATCAAAGCTATGAATGGTTATCCAACAATTCATATATATCCAGAATGGTAAAAATAAGAAGGAACGACTGAACCTTCTTGTATTATAGAACTATTATGAAAATAATACTGAGCACAAGAAGGGTCAGTCGCCCCTTCATTTATGAGAGAAATGAAAAAACATTCAACCTACGAAGGCTAGGCCAATAATTCATCTTTATTCGTAATGGTGAACACTGGAAGAATATTGAGCACAAGAAGGGTCGACCACCACTTAAGTTATGATAGAAATGTAAATATATTCAACCTACGAAGGCTAGGACGATAATTCATCTATATCCAGAATGGTGAACACAATAATGAATGGATGACCCTTTTTGTTTGTATGATTATTAGGGATAATAAACACAAGAAGTATCGAGCGCCCCTTCCTATATCCTCAAAATATCAAGAATATCATGGAGTGAAAGGATCGGTCGTCCCTTCATTTATTAGAGAATTGTAAAACTATTGAAGCTCTGAATGGTCATCCAACAATTCACCTATATCCATAATTGTAAACCCAAGAAGGATCGAATGACCCTTTCTATATTATAGAACTATTAGTAAAAGAAAAACCAAGAAGGATCGGCTGCCCCTTCATATATTCCCCAAATATCAAGAATATCATGGAGATATTCTATCTAGATAACTTTGGCATAAGTAGCTTTGAGAAAGGAACGGACACTCCTTCTTGCATTGATCCATTTTCTACAAACCACAATAAAGATCCTTTTAAATGGTAAGGAGTAGCACTTGATTGAAATGTGACTTCCCATAATATCCTCGATCTATTTATTTCTAGCACAAATACCAAATTAAAATGACAGTTAATATGAAATAATGATCGCTCCTTCTATGATCGATTCTTTCTCAAATGGCTATATTAAAAACTTGATTATTTATAAAAAAGGCTTAAGGGTTAAAATCTCAATTATGCCCATAGGGGCTAAAGAAATTCCCACAAGGGCTAAAAGATGCCCGAAAGGGTTTATCTATGCCCGCAGGGGCTGAGGTTAATCCCACCGAGGCTTATGTATGGCCGCAGAGAGTGAAGTTAAGCCCGTAGGGGATTAAGGATGCCCGCAGGGGCTTAGGGATGCCCACAGAGGGTGAAGTTAAGCCCGCAAGGGTTGAGATTAAGCCTGCAGAGGCTTTCCTACAAAGGCTAAGTTATGGCGCTATCATGAAGTTAGTGTTGCAATCTGACATAATTCTGGAAAAGTATGGCAAGTTTGTGAAACTTTGGAATTTGACTATGGAAAAATTAGTCAAAACTGCTCTAAGAGAATGCCTGCCATAATTCATTGTTTGAGGAAAATGCCCGCACCATCATATCAGGATATACCTTGTTGAATAAGATATCTAACCATGGTCTCATTTCTTCAAAAGAGTGTTTTATGACAAAGTTATAGATCTTCCAAAACAAGGGTTCAAGTAGTTTTAGACATTCTGAAAAATGGTTGTTGAAAAATTGATAAAAAATGCTCTAAGAAAATGCCTGCCATAATTCATGGTTTGAATAAAATGCCCGCACCATCATATCAGGATATACCTTGTCGAATGGGATATCTAACCATGGTCTCATTTCTTCAAAAGAGTGCTTTATGACAAAGTTATAAATCTTCCAAAACAAGGGTTCAAGCAGTTTTAGACATTCTGAAAAATGGTTGTGTTGGAAAATTGGTCCAAATAGCCTTGGGGAAATGCACGCCGTACCTCATAGGTGAATGGTAAAAATTATCTAAAACTATCAGTTTGTATCTTGTTGAAGGGGCTATATTACCATGGTCTCAGCTCTCAAAGAGGGTGTTTGATGACATAGTTAAAGGCCTAACAAAACAGGGTTTCAGGATGTTTTGCACCAGAGGTAGTAAAGATGCCTAAGTGGCCTCAAGAAAATGCACGCCATAATTCATAGGTTAAAGTAAATGCACGCACCATATGTTCAGGTTGTAGCTTGTTTATTTTTCTACCTGACCATGGTCTCATTTTGTCTTGAGAGTGTCTGAGGAAAAATTTATAGGTCTGCCAAAACATGGTTATAGGCAGTTTTGCACCAAGTTCAGTAAAATGCCCGCCTAGGGAAACTGAAGATGAGTCTGAGAGTGAAATCAGCTTGGGTGTGCTTAGTGAGGTATACTACATCATCTAGTGGCATTGTTTCAGGATTTTGATGAAATAAAAAATCCACCTTAGAAATTGCACAAATTGTCTAAGTATAAAAATATTGGTAAAAATGCCTAAGTGACCTCAGTAAAATTCCTGCCATTTCCAGTAGTTGATGGATTAAATTATTCTGAGGGTATGGGTCTCTAGAGTGTTTATTGCTTCATCCAACCATATCATTGGTTTGTCCAAAAAGTATCTGTAGGAGAATATATTGATTTTCTAAAAATGCCTCCCAGCTTGATTTGCACTGCTCCTGAAAAATGCACGCCGAGGAGAGAGAAAGAAGCTTCAGAGGATGAAAGTGGTATTGATGGAATCACCTTGTTGGAATATACCCATTGGTTGTATCACACTTCAAAATGGATGAAAATAAAAATTTCATCATGTTGACCTAGGGTTTCACAATTTGTCTAAATGTCAAATCAACAGTTAAAACGGTCAATTGGAAATGCTCGCAAGAAGGTGTCCTTGTGCTAATAAAATTCATAGGGTGACATAAATATGTTCCTTGCTTGAAGTAGTTAACAATACTGATTCACCCCCCCTCTCAGTATTGACCAATATTCCAATAATAGGTACCGAAGTAGGATCCTTCACTACAGTCTAAACCACTGGAAGGAAGATCCTATTAAAAACCACTATGGATCAACAAGAAGATATTGCATCCCATAGATCTCTAGTACTTGATAAAGAATACTATGCATATTGGAGAGAAAGAATGAGTGCATACTTACAATCATTAGGATGGGGTGCATACTTACTAATGAGTGCATACTCAATAACAATGCTGAGAGGACTATCTCAACCCATCAAAGAAAATATAGGACAATGCATTTCAGCTAAGGAACTTTGGGTCAAACTGGAGAAGATTTATTCAGTCAAAGAAATAGTAAAAGCAGACCTTGCTATTTTCAAGAATGATGATGAAGAAACTTGCAGCCATAAGGAAGATGAAAAGAACAAAACTATATACAAGAAAAAACTTAATGACATGAATAAATTCTTCTATTCCATGGAAGATAGTAAAGATGAAGAGATTAGTAAATATGGAGAAAATACAAAACTGATGTGATACCTAAAAGACTAATGACAAGCATAGTCTAGTAGATCTTTTTTGGTCATTGCTATTCATGCAATAATTTTGGACATATGGCTAGAGAATCTAAGTTGAGGAAGAATGCTTCAATAAAAGTACAAGAACAAAGGAAGGGATGGAAGAAGATGGAAGTTGTGAAGTAGAAAGATCAAAGATTTATCAAATATAAAGGAAGGTTCTATGGATATTGTCACTATTGTCACAAGGCTGCTAAATTGAAGACAAGCATTTTCTCTGGAAAACATTTATGTGACAAGCACACTTAATGGTTGAAGTGTAACAAAATTAGAAGCAGAATTAGAGAAGACAGCAGGGAAAAATCAGTAGAAGATGAAGGAATGACAAAGGGAGTGATGACATGACAAGTATGATGATGTACCTTGTTGAATAGGTTATCTAACCATGGTCTAAAATGGTTAAGTGTAGAAAAATTGGTCAAAACTTCTCTAAGAGAATGCCCACCATAATTCATGGTATGAATAAAATGCCCACACCATCATATCCGGATATACCTTGTTGCATAGGATATCTAACCATGGTCTCATTTCTTCAAAAGAGTTATTTATGAAAAATTTATAGGCCTTCCAAAACAAGGGTTCAAGCAGTTTTAGACATTCTAAAAAATGGCTCAGTGTTGGAAAATTGGTCCAAATAGCCTTAGGGAAATGCACGCCATACCTCATAGGTGAATGATAAAAATTATCTGAAACTATCATGCTATATCTTGTTGAAGAGGCTATTCTACCATGGTCTAAGTTATAAAAAATAATGTTATATGACAAAGTTAAAAGTCTGCCAAAATAGGGTTTCAGGCTGTTTTGCACCAGAGGGAATAAAACTAGCTACGTGGCCTCAATAAAATGCCCGCCATTATTCATGGGTTAAAGTAAATGCTCACACAATATGGTCAGGATATAGGTTGTTGATTTGTATACCTGACCATGGGCTCAATTTTCCTCAATCATGTCTGAGGAGAAAGTTATAAGTCTGCCAAAATAAGGTATCAGGATAAACTTTGGAGAAATTCCTGAAAATGACTAAGTGTTGGAAAACTGGCTTAGGTGGCCTTGGGGAAATGCCCACCATAGTTTGTGGGTTGAAGAAAATTCCCGCACCATATGGTCATCTTGTAGGTTGGTGTTTTGTCTACCTGACCATGTCCTCATATTGACATGAAAGTGCCTGAGGGAGAAGTTATGGATTTGCCAAAACAATGTTTTAGGTAGATTGGACCAAGTCTAGGAAAGTGCAAAAATTGTCTAAGTGTAAAATCACTAAAACTGCCTAATTCACCTCAGTAAAATGCCCGCCATCATTTTGAGAGTATGGATCTATAGAATGTTGTATGATGCATCCAACCATATCAATGGTTTGTCCAAAGAGTTTCTGTAGGTGAAGATATTGATCTGCCAAAACTGCCTTCCAAACTAAATTGCACTACTCCAGTAAAATGCCCGTCGAGGAGAGAGAAAGAAGCTTTAGAGGATGAAATTGGTCTTTATGGAATAAACTTGTTGGCCTATACCGATTGGGTGTCTCACACTTCAAATGTGATGAAAATAAAAATCTCATCATGTTGACCTAGGGTTTGACAATTTTGTCTAAGTATTGAATTAACAGTTTGGAAGTCTATTTTCAAATGCCCACCAGATGATGTGTGTGTATCAAAAAGTTCAAAAGGTGACATGGATCTGGTCCTTGTCGAGGTGGCTATCCATCCATACTTTCATTTTTCCTTATGATGGTCATATATGCAAAATATCAATCTGCCAAAAGTAGGAAAAATATTATTTTACATATTAAGAACTAAAGAAAAATTGGCTAAGTGTTAAGATAAGAAAGTTGAAAAGGAATTTGGAAATGCCCACTAAAGAGTGTCCTTGTGCTGATAATTTTTGCAGATGACATGGGCATGTTCTTTGGTGATCTGGCCATCCAGATGTGGTATCAGTTCCCTCCTTGGTGCTCTCATGTGCGAGCTATTGGTCTCCCAAAAGCAGAGAAAAACTTGATTATTTATAAAAAGGCTTAAGGGTTAAAAGCTCCATTATGCTCGCAGGGGCTAAAGAAATTCCCACAAGGGATAAAAGATGCCCGCAATGGTTTATCTATGCCCACAGGGGTTGAGGTTAAGTCCACAGAGGCTTAGGGATCCCCACAGGGAGTGAAGTTAAGCCCGCAGGGGCTAAGGTAAAGCCCGTAGGGGCTTAGGGATGCCTGCAGAGTGTGAAGTTAAGCTCGCAGGGGCTTAAGGATGCCCATAGGGGATGAGATTGAGGCCGCAAAGGCTTAGGGGATACCCACGGGAGGTAAGGTTAAGCAGGCAAGGGATTAATTAGGATGCCCGCAGGGGCTAAAGTTAAAGCCATGGGAGCTTAAGCATGCCCGCAAGAGGCTTTCTTGCATATTCCCACGAAGAGGCAAGGGGCGTAGGGTTGTTTCCTGCATAGGGAGAGCCCAGATGGATGAATCCCGCAGGCCTAAGAAATCCAAATAAGTTTTTTTAACTATTTAAAAATATGAAATAAACAGAATCACAAATAAAAGATTAATTATCAGATTTGAAGTGGCACGATAATGAAAAGGCATGAGCACAGTTTGAAGAGATGCAAGATTTAAAAGAAGAAGAATATATATAGCAAATGTGTCAAAAATGATCTTAAAATATGTATTTATAGATCGACGATCGTCGATCTATCGACGCCAATGCATGAGTTGACCCACGCGTAAAAATCCAAGAGCCGTTGGAAGCTGGCATTGGTTTGGCAGGTGTGCAAAGATAGCCATAGGTCCTCGATATAGAGATGAAAGTTCGTCAAAAATTAAAAAAAGTTGATATTGCCACAGTTTTTCCGCCATGATAAAAAAATTGAAAAGACATCTTAAATTTCATTGTATTAATCCACGAATGTTCAAAATGTGGAAAAATCCACCCAAATGTACTAGTGATACAGTATTGGAGAATTGGATGGGATGAGGATAATTTGACTACTTTTAATATAGATTGGAAGGATGAGAACCTACCAATGATTGATTTTCCTTTGTCAAAGGTTACCAATGATAGTTTGAGAAGCCATGTTTTTGAAAAAGAAAGGACACGGGAATTCTGGGATCACATGGTTTCCAGACTGGTACACTTCTTTTGTTGTATGCAGGAGGTAGAGTTATTCATTCATTGATCAGGTCGCCAGAGAGAATAATTATTTCTGTTGTGCAGATAGTACAACAAGAGATGTTTAGGAATAGTTTCTATCATGAATTGGATATAAACCAAGGTATTTGTATTAACATTTTGAGATGTCTTATTTCATTGTATTTTTTTTTCTCGGTCAGTTATGTTCAATAACTTCTTCAAATTCATATTCTACTGCATATTTAAATAAAGAGCACACTCAGATATTATCCAATAAAATTATATTATCCAATTTAGACATTGAATGTGATGGAGAATCCACAAAGAACTACCAAACTGGTGGACACGATGGACAAAAAGGTAAATTTATGTTTTCAAAGATCCTAGTTAAATTAACTAAATTATGAATGGGGATAGTGACCTTGAATAGTTTCAAAAAGTTATATAAAATGTATACCTGCAAATTTCCAATTCAAGATGATTGGATTTCTTTTGAACATGTGGATAATCCACAACGAGAGATGGGATCGACAATGTCCATATATATTAGCCAACAAATCACATTGGAGATGGGAGCCTTGGATAATAACAAACCAGGCGAGGGCTTGGTGGAAAAACACGGTGTCTACATCAATGTTACTCACCACTCAAATGTTGGCCGATCATTGACAGGTAAGAGACAAATATTATTTTCTACCTAAAATGGTAAAACAAATTTATTTCGAAATATATCATGACAATCAATATTTATGTGCAACTCCCCATACAAAAATGTTATTGATATTAGAAATGGAAGGTTTTCTATTTCGTAAGAAAGTCACGGAAAATTACTCCAAAAGATAAAAAAGGTATTGATGGAGACAAAAAAGTAAAAAAGGGGAAGAAAGTACTACTGCTGAATTTGAATTTAAACACAAAGAAACTTCATATGAGTCATGAAAAAATGGGATACAATTGTTGGGATTATGTCTTTCCAAATTCAATGTTGGGATGTGGTCATCTAAATGTGGGGTCAATGCGGGGAAGCCATTGTTTACAAAAAAATTGAGGTCAGGTAGTGCGGAAAAAGCATATGGGGACCAAATTTTATTTTTATGGTTTCGAGAGAGATGTACCGATGATAAAGAAGGAAATACACAAAAAAAATATGGAGAGAGTGTGGGGGGAGTTCCCAATGAAATCTTCGTAAATTAATACATCAATGATTGTTTTGGAGGGTGATGATGTGAAAGCACATCCATCTGAAAACTGTATTTTGAGTAAGCCCTTTATTGCTTCATCCCCTAGGATAAATAGTGAATTGGTTCATCAACTCTGGGAGGGTTTTAGTAAAATGCATGAATCTACTGATATCATAACTTTCAATTCCTTCTTCTATCTGGGTGACAGCCATCAAATGTGACCTATCATTGCCTCTTTCAAGAGCAGGAAACACTAGATGTAACCTATGGAGATTTTAAATCATTTCATGTGTTTTATGTTTTTTTGGTGACATTGTTATTTTCATCTGAATCTAACGTATTATTATTTCAGTGTGACGATTTTATTAAATCATTTAAATATGAGAAATTTTGGATTGTTTTTGTATTAATATTTGAAAATCAAAATCTTCATTTACAGTTGCATGTTTGTGATCATTAACTTCATGAACGAAGTGTTGTTGTTGTGGTTATATATATACTCACGGTTTTTGTATGCACATCAAATATCACCGCAAAATAAACTATTGGTCCTTAAATTAGAGGGATTTCTCTTTGGAGTTTGGATGCTATCCAACATTGAAGATTTTTATAAACAACCTCCTTTTGTCCATAATTGCTATCGTTATTATGCACAGATATTCAACCCCAATATTATCAATGTTTCCAGAGAAAATTTTGACATTGCTTTGTGGTTTTCCTCACTCAACAACATGGAAATTTAAAAATTCCTTGGTATATTTGAATGGTTGAAGAATGAATACTTTGTATTTATTTGGGGTCGAGAGCAATGTAAACATAGTACTATTTATAATTCCTCAATGTCTGCATATTATAATGTTGGTGAATTACTGTACATATACAAAAATTCGTTCAAGGATGTACTTATCCAATATGGAGATATATAAATAAACAGACATGTTGTTTAGAGATGAAGGACAATATCATTCAACATATAATAGCAAGGAAAACCACTTCAAAATTCCAACTAGTTGGACATTTGATGGTTCATGAGAGAAATAACTATAAAAACAATGTTGTGTTATTTGTTGAATCATATTGGGCCTCGTTCAAAAATAGGGTGTTGGTTAAATACATTCAACTTCAGATGACCGTCATATTATACAGACAACAATTCATTTAGTGATTTGTATATTTTGACAACTTCGACAAATTGATGTAATTTTTTTGTATATTTATCTTGGACAGTTCTCATATTATTTATGGACATCATATCATGTATCTGGTGATGTGTTTCAAAAATTGCAGAACATGCAAGCAATATACTTAGAAACATTGAAACACAATATTTTATTGATTGGGTTGTGTGTGTTGTTTTTTGTTTGCAGATACTAGAAGATTTGTTACTAGTAAACCATTGAATATTTTCGATTTCAATGGATTTTTGTTACATGCCATTCATAAAAAATAAAAAAAAATTGGATTGTCACGAGCACTGGATATCGAATCAAACACAAAGTATTATTTTATACGTCTAGGATTTAGGGAATTTTTTGAAAAATGATTTAGTATATTTGAAGTTGGGGTATGGACATCTGAACAACAAAAAAAACGTTGTCGAGTTTTTTCCAACATTATTAGAAAGAACAGGATTAGAAAGGGAACAATTTAGAGTAATTTTAACACGAGAATATTTTTCTTCCATAGCCAGAGAGGGTTATCATGGTGATGGAAATCCTTATGTATTTCTCAAGCCTTTAAACAAAGTTTGGGAGATTTTGATCCATGGATGGGATGCTACAAATACAAGTGATTGTAGATTACTCGAAAGAAAAACATGTTTGTAACTAGGAAGGGAACTGTATTATAACAAAAATGTATACTTGCCAAGATGTCAATGACACATTCTTATTAGATCGATTATGGCCTTGCTTGCTACATCTGAATGGCATGAGTAATATGAGCCCAATTGTGAAAAAATTAAAGTATTTTGTTAAATAATACACTTGAATGTTTATTTGTACTTGTATGTTCAATTTCATTGTGATTATAATACTTGTAAAGTGTCAAGTTTGGTTTTCGAAAGTGCAAAATCAAAGCTTGAAAGTGCCAAAATCAGTTTTCAAAATTGCAAATTTAAGTATTGGAAGTGGCAAAAGTAGCCTTCCAAAAGGGAAAAATCAGGTTCTAAAAGTGCCATTATCATATTTATCATATCAGAAAAGCGCAAAAACCAGTTTCAAAAGTGGCGATATCAAAAGAAAAAGTATGCTTTTGGAACCTGGATTTGGCACTTTTGGAACCAGATTTTGCACTTTAGAAACCTTGATTTTGAGGTTCACAAAGGTTGTTTTTTACTCATATTCAGAGTGAATTGGACTAGAATATGTCCAAGCTTAATGAAATAGGCTTTCTAATCAAAGAGGTCATCGATTCTAAGTATTGGGTACCTATTCTTTACCGTGGATTTGTTCAAATCCCTATAATCTATGCATAATCACAAGGAGAAATCTTTCTTCTTTACGAAGATAACCGGTGCACCCCATGGTGAATCAGTAGGCCTAATGTGTCCTCGATCTAGTAGTTCCTTCAACTACATTTACAACTCACAAATATCTACTGCTATCATTTTGTAAGGATTCTTAGGTATTGGCTCTAAACTAGGTTTTAGTTTGATTGTAAAATCAAGTTCCCTCTTTGGAGGTAACCCTAGCAATTCTTTCGGGAAAACATCCTTGAATTTTGACAATACTGGGTACGAGTTTAGAACAGGTCCCTTCTCATTACTTAATGCCTCTAATACAAATAACTAGCATCCTTTCCTTATTTTATCATGGAGATTAAACAAGGAGACATCTTCCTTTTAAAACTTGGATGTGAATTGACCTTCCTTCATTGTCTAGGAATAACACTATCTTTGCATAAATATCTAAGAAATATCGATGAGATTCTAACCAATCCATGCTAATCATGAGGTCATATGCACGTCATATGTCCCTAAGGTAGCGACATATGCCTTTAACTTAGTAGTGCATACTCCTAAGTATATCCAACATTCATTCACACAAGGCCCTACCGCTTGATTTTTCCCCAAATCCATCTCAACTAGTTTAAATCCATCGTGCTTGCAAGATGCCAACCCACATCTATCTAACACATGTGGTGAAATGAAACTATCTATTGCACTTGGATCAAATAATATTTTAAGAATAACATTGGCTACTTTCCCTGTGGATTCTGCTTGGTCATTATTAACCACTACATGAATCTGATGGTCACTTTCCGTACTTCCCATGACGAACTTTCCTTCATTGTGCATGATTTCTACCTATTCCTTGGGGAAATATTGGTGGAAATGAGGACCCCCACACCCCGAACAAGCTAAAGAAGGTGGGTATTTCATAATCCTTGGTGGATCCCTCTGAAATGTGTTCCTTCCCTTGGAACCTCTAGCACCCGTATTGAAGCTTCCCTAATATCTCCTTGGACTCTCATAAGTCTTTGATGAATCCCGAGACACCACATTTACTGAATTATTACCCCTTGATGTGAACTAGTTTCCATATGGAGGATTTCTAGATTTTCCTCCCCTAAAATAAGGACGTGGGGCCTTCCCTAAAAAACCCAAATGATGTGATCCTATCAACTTACTTCTCCCTTTTTCATTTGACATATCTTCTACATATCGAACATATTCATAAACCATAACAATTGTACTTGGTTCCCACATCGGCACAGAATCCCTAATCTCATGGTTCGATCCATAAAAAAATGATCTACATGATATCCAATTGAGTTCATATAAGGAGCATACTTTATTAGCTCCATGAATCTAGATTTGTATTCCTCCACTATCATGCTCCCTTGTACTAAAGTGTGAAATGCACATGCTTGATCCTCCTTGAAATACGTTGGAAAATACTTCATGTAAGATATTTCTTCAAACAAATCCTAAGAGACTGTGTGCAGAGTGAGGTGAAGTTGCATCCCAAGTTCCGACCACTAGTTCAAGACATCTCATTTAAGCTGGAAGATGGGAATATTGGCCTTTGAACTAGAGGTATACTAATTCAATGCAAAGCATCTTCTCATGCTTTCTATCCAAGCTTCGATTCGTCCCCCTAGAAAACCCCTTGCAAACTCAAGAATATTTATCATTTTCAATTCCATCGAAATTTCCTCAAGGGGTTCCTTCCCTATCCCTCCTTCCTTTTCTGGGTTTTCTTGACCCACCCGAGGTGCTCCAATTTCCACACCCATTCCTGGGTTCCTATTTAAAACTTCCATAATGGTTTCCAAGGAGCGCATTACAACTGACAACTCAAGTGCAGTGGTTGACGGTGGAAGTGGCGGTGGTGTTGAAGAAAGAGTGGTTTGAACCCAACCACAACCTATATTTCCTCATGTTCTAACTATAATAGGTATTAATTCAAGGCATAAATTGTCATTAATACAATTTCTAAGTCTTAGGTAGGTTAAAATTAAACACATACTCGCACTTCTGTGTTGAGTGAAATATTATATATTATTTTTGCCATATTATTGTAATTAGAAGTTACTGATACTAAGGATAAATATACCTAAAAGGTCAAGGATATGATGGATCTTGACTTGAGGGTTGGAACTTAGGTCTATATCTTTTCAAATATCTACAATTCTGGGGATTTTGATTAGGCCATCTTGAGGCCACCTTGAGGCCACCTAGTACTAAATTTACTTTCTAAACTTTTGAAGGATAGACAATTTAGGTAGTTCTCGCTTTGTTTGTTTCACTGCAGGTAGCTCCACTCAACTACTACATCTACTCCAAGGAAAACCATTTTCATGCCCAAGCATGAAAACTCCTCCCTTCTCTCTTTTTTTTCATTAGTCTTTATATTTATGCAAGACTAAATTATTTGTAGGTTATCCAATTATGAATTTATCTACCTACTCGTTAAATCTTATTTCATTAATCTAATATGTGAATTTGTGCATTAAATTTTAACAATATTCACGCAATTTCAAAATTCAACAAATTTTAGTTTTAATTGTAATTACTATTTAAATCTCTACCAATTTAAATATTAATTTGAATATAGGGATTAATTAAACATTATATATATATATATATAGTAATTAATATTTATAAATGTTAATTTAAATTTCACCAAACTTAAATAATTAAATTTCAAAAACCTAAGCTTCAAATTATTAGTATTTTACTTCAACTAAACTTAACCACACCCCTTTTTTATAAACATTTAATAAATCCCTATTCTAATTTAATTAACCTGAACCCTAATTTGTTGGTGCATTCCATGAAGGGCATGTTCCCTTTCACACTCATCCTACGATCAAGATGGTCAAGAAGGAATGGATGTAAAAACCATCCCTATTTCAAATACAGCTCATTATGCCACTCATTTTTTGTTTTTTATTTTATTCCCCATCTTCCACTCTGCTACTTCTAGTTCGATTAACCTCTCTCAGATCCATCCATGGAAACTAAAGCTCGACCTTTATGGAATTTGTAGGTCCATGTAAAACAAATTTTGGTTTATCAGTTTCTTTTGATTTGTTTCGTTTGAAGTTCGTTAGAGGGTGTCTCATCCTCCCTCTGTCCCTTTTCCGTTATCTTTGTGCGTAGGGTTCCCCTAGGGCCTCGACTTAGAGCACAATATCCTTGAGAGTTTGTGTGGATTAGTGATCAGTATCTTGACATAACATGAGGTTGTTAGATCCCTTTCATAGAACCAATTTTATTTTTTCCGAATTATTCTATTATTATTACTATTGTATATTTCATTTGATTCTTTTGTGGGGGTGGCTACTGGGACGACCATGACCATAAGGCCGATCCATGATATCTTGGTACATGTAGAAATGGATCCTTGCTCGGTGATTCTCCCACTTTCATTCTCATTGGGAGATATGTGAATTATGGAAATAATGGTATATTTCGACCCAAACAAATGGTTTATTGCATCTGTTGGATGTGTTCTCTAGGAATCCTCCCAACAACGTCACCCTCTCTCACACAAGTTTATTTTTCTCTTTATTTTCTCTTTTTTTTTGTTACAGTGAGTCATGGCTCTAGGATCACCTAAGGGCTCAGCCCCATCTCTCCCTACAATTTATATCCATCCCTCAAACAAGGAGTTCAACGCCTATCACATAGACGCCTTGAGCAAGAAAAACGAACTTGTGTTTGTGTTTGGCTTTCTCTTGAGACTTGGTAAGTGGGTGATAACGTAATAGGGATTTGAATGGATTCAAGTACCACCACTTTTTTATTAAGTGTTGATCCTTAATAGTATCCATGTAGCTTGTGTTGGAATTATTAATGATACTGAGAGGGGGGGTGAATCAGTATCATGTGCAAATTAAACATATTTTCACTTTAAAAATTATGCACCAATTCCTACTTAAATAAAAAAAATAAAAGACAATTGTGCACAGAGTATTTGGAAAGTAAAGTTATATATATGTATGCAAATTTGGGTTACATAGATAGATGGGAGACACCAATATCCAATGATGTGAGCACCAACTCACTCTGACACCCATCACATTGGGACACCAATACCACATGCAAGCACCCACTGGATGATTATAGGCACCAACTTATGAGGACACCAATCCTCTGCACAAGCAGAAAATTGCTGATTACAGAAACCAACCTGTGAGGACACTAATCCTCTGTGCAAACACTAAATTGTTGTGTTCATGAACCAACAAGAGAGGAGACTACAATATCCTTTCCTTTCCCCATCCTGCCTCCCTTAGATAGATGTGGATAGTATTATATCGTACTGCATTATGATTTGTGCACACAACTTCACACTTGTATTTTTCATTGCTTCATGTTCTTTTGTGTGCACTTATGTGCTATACTTTAGTTCTGCAAAACTGTTATACTTCATTATCTGTCCTACAGACTATTCCACTTACTATGGAATCAGACCTAATTTTTCACACTAGTTCTCTTGCTATATACTCTGCTTTAGTTCTATGCATTACTCTAATCCATCATACTGCTCTAATGATGTGCACTTCTTCAATCTCTATACTACTCCAGTTCTGTGCACTATTTTTTGCTCTTCTTTTTTGTTATGATTTTTTGTCCTGCACACTTGCGTCTTTGTTGTTTATTTCTTCTAGATCAATGAGCCATTGATACCCCAATAAATCGAAGCTTCCAAATGTAGAATACTTTTACATTTCCATTGTGTGCGCCCCCTCACTTTAATATTTTATTTATATCACTACATGTTTCCTTAATTAGATTGATTTTTCCACAAGTAAGGGATTCTTTATGTCGGCTACCTCTTTCTTCTTGGTCAAGTTGACCCAAAAAATGTATTTGAGCCAACTAAGTAGGGGATTCTTTCTGTTAGCTACCTCTTTCTTCCTGGTCAAGTTTATCCAACATAGTGCACTTAATCCAACTAAGTATTTAATACACACTTTGATATTCTTGCTTATTGCGCAAAATCCTAGTATATGTGCGACATGTACCCATCCAAATTGCGTAGAATGTAGCGTTGTTTTGTATATACTTATTCAAACTAGTATCAAGGCTTCACACTTCTTGGTTGACATCATCATGTTTCTTGTTTGACACCAATGACAATACCAAATTTCAACAGTACCCCCCCTTTGGCATTGATGTCAACACCATTCAAAATTGATCTCCCTGTGAGTATGCAAACAACATGCTCCCCCTGTATTCATGACATTTGATCCTTTGCATGCTCCCTACAAAAACTCTAATTCAACACTTATCTACAAAACGTTCTACCTAGTATCTCTCCCACTTTGACATCAGTGGAAAAGGGATGGTCCCCCTGGCTTCACGCTTCCATTTCTTTCTTCTGACACTTCTACTATGCTATGCCAAGTTCATATCATGTCGTAGATGCTCCTACACAATAGGATTTGCATCATTTGCTGACTATACTTTCAATATTTCTTTATTGTTGATATTGATGACAAGATTCTTCTTGCATTGCTACTTCTACTTTGTGTGAACCAAACCTTCATGATGAAATCATATGAATCTCATGCAGTCACTCTGTTCCATTTTATCCCCCTCAAGTTGTATTAATTTTACTGTGCTAAGATGGATTCTCGTGTTGTCTCAATGTTCTCCATATTCATATTATTTTCACTTTTTGTTGACACGTTCAATATTTATAATGAATTCACATTATTGACAAATCTAGTATCTACCAATTCGTGAAACACCTCACATGACGCAAGTTTGCGTAATTCGGCCTTTAAGAGGATAGAGAAGGTGTCATCAAATCACTCATATGGAGCAATCAATTCAATCTCACTTTTTTTCTTTTCATATTTCCCATAAGCATGCTAAATAATCCCTTTATGGTAAATACCTATCCATGAACTTTACCAAATTTAGTAGATGCATTTGACGTGTCAAGATCATTCAACTGTCATTCCTGGTGACCAAATATCCTATAAGAATTTGTTATGTTGTCCATCCATTCTTCAATATGTTAATCAATCACAATACTGGTCAAATGTTATAGGATACGCAACGGGTTGGTTCTTCTGCAAGCAATATTTCCACAATTTTTTAGGTGAAAAGGACAAAATTCATTAAGATCAAGAGCGAATTGGAGAAATGGGCATCGAATCTCAAATAGGTTGATGTCAAGGAGTGGTATGCATAGGTGCATGTCAATAAGATACATGTAGAGGATATTTCGTTTCTAAAAAGCTGAGTTGATCAATTGGAGGCACAACAAGAGTCTATTATGGATCTTTTGAAGCGGGATCTCATAATTCCAAACATTTCGGGCTTGGAGGAGTAGATGCACCACCCTGACATTGAGATGCACTTGTCATCATAGAAATGTGATGAGTGAATTTGCATAGAAACCTTCCTTTAAGATGTACATTTTCGTAATTCTAAACTCAAACTTTGTAGACTATGGATAACTATGTTATCATGGAACATCTCATTATATGTACTTATGTCAATACTTTATCTTCTGAGATAGAGGTCCTTTTAAATATATGTATCTCTTTACTCTTGTAATGGAAACTCTTTTGAAAGTAATACAATTTTTTACTATTGAAGAAATGCAAGTGTATTGTATCATCATTCCTGTATGCATAAGTAGTGTTCTAATGATGCAATCTTATAATTTTTGAATGTCCATTGATGTTGATATATGTATTTTTTCATGTACGATAACAATATTTTCCACTTATGGTCAAATTTGAATATATATATGTACACCCTTTTTGTAGAAGCTTCACCTTTATGTAGATATCAATTTAGTATGAGTGTATTCTTGTGTGACATTCTTCAAACATTTTCTGGATACAATTTTTATTTATAATTTCCTTTAATTCATGCTAGATAGCATATTGAATTCAAGTATTTTCATTCACAATTATGGAAGTTAGCAAGATAAGCAAAAAACATTCAATGCTTGAGAAACAATTGTATTATTAACTTCAACTGCACATGGCTATGAAATTTTCCTTATCCATTTGTTAGTGTGCGCAAGCCATTTTTGATACTATGCAATTTTACTTCCCTCATTTATCCATGTCTTACTAATTTTACTTCTCGTAATATGTGGAATATTTATTTCTAATTCTTCTACTGCTCGTTGGCAATTTTGTGCCTTATGCACAAATCCATCACATGCATAACATCTTATGGTATGACAGTACTTTGCAACATGACCATAATAATTGCACCTTAAGAATTTCAATGTATCATAACAGAGAAAACTATAAACTTTGAGGAAATTTTCATACCTAAATTGAGCTTGCTTTGAGGACACATTTCTTATCTTCTCAAACCCCTTCTGATTTATATTGCGTTGATTTGTGACTAGAATGTATTTACTGTCGTAGACTTTTTCAACTATCTTATCATAGCCAAGTCCAGATTTGTCTTCTGGTGACCTTTGACTATTGAATATCTTATCCAAAATTGATGTGTTGTTCATGAATTTGGCTTCAAATTTTGTGTCATAACAATCCTTGTCACCTTTTGAATTTTTGTAGTATAGAATTCCATTCTTGATTCCATTTGTTGCAAAAGAAAGCTATCTTTGATTCTCAAGAGATAGATTTCCTTTTCTTATTTCAAATAGTTCTCCTTTGAAGTGAATAATCTTTGTATCCTTTTTATCAAGCTGTAATAGTTGTTCTGTTAATAGTTCATTTTCTTGTATTGTTTCTTCCAATGACTCTTCGAACAAGGAATTCTTCTCTTTCAGCTTCTTAATTTCATATAGTGTGCATGCCAATTGTTTCTCAATATATTTTTTAGTGTCTCTTAATTCTTCATGTACTTTGTTTGTAAGCACTTCTTCAGTCCTTTTGTCCTCAATCTCTTGGATTTTCAAACAATCAATTATTCTTTCAATATTAAGTAACTAATCCTTTTGTTGGTCTAGAATCTCTTGATATTTTTGAAGGTTTAAATTCAGCGAATATTTTCATTTGTTAATTTTCTTAATTCATCCATGGAACTAATTAGTTCACCTTCCCAGTCAACTTCTGCAGTTTCCCCATGTTGGGCGTAGCCCGAGTACAAGAATTTTTTATGGTGAAGGTACAATTAGGGGAGGCCTAACATTGACCAGTTTTGGGAGAATCAACTCTGCAATTCCCAGGAGGAGGGTATGGAGCGAAGCAAAGTCGACAGGAAAGGACCTATCCCCTTAGTAAAGATGAAGTACTAAGGATGACCAAAGGTAGTTGAAGCAGGTAAGTATGAAGTGGTGAACTTCCAGCTACATGAGCAGAGTGTAAAGAAGCGAAATGGTGCAAAGGACATGCCACTGTAGAGTCATAGTCGCGGGGTCATAACTAAACTGTTAGAAAAAGCGTCAGAGTGATAAGAAGCAACGAAAAAGGACACCAGAGTTACAATGAAGTTAAGGAAAAGTGTGGTCGACAGGAGAACCATGTTCTTTTGGGTTTAAGGGTACTATGGGGGTTGGACCATAGTTATTGTAATATGTGACCTTCAGGAACATCAATATAAAGGGTTAATTTTGTATAAGGAAGGGTTGGTTGGATACTGTTAGATATTGGTAGATGTGGATAGACTGAGAGATATATAAGGGAGGAAAAGACTCTACAGCTGAGTGCGCGGAGATCTATTGTATAGAAGAGTCTGCAGCTAAGTGCGCAGACTGGAACTGCTACCCCTTCCAAGTAATATAAGAACAATTCTCATGGACGTAGCTCCCATCTAGGGGGTGAACCACATAAATCCCTATGTTATGTGTACGAATATATTATTTGTTTTGTATTAATGTTATATTGTGTTTATGTATTTGATTTCATATGTATGTGAATGAGAATTATATGTTAAGTAAGCAGAACACATGTGTATGAATGTTGCGAAGTAACATTAAGCATGATGAATTCGTAGTTGTTAGAGTAAAGACAACAGCGATTCATGGAATTTTGTAGGTTGTTGATAACTGCGAAGTGCACAATCACATGTTCATATTGTTATGTTAAGTAGATGTTAAGCAAGGAATGCAGTGCGAGGTTGCATAACACATCTCCACATCACCAAGGTTACAAAAACCTGATTCTGTAACCCCCCATATTCACTCTGGGTGAGACTTCATCATGTTCGCAGGTTGATACCGAAAGGGCAAGTGAAGGGGATTTTGTTGGGTATACAAATAAATTCGTCGAACCCGGGTCAGCCTGATTGTAAACCAACAAATGGTTTTGTTGTTGACTTTGGACTTGTCATGCCGGTGATGTGCATTGTTGATGTGTCCTCCTAGAAGAGAAGAGAGCGCAATAAATGGTCCCATTACCACGCTATATATATGCAGTTAATCATACCAACAAATGGTTCCATGTCATGCTTGAACTGATATTTCGGTGATGTGTCATATTGATGTGGAATCTGGAGAAGAAAGAAATAGAGAAATGGGTAACCATACCGAAATTAAGTTTGCGAAGAAAGAAAACAAACATATGTGTCTTACCATAGAACAATGGTTGCAGAGGTATATATTCACTAAATTGCATGAAGTTTTATTCGCATCTTTTTATAATGAGCTACATGAGTGGATATCGAGGATATCAGAAAGGAAATTTTTTTTTAGGGTGTAGAACCTATAGTTTGGAATCCAAAGTTGATTCAGGGGCTTAAAGGGATTGACAACCAGATTTCAAGAGTAGTAGATTTGTGGTTGGATAGCTTACTAGAAGGATATATTACAGAGTTTGTTTTGGACACTTTGAAGTCTTATAGCGTAGCAGAAAGATATTTTTTCCAAGGATTTAGAGGCAAGTACCTGATAAACCTGAGTTTATGCATTAAAATGATGCTAGTTGAAAACGGTGTCTTAAAAATGCAATCAGAATCCTAGGGTTTGAGTCTGTAATGTTCAGAAACACAAATAGTGACACAGACGAAGATATTGGAATTTTTCATAGTGGAAAAAGATATAAAGTTAGCTCTAGAAAGAGGTCTCGTGAAGTTGAACCTTGCACATTCCTATAAATTGAGTTGGGAAGCGATAGAAATTCATATCAAGCTGAGTCTGGTAGTGAAACAGAACCTAGACACATTAGCTATCAGCCTATTACTCCGCAAAAACCTATAGTTGAAGAAATAAATATTACTAGTTCGTAGAACACTAGTAGTAGTAATACTGCAAGAGAAAGTACTCAGAATCAACCAAGTAGTGGTATACTTTCATTATTTCAGAACCCTACACCTACTAAAAGAAGAGTGGAAGACGATATAAAGCTACCTATTTTTAAAGGAATTGGTCTAGAGGATCCAAAGGAACATTGGTTTCTCTGTGATGTTGGCTGCAACGTTAAGCAAGTACACGATGATGCTATAAAACAAGCTCAACTAGTCACCACATTTAGAGACAGATCTTTAACATGGTTCATGAAATATTATGTCAAACGGAACATAACACTAGTTGATATCAGAACTGCGCTGATTAGAGAATTTAAGAAGCCTAAGTCAGAATCTCAATGCATTACAGAGCTAAAAGAAATAAAACAGAAACCGAATGAGACTGTGTGGGAATTTGATCAGAAATTCAAATCCTTATTAGATCAAGTTAGCTTTGAAATAGCACCGCAACAACATCAAGAATGGCTCATAGTTGTGCTTTTTCCCCACATTAAATTACCACTGATTAAACAAAAGGTAACATCGCATACATAAGCATTAGAAATTGCGATGAATCTAGAAGCTTCAACCATAGAAGAGACCAACACAGGGATGGTACAAATACAGACACAGCTAGAAAACTTGACATTAAAATTACAAGATATGAAGAAAGGAAAAGAAATAAGTGTTAAATTTTCAGAATTTACTTCAATCTGATCTAGGATCTTAACTGGGAGAACAACATGTACAGCAAATCTACAGCATATCAATCATGGACACAATAACACAAGCACACAAGAGACACAGAGTTTACTTGGGGAAAACCATAAAGCTGAAAAACCCCAATAACTTCCTCAGAGATAGATAGAGCAATGATACAACCAGAATACAAGAGATAGTCTTCTCCTAGCAGCAGAGCCTCCTCCTCCACAAGTGCGCCACTCTCCAAAGTGTGAGTGGGAGAATAGAATGTGTAAAATGAGAGAGACACACTCTCTATTTATACACTAACTTGACTTGACCTTTACTCAACTAGGTCGGCCTCAACTTAACCACTTAACATAATGCTGACTGGGTCGACCCCCACTAGGGTGGTCTAATAACCCTTTGACCCACATGGCCAACCCCCAATAGGGTGGTCTAATAACCCTTTGAGCCACATGACTTATACAGGGCCGACCCCAACAAGGTGGTATAATAACCCATCAAGTATAAGTTACGAAACTTACAATATAAATGACGACACTTCCGTATAGAGGAATAATAACATCTGTATAGGAATACAATATACATTTATGTGAAATAAATTTCGAAGTTACATATACATCAACACTCCCTCTTAACTAGGAAGGTATTTCTCGACACAGGTCCTCTAGCACAAGTCTTCTTCTCTGGATCATCGTCATTGGATAATCGTCATCGAGTCATCATCATCGTCACTGCTGCTGCTATCTCAATCAATCTTTGAATCTACTCGTCATAGGAAGTTCTACAGAGGCATTCCTTTTTCATACTGGATGTAGGCCCACCACCTGTAGGTCTTCGTCATCACTGGCCATACTGTGGAAATCTCAGGACTTATTACGTGCGTCACAAAACCTTAAAAGAGTCTCTTGACTAGCAAGAACTCTAAAGAGCATCTGAGGCCTTTTTCATCCTATCCAGATCTCCAGGACTTATTACATGTGACCCCACCACAAAACCTCGAAAGAGAATCCCAGGACTGATTACGAGCACAAGGATCAACCTATCAGATCTCCCAGGGCATAAATTACATGTGGTCACCACAAAACCTCGAAAGAGCATCCCAGGACTGATTACGAGCACAAGGCTCAACCTATCGGATCTCCCAGGGCACAAATTACATGTGGTCATGGAAAAACCTCGAAAGAGCATCCTAGGACTGATTACGAGCACACGGCTCAACCTATCGGATCTCCCAGGGCACAAATTACATGCCATAGGACAAAACCTCGAAAGAGCATCTTCCAGATATCCCAGGGCACAAATTACATGCCATAGGCAAAACCTCGAAAGACTATTTGCAAAACTCACAGGGCACAAATTATATGTCCTCCCAACCAAAACCTTGAAAGAGCATTTGCCAGATATCCCAGGGTACAAATTACATGCCATAGGAAAAACCTTGAAAGACTATCTGCAAATCTCCCAGGGCACAAATTATATGCTTATCTACACAACCTGTTCCACGGCCACAGAGTATCAACCTGATACTCACCATACATCATCTTGATCATCATCACTGCAACATCCTGCTGCATGTCATCTGGAGAAACATCCTGAAGCTCGTCATCCATGATCATCTTGATCATACAATGCATCTACCTGATGCATACCAAGTATCTACCTGATACATATCATCATACATGATCCACCTGATCATACAACGCATCCACCTGATACAAATACAAATACATGATCCACCTGATCATCCCTGATACATATCAACATACATGATCTACTTGATCATACAATGTATCCACCTGATACATATACAGATACGTGGTCCAAGCATCCAACACGATGCCTATACAAAACATATACAAATGATCCTCCTGATCATATCCAGCATCCAACATGATGCGTACATACATATACATATAAATGATCCAACTAATCATGTCCAGCATCCAACATGATGCGTACATACATATACATATAAATGATCCAACTGATCATATCCAGCATCCTCCTGATGCATATACAGAGCAGTAACTGGAACATCGTCTTGATGTTCATCATCCATGATCCTCCTAATCATCATAGCATTGTCCTCTTCAGATCATCTCATCGTCCACGAAGCACAACCCAGATGCACATCATCCAGCACTTACACCATCGACATGGGAGAACACATCTACCACCATTCGGGGAAGGCTCCAGCCTTACTTTTTCACCATGGGAGAACACGTCTACCACCATGTGAAAAATGGTTCAGCAATTACATCACGACCAAGGGAGAACACATCAACCATGTTAGAAAAGCTCATGTGCATCTGCATCTTCCAGACTCATCACTTCCCTTTGGAAGGAACCTCGATCTGAAGTGCACCAAGCCTCTCTCTGAAGTACTCAAACTGCACTCTAGCCAACGGCTTGGTCAATACATCTGCAACCTGCTCATCCGTCGCAACATACTCTGCTTCGGCTGTACTCAGTGCTATGCAGGACTGCTTCCTGCCAAACCAAGAGATCATACCTGATCCCATACTGAAGCAGCACCCAGATGTGCTCTTCCTATCTGCGGCACTGCCTACCCAATCTGAATCAACATAACCCTGGAGGTTAAACTTTTGATTCGCATCATACTTGAGCCCATAATCAACTATACCCTTTAGGTACCTCAGAATATGCTTTACAGCAACCAGGTGAACATCTCTCGGATCCGTTAGGAACTGGCTCAATGTGTTCACCGCAAAGCAAATATTTGGTCTCGTGTTCGTCAGGTACATAGAGGATCCAATCATCTGACAATACATCGTGACATCAACCGAATCAGATGAAGCATCACATAGAAGCTTCAGGTTCGATGCCATAGGTGTGGCCATATTCTTGCAGTCCATCATCCCGAACCTCTTCAGGATCTCTACTGCATACTTCCCTTGTCCAAGGAAGATTCCATCTGCACTCTGCCACACCTCCATGCCAAAAACAAATAGTGCATCATCCCCAAGTTCTTCATCTCGAACTTGGCAGCAATCTTCCTCTACGTGTCGGCAGTCAATCTGTCCTCACCTGTTACAAATAGGTCATCCACATAGTAGTATCACTGGATTTCCTTCCTCAACCTTGTAGTGAAGGTTGGAATCCGCTTTACTTTTGGTAAAGCTCAAACTGGATAGAAAGCTGTCTATCCTGCCATACCAAGTTCTGCACATATATGACTCCCTGCCATGTGTCTCAAAACCAAGTGGCTGCTCCACGTACACTTCTTCTTCAACTACAAACAGCTGTCTTGAAATCCATATGGTGTATCTTTCCTATCATCACTGCAGCTGGAGCAAGTACTGATCTAATGGAAGTGTATCTGGCTACAGGAGCAAAAGTCTCTATCCTACCACTTGCAACATGCTTGATCTTGTAGATCCTCTTGGAAGTCACTACAGACTACCCTTTGGTACTGCATCCCAAACATCTTCATGATCGACTGGTACTCCTCGATCATGGCATTCTTCCCAGATCCTGGGAACTTCAATATCTTCAATATTTTCAATAGATAACTTTGTTGCTGAACAAATGTTGTAGTCCTTCTTTTGTAGGTGATGGTATAAGATCTTTCCTACAAAACAAGTTAAATTGCATGATTAGAAAACATCTCATAGTTTTGAGAACAAATTTGTTACACATAAATAAATATGTCATACAGTCATCCAATTATCTTAGCCAATGCTTCAATACAACATTTATCCATATTTCGTAACTTTCTATATGCCTTCCAATCTCTACCAGAACATTGTTAAGAGTGTGCACAACTCCTAACATGTCAGCAAAGAGGTTTCATTCTAGATAAGTAGCAATGGAATGTTGTACAGTGCCATAGGCCACTTACCCATGTATATTAGTAGTATACTATTCATCATTGCAACTATTCTAATATGCATAATACACAACCTAATTCTAGGAACATAAGCATATACATCATTAAATAACATTATGTAAGAAATGACAATTCAAATACTTATCTTTGTTTGGTTGCTGGGTGGACTCCCTCTGAATCTTTGCAACTCCATTCTGATGTGGATTGTGAGAAGTGGTCAAATCCCTCCGAATATCTACATCCTTGCAGAAACTACTAAAGTGTGCTCCTATGCTTTCTTGCAGGAACAACTGGAGTGTGCTCCCTCTTGATCTTTACTTCTTGGATTACCTGTCCTTGAACTTACACCCATCCTTAATCACTATGCATGCTTATTAGTATCATCATTGTGTTATCCTTGAGGTCTCATACATAATCACAAATTTAATAGTATAATCTTAATACTATCAAAACACATTAGTCTTAAACATGTATAGTCATGATCATTCACATATAATAAACATTAGTATTCAAGGTTTCAAATAAGTCTTCTTTTACTTATGCATATTCTTATTTGATCATAGGACTCTTCTGATTAGTTAAATCATCAATGCATAAACCTGTGATTACTCAAACCTATACCTTCATGATTCTTCTGGTTAGTCATATCATCAATTATGGTAAGAAACATAATATGCATACAACCATGACTATTCAAACCTATGACTTCATAAATAATCATTATCAACAACACAACAGTCTAAGATCCTAACACAAGGTAGGATTCTAGCTTGATATAGGAAAAACATACCTGGATTAGCATGATAGCTCGATATGTCTAACATACCCGCATAATGTCTTCTGGTTCTCTTCAGTGACTTGTGCTAGTAACTTGCATGTCTCATAAGTTAACCATTGTAGAACCAAGTTATACATACCTCGTAAGTAAATCTTCTATGTGATCCATGACAATGGATGAATCTTTGTCTTCATGTCACCATGATCATATGTTCTTGAAGTAGAACATGATTTGTCTTTCTTGGTGTACCTCGATGAGTTAGCAGACAATCATAAACCTCATACAACACCATAATGCATTAGTACAATCATAAGTTTCAACACCCTAACCAATGAATATCTTCTATCATGCATTCATAATTTTGTTAAGGTGATACGACAAATCTCAAATCAAGATTGTACTAACCATAATAATCATGAAGACAAACATACCATAAACTTAAACATGAACAAATCTTGAAACATACCTTGATGAGTCATACCTGTCGAGATCGCTTGTAATCTTCTTATGTAAGGCCTTAGCCTCATCTCCCTCTGAAATAGGAACTTCTTCACTTATGCAGGTGACCAATCCAACTTATTCTAGGATTAACCCAATCCACTTGATTTGAAAGAACTGGACCTAGAGCTAGCTTAGGGTTTGTTAGAGAAACCCCAAAAATTCAAACTTTGAATTTCAAACTTCCAAAAGGATAGAAACATGCACCTTGATGAGCTGATCAAGCTGGTATATTCAGAATTTGAAAACTGCAAAGTTTCACTCCTCAATTTTGCCTTTGAAACTTCCGGATTCACTGGACGTGACCCCGAACTAGGGTTTGATGAATCCCACTCTTCTACCCAATCAAAAGGTTTGATCCAAATCTCTAAGCTTCTATTTTTATGAGGAGCTTCCAGCCGTGGTCACAGATTTCAAAAATTCCCATTTTTGCGGAAGCCCTAATTTTCCACTTTTCTGATCAAAGTCCCGAACTAGGGTCTGATCAAGCTCGGCCTTCTGCTCAACCAAAAATTCTGATCTTGGTCTCTAAATTTCAATTTTGATGATTAGAATTCATCCGTGGTCTCCGATTACAAAAATTCCAACTTTATCCGAAACCCTAAATTTCGGAAACCATGAATGAAGATGCTCAAAAATAATTCTGTTTTGAAAGAAATATGTACCTGATTGTTTATGGTGTAACTCTGAACTTTTCAATCCACAGGGTCTGAAAACTTTTCCTAAGATATCTCGACCTGTCATCTTTCCATCCTGATAGGTTTGACCTCAATTGGATTCTCTGAGGGATATTTATGCCAAGTTTCGTAATGTGACCTGTTTATGGGATAAAACAATAGAGCGAACTTGTACGGCGTGCCATGTGTCACTGGTTCAACTTCGGCCTCTGAAACGTTTTCTTGAGATAGTACAGTCTGTGTACTACCTTTCACATTTTACAAAATTTCATTTGGAGCTTCCTAGCCCAAGTTATGACCTTTTTCCCAAGGTCACTTGATTTTGACTCAGATCTGGAAGAGGCAGAAACCCTATATTGTACAGATCATAAATCACAAAGTACAACGAATTAGAGGTTTTCCTTTGGACACAAGGTACATGGGGATCTAATATTCGACTTGTAAATGTTTCAGACCCAAAAACGTCTCCAAAATGGATTTATAGCGAAAGTTCTACAATGACGGGTTTTTGCTATATCAAGCCCTAGCATCGTAAGTGCAACAAGTGTCATACATGCCATATCATGCCTTCTTTCAGGCTAGCTCTGATACCATGTTAAATTTTCAGAATTTACTTCAATCTGATCTAGGATCTTAACTGAGAGAACAAAATGTACAGCAAATCTACAGCATATCAATCATGGACACAATAACGCAAGCACACAAGAGACACAGAGTTTACTTGGGGAAAACTATAAAGGTGAAAAACCCCAATAAATTCCTCAGAGATAGATAGAGCAATGATACAACCAGGATACAAGAGATAGTCTTCTCCTAGCAGCAGAGCCTCCTCCTCCACAAGTGCGCCACTCTCCAAAGTGTGAGTGAGATAATAGAATGTGTAAAATGAGAGAGACACACTCTCTATTTATACACTAACTTGACTTGACCTTTACTCAACTAGGTCAGCCTCAACTTAACCACTTAACATAATGCTGACTGGGCCGACCCCCACTAGGGTGGTCTAATAACCCTTTGACCCACATGGATAACCCCCAATAGGGTGGTCTAATAACCCTTTGAGCCACATGACTTATACAGGGCCGACCCCAACAAGGTGGTCTAATAACCCATCAAGTATAAGTTACGACACTTACAATATAAATGATGACACTTCCGTATAGAGGAATAATAACATCTCTATAGGAATACAATATACATATATGTGAAATACATTTCAAAGTTACATATACATCAACAATAAGAGAAGAAGTTTGGTGCACTAGATGTAAAGCAGAAGCACATTCCAAGGAACATTGTCCTATATTCAGAGATTACCTCGCTAGTGGAGCACCGAATCCATTGAATCAACCTCAAGGACCATGGTGTGAGATTTGTTGATGTATAGGAAATCTCCCAGAGGATTGTTACCTACTTCAAAAGTATGTACAGACACTAAAGAACCTATATTGCACATTTTGTAAATAAGTTGGCCATGATGATACCAATTGTAGAGTATATGACCTCACGATAGAAAGAAAACATGATGTCTATAGAGTCTAAGTGTTGGATACTTATTCTCTGGGTTGACCCAAGTTTGGGAAAGTTCTCTGTAGACCCAAAAAAATCCCCTTTCACTGGGCCTTTTGGAATCAACCTACGAATAGGATGACGTCTCACTCGAAATGAAGTATGGGGGGTTACAGAATCAGGTTTTTGTAACTGTGGTGATGCGGAGATGTGTTATGTGAACTTGCAATGCATTCCTTATTTAACATCTACTTAACATATCTTTACCAACATGTAAATACAAACTTCTTATTTATCAACAACCTACATACTTCGTTGAATCATTGTTTCTTTACTCTTATAACTATGCATTTATCATACTTAACATTACTACACAACATTCATCTACATGTATTCCGCTTACTTAACATATGATTCTCATTCACATACATATGAAAGACAATACATGAACATAACTTATCATGCACAGAAAACACATCATAAAATCATACACATAACACAAGGATTTACGTGGTTCACCCACCAGATGGGAGCTACGTCCATGAGAACTGTTCTTATATTACTTGGAAGGGGTAATAGTTCCAGTCTGCGCACTCAGTGGCAGACTCTTCTCTACAATAGATCTCTGCGCACTCAGCTGCAGAGTCTTTTTTCTCTTAGATCTCTCTCTCATACTAGATCTATCTCTCTTTCATTTCCCAACCCCTCCTTATAAAAAATTAACCCTTTATATAGATGTTCCTGAAGATCACATATTACAATAACTCTGGGCCAACCCCCATAGTACCCTTAAACCCAAAACAACATGATTCTCCTGTTGACCACGCTTTTCCTTAACTTCACTAGAGATCTGTTTTCCTTTTGCACCACTTCTTCTGACTATGACGCTTATTCTGACAGTCGTAGTTCTGACCGCATGGATCTGACTCTACAGTGGCACGTCCTTTGCACCATTCCACTTCTTTACTCTTTGTTCTTGTAGCTGACAATTCACCGCTTCATCCTTAACTGCTCCAAATACCTCTAGTCGTCCTTAGTACTTTGTATTTACTAAGGGGACAAGTCATTTCCTTCCAACTTCGCTTCGCTCCATACCCTCCTCCCAGGAATTGTGGAGTTGTTTCTCCCAAAACTTGGTCAATGTTAGGCCTCACCTAACTGTACCTTTGTCATAAAAACTTCCTGCACTTGGGATGCTTCCAATAGCCCCTTAACACTTACTTGTGTCTCATCCCTGCGCCACTCTCACTGGGATTATTCGACTGTGCATCACTTGGGATGTTCGTCCTCAGAGCGAATTTTCTGAAAATTTGCGCTCAATTTTGAAACTGCTTCCTTAGTTTCTTGCTCGTATTATTTAATCATTTTGAGCATCATCGCCGATATGGGTTCTTGCATCTGATCTTTCATAGTACTTTCTGTTGTGCAGAGTTCTTGCAATTTCTCCTCGATTTGCTTAGAAAGTGCTAGTGTGTCTTCTTGCATAGGCTGCACCTTCGACGAAGTTTCATCTTTCTTCACCCTTAGTGCCTTCAACTCCTTCTAAAGCTCTTTCATTTAGTTGAACTTGTGGATCCTTTTCCTTGGCAGAAAATACTTCATGGTCGTGTTCATAGAATAAGGATCCTTCTGCTTGTTCTGAACCTCATCCTGAATTTTCTTTATTTCGGGATCCTCTTGCAGTATAGCCCAAACCTTGGTGACTTCTTCCAATAAGTCTTGATACCTCACAACTTATACGGATATGTTCTCGGTTGATGTCTTCAATTCTTCGGCTCTTGCTGCTCCTACTTCTAGCGGAGTGTCAGGTTGTTTCTGAGACTCTAGGTAAGAAATATTCTCCTTGTAGCCAATATCCATATCCTCCATATTCGCTTTGAGATTTTCCACAACAACACCAATCTTTATGATGGTCTCTTCCATCTCAGGCTCTTCTTCATAGTCTGGGATATTCGCGCAGACTACATTGACAACTTTGTTCATCTTTTTCAGTTTCTCTTGAGCATTTTCTAACTCATTTCTCTTCAATGCGCATTCATTCTTCAACTCCTTATAGCTATCTTCCAGCTTCAGATGCTAGTTATAAGAGATCAAATATCTATCTCTAATTTCTTCCACAACCATCAAATGAATATTATGCATTCCTTCGATAAGAAACATCCCAATGTTAATGTCTAGATGTGCAAGCTCCTTCGCACCTTCAGTAAGTTCATCCAATGGGAATATTACATTCATCGGCTCTATGTGGACTAGCTGGGGTCTCATCGTCAAAGAAGGCGCTTTGCTTTTCCTTTGGCTTGACTCACCTGTCCCGTCTTCAGAATTTGATTCTCTTACTAAGTCTTGCTAGACTTGTTCCACTCTTGCTACCAGACTCTTCAGTTCTTTGAGGCTCTATATCTTGCTCGCTTGGAATTTCTCTTGCTTGTTTTCCTTCAATGCGAGTGTCTCTTCAAGATTCTCATTGAATTGGGCTATGACATAATCATAATCATCATCATGCAACTGTACATCGAGGGAAGCCTTATTTTCCTTTTGTTTCTTTCTTTTGGATGCTTCCAGCACCGCTGTGTCAGAATTATTCCTCTTCTCTCCTGTTGGTAAGTCAACATTTTGTTGTTGTTCTTCTCCTTGATCTGGTTCTGGATCTGACGCACTTGTTGGCTCATATTCTTGGTCTTGGGTATTTATATTTGCGCTTTCCTTTGATGTAGTGATCAGCATGTCTAGCACATCAACCTTACACTCGGGATGCCAATATTCCATGATAAGATCAATTTTTTGTGCGTCCAATTGGTATATCCCTTCGAACCATTGTGGATTGTTCAACAGTTCTCTCAGCTGAATTTAAATGAAATGGAGGCCGGCTTTGAATCTCATCTTGCAACTATACGCAGTTGTTATCTCCTTAGGGATATGTGAAGTACGCTCGATAACTTCGCATAGTTGCTCATAATATGTAAACATTTGTATATTATTGAGTCTTTGCCTGTCCAACTTCAAGTTTTCCCACATGTTCGCAAACCTGGGTCCTCAACAATCTCCAATGAATACCAATATAATTTGCTGATACTTAGGCTCTTTCCAGCCTACAAACGCGATCAAAACTAATAACCAACTATAATGGAATTGATTTCCATTATCTTGTGTGTCTGTGACATCATCTAGGAAATCATTCAGTAGATAACTCGCCCAGTTATACTGGATTCCATCCTTGGCCTTCGCAGCTAAGGAAATTGTAGTGGCTGACACGTCGTTCAGTCTGCATTTTCTTATGACTTTCCCTGTGAGCATTTGAACTGTGAAATGTAAAATCAATACCATAGTAGGATCTAGCTACTATAGATACCTCACATTTGAAATATTTAACTTATAATGCAAGAAACAAGTGCATATACATTTATGGAAAAACAAATGATCAAAAACCAGGCATAAATGATGAAATATCAGCACAAATGATAAAAAAATCACGATACACAAATGATCAAATATTGGATTCTATTAATAGTCCAACCCAATAATGAGTTTGGATCATCCTTAGATAACAATAGGAAGAAATAGGTGTTGGCTCGGTTTTGCAACCAAGCTTAGTGCTATGGGCACCTGCTAACTAGTAGCAGCAGTTTCAATAGAAATAAAAACAATAAACTAAATAAACAATACTTTTCATGGATCTAAGCAAGAATCTAAGCAAATAATTTAAATATTTCAAAATCAAGAACAAGAAACATAATAAATAATTTTTTGTATTGAAAAGTGGGGGGCAAACAAGTGCTTGCGATATTACCTTCAATGGTGAAGGTTGATGTTGAGCAACTCCCAAGATGAGTAGCTCCAAACTCCAATAGGTCTCTTTCTCCAAGGTTGCTTCAATGGCTAAAAGTGCTCAGGGGAGATTTCAGCAGCATAAGGATGAGATAATGGAAGGATGGTAAAATGAGGAGCCCCTACCACCTTTTTATAGGTTTTGGTGGTGGGGAATACCATTTGTGGTTTTGTGGAAACCAAATGGTATTGACCAACATGGTTTAGGTACTTTTCCCTCCTTTTTCCTTTTTTTGAATAAAAATAATGTTTTAATTCCCTTTTTAATATTTTTGGGAATTTGGACCCTTTTTGAGGGTTTTTTATGATTTTCTTGGAAAAATAATCTTTTTTAATGGAAAAAGGGGTGTACTAAGGTCTTTTGGTGACCTTTTGTTGGTTTCAGAGGCTCAGATGGTGGAAAAGTGGACAAATGGGTCATGTGAGTAAGGGAATGAGCTAGTGAGCACTTTTTAGGTGTTAACAGATTGCCCCCTGATGTGTGAGGGCAGGAGCTCATCGTATGGCCGATAGACATCATAGTTCTTTGTCCTGTTTTCTGGGGTTTAGGGGAGAGAAGAGACCGGTTGGAGACTGGAGCCGCGGCCCTTGGAAGCTGCAAAAAAACAAAAAATATTACATGGCCTCAAAATGAATGAGGTATAATCTCTGATAAAGGACGAGGCGGGCATTCCCATGCTCGTATCAAGGCATATACAAAACAATTAGTCCCAAGAAGGGGGATCTAATACATGAAGAAATATACTGGTACATCATAATGGTCCAGAGGGGACATTATTGTGGGATATACTCATGATCATGGCTGATCTCAATAACTGATACAACGGAATAACTGTTGAACTGCTGAAACTGAAGGTGTCCAACATCTGTAGGGACTCAAAGACTGTGAGCCATCTCTAAGAAGTATTTGTATCTGTATACTCGAGGGAGTATAAAACTGGGGTACATCTGAATACTGTCGCCATACGCAACCCGGATATGTATAGAAAAAATGTAACTGGTTGTATCCATAGGTAGACTCTCAAATGTGGAGGAGTCAGGTAGTGTCCGGGGTCTTCGACTAATAACTGAACGGACCAATACCCTGTGCGAGTCTCAACGATGCGATCAAGGTGTTGAAGTCGAGCATGTGAGAAACAACCATTTGGAGAGGCACTGAGGATTCCTCTCGAAATGATTCGTAGGCACTCATCATAAATGGTAATGAGTCCAAGACACAGGGACCTCTAGGTCTATCCTCTGGAATAAATGTGGTTGTCGTCGACAGAGGGAGACCAGCAACTAACAAGGCAATGATGTTTCCTTGATAGGAGCACGAGGTGTAGAACTGAAGTGATGTAGTATTGCTGGTAGGACTGACATACTTGTGGGGATGGGAAATAACTGGGTCAAAAAATGGGTAGACTCAAACTTCCTTTGTTCAGAGCATGATGACATGGTTGACCTGGCAGCGTAGGGGACTGACTTGTAGGTGTGGGGATCATCTTTTAGGGACTGAAGGGTATGTACTTACTCTGGGGGGGGAGGACGAGCTGATAGGTGCCGTCGAGGAATTGTCAAGGTGACATACTGCAGAATACTCTGAACAAAGGCGACCAAAATGGGGAAGCTGCTATGTGAGTAGACGTGATGTGTTGTAGCGCCAAGAGGCACCATTGATTCCTTCTTCGTGGTTTTAATGAGCTCCAAGAAGGGATAAAAGTATGCTCTGAAATGGTACGGTCCTGTGGATTTTGTGAGCCCAGGACGGCGCATGCTCATGGTTGCTTTCATGTTTAGAGAGTCTGAAAACGGTAAGTGGACTCTATTGGTGTTTCTTTTTCGTAAGTTTAGTCTCCAAGGCCCGAAAAAGCATAAAATGATGCGGATGGAGAACTCTTCTAGCCGATGTGACTAGAGTATACCTTTTTCGTAATTAGTCTACAAGGTCCGGAAAAGGGGTAAACTTATACCAGGTAGACGCCCTTTCAGATACGTTTATCGAGCATGAAAGGAAGCAAGATTGCTCGGCAATCTTTTCATTGTTTTAGGAGTCAGAAAAGAGCTTAACAGAAACTCCCTAAGTGCCTTTTTCGTAAAATGGGTTGCTCGACCCGAAAAAGGGATAAAATTATACCGAACAAAAAATGGATTGATGAGGGCGAGAAAAGGTTTCAAGCACCGTTATCTGTGCGGAAAACTGGATCCGGTGACATAAGGATTGTCGAAAAAGGAGAACGGCCGATGTGGCACGCTAACCGAGGTGACGAGGGGGGCGTGGAAAAGATGCCCGAAAAATATAAAGGTGAGAGCGAGAAATGATCTCTAGCATCATCACGAGCGCGGAAAACTGAATCCGGCGATATAAGGCAAGTCGAAAATGGAGAACGGCCGATGTGGCATGCTAACCGAGGTGACGAGGGGGGCGTGGAAAAGATGCCCGAAAAATATAAAGGTGAGAGCGAGAAATGATCTCTAGCATCATCACGAGCGCGGAAAATTGAATCCGGCGATATAAGGCACATCGAAAATGGAGAACAGCCGATGTGGCATGCAAACCGAGGTGACGAGGGGGCGTGGAAAAGATGCCCAGAAAATCTAAAGGTGAGAGCGAGAAATGATCTCAAGCATCATCACGGGCACGGAAATATGAATCCGGCAGTGCAAATGGTGCGAAAAACGGAGGTCATAAGGACTCCGAAATGGTTAAAGGAAAGAACTAGGTTAAAAAATGGCTACAAATAAAGGTGATCCCACCAAGCGAAGGATGCAGTGGTGGGGAGAAATGATGACCCGTGGGGGAAAAATACTAGGTGTATCAAATCAACTGAAATATACAAGTGACACATGACCTCAAAAATGGTTGAGATCACGAATATGAAAAAGTGAGCAGGGTTAATGACCTGCCCCCATGCTATGTGCATGGGGTTTGTGATGGTGGATCACATATGTGTTGGTTTGAACGATGGGCTCATTGAGGTGTTGAGATAGAGATGATGGGGAAGGTTGAAAATGATTGATCATGCCCCCTATCCCGGGGTCGAGGTAATCTATTATGCCCCCTAACTCAGAGGTGTCAATGTGGTGCAGATGTTGTCTCATAGAAAGATCAATAGGGCATTGAGCAACTGCTGGCGGGGTGTTATACCATGAGGCTGTGGGTCGTGGTGGCATACTGAAGTGATGATATGATGATGGGGGATTCCCTTTGTGGGGTGGATGCCCCCAGTATCTCCGACGAGGATCACGGTGATGATGAGTAGGCAAGGTTTTGGGCATGCCCCCATGTTGTGGACATGTGGTTTCCTGGTTGATTTGAAAGGGTTCAACCTGTGTGTCAAAGGGATCAATGGAAGGGGCCGACCGGACAGAGGGGTATCCAGTGGAGATCATATAAATGGCGGGGTCAAGGCCAGGCATTTCGGTATCTGACCAAGTAAAGACATCAGTGAATTCTTGGAACAGTTGTTGGTATTCTCCGATCTCATGCTCACTGTGGGAGGTTCCTAATGTGATGGTATGAAGGGCACCAAGTGGGTCAGAGATGTCAATGTGGATGACGGGAGAAATATCGGCCATGGGATCCGTTAACCAATCGATTTTAGTAGGAAGGAAATCCTTGGACTCAACCGCGGATTGGGTAGCGGTGGTGGATGAAGTCTCTTCTAGGAGGAAGTATGGACGATGGTGCATGTCTTCCCCGGGATAATCAAAGGTAGTAGGAGTCTCGAGAACCTCTTCATCATTGCGGGACCTTTGAGTGGTCAAATCGAGTGATGAGGTAGTGGTAGTCGAAGAGATCATATAGATGGTGTTAATCTCTCCGGATGAGGATGATGCGGGAGGGTAGATCTCCTCGATAGTAGAGGGTGCCGTCTCTAGGTCCAAATTGTTCATCTCGTAGAGAGCTGCTCTGTAGTCTGGGATGTCAGGACAGTTATGCGAGTAGTGGCCATAAATACCGCATATCGCACATGGGTGGTTGGTACGCAGTGATTTATCATGAGGCATAGGGTTTGGATCTAGTTTGACCACCGGGATGTTGGGGTCGTCGTCCAACATTTGCATGTGTTCCTGCAATGCAGGTAACTGTGGGCACTGATGGGTTGGATGGCCTAACTCATCACACAGCGAGCATTTTGGAGGAGCACGAAATATGGGGGGAGGTTTAACTGCCTTGGGTGGGGGAACCGCAGTGTATGGTTGTGGGCCTCTGCCCCCAGTGGGCCTGACGAATGGAGGGGGATTCGTCGACGACGAAGGAGTCGTGATACCGGGAGGTGGTTGGGTAGAAGTAACAATGGGTTGCACCGGTTGTAGGATGACATTTGGTGTCGGTGGAGGAATGGGAGGCGTAATATACCACACGGGTAATCCTAATGTTAACCCGGGGAGACTAAGGGTAGCCATAAACGGGGCGCTTACTACACCCGAAGGAGGAAATAGAAAGGGGATTGTGTGGATAGGTGTAACACCGATGTGACTAGGGACCAATGGTGGTTTGGGTAACAAGGAGGGTTGATTACCGGGTGTTTGTGAAAGAGTGCAGAGGTTAGCGACCTGGGTCTCCGGTGACGGTGGTGGAATGGCCTGGAATGTAGAGGTTATCGACGCCTCGGAGTAAAGTCTGGGTCCTACTGAGGAAATGAATGAGGTAGTTGCACCACAAACAGGTTGTTCAACCATGGTGAGACCATTTTCAGGTGTGGTAGGGGCCTTGGGATCGTAATAGGTGAGCTGGTCGACCTTGACCACGCGTCCCTCATGGGGGAACATCATGGTACGAAAAACAGATGAGGCAACCGCTTTCATGGCGTACATGTAGTTGCGACCAAGTAAAAGGTTATAGTCTAGTGGGGCATTGATGACCTCAATGTCAATGAGCACGCTTTTACCCGCCAGCTGGATAGGGACATTGGCTAACAGACCTAGGGGTTGAGCCGAACGGCCGTCATAAGCTCGTAATGCAGTGGTGGACTGCTGGAGAGTAGGGGATCCCAACTTCTGCCAAACAAATGTGGACATGACGCATGTGGAGGCCCCTTCATCGATAATGCACTGATGGATGACAAGATTCCGAACAGAAACGGAAACTTGGAATGCTAAAGAGGAAGGTAGGCGGGGTTCAGACTGGTTTGAATCGAATGCGATCAACTGTGAATCATTGGGGTCAATGGCGCCAATGGCAGAGAGCAAAGTTTTGCGCTGCGAAGGACAGTTTTGCAAAACTTCTAAAGCAGACATGGCTGCAGGAGACTGGGCTAAGTCGTCTAGGATGTTGTAATTCGACGCAGCGCGAGCATTGGGATTACTGTTGATGCGACAAAGTGGGAAGCGAGGTGCTTTGGAAGCGCCATCAAGTGAAGCCGGAGGTATACGTAACGTTTGATCTGTGGGATTAACGTTAGTGTTCTTGTCGGCGGGAGGGGCTTCAGAGGTGGAGCCATATTGGTTCCAACGAGTTTGGAGGTTAGCATCGGCAGTCGACATCATCAACAAATGGTGAGTACCTGAATCGAACATGGGTTGATCAAGGGCTGCATAAGTGATCTGCTGTGGTGGCACGTTTCCCTGAGGGGGGGCTAACGGCTGAGTGTTCACACTACACCCTGGTTTGGAAAGGGGTTTTGCAGCACCAAAGGTTGATGTTGAGGTGGTGGAGGGTTGGGTGGTGGCTGAGGAACCGCTTGCCCTTGACGATGGGCATCGTTGGTCCAGAGTTGCCGAGCTCGCTCCAAATGTGGGAAAGAATGCGTGTAATGACCATAGACCCCGCAAATAGAACAAGGGTGGTTTGTTCTGAGGTTATTATTTCTAGGCTGCTTAGGATTCCGATCCGGATTGCGGTTGGGAGGAGCAGCATTGTTATTTTGTGGAGGATTGGGAGGTGGAGGACCTTGCTGATGTTGTTGGTTATTACCATGGTTATGACCTCTACCACGGTTCTGTTGCGCACCTTGGTTGCGCTGGTTGTTTTGGTATTGGGGCTGATGTTGTTGTGCGTACACGTGCCCTTGAGCATTGGGGGGATTTTGGGGAGCCGCAGGTGCGGGAGCAGGTTGCGGTAGATAGTATGCAGGTGGAGGTGGAGGTGGTCCAGTTGCCTGTTGGGGTTGTTGGTACCCCTGAGCTGGTGGAGGTGTGAGGTTAGCTGGTGCAACCGGTTGTGGGTAATGCATGGGATGTTGTGGGAACTGCATGGGGGTCTGTACCGTAGGTTGAGCATAGTATGTAGGAGGTACATATGCTGATGGCGCTTGGCCATAACAATGTTGTGGACAAGAGGGTCCATGAACGTGATGGATCTGGTTTGTTGGAGCATAGGAAGTCGTCGCTCCGGAACTAGATGTAGCCCTAGAAAGGTCTGGGGCGGGCATGGTGCTCACCATACTGAAAGGTTTTGCTTGCGGTGTAATTTGGCCAATAATTCCATCAGCGGCATGTGATGCCCCCGGTGTGTCACCGCGTGCAGAGTCACCTCGTGGGGCGTCCGGTATGATCGTGTATAAGTAACCCGATTGGGCGTAGATGAGATCAAACTGTTGGGCCTTGAGGATGGCCTCTTCCTCAGACTGGGGTCTTTCAGATGCTACATCCTTCGCAATGAGAGGAAGGAGGGATTTAAGGAACCAGTCTAAAAAGATTCGGTCGTCTAATTTGATCTTGCATAGGCTTCGGCGCCGACGCCAATCATGGATATGGTCAGTGATATGCGTGGCCGTGTTCTGTTTGCAAGACAGTAGGATCTCGACGCCCGCATCGTAACGGACAGGTAACTGGAAGAATTGTAGGAAAGTCGAGGCAAGGGAGGTAAATGTGGCATGCGTCCCATGGGGCTGCTCGATATACCATTTGGCTGCGGAGCCAGTGAAGGTGCGTTGTAAAATCCGTAGGCGGATTGAGTCATCCACTATGGAGTTGGAGGAACACCATAAATGGAAGGACATGATGTGATTTTGGGGGTCTTCTCCAGCCTTTCCCTCAAACTTAGGGATGTCAGAGGGAAGCTTAGTGGGCATATGGGGCCAAGCAGGATCATGTCTGATGGGGTCATTTGTGAGCCTAGCTAAATCTGGCAGGTTCAGACTTGCCATGTATGGTAGACTAGCAGATGTGGTGACCGGAACCGGGACCTGCCTAGCCATTGTGGTATGGTGTAGGGGTCCAGTAGCGCCTATAGGTATGCTAGGTATGGAGGGTATGTGCCCTCCAATAGGTGTGGCCTGATATGGGTTAGCGCTCCCAAGTGCAACATGGGTTATACTTGGGTTAGGAATCGCACTAGGGATTCCTGGTATAGCACTCCCAAGTGCAACATGGGTTACACTTGGGTTAGGAATCGCACTAGGGATTCCTGGGATAGGGTTTGTGGAAACCGAAGGGGGTATGACCCCGATGTTGGGCATGCCCATGACAGGTGGTGGCCCTGTGCTAGGCATTCCTGAATGTGGAGTGTTACCCATATTGGGCATACCCAAGGGGGTGGTTGTTGCCGTGGATGGTACTACCGCAGAAGGGTCTGCGGATGTCTGACCTATGGTAGATGTAAATAGTGGATCAAATGGTGTTCCAGACATAATTGTGGTTGGTGGTAACTCGGTGGGGTTTTCGGATTCTACCTCCAAATCAAAGGTGAAGTGGGGTATGTCAGAATCGGATGACCGTCTAATTGATTGACGATGTGTCGAATCAAGGGATGATGCTCTGCGTCCGTGACGTGGAGAGCCAAGTGGACTAAACTCTGGGAGTTCACCCTGTAGACGACGAGAACGTCTAGAATTCTCAATGGTGAGAATAAATGTAATATATATATAAAAAAAAAAAAAAATTGTTTAAGTATCAGGTGGTGATATATGTAAAAAGACTCAAAAACCCTAATGCAACCAAGGGTGCAAGTAGGGGAGTGAAAAAAAAAGAAGGCTCATAGGCCAAAAAATCAATCCTCAAAAAATGCACTTATTCTAGCAGCTGTGCTACAATAAGTGGAGGAATGCAACAACTGGTCAGAATACCAACATGCAAGCGGCTCCTAGAAAAAATAGGTGTAACTAGACTCAAAAGGTGGTAAAGATCATGCAAACACCTAATCTAAAAGTATTGTGACTCAAACAGACGATATCCTCTGCAAGGTGATGAAATCCAAGTCAGACGATATGAATGTTGAGACAAGGGCTAGATATCCCCCTACCGGGAGGGACACCGGGTAATCAATCCTAAAAAGACAGGCTACTAGGATACTCCGTTCATGACGCGTCGAGAAAAGGTAAATCTGCCGTTTGGTCCTTTGATCGCAATATCCCAATACAAGGATATCCCGAGAACTGCGAATGGTAGCCCTTCGGTTACTGAATGGGTTTCGGTATCCCACTCAGGCTTCCGAAACCATCCTCGCGACTTCAACCCTCCTAAGGGAGAGGCCTTCCCACAAACCGGTTGTGACCGCGCCAAAAAGTACTAAGAGATTTTAGCTCCCTAATTGGACAACTTCTATGTCTCAGATGTATGAACTGAGGGGTGTTATTGGAACACCTATCCCCCCAATACTACATAGCTACAAGAATTCTTTTAGTGTTCCCCAAGTGGGGTTAAAAGTGTGTTCAAATTAAGGTACGTTTTAAGGCTTAGTTCAATTAAGTGATCGTGTGAGTGCACGTGAGGTGTTGTAAACTGAACTTGAAAAAATTAAATGTTTTTACAAGAAATTTTCAAAAAATAAAGGATTTTTCGAAAATAAAAAGCAAATATTTATGACTTTTTCACTAAAAAGGAATTTAAATGCTTTTCAAAAAATAACTCAAAAAATAAAGGATTTCTTGGATTTATGAAAGCAAATAATAGACTTCTTTTTAAAAGAAATAATGGATTTCTTTGTTTTGAGAAAAATTGCTAAGGGCAAGATTTTAAAGAAGTAAACAGGAAAAAATTTGAATCTAGATGAAAATGCAATAATGAGTCTTTCTTTCACTTTCTTGAAAATTTTTAAAAAGATTTCTAGATATGCACTTTAAATAGTAAAATTTTTTTCTATGGCTGTAAAATATGAAGAATCAATACTGTAAAAAATGAGCCAAAATGGGTGAACTGAAGTGATAAATAACACTAAAATACAATATTAGATAAATTTCTATGGAAAATTTCTTAAATCTAATAGCATATTTGGATTCCTTGATCGAAAACACCCAATTTGAAAAAAAAAATCGTTTCAAATGGAGTTCGGGAGAGGGAGATATGGTCGTTTGAAAATTGAGCTGCGCGGCCAAAAAATGACATGGACCGCGCGGGTTTTGGACCAAAAGTCGCGATGGACCGCGCAGGTTTTGGGCCAAAAGTCGCGATGGACCTCGCGGGTTTCTGTCGCACAGTCGCGATGGACCGCGCGGGTTTCTGGCAAAAAGCCGCGATGGGCCGCGCGGAAAAACGCATAAAAGTCGCGATGGACCGCGCGACTGTCTGGAAAAAAGCCGCGATGGGCCGCGCGGAAAAACGCAGAAAAGTCGCGATGGACCGCGTGACTGTCTGGCAAAAAACCGCGAGGCGGAAGCCGTGCACGGAAACCGAGAAACGAACCCGAAAATTGAAAATTTCGGGCTGTTTATGGGGCCAAAACTCAGAGCAGCAATGGATCTGCTGTCTAAGATGGCAGATCTATGGATCTAAAGGTTAAAAACTCATAAAAAACTAAGATTAAAGGCAAAACTAGAGATCTATAGTTCAAACCAAAGCGGAGTCGCCAAAAACTGTTGGCTCGGTTTTGCAACCAAGCTTAGTTCTATGGGCACCTGCTAACTAGTAGCAGCAGTTTCAATAGAAATAAAAACAATAAACTAAATAAACAATACTTTTCATGGATCTAAGCAAGAATCTAAGCAAATAATTTAAATATTTCAAAATCAAGAACAAGAAACATAATAAATAATTTTTTGTATTGAAAAGTGGGGGGCAAACAAGTGCTTGCGATATTACCTTCAATGGTGAAGGTTGATGTTGAGCAACTCCCAAGATGAGTAGCTCCAAACTCCAATAGGTCTCTTTCTCCAAGGTTGCTTCAATGGCTAAAAGTGCTCAGGGGAGATTTCAACAGCATAAGGATGAGATAATGGAAGGATGGTAAAATGAGGAGCCCCTACCACCTTTTTATAGGTTTTGGTGGTGGGGAATACCATTTGTGGTTTTGTGGAAACCAAATGGTATTGACCAACATGGTTTAGGTACTTTTCCCTCCTTTTTCCTTTTTTTGAATAAAAATAATGTTTTAATTCCCTTTTTAATATTTTTGGGAATTTGGACCCTTTTTGAGGGTTTTTTATGATTTTCTTGGAAAAATAATCTTTTTTAATGGAAAAAGGGGTGTACTAAGGTCTTTTGGTGACCTTTTGTTGGTTTCAGAGGCTCAGATGGTGGAAAAGTGGACAAATGGGTCATGTGAGTAAGGGAATGAGCTAGTGAGCACTTTTTAGGTGTTAACAATAGGTGTTACAGCATAATTTTCCACCTTGTGAGCATCGACATTCTTTGGCCTTTAGGATCCATTTCACTGACTCAGATTCACTTTATGTCCTCCAGAAACACATTTTTCCCTATTTTTCTTTCTGTACGCTTGTTGTCCCATTATAGCCAGCATACATGCAAGCTATTCCACTATAGCCCGCGGGTACCAAGTAAAATGGTAAAAATCATTAGAAAATTACTTTTTACTCCCAAAAAGCGGTCATAGGGTGACCTTTGGCCCTCCATATACCCCGAAACGCCTCGATGTGTCATTTCACTTACCTTTGGAAGGCTATGTATTAAGCTCTTATGGCATATGGAAGGGAGGAGAAAGAGAGAGCAATATAACTCAAGTGGATTTTTGCCATGACTTGAGTCTACACTCATTGATCCTTGTTGTTGTGAACTCCTTATGTTCACCTGCCAAACTACTTTCATAGTTTGAGTTTGCCATTACATGGAGGATTGAAGTGGTGGAGGCACAAGTGGAGAGACCCAGTTCTTGGTTCAGATTGGTTGTTGGCAAGAGGTTGTATATTGTACTTCTTGTTATTCATTAATGGAAATACTCATTTTCTCGTCCAATTGATGTTGTGAATATTGTTAAATTACATTGGGTTATATTCGCTTATTATATCATGGATCATGCTGTTGATTATGCTAATGTCTTTCAAATATTATATGCACTTGCTTGTGCTTGTTGTTGAGACTAATCTACAGGTTCAAGTGTAGAGGTTGAAAGCTCAACGGGGATGTACTTTGAACATCCGGTTGAAGGTTGGTCTTTTCTCCATTATCTTAGAATTGTCATTTATATAGCATTGCATTGGGAATTAAGTCATTTTCTGGTAGTTAGCTGTCTGTTGTGGTCTGCCCCAATTCATAGGAATTTTTCTCCGTAACAGAAATGGCGACTCCGTTTGGGAGAACATCCATTTTAGGGGATTTTTAGTCATTTGTCCTTATTTAGAGTTGTTGTGTGTCGAGCTTCTGTGTCATTGATTGGATGTTGGTATATACTATAGAAAACAAGCTTTTTTTGGGTGATTGGACTCTCTGTTTGCTCATTTACCTTTCCTTGTACGCGGGTCAACTTAGTTTTTCCCATGTCTACACGCCTCTGTCTAAACTGTAGCCCATGTCTACCTGCAGTTTTCCTTTCGTCAGTAGAGTACAACTCTGGGTTTGATTGATTTATGGCCTTGGATTGTTGTTGGGTTGGTTTTGAGTGTTCCTGAGTCTTAATTGGCCTGATTCCTGACTGTTCCATGCCCTGTTTGTGATCAGAAACTCCTTTTTCTCTTTTTTTTTAGCCTTGTTAATTTTTTCACCATTTTTTTTCTAGCTCATTACATTGGTCGAGTCTCACTGTTTGGGTTTTGTTGGGTTGTCTTAGTGATCTGCTCTACATTTCTTTAACCAAATAGGTAGATTTGGCTTGCATTTTTTTATTTCATTATATTGAAAAAATACAAAAACATAGTTTTGCATTTTCCTTTCCATTATAAGAGAAAACACAAAAATATTTGCTTTTCGTATTGCATTTTGCATCTGAGTGCTTGTGCTTTCATCTAGGATCTGCTTGTGCATTGGAATTTTAAAAGAATTGCATTTTATTTCGAACCGTTGGATTGATTGTCATTTTAGTGGCATTGTTTTTATTGATTAGATGAGTCTAGAGTTTGTTGATTGTGCATAATATTGAGTCCTATACATCATCAGTTTCACGACCATATCCTTTCAGTAATTACAGCCATTTAAAATCAATGCTTAATCTTAAAAATGATTAGAATGATTTTTCTTTTATAGGGTAAACCAACTAGAATAGGTTTAGAGTCTTGGAATAGATCATTGTGAGTTAACAATACAAGACTACTACACAAAACATTATGTGTCTGACCAAGGAGTGTCGAGTTCCATTATATACATCAGTGTTCTCATGAAGCTCTACTCAGACCAGATTTAAGCACAAGGTCACGGGAGGTTGGTTGCGGAGATAGCTCTCCAATACTGGTTGAACATGGGAGATATTTCCAGGATTTGTTCGTGTATGGGGCCTCTTGAGGGATCTGTACCTCTTGAGTTTTGGGATTTTCTACCCTACCCATACGATGGATCCTACCTGCGACTGTCTGCCTGAGCATTGGTTATATTTTGGTGACCTTAGTTTCCTTACCTGGGTATTGCCTAGGGAATTTGTAGTGGTTATACTGTGGTTTTCCTGAGTCGGATAGGGGTTGGACAACATAGTTTCCTGTTGTATAGGGATTTGACCCTGTGCACGCAGTGAAGTCTGGGAACCACTTTAACTGATTCTGTTACCTTTAGTTATAGTTTGGGAGTCTCAAACCTCTCCTAGGTGAGACGTACCAGCTGTAGTGTCGGGAGGTTCTTTGAGCCAGTCCTGTTTGTGTGCATTTGGTTGTAGTTTCTTTAGGTGTGTGCTCTTTGATCGTTAGTTTGGCTGTTAGGGGACGCTTTGATTTATTGACCTTTCGGAGATATCGTGGCGCGAGGTCCAACTCTTCGTCGGTCTCGTCGGTTGGCTGGTTTACCGGATGCCGAAGTTACACATCGTTTTCATAGGGGATGCCGGAAGGCTCTCTACAATTCTTATGATCCTTTTGAAGGGCTTCGCGCTGACATTATCACTGTTTTTGGCATGGGATAAATCCGTATGACTCCGTCGGGTAGATTCGAAGACGTTTCTGCTCCTCCCACTCCTAGAGAGGCATGGGGGGGGGGGCGATCCACTCATACTAGAGACTCAACCTCATTTGTCTGGATCTACTCCACTCGAGGACAACCCATTCGATCCTTCGAATTCACAGAATTTCCTATATGGGATGCCGAATTTGCATGTTAACACAGGTCCTACAACCACTACGAATGCTACCCTGTTCTCTCATGGTATGCCTAGTTACAATACAGTTGATCCATCCACTATGTCTGGTAGTCATGCTAACACTAGCCATGGTGTTGGAAACACTTTACCCACTGGGGGAAATACCCTCACTGGGGGCACCACATTTTCTACTCACACACATAATATGGGGACTAACCGCATCCCTTCAAACATTGCAAATTTTGGAGGAAGGCCGCCTCCTAGGACTACCCCTCCTGGTGGGAATACTATTCGCAATAGGACTCACAATCCACAGTACAATACACATGCCCATACACATCAACCCAAAACCACATTCACTAATGTTAACAATCCTCCTAATACCAGGAGTGAATACATACCGTATACTTTTACGACTGCTCCTGCTACTAGTAATGCTAATGTAGGGGGTGGAAATATCCCTTATACTTATGGTCACACCACGACTGCTCCTGCTACTAGTAATGCTTATGTAGGGGGTGGGAACATACCTAACAATTATGGTCATTACAACACGGCTCCCGCTAGGAGTAAAACGTATATGCCCCAAAAATATGGTGGTAACCCTTACTATAATACAGTCAGTGCTCATAATGCACATATACCTGCTTACTCTCACACGGGTCAGGTTGGAGGAGGTTATCAGCCTTATGGCCATGGTCATGGTTATGGTCCATCTTATCCTTCAGGTCCATATAATCAACCTTTTATGGGAGCTTATAATCAAGCTTCACAGCCGCAGCTTCCGTTCCTTGCTCGATTGAATCTTCTGGATCTTTCGAAGCTCGCGAATGATCGGGTGTGTCACAATCCTAATTGGCCTCCAATCCCTACCAAGCTCCCTTCGGACATTCCCAAGTTTGAGGGGAAGGGTGGTGAGGATCCGGGTGATCACGTCACGACTTTTCACCTTTGGTGCTCATCAAACTCGTTAAATCATAATTCCATTCGTTTGAGACTATTTCAACACACCCTCACGGGGGTAGCCACGAAGTGGTATGTCGAGTTTCCTGGGGGCACGTACAGGTGTTTCAATGAGATAGCCTTGGTTTTCCTAGATCATTTCTAGCTGCCAGTTTGCTACGATACTGGCACTGAACTCTTGTCTACCATCCTCCAGAATAAGGCCACATACATATTTGACCATGTTCAAGAGTGGCGTCGACGAAAGAGGCTAGTGAAAGCCAACATTCCTCCAGAGTTTCTATTGGAGTGGTTTCTCAAGTCTTTGCTTCCATACATTTCTAAGGATGTTTCGATGTCCTTCATTACGACTGAGGAACAAGCTATACTAAAAGTCTAGCAGCTAGATTTACTCTATTCTAAATCTGGCATTCTATATGACATTATTCCTGACGCACCGCAATCACGACATGAGCCCAAGCCAGTTCCTGGATCACATGCTGATGGAATTGTTGGATCCGCAAGTACTCGACCTGTAGATTCGGTTGCTAATCAAATGCAAAATTTGTCACTTAACCAATCTACTCCCAGACGGGTTCACACCTTTTCCACTTCCACCCCATCGTCTGATGTACATGCTATGCAATCGGAGAACCCATCGGGTAACTAGCAGCCTGGTGGTAAGAAGAAGGGGAGAAATAATCATAAGGGTGGAAATAATGGGAACAATGGTAGTAATCATAATACTCCTCGGAAAGAGAACACCAACCCTCCTCGGGACGGCGGAAATGCTGGTGGGGACCGTAAACCTAGGCGTAATGTGAAATTCCCTTGCAAGCTTTGTGGGGAAGATCATCTTTCTCACTTGTGTCCTTGGATTGAAGAAGCGTCGAAGCATCTTGCATAGTTCCCATATGTGTTGAAAGATCCCCTTCCACATCATCAGAATATGGCTTCGAATGCTCCCCCTACTGGTTAAGGGACCCATGAAACTTCCACGTCTGCTCCCCATGCAAGTGGCTTTGGATGCGTGAATATGGTTAAGTCAGAGGTTAGTGTTTCTACTTGCCAACTTGATTATGATGCACCACAATCGAATATGGGGAATGAGCCTCCTCCTCCTCCTGATACCTCTTTGCATATCGAGAAGCCCACTACTATGCTACAGATACCGAAAGGTGTTCTCAAGCGCTCTATGCATAATCCCAATGCTCGAGCTGCCCATAACTAATCTATTGTAGAAGATTTGGGTCAAACTCTGTGTGCCATGTCGGCTCTTGAGGTTTTACAAGCCCATCCTTCTCAAAGGCATGCCCTTTTGTGTGCTTTAGGAGTTCAGGATGGGGGAAGTCCTAACATTATCAAGTTTGACACTACTGACTTTCAACCTCGCTTACCTTATCATGTGGCTTTTCAAGTCCATGTGGAGTGCCTGCAGAATATCGTGAAAAGAATGGTGGTTGACGAAGGTGCTTCTACGTCAATAATGTCTTTATCTTGTTGGAAATATCTTGGTTCTTTTCCCTTATCCAAGTCTATGACCATGCTCATTGCATTCGACAATCGGTCATTTAAGCCGCATGGTATCCTCCCTTCCCTTGTTGTCCGCTTGGGTGGGAAACCCGTGCCTATTGAAGTCGAGGTGGTTGATGTGCCCATCGACTACAACATTCTCCTAGATAGGAATTGGATTTACACTATGAGAGCAGTCGTGTCCTCTGTATTCAAAATTATTTGCTTTCCACACGAAGGCAAGATTGTGATGATCGACCAACTAGATTTCGTTAGTCCCTATTCCACAACATCCACGGGATCTGTTGTCCCCCAAGTCAAATATTCTCAATCGACAACTAGGAACATTGGTGTAGGATTGTACCCCTCATTGATGGGATATTTTGATTTCCCTACACCAATTGTGTTTATTGGAACCATTTCCGATAATGCACCTCCTCCATTGAATAATGTACCATTCCAGACTTCATATTTTAATGATCCATGGACTTTACCATCCACGAGTTCCACGCCTGGAGACATTGTGCATGTTGGAATGGCTATGCCACTGTCTGCTGCTGAGCTTGCATATCGAGATATTCAACAAGACACTGCAGAGCCAGATCTTTCCTCTTCACGGAAAGAGGAGGAAGATCCCATTATGTTATGCTTCCAGAATGGGCCGTCGAATCATCTTGTTCGCACAATTGTCTTGACGGTACTTTACCTTCGAATGAAGCTATTGTTGAGGCCATGTGTGGTAGTGAAAGACCTTGGGAAGACATGCATCATCACTCTCATTTTCTTCCTAACCTTGATCTTATTGAGAAAGAAGAGTTTAGGACGACTCTTTCCGAGATGGTTGGTCACTCTGTGGTTCCTTGGGATTCTCATGGGATTTACGCAAAGGGGAACATGGCTAATACTTCCCCTACCATACCGATCAACATTTCTCGTACCCCCAGAAAGGTTGAGAACATTTACATCAGTACTAATTGCTCTCCTGAGGAGGTTTGCATTTACACAGAATGGTTTAAGGAACTCCGGGAGGCTTTCGCCTGGTCATATGAGGAGATGCCAGGAATAGACCCCAACATTGTCAAACACGATATTACAACATATCCCAATGCTAAGACGGTTTGACAATGCCTTCGTGCTGTGAACCCTAGAAAGGCAGCCGCGAGTAAGGCAGAGGTGGAGAAACTGCTTAAGGCTGGTTTCATCTACCTAGTTCCCCTTACCGAATGGGTGTCAAATCCCGTTCCTATGGATCAGAAGCATGGAACTATTTGTGTATGCACTAATTTTTGAGACCTGAACCATGCATGTCTAAAAAACAACTTCCTCACTCCGTTCATAGATCATATCTTGGTTGCTTGTGTGGAAACCGAAGTTTTTTCGTTTATGGACAACTTTTCAAGATATAACTAGATACAGATAAAACTTGAGGACCAACATAAGACTGCTTTTATTTGTCCTTGGTGTACATTTGCATACCAGAAGAAGCCCTTCGGCCTTAAAAATGTCAGAGCTACTTTTCGGTGTGCTATGACCTACGCCTTTCATGACCTTAAACACATAGTGGAGGCATACTTGGATGATCTTGCTGGCCATTCTTGCAAGAGAGTGGACCACCCCAAGCACCTCCATTTAATTCTCGAAAGATGCATATGCTACAAGATTCGATTAAATACCAATAAGTGCATCTTTGTTGTGAAAACGGGTCTCCTTCTAGGTTTCATAGTTTTAAAAGAGGGTATCAGAGTTGATCCTCTTAAAGTTGAGGCAATACTTCGGTTTCCTCCTTCGTGAAATTTACTTCAACTTCAGAGCCTCCAAGGGAGAGCCACTTTTCTATGTCGCTTTGTAGTGAATTATGCTAATCTTACCAAAGGTTTCGCGTGGTTGTTGAAGAAAGACACATCGTTTATTTGGGATGAGCGAGCCCAACAGTCTTGCAATGCTCTTAAGAAATATTTGGTATCGGCACCTTTGCTTAGTCAACCCGACTTCACAAGAGATTTTATACTTTATGTGGCTGCGTCTCAAGAGACGATTGGCATGGTCTTAGTTTAGGTTGATGATGTGCTCGTGGAGCATGTAATCTATTACCTTAGTCGAAATCTAGTAGACGTTGAGATGAGATACACTCATGTGGAGAAGTTGGAACTTATGACTGTTCATGTAGTCCAACGTCTAAGGCATTACATCATGCTTAGGAAAACCACAGTCATAGCGCATATCAATCCATTTTAGTTCATGCTATCATGACATCTTGTAGGGGGGAAGTACAATAAATGGATTGTGATCCTTCAGGAGTTTGATCTTGATTTTGCTTCGGCAAAGTCGATGAAATCCTTGGTTTTTGCTAAGCTCATGTCCGACCTTCCGCAACTTGATGAGGATATTGTTCATGAAGATTCCTTTGTGGATGAACACTTATTTCTTATCTCGTCTATGGACCCTTGGTATGAGGATATCATTGTATATCTTCAAACTTTGAAGTTTCCTTCACACTATTCACGAGACGAACGACGACGTGTGAAACACCATGCTAAGGATTATACCATCATCGGTGACACTTTGTATTGTCAAGGGAAGGATTCTATCCTTCGTTGTTGTTTGACTCATGAAGAAGCGAAGCGTGTTATTAATGATTGCCATGATGGGGCATGTGGTGGTCACTTATCCGGGCTTGCAACAGCCCAATGCATTATGCGAGCTGGTTACTTTTCACCTTCGATCTTCAAGGATTGTATGAATGCCATAAAGAGATGTCAACCTTTCCAGGTGTTTTCTTGGAATGTACATTCGCATCTAGTGCCCCTTCATCCGGTCGTCACTGTCGGTCCCTTCATGAAGTGGGGGGTGGATTCATGGATTGCAAACCAGCTTCAGCAGGGGGGCATCACCATATCATTGTGGCCATGGACTACTTTTCCAAATGGGCTGAGGCCATGCCTGCCGTAAAATCCAATGGTGCTACAGCAGCCCATTTTGTATTCAATCAGATTATTACTCGGTTCGATATTCCGAAAGAGATTGTCACTAACCATGGTAGTCACTTTCAGAACAAGATGATGGCAGATTTTTCACTCAAGCTTGGGTTTCATCAATATCACTCCTCCTTGTACTACCCCCAAGAAAATGGTCAAGTTGAGGCAGTCAATAAGTCCTTAAAAACCATTCTTGAATGTACCATCCAACAGAGAAAGAACAACTGGAATATTATGTTATATCTTCCTTTGTGGGCATAACGAACCGCAATTAAGACTACCATTGGGTTCTCACTGTTTTAGCTAGTACACGGTGTGGAGTCTATTCTACCAATTGAATGCGAAATCCCTTCATTAAAACTAGCTATAGAGCTCCTCCCTGATACGTTGGATATTGAGCAATGTTTGATCCACCTTGAGCAGCTTGACGAACAGATTCGAGATGTCGTCGTGGCTATAGATGCCAATAAGCATCGTGTCAAGTTTCAGTATGATAGGTATGTCCATCCCCGGCAATATGCTGAAGGTGACTTGGTCCTCTTGTATGACCAAGCTAAAGAACCCCTGGGGGCAAGTAAGTTTAACCCCATGTGGCACAGTCCTTACATTGTGAGGCGTGTCCTTGAGAAAGGAGCCTACGAATTGGAAGATTATGAAGGGAACACCTTGAAGGATCCTAGAAATGGGCTATACCTCAAGCAGTATTAAGCTTGAGCTAGTACTTTTGTATACTATTGTATAGTTGCTTTTGTACATAGTTTAGCCTTCTTGTGGTTTTTTGGTCTGCTGATTCGCTTCCATTTAGTTGATACATGTCAACGAAATCTCCTGTGTTCTTGGGATTCGTGGATGGTGCTAGCCGTCATACGCAGCGACTCGCTTCTGCTGCGTGGGTTATTTATTCACCGGACCATCAGATTGTGTTTTTAGGAGGTGCCTATCTCGATCCTACATCCAACAATGTGGATGAGTACAATGCCATTATCGAGCTACTTCGTGATACCATTTCACATGGCATCCAGTTTTTAGAAGTCCGCCTGGATTCACAACTAGTTGTGTCTCAATTGAATGGTCAGTACCATGTGAGGGATCCTACTTTACTACGTAGGTTCTTGAGGGTAAGACTCTTGGAACGTCACTTTGTTTCCATTACATACATTCATGTATCGAGAAGTTTTAATCATGTATATGATGCATATGCTAACTATGTCCTAGATTGGAATTTGTCACACTCATAATGAAGCACACAAATAAACATACATCCATACATTTGTACATACACATATAGTAGAATTGGATAATCATAGTTTATATATATAAATAACATGTCCAAAATTGTATTGTCACAATACAAAACTGGAGACCGTAGCTCTCAAAAATTTACATATCGATACAAAAATATGGGACCCTCAGATGTCTAATCCCCACATGGAGGCCTATATTCCTCAGTAGGATGTGTCTGATAGTAATAATGTACTACATTGGCTATCCGCTGCAGTAGTTGCACCCAGGTGCTCGGTACTCCCACAACAAGGCGCTGCATATCCTCTGGCAGCCGCGCTACCTCGATCATGGGTACCCTGTTGGTCATGCGGGACAGGTTGATCCGCACGGTCTCTAATGTGCACTCTGCTGTAGCTCCGACTATCTCTCCACCCATGCCTTGTCGACGATGTCTCGGGAAACCCTCCGGTCTTTGCGGACCAATGTCTGCGAGCAAACAGTGAGATGTTAATATGTAATACTACCCCCAAAAATATTTTTTCATTTTCATATATAATAAAAAATCCTAAAAAATTTAATAAAAAGAGTAACATACCGATGTCTCTGTATGCGGCTCCTGTAGGAAGCGACGAGTCGCTATCACCACGGAAATCTATCCCTCCATAGGGGTAGTCGTCAATGGCTATGACCTGTCGGTCCCACCAAGGAAAGAACTCATCTGTATATGGTGATTCCTGTCGGCCACCACCCTATCTAGTTAGTACCTCGGCCCATCGGGTCAAGGCTGGGTCATGGAGACTATGAGGAGGGATTTCTACCCTCAGACTGAGCCCTGGCACCCTCGAAGAAAACATTGTATAGTATACTGTCGTATCGAAATTTTTTTGCCTCCCCACGCTTGCACTTGTAGAATTTTCTGCACTTTACTGTTTGCTGGTTTATGTCAACATTTCGTGGTTTTCATTCCCAGTCGGTTATGCATTAACTGGAAACTACTTAAGAAATTTTCAATAACAATTAAACACACAGTAAAATACACTAACAGGCTGAAAAACACATTTAAACATTCACACCATGAAAATGATAGACTCAGAAATTCTTCGCCAAAATCAAGCCCTGGAAAAACCCCCACGGGGAAAACCAGTTAGAGAGAGAGAGAGAGATTTTATTATCTTCAGCAAAATATCAGAACAGAAATACAGTGAAAAATCAACTTATCTCCACCAAAGATTTCATCTCAAAATCCTTGAAAACTGTGCCCAGCAAATGCCTCGAAAACTGTGCAAAAATTTACAACAGTCCGTACAGCTGTACGGCCCTTGATTTATGTGCCAAATTTTGCCTCGATTTATGTGAAACCTTTATCTCGATTTCTGTGTCAAACTGTGCCTCGCTTTCTATGCAACTCTACCCTCGATTTCTGTGCACAAACAGTTCCTCAAAATCTGTGCCCAAAAAATCCATACAGTACGGATCCGTATAGCTCGAAAACTGTGCAGCATTAAATGGTCGTACCTCTATCTCGAAATCTATGCCAGTAGTACCTGCAGTCCATACTGCTTGATTTTTGTGCAATAATAAATGAAGGTTGTCTCGATATTTGTGCCCACCAAAAATCTCTCAGCAAGCTTCCTCAAAAATCGTGCCCTTCTCTCTTCTCCAGCTCTCTCTTCACTTCAATAAAAAAAAGTGAGCTCAAATGCCTCCCTCAAGCCTTTTTGACTAAACCCTAGGGTTTTCTAATCCAACGGTGGAGATTAGATCTCATCCGATGGTTGAGATTTAATGAGAGTGAAAATACCTTTTATTTAAATCACCTAAATAAATTTCACTCACCCACTTAAGATTTATCAAAAAGTGACTTTAACTTTATAAAGTCTCATTAAGTGACATTTAATGTTGAGGGTCACCTTTTTCCCCCTTCTAAGTGACTTAGGAAAAAAGTCACTTTGGGAACAAATTCCTAGGTACAAAACTAACACTCCCTCTTACCGAGGAAGTTGTTCTGCACAACTCCCAACTTATCTCTGAAGAAGACAAACTTCCCCCTCCCCAAAGACTTCGTCAGGACATCTGCAACCTGCTCATCAGTGGATATATATTGTAGCTCAACTGCCCCTCTCTGAACATAGTCCCGAATGAAGTGGTACCTGATCTCAATGTGCTTCAACTTGTCATGGAATACCGGATTCTCAGAGCGCTGAATGCAACTCTGATTGTCGCAATAAATCACCGTAGGTCTCAGTTGCTGATCAAATAAATCTACTAATAACTTACGAAGCCACAGTGCTTCGCAAGTCGCCTGACTGGTTTCCATATACTCAACCTCAGCAGAACTCAATGCAACGAACTTATGTTTCCTGCTAAACCACAACACTGCTACCGAGCCCAAGCTGAAACAACAACCGGAAGTGCTCTTCCGGTCCCTCACACAACTTGCCCAGTCTGAATCTGAGAACCCAACCAAGCTGACTCCACCCGAACCCTTGTAGTCTAGACCATAATCCACTGACCCTGCTAGGTATCTCAAGATGTGCTTTGCGGCCGCCCAATGCACACTCCTAGGCTGCACCATGAATTGGCTAAGAGTGTTGACCGCAAAGCACAAGTCTGGCCTGGTGTTGACCAGATACATCAACGATCCGATGAGCTGACGATATAGTGTGGGATCCACCAACTCACCCTCTGAAGCATGAAGTTGCTTGAAGTTCGTGATCATAGGTGTAGACATAGGCCTCCAGTCCTCCATCCGATAACTCTTCAGAATCTTCGCTGCATACTTCCCCTGCCGTAGGAAAATATGTCCAGGCTCCTGCCAAACCTCCAGCCCCAAATAGTAATGCATCAGCCCAATATCAGTCATCTCATACGTAGCTGCAAGATCTCTCTTGCATTGTGCAATAAGACGCTCATCTCGAGTGATAAATAAGTCATCAACATATAACAGAAGAATGAGTGGATCTCCACCAACCACAATGTAGTATAGGTTGGGATCAGCCTCACTCTTCTGAAATCCCATCGAAGTCAAATATGCATCGATCCTAGAGTACCAAGCTCTAGGAGCTTGCTTCAGACCGTACAAGGCTTTCCTAAGCCTGCACACATGAGAATCTCTCCCATGTATCTCGAATCCCTGTGGCTGCTCCAAATACACCTCCTCCTGCAGAAGACCATTGAGAAATGCGGTCTTCACATCCATCTGGTGGATCTTCCAACCCATCTCTGCTGCTATAGATATCACTACCCTGATAGAGGAATACCGAGCAACGGGATCAAATGTCTCATCATAGTCAACTCCCTCAACCTGTGAGAACCCCCTAGCCACAAACCGAGCCTTGAATTTCTCCACACTGCCATCTGCAGCATGCTTGATCTTGTAAATCCACTTGGAAGTCACAACTGACTTCCCTTCAGGTCTCGGCACAATCTCCCAAGCATCATTCTTCATCATGGAATGGTACTCTTCCATCATAGCATCTCTCCATACCTGATACTGAGAAGCCTCCTCAAAGGTAGAAGGCGCAGAGTCACGAAGACTCGCAACAAGGGCCATCCCATATCTGTCTGGCTCAACAACTGTCCTAATCGCCTCCTGAGGTCTACCAAATGCTTCTACTTCCTTCAAGGTGTCCTGAAGCCACTTAGGCTTCTTCTTCATTGAAGGCTCCTCCCAAACTGGTGTATCCTAATCTGAGGAAGTGCCAGAAGCAGAAGGTCTAACACCCCGAGGACCTGTAGCTGATGAACTAGTCCCTGAGGACCCTGTAACCTGTGAGCCTGAAACTTGTGATCCTGAACCTGTGCCAGTCCCTGAACTTGTAATCTGAACCACTGATCCTGTAGAAGCTGTGCCTGTACCCTGTGATCCAGTCACCTGCGAACCTGAAACCTGTATCGAAGAAGCCTGTATCAACTGAGGTTTGGGAGCTGGTGGCTCCCCCTGCTCCATCTCTCTCGACTTCCTGAAGGCCCTCTCCTCATCAAACTTCACTTCCCGCCTAAGTACAACTCTCCTCTGGCCAGGAATGTAAAGTCGATATGCCTTCGAATTCTCATCGTAACCCACAAAGATACCTCTCTCTACAGTGGGCTCGAACTTCGTCCTCTTCTCAAAAGGGACATGAGAGTAAGTCAGAGAGCCAAATATCCAAAAATGGCTCACCTCAGGCTTCTTGCCTGAATACATCTCCTCTGGAGTCATCCTCCCCAAAGCACGGTGAGGACTCCTGTTATGCAGATACACTGCAGTGTTGCAAGCCTCTACCCATAGAAAGAATGGTAACCCCTGATCATGAAGCATGGCTCTCGCTGCTCCAATGATCAACCTGTTCTTTCTCTCTGTTACTCCATTCTGCTCAGGAGTGTAGGGAACTATCAACTGTCGCTGTATACCCTCATGCCTACAGAAATCATTGAACTCCTTGGAGGTATACTCACCCCCATTATCTGATCTCAACATCCTGATCTTCCTCCCCGTCTGCTTCTCCACAAGGGCTTTGAACCCTTGGAAGACACTCAATACAAGTGGGGACTTCTTGTTCCTCAAGAAGTAGATCCAGGTCTTCCTGGAGTAGTCATCAATGAAGCTAATATAGTACTCGTGACCAGTCAAAGATACTGAGGACATAGGACCGCAAATGTCAGAATGAATCAAGTCAAGCACTCCTGCTGCTCTCGTGTCACTACTAGGAAAAGCAGTCTTGGTGTACTTTCCCAAAGCACACCCTCTGCACACATCACTCTGCTCAGTGTCGAACTTCGGTAAACCTGTGACCATGCTCCTCAACAATCTCAGAGCGGGGTGATGTAAATGGGCCATCCTTCTGTGCCATAACTCACATAGCTCACTGCTGTTGCTGCTGTGTGCTAGAGCATGCTGCGGCTGAAACAATAACTTGTACATTCGTCCACATCTAACTCCAATATCCATGGGGGTAGATACACCTGTGGTCTTGGGAAACACCTACACTCTCCCATCTGAGAAACACACCCCAAGACCCCTGTCCTCAATAGTGGAAACTGAAACAAGGTTCTTTTTCATCCCATGGACGTACAACACATCCCTTAAGGTCATGGGACTCATGGACTCCCTCTCAAATGTAATGGTCCGCTGACCCACTGCTCTAACAATGGTGTTGTCACCAAGTACCACCTCCACCTCTCTAGTTGTCCGTGATAGCTCGGAGAACAACTCCCGAGTACCTGTCATGTGTCTCGAGGATCCGCTGTCAATGTACCACGTACCAGTGGTGGATGGACCTGTCTGATGCCCTGTCAACAATGAGTGCTCACTCTCCATATCCATGTCTGTGCTGGTGGCTAAGGAGACTCTCTCTCTCTCAATCTGTCCAGCATATAGGGAAAACTCCCTCTGAAACCTGTCACCAGACTCATCAACCTCTGCTGAGGCTATTGTCTGTTGTCCCTGTCCCTTCTTCTTCTTCTTGCTTGGACACTGTGATGCATAGTTCCCAAACGCCTGACAACAATAGCACTTGATTTTAATCAAGTCCTTCTTCTGTCCACCCTATGGTTGCTGCTGTTGCTTCCTCTTGGCCCCATTCTTCTTGGGACCCTTCTTCTTCTTACCCTTGGCTGTCAGTGCCACGTTCTCCTCATCTACCCCACCACCTGATGAACTACCCTGTACGAGACCCCTCCTAGTCTCCTCCTGCACAAAGTCATCCCACAGCCTCTCCCAAGATGGTAGGTTCTCTCTGCCCACTATGGCCTGCACAAATGCACTCTAGGACTTTGAAGCCCCATTCACTGCTATGCGAACTAGCTCAGTAGGAGATACCACTTCACCAACCGCTGCCAGTTCATCTCGAACTGCAGAAATCCTAGTGAGGTAAGCTGTGACTCCCTCTCCTCCATTCATCTTGATACTCTTGAGTTTCTCCTTGAGAACCATCTTTCTGTTCTCATTGGAACTCTCATACAAGCTGGTCAAGGCACTCCACATCTCATGTGCCCTGGTCTTTCCAGAAATGTGAGGGATTATGTGGTCTTTTACTGCATCAAGGATAATCCTCCTAGCCTTACAGTCCTTCTTGTTGAAGGCTGAAAGTGCTGTAGCATCTGTGCCATCTGGAATGGCAATGGGGTTGGCAGCAGTGTTTCTCACCACCTCCACCCATAGCTCATTCTCCTCCAATATCAGTAAAATTCTGGCCTTCCAAGGCACAAAATTTCCTGTCCCATTTAGCCTATCCTCAATTCTTAGACCTGTAGCCATTTCAACACCAACCCAACAGAATGCTGCCCACTAACAGAAGATCAAAAAAAAAACCAAAGTTTCTGAGATCTGAAAATTTCTGTGTGTTTGCAAACTATCACTGTTTTCTGCCCCCTTTGCTCTGATACCATGTAGAATTTTATGCACTTTATTGTTTGTTGGTTTATGTCAACATTACATGGTTTTCATTCCCAGTCGGTTATGCATTTACTGGAAACTACTTAAGAAATTTTCGGCAACAATTAAACACACAGTAAAATACACTAACAGGCTGAAAAACACATTTAAACATTCACACCATGAAAATGATATACTCATAAATTTTTGGCCAAAATCAAGCCCTGGAAAAACCCCCATGGGGAAAACCAGTTAGAGAGAGACAGAGAGATTTTATTATCTTCAGCAAAATATCGGAACAGAAATACTGTGAAAAATCAACTTATCTCCACCAAAGATTTCATCTCAAAATCCTTGAAAACTGTGCCCAGCAAATGCCTCGAAAACTGTGCAGAAATTTACAGTAGTCCATACAGCTGTACGGCCCTTGATTTCTGTGCCAAATTTTGCCTCGATTTTTGTGCAACCTTTATCTTGATTTCTCTGCCAAACTGTGCCTCGATTTCTGTGCAACTCTGCCCTCGATTTCTGTGCACAAACAGTGCCTCAAAATCTATGCCCAAAAAATCCGTACAGTACGGATCCGTACAGCTCAAAAATTGTGCAGCATTAAATGGCTGTACCTCTATCTCGAAATCTGTGCTAGCAGTACCTGCAGTCCGTACTCCTTGATTTCTGTGCAATAATAAATGAAGGGTGTCTCGATATTTGTGCCCACCAAAAATCTCTCAGCAAGCTTCCTCAAAAATCATGCCCTTCTCTCTTCTCCAGCTCTCTCTTCACTTCAATAAAAAAAAGTGAGCTCAAATGCCCCCCTCAAGCCTTTTTGACTAAACCCTAGGGTTTTCTAATCCAACGGTGGAGATTAGATCTCATCCGATGGTTGAGATTTAATGAGAGTGAAAATACCTTTTATTTAAATCACCTAAATAAATTTCACTCACCCACTTAAGATTTATCAAAAAGTGACTTTAACTTTATAAAGTCTCATTAAGTGACATTTAATGTTGAGGGTCACCTTTTTCCCCCTTCTAAGTGACTTAGGCAAAAAGTCACTTTGGGAAAAAATTCGTAGGTACAAAACTAACAGCACTCCGTTAACTGGGTCTTCATAGATCCCAGTAACGTTGTGCACCAGTCATATATCATGGGCCGCATGCACTGTGAGGCGTAGAACATCACCGGCCTTATAGCCTTGTGTAGAGCTGCCGAACCTGTAATCCTGACGAGAGTGGACACTATAATCTTCATGCTCAGACTGACTATGGCTCCAATGGGTAACTGACTCCCCACCTTCCAGTTGTTGGGAAGATAATATCGCTCTATGTAGTTGGGAATGGTGATCCCACCACCCACAGTACGAGATCGAAGACTTGCCACTTCCCCTCGATGGGACAATCTTGTAATGAAATATATGTCATCTACATCCAAGGAGAGTATTTGACCATCCAGGTTGAAATTTTGTGCGTCTACATCCCAGTAGTCTATCAAATGATGGAGCAATTGGTTTTGGGCCCTCAAACCTCCAATGCTCAAAAATTTGAAAAGACCACATGCTTGTAATGCTTGTTGTATAGGCAAATCGTGACGGACGGCCTCATCCACAAGGTCATGCTCCATTTCTCTCCATTCTAGAACCATCTTGGAGGAAGAAACACAAATTGTTTGTCCTTTTACATTTAAAAAACCAACTTCACGGCCATACCTGCGGGCTAATGAGAAAACAGAGGCGTCCACATGTAGTCAACGAATGCGTTGACCTTGGGTAGCAGGCCCTACCCGCGACCCGTATACTTATAGCCCACGTACAACGTCATGACCAAATAGGGCTTGGCCAATAAAAAAATTGGACCACTGAAAAATGAAATAAAAGCAACCAAATGCAACATAAGGATGAGATAGCTAACCTGCTCCAGACGGCTCGACGAACAGATGCCTGTAGCTCCCAGAATCAGCGACTAAAGTCTTAGGTGAAAACTAACCAAAAAATCCAAATTGGATAAAAAGTGAAAATGAATTGTAAATTGTAATTTTTTATTACTATTTATAGATTTGGAAACCCACTTTTCTATAGTTTTCGTCGTTTTAAGCTGTTTCGACTAATGTGTCATCTTGGAGTACTATTTTGAACATATTTTCTTCGACGAGAGTTGTGTTTTTGACCGGTTCGTGCCTACGAAAAGTATATTTCACACCTGGAATATAGGTTAGATGTCATTTTCACATGCATTATGCATTTGACCTTTTGACCGTTTTCATTAACCCTAGGTGTGACCCCGCCTCTTAATCGACACAGAGCTTTCACACTATTATAGAAGTGTCGTTATTTGGCGGTAGGGCCTATCCGACCATGAGTGCCCTAGTTAGAGCCCTTTTTTTCCTTTTGGCGCCCATGTTGTTGTCTCTCATTAGGATTGGGAGTACTTCGTAGTTACGCCATGACTTTGCGATAAAGACTCATACTCTACTTTGTCTTATGCTGGCCATATCCCATAAGGACTCCCCCCATTTATATCAAGTTGTGATTGCATTGCATCATCTTGCTTGCTACTTGAGCCTTGTGTCGACTCCCGCTTACTCAATTGTTATCCTGGTGCCTGAGCAATTTCCTTGTCGAGCCCTGCAGAGCTTCCATTTTCCCTTCACAATTTGATGACATTTTGACCCTGAGGGAACACCCCCTCGAGTGTCCACATCCTGCACATGCTTCCTTGCATTGAGCATAGGTATGTTCCACTGCTTGGGACTAGTCCGCTCGCTATTTGACACTCGTTCCCTCCATTGTTGTACTATAAGAAATTTTATTCTTTTTCAAGATTTCCAAATATGAAAAAGACCAAAAAAATCAAATATTCCAAAAATCTGGACAGGAGAATATCTACTTCTTTTTGTTGGCAGTTGTTGTGTCGCTGTTGAACAAAGCATTCATTCCACTCCATACATTATGAGTCGGGACTATAGTCAGACCTTAGGAGCTGTACTCGTTTCTCTGTTTACTATACCAATTGGTTAAGCTTCCAGTCATTATGGAGCCCCTTGTTGATGCCTCCTGCATCGCACAATGTTATGTTGATTCTATGTTGCCTGAGTCTATCCATCTGCTCATGCTCTTGTTCAAAGGAAGTCCTAAAACCAGAGTTGGCCACTCCTCAGATCTCTTGACTATTGCATGTCATCCATCCTTATTGAGTCAGTCCGTTTCATCTGAGTTCTTCCAAATATTTCAGCGTATGTGTTACCTCATGCTGGTTGATGGGGGGAGCCTTAATGCCTTCCTTCCAACGAGTTTCATTCCGTTGAATTCAACTCATTTATTCTGGAATTGAGACTTAGAGTCGGTTGAGTACCTTGAGGCTTGCAATAATTAGTGGTAGGTTCTCTCACCATCGACAATTTTGGGAATACATCAATGTCCCCTGATCGATGGATTCATTTTAGTGTTCGACTTCAACACATTTATTCACACTTTGATGATTTTACTCTGTGCTTTGATGCCCATTTTCATTATTGGTGGGTTATCTCGCATCTGTTAATGGTATACATCATTGACCGGTAATCAGACGATGTCACATCAGGTTCGACCTCAACACCTTTATTCACTTGATGGGACTTGCACCATAGATGATTTGAGTAGAAGACCTCAGACACTAGTAGCATTCAGTATGCTGCTCTTGATCATGACTGTACATCTGAGATATCATCTCTCAGACATCAGAAGTTTGTACCTCCAGTATTGCACCAGTTGTTTCCTTTTGAGCAGGAGACCATATCTTACTGTATGGATCATGGCTATGATCACCTATGACATGTATTCATTATGTACTGCCTATTCATGTCCATTGTATCAGATTGTTGTACTATACCGACATGTACTCAGAGATATTATTGTATTATGACGAGTGAGTTGTTCCTTCCAGTTGTGTCTCCATAACTCCACTTCTGAGATTTATAATGTATTTCGGTCATCATAGCACCATTCTTTGACCTCACACATTAGGGGGCATCTGTTACAGCATAATTTTCCACCGTGTGAGCATCAACATTCTTTGGCATTCAGGATCCATTTCACTTACTCAGATTCACTTTATGTCCTCCAGAAACACATTTTTCCCTATTTTTCTTCTTGTATGCTTGTTGTCCCATTATAGCCAGCGTTCACGTAGGTTGTTCGACTATAGCCCGTGGGTACCAAGTAAAATGGTAAAAATCATTAGAAAATTACTTTTTACTCCCAAAAAGCGGTCTTAGGGTGACCTTTGTCCCTCCATATGCCCTGAAACGCCTTGATATGTCTTTTCACTTACCTTTGGAAGGCTATATATTGAGCTCTTATGGCATATGGAAGGGAGGAGAAAGAGAGCGCAAGATAAATCTAGTGGATTTTTTTCGTGACTTGAGTCTACACTCATTGATCCTTGTTGTTGTGAACTCATTATGTTCACCTACCAAACTCCTTTCAAAGTTTGAGTTTTCCATTACATGGAGGATTGAAGTGGTGGAGGCACAAGTGGAGAGACCCAGTTCTTGGTTCAGATTGGTTGTCGAAAAGAGGTCGTATATTGTACTTCTTGTTATTCATTAATGGAAATACTCATTTTCTGATCCAATTGATGTTGTGAATATTGTTAAATTACATTGGGTTATATTCACTTATTATATCATGGATCATGCTGTTGATTATTGTAATGTCTTTCAAATATTATATGCACTTGCTTGTACTTGTTGTTGAGACTAATCTATAGGTTCAAGTGTAGAGGTTGAAAGCTTAATGGGTATCTACTTCGAACATCCGGTTGAAGGTTGGCCTTTTCTCCATTATCTTAGAATTGTCATTTATATAGCATTGCATTGGGAATTGAGTCATTTTCTGGTAGTCAGTTGTCTGTTGTGGTCTGCCCCAAGCCATAGGAAGTTTTCTCCATAGCAATAGGATGGACTTGGAGTGTCCACACTTAGCTAGCTTAGATTTATCCCAACCCCCCTAGGTTGACCAAATGGTTCCCAAAATATCCCAAACAAGTCCGAATTGTGCATGTGAATGTTGGGTAAGCATGGGGGACCAATATGGAGCTCACACATGTGAAGGAGGTGGTTGTTTGGAAGTTAGGTAGGTCAGGTGTTACAATGTATTTTTCCACCTTGTGAGCATTTATACTATTTGGCCTCCGATTTTCATTTGACTAACTCATAACCACTCTATGCCTTCCAGGAACCCAGTTTTCCCTATTGTTATTCCTGTACGCGAGTTGCTTTCCTACAACTCGCGCATGTGCAGGTTGTCCCATTACATCCTGCGTACATCGAGTTAAATGGTAATTTATAGTAAAAAACTCTATTTTTACTCCCAAAAGCGGTCTTAGGGTGACCTTTGGCCCTCCATGTATCCCGAAACGACTCGATTCGACCTTTCACCTACCTTTAGAGAGCTCTATATTTATTTCTTATGGTACATGGAAGGAGGAGAAAGAGAGAGCATCGAAACTCTATTAGATTTTTTCCTTAGCTTGAGTCTACATCCATTGATCCTTGTTGTTGTGAACCTCTTATGTTCACCTACCAAACTCCTTCATAGTTTGAGTTTTCCATTGCATGGGGGGTTAAAGTGGTGGAGACACAAGTGGAGGGACCTAGTTCTTGGTTCAGATGAGTTGTGGTAAAGAGGTTGTATCATGTACTTCTTGTTTCATTAATGGAAATACTCATTTTCTCATCCAATTGATGTTGTGAATGGTTAATTAACATTGGGTACATTTTCTTATTATATCATGGACCATGTTATTGTTTATGCTAATATCTTTCATATATCATATGCACTTGCTTATATTTGTTGTTGAGACTAAGCTCCAGGTTCAAGTGTAGAGATTGGAAAGTTCAATGGGGATCTACTTCGAACATCCGGTTGAAGGTTGGTCATTCATCCACATCTTAGGATTTACATTTATATAGAATTGCATTGAGAATTGAGTTGATTTCTGGTAGTCATCTGTCTGTTGTGGTCTACCCCAAGCCATAAAAAAAATTTCTTCGTAACAGAACTGGCGACTCCACTGGGGATTAACCTCCATTTTGGGGATTTTTGGCATTTTTTTATTATTTTGAGTCTCTATTCTGTAGAGATTCTGTGCCATTGGTTGGCTGTTAGAATCTGTATAAGAAATCCTAATTTTTCTTGGTTGTTTGACTCATTTTTGGTCCACCTACCTTTCCCTGTACGCGGGTCATATTTTCTTAGCTCGCGTGGATGCACTACTGTCAGTACAGTAGCCTGCGTATACATGCTACTGTTCTATGAACACTTGCGTACAACTCTGGGATTGATTTGTTTTTTATCTTTGGTTGTTGCTGGGTGAATTTTGGGTGTTCTTGAGTCTTAGTAGGCCTGTATTTTGACTGTTCCATGCCTCTTTACTAACTAGAAACTCCTCTTTCTTTTAGTTTTTGAGCTTTTGGTATTGAACCATTTTTTGTTTTTTATAGCTCATTAGCTTGGCTGAGTCTTACTTTTTGGGATTTGTTGGTTTGATTGCTTTGGATTTTTCTAAAGAGTTCTGATTCTGCTTGCATTTTTTTAGTCATCTATATTGAAAAAATTCAAAAAACATTATTTTGCATTTTCATTTCATTTATTATGAAAATACAAAAATTTTTGCTTTATGTTATTGCATTTTGCATTAGTTTTGAACTTCAAAAAATTGGTTTGATTGTCATTTAGTGGCATATTTTTTCCATTGAATAGAAGGGTCTAGTGTTTATTGGATGTGCATTTATTGAGTCTTTTCACATCATCAGTTGCATGACAATATCCTTTGAGTAATCACATCCATTTAAAATTAACGCTTAATCTAAAATTGATTAGAAATAATTTTCTATTTTATAGGGTGCACCAACTAGTATAGGTTTAGAGTCTTGGAATAGATCATTGTGAGTTAAAAATCCAAGACTATTGAACCAAACTATATGTCTCTGACCAGGGAGTGGTGAAACCCATGGTATACATCATTGTTTTCAAGAAGCTCTACTCAAACTAGAGTTAAGCATGAGGGCATAGGAGGTTGGTTGTGGAGATAGCCCTCCAATACTAGATGAATGCGGGATATATTTCTAGGATTTGTTCGTGTTTGGGGACTCTTGGGGGATTTAACCCTCTTAAGTTTTGGTCTTAGTTACCATGCCCATATGACGGATCCCACCTATGAATGTCCTCCTGAGAATTGGTTATACGTGGTGGCCTTAGTTTCTTTACCTAGGTATCACATAGGGTGCTTGCAACGGTTATTCTGTGAGTATCCTGAGTCAGATAGGGGTTGGACAACACAGTTGTTGTTTGTATAGGGATTTGACCCTGTGCATGCAGTGAAGTCTGAAAGCCCTTATAACTGATTTTGTTACCTCCAGTTATAGTTTGGGAGTCTCAAGACTCTCCTAGGCGAGACATACCGGCTGTAATGTCGGGAGGTCCCTTGAGCCATTCCTGTTTGTGTACATTTGGTTGTAGTTTCTTTTAGGTGTATGCTCTGTGACACTATAGTAGGCCTTTAGGAGATGATTATTTGTTGACTTTTTGAAGTCATCATGGATCGAGATATTCCTCTCCGTCGATCTCGTAGGTTGGTTGGTTTACCAACTATCGATCCATTGCAATCTTTTATTAAGTGGCGTCGGAAGACAACCATTGATCTTTCATTTACATCTCACGAGATTCAGGGAGATCTTATCATGAGTTCCACATCTAGAACAACAAGAGTTCCTTCGAATCCACCCGCTGGTCCAAAGTGAAATTCCCCTCCTCTCACTCCGAGAAATGATTGGGTGTATAGTTCATCTGACATGACTCCTCCTGGGTCTAGAGAATCCCTCCATCTACTCCGTATGTTGGAGGAGGACCACCTCCTACGATATCCCCTAGTGTTAGTGTGAACCCATTTTCGAGTGGAGGTTTCACGATAGGTATGGGATCTACAACTTACATTCCATATTTTAATCCACATACCTCTATTCTTGTACCCTCGAATGCTTTTATGATGCTGAATCCTCCCCCTATCTCTAGTTCATCGATTCCAGTGAGTGGGAATATACCATTTTCATATGGCCATCACTCATCTAGTTTCCCTTCCTCGAGTGGTTATATGGGACCCTATTCTTATGGAGGTCATTCTTATGGCTTTTCAACCGGTCCTAGTTATTATCCCAACCCCTCTCACGGAATCCCTTCTATGCATATGCATGTGTATCATAACATGGGTCAGTTCGAAGGAGGTTATTACCCTTATGGTCACGGTCATGGCTTCTATCAGAGTTCGTCGGCACCTCAGGTGTCGGCTACCATGAACATGATCTCACCTTCACACAACTAGTCTCTTTTGGGAGCTTATAATCAAGCTTCCCAGCCTCAACTCCTGTTTCTTGCTAGATTGAATCTACCTGATCTTTTGAAGCTCATGAATGATCCAGTGTGTCACGATCCTACATGGCCTTCAGTCCCTACCAAGATCCCTTCTAACATTATAAAGTTTGAGGGGAAGAATGGTGATGATTGAGGTGATCACGTCAATATTTTTCACTTAAGGTGCTCCTTCAATTCCTTGAACCATGACTATATCCATTTGAGGCTATTTCAACGCACCCTCACAAGGGCAGCAGCAAAATGGTATGTCGAGTTGCCTGGGTGAACATATATGGGTTTTAACTATTTAGCTTTGATTTTCCTAGATCAGTTTTAGTTTTTGGTTCATTATGATACTATCACTGAGCTTTTATCCACCTTCCGTCGGGACAAAGCCATGCACATCTCTGACCATATTCAGGAGTGGCATCGACGAAAGAGGCTAGTGAAAGCCAACATTCCTCCAGAGTTTCTATTGGAATGGTTCCTTAAGTATTTACTCCCTTATGTTTCAAAGGACGTTTCATTGTATGGTATAATGACTGAGGAACAAGCTATCTTAAATCCTAGTAGGTAGACCTAGTCTATGCTTAGTCTGGAATCTTATACGACATTATACCTGATGCACCGTGGTCATGACATGCGCCCAAGCCTATTCCTGGACCACATGCCGATGGTATTGTTGGATCCACAAGTACTCGTACTATAGATTTGTTTACAAATCAAATGCATAATCTGTTCATTAGCCAATCCACCCCTGGGCAGGCTCACACCTCATCCGTTTCCACCTAGTCGTCGGATGTTCACTCTATACAATCGGCGAACCCGTCAGGTAACTAGCAACCTAGTGGGAAGAAAAAGGGGAAAAATAATCGTAGGGGTGGGAATAATAAGAAAAATAATGCTAAGAAAGAAAATGACAACCCTCCTCGGGACGACAAAAATGCTGGTGGGGACCGCAAACCTAGACGTAAAGTGAAATTCCATTGTAAGCTTTGCATGGAAGATCACCTTACACATTTGTGTCCTCGTCTTGAAGAAGCCGTGAAGAAAATTGCACAAGGCCCAGCTGTGCTAAAGGATCCCCTTCCTCATCACCAAAATATGGCTTTGGGTGCTTCGGTCGCTGTTAGTGGGACTTATGAAACTTCGACGTCCTCTACCCCTACCGGCAGTTACGGATGTGTTAACATGGTCAAATCGGAGATTAGTGTTGATACTCTCTCTCGTGACTATGGAGCTCCACAACCTTCGATGGGGAATGAGCCCCCTCCACCTGAGACCCATTTTCATATCGAGAAGCCTAACTCTATGCCGCGGATACCGAAAGTTGTTCTTAAGCGCTCGACACACAATACCAATGCTCGAGCCACCCATAACTACTCCATTATAGAAGATCTAGGCCAAAATCTGTGTGCCATATCATCCCTAGAAGTTCTCTAGGCTTGTCCTTCTCAAAGGACTGCCCTTTTATATTCTTTGGGAGTCCAGATTCAATTTAGTCATAGTATTATCAAGTTCGATACTACTGATTACCATCCTCGGTTTCCCTATCATGTGGCTTTCCAAGTCCACGTTAAGTTCCTGTAAAATATCGTTAGACCTACCGTGGTTGATGAAGGTGCTTCCACATCAGTGATGTCGTTAGCTTGTTGGAAGGCTCTAGGTTCCCCTGCACTGTCGAAGTCTATGACTATGTTGACTACATTTGATGGTCGTTCATTTAGAACACATGGTATTATCCCCTCCCTTGAGGTCCACTTGGGTGGGAAGATCGTGCTAATTTAAGTCGAGGTGGTTGATGCACCCATCGACTACAACCTTTTACTGGGCCGGAATTGGATCTATGCTATGAAACTGATCGTGTCCTTTGTTTTTAGAGTTATATTCTTTGCCCACGAAGGAAAGATTGTGATGGTCGATCAACTCGATTTTACTAGTTCCAATACCATTGCATCACCAGGAACGGAAGTTCCTTAGATTGGAAATTCTCATCCGGAAACTGGGAATATTGGTGTAGGATAATATTCCTCTTTGATGGGATCCTTCAACTTTGTTGCACCAATCTCCTTTATAGGAACCGTTTTCGATAGTGCGTCTTCCTCATTACATAATGTACCATTCCGGATGTCATATTTTAATGATTCATGGAATTTACCTTCCACGAGTTCCTTGTATGGAAGCATTGCGTACATTGGGATGGCAATGCCATTGTCTATAGCCGAGCTTGCCTACAGTTCCGTGCATAAGCATGGGCGTCTCGAAATAAAGTGGACCAATAATAACCAGCTTTGAGTATTTTGTGAGCTGTTGTCTCCCCTGAATAATTTCCACTAGTGGGACCATCATGTAACTCTTTGACAACTTTACTTGCATCTTCCTTTTCTAGACCACTAAGAAAAATTCCATCTTAATTTTTTCTGAAAAGTATCCCATTAATGATTTGATAAGCTGCTGACTTTAGACGGATTTCCCTTCTTTGCTTAGAACTCCAGTGTTTTGGTAGATATCCTTGCTGCAAATAATGCACTAGATCTCTGTACCACGATTCAGGAGCTGTGAAAATGGGACATACCTCGACTGAATTTTGTTCGGCTTCATTCTTCCAATGCTGCTCTTCATCCATTGTATGCTATGTAAGCAATTTACACAGGCCTTGTCCTTTGATGATGGTGGCCAGTTTAAATTATAAATCATATTCTTGAAGAGCTGTGACCCAATTTCCCCTTCTTTCTCCCAATTCCTTTTGAACAAAAAGGGATATAACATCTGGGTGAGGAACTATAACTTTAGTTATGTTCTTAAGAATATATGGTCTGAACTGTTTGACCGCTTTGAAGATAGCATATGCATGCTTGTCAACAACAAGATAGTTTAGTTCAGCACCTTGCAGACTAGTGCTCATTAACGAGATTAGGTATTCATCTCCTAACTCTACCTTTTGCGTGAGCACCGCTGCGAGTGATTCATCCGAAGCAAAGGTATACAAGATAAAATCTTTGTCAAAATCTAGGCTTCTTAAGGAAGGAGCCTTAGCTATGGCTGCCTTAATGTCCCTGAATGCATCCTTTTCTAAGTATGTCCACTTGAACTGTGTGCTTTGCTTGACCATTTGCTGCAAAGGTTTAACAACTTGTGCGAAATCTGGAACAAACCTTCGGACAAAATTGATAGTGCCCATAAATGACTGCATGGATTTCTTGTTATGAGGCATTGGAATTTTATTTATAGCTTGTACTCTCTCTTGATCTATTGACACTCCTATTTTGGAAATGATATGGCCAAGAAGTTTACCTTTAGGGACAACAAACACACTTTTCTTGGGATTTAAAGAAATACCATATTTTCGGCAATGATAAAAAATATGCTTCAAATGAACAACATGGTCTTCTCTCTTCTTTGAAAAAACAGTCACATCATCCAGATAGACAATAACACAGTGACCTCCCAATCCTCGGAAGGCGGTGTCCATTGCTCGCTGGAACGTAGCTCCTGCGTTTATTAGGCCAAATGGAATTCTTCGGTATGCGAACGTTCCCCACTTAGTGCGAAAAGTAGTCTTAAGACGGTATTCTTCAGCTACCAATACTTGATTGTAACCAGAGAAGCCATCAAGAAGGGAGAACAGTTCAGATCCTGATACCATCTAGAGAATTTGTTCCATTGAAGGGATGGGATAGTTGTCTTTGTTTGAAGCTCTATTCAAATTTATGAAATCAACACATAGTCTTATCTCTCCTGAATTCTTCCTAACGAGAATTATATTAGCAACCCACTCAGAATGCCATACTTTAAAGATTATTTTATCATCCAGTAACTTTTTCAATTCCTTTTGAATCAAAGGTTCAAGCATCGGGTGCATCCTTTTTAATTGTTGTTGAAATGGCTTGACACCTACTTTCATTGGTATGACATGCTGAATAATATGGATGTCATATGTTTTCAGATCTTCATAAGTACATGCAAAAACATCCTTATATTGTCGAAACAGTTTGATTAACTTATCTCTTTCTCCTAGTGAACAACATTTGCCAAGGTTAACAAATTTTGGTTCAGCTTCGGTGCCCAGATTAACTAATTCATGTTGCATTGATGAGCTATTGGTCTTGGTATTTGCTGTCCTTTTGAACTTGCTCTAAAGATAAAACAACATTTCAAGCGACCTTACCCCTTTGGGGATGAAATTGCCTTTAGCTATATCTTTCTTTTGTAAGTCAGAATCGTGTTCTTCTTCATCTATCACAGCTTCTTGAAATATGTCTTCGTTTGTTAGAAAACTGATAATCTGTTCATCATCATCGAAAACTCTGAATTTTGTGATATTGTCAGGGATAGAAGGCCTGAAAATCAATTCGATTGAACACTTGTTATTAGTTGGCACCAATCTGGAAGCGGATGTTGCTAATAAATCGGCTGCAGAATTTTGCAGTTTAGGAACATACTTTATATTGAAAGCATCAAAACGCATAATTAAATCCCATACCTCAGCCTGATAACCTTTCAAATGAGGTGAGAGACAGTGAATGGTATCTCTTACCTGTCTCACAACTATTTCTAAGTCACCAAACACCTTCAAGTACTTAACATTTAAATCGATGACTTTCTTTAATCTGTGGACCAAAGATTCATATTCAACAGTGTTGTTAGTACAATCAAATTCTAACCTATAGGACAAAAAATACTTATTTCTTTCTGGATCCATTAGAACACAACCGGATCTGGATCCCTCCAAATTTTTAGAACCATCAAAGTATAATGTCCAAAAAAGATTGCTTGATTCAACTAAGTTAGTATCTTTATGATCTAGGTTAGTGACTAAACTAACTATATTACAGTCAATATCATCAGTCCAAGAGAAATGAAGGAGATCGGACTATTCATCTGACTCATGGCTAATATTTTCAGACTGATAATTACCCGGATCAATTTCTAAGAAATAATATCCCAAAACTGAGGCTGAGAAGGTTACAGCTTCATTCTTTCCTTATAGTTGAGTTACATTTTGTTTCATGTGCGGTTCTCTCAAAACCTTGATCTGATTCTGTCTGTTTTGATATGGCAACCACAAATGGGACCAATCAGTGGAAAAGTAACCGTTCAACTTAGTGGACCAGTCTCTACTTAGGATCAAACCATAGGATTCAGGAATATCAACCACCATTATATCAATGAACTGGAAAAACTCTAGAATCTGTTGACAACCTAATGAGGACATATTTCATTTCCCCGATAACTTTGACAACAGTCCTATCTAATTGAATAATATGGGCGGGAGATGGAATTGGTTGACCATTAATCTTTTTACAAATAGATAGTGGCATGACATTCAAAGATGCTCCAAAATCTACCAGACAATTGTGTATATTGTGATTGAAAATTTCAAAAGTTAAAAGAAACGGCAACGTCTGAGATTTGGACTTCCCGCCGATACTAGCCTCATTAATTTCAAAGTCTTCCTGAGTATTTGTTAATGGAGTATTGGGATAGGATTGAAGAACATGAAACAACTTGTCTTGTTGTTGGGGCAAACTGCACATATCGAATATTGAAACATTTGCCTTTACTTTCTTTATGTCTTCAATAATGTCATATCGTATATCAGATTCTTTTACAATTCTAGTTGGATGGTCTGTCTTATTCAGTGTGACCTTCGGTTGTTGAACTGTTGTGTCAATGCTTGGCTGCCTGGCCGTTGTTGGGTTAGCTTTAGGCTGTGGTGGAATGACTATTATGTGTCTTCTAGGTAATTCTTTTGAACCTTTTGGTTTGGGAATAGTTGAGCTTGGGACTGGATCTGCAATGGGACCTTTACTGTGAGTAGTAATGTTTACAACAGAGACTGGGCTTTCCACAGGATCATCTTCTACCAATTCAGTTAAAGGTACCCAATCCCATAGCACCATGGTAGTGTCTGGAGATGGTTCCTCTATCTCAGGGCTCGATTCCTTTGGAGGATCATCTTGATTTGGAATCTGTGAATGCAACATTTGGTTCATGACTAAACTCATAGACTTAATCCATTGTGGGCAGCTCTTTTTCGAGTGTGGCTCCTGATGAAATGTGCAAAAGTGTTCCATCCCTATTTCATTCAGATTTAAAACAGGAGAAGTATTCATAGGTGGATGAGGTTGATCGTTGTCTTCTCTCTTCTTGTAGAATGGCTTGAAAGGCTTCCTAGATGTACTAGCTACTTTATCTTTATCGAGATCTACGATTTTATTAGACAATTTCTGCATCATCTTAACTACGTTCTCCACGTCTGTTGATGGCTCTTCTTTATTCCGGGTAAGCAACAAGGTTTTTTTACTAATTGTTGGTTTTCTTTCTGTGTCTAAGGCATGTTTGGCAATGCTGTCTGCTTCTTCTTCTACCTTCCTAGCTTCTTCGAAATTTTCTATCAGGGTGCTTTTCTTAGATCTTTTGACAAACATTTCTATTGGCCCTTCAAGAGCCGTTGTATAATATTCAACTAGAGATTCTTCTGTCGGTTTATTTACTTCTCTGAAATTATTTAAGAGTGTTGTGAACCTTTGGTTGAAGTCCTGAACCTTTTCTTTCTTTTCCATTCTCATGGACAATAATTATTATACCTCCATATTTCACAGTGTCGCATCTGCACCATGAAAAGAGCTTGACGACGCTTCCCCTACTGCTTAAAACACTCAGAAGAGAAAAATGATGAGTGAACCTTGAAGGAAAACTTACCCTGACAAGTTTTCACCTAGCTGAGACTGCTTTTACCCTAAGTACCACGTTTTGCTCTGTCCTAGAAGCGCGGTAGTCCACACTACCGCGCTATGCTTTGTCCCTGCCACGTGGTACTACCGCGTTATGCTCAGATTACTGGGCGCGGTACTCTTTTTATAGCCTTTTTTCCATGGCTTGTGGGATTTTGGATTTTCGAGAGATATTGGAGGATTGGGGTCCTTGATTCGATCCTAACTCATTTTCTGTGATTAGAAACCCTGATCCACTAAGTTCTCCCAAGATCCACCCATCTCTCTTGTTGGTTAACCCTACCATACACTATAAAAGAGAGGTATTCCATGGGAAAGAGGAAGGACTCTTAGAAGTACCAAACTTATGATCTTGCAGCCTTGTGGAGATAGCTAGAGGAGGAAGCACTTGGATCCGGAGGATTGGCTTGGACATGAAGCAACCTTTGTAAGCATTCTTCAAGTTTGTAATAAAGATAACTTGTCTTCTTTTTCCCATTTCATGTGTATTGCATAAGTTCTTGACATGGAATGTATCTAATCTAGATTTGAATCTAATATTTACTTCAAGGTATTTGGAAGCTTGTATGTTTGTTCTTTGTTTGATTTCAACAGGTTCTACATTGGAGCTTTTGGATCAAGAGCTAGAAGCGGGACAAATGTCAGATTGAAAGGTGAGTCATATCTTTCATTGTTTCTGAATGCATGTAATCTTGTTGTGAAAGTTAGTTCAGGAATTTCAAGGTAGCATTTGTTTTGTTTTGTTCTTACCTTAGAGTCAGTTAGGAATCTGCTTTAAGTTAAGAGAATTTTGACTTATCCGTAGGGAAAAATTCTACCAACAAGAATGGCGACTCCGCTGGTTTGAATTCTGTTTGATTGATTCAGTTCACTGTCATCCATCTTTTGATTGTGATTTATTTTATTGCTCTTCAAACCAGTCTTGAAGTTTGGTCTTTTTGACCTTTATTCACCCCTCCTCTCTGTATTTTTTCTCCATGTGTGATCACTGAGTCCCCTGGGTTCGCAGCAACCCTGAAAATTTCATCTTCCTTTTCAAAAGTTGCGCTTTTTCACACTTTGCCACAGTACCGCGCCCTCTGCATTGACTATAGCGCGGTAGTACCGCATTTCCTGAGTTAGTACCAGAGCGGTAGTTTAGCAGTACCGCGCTATAGCCCTCTTCTTCCACGCGGTAGTGTCTGCATACTGTAAAAAAATTTCTCCCTACTTGGTTTCCTGAATCTTTCTCTGCCTTAGGTAGTGTTTGTTGTTCCCTGTTACCATTCTATTCATTTTATAGTCTGTGTGGTGTGTTTATTGCTTGTTTGTGAGCTTGATTGTCGTGTGAATTAGTGGCATTTTTTTTGGCACATAAGGTCACCCCTTCATTTTGAGTGCATTGGTTTGATCTTCCCATCACAGCCAGACCATCACCACTGTTCTCTGTTACTAAATTGTGTAGTTTTCATAGTCACAGTGTTTCCAGTATTATTATTAAAATTTATCTTGAAAGATATCATTGGAAAACAATTGTGTTATTTTGATTAAAATGGTCTAGTAGCATCGTTGTGCATTAGGAAGTGAAAAATTGAAATTTGCCACAGAAATTCTCATATTTGAAGAATTTTAGTTGTAGGATCAGTGAATTAAAAAAGAGTGTTTATTTCAGTTTGGCTCTATTTACAAAAAGAAAACAAAAAATATTTTGCTTTGGTTTTTTGCTTGTGAAAGTCGTGCATTTATGATCGAAGAACTCTCTCTCTTCTATAGCTAGATTTCATCGAAGACAAGGTTTATTTTGATTCATTCGCATTTGCATGGTTTGGGTCGTCATAACACCATCAAGTTTCACGTCCATTTACCCGATTGAGTAAGACAACCACTAAAATTAGTCTCCCTAATTAAACCAACATTAACCTCACTTGAGGAAATCAAAAGAATTTGGTAGTTAAGTAGGACACCGGGGATAGGCATCAAAATAATTCCCCCTTGTCATTTTCATCTGAGACATAGTTGTTGTCCTCTAGGGAACTAAAATCCTCTAGTATTTATTGACACAGTCACAGCCAGTTTGTGGAGGGGCCTCCTGACTGTTTTTAACTTTCAGGGGTTAAACGATCGCGAGATTGAGAACCGGATGGACTCTGTGGAATGCGCACTCCACTTAGCCCTAAGGCAACATCGATCATTGTCTTCCTCGAAAGGCAGAAGTTCCCAAAACCTTTTCCAACGTGTCATGAACGAGGTAGCTTAGTGACTATTCTACTAGGGCTCTTTTACCCAGGATCCCTTTCGGTAGAGGGATATCCTTCTCATATTGGTCTCTCACGTTGTATTGTTCGACTTGGATTTCATCACCTTGCGAAGGATACAGCTTGTTGAGGTCTCCAGCTCTTAGTTAGGAGTTTGCTTGTTATCTCACCTTTTTAGAGGGTCATTTTTCTTTTTTAGGACTGCTTGTTGGCATTCTGGCCATTCTTTTATCAGCTCGCTTACTGAGACACCGGTCTCAGTATAGATTTTAGAGCTTGCTTTTTTGGCCTGTGAGCCTTGCTTTTTCTAGCTCCTCTTCTGCATACTCGGCTGCATTAGAGTTTTTGAGTTCTTTGTTACGAAACTGCCCCCGGTTTTCATTTTCCTGCCATCATGTCAGAACCTCCACGGAGATCACGACGAGTACAGGGAAAAATCCCTCCACCACCGCCACCTCCACGGACCTCCGGTCCACCTGCATCATGCATTCCCGCTCCTCCTGGTCGCGGTGCTAGTCGAGGAAACATTCCACCGCTAATACATACTACATCTTCAGTTCCGCCTGTAACTGTTACTCACAGCACAGTCTCAGAATCTCTTGCAGCTTCTGCACCCACTAGCATATCTGAGATTTCCACTGTCACTTCACCCACTGTTATTCCAGATATATCTGCCACAGTGGACAACATTACAGCGGCTGAATCTAGTACAGCCCAAAATACTAGACCAGAGGTCATCCTTCTACCTGATGTCAACACCTCACTTCCACCAGAAACTTTCCACGATGACACAGATGGATCTGTTGGCACTACCGAAGGGTCCGACCAGGATATACCTGGCTTGATTTCAGTCCCAGGCGGGTACGTCGAAATTGTTGAAGACACTCGACTTCTTGACACACCTTTTGAACCTCATTACGACTTTATCACTTCCCAGGCGGAGCTTCCACCTGCTATCACCACGCCACCCAGTGTTCATCCACAGGAAACCAGTTCTTCTAGTAATGTACCTCGTACAATATTTCTCCCCAACCTCCCTCCAGGACATGAGATCATGGCCTCCATTTAGTCTAGTATGGTTAGTCTAGCAAACTCCCCGTTGGCATCAGCACAGTTTAAACGCGATACAGAGCAAATGCTCTCGACAGCTTCCCGATATCCACCTGTTACTCACCCTTCTGACTTTCAGGATCCCAACATCCCGTCTAGCACAGAGTTTCATCACTCATATGCAGACGACTCCGGACCTTCAGATGTTACTATACCTAGGTCCCCGCCGGACCCCGAAAACCCTTTCTAGGACATGAACTCGGACCCAGTTTTCGATGGTCCTCCTATCATTGAACACGCTATGGACGATGCCGATACCCCTGGGTTAAATTCCCCACATTTGCTGCCATCACCCATTTTTGGCGCACATTCTATGAGGGATAACCCATTTTTTTCTCCGTCCTCGCCTGTCAGATATGGAAGACCCCCTCCCAAAATCGGCACTTTTGGCGCCGTTGGCCAATCCACACTATCATATTTGGCTAGCGGCGGAAGAACACCAAGTCATACTGTTGGATCTTCTGTTTTGATCGGAGGATCACCTTCGGCCACTATTTACACTATCTCAGGAGGTGGACAACCGACTGCAGTGGTCCCCAACTCCAACAACCAAACCCCCCCTGGTGGGCCATCAACCCAACCAGTTGGAGGACAACCCTTTATTGGGAACCCCGTTCTTAGTCAACAACCTCCTCCTATAGGGCCATCCAACCCATCTGCTGGAGGACAACCCATTGGCTCCATCCAATAACCCTCCCAACCAACAGCATCTGCTCAGCATGGTATGTACAACACACCTGGAAGTAGACAACCTTATACCAGTTTTCCAACCAGACCTCATCCTCAACATCCCCCGTCAGGTATGCTTCCTTCTTGGGAATCTCAAATCCCACAGAGTGGGGGTTACTCACTATTTGGAAACTGGAACCAAGTTGGGGGGCAATCTCAGATTCCCCCCAACTTGAACTCCGGCTTCCCTTACCCTTCAGCTGCTACAACTCCATGGAACCCATCCCTTCAATTTCCACTCACTCCTCAAGTAGGAACGAGCCTTCCATGGACACCACCGTCGCAGCCACCCCCCAACCCTGCTATGGGAAACCCTCCACTTACTCAATATAGTGGTAACATTCCTGGAACACAACAATTCCAAGGAACTTTTCCCCAACCAGGAGTAGCAACCATTCCTGGGTTTCAGCAACCCCAGGGTACCATACCCACTCAGCAGAACATCCATCAACCAGTTAACCAGATGGCTTACTACCCACAGAACTTCCAGCAGTATCCCCTGGGAAACACATATGGGTATAACACGCAACAGTATGCTATGCAGGGACCTCCAGGTTTCTCTGCACCACATGGTTATTACTCATACCCGCAGACTAATCGTCAACTTCCCTTTTTGTCCACGCTTGACTTACCCGATTTGTCGAGGCTTATCAACGATCCTATATGGCATGAACCTCACTGGCCACCCATCCCAGCCAGACTTCCATCGGACATTCCCAAGTTTGATGCTAAGCCTGGGGAAGACCCCAAGAATCACGTAATGACCTTCCATCTTTGGTGTTCATCCAACTCCTTGATGGACGATTCCATTCGACTTCGGCTCTTCCAACGTATGCTTACTGACACGGCAGCAAAATTGTACATCGAGCTTCCACAACACTCTTTCCATGATTTCAACACCTTGGCTATGCAGTTTCTGACCCATTTCCAGCTCCCCATCTGGTATGAGACTGGAACAGAACTGTTAACCTCACTACATCAAACCACTTCTATGCACATTTCAGATCACATCCATGAGTGGCGTCGACGCCGTAGGATAATCAAGGCACCTATTCCAGATCAGCTACTTGCTGATTGGTTCACGAAATCCTTTTTGCCTCCCATAGCCAGAGATATCGCTATGCGCGGACCGGTTACAGAAGAACAAGACATCTCGGCAGCTCAGTACATGGATTTGGTATACACCCAATCCGGCACTTTACACGAACTTCTTCCCCATGCCAGCCGCATTACCACTGATCCAACGAAACCTATCACTGAACCCCCCATTGACGGTATTGTCGGTTCAGTCAAGGCCCAACCTACTACCAACTCGACGGGACAACAAGCTTCTACTTCCCCCTCTCTACCTTAGGCTACTTCAAAAGCTACTACTTCTCCTGCTATCTCCTCCGAAGTGAACGCAGTTCAATCTATGTCACAACCATCTGGAGGAAAGAAGAAAAACAATCGTGTTAAACCTAAGAAGAACCAGCAGGAGAACCCCAAGCCACAACCCACCCACAACGACCAGAAACCACGTCGAAAGGCTAAGTTTCCCTGCCTAATTTGTCAAGACGATCACTATACGCGTGACTGTCCCTAAAAAGATGAGGTCAACAAATTCGTTAAAGGATCCTCTCACCCGACAGTATTAACTAACCCTTTCCCTCAACAGCAACAACAGATGGTTTCCCAAGAAACCCCACAAGGGGGCAACCCGAGCAACCCAACTCGCGGAGAGACGTCCACAAATCATGAAATCCTGATGACGAGTAATGAGGAGATTCATATAACCACTCGTTCAAAGACATATGAAAACCCTCCAAGTTCAAACAAACAGTCAGAGATAGCCAAAGGCAAATCTCCTGTTGAAGATTCGACTCCTATTCCCCCCCTACCTGCCATCTCCAGATCGAGAGACCGCTCACGGACACAGTGCTATGCCCACCCAAGGGCACCATACGAAAGGCGATATTTAATCCCAATGCGCCAGCTACCCAAAATTACAATATTGTTGACGATTTGGCTCAAGCACCTTACGCCATGTCGACTCTCGAGGTTCTTCAACACTGCCCCATGCAGCGTAGAACCTTACTTTCAGCACTGGGGGCAATGGACCCAGATACTTCAATCTCTATCATGTTTAACTTGGAACACGCCAAACCTCGGCTTTCTCACCAGTTATCCTTCTAGGTTCACACAAAAATCCGTGGAAATAGAATCCATCGCACTGTTTTAGATGAAGGTGCTTCCACGTCGATCATGTCTTTGAACTGCTGGAGAGCCTTAGGCTCACCTGAAGTCACGACTTCTCCCGCTACTCTCAGGGCGTTTGATGGACACGATTTTCAACCTTATGGACTCATTCCCTCAATTGGTGTTGAACTGGGAGGCAAAATAGTATCCTTACACATTGAAGTCATAGATGCACCGCTAGATTACAATCTTCTACTTGGACGGAACTGGTTTTATGCCATGACCGCCATAGCATCTACAGTCTTCCGGATCGTGCAATTTTATCATGAAGGGAAAATTGTCACCATTGATCAACTTGATTACTGTATCCCAGACTCCCATCCGAACTCCGCCAACACCGTCCCGTTATTATCAACCTCGGTACCGGTTCCAAGACATTGGTGTTGGTCTCATGAAGGATTCTTCCCTTATTGGAGTTTTTCCAGAGCTGGGAACCCATGTTCAACAAGTCAACATGATTTCATCGAATGTCACCCCTTCCAATGCTTCATGGGTGATTCTGAGTCCTGCTCAGATTGAATACTATGGCAACTTTATGCCTTTGAACAGAAACCTCGCAGCATATGAAGCGATCCAATCAGCCACCGATTAGGTTGACTTTCCTACCCATCATTCCATGGCACAGCTCTCATCTGAGACTCATTCATACCCACCACCTATCGATCCTCTCAATTTGATTTTTCCCACTGACGAATCAATTATGGAGGTTATGTGCGGTGATGAGCCACCATGGGGAAATTTTCATCATCAATCTTCATTCCCCACCATTCAGACGCTTGATCCCGACACAAAACCCAGTACTTCACTTGGGATGGTCCAAACCAAGTTCCCCACTTCCCTCGATGAGGTATTTTCTGAAGGAAACTTGGCTAACCTTATGGCAACCACTCCCATAGATATTTCAGTGAAGCCTGATATCATGGAAAACATACATATCGGCAAAACATGTACTCCCCTCGAAATGGAGTTCTATAGTGCCTACTTCAAAACTTTCCACAATGTTTTTGCTTGGAGTTATGAAGAAATGCCAGGAATAGACCCCTCGATTGTGGTCCACGAAATTCCAACATTCCCTGGCACCCGACTTGTTCGGCAGAAACTTCGGCCCGTCCATCCTCTTAAGGCAGCCGCTATTAAAGCAGAAGTTGAAAAAATTTTGTGTGCTGGTTTTATCTATCCTGTCCCATTAACAGAATGGGTATCCAACATCGTTTCCGTAGCTAAGAAACAAGGAATGATTAGAGTCTGTGTCGATTATCGCGACTTGAACAAGGCTTGTCCAAAGGACAACTACCCAACTCCGTTTATCGACTAGATCATTGATAACTATGCCGGGAGTGTCATCTTTTCATTTATGGATGGATTTTCTGGCTATAATCAGATCGATATCCTCCCAGCCGACCAGCACAAAACAGCCTTTATCTGCCCTTGGGTGATTTTCGCATATCGAAAGTTACCTTTTGGCCTTAAAAATGCGGGGGCAACTTTCCAATGGGCGATGTCCTACGCATTTCACGACATCAAACATATTGTAGAACCATATCTTGATGATCTTCCCGCTCACTCTCGGACCCGGGAAGACCATCCTGACCACTTAAGTGCCATTTTCGAAAGGTGCCGTTGCTACAATATACGTTTGAATCCGCATAAGTGCGTCTTTTGTGTAGAAGCCGAAAAACTGTTGGGCTTCATAATCTCCAAAAGCGGGATACGTTTAGATCCTGCGAAGGTAGAAGCTATCTTAGCCCTGCCTTCCCCCACCAATATTCCAGAACTTCAAAGTTTGCAAGGGCATGCAAACTTTCTACGTCGTTTCATCTGTAATCTTTCCGAGATAACAAAAGGCTATATGAGGCTTCTCAAGAAAAATGTTCCCTTTATCTAGGATGACGAAGCCCAACGCTCCTTTGACAATCTAAAGGCAGCCTTAACCAAAGATCCTGTGATCCAACCCCCCAATTACACACGGGATTACATCCTTTATCTCGCAGCTTCGACTTCCACCATCGATATGGTGCTAGTCCAGGAAGACCACAATGGCATAGAAAATGTGGTATACTATCTTAGTAAGAGTCTTCTTGACTCCGAAACTCGTTATTCACATGTTGAAAAACTGGCTCTGGCAATAGTATTTGCTGTCCAGAGATTCCGTCATTACATTCTACTCCGTGGACCACTGTTATAGCCGATTTCAATCCAATGTATTATATCCTCACGCGTCAAGTGCTTGGGGGAAAATATTCTCGTTGGATCGTCATCCTTCAAGAGTTTGACTTGGAATTTGTCAAAGCCAAGTCCAAGAAGTCTTTGGTCTTTGCGGAGTTGATTTGTAACTTGCCCCGTGCTACTGAGCAATCTGAGCCCATCGATTCTCTTCCTGATGAATCGTTGTTCCTCATTAGCACGTCTGATCCGTGGTACGGGGATATTCTATTATATCTCCAAACCCAATGCTTCCGCCCCGACCTCACTCGCGATGAATGTCGATGCATCTGACATCACGCAAAATACTACCTCATAGTCAACGATACTCTTTATCGACGTGGTGTCGACACCGTTCTTCGACGTTGTTTGACCTTGGATGAGGCGGAACGCATTCTTAATGACTGCCACGCTCGAGCATGTGGTGGTCATCTCTCTGGGATGGCTATGGCCCAGAAAATACTGCGAGCAGGATACTTCTGGCCCTCAATTTTGAAAGACCGCATTGAAACAGTCAAGAAGTGTCCACCATGTCAATTCTTTCATAGCAAAACACGCTCGCACCCTGCTCCACTCCATCCTGTTATTGCCATCGGCCCTTTTTCCAAATGGGGCATAGATTTCATGCACTGTAAGCCCACTTCAGCTGGGGGGCATAGCTATGTCATAGTAGCTGTCGACTATTTCACAAAATGGGCTGAAGCGATGCCTACGTATGTTGAGGATGGCAAAACAGCATCACAATTCATATTCAATCACATTATAGCTAGATTTGGTGTCCCACAATCTATTGTGACCGATCATGGCTCCCACTTCAGGAACCATATGATCGAGGAACTAAGTGCCAAGTTGGGTTTTCGCCATGAAAACTCAACCCCGTACTACCCACAAGCCAATGGCCAAGTTGAAGCCATTAACAAAGTTCTGAAACGAATGATTCAGCATATTGTGGGTACTCAGAAGTCCAACTAGCACTCAGCTCTATTTTCAGCACTATGGGCATACCGAACCTCAGTAAAAAGTGCTACTAGGTTTACACCATTCCAACTAGTGTATGGCCTAGAAGCCATTTTACCGATTGAATGTGAAATTCCATCACTTAAGATAGCCATAGAGCTACTTCCCCACACCACTTCCGAAGAAGAACAGTTTCTATACCTAGCCAAGCTAGATGAAACCCGCTGCGACGCTGCTTTAGCCAATGAAGCTCATAAGAAACGCGCCAAAGCACAATATGATAAATCCGTTCAACCTCGGGTTTTCAATGAAGGAGACCTCGTACTCACGTATGATCAAATGCACGATAAACTCGGAAAAGGAAAACTAGAATCTATGTGGCACGACCCCTTTGTTGTAAAACATGTCTTGGAGAAAGGAGCTTATGAACTCGTTGATTGTGATGGTACGCCATTGGCACAGCCCCGAAATGGGCTATACCTCAAATGCTTCTACGCGTAAGGTTACCCTATGCGGGTTACTTTTTGTACATAATGTACTTAGTTTGCTTTTACTCATTTTTTGGTGTGCGCGTGGACCTCATGTATCCACTCTTACTTTGACTCGTGATTTTATGCGCAGATGTCTACCCACTTCGGATTCGCCGATGGTGCAAGCCGACATAACCGGAATCTCGCTTCCGCAACATGGGTAATCTATTCTCCCACTGGCGAGTTGATTTCTTCAGGAGCCAATTGTTTAGGTCCTGCAACCAACAATATCGCGGAGTACCATGCAGTCAATGGTCTCTTGACGGAGGTTGCTTCACTCGAAATTGACTCCCTATCAGTCTTTTTAGACTCCCAACTCGTGGTTTCTCATCTGAATCGTGTTTACACAGTTCGCAATCCTATCCTACTTCATTTATTTCGGAGGGTACGCCTCTTGCAACGATCTTTTCATTTTATTTCATATCAACACATACCAAGAGAATTCAATTGTATAGCTGATTCATTAGCTAATTACATTTTGGATTGGCATCTTGCCCATACATAAACACATCACAAAAAATAAAACGCACAAGTCATTGTAAGTAAATAGATCATAAATAGGTCCATATCACTGTATATAAAAGTGTTTTTTCAAATACATAAAGTTTGTGTTTAAAGACAAAATTTGGGACCAAATCCCATACAAAAATTTGGCTCTCAAAGCCTACATATCGTATACATGCCGCAAAAAGATAAAAACTGCCATCTAGGGAGATCTAGGAGATCTATCATGTCCCTTGTCAGAATCCTCACGCTGCTGGTGATAACACACTACAGCTCGAGCCACCCTACGAAGGAGTCGGCCGATACGCCCAGGCACACCTACAATATGCCGCTGGAGATGCAAAGGGACGTCATCCATCCTCATAGCAGGGATACCATGAGTTAAGCCCTGTAGGTTCCTCTCTATATCCCAGACTCCTCCTACTTCATCTTTGTCCTCCTCCTCGTCTAGAGCGGCTTGGCAGTCAACACCACCGCGACGTAATGGCGAGTACCCAGTCGGTCTCTGTGGTCCACGATCTGCGACATGCATACGAACATACATTAAAAGTCTTTTACACATTCTAAAAAGAAATAAAAATTATATATTCAAAAAAGAAAAAATATATATCCATGAAGGTCATACCTGAGTTGTCCCAATCCTCGTCTTCTGGTAGTGCCAAGTCGATGTCCTCGCGGAAGTCCACCCCCGCATAGGGGTAGTCATCAATCATAACTATCTGTTCCTCGAGCCAGGAGAAGAAATCCTCACCAAAAGCCAAACGATGTGGCCCTCCAAGACGTCCTGCATAATCACTCCATCGAGCCATCCATGGCTCGGTAGGTGGACGGCGAGGCATAGTTATCTGGGGCCGCAACAATGGTACCCTCGCCAAAAAGAAGGTGACTAGGATACTCCCATAACCAAATTGGGAATTCTCTCCAACCCTACACTTGTGCACTTGCTCTTTGAGGTTGGTCAACACCGCCTCACACCAGTTGAATACTGTTCCCGCCATACAATCCACTGCGAGATTCATTTGTGTACAGGACGCCTGATGGGGACCCATGCTCCCTGTTGCACGTGTGATGGTGAACAACACGATTTTTATAGGAATTTCTATAGCATCTTTGATGACCACTTTGCCGCTTTTCTTACTCGAACCCTGACGGCAATACCGAGCAATCAATGCATCTGTGCTCGTCTCCGAGGCTGTGTATCCAGTAAAGTTCACCCGGGCTCCTCTTTTTGAGAGGCCTGTGAGGAAATAAATATCCTCGAGTTCAATCTCGAGGGTGTGCTCTCCCACTCGGAAAGCTTGAATGTCAGGGTCCCACAATTGAATAAGATGGGTAAGAAGTTTGGCTTGCTGACAAATGCCTTTAGTCTTGAAGAATTTCAACAAACCGCACTCCCGCAATGCAGTCACAGTCGGTAGGTCATTTTCGGCCGCCAAATCATCTACTTCGTGCTCTCTTTATTTCCAACTGACCATTTTGATCCAAACAAATTGCAAACTCCTGCAAAAGGTCAGGGGAAACATTCAGTAATCATTTAATAACTTGGTTTCAGCAAAAAATTTGAGAAAAATCGATTTTTTCATTTTAGATTTCATCTTCATCGCGCCTGGGGCAAATCTTACCGCGCGGTACTGCACAGTACCGCGTTTCTGTTTAAAGCCACAGCGCGGTATTGTCAAACAGTACCGCGTTTCCCGATATAAATCCCACGCGGTACTATGAAGGGCGATTTTTGCCCAATAGGGCTTGCCCAAAAAATTAATTTTTCTTACTGAAAGCAAATTATTCATACATGAAGTGAAAGAGCGGTTTGAGAGCCCTTACCTGGCGCAGACGGTTGTTGAAATGGTTCCCTGAAACTCCCGATATGGATCCTTGAAGTTTTTGCTCCTCAAATGGGTAAAATCTCCTCTTTGAGTAAAAACACAAATGAAATGGTAACTTTCTATTTTTACCCATCCTTTTATAGCTTTTTCACCTATGTTTTACTTATTATTTTATATGGTTAAAATAAAACCCATTTCACATTACTAATATCTAGTTTTATGGGCACTTTATTGACAGGATCTCCTTTAAAAAGCAATATATTCACACTGGCATTTATTCATTGTTTGACCTTCATTTTGAGCCTACTTTATCTTTTTCGTGCTCTAGATTAAACTTGAAAAAGATTCCAAGCGCTTTCACACCCATGTCGTGCTTGTCAAACTCAAGTAAATGGTGTCGAGTTCGGTCAATTGTACTCATGCTTGTTAAACGATGAGAAAAGTATTATCCTGGTTGTATTTTATTCTTTTTTTGGACCAGAATAATTAAAAAATTATGAAAAAGACCATTGGAGTCCATAGTTAAGCTCTTTTCAGACTCCCTAAAATTGAAAAGATTGCCAAGTGATCTTGACTCTTTCACACTTGTAAAAGTATTTGAAAGGTCGTCTATTCAGTGATAGGTTACCCCTTTTTCGGCCCGTCTAGACTATTTACGAGAAAGGTATACCTCAGTCAATTCTAGCTGGGAGAATTCTCTCGAGAATTGTTTTACACTTTTTCGGGATCGAGGGACTAAATTTACGAAAAAGTACATTGCGGAGCTTCCTTTAAGATTTTCAGGCTCTCTAAATGTGAAAAACTACCGAGTTTTCCTTCCTTGGACTCGTTAAAATTTAACATCGAAGGACCCACTTTGGGACGAACCCCTCCTTTCTCAGGTTCGTAAAACATGTGAGATTGGACTCATCCATGAGATGAGCTACACTGAGCATCTGTTATCCTCTTCAAGCTCGAAAAACAACAAAGAGGTACTCGTCTATCGTGTCGGGGAAATATGGGGAACAAGTCAAGTTTGTTATGGCAGCTTGTCAGTCGTTACCTTTGAACAGGGCATATGTCTATCTCTTGTCTAGATTGGGTATCTATTTTTTTACTGAGTTATGGTCATCATCCTGAGTCATCTCCCTGGCCACGAGCCTACTCATTTGGTGTCTATCCTCTGCTTTCAATAATCCCTGCTGCCAAGTCCTGTTACATGCCGTTATATGTTCAAAGGGTTGCATTGTTCAGAGTCATTCATTGTGTCAAGCCTCCGTTGTGTCAGTACATACTCCATTGTTTCATCATCTTATCGTTCATTCCGATTTCGTGTCGATGATGTGGGAATCATTATGGCCCACCTTCGACAAGTCTATTCCCGTCGACGCCAAATCACTATCCGGGAATTGGACTTAGAGATCAACCATTAGTACCTTGGTACCTGCATACCTCAATGGCAGGTTACCTCGTGTTCGACAGTAGGTTTACATCACTGACCTCTGATCGAACAATCTCTCGAATGCTCGACATCAACTCATCTATTCGCATTACGTTGAGATGTACTTCAGATACCTTGGGGATCATCGTCATTATTGGTGATTTCCCTCGCATTTGTTAACGGTTCACATCATTGACCGGTAATCGAATCGTTTCTACCATGTTCGACTTCAACACTTTGTAATCACATGGCTAGATTCGTATCAGTTACGATCGGATAGAAGACCCTAGGCGCACCTTTGTATCTTGATTGCGTCCAGATTGCGATGGAGATGTCCTTTGTGCTGTCACACAGATCCACTTTTTGTATTGGTCGTGGCTGTGTTATTACTGTCTCATGGATCTACGCTTGTTCTTAGTAGCCATGATCTGTCCACAGTCTATATCATCTCAGTACTCATGGATCTGCAATGTATTGGTCGGCAACCATGCTTTGAGTCATTTGTTTCCGAGCATGGGGATGCCCGCCCCGGTAGTATGTCTAACACCTTGTTTCTGTTTCAGGTCCTTGTCACTCTCCTCGACGCTATCTCTGCACACTATATTCGTAAAGTCTTTCGGCCATCAGTTCCTTCTGACCTCACACTTTAGGGGGCATTTGTTATACCTCCATATTTCACAGTGTCGCATCTGCACCATGAAAAGAGCTTGACAACGCTTCCCCTACTGCTTAAAACACTAAGAAGATAAAAATGATGAGTGAACCTTGAAGGCAAACTTACCCTGACAAGTTTTCACCTAGCTGAGACTGCTTTTACCCTAAGTACTATGTTTTGCTCTGTCCTAGAAGCGCGGTAGTCCACACTACCGCACTATGCTTTGTCCCTGCCATGTGGTACTACCGCGTTATGCTCAAATTACTGGGCATGGTACTCTTTTTATAGCCTTTTTTCCTTGGCTTGTGGGATTTTGGATTTTCGAGAGATATTGGAGGATTGGGGTCCCTGATTCGATCCTAACTCATTTTCTGTGATTATAAACCCTGATCCACTAAGTTCTCCCAAGATCCACCCATCTCTCTTGTTGGTTAACCCTACCATACACTATAAAAGAGAGGTATTCCATGGGAAAGAGGAAGGACTCTTAGAAGTACCAAACTTATGATCTTGCAGCCTTGTGGAGATAGCTAGAGGAGGAAGCACTTGGAGCTGGAGGATTGGCTTGGACATGAAGCAACCTTTGTAAGCATTCTTCAAGTTTGTAATAAAGATAACTTGTCTTCTTTTTCCCATTTCATGTGTATTGCATAAGTTCTTGACATGGAATGTATCTAATCTAGATTTGAATCTAATCTTTACTTCAAGGTATTTGGAAGCTTGTATGTTTGTTCTTTGTTTGATTTCAACAGGTTCTACATTGGAGCTTTTGGATCAAGAGCTAGAAGCAGGACAAACGTCAGATTGAAAGGTGAGTCATATCTTTCATTGTTTCTGAATGCATGTAATCTTGTTGTGAAAGTTAGTTCAGGAATTTCAAGGTAGCATTTGTTTTGTTTTATTCTTACCTTAGAGTCAGTTAGGAATCTGCTTTAAGTTAAGAGAATTTTGACTTATCCGTAGGGAAAAATTCTACCAACAGAGTGTAGCTACAGTCTTTTGATTTCCATACTTCTTTAAGAAACATGTTTCAAATTCTTCCCAGCTAGAAATTGAGCTAGCTTGTAAGCTAAAATACCAGGAAGAAACTTTTGGCTCAAATGTGTATGGGAAAATCCTACAAACTACATCTTCATGTTGTACATTTAAAAGATTCAAGGCTAAATAAAAGCTCTTGAGATGATCTTCAGCAGAAATGGCTTTTCCTGGGTTAAATTTAGGCAAGACTTTCTCTGGAATTTTAGGCAGATTTTGGAATGGCCCAGCTAGATTTAATGCTGCCCTCGCTCTCCAAGCAGGCACAACCATGTTTCTATGTGGAGAATTAGGTGGAGAATCGTGTGGTGAATTAAGTGGGGTGTTCTTTGGAGTAACAAGTTCTCCAAGATTTTCTGGATTTGAAAATTTTTCTGGGTTTTCAAGATTGATTTCTTTCAGGGGTTCTGCAATTTCTTCCAAAGTTAAATTTACAAGCTCTTCAAAATTTTGCACAAGAATCAAATCACAGGTGTATTGTCTTTCTTTTCTGGGAGTACTTTTCCTAGGGAGAAAATTCACTGCGTTTAAACCACCTAGTTGTTTAACATAAGATTGTGTATGTCTCCTTAAATCTTCTATTTCTGCAAAAGGAACAACATACAATACTTCTTGATGTTCAGAATCAGAGATGGAGTTTTCTTGATTTGTTACTTCAAGATTTGGGTTGTTTGAAATTCCTGTTTCAAGCAGATTTTCAGTAACAATTTTGACAATGGGAGATTTTCCTTTATCAGCCATGCACTTCACGCCCTCCTTTAGCGCCAAAAAATGTTGATTCCTTGAAGATCGCGGCATCAAGCAGAAAGGGATTCTCCCCGGTAAACTATCCCAATTAGATTGTCCACCGTTTGGTATGGGGAATCCATCCGGTTAGCGGTTCCGGCTACCATTAGATTTGGAGATTTTCTTCTTTTACACCGGTTATGGCCCGATCCACCGTTCTTTTTTTATTTTATTGTTAAAATGATATCCAAGTGCCTAAGCTAATTTAATCTAAATGCAGAGCTTGAAACAAATCTATATCTAAGACTGAAATAAATCTAATCTATCCTTGAAAGGAGAAAACTGTAAATATGAGCAATGTGCTAAAAGAAGTATCGAAAGATCCACAAATAACCATTAAATCACAAAGATACATCTACAGCAAGAGATTAAAGATATAAAAGATAGCTTTTAATCCATGTGAAAGCATTCTATTACTCAATTAGGAAAACATCATTGCACAGAAAATAGTGAGATCATTCATCAGATAGAAACAATTCCGAACAGCAAGGAAAGATCTCACAGCAGTGTCAGAATGTCATAAGAATAATCCAGCATGCATCAAGTCTACATTTCCAGGAAAAACAAATGTCTCCCTCAGGCTCTTTATTAGGCAAAAAATCGCTTCCCTAGAGCTAATTACAAAATAGTTCGTATAAGCTAAGAAGCTTCTTTTCCTTGCCTAAAAAAATCCTTCTCTATTCCTTCTAACCTTCTATTTATAACTTTACAAAGTGCCCCTTGGGCTGACAAGTGTACCCTAATTCTATAACTTCCTTCCTTGGCTTTCATCATATCCTTACAAAGCCTATGAATACGTGGAAGGTTTTACAAATAGGACAAAACTAGGGACCAGCTGTCCCTTTAAAGCAATTATACAAAGGTAGAATTTTAGCCTTTTCGCTTGCTTGAAACAAAATAAGAATGATCTGTTCATTCTGCTGGGGCTTCTGCCTACTGACTTGAATACATGCCTCCACCAACCGGATCCCTTGAAATTACCGAGCCATCTATACTTTGAATGTATGAGGTCCATTGGTTGATATCCTTTACGATGATCTTGCTGCGAGAAGATACTGTTGCCTGGGATGCTATTTCATTCTTATGAAGGTCCGATTTGATCAGCACTTTACCCTGTGTGGCATCTTTTGCCATTGCTTCCAGGAAGTAAATATGTATTGCAGGCTAGAAAATGAACTGTTGAAATTCGTCCTAAGTCAATACCTCTATCTTCTTGATGTAAGCCAAGTCATCGTCCAGCTCGTTCTGCAACTCGAACACTCAATCTTCTTCATTTGGGAAATCATAAATGGAGGCAGGGATAACCAGATGCCATTTGCTAAGTGATTCCCTGAGTACGGAATAGATGGAACAACACTTGTGGACCATCCTTTTGATTTCCAAACTTAGCTTGGTACCGCAATCTCTGGTGAATTCATGAATTCCTATGTCCACGTCCAATTCATCCCCTCTAGGGGCGCGTAAGTGTGAAAGGAGCTGAGATTTTCCCTTTTTCCACTCAGATTGTTGTTTCAGCTTCTCTACATGATCTGCAAACCTTTCTCGGGTCCTTAGGGCTTTGGTTTCAATTGTGGTCATCTTCTTAATCATCTCTTTTATGCTCCAAACCTCTTCCGAGATCAGTACTAGCAGCTGATGGATTTTAGTCCGCATATTACATGCTTGTTTGTGAAATCTGGACAAATTTTGCTGGTCTTCCACTACCTATTTGAGCTGTCTTGTTAGTTGTTCCTTTTATTGAATCAACCCTTCACATTCTTGCTGGTGGAGCTGAATTTCCTGAGTCCTGTTTGCCTCGAGTTCCTCCAATTCTGTTACCCGAGCCTTCAGATTCTCCAGCTCACCTTCAGAGATAGCCAACTACATTTATAAGGAATTCTTCTCATTCTCAAGCTGGAGAACTCCTGAATTGAGCACCAGATTGTCTCCTAACAACTCATTGTATTTCTCCTTCGGTTTGTTGGCTTCCAAAACCTCCCTCTATCTATCATCTTTGATCTTAAGGCACTTCTCCCTGTAATGCTTTATCTTTTCTTTCAAAAAATAAATATTGGCTTTAGTTGCCTTAGCTGATGCCACGGTGCATTGAACTTGGAATGTGGGGTCGACATCAGTTCCTTGGACTAATGTTTTCTTTGTTATCCATAGTTCACAATCATCCTCCTCGGTTTCCACATTCTTTGTCTTGGCTTCCATTTTCTTTACTCTGCTATCAATGATGACCCTTTTCTTCTCACTAAAATATACAGTATCCAAGTCTGCTATTTTGTGCTGCTTCCTGGGGTTATATGGGGACAACGCTAAGCTCCCTGAATAGGCACCTTCTTCCTGAGTTCCCCCTAGAGTGCATATCAATGGTGGGACTACTTCCATATCTGTCGGAGTAGATGGCTCCGGCTCGAGAGACTTCTCTATCTGCTCTTTCCCCTTCTCTCCTACTGGCTCTTCTTGCTGTGTTTGCAATCCATCTGCTCCTTCAGACAGGGGCCTTTGATCTTCCTCATGTTGTTTCTTGGAAGCTTGTTCTTGGGATACCTGATATTCTCTTTCTTTTTGAATCCTGGCAGCCTCTTCTTGCTGTTCCAACTGAGAGGCTTTCTCTTGTTTCTTCCTTGCAATCTCCTCATGCTGAAGCTTGGCAGCTAGCTCATCTTGAATCCTTGCTTGCTCTTGATCCTGCTACTGCTTGAGAGCTTTCTCTTGGAGCACTCTGTCCTGCTCCATTTCTAATGGGTCCCCTGATTGTGAGGTTTATGCCTCCCGCTCTCTTTGGATCAAACCGACAGGTTTTAGGTTTGGATCTTTTACAGCTTTTGTATTGTAACGCTTTCCTAACTCAGTTAGGTTGCAGACGCTCCTGCAGAATTCCTCGTCTCTGTCCACCGCATGAGCGTATTCAAAGGAGAGCTTGAGGTGAAGGCAATGCTTGCTTACCGCACCGTTGGGGTCATTCCTTCTGAAAGGGACTGAGCCAAAATGGAAAACTTTTAAGCCTTGAGCGTAAGTTTCCCCGTCTCTTGCTCTTGGGAGGCTGTAAGCTCCAATGGTAAATGGCATGGGAGGATACATGGCCTTTCTTCGGTCTGTTAAGAACTTGCTTATTGCGCCAGTGCCGAAGAGGTGTCTCACAACCTCCTTATGAATTACAAAATCTGTAAAATACCAAGGGAACATAAATGGCTCATGAGTCCGTCCACTCATCTTGATGTATGTGCCTTCTGCACTATGATAATAGTCCCCAAATCGTTCAATGATGGGCATAGCATTCTCCGACATACAATTTGGATCTTGAACGAAGATAAGCTGTTACAATGGCATGATAAACCTCTCGCAAATCATCTTGTAGTGGTTTGCGTATTTACTTTCCCATGTACACTGGTAAGCTATGAAGAGAGTTGTTTCATTTGGCTTCCATGAACAACCCAAGTCCGGGAACGAATGATTGCTTAGCAGGCAGTCAATCAGGTATGAAGACATGAAGAAATCTGCCTTCTTTTGGGCTATTCCTCCTTGGGCTGCTGTTAACTGTGAGGCCAAGCTATTTGAAATTATTTCAGCCCAGTTGAAGATGGTGCCTTTTGTGGCTATGTGAAACATCACCGGCACCCATCCGATCTTAAACACATTGCCATTAGGCATGCCTAAGAGTCTACTCAACATCAGGACGATGAACCTGTAAGGGGTTTTAGGAGATTGCTCTCATATTCATTATTCGTCCTCGTCCTGATCTGCCTGTCATTTATAGTCATCTTACGGGCAGTTTCTAGCAAGTCCATTTGATGCTTTTCCATCCATTCATCATCTAAAGAATCCCTGGGTGAGGCAATCTGTAGGCAGCAGTAACATGCTCGGGAGCGAAAGATGCCAGGTTTAACCCATTTTTATTAGTCATGAGCCTTGTGTCGGTCCGGATGTTAGGAATAAGCCATCCAATAACTTCAGAACAAGGGAATAGCTCTGGCCGAGTTGTTGCCTTATGCAAATGAGACCTTCTGATGTTGGCATACACTAGGGCATCCTCTATAGAAGCTGTTGAACTATCTTGAGCTATGATGAACCTGTATAGATCACCCCATTGGAATTCAGGAGCGGAGCTCCCAGGGGAAACACCAGTGGTAGCTTGCGTGTCAGCAAACATCGTGATGAGAGAAGTATCTAATAGAACTTCAACCTCTGAGTTTGAGATTACTTTCTGAGTTGCCTTCTTCTTTGCTGACTTCCTATGCATGGTAATCCTGTGGTGAGCAAGGCAATACCAAAAGACTTTAGTTAGACCACTATTCCAAGCATTAGCAACACTCTATGACAAAGCAAAAATATAACATTTTCACAAAATAGAGGCTATCTTAAACAATCATAATTATCTTCAATTCATGTTTAAGCTTAATTCAACAATGTCCCTTAATGCTAAAAACAAAGACAAAACTTCAAGACAATGGGCGAGATCATCTTTGAATTTGCGTAGGTATTCCCTAGAATTAATACACACACTTGCGCGAATCTGAGAAGATTTCTGCGCTGGCGCCTAAATAGAACTTTGCGCCGAGCTCGGGATTCTGCACGCGCTAAGGTTAGCGATCTAGTGTGCACTGGGGTATAAGCGGGAATTTATGTGCTAAGATTTGAACGTTCTATGCGCGCCGATGCCTAAAATTATTCAGGCGTCAAGTGATAATGCATTTCCTGCGCTTAGACCTAAAATATTTCGCGCGCCAGCGCCATAATTTCATTTGTGCGCTCGAGCTAAACACATTTGCATGTGCTATCCTAACCTTATTTTTTGCGCTAGCACTTAACATAATGCACGCGATATTGTGTGTGCGTCAATGTTTAAACATTTCATGCACCGGAAGCTTCTAGTGGAAGCTATGCTGAAGATGGATAAGTTCTGTAGCCACAGGCTTTATCAACTAAGGATCGGGCCATAACTTCGAGTTTCTAAATGGGCTTGATTGGTTGGTTTAACACATCCTCATGGCAGCTTCGACTAAGCAATGTGGGTTTTATGTGACCTTGCCATGAATAAACCTCGCTCTTGGTTGAGCAGGGTATCTTGGTACTTATAGCATGGAACAACATTAACTGCAAGGAGCGAGAAGGGTGGAGCCTTACGCGTAGAATATGCTTGGTAGGGAGTTTTGCAAACAAGGCCTCTGGATGCTGCGGCTTCTACGGGTTTGCATGAAAAACTTTGCGGCTGCTAAGATACTGCTGGGATGATTCGACCTCATGACCAGAGTGGGATAAGCACTTCACACTTTAGAAAACAGAGACTCTACTCAAAGAAGAAGATCCTCAAACCGAAACAAACTATCACGCAACCAAGAAAACATATAAAACTTTGAAATGCGGTCATGGGGAGACGCGGGTTTCGCTTGGCAAATGAAAGCTCTACGAGGAAAACCGGGAGAGCCGAAAACACAATAGAGGGGAAAGACTTGTGTGCTTGTGAGATGGGGTCATCTCTGCTCTGGTTTGAAAGTGGTGGCCTCGTATCTTCATAGGGAAAAGAACAGCGACTGTCCTACGTCCTTTCTAGCTTTCATGCAAAGAAAAACGAAGGCCGCTTGAGCTACTCAAACTATGCGTGGGTGATTTTTTAACCTACTAATAAAAGAGCAGGATTGGAAAAGAGCCTACCTGTCAGTATGGAAAGCATTTCGAGAACTCAACTGTTAGCAGCGAATGAAAGTCTCAAACTTCGACGCGAATGGCGAGCGCTCCGAGTGCAAATGACTAAATAAAAAACCCAAAATGTCGTTGCATGCGTTAAATAGGGGAAGAGTTAAATGCTCTTGTACGTTTAAAGTTGGCGGGGTTATAAGCACGGGGCTCAAAAAATCTGTCATTAAGAGTGGCACATGGCCTCATTAAAAGCCCTACCAACTCCGTCGGTGCATAGGGCTCGAGGAGATCTTTTCGCGCCGAGTACTGATTTTAGCTTTCACGCCAAGCGGGGAGCATAATGATTTGTGCTATGTGGCAAGCGCGCATTCAAAGGTAATCTTTGCGCTCAAGCGGCCCTCCCAGCATTAGGGTTGCACTTGAAAAACCGCGCCAGGCATGAGTTATCATGAAAGACAAATGCGGATTTGTAAGCGGGAAGGATAAGCGCATCTCCAGCGCTTTGGGAGTTGACTCTATCATCATAGTTGCACTGGGGCAGAATGCGCCAACTTTTAATCCTTCCAAGGAGGGGAAGCGCAGTTCCAAGGTGGGGAATATAATCGTAATGTTTGCACCTTCAGCGACCAAGAAAAGGTTATCTCTTGCGCTAACGGTGGCCAGTTTATTGTTAAAAATGTGCGCGAGATAAAAGACTTGGAACTTGCCAAAAGGGTGGCTGAGTTAGAACTAAAGTTTGCGCTGAGCAAGGAACTTATGGTTAAAGGTGTGTCAAAGTGGCGGTGGACTTAAGGCTAAAACTTGCGCTACAGCGGGGAGTTAAGACCAAAATCTACGCTAAAGGAAAAGGAAGACTTTGCCTTAGACAAATGAGAAACTCTTTTGGAAGCAGGCGATGAAATTCAGCCTAGTCAAAGAAAAACAAATGTAAGGATGAAGTAAAAGGCTTGCTACAAAAGTGTTCAAAGGAGGGGCTCCAAATAGCTTCAAAATTTTGGGGAAGGATGTTGCAGCAACAACAATTGGCGAATCGCTAGCAAACATAGATCTCTGAAAACTATCTCGCTTATTGGAAGAATTCCTTTTAAAAACTGTTCACCTTATGTGCATCAGTCGGCTTAAGCTGGCGAATCTCGGCAAAGGAAGAAATCACTTTATCCATTGGTCATTGGGAGAAGGGAGCTTCGATGAAGATATCTTTAAAACTCTCCAAGGGCCAACATATGGGGTTCATTTTAGAAGATTCATCTTTCAGATGACCGCTGCTATCGGACTCCACAGGATTTGCAACAACATATCATAGACACCATTGCTCTTGTTCCTCATTCCCATGCAGCCTGCATCCATTTGGATGTTCATACATTTGACAGTTTTGATGTTTGAGCCTTCCAGAAATATTTTCTTTAAAATACGGTCTTTGATTTTGGCTCCTCAATCCATAATGCCCTTTTGTGTGAGTGAGAGATTTTATTGTTTTATCAAGCCTCACGGACGGAGAGGAGCTGAACTTGAGCTGAGTATTTTGGACAACTTTCTTGACCTGTATGTTTGCTTTTATCTCAGCCGTGCTTTGATTGAGGCGAGAATATCTGGAAAACAGACCCTTGATTATGAGACCTTTTGGGTTTAAATTTGCAGCATGGAGTCATTTCAATACCCTATGCCTTCGAGATGTGCTACTCGTCCGTGGGTCCAACCATAGTGATCTTCTTGAGATGCTTTTAAGTGTGATGGTGGATGGAGCTCAAAGATAGTGGTAAAGATAATCATAGATCTCTGCTATTTAAACAAGGGTTAGTGTGACCAATAGAATAGGATCTCTTCATTCTGGAGAACGATCAGCAAAGCCCCAAATGCATGGGTGAACTTTCTTTCCAGGATACATTTCCAACTTTAAGAGTTGTGCAATTCTCTTGTGAGATCTGCCTTCATGAGAGGCCCAATTGCAGGTGACTCAGGGAGAAAAATTTGTACAAAAAGTCAGAGGCTAAGAGAAAAAGGCAATCTAGCTGAAACATAGGAAACAGAGACTAGAGTAAAATAAAAGAAAACTTTATTTATGTACAGAAAGTCTCATTGAGACTATGCAAAGTATTGCTTCAAGGTGAGGCCATTGAGAGGAAGGGTTACTTCCTCTCCCTGGAGGTCTGTCAGCTTGTAAGTGGATGGGACGAGTTTTGCAGCAATTTGGTAAGGGCCTATCCATAAGTGTTGGAATTTCGTGTGCATCCCCTTGCCTTCATGATTATGGTCCCATTTCAGAACTAAATCTCCTACTTCAAAACTTCTTTTACCAGACTTCCTCTTATCGAACCATCTTTTGACTATGTCTTGATGTTGATGAAATCGATCTTTAGCTTTCTAACGGGCTTCTTCACGTTGAAGCAAAGTATTGATCCTAGATTGCAAGAACTGACTACCAAACCCTCGAGAGGCTTGGGACAACTATAAGGATGGAAGCAAGATATTGGGAGGGAGAATGGCTTCCTTGCCGTAGATGAGAGTGTAAGGGGAAACCCCTAATGCATTCTTTGGAGTCACCCTATCTTCCCATAAGGCATTTGGGAGAGCTATATGCCAACTTCGTTTATTTTCTATTACAGTCTTCTTGAGAATTCGGATGAGGTTTTGTTTGAAGATTCGGCTAATCCATTTCCTTGAGGGTAATAATTGGCTGAATAATGCAGTTTAATTCCCCATTCATAAAAAAATTCATTTATTTTAAAAGACGAGAAATAGGTGGCATTATCAAATACTAGGGAAATTGGAACCCCAAACCTAATTATGATGTTCTCCTTCAAGAAACTGATGACTGCATCTTCATTGATCTTGCGCAATGGGGTAGCCTCCATCCATCTGGTTAAATAGTCGGTGGCCGTTAGGATGTATTGATGTTGTAGAGAAGAATTTGGGTTTATCTCTCCAATAACATCTATACCCCATTGTTCGAAAGGTTTTGAGATAATAATCGGTTGCAAAGGTTCGGCTGCCTTAGGTAATTTTCAAGCACTTCTTTGACATATATCACAGTTTCGTGCATAAGCATGGGCGTCTCGAAATAAAGTGGGCCAATAATAACCAGATCTGAGTATTTTGTGAGCCGTTGTCTCCCCTTAATAATGTCCACCAGCGGGACCATCATGTAACTCTTTGACAACTTTACTTGCATCTTCCTTTTCTAGACATCTAAGAAAAATTCCATCGTAATTTTTTCTGAAAAGTATCCCATCAATGATTTGATAAGTTGTTGACTTTAGACGGAGTTCCCTTCTTTGCTTAGAACTCCAGTGTTCTGGTAGATATCCTTGCTGCAAATAATGCACTAGATCTCTGTACCACGATTCAGGAGCTGTGAAAATGGGACATACCTCGACCGAATTCAGTTCGACTTCATTCTTCCAATGCTGCTCTTCATCCATTGGATGGTTTGTAAGCAATTTACACAGGCCTTGTCCTTTGATGATGGTGGCTAGTTTAAATTCTAAATCATATTCTTGAAGAGCTGTGACCCAATTTCCCCTTCTTTCTCCCAATTCCTTTTGAACAAAAAGGGATCTAACAGCTGGGTGAGGAACTATAACTTTAGTTCTGTTCTTAAGAATATATAGTCTGAACTGTTTGACCGCTTTGAAGACAGCATACGCATGCTTGTCAACAACAGGATAGTTCAATTCAGCATCTTGCAGACCAGTGCTCATAAACGAGATTGGGTATTCATCTCCTAACTCTACCTTTTGTGTGAGCACCACTGTGAGTGAGTCGTTCGAAGCAAAGGTATACAAGATAAAATATTTATCAAAATCTGGGCTTCTTAAGGAAGGAACCTTAGCTATGGCTGCTTTAATGTCCCTGAATGCATTCTTTTCTAAGTCTGTCCACTTGAACTATGTGCTTTGCTTGACCATTTGCTGCAAAGGTTTAACAATTTGTGCGAAAATCTGGAACAAACCTTCGGACAAAATTGATAGTGCCCATAAACGAGTGCATGGATTTCTTGTTATGAGGCATTGGAATTTTATTTATAGCTTGTACTCTCTCTTGATCTATTGACACTCCTCTTTTGGAAATGATATGGCCAAGAAGTTTACCTTCAGGGACAGCAAACACATTTTTCTTGGGATTTAAAGAAATACCATATTTTTCGGCAACGATCAAAAATATGCTTCAAATGAACAACATGGTCTTCTCTCTTCTTTGAAAAAACGGTCACATCATCCAGATAGACAACAACACAGTGACCTCCCAATCCTCGGAAGGTGATGTCCATTGCTCATTGGAACGTAGCTCCTACGTTTATAAGGCCAAGTGGCATTCTTCGGTATGCGAACGTTCCCCACTTAATGCGGAAGGTAGTCTTAAGACGGTCTTCTTCAGCTGCCAATACTTGATTATAACCAGAGAAGCCATCAAGAAGGGAAAACAGTTCAGATCCTGATACCATCTGGAGAATTTGTTCCATTGAAGGGACGGGATAGTTGTCTTTCTCTGAAGCTCTATTCAAATTTCTTAAATCAACACATAGTCTTATCTCTCCTGACTTCTTCCTCACGGCAACTAGATTAGAAACCCACTCAGAATGCCAGACTTTAAAGATTATTTTAGCATCCAGTAACTTTTTCAATTCCTTTTGATTCAAAGGTTCAAGCATCGGGTGCATCCTTCTTAATTGCTGCTGAAATGGCTTGAAACCTGCTTTCATTGGTATGACATGCTGAATAATACGGATGTCATATGTTTTCAGATATTCATAAGTCCATGCAAAAACATCCTTATATTGTTGAAAAAGTTTGATGAACTTATCTCTTTCTCCTAGTGAACAACATTTGCCAAGGTTAAAAAATTTTGGTTTAGCTTTCGGTGCCCAGATTAACTAATTCATGTTGCATTGATGAGCTATTGGCCTTGGTATTTGCTGGCCTTTTGAACTTGCTCTAAAGATCAAACAGCATTTCAAGCGACCTTACCCCTTTGTGGATGAAATTGCCTTTAGCTGTATCTTTCTTTTGTAAGTCAGAATCGTGTTCTTCTTCATCTATCACAGCTTCTTGAAATATGTCTTCGTTTGTTAGAAAAGTGATAATTTGTTCGTCATCATCGAAAACTATGAAGTTTGTGATATTGTCAGGGACAGAAGGCCTGAAAATCAATTCGATTGAACACTTGTTATTAGTTGGCACCAATCTGGAAGCGAATGTTGCTAATAAATTAGCTACAGAATTTTGCAGTCTAGGAACAGACTTTATATTGAAAGCATCAAAACACATAATTAAATCCCATACCTCAACCTGATAACCTTTCAAATGAGGTGAGAGACAATGAATGGTATCTCTTACTTGTCTCACAACTATTTCTGAGTCACCAAACACCTTCAAGTACTTAACATTTAAACCGATGGCTTTCTTTAATCCATGGACCAAAGCTTCATATTCAACAGTGTTGTTAGTACAATCAAATTCTAACCTACAGGACAAAAAATACTTATTTCTTTCTGGATCCATTAGAACACAACTGGCTTCGGATCCTTCCAAAGTTTTAGAACCATCAAAGTATAATGTCCAAAAAAGATCGCTTGATTCAACTAAGTTAGTATCTTTATGATCTAAGTTAGTGACTAAACTAACTATATTACAGTCAATATCATCAGTCCGAGAGAAATGAAGGAGATCGGACTGTTCATCTGACTCATGGCTAATAGTTTCAGACTGATAATTACCCGGATCAATTTCTAAGAAATAATTTCCCCAAACTGAGGATGAGAAGGTTACAGCTTCATTCTTTCCTTCTAGTTGAGTTACATTTTGTTTCATGTGTGGTTCTCTCAAAACCTTGATCTGATTATGTCTGTTTTGATATGGCAACCACAAATGGGACCAATCAGTGGCAAAGTAACCATTCAACTTAGTGGACCAATCTCTACTTAGGATCAAACCATAGGATTTGGGAATATCAACCACCATTATATCAATGAACTAGCAAACTCTAGAATCTACTGACAACCTAATGAGGACATCTTTCATTTCCTCGATAACTTTGACAGCAGTCCTATCTAACTAAATAATCTGGGCGGGAGATGGAATTGGTTGACCATTAATCTTTTTACAAATAGATAGTGGCATGACATTCAAAGATGCTCCAGAATCTACCAGACAATTGTGTACATTGTGATTGAAAATTTCAAAAGTTAAAAGAAACGACAACGTCTGAGATTTGGACTTCCCGCCGATACTAGCCTCATTAATTTCAGGGTCTTCTTGAGTATTTGTTAATGGAGTACTGGGCTGGGATTGAAGAACATCCAACAACTTGTCTCGTTGTTGAGGTAGGCTGCACATATTGAATATTGAAACATTTTCCTTTACTTTCTTTATATCTTCAATAATGTCATATCCTGTATCAGATTCTTTTACAATTCTATTTGGATGGTTTGTCTTATTCAGTGTGACCTTCGGTTGTTGAACTATTGTGTCAATGCTTGGCTGCTTGGCCGTTGTTGGGTTAGCTTTAGGCTGTGGTGGAATGACTATTATGTGTCTTCCAGGTAATTCTTTTGAACCTTATGGTTTGGGAATAGTTGAGCTTGGGACTGGATCTGCAATGGGACCTTTACTGTGAGTAGTAATGTTTACAACAGAGACTGGGCTTTCCACAGGATCATCTTCTACCAATTCAGTTAAAGGTACCCAATACCATAGCACCATGGTAGTGTTTGGAGATGGTTCCTCTATCTTAGGGCTCGATTCCTCTGGAGGATCGTCTTGATCTGGAATATGTGAATCCAGCATTTGGTTCATGACTAAACTCATAGAGTTAATCCATTGTGGGTAGCTCTTTTCCGAGTGTGGCTCCTGATGAAATGTGCAGAAGTGTTCCATCCCTATTTCATTCAGATTTAAAACAGGAGAAGTATTCATAGGTGGATGAGGTTGATCGTTGTCTTCTCTCTTCTTGTAGAATGGCTTGAAAGGATTCCTAGATGTACTAGCTGCTTTATCTTTCTTGAGATCTAAAATTTTATTAGACAATTTCTGCATCATCTTAACTACGCTCTCCATGTCTGCTGATGGCTCTACTTTATTCCTGGTGAGCAGTAATTTTTTTATACTAATTGCTGGTTTTGTTTCTGCGTCCAAGGCATGTTTGGCAATGTTTTCTGCTTCTTCTTCTACCTTCCTAGATTCTTCGAAATTTTCTATCAGGGTGGTTTTCTTAGATCTTTTGACAAACATTGCTATTGGCCCTTCAAGAGCCGTTGTATAGTATTCAACTAGAGATTCTTCTACCGGTTTATTTTCTTCGCTGAAATTATTTAAGATTGTTGTGAACCTTTGGTTGAAGTCCTGAACCTTTTCTTTCTTTTCCATTCTCATGGACAATAATTCTTTCATGAGTGTAGCTACAGTCTTTTGATTTCCATACTTCTTTAAGAAACATGTTTTAAATTCTTGCCAGCTGAAAATTGAGCTAGCTTGTAAGCTAAAATACCAGAAAGAAACTTTTGGCTCAAATGTGTATGGGAAAAGCCTGCAAACTACATCCTCATGCTGTACATTTAAAAGATTCAAGGCTAAATAAAAACTCTTGAGATGATCTTCAGCAGAATTGGTTTTCCTGGGTCGAATTTAGGCAAGACTTTCTCTGGATTTTTAGGCAGATTGTGGAATGGCCTAGCTAGATTTAATGCTCCCCTCGCTCTCCAAGCAGGCACAACCATGTTTCTATGTGGAGAATCAGGTGGAGAATCATGTGGTGAATTAAGTGGGGTGTTCTTTGGAGTAACAAGTTCTCCAAGATTTTTTGGATCTGAAATTTTTTTTGGGTTTTCAAGATCGATTTCTTTCAGGGGTTCTACAATTTCTTCCAAAGTTAAATTTACAAGCTCTTCAAAATTCTGTACAAGAATCGAATCACGGGTGTATTGTCTTTCTTTTCTGGGAGTACTTTTCCTAGGGAGAAAATTCACTGCGTTTAAACCACCTAGTTGTTTAACATAAGACCGTGTATGTCTCCTTAAATCTTCTATTTCTGCAAAATGAACAACATACAATACTTCTTGATGTTCAGAATCAGAGATGGAGTTTTCTTGATTTGTTACTTCAAGATTTGGGCTATCTAAAATTCCTGTTTCAAGCGGGTTTTCAGTAACAATTTTGACAATGGGAGATTTTCCTTTATCAGCCATGCACTTCACACCCTCCTTCTAGCGCCAAAAACTGTTGATGCCTCGAAGATCACAGTATCAAGCAGAAAGGGATTCTACCCGGTAAACTATCCCAATTAGATTGTCCACCGTTTGGTATGGGGAATGCGTCCGGTTAGCAGTTCCGGCTACCGTTAGATTTGGAGATTTGCTTCTTTTACACCGGTTATGGCCCGATCCACCGTTCTTTTTTATTTTATTGTTAAAATGATATGCAAGTGCCTAAGCTAATTTAATCTAAATGCAGAGCTTGAAACAAATCTATATCTAAGACTGAAATAAATCTAATCTATCCTTGAAAGGAGCAAACTATAAATATGAGCAATGTGCTAAAAGAAGTATCGAAAGATCCACAGATAACCATTAAATCACAAAGATACATCTACAGCAAGAGATTAAAGATATAAAAGATAGTTTTTAATCCATGTGAAAGCATTCTATTACTCAGTTAGGAAAACATCATTGCACATAAAATAGTGAGATCATTCATCAGACAGAAACAATTCCGAATAGCAAGGAAAGATCTCACAGCAGTGTCAGAATGTCATAAGAATAATCCAGCATGCATCAAGTCCACATTTCCAGGCAAAACAAATGTCTCCCTTAGGCTCTTTATTAGGAAAAAAATTGCTTCCCTGGAGCTAATTACAAAATAGTTTGTACAAGCTAAGAAGCTTCTTTTCCCTGCCTAAAAAAAGTCCTTCTCTATTCCTTCTAACCTTCTATTTATAACTTTACAAAGCACCCCTTGGGATGACAAGTGTACCCTAATTCTATAACCTCCTTCCTTGGCTTTCATCGTATCCTTACAAATCCTATGAATACGTGGAAGGTTTTACCAATAGGACAAAACTAGGGACCAACTGTCCTTTTAAAGCAATTATACAAAGGTAGAATTTCAGCCTTTTCGCTTGCTTGAAACAAAATAAGAATGATCTGTTTATTCTGCTGGGGATTCTGCCTGCTGACTTGAAGACACGCCTCCACCAACCGGCTCGCTTGAAATTACCGAGCCATCTATACTTTGAATGTATGAGGTCCATTGGTTGATATCCTTTACGATAAGCTTGCTGCGAGAAGATACTGTTGCTTGGGACGCTATTTCATGCTTACAAAGGTCCGATTTGATCAGCGCTTTACCCTGTGTGGCCTCTTTTTCCATTGCTTCCAGGAAGTAAATATGTATTTGTAGGTTGGAAAATGAACTATTGAAATTCATCCTAAGTCAATACCTCTATCTTCTTGATGTAATCCAAGTCATCGTCTAGCTCATTCTGCGACTCGAACACTCGATCTTCTTCTTTTGGGAAATCATAAATGGAGGCAGGGATAACCAGATGCCATTTGCTAAGCGATTCCCTAAGTGCGAAATAGATGGAACAACACTTGTGGACCGTCCTTTTGATTTCCAAACTTAGCTTGGTACCGCAATCTTTGGAGAATTCAAGAATTCCTATGTCCACATCCAATTCATCCCCTCTAGGGGCACGTAAGTGTGAAGGGAGCTGAGATTTTCCATTTTTCCACTCAGATTGTTGTTTCAGCTTCTCTACATGATCTGCAAACCTTTCTTGGGTCCTTAGGGCTTTGGTTTCAATTGTTGTCATATTCTTAATCATCTCTTTTATGCTCCAAACCTCTTCCGAGATCAGTACTAGCAGTTGATTGATTTTAGTCCGCATATCACATGCTTGTTTGTGAAATGTGGTTAAATTTTGTTGGTCTTCTGCTGCCTCTTTGAGTTGTCTTGCTAGTTGTTCCTTTTCTTGAATTAGCCCTTCACATTCTTGCTGGTGGAGCTGAATTTGCTGAGTCCTGTTTGCTTCGAGTTCCTCCAATTCTTTTACCCGAGCCTTCAGATTCTCTAGCTCACCTTCAGAGATATCCAACTACATTTCTAAGGAGTTCTTCTCATTCTCGAGCTGGAGAACTCCTGAATTGAGCACCAGATGTTCTCCTAATAACTAATTGTATTTCTCCTTCAGTTTGTTTGCTTCCAAAACCTCCTCGGTTTCCACATTCTTTGTCTTGGATTCCATTTTCTTTACTCTCCTATCAATGATGGCCCTTTTCTTCTCACTAAAATATACAGTATCCAGGTCTGCTATTTTGCGCTACGTCCTGGGGTTATATGGGGTGAGCGTTAAGCTCCCTGAATAGGCACCTTCTTCCCGAGTTCCCCCTGGAGTGCATATCATTGGTGGGTCTACTTCCATATCTGTCGGAGTAGATGGCTCTGGCTCAAGAGACTTCTTTGTCTGCTCTTTCCCCTTCTCTCCTACTGGCTCTTCTTGATGTGTCTGCAATCCATCTACTCCTTTAGAAAGGGGCCTTTGCTCTTCCTCATGCTGTTGCTTGGAAGCTTGTACTTGGGATGCCTGATCTTTTCTTTCTTTCTGAATCCTGGAAGCCTCTTCTTGCTGTTCCAACTAAGAGGCTTGCTCTTGTTGCTTCCTTGCAATCTCCTCATGCTGAAGCTTGGCAGCTAGCTCACCTTGAATCCTTGCTTTCTCTTGGTCTTGCTGCTGCTTGAGAGTTTGCTCTTGGAGCACTCTGTCCTGCTCCATTTCTAATGGGTCCCCTGATTGTGAGGCTGATGCCTCTCGCTCTCTTTGGATCAAACCGACAAGTTTTAGGTTTGGATCTTTCACAGCTTTTGTATTGTAACGCTTTCCTAACTCAGTTAGGTTGCAGACGCTCCTGCAGAATTCCTCGTCTCTGTCCACCGCATGAGCGTATTCAAAGGAGAGCTTGAGGTGAAGGCAATGCCTGCTTACCGCACCGTTGGGGTCATGCCTTCTGAAAGGGACTAAGACAAAATGGAAAACTTTTAAGCCTTGAGCGTAAGTTTCCCCGTCTCTTGCTCTTGGGAGGCTATAAGCTCCGATGGTAAATGGCATGGGAGGATACATGGCCTTTCTTCGGTCTGCTAAGAACTTGCTTATTGCACCGATGCTGAAGAGTTGTCTCATGGCCTCCTTATGAATTACAAAATCTGTAACATACCGAGGGAACATAAATGGCTCATTAGTCCCTCCACTCATCCTGATGTATGTGCCTTCTACACTGTGATAATAGTCCCCAAATCGTTCAATGATGGGCATAGCATTCTCCAACATACAATCTGGCTCTTGAACGAAGATAAGCTGGTACAATGGCATGATAAACCTCTTGCAAATCATCTTGTAGTGGTTCGCATATTTACTTTCCCATGTACACTGGTAAGCTTTGAAGAGAGCTGTTTCATTTGGCTTCCATGAGCAACCCAAGTCCGGCAACGAATGCTTGCTTAACAAGCAGTCAATCAAGTATGAAGACATGAAGAAATCTGCCTTCTTTTGGGCTAGTCCTCCTTGGGTTGCTGTTAACTGTGAGGCCAATCTATTTGAAATTATTTCAGCCCAGTTGAAGATGGTGCCTTTTGTGGCTATGTGAAACATCATCGGCACCCATCCGATCTTAAACACATTGCCATTAGGCATGCCGAAGAGTCTACTCAACATCAAGACGATGAACCTGTAAGGGGTTTTTAGGAGATTGCTCTCATATTCATTATTCTGCCTCCTCCTGATCTGCCTGTCATTTATAGTCATCTTACGGGCAGTTTCTAGCAAGTCCATTTGATGCTTTGCCATCCATTCATCGTCTAACGAAGCCCTGGGTGAAGGAAATCTGTAGGTAGCAGTAACATGCTCGGGAGCGAAAGATGCTAGGTTTAACCCATTTTTATCAGTCATGAGCCCTGTGTCGATCTAGATGTTAGGAATAAGCCATCCAATAAACTTGGAACAAGGGAATAGCTCTGGCCAAGTTGTTTCCTTATGCAAATGAGACCTTCTGATGTTGGCATACACTAGGGCATCCTCTATAAAAGCTGTTGAACTATCTTGAGCTATGATGAATCTGTATAGATCACCCCATTGAAATTCAGGAATGGAGCTCCCAGGGGAAACATCAGTGGTAGCTTGCGTGTCAGCAAACATCGTGACGAGAGAAGTATCTAATAGAACTTCAACCTCTGAGTCTGAGCTTTCTTTCTGAGCTTCCTTCTTCTTTGCTGACTTCCTATGCATGGTAATCATGTGGTGAGCAAGGCAATACCAAAAGACTTTAGTTAGACCACTATTCCAAGCATTAGCAACACTCTATGACAAAGCCAAAATATAACATTTTCACAAAATAGAGGCTGTCTTAAACAATCATAATTATCTTTAGTTCATGTTTAAGCTTAATTTAGCAATGTCCCTTCATGCTAAAAACAAAGACAAAACATCAAGACAATGGGAGAGATCATCTTTGAATCTATGCAGGTATTCCCTGGAATTAATACACACACTTGCGCGAATCTGAGAAGATTTCTGTGCTGGCGCCTAAATAGAACTTTGCGCTAAGCTCGGGATTCTGCACGCGCTAAGGTTAGCGATCTAGTGTGCTCTGGGGTATAAGCGAGAATTTATGCACTAATATTTGAACGTTCTATGCGCGCCGGTGCCTAAAATTATTCGGGCGCCAAGTGATAATGCATTTCCTGCGCTGAGACCTAAAATATTTCGCTCGCCAGCGCCATAATTTCATTTTTGCACTCAAGCTAAACACATTCGCATGTGCTATCCTAACCTTATTTTTTCCACTAGCACTTAACATAATGCACGCGATATTGTATGTGCATCAATGTTTAAACATTTCATGCACTGGCAGCTTATAGTGGAAGCTACGCTGAAGATGTATAAGTTCCGTAGCCGCAGGCTTTATCAGCTAAGGATCGGGCCATAACTTCGAGTTTCTAGATGGGATTGATTGGTTGGTTTAACACATCCTCATGGCAGCTTTGGCCGAGCAACGTGGACTTTATGCGACCTTGGCATGAATAAACCTCGCTCTTGGTTGAGCAAGGTATCTTGGTGCTTATAGCATGGAACAACATTAACTGCAAGGAGCGAGAAGGGTCAAGCCTTACGTGCAGAAGATGCTTGGCAGGGATTTTTGCAAACAAGTCCTTGGGATGCTGCGGCTTATACGGGTTTTCACGAAAAACTCTACGGCCGCTAAGATACCGCTGGGATGATTTGACCTCATGAATAGAGCGGGATAAGCACTTTACACTTTTAGAAAACAGAGACTCTACTCAAAGAAGAAGATCCTCAAACCAAAACAAACTATCATGCAACCAAGAAAACATATAAAACTTTGAAATGCGGTCATGGGGAGACGCGGGTTTCGCTTGGCAAACGAAAGCTCTATGAGGAAAATCAGGAGAGCCGAAAAAGAAACAGAGGGGAAAGACTTGTGTTCCTGTGAGATGGGGCCATCTCTTCCCTAGTTTGAAAGTGGTGGCCTCGTATCTTCATAGGGAAAAGAATAGCGACTGTCCTACGTCCTTTCTAGTTTTCATGCAAAGAAAAACGAAGGCCGCTTGAGCTACTTAAACTATGCGTGGGTGATTTTTTAACCTACTAATACAAGAGCAGGATTGGGAAAGAGCCTACCTATCAGTATGGCGAGCATTCCAAGACCTCAACTGTTAGCAACGAACGACAGTCTCGAACTTCGACGTGAATGGCGAGTGGTCCGAGTGCAAGTGACTAAATAAAAAACCCAAAATGCCACTGCATGCGTTAAATAGGGGAAGAGTTAAATGCTCTCGTACGTTTAAAGTTGGCGGGGTTATAAGCGTGGGGCTCAAAAAATCTGTCATTTAGAGTGGCACATGGCCTCATTAAAATCCCTACCAACTCCGTCGGTGCACAGGGATCGAGGAGATCTTTTCGCGCCGAGTACTTATTTTAGCTTTTGCGCCAAGCAGGGAGCATAATGTTTTGCGCTATGTGGCAAGTGCGCGTTCAAAGGTAAGCTTTGCGCTCAAGCGGCCCTCCCGTCATTAGGGTTTCCCTCGAAAAACTGCTCCAGGCATGAGTTATCATGAAAGACAAACGCAGATTTGTAAGCAGGAAGGATAAGCACGTCTCCAGCGCTTGGGGAGTCAACTCTATCATCATAGTTGCACTGGGGTGGAATGTGCCAACTTTTAATCCTTCCAAGGAGGGGAAGTGCAGTTCCAAGGCGGGGAATATAATCGTAATGTTTGTGCCTTCAGCGACCGAGAAAAGTTTATCTCTTGCGCTAACGGTGGCCAGTTTATTGTTAAAAATGCGCGCCAGATAAAAGACTTGGAACTTGCCAAAAGGGCGGCTGAGTTAGAGCTAAAGTCTGCGCTGAGCGAGGAACTTATGGTTAAAGGTGCGTCAAAGTGGCGGCCGACTTAAGGCTAAAACTTGAGCTACAGCGGGGAGTAAAGACCAAAATCTTCGCTAAAGGAAAAGGATGACTTTGCCTTAGACAAATGAGAAACTCTTTTGGAATTAGGTGATGAAATTCTACCTAGTCAAAGAAAAACAGACATAAGGATGAAGTAAAAAGCTTGCTACAAAAGTGTTCAAAGGAGGGGCCCCAAATAACTTCAAAATTTTGGGGAAGGATGTTGCAGCAACAACAAGACCCTAGTATTGTCGAACATGAAATTAAGACATATCCAAACGTTAAGCCTGTTCTACAACGTCTTCATGCTGTGAATCCTAGGAAACCACGATCAAGGAAGAGGTAGAGAAGCTGCTCAAAGCTGGCTTCATCTACCAGGTTCCCCTTACCGAATGGGTATCCAATCTCGTTCCTATGGATAAGAAGCAGGGAACCATCTATGTATATACCTATTTTAGAGATGTGAATCGAGCATGTCCTAAGGTTAAATTTTCCACTCCATTCATAAATCAAATCTTGGATGCATGTGCAGGAAGCGAAGTGTTTTCATTCATGGATGAGTTTTCAGGTTACAATCAGATCTAGATTAAACCTGAAGATCAACATAAGACCACATTTATATGTCCTTGGGGTACCTTTGCATATCGGAAGATTCCCTTTGGCCTTAAAAACGCTGGAGCTACTTTTCAGCGTGCCATGACCTATGCCTTTCATGACCTTAAGGAGGCTTATCTGGATGATCTTGCTGGGCACTCTCGTAAGAGAGTGGATCAACCCAATTTTGGACTCTGAACCCCTATTATATTTTTGCTAAGTATTATTTAAGTTTACTTAGTTGACATTAGAAATCTGATAAATTGATTTCTATTGACCATGTGGACCAACACATTAATGAGATGGGAGGCACAATCCCCTAAGGGTTGGAGGGAAAATTCCACTTAATAATAATAATAATAAATTATTATTGGAGAAAATAGAAAACCCTAAAGAAAATATTTGAGAGACTAATGAATTAAAAGAATTCATTAAATGAGGAATTTCACACCTAAGAGAATAAAAATTCAAAACTCATGGAAACACACACATTATGATATTCATTATTCACATTCTCATGAGATGAACACACAAGAGAAATGGGAACTGGGAAGACACACAACCTGAGACAAATGAATACTGGTGAGGGAGGACAGATTTGGGAGAACCAAACTGGTCCTGAGGCAGAGTGATTGAGGACAGATTTGGGAAAACCAAACTGGTCCAGATTAAGAGGAATCATACAGCTGAGTATTGGGTTGGCCACTTAATTGTGTGTACGTAGGAGAACTACCCCAAACTTGCAGGAGCACTTCTTTTTACTCGGAATAGGTTGTGTTTAAATTGATTCTCTTAATGGCCTTGGCTTAAAATCCCCTGGAGCATCCTGGAGCTCAGGAGTACTGAGTTGGATGTTGGGTTTCCTGCTGCCAATGACATATCCTGAATAACTTGGGGAAAACAAGTTAAGGATAATTTATAATCTGACCTGGGGGACTATGAACTCAGCTCGAGGGTGACCTGAAAGCAAGGAGTACTTGCTAGTCAAAGGCTGGGAGGTTTGTGCTTGGTTCCATTGGTCATTATATTTCAGATAAGTATATCTGTTGAACCCCTATGTTTATTTTTATGGACAGTATTGGAAATTGTTTGTGTATTCCTGGAAGTACTGTTAAATGATATACTATTTTCATATATGTTTACATGTATACTGTTACATGGATTTCTTAGTATAGATCTTCAATAACTCCTATATCTCTGTAATATGAAGCAGCTTTATGATCTGAGTTGAAATGCTTAAATATTCATAGTTCATGTTTTGTTGTATGCATTACTGTAGTTCTGATGTATTTAAGATGACAGATCTATTGTTTAAATCAGATATTGCAAGCCTGAAAGAGGCGCCACTAGAATGGATATGATTTAAATTCTAACCTATGGTTAGTTGTATATTCATTTTATGTAGAATACCTTATTCCTATCTTATGGACAGAACTGTGTATATATATATTATTGTGCAAATCAGGCAGACATGTAAACCAAGGGTTTACATGTCAAGCCAAAAATATTTATAAACCCTAATGTTCTATTTTTATAGAGTAACCCAGGAGGGAACATTTAAGCTTAAGGTATTTTCCTACCTGATGAATTGAATTGTTTATAGCTGAAGCTGTTTATACGTTCATGTAAACATGTTTATGACAAAATCGTATTTCCAGATAGGGCTTAAGATAGTACTCTAAGCTATTCTGAATATGGATATGTTTCCAAATTTCATTATGATATTTTGAAGAGGGTTTCCTAAGTAATGCACATACCTGTTATTTTATTTACGAATATGCAGTAAGTTCTGAATGCACACTACTTCATAAATTCCAGTGGCATTCTTATACATTAAATACCCCGATATGGGTCAAGTTAAGACGCAGTGTAATGTCCCCCATTTTGACCCTTGTAATATTTTGGGCTATAATGTAAATAATGTATGCATATTATGTATGATTCCTAGCATGGAGCTCAAGGCCAAGGCCCTGCTAGTGAACGCTCGACCTTTAAGAGGAAAGTATTTGAAATTTTGCTACCCATGTGCTAGAGAACCATGGGAATTGTAAATATGCATTTTAATATAAATGCCCACAACTAGCTATGCAATGCAACAAGAGATGGGGGTATGATATTACAAGGAATTGGGAGGAGGATATTCAAAACCTTGAGACAATTGAGTCAAGCCAAGTGTCAATGAGAGAACCCATGAACCCTCAACTACCCATGTTGACTTTTGTATCCAATCATTGATTTCTCCCAAGAGTTGGTTGAGGTAGTTAATGCCTTGGGGAATGGGAGGTATGGCTGTCCAAATTCGAGTATGGGAAAGCCACCCTTCCTAGATTTTCGTGTTTGGATTCTTGGGCAAGGAAAGGGCCACGAAATTTCTCCCCAACCATTATTCAACTATTAGTTTGCTCTCTCACAGGTTTAGAGCTTTCTGGGCATTTCCCTCCATGAATTTCCTGTGTTTACCTTCGTTTTCCTAGCTGGGAAGGGCGTTTTGTTGTGGCTAACAGTGGGGAAGAGAGGGGGGAAACGATTTGGGGTTTAATTGAGGCCGCTTTGGCCCACTGAATGCTCATACATCTGTGGGAGAAATCGGTTTTCTTCCCTGGGGTTGATTCCCTCTTCCCACAATCCATTTTTGGTGTGCACACGTTTTGGGGGAAACCCATTGACCCTATTCTGTGAGTCCATGGTTGAATTATGTATCCATGCCAGTTTTGAGCTGCTGTGTGCAAAAGAATGTTGGAGTTGAGATGGGTATCCATTGCTTTGGCTGAGCTGAGCTTGAGAGTTTCCAAGTTCCTTGTAGATATCATGCCCAGCTCAGGGGTGGTCTCTAAGTGCTGAAATAATACAGGCTGGACAGAGACCCACGGTTGGGAGGAACGTTGCAGCGACATAGCTAGTTGTTGGGACAACATTAAATCAAGATGAGTATTTTCTTATGTAATTACTTTTGCAAATGTATTAATTTGTTGGTTGTATTAAATTGAATGGCATCATGTAATATGTGTGGATGAGTTCATTGTCGTTGTGTATGTTTGTTTGTTTTCCATCTGCACACATCTCTTTTATGGCCAAGAATCTAATGAATGGGTTGAGTTTTATGTAAAAAGCCGAGATTTTAGTGCCATGTACCCTCCTTCGCATTGGATAGATGGGTGGGGATGTTACATTTGGTATCAGAGCTGCTGGTTGCAGCATTGGGCCTTCATGGGCTACCTATCATAGCTCGCAGGGGTAAGTATGCTTCCTGCTCATTATAGACCATTAAGAAAAATTTCAAACTTACAAATTTTCGAAAATTTTTCTAGGTGTTTTTGAAAAAATTTCTAAGTCTATATCGGAAAGAACTTATGAGTTTTCAGCCGCAATGGCGGAAGGGACTAACGAGTTTTTGCCAAAATGGTCGATCAAAAATTTTTAAGTTCACCGACCGGAAGAACTCGGCGAGTTCATCCGCAACGATGGCGAAACTTAGCAAGTTTGTCCGCAACGGTGGAAAAAGTTGGCGGGTTTGCGCCACAAATGTCGGAGGGAGCTGGCGAGTTTGCACCGCAACGAAAAAAAAAGTTGGTGAGTTTTCACCGCAGCGTCGGAAGGAATTGGCAAGTTTTCGCCGTAGTGACGGAAGGAAAAGCTGAGTTTCGACCGGAAAAACTTAGCAAGTTTGTCCACAACGGCAGAAGAACTCGGCGAGTTGATCCGCAGCACCAGAAGAACTCGGCGAGTTGGCCCGAAAAATTTTCTAAGTGTCTTTCGATGGAAGAACTCGGCTAGTTGGTCCGTAACGGCGGAAGAACTCAACGAGTTGGTCCGCAATGACGGAAGGACTCAATGAGTTGGTCTGAAAAATTTCAAAATTTTTCTAAGTGTTTACAGCGGAAAGAACTCGTGATATTTTGTCGAAATGGCGTAAGAGATGGGCGAGTTTCTCCGCAATGGTGGAAGAGATCAGCAAGTTTGTCCACAACGAGTCGAAAGAGACTGATGAGGTTGCCGACCAGAAGAACTCGACGAGTTGCTCCACAACACGGCAGCAGAAATCGGCGAGTTGCTCCGCAACAGGTCGGAAGAACTCAGCGAGTTTGTCCGTAACGGGCCGAAGGGGAATTGCCAAGTCCGCCGAAACAAAGAAAATACGGCAGTTTTTCAGTGAAATTTTCAGGTGCCCGAAAGAGAAAAATGCCATGGAACTTATGCACTAGAGTGCGCGAAATCGAAGGAAACAGTCGTTGAAAGTGTGAAATGCATTCTTGGGATGAGAAGCAGGAATTGCATGGAAGGTTTTTGGAATCCGTATTAAAGGTAATTGGCTGTGATATGCATTGCGGAAGAGCAATGGGAGCAGCGAGGCAATGTTAGTAAGAGGGAAATTCCTCACCTTAAATTATTTCTGTTTATAGCATAAGAATTGCATGTTTGGAAAATAGCAAGGATGAATGTTATACACATATGTATATGTTGAATTGCTAATTCATGATAAGATCATAGCTAATGATTGCTTCTATGCTTGGTAGGAAAGCCAAGAAAAGGATCAGCTATGATGTGGAGGAGGGACTCCATGTCATGAGGGGGAATTGGGAAGGGAGAATTCCTTAACTCCTCTCTTGCTATTGTATTATATTTTCTAAATTTTCTATATACTGAAATTTATGGAATAGGGATGCTGGAAATGCAAGAGAGTAAGGCATATGAATTAGCATGCATGATTAAAGAGTCATTGCATAGTGCACGTGAATTGCTTATGCATGAGCATGATGTTGCATATGGGTAAAGGTAATAAAAGTTACATATGCAATAGCCATTAATGGTATTATCTATGGTTGAGGACAATTAATATTGTTGATATTGGTCATAGGAATCAGACCATAGAAGCATGAATGAAAATGCAAGAGATTAGATAGATGATATGACAATGCACTAGATGGCATATTAATAGACATTGCACAATGCATGTGAAAATGTTTGTGCATATATGATATTGCATATTGGTAAAATAGTGAGGTTTTACATATGCAAAGAGCCACTTAAGATAATTATCATGGTTGTTAATAATTAGTTGTGTTCGCATCGGTTGTAGGACCAAAGACAACCAAAGCATGGCTGAAGATGTGGATGATGATTGTTGCATATGACCAACAACCTTATGAAGAAAGGATGGTGCAACAAATCTATGATCATGAGGTTGGAAAAAGGACTGTGTAGCATTGGTAAGAGGCCAACTGATCAGGTAACATCTAGTAATGTTAATGACAACCAAGCAGGTAATGGTTATTTGTGCTTAAAGTGCATGAATGTTGAAAGAGGATTTGGTAAGATCCCTTCAACTATGATTAAACTATGTTGATTTATTTTGCATGTGGTATTGAGTGCCTGAATGTGAATGTCAACCTACCAAGTAATGTGAGGTGTGGGTAAGTGAAGCCAGCAAGCCTTACACCCTATAGTTTCTTAGAAACCTCGATGCATTCATATGAAATTATATCATGCCATTTGGGTAGGATGGTTGTGATTTTATCAACCAGAACAAATGATGACTTATGGTCTTGTTGTAAGTGTATGCCATATGAGATACTCATGGTTAGGCCATAATATGTTGGAATGCATTGTAATCATGGATTAATGTGAGGCTGCATTGAAGGGATGTGCATTAGAATATTCTGTACAATCTTGTGGTTGTGCATTGAATGAATGCACATTAAAAGATTATGTAAATGTTGTGAATGTGCATGTGTATGTGTGAGTGCACATGTTGAGATGCATTGTGTGAATACATGGTTGGCGTGTATGTTTCATTGCAATTAGATAATAGATGAAATGGTGAACTATTGATAACCCCAAGACCATTTCATGAGCTGCTATGAATGCAGGAAAATGATTGCACGAAGAAGGTAGACATGTTGATGGGCTACCAAAGTGCTCTGTGGAAGGACAGAGATTGCATGGAATGTGAAGTAATGAGTACTTACAATTTATTTAAATTGCACGGATAGTGTACCCATGTCTTGCAATTTTATTTATGATAACAATGCATATATAGATATATACATATATTTCATTGCATTTCAAATGTTAACAGCTGAAGGTGTTTGAATTATTGAGGGTTATAATTTTGAGATCACTTTAGTGACTATTGTAGCAATGAAAGGATTATATGCATAGATACTCACAACATGTTTGGCTGATTGAAGTTTTAGATTTCAGGTAGATTGTTTTGTGCATGGAAAATGTGGGTAAGTCCATGATGAAGATTGGAATCTACCATGAGAAAGAGCCAAACGATATGAGAACAGACTCATGGCTAAGCAAATCAATTTTTGTAGAGAACAAAATTGAAAATTCATACTTGAATTTAATTATCAATGCCATTGACTGATTAGAGAAATCAGATTTGAATTTTATTGTTAAATGTTGCTAACTGTTTGGCTATTTGATAAATGTTCCAGGAAGACACAATGCAGGAAGGCCAGGAGTGATGGCCTGCAAAAGCCAAACTAGATGGGAAAGACCCCACGCTTTGGAAATGGGTTTTGGGTGAAACGCCATTGATAATATCTCAGCCAAACCGCATGTCGGTAAACCATGACAGTGAGATGGTAAAGCTATGCCCAGAAGGCATGTGAGATACATCTGCAAAATGAATGAGTATTCTGTGACCCTAGACAAGAACATGCATGTCTAAATTATTAGGGTTTATATGCAAAGCATGCTCTATTTTATTTATATCATTTCAAACTGCTTGAGTATGATTAGGGCCTACATGGCTCACATTGGAAAGGGGGTGCACACCTTTTCTAGTGGCGGGTCATGATAGGGTTGTCAATATTGACTACACCCTAAGGGAATGGACGCATTCCTGGTGTTTTAATACTTGATAGTGAATGTTATGGAATGTGGTTGCGATTTTGAGAAGCAATACTGATAAGCTTGCTTATCCTTCTTGTGTTGTCATCCTACACAGATGCTAATTGGTACTACACATTAAGAGGCAAAGTGAAGAAGGGTACGCAGAAGGACTATATAGGAATTGGCAACCTTTCTATGCTCACACTAAATAATACTGGAAGGGATGGAAAAACCCAGGGAGCTATGTAGTAAAAAGGGGTATCATCCTTATGTGAGTGGGGCCATGTTAACCTGCAGTCAAGAAAGTCACCTATAAAGTTCCTAAAAGGAACCACCGATTTGCACAAGAGAAGGAGTGGCGTCCTTGTATGAATGAAGAGTTGATGTGTGTGTGAAGGGTTATGGTGAAAGAAGGTGTGGTGACATTGGTGAAGGCATAAAATCTCTATTGGGTCAGCAGTAGGAGGGCAGGCGCCAAGACTGACTGAAAACCCTGAGATGCCTATTGGGTCAGCAGTAGGAGGGCGGGCGCCAAGACTGACTGAAAACCCTGAGGTGCCTATGGCTCCATAGTAGAGCCTTGACCTATAATGGCCAGGTGGTGCAGTTTCCTTCCATTGGTCGATGACCCAAACGAATGTGTTGGCTAGGCACTGGAGAGGGCCAACTAGGTAGGGGACTGGTTGGGCACCACCAAATGCTTGGTAAATCCAACCGATGGGGAGGTGTTCTGGTTAAGCATTAACTATATCCAAGTCCATAGGCGATTCCAAGGCTTGCAAAGCGAAGCAAAACCCTGTGGACCAGAGGGGAAACAAACAATACAGATAAGTATTCATTTTCATTTATGTCTTGTTTGGTATAATGAAAATTTCAGGTATAAGTCTTCTAACAGCTAAGCTGATACACTATTGTTTCTTTGTTGGAAACCTTGGTCATTGCAGGAAGGAAAGACCCTGAAAGAATATAAATTGCTGGTAAATCCAGAGAGTAAATGAGTGGGCGATATAAATTGCTGGTAAATCCAGAGAGTAAATGAGTGGGAGATATAAATTATTGAGAAATCTAGGGAGTAGCTGGTTGAACGCTATAAAGTTCTTGATAAGTCCAGAGAGTGACTAGTTGGGCATTAACTACTTGATATAGTAAAGCAGCGTGTAGGCTGGCCCAACACCCTTTAAACAATTGATAAAACCAGTCGGAGCATTGGCCTAGCATATTGCTAAAGGAAATGATTGATAAACCCAGTCGGCGTACTAGCCTGGCATTGCCTATTCGAATGATTGTGGAGTAGCCTACGTGCTAGCCAAAAATTCATAATTGTGTCTACGGGAAATCCAAGGCTTGAAAAGCAAAGAAGGATCTTGTGGAATAAAGTGAAGACATCCAATACAGATAAGTATTTGGTTACCTTGCAGCTTCTTGCTTATGAATATACATGTGTATACGATTTGGTTATAATTTCCTAAACTCTTGTTTAGAGATAAACCTTGTGAAAACAAACTAAACATGTGAATTGATTCAATGTTTGAGTGTAGGTATTGCTGGAAGCAAGGATTATGAAGGCATCCTAGAGATGTATGTGGACATGTGACCATCCTAAAGAGCTCGGTATGAGCAGTAATGAAAGATGGTGCTAGTGGACACGAGTGGATCTTAGCAGCCAAAGGTTCTGTAGGAAATAATGGGGAGGGGTGCCCTAGTTGAAAATCCATATATAGACCTTAGACACTAAGTGTCATAGCCAAGAAAGGAAACTCAAAGCATTCACGTTGAAGTGAAAGAGACTAAGGAGCATGAAACCACAGTGATGGTGTAGCTCCATAATAGAACAAGACTAAGAGGGAGAAAATCCTACTCTTCTCTTTCCTTTCGATTGATGCATTTATAAAACAAAAGATTATTGAGTGCATGTCATTGCTGAAAATAGATTGTGTTTAATTACTTGAAATGAATTGTGAATGCTGAAATAGTAAACTTCCTGTGAAAGGATGAACATGAATGAGTTCATGTGTATGTTGGGAAAGCATGAAAAGTGTCGAAGTCCCATGAATAAAGTGTGGACATTCCATGTCAATTGGGAAAATAATTGACTAATTTTAATGTTTATGTTATGCTTGTCCTAACAAAGGATTTCCATGATGAATTTCACAGGTAAGAAGGTGAAACAATTGGTTACAGCAGACACAAGAAAGTGTTGCAAGTAAGCAGAGTGTGTTCAGTTATTTCCATTGACCATGGCAGCATACCGAGGGCTATTAGAGTTGGCTGAAAGTCTTCTTCAAACAATTGCCAGGATCCAAGAAAATCTTGGAGATCCTCAAGCTACAGAGGCAACAGAATGAGATGAACCACAAGGTTTTGCAGGACTCTATTCGTCTGCAAAAAAAGGTAAAAATAATTCTGGGAGCAATTAGTAAGGGAAAGGAAAGTGGATCCATGAAGAAGCATTCATCCAGTCGGTCGATTAAGAAACATTCCAAGTGGGAAGACTTACAGGAATTTGAGTAGGAAAAGGTAAATCCACCAATGAAATGTTGGGGATGTGGAGGAAATCATTGCCTCCGCGACTGCCCAACAATGGAACATCAAGAGGGTAGCTGCCATGAAGTTTCCAGACTTGTAGATTAGCGGGAAGGTAAAGAAAGGGAAGGGATTGTTTTGGAACAATGCCCTCATGCAGAGCTAGAATGTTCCAGCCAGCAGGAGTCGTTTGTGAAGGCCAAAAGACTTGGTCCTGAAAAACAAAGTAAAGGGTGAAATGTAGGACAGACCTGCCATATTTTGTGAATTTTGGACATATATATAGCGTGTATGTATTCCTAGGTATTGGAACACCGAGGACGGTGTTATTCCAAGGGGAGGGAAATGTAATGTCCCCCATTTTGACCCTTGTAATATTTTGGGTTATAATGTAAATAATGTATGCATATTATGTATGATTCCTAGCGTGGAGCTCAAGGCCAAGGCCCTGCTAGTGAACGCTCGACCTTTAAGAGGCAAGTATTTGAAATTTTTCTACCCATGTGCTAGAGAACCATGGGAATTGTAAATATGCATTTTAATATAAATGCCCACAACTAGCTATGCAATGCAACAAGAGATGGGGGCATGATATTACAAGGAATTGGGAGGAGGATATTCAAACCCTTGAGCCAATTGAGTCAAGCCAAATGTCAATGAGAGAACCCATGAACCCTCAACTACCCATGTTGACTTTTGTACCCAATCATTGATTTCTCCCAAGAGTTGGTTGAGGTAGTTAATTCCTTGGGGAATGGGAGGTATGGCTGTCCAAATTCGAGTATGGGCAAGCCACCCTTCCTAGATTTTCGTGTTTGGCTTCTTGGGCAAGAAAAGGGCCATGAAATTGCTCCCCAAGCCATTATTCAACCATCAGTTTGCTCTCTCACGAGTTTAGAGCTTTCTGGGCATTCCCCTCCATGAATTTCCTGTGTTTACCTTCGTTTTCCTAGCTGGGAAGGGCGTTTTGTTGTGGCTAACAGTGGGGAAGAGAGGGGGGAAACGATTTGGGGTTTAATTGAGGCCGTTTTGGCCCACTGAATGCTCATACATATGTGGGAGAAATCGATTTTCTTCCCTGGGGTTGATTCCCTCTTCCCACAATCCATTTTTGGTGTGCCCACGTTTTGGGGGAAACCCATAGACCCTATTCTGTGAGTCCATGGTTGAATTATGTATCCATGCCAGTTTTGAGCTGTTGTGTGCAAACGAATGTTGGGGTTGAGATGGGTATCCATTGCTTTGGCTGAGCTGAGCTTGAGAGTTCCCAAGTTCCTTGTAGATATCATGCCCAGCTCGGGGGTGGTCTCTGAGTGTTGAAATAATACAGGCTGGGAAGAGACCTACGGTTGGGAGGAACGTTGCAGCGACATAGCTAGTTGTTGGGACAACATTACATCAAGATGAGTATTTTCTTATGTAATTACTTCTGCAAATGTATTAATTTGTTGACTGTGTTAAATTGAATGGCATCATGTAATGTGTGTGGATGAGTTCATTTCCGCTGTGTATGTTTGTTTGTTTTCCATCTACACACATCTCTTTTATGGCCAAGAATCTAATGAATGGGCTTATGTTTATGTAAAAAGCCCAGATTTTAGTGCCATGTACCCTCCTTCGCATTGGATAGATGGGTGGGGATGTTACATGCAGTATGCATCTCAGGATTGATTCGTGGTCTACGGATTGAGACCACACTAATATCTTAAAAATACAGAGTTAATTGTTATGTGCAAACGAGGGTGTAAAACATATAAATTACCTTTAATATAAACTGTATGTTTATTCACATTTGTTTCAAGATTAAACATCTCATGCATGGCCATGATGTTTCATACAGTGCGCTTTGGACAACAAATGTAAATGATGCTTGAATATTATTTGAACACAAATTCATTGGTATGTATTTAATACATCTATCACAAACTTATGCGAACGCCGACTGTCATAGTGTGTGGATCAGCTATGATCGCAGTACTGACATTCCTTTCACAACTATGCATTATAACCTATGATACAAGTATTACGTTCATCTAGATTAAAGCTTATGCCTACAACTAAGCTCAGCGAACAACTATCAAATTGAAGGTTACATTATTTCATATTAAATACTAGAAATTATGATGCTATGACTGTACGGTCTAGACTAAATGCATTTTATTGGAGTGTTGTTTCCATTTAAAAACATAGGCATCTACATTCATTTGAGTATGAAGAAAACATTGAAACTTTAACTACAAAAGGAATGTTGTAACATAGACGGTTAACATTTGCGAAATCATTGTTATTAATGCACGGACAGGAATGGTAGAAACACCCCATTGCTGGAAGTTAACTCTTAATCCACTTCCACATTTAAAACAAGATGGCCACAAGTTTTGGAAAAAAACACTTTGTTTAAATTATAAAAGAAAAAGAGATAGAGGCTGAGAGCTTCCAGAGCATCTCATTACAGTAATAAACGAGCTTTAGCGTGACGCTCTCCTTTTTCAAAAATGCATTCATTATTTACAAATTAAATATCACAGTCCAGAGCTTTCGCTCTACTTCCCTAAACCACCTAGGTTGTAAAGACTGACCATGCACAGCAGTAAGCGAAGCTTCTGCATTTTGGACCGATGACCACCTCTTTTAACACCATGAAATCCTAACATTAAACCCTACCAATGCTTGAGTAATTCAGCCTGAACCCATAGGGTAAGAATAACCCCCGAGGGCATCTTTCGGTTGGCAGGTTACCTGGCATTTGGGGAGACACCACCCACGCAAGGTGACGATTGAGGAGCCACGATGTGTGCCCAACCTACATCACGCTACTGCTTACCTGCACACACGATAATACGTGGTTAAAAACGTAATAAGAAGTATTTACAACATAATAAGTAAAAACCAGAAGCAACATAATTTACCACTGTATAAACAAAGATTGCGTTGGAGATTTTACCTGTCAGTGAAGCGAGAATGTAGACCATGCTCCACCTGTTTCCATCACCAAGAATTACACGAGAATTAGTAACGTATGTGTAATGTCCGGAAGATCTACAAACTGAGCAAGCATGGCAAACAAACTACGATAAGATTGGGTGTTACAACTTACACTATCACGCAAGACGAGCACTAGCGGCATCGTCCTGCTGTCCAACATAAACCCACGGCGTCGAACTCACCTTCGAGCTCATGGAATCGCTTGCTTCTCAGAGCAGCAACACTCTAATCAGAGATTCATCGCGGTAACAATGGCTTCTTATTCAAGCTCGACCCTTACAAACAATAGCTTACAACTAGCAATGGAAGGTCGAGTGACCACTGAACCCGGTGGTGGTTGCATTGAAGTCTAGACCATAGAACCGCTGGGTGCGAAAACCATTAACGCTAGCTCAATGCTGATGAATGTAACTCGTTTACCAACAAACCAAACAATGCTGAGATCAACAATGGATACCAACTGGTGCCTGTGTAGTACGCAATACAATTCGTGAGAGTGGAGCACGTCACAGCTGGAAGGAGGAGCTCACAATTAATGTTGACCAACTTGTGTCCACATGGATCTGAGACCCTGGAAGAGTGTTCCTTCCCTTCCATGATGTCATTGATAAGTTTCATATACCTTCCCAGTGGCAGCAGCAGGGTTCAAAACATTGGAAAGGGTTGGTAGTCCTGTGTGGCACAACCACTTAACCACCCTTTGAAATGACTGCGTTACACCTTACTACCCGTGCAGGCTTATGTGTGTGGTTAACCACATTGGCATGCTTTAGTGGCACCATTGTATTATTCACATTGTGTTTTGGTATGATTTATTTACATTGTATCCACGTCGACTCTCGTGAAACCCTAGTCCCTTCGTGGATTAGCTTGGCTATGTTCACTTTAATGTTGTGGTATGACCTTATATTAAATCCATAATTATGTTGGGCCATCAACCTTTGGCACCAACGTTGTTTCATACGATTAATAGGCTGGTTAAGTCTTTTATGGGCTGTATTATATATATATAATAGTTTTAAAAAGTATTAAGTGATAATTACAATGTCGTTGGCATATAGTATTGGTGGAGTAATACATTGGCATTTCAAGCCAAGTTAATAACCCTTTGGTTAAGTGATATATATATATATATATATATGTATATATATATATATATATATATGTATGTATGTATGTATGTATGTATGTATGTATGTATGTATGTATGTACATAGTGTTATATATATATAATTATATAAATCTTTATATAGTTTATAAAGTGAATTTAATTTCAATAATTGTTTTTTTATGTGTGGAATTAATGCTACGTGGGACACTTAGTAATGTTCTCTTTAGCATTTTATTTGTCTATGGAGTTAATCAATCATGGCTAGGTTAAACCTAGAAGTTATCCATTACATTTATACTTATCATGGTTGTGTAAGTGCTCATAACTGTATAGTCATAGGTTCAATAATAATGCTCACAGTACACTATACTTTAGCGTAGTACAATGCAAGTAATGCTAAGGATTAATGAATATAACACATAGGTTATATGTTGAGAACATATAACCATGTTAAGATTAAATGGTATTCAAATAATGCTATACATAGATTGCAGTGGTGTAATAACATATTAATAAATGTTAATATGGTCATTTATAAATTATTGCATATCACTTATTAATGTCATAAGTGTGTAAAATGTAATGCACACATCATTGCTAACACAGGAGTGTCCTTTGCATGTTCACTTGTTACTGAAGAGTTACGCCTGTTGTTGCGACAGCTAGAGCTGGTGTTTTCTGCATTGTTTAGTGTTTAGAGTCCTTTTTCAAACAAACAAAAAAATCGCATAGAGGAGACGTGACAAATTGGTATCAGAGCACGGTCACTACACTAGGACCTTTGGCTCATTTGCGCTAATGCTGTGTTTTATTTAGAGTTAACTAATTAAAATTCCTGCAGCATACTATTTTATAAAAATTTATGATTCATTTACATTGTTGTGTATGACTTCGAACAAACAACTAATTGTCCACACTTAGACAACACAGTGCCTGAAACAGTAAATGGCAGAAATAAATTCTGCGGAACAGGAAGGAGGGCTGGCTGTAGAAACATCCAATCAGTGAGGAGAGTTGGCTAGTGGATAGGGGAGAAATCAAAATTCTCCACAAGGAGTGACAACATCCAGCTAGATGTTGGAGACAGTCAAAAGTCTAAAATATGAGCTAATACGCATCAAGGAAGAAAATGTTAAAAAATTTGAAGAAAAACGAGAAATAAATGCTATTCTACTGCAAAAATTGACAGAGAAAGAAAACAATCACCTCCCAACACCAAAGGAGCAACATGCAGAAAAATCAGTCACAAAGAGAAATTCAAAATTTAAGACTACACCTCCAAGAAATTCTGTGAGCTATAACATGGACGTCAGTGACGAAGAGTCACATGGCGAAGATTCTGAAGAGTACGTCCCCAAGAAGAAAAAGAAAACTGGGAAAGTAAATCGTCTACATTCAGAATTGAGGAAAATCAAGCCTCCTACTTTTAACAAAGAAATCAAAACTGGATAAGAATCAGAACTGTGGCCGAGGGACATGGAAAAGTACTTATGCATGTTCAACTATTCCATCCTCATAAAGGCTAGAATTGTTGTTTTCAACCTACAGGGTAAAGCTTCGGCTTGGTGGGACGATCTCAAGCTGACCCGCTCTATCAACGAGAAGAAGGTAAAGTGGAAAACTTTTGCAACATTCTTCAAACAAAAGTACCTGTCTGAAAGGTACTTTGATAAAAAGGTAAAAGAATTTTACGACCTTAAGTTGGGACAGCAAACCATGGAGGAACTAATCAGTAAGTTTCTGGAACTGTTCAAGTACGTTCCTTACATCCAGGATGAAAAAGTCAGAATTCAACATTTCCTGAATTGTTTGTCGTTTGGGTACAAGGATTGGATAGAGTTTGACGATCCTAATAATTTAGAATATGCTTTCATAAAGGCAATACTGTGTTATGAATAGGGGCAGAACAGAGATGAAGTGACAAAAAGATGGAACGAAAAGAAGAAACCAAATATGAAAGTGGGCAGAAAGGACACAAGCCCAACCATTTCAGAAATCAAGCTACACGGGCACCTTTCAACAACATATTTGAGGGCAGCAAGCCACAATCCAAGCTTGTTCCACTCATTAAGAGTTTTAACACTGAAGGCACCATAAAACCGGAATCTACACTATCTAATCCACCAATCAAGTGTTGGGGCTATGGATAAAACCACCGATGGTACGATTGTCCTCATAAAAAGGACATAAGAAAACCAGTGCATAACCTGCAAGAGGCTTCTACGGTCCAAGACATAGCAAGGAGCCCAAAAATCTATGCTGCATTGAACAACCATCAAGCAGAACATCAAGCTTCAGTAATCAAGGTTGAAGGTATGATTTCCGGGACACCTGTGTCTATCTCGATCGATTCTGGCACATGTAAAAGTTATGGAGACCCAAAACTATGCAAGTCATGCAAACTTAGTAAAAACAAATACATGCAGCCTTGGTTGGTTGAAATGGCAATGGGGACAAAAACGAAAGTTTCTAAGGTAGTGAATTAGTTTCCCTTGAAGCTGAATGAATCCCACACTAGCGCAGATTTAAATGTTTTTCCATTAGGGTCATACGATTTGCTCACCGGTATGGATTGGCTGGAAAAGCATAGGGCTGTTATTGACTGCTATCAAAAATCTGTCACTTTCATGAATGATGTTGGAAAACCTGAAAAGATTCAAGGAATAGTGAGAGCAATGAAATTAAGGGAAATTTCTGCTCTTCAATTGAAAATAAATGCACGAAAAGGGTGCAATATTTATGCTCTCCACATGATAGAAAATCGGCAAAATGAAATTTCAGATTTCACGAAACATCCTGTTTTGGATGAATTTGAGGATGTGTTTCCTGAGGAGATTCTGGATTTACCTCCTAGATGAGAACTAGATTTAACCATAGCCTTGTCACTAGGAATAGTACCAAATTCTAAGGCACGTTATCGGATGAGTACACCTGAATTAATAGAGCTGAAAACACAATTACAGGAGCTGTTGGAAAAGGGTTATATCCATCCAAGTGTATCCCCTTGGGGAGCATCGGTGATCTTTGTACGGAAGAAAGATGGCACATTCTGGCTGTGCATTGATTATAGACAGTTGAACAAGGTAACCATAAAAAATCGATATCCCTTGCCAAGGATAGATGATCTGTTCGATCAGGTTGGGGGTGCTACTATCTTTTCAAAAATTGATCTAAGGTCGGGTTATCATCAAATCATAATTAAGGAAGAAGATGTGCACAAAACAACTTTCCGAACCCATTATGGGAATTATGAATTTGTGGTGATGCCATTCGGTTTGACGAATGTACCAGCCACGTTTATGTGCTTGATGAATAATTTTTTCAGCAAGTACCTGGATAAATTTGTTGTTGTGTTTATTGATGACATACTCATCTATTTGAAGAACGAAAAAGAGCATGAGGAACACCTAAGGTTAGTGTTGCAAATTTTAAGAGAAAATCAACTTTATGCGAAGTTATCCAAGTGCGACTTCTACAAGGACCAAATACAATACTCAAGGGTCACATTATCTCTACGCAAGGAATTGCGGTGGATCCCGACAAGATCAAGGTCATTATAAGATGGCCTAATCCACAAAATGTAAGCGATGTACGCTCTTTCATGGGATTGGCCGGATACTATCAGAAATTTATTGAGGGATTTTCGAAATTAGCCCATCCCATTACCTCTCTACAAAGAAAGGAAGTCAAGTTTCTTTGTACAGCCAAGTGTGAAGCAAGTTTTGCAAATTTGAAACAGTTGCTCACCTCCAATCCTATTTTAAAAGTGGCTGATCCATATGGTGATTTTGTGGCATGCATAGATGCATGCAAGGATGGCTTGGGAGGCATGCTAACGCACGACGGTTCATTAATTGGGTATGAATCTAGAAATGTGAAAACACATGAAGTAAACTATGCGACACATGATTTAGAACTGGCTGCCATAATTCATGCTTTAAGAATCTGGCAACATTACCTACTTGGAAATAGGTTTGTTTTGAAAACTGATCACATTGGGCTAAAATGTCTTTTTGAACAGCCAAACCTGAGTGGGAGGCAAGCAAGGTGGCTGGCCTTCTTAAGCGAGTTTGACTTTGAAATTTAGAATATCAAAGGCAAAAAAAATAAAATTGTTGACGCACTTAGTAGACGCATGCACCTACTAACTCTGGCTTTAGTTTAACAGTTTTCAGTCTGATTTAATATTGTAGATCTAGATAGCAGCTGAAAAAGACCAGAAATATTTGAAATTAAGACAAAAGTGTCTTGCAGAAAAATCATATTAGCAAGCAATTGATTACAGCATATCCAGAGATGGACTGCTGCTGTTTAAAAATAGGTTGTACATACCGGATCAGCCAGAATTAAAGCAACTGATTTTGGACAAATTCCACAAAAGACCATATTCTGGTCATCCAGGCTATCAGAAAATGTTGACAGCTGTTAAAAAACAACACTATTGGCCTAGACTAAAATAAGAAATCGTTGAATACATTGCAAAATGTATGGACTATCAGCGTGTGAAAATAGAACATCAACATCCGGCTGGTTTGTTGCAACCTATAGATGTACCAAAATGGAAATGGGAGACCATTTCTATGGATTTTATCACCGGGTTTCCTAAAAAAAACAAGCATCATGATGTTATCATTGTTGTGGTGGACAAATTGACTAAGGCAGATTACTTTATACTAGTCAAATCCACTTTCAAGGCAATAAACATTGCAGAGGTTTTCATGCAAAAAGTCTTTCGACTCCATGGGATTCCCAAGGTGATTATATCCGATAAGGACACCAAGTTCACCTTACACTTTTGGAGGGATCTGTTTGCTGGTTTGGGGACTAAACTGAGTTTTAGTACAACCTACCATCTGTAAACGGATGAACAGACCGAGAGGGTGAACCAAATCCTTGAGGACATGCTTCGCCTGTATGTCATGCATAACCCAAAGCAGTGGGAAAACTACCTACACTTAGCTGAATTTTCCTAGAACAATGGTTACCAAACTTCTGCAGGAATGAGTCCTTTCGAAGTGTTGTATGGAAGAAAGTGTAAAACCCCTATGACTTGGGATGATACCGTAAATTGGATTGTGATGGGTCCCAAAATGCTAGCTGAAATATAAAACATTGTGCAGAAAGTTATAACAAACTTAAAAAATGGCCAAGACAGGCATTAAATCTATGTTGATCAGCATAGAGAACATAAAGAATTTGAAGTTGGGGATCATGTATTCCTAAGAGTGAAAGCAAAGAAAAGTTCTTTGAGCTTGGGCAAGGTTTCCAAACTTGCACCAAGATTTTGTGGTCCTTTCCAAATACTTGCTAGAGTAGGACCTATTGCTTATCAGTTAGCTTTACCAGCAAATTTTAAAGTACATAATGTGTTTCATGTTTCATTGCTGAAGAAATATGTATATGATCCTAAGCATATTGTAAACTGGCATGTGATTCATGTGGAATCAAAGGGATAATTCTAGAGAGGCCCTATATGCATACTGAATCGGAAAGAGGCGGTACTTCGGAATCGAACCATCGTTCAGGTAAAAGTGCAATGAGAGCACTATAATCCTGAAGAGGTTACCTGGGAAATGGAAAAGTAAATGCAAGCAACATACCCTTTCCTGTTCAAAGAAGTACATGAAACAAACTGAATTTGCTTATTATGATATTTGATGTTTTTCAAAACTGTTTAACACCGAGGATGGTGAAAAATTCAAGGGAGGGGAAATGTAATACCCCAACTTTGGACTTTGAACCCCTATTATATTTTTGCTAAGTATTATTTCAGTTTACTTGGTTGACATTAGAAATATGATAAATTGATTTCTATTGACCATGTGGACCAGCACATTAATGAGATGGGAGTCACAGCCCCATAAGGGTTGGAGGGAAAATGCCAATTAAAAATATTAATAAGAAATTATTATTGGAGAAAATGGAACACCCTAAAGAAAATATTTGAGAGACTAATGAATTAAAAGAATTCATAAAATGAGGAATTTCACACCTTAGAGAATAAAAAGTGAAAACTCATGGAAACACACACATTATGATATTCATTATTCACATTCTCATGAGCTAAACACACAAGAGAAATGGGAACTAGAAAGACACACATCCTGAGACAAATGAATACTGGTGAGGGAGGACAGATTTGGGAGAACCAAACTGGTCCAGATTAAGAGGAATCATACAGCTGAGTATTGGCTTGGCCACTTAATTGTGTGCATGTAGGAGAACTACCCCAAGCTTGCAAGAGCACTACTTTTTACTCTGAATAGGTTGTGTTTAAATTGATTCTCTTAATGGTTGAGGCTTAAAACCCCTTGGAGCATCCTGGATCTCAGGAGTGCTGAGTTGGATGTTGGGTTTCTTGCTGCCAATGACATATCCTGAATAACTTGGGGAAAACAAGTTAAGGGTAATTTAAAATCAATAATCTGACCTGGGGGACTGTGAACTCAGCTCGACAGTGACCTGAAAGCAAGGAGTACTTGTTGGTCAAAGAATGGGAGGTGTGTGCTTGGTTCCAATGGTCATTATATTTCAGATAAGTATATCATTTGAATCCCTATGTTTATTTTTATGGACAATATTGGAAATTGTTTATGTGTATTCCTGGAAATAATGTTAAATGATCTACTATTTTCATATATGTTTACATGTATACTGTTACATGGATTTCTGAGTATAAATCTGCCATAACTCCTAGATCTCTGTAATCTGAGGCAACTTTATGATTTGAGTTGAAATGATTGAATATTCATAGTTCATGTTTTGTTGTATGCATGACTATAGTTATGATGTATTTAAGATGACAGATCTATTGTTTAAATCATAGATTGCAAGCCTGAGAGACGCACCACTAGAATGGATATGATTTAAATGCTAACCTAGGGTTAGTTGTATATTCATTTTATGCAAAATACCTTATTCCTATCTTATGGACATAACTGTGTATATATATTTATTGTGCAAATCAGGAAGACATGTAAACCAAGGTTTTACATGTCAAGCCAAAAATATTTATAAACCCTAATGTTCTATTTTTATAGAGTAACCCAGAAGGGAACATTTATGCTTAAGGTATTTTCCTACCTCATGAATTGAAGTGTTTATAGTTGAATTTGTTTATACGTTCATGTAAAAATGTTTATGACGAAATCGTATTTCTAGATAGGGCTTAAGATGGTACTCTAAGCTATTTTGAATATGCATACGTTTCCAAATTTCATTATGATATTTCGAAGAGGGTTTCCTAAGTAATGCACATACCTGCTATTTTATTTACAAATATGTAGTAAGTTTCGAATGAATACTACTTCATAAATTACAGTGGCGTTCTTATTCATTAAATACCCCAATATGGGTCAAGTTAAGATGCGGTAATGATGCATCTCAGGATCGATTCATGGTCTACGGATCAAGACCACACTAATATCTTAAAAATACAGAGTTAATCGTTCTGTGCAAACGAGGGTGTAAAACATATAAATTACCTTTAATATAAACTGTATGTTTATTCACATTTGTTTCAAGCTTAAACATCTTATGCATGGCCATGATGTTTCATACAGTGCGCTTTCGAAAACGAATGTAAATGCTACTTGAATATTATTTGAACACGAATTCATTGGTATATATTTAATACATCTATCACAAACTTATGTGAATGCCGACAGTCATACTGTGTGGATCATCTATGATCGCAGTACTGACATTCCTTTCACATCTATTCATTATAACCTATGATACAAGTATTACGTGCATCTAGCTTAAAACTTATGTCTACGGCTAAGCTCGGCGAAAAGCTATCAAACTGAAGGTTACATTATTTCATATTAAATGCTGGAAATTATGATGCTATGGCCTTACGGTCTAGACTAAATGTCTTTTATTGGAGTGTTGTTTCCATTTAAAAATAGAGGCATCTACATTCATTTGAGTATGAAGAAAACATTGAAACTTTAACTACGAAAGGAATGATGTAACATAGATGGTTAACATTTGCAAAATAATTGTTATTAATGCACAGACAAGAATAGGCAAAACACCCCATTGTTGGAAGTTAACGCTTAATCCACTTCCAAATTTAAAACAAGATGGCCATGAGTTTTGGGATAAAATACTCTGTTTAAATTATAAAGGAAAAATAGATAGAGGTCGAGAGCTTCTAGATTGTCTCATTACAGTAACAAATGAGCTTCAGCGTGACTCTCTCCTTTTTCAAAAATTCATTCATTATTTACAAATTAAATATCACAGTCCAGATCTTTCGCTCTTCTTCCCTAAACCACCTAGGTCGTAAAGACCGACGGTGCGTAGCACTAAGCGAAGCTTCTGTAGTTTGGGTCGACAGAACCCTTTTTAACACCATGAAAGCCTAACATTAAACAATACCAATGCTTGAGTAACTCAGCCTAAGTCCATAGGGTAAGAATAACCCCCGAGGGAATCTTTTGGTTTGCAGGTTACCTGGAATTTGGGGAGACGCCACCCACAGAAGGCGACGGTTGAGGAGCCATGACATGTGCCCAAACTCCATCACGCTACTGCTTACCTGCACACATGATAATACGTGGTTAAAAACGTAATAAGAAGGATTTACAATGTAATAAGTAAAAACCAGAAGCAACATAATTTACCACTGTATAAACAAATCTTCCATTGAAACTTTTACCTTTCATTGAAGCAAGAATGCAGACCATGCTCCACCTGTTTCCATCACCAATCATTACACAAGAATTAGTAACGTATGTGTAATGGCTGAAAGAGATAAAAAATTAGCAAGCATGGAAAACGAACTACGATAAGATTGGGTGTTACAAATTACACTATCACGCAAGATGAGCAATGGCGACATCCTCCTGTTGTCCAACATAAACCCACGGCGTCAAAATCACCTTCGCGCTCATGGCATCGCCTACTCCTCAGAGTAGCAACACTCTGCTCAGAGCTTCATCTTGGTAACAATGGTTTCTTAGTCAAGATCGACCCTTACAAACAATAGCTTACAATCGACGATGGAAGGTCGAGTGACCACTAAAATCGGTGGTGGTAGCATTGAAGTCTAGAATATAGAACCACTGGGTGCCAAAAACACTAACGCTGGATCGACGGTGATGAATGTAACTCGTTTACCAACAAACCAAACAATGCTGAGATCAACGGTGGATACCAATTGGTGCATTAAGGGAGCCTGCTTAGTACGCAGTACAATTCATGGGAGTGGAGCACGTCGCAGCCGGAAGGAGGAGCTCAAAATTAATGTTGACCAACCTGTGTCCACATGGACCCGAGACCCTCGAAGCTTGTTCCTTCCCTTCCATGACGTCGTTGAGAAGTTTCATATACCTGCCAAGTGGAATCCAGCAGGGTTCAAAACATTGGCAAGGGTTGCTAGGAATGCGTGGCACAACCACTTCACCACCCTTTGAAATGACTATGTTACACCTTAATACCCATGCGTGCTTATGTGTGTGGGTAACCACGTTGGCATGCTTTTGTAGCACCATTGTATTTTTTTTTTTTCAACGGAAAAATCACCTTCCTGCTATTCCGAAGAATCAAGGAAAGCTTGAAATACAATCATTACAATAGGGCTCAACAAGAGCATCATGTCACTTACAAGAATTGAACCTGGGTGGGGAGGGTAACAATCATTCCTCCCAACCACCCAACCTACAACCAATGGACTGTAGCACCATTGTATTATTCACATTGCGTTTTGGTATGAGTTATTTACATTGTATCCATGTCGATGCTCATGAAACCCTAGTCTCTTCGTGGATTAGCTCGGTTATTTTCACTTTAATGTTGTGGTATGACCTTATATTAAATCCATAATTATGTTGGGCCATCGGCCTTTAACGCCAACGTTTTTTCATACGATTAAGTTGGCTAGTTAATCCTAAGTCCTTTTATGGGCTGTATTATTTATATATATATATATAATAGTTTTAAAAAGTATTAAGTTATAATTACAATGTCGTTGGCATATAGTATTTGTGGAGTAATACGTTGGCATTTCAAGCCAAGTTAATAACCCTTTGGTTAAGTGATATATATATATATATATATATTTATAATTATATAAATCTTTATATAGTTTATAAAGTGAATTTAATTTCAATAATTGTTTTTTTATGTGTGGAATTAATGCTATGTGGGACACTTAGTAATGTTCTCTTTAGCATTCTATTTGTCTATGGAGTTAATCAATCCTGGCTAGGTTAACCCTAGAAGTTATCCATTACATTTATACTTATCATGGTTGTGTAAGTGCTCATAATTGTATAGTCATAGGTTCAATAAGAATGCTCACAGTACACTATACTTTAGCGTAGTACACTGCAAGTAATGCTAAGGCTTAATGAATATAACACATAGGTTATATGTTGGGAACATATAACCATGTTAAGATTAAATGGTATTCAAATAATGCTATATGCAGATTATAACATATTAATAGATGTTAATATGGTCATTAATAAATTATTGCATATGACTTATTAATGATGTAAGTGTCTAAAATGTAACACACATGCCATTGCTAACATAGGAGTGTCCTTTGCATGTTCACATGTTACTGAAGAGTTACGCCTGTAAAATTGGTCACAGTAGATCTATTGAACAAGAATATCAATCACAAAGATGTAAAACAATTTGGAGTAAGAACTATGCAAGAGAGATGCATCAATGCTCTAGTGGCGTAATAACATATTAATAGATGTTAATATGGTCATTAATAAATTATTGCATATGACTTATTAATGATGTAAGTGTCTAAAATGTAACACACATGCCATTGCTAACATAGGAGTGTCCTTTGCATGTTCACATGTTACTGAAGAGTTACGCCTGTAAAATTGGTCACAGTAGATCTATTGAACAAGAATATCAATCACAAAGATGTAAAACAATTTGGAGTAAGAACTATGCAAGAGAGATGCATCAATGCTCTATAATCCAGAATGGTAGAATTACAATACAATATTGTCACAATGAGTGAGCAATTCGAATTAGCCATGGAGGTGATTTGAATATACTGCATGGCATAGATTGGCTCCAACTAGGAGTCCTCATCATCAATCAGTGGTGGTCATCAATGCACAAGTCACTGTCAAACAGGTGTCAAACTGAGTCTAATTGAGTTTAACTAAGTGTAATAAGTGTAACTGATGGTAAGTGGCACTAATGTAGGGATGGAGGCTCAGTGGAGGGCGCATGAGGAGTTAACTGCACTCAGAATTGGTATTCAAGTCTCATCAGAGGTCAATCAGAGTGATAACCACAGTGAGGATTCAGTCTAGTCTCAAATCAAGGAAAGACTGGTGGCTAACTGAAGTGAACTGGACTGGTAGGTGAGAAAAGGCGCCCTTTTGTAGTGGAAGGTGAGAAGTGGGTGCCTCCCTAACTAGGAGGGATAAATCTGAGTGTAAAGTAGCTCCCGAGTGCTAGAAGACTAGGGACTAGGTGCTGGAGGCATCAAGCTGGTGACTAGGCAGCATGTGGGTGCATGCAATGAATGCAAAATGCATGCAAAGTACATAACTAAATGATGAGATATCCTAACACCCCCCCTCAAGCTATACTATGATGTAAAAAATAAAATGCAGGGCCCTAGTTACTGAGACCAAAGGTCACCCCAATACAATAATCCAAAAAATGATGAAAATAAGCTAAGTGAGGAAAGAGGGAAAACCCTGTGGGAAGAAAGCCCCCCCTCAGGCTAAACATAAAAATGGATCTAATCTGTCTCCACCATGATGTAAATCACCCCCAACAGTAAACGGAGGTAAGAGAACTTCTTCTCAGTGAAGCTCTTGGTGAAGATGTCTGCAATTTGTTCATTGGTAGGGCAATATTGCAGAATGATAGTGCAATCATGCTCCAACTCTCGAATGTAGTGCATATGAATCTCAATGTGCTTGGTCCTCTGCCGCTGAACTGGATCGGTGGAGATCTTAATAGCACTTTGATTGTCACAAAATAGGACAGTCGAAGTAGTGCTACCAAAATCAAACTTGGAAAGAATACCCTGCAACCAAACTGCCTGAATGCAGGCATTGACTGCCCCTCGATACTCTGCCTCTGCTAAAGAAAGTGCAATGGTTGCCTTCTTTTTGCTTGACCAGCAAATAGGTCCATGGCCAATCATGAAAACATATCCAGAAGTGGACTTCCAATCTATGCTATCACCTGCCCAATCTGAATTAGTAAAACCAATGAAATCTAGCTCAAAATCTGCAGCATAATGTATGCGAAAATGTCTTGTACCTTGCACATACTGCAAGATCCGCTTGGCCTCCCTCCAATGAAGCTCATGGGGTTGCTACATAAACCTTGATACAACACTCACGGCATAAGATATATTAGGCCTTGAGTGTGTCAAGTAGAGTAGTGAACCAATCAACTGTCGATACATAGTGCAATCTGCAAGTGGTGTAGAATTTCCCTCTTCAAGACTAATTCCTGAGAGGAATGGAAATGGAGCAGCCTTACATTCTTCCATATTAAAATTTAATAGCAGATCTTTAGCATACTTTTTCTGAGATAATGTGATCCCATCAAATTTTTGAGCTATCTCCAAGCCCAAAAATTGCTTAAGCAATCCCAAATCGCTCATATCAAAAGCTAGATTTAAAGTGGTTTTTAGCTTGTTGATTGTAAGGAGAGTGCTACCAGTAATGAGAAGATCATCAACATATAAAAAAACAATCAGAAAATTACCTCTAACTTGCTTTAGGTACACATTAAGATCAGATTTGCATCTTTTGAAATTATGAGAAATAAGGAAGGAGTCCATCATTGCGTACCAAGCTCTTGGGGCCTGTTTCAATCCATACAAAGATTTCTTCAAACTGCAAACTAATGATGTATCTGATATGTATCCTTTTGGATGCTTCATATATACTTCTTCATCAAGGTCTCCATGTAGAAAATCACTCTTCACATCCATATGGTGCACTTCCCAGTGCTTGGATGCGGAAATGGCCAAAACTAGGCAGATGGAATCCATCTTTGCAATCGGTGCAAAGGTCTCAGTGTAGTCCACTCCTTGGACTTGGGAGAAACCTTTTTCCACCAGCCTAGATTTTCATTTTTTGATAGAACCATTAGAAGCAACCTTCGTGCGGTATATCCACTTGCATTGAACTAATTTTCTTCTAGGTGGAAGAGAAACTAGCTCCCATGTATTGTTCTTTTGAAGAGAACTGTACTCTTCATCCATGGCGGTTTGCCATCGTGGATCTCGGTGGGAATGATAGTATGACTTGGGATCTGAACCAATCATCAAATAAAATTTCTCATATAATAATGGATGATAAAATGAAAGAGCCATACCTGCTCTTTGAAAGTCTGCTCTTGTTCTCCTTGGATTAGCAGGATTTCCAATGTTTGGAGCAGCAGATTGTAGAGTGTTTTGGGCCCACTTTGGTAACTGAGGAGGATCATTATGGTCGGATTCCAAACCTGATATGTCATGTCCATAAAATTCTGATAAAATATAATAGATATCAGATCTAATGCTTTCTTCATATTCTCTTGAATCTTCTTCTTGTGGAGGTTGCGGATCGACAGTGTTTTCCTCGACTAGTTTCAGAAATGGCAGCGGTTCTTCAAACTTCACACTTCGCTCTATGAATGTATTTTTGGATATGATATTCATGATTTTATATGATTTTGATTCTTCCCCATATCCTATTAGGATACATTCAATACTTTGTGGATCCAAAGCTTTTCTCTTATCAGAAGGAATTCTAGCCCATGCAGTGGAGCCAAAACCCCTCAAATTGAACACATCCGGTTTGCGACCAGTGAATGCTTCGAAAGGAGTTTTACCTTTCACGGATGAATGTGGAACTTGGTTCTGAATGTATGTAGGCAACATTCATGTCTTCAGCCGAAATATTTTCAGCCAAACCTTTTGACGCAAGCATACAGGTAGCCATCTCTTTCAGTGACTGATTCTTCCTTTTCGCTACGCCGTTCTGCTGGGGTGTGTAGGGAACTGTATGTTGGATATGAATTCCTCTTTCAGCACAAAGTTGCAGCAACTCAGTATTGATATATTCTTCGCCATTATCAGATCTAAGAGCTTTGATCTTGCTCTCAGTGGCGGTCTCAACAGAAGCCTTAAAATCCTTGAATTTTCCAAGCACTTCTGACTTGTTTTTGAGAAAAAATACCCAAGTAAAGCGGGAGAAGTCATCGATGAATGTCAGAACATACCTTGAACCATTCATGGACATATTTGGAAGTGGACCACTGCTATTAGAATGTATGATACCCAAAATAGTAGAAGCTCTGCTAGCTTTTCCGTGGTTGAACTTGTGCTCAGGGTGCTTTCCAACAATGCAACTAGAGCAAACTCCCTTCGAGGAATGGAGTTGCGGAAGACCATCAACCATGGATTTATGTTCTAACAGCAGAAAATACTTGTAATTAAGGTGTCCAAACCTTTCATTCCAAATCCTACTAACCTATTTTCCATGAGTGAAGAGAGCAGTGGGCTTTTCAAGCGGCACAAAGTGAGAAAAATCATAGTATTTTGCAGTGTGGTTTGCCTTTTCCACTGCAATAAGTCTTCCACTTTCAATATCAAAAATTTAAAATTTGTTAGAGTTGAATGTCACTTGCTTCGGTTCACCAGTGTGTGTCATTTGATACACATAAAGTAGATTTGAAGCCAAGTAAGGCACATATAGAACATTCTGAAAACTTCCATGCTCTAAATGGATGGTACCTTTGCCTTTTGATGAAATTTTTGAGTCATCTCCCAAATGGATGGGGATGGATCTATTTGGATCGAATGAAGAGAAGGAGTCAATATTTTCATCCATATGATTCGAGGCACCGGAATTTATCAGTAGAGTGGCGGGTTTCGAAACAGTTTCCATGAGTGCTTGACCTCTTTCATGATCATCATTTCTATCCTTCTTCCATGCACCGTCAGGAAGACATATGTTGTTCTTTTCCAAAAGGAGGGCCATTTGATCTATTGTTTTCTTCATGCATGAACTTTCAGGATGAAAGCCACGGTTGCAATATGAACACTTAGATTTTTATTTACCCTCTTTACCCTTTTGCTTGTTCCTTGAACCGGATGGTGCATCTGATTGCTTGCCTTTCTCTCTTTACTTGTTTGGTTCGAATTTGGGCTTCTCTTTCTTTTGCTTTCCTTTGCCATTCGAATTCTTGGATCCTTGAACAAAGAGGGTTGAATCTTTGGAGCTTATGGACCCCATTTGAATTATCTTGTCATGCTCTTTGGTAATGGACTCAATGAAGGCATTCAAGGGAGGCATCTTCCAATTCGGGGTAGTTAGCCGACCGGAATTGAAAGTAGATACAAATACAGAGAAATATTTACCAAGATTTGAAAGAATGGAGAGGATCAATTGCTTATCCTCTTTAACAACTCCACTATTCTTCAACTGCAAAGCCAAGTGCTTGAATTTTGTGAAAAACTCATTGATGGTCTCGAAATTCTCAGGACTAAGAGCAATCAATTCATTTTCTAATTGAAAGGCCGTAAGCTCATCCTGCTTGCCAAAACGTTTGTCAAGTTGCTCCCATACCGCTTTTGGAGAGTTCAATCCGCTGAGATTGAAGTGAAGATCCTTGGAGATAGAGAGGCAAAGAAAACCATAAGCTTCATCAAGCTTATTGAAGTGTTTTGTTTTCTCAAGAAATGTGTTTGGCTCCAATTCAAGGCCCATGGTGACTCTATAGAACCCTTTAGAGTGCAATATGATCTCCATGTCTCCTTTCCAATCAAAATACTTGAAAGGAGTTAGCATAGGATTTGAAGAAGAGTATTCCATCAATGATGGCGAGTGCAATTGATGGAGGAGAACCTACAAATCACAAGATAGCGAATGCACTTGATGGAGATGATTAACCTGCTAATCACAATCAAAACAAGAACAGTAAGGTCAAACAATCCACCCTTTTAGAGTTGCATCACACTTGGGATTGGAGATCAAGATAGAGTGAATGGATCCAATGTATCAAATCTAGGAATTATGTGGGAAACTCAAGATTCTGGAGTGGATTGGAGATTGTTTTTCAGCCTTGCATGCACATGAGCGAATGCACATGAGATTTTGCATGCCAAAACTTCAGTAATTTTGAGCAAAGTCACTCAAATATTCATGTAGAACACCTGTAGGAGAGAGATCTTATCCCTGCAATGGCTCTGATACCATGTAAAATTGGTCATAACAAATCTATTGAACAAGAATATCAATCACAAAGATGTAAAACAATTTGGAGTAAAAATTGTGCAAGAGAGATGTATCAGTGCTCTATAATCCAGAATGGTAGAATTACAATACAATATTGTCACAATGAGTGAGCAATTCGAATTAGCCAAGGAGGTAATTCGAATATACTGCATGGCATAGCTTGGATCCAACTAGGAGTCCTCATCATCAATCAGTGGTGGTCATCAATGCACAAGTCACTGTCAGACAGGCATCAAACTAAGCCTAACTGAGTCTAACTGAGTGTAATAAGTGTAACTAATGGTAAGTGGCACTAATGTAGGGATGGAGGCTCAATGGAGGGTGCATGAGGAGTTAACTGTACTTAGAATAGGTATTCAAGTCTCATCAAAGGTCAATCAGAGTGATAACAGCAGTGAGGAGTTAGTCTAGCCTCAAATCAAGGAAAGACTGGTGGCTACCTGAAGTGAACTGGACTGGTAGGTGATAAAAGGTGGCCTTCTGCAGTGGAAGGTGAGAAGTGGGTGCCTCCCTGACTAGGAGGGCTAAATCTGAGTGGAAAGTATCTCCTGAGTGTTGGAAGACTAGGGACTAGGTGTTGGAGGCATCAAACTGGTGACTGGGCAGCATGCGGGTGCATGCAATGCATGCATGCAAAGTACATAACTTAATGATGAGATATCCTAACAATGACTACTGTAGTGACAGCTAGAGCTGGTTTTTTCCACGTTGTTTAGTGTTTAGAGTCCTTTTTCAAAACAAAACAAAAAAACGCCTAGAGGAGACGTGACACCTAGTAACCTCCGTGTTATTTTTGAAAGATGACTGTGTTATAAGATTCGTTTGAATCCCAACAAGTGCATCTTTGTCGTGAAAATTTGTTGCCTTCTAGGTTTTGTAGTTTCCAAAGAGGGTATTAGAGTCGACCCTTTAAAGGTTGAGGCAATACTTCAATTGCCTCCCCCGCGTAACTTGATTCAACTTAAGAGCCTCCAAGGGAGATCCAATTTCTTATGCCACTTTATCGTGAATTATGCCAATCTTACTAAGGATTTCGCACAATTACTGAAGAAGGACACCTCTTTTATATTGGATGAGTGATCCCAGTAGTCCTTCAACGCTTTGAAGAAAGCCTTGGTATTGACCCCTCTTCTTAGTCCACCCGACATTGCAAGATGTATTTTGCTTTATGTGGCCGCGTCTCAAGAGACAATTGGTATGGTATTAGTTCAGGCGGATGATGTGCTTCAAGAGCATGTTATCTATTATCTTAGTAGAAATCTCATAGATGTTGAGCTGAGATAATATCACGTTGAGAAATTGTCCCTTGCGACTGTTCATGCAGTCCAACGATTACGACATTATTTTTTTTTAGGAAGACCACCATTATAGCGCATGTCAATCCGTTTCAATTTGTTCTCTCACGACGCATAACTGGGGGGAAATATAATAAATGGATTGTCATCCTTCAGGAGTTTGATCTTGATTTTGCTTCGGTGAAGTCCTTGGTTTTAGCATAATTGATGTTGGATTTCCCGAGACTTGATGAGGAAGTAGTCCATGAAGACTCATTTGTGGATGAACATTTATTTCTTATCTCATCTATGGACCCTTGGTATGGGGATATCGTTATCTATCTCCAAAATTTGAAGTTCCCTTCGCACTATTCACGAGATGAGCGACGGCATGTGAGACATCATGCTAAAGATTATGTCATCGTCGATGAAACTTTGTATATCCAAGGAAAAGACTCTATTCTCTGTTGTTTCTTAACTCATGAAGAAGCTAAGCTAGTGCTTAATGATTGCCACATCGGAGCATGTGGTGGTCACTTATCCAGGCTTGCGACAACCCAACGTATCTTGTGAGCGGGCTATTATTTTCCCATGATCTTCAAATATTGTGTAAATGCTGTGAAGAGATGTCACCCTTTCCAGGTGTTCGCTCGGAACATGCGCTCTCACCCTGCTCCTTTACATCCGGTCGTCACCGTCAGTACCTTCACCAAGTGGGGGGTATATTTCATGGATTGCAAGCCATCTTTCGCTGTGGGGCATCACCATATCATCGTAGCCGTTGATTATTTTACCAAATGGGATAAGGCCATGCTGACCATTAAAGTTGATGGTACTACAGCAACCCACTTCGTATTCAATCAGATTATAGCTTGATTCAGTATCCCGAAGGAGATTGACACTGACCATGGCAGTCACTTCCAAAACCATATGATGGCGGATTTGTCACTCAAGCTTGGGTTTAAGAAAGATCATTCCTCTTCATATTATCCCCAAGCAAATGGTCAGGTCGAGGCAGTAAATAAGTCCTTAAATACCATTCTCCAACTAACCATCCAACAAAGCAAGAGCAATTGGAAAATTATGTTATATCCTACATTGTGGGCGTATCGAATCACAGTAAATACTTCCACTGGGTTCTCACCATTTCAATTACTCCATGGTGTGGATTCTATCTTATTGATTGAATGAGAAATCCCTTCCTTGAAACTAGCAATAGAGCTCCTACCTGACACTTCAGAAGTAGAGCAATGTCTATTCTACCTCAAGCAACTCAACGAGCAGCGTCGGGATTCTTCCATAGCAATTGATGCTAACAAATGTCCACCTCTATGACTGGTACTCTGGCTATCATGCAGGTCAGGTTGACCTATACCATCTCCAAAGTGTGCTCTATCGCTGCACCTACTACTGTGCCTCATTTGCCTTTGTGGCGGTGTCGTGGGAAACCCTGAGGTCTTTGCAGACCCATATCTACGAGAAAATAGTTAGCCATTAATATGATGCCACGCAAAAAATATTTTTGCATTCACATATAATAAAAAATCCCCCAAAAAAATTAAATACACAAAACTTAAAAAGAGTAGTCATACCTATATCTCCGAACGAAGCCCTTAGATGGAGCGGCATGTCTCTATCTCCGAGGTAGTCTATTCCCTCATATAGATAGTCATCGATGGCGATGACCTGTCGAGCCAACTAGTGAAAGAACTCATCAGAATATGGTGATGCCTGTCGACCACCACCCTGCCGCGTCAGTACCTTTGCCCATCATGTTTGGGCGGGATCTCAGAGACTGTGTGGAGGGACTTCAACCATTGGACTCAAGCCCAGTAGTCTCTCAAAGAAGAAATTGCATAACATACTTCCAAAGCCAAAGTTCTTTTCCCATCCCATCTTGCACTCCGTTAGCTGGCTCTTCATAGTAACCAACAATGTTGTGCACCAGTCGTACAATGTTGGTCTCATGCACTCTGCTGCATAGAATATCATAGGCCTTGAAGCCTGATGAAGTGAAGCCGATCCTGTAATCCTCTTGAGGGTGAGGACTGTGATCTTCATACTTAGGCTCTCTATGGCCTCTATGGGGACTTGGATACCCACCTTCTGGGTTTGAGCGATACAATACATGTCGATATAATCACTGATGGTGATTCCTCCCCCCACATTGCGAGACCTAAGAGTCGTTGTCTCCCCTCGGCGGGACAATCTAGTGATAAAGTACATGTCTTCCACCTCCAATGGAATTGGTTTCCCATCTAGGTCGAAGTGTTTTGCTTCTGCATCCCAATAGTTGACCAAGTGAGCGAGCAATCGAATTTGGGCCCTTAAACCCCCGATGCTCCAAAATTTGTAAATCCCACATGCTTGCAACGCTTGTTGGGTAGGTAGATCTTGGCGTACATGCTCATCAACAATATCATGCTCTCTCTCTCTCCACCCTAGGACCATCCTGGAGGCAAGAAACAATGCATTTTTAGTGCCCACATCTTAAAAAACTTAACCCACAGCGTTGTACGCAGGCTAACCTGTACACAGTCACGCGTATACGTAGTCAATGCATGTGTTGACTGCGCACAAAGATCCCTCCACGCGACCCATATAGAAGTAGCCCGCCTACAGTGAGTTATGGGTGCAACCCTTGGCAAAATATAAAATTTTGACCATTAAAAATTGAAATAAAAAGCATGAAAATGAAGAGGGGGATGAGACTACCAAACTGATCTAGACGGTTCGTGAATCCAACGCTTGTAGCTCCCAGAATCTGCAGCTGAAGATCAAGGGTAAAAACCAACCCAAAGCACTATTTGGGGTAAAAGTGAAAATGGAATGGTAAAAGTTATTTCTTTTTACTATTTATAATTTTTTTAACCCACTTTTCTATATATTTTGTCGTTTTGAGTCGTTTTGGACTAATATGAAGTTGTAAAGTGTCGTTTTGAACAGTTTTTTCCGACGAGTGTGGATTTTTAAACCGTTTTGTGCCTTCAACAAGTATTTTCTACAACTAGCATATAGGTTAGGATGTCATTTATCCTGCATTTTTTCATTTGACCTTATGACCACATTCATCAACCTTAGGTGCGACCCCGCCTTTTAAATGACACGAAACCTCTATGCTGCTTTAGAAGTGTTGTTATTTGGCGGTAGGGCTTGTCTGACCATGGGTTCCCTAGTTAGATTCATTGATGTCTTTTGGTTCCCATGTTGTTGTTTATCCTTAGGATTGGGAGTCCTTTGTAGTCACACCATGACATTATGATGAAGACTCATACTCTATTTCATTTTCAGCTGGCCATCTCCCATGAGGAATCCCCATTTATGTCGAGTTGTGTTTGCATCGCATCATCCTGCTTGCCTTTGAGCCTTGTGCGGGCTCCCACTTTTGACAGTTATTAGCCATGTTCCTGATCACTTCACCTTCTGAGCCAAGTAGAGTCTCCATTTATCTTTCGTAACTTGATGACCCTTACCTTAAGGGAACACCTCCCCGAGTTTCCACATCTTGCACATGCTTCCTTGCATTGATCATAGGTATGTTCCACTGCTTGGAACTAGTTTGCTTGCACTTGACACTCATTCCCTCACCTATTGTACTATAAGAAATTTTATTCTTTTTCAAGCTTTCCTAATATGAAAAAGACCAAAAAAATAATATAGCTGAAAAAGTCGGATGGGAAAATTTTTACTACTTCTTATTGGAAGCTGTTGTGTCACCTTTGAACAGAGCATTCATTTCCACTCCTTTCATCATGAGTCGGGACATTAGTAGGACCTTAGGATTTGTACTCGTTTCTCAGATCTTACTCCACCGGCTGGTTAAGATTCCAGTCATTATGGAGCCTTTGTTGATGCCTCCTGCATCGCAAAGTATTATTATCATCTAGTCATTGAGTCTATGCTGCCTGAGTCTATCCATCTGCTCATGCTCTTGTTCAAAGGAAGTCTAGAAAGCATAGTCGGCCACTCCTCATATCTCCTGACTATTGCATGTCGGCCATCCCATATAGTCTGATCTATTCGTCTGAGTTCTTCCAAATATTTTAGCGTAGCTGGTTACCTCGTGCTAGATGATGGGGGATTCATTAATGCCACCCTAGCGAGTTTCTTTCCATCAACTTCAAACCATTTATTCCAGAATTGAAACTTAGAGTCCGTTGAGTACCTTGAGGCTTGCAGTCATTAATGGTAGGTTCTCTTGCCATCGACAGTTGGGGATTCATCAGTGCCTCCTGACCGATGGATTCGTCATAGTGTTTGACCTCAACACCTTTATTCACACTTTGATGAGTGTAATCCGTGCCCTGATGCCCATTTTCATTATTGGTGGGTTATCTAGTGTCTGTTAACGGTATACATCAATGATCGACAATTAGACGATGCCACATTAGGTTTGACATCAGCACCTTTATTCGCTTGATAGGGCATGCACCGCAAATTATTTGTGTAGAAGACCCCAGACCTCAGTGGCATTCAATATGCTATTGGTGATCGTGATTATGCTTATGAGAGATCAGTCTCATACATCAACAGTTTGTATCTTCAGTTTGCATAAGCTATTTCCTCTTCAGCAGGAGACCATATCTTACTGGGTCATGGATGTTACCACTTATGACATGTATTCACTATATACTGCCTATTCATGGCCATTATATCACATTGCTATGTATTGTACCGATATGTATTTAGAGGGAACATTGTATTATGACGAGTGGGCTACTCCTTCCATTTGTGTTTCCATCACTACTTCTGATATTTATAATGTATTTCGGCCATCGTAGTACCTTCTCTGACCTCACACATTAGGGGGCATCTATTATAGCGTATTTTTCCACCTTTTGAGAATTTATACTATTTGACCTTCGATTTTTATTTGAATGACTCATAAACACTTTATGCCCTTCAGTAGCCCAATTTTCCCTATTTCTATTCCTATACGCCAGCTGCTTTGCTGCAACTCATGCATGCGCAGTCTGTCCCATTACATCCTGCGTACATCAAGTTAAATGGTAATTTACAATAAAAAAAACTATATTTTTACTCCAAAAGGAGTTCTTAGGGTGACCTTTGGCCCTCCATGTATCCCAAAACGACTCAATTTTACCTTTCACCTACCTTTGGAAGGCTATTTATTGAGCTCTTATGGTACATGGAAGGAGGAGAAAGAGAGAGCATCGAAACTCTATTGGATTTTTTCCATAGCTTGAGTCTACATCCATTGATCCTTGTTGTTGTTAACCTCTTATGTTCACGTACCAAACTCCTTCATAGTTTGAGTTTTCCATTGCATGGGGGATTGAAGTGGTGGAGACACAAGTGGAGGGACCTAGTTCTCGATTCAGATGAGTTGCCGACAAGAGGTTGTATCATGTACTTCTTGTTTCATTAATAGAAATACTTATTTTCTCGTCCAATTGATGTTGTGAATGGTTAATCAACATTGGGTACATTTTCTTATTATATCATGGACCATGCTATTGTTTATGCTAATATATTTCATATATTATATGCACTTTCTTGTATTTGTTGTTGAGACTAAGCTGCAGGTTCAAGTGTAGAGATTGGAAATATCAACAGGGATCTACTTCGAACATCTGGTTGAAGGTTGGTCATTTATCCACATCTTATCATTTACATTTATATAGCATTGCATTGGGAATTCAGTTGGTTTCTGGTATTAATCTATCTGTTGTGGTCTACCCCAAGCCAATGATAGGAAGTTTTTCTTTGTAACACCAAGGTAGGCCAAAATAGCCAAAAGAGGGGAAAAAGACTAGGCTCAATGCATGGGCACCCTTGGTCAAACCCAGATCCATAAAACAGGGAACAAGGCACCTTAGGAATGCTGGGGGTAATAAATGCATGTGTTGGTATCAAGGAGAGCGCCCAACAGCTATATTTGACCACCCTTTGGCCCATACAATGGTGGATATGTTTACACTTTCCCAAACAACTTCTAAACAACTTATTGTTGATGTATATGTAACTTCGGAATGTATTTCACCCATGTATTTCATATATGTATTTTGTCCTCCTATAGAGATGGTATTATTCCTCTATACAGAAGTGTTTGTATTCCTATAGAGATGTTATTATTCCTCTATACGAAAATGTCGTCATTTATATTGTAAGTGTTGTAACTTATACTTGATGGGTTATTAGACCACCTTGTTGGGGTCGGCCCTGTATAAGTCATGTGGGTCGAAGGGTTATTAGACCACCCTATTGGGGGTCGGCCATGTAGGTCAAAGGGTTATTAGACCACCAAGTGTGGGGTTGGCCCAGATTAAGTTAACCATGGGTTAAGCTAGACATGTAGGCCCCATTAGTTTATTGGGCAGGACAAGACAAGTATAAATAGAGATCGGGAGATCTCTATTTGATCATTCATTCACACACTTCTCTCATTCAAAAAGTGGTGCACTTATGAGGAGGAGGATCTGCTGCTAGGAGAAGACTATCTCTTGTATTTTGGTTGTATCATTGCTCTATCTATCTCTGAGGAAGTTATTGGGGTTTTTCACCTTTATGGTTTTTCCCAAGTAAACTCTGTGTCTCTTGTGTGCTTGCATTATTGTGTCCATGATTGATATGCTGTAGATTTGTTGTGCATGTTGTTCTCTCAGTTAAGATCCTAGATCAGATTGAAGTAAATTCTGAAAAATTAACATCGTATCAGAGCTATCCTGAAAGAAGGCATGATATGGCATGTATGACACTTGTTGCACTTATGATGCTAGGGCTTGATATAGAAAAAACCAGTCATCGTAGCACTTTTGCTATAAATACATTTTGGTGAATTTTTAGCATCTGAAACTTTTACAGGTCGAAGATCAGATCCCCATGTATCTTGTGCCCAAAGGACAACTTCTAATTCGTTGTACTTTGTGATTTATGATCTGTACAATATAGGGTTTCTGCCTCTTCCAGATCTCAGTCATAAACAAGTGAACTTGGAAAAAAGGTCATAACTTGGGCTAGGAAGATCCAAATGAAATTTCATAAAAAGTGAGAGGTATTACACAGACTGTACTATCCCAAGAAACTTTTTCAGAGGCCAAAGTTGAACCAGTGACACGTGGAACGTCGTACAAGTTCGCTCTCCTGTTTTATCCCATAAACAGGTCATGTTGCGACACTTGTCATAACTCTCTCTCAGAGAATCCAATTGAGGTCAGACCTATCGGGATAGAAATATGACAGGTCGGGCTATCTCAGGAAAATGTTTCAGACCCTGTGGATCAAAAAGTTCAAAGTTACACCAAAAACAATAAGGTACATATTTCTGTCATAACAGAATTATTTTTGAGCACCTTCATTCATGGCTTCCGGAATTTAGGGTTTCGGAGAAAGTTGGAATTTTTGTAATTGTAGACTATGAATGAATTCCACTCATCAAAATAGAAATTCAGAGACCAAGTTCAGAATTTTTGGTTGGGCAGAAGACCGGGCTTGATCAGACCCTAGTTCGGGACTTTGATTGGAAAAGTGGAAAATTAGGGCTTCTGTAAAAATGGGAATTTTCGAAATCTGTGACCACGGCTGGAAGCTCCTCAGAAAAATAGAAGCTTAGAGCTTTGGATCAAACCTTTTGATTGGGAAGAAGACTGGGCTTCATCAAAACCTAGTTCGGGGTCACGTCTAGTGAATCCGAAAATTTCAAAGGCAAAATTGAGGAGTGAAACTTTGCAGTTTTCAAATTCTAAATATACCAGCTTGATCAGCTCATCAAGGTGCATATTTCTATCCTTTCGGAAGTTTGAATTTTTGGGGTGTATCTGACAAACCCTAATCTAGCTCTAGGTCCAGTTCTTGCAAATCAAGTGGATTGGGTTAATGCTAGAAGAAGATGGATTGGTCACCTGCATAAGTGAAGAAGTTCTTGTCTCAGAGGGAGATGAGGCTAAGGCCTTCCATAAGAAGATTACAAGAAATCTTGACAGGTATGGCTTACAGGTATGTTTTGAATTATGTTCATGGTTAAGTTTATGATATGTTTGTCTTCATATCATTACAGTACAATCTTCATTAATTACTAGACTTGTCGTATCACCTTAATAGAAGATATTCATTGATTAAGGTTTTGACACTTATGATTGTACTAATGCATTGTGATGTTGTATGAGGTTTATGTTGTTCGTTAACACAAAAGGTACACCAAGAAAGTCAAATCATGTTCTACTTCATGAACATATGATCATGGTGACATGAAGACAAAGATTCATCCATTGTCATGGATCACATAGAAGATCTACTTTCGAGGTATGTATAACTTGATTCTACAATGGTTAACTTATGAGACATGCAGGTTACTAGCACAAGTCACTGAAGAGAACCATAAGACATTATGCGGGTATGTTAGACATAACTAGCTAGCATGCTAATCCAGGTATGTTTTTCCTATATCAAGCTAGAATCCCACCTTGTGTTAGGATCTTATACTGTTGTGTTGTTGATAATGATTATTCATGAAGTCATAGGTTTGAATAGTCATGGTTGTATGCATATTATGTTTCTTACCATAATTGATGATATGACTAACCAGAAGAATCATGAAGGTATAGGTTTGAGTAATCACGGGTTTATGCATTGATGATTTAACTAATCAGAAGAGTCCTATGATAAAATAAGAATATGCATGAGTAAAAGAAGACTTCCCTAAAACCTTGAATACTAATGTTTATTATCTATGAATGATCATGACTATACATGTTTAAGATTATTGTGTTTTGATAGTATTAAGATTATACTAATAAATGTGTGATTATGTGTGAGACCTCAAGGATAACATAATGATGATACTAATAATCATGCATAGTGGTTAAGGATGGATATAAGTTCAAGGATAGTTAATCCAGGAAGCAAAGATCAAGAGGGAGCACACTCCAGTTGTTCCTGCAAGAAAACAAAGGAGCACACTTCAGTAGTTTCTGCAAGGATACAGATATTCAGAGGGAGTTGACCACTTCTCACAATCCACATCATAATGGAGTTGCAGAAAAGAAGCAAATACTGAGAGGGAGTCAACCCAACAAACAAACAAAGATAAGTATTTGAATTATCATTCCTTGCATATTTTATTGTTTAAATAATACTGTTCAATAATGTATATACTTATGTTCCTAGAATTAGGTTGTGTATTATGCATATTAGAATAGTTGCATTGATGAACAATATACTACTAATATACATGGGTAAGTGGCCTATGGCACTGTACAACATTCCATTGCTACTTATCTAGAATGAAACCTCTTTGCTGACATGTTAGGAGTTGTGCACACTCTTAACAATGTTCTGGTAGAGATTGGAAAGTATCTAGAAAGTTATGGAATATGGATAAATGTTGTATTGAAGCATTGGCTAAGATAATTGCATGACTGTATGACATATTTCTTTAGGTGTAAGAATTTGTTCTGAAAACTATGAGATGTTTTCTAATCATGCAATTTAACTTGTTGTGTAGGAAAGATTGTATACCATCACCTACAAAAGAAGGACTACAACATTTGTTCAACAACAAAGTTATCTATTGAAAATATTGAAGATCCCAGGATCTGGGAAGAATGTCATGATCGAGGAGTACCATTCGATCATGAAGATGTTTGGGATGCAGTCCCAAAGGGTAGTCTGTAGTGACTTCCAAGAGGATCTACAAGATCAAGCATGCTGCAGGTGGTAGCATAGAGACTTTTGCTCCTGTAGCCAGATACACTTCCATTATATCAGTACTTGCTCTGGCTGCAGTGATGAAATGGAAGATACACCAGATGGATTTCAAGACAGCCTTCTTGAATGGTGTAGTTGAAGAACAAGTGTATGTGGAGAAGCCACTTGGTTCTGAGAAACATGATAGGGAGTCATTTATGTGTAGAACTTGGTATGATAGACAGCTCTCTATCAAGTCTGGGCTTTACTAAGAGTAAAGCAGATTCCAACCTTTACTACAAGGTTGAGGAAGGCAATCCAGTGATACTACTATTGTATGTGGATGACCTGTTTGTAACAGGTGAGGATAGATAGATTTCCAACATGCAGCGGAAGCTTGCTGCCGAGTTCAAGATGAAGAACTTGGGGATGATGCACTATTTTTTTTTTTGGCATGGAGGTGTTGCAGAGTGCAGATGGAATCTTCCTTCGACAAGGGAAGTATGCAGTAGAGATCCTGAAGAGGTTCGGGATGATGGACTGCAAGGCTATGGCCACACCTATGGAATCAAACTTGAAGCTTCTATGTGATGCTTCATCTGAGCCGGTTGATATCACTATGTATCGTCAGATGATTGGGTCCTTGATGTACCTGAAGAACACGAGACCAGATATTTGCTTTGCAGTGAACACATTGAGTCAGTTCCTGACGGATCCAAGGAGAGTTCACCTGGTTGCTGTAAAGCATATTTTGAGGTACCTGAAGGGTACAGTTGATTATGGGCTCAAGTATGAAATGAATCAAAAGTTTAACCTGCAAGGTGATGTTGATTCAGATTGGGCAGGCAGTGCTGCAGATAGGAAGAGCACATCTGGGTGCTGCTTCAGTATGGGATCAGGTGTGATCTCTTGGTTTAGCAGGAAGTAGTCCTGCGTATCACTGAGTACAGCTGAAGCAGAGTATGTTGCGATGGATGAGCAGGTTGCAGATGTATTGACCAAGCTGTTGGCCAGAGTGCAGTTTGAGTACTTCATAGAGAGGCTTGGTGCAATTCAGATCGAGGCTTGATGAGTACGGAAGATGCAGATGCACATGAGATTTTCTGACATGGTTGATGTGTTCTCCTATGGTCGTGATGTAATTGCTAAGCCATTCTCACATGGTGGTAGATATGTTCTTCCATGGTGTATATGTAAGGGCTGAAGCCATTTTTCACATGGTGGTAGATGTGTTCTCCCATGGCGAAAAAGTAAGGGCTAGAGCCTTCTCCGAATGGTGGTAGATGTGTTCTCTCATGTCGGTGCTGTAAGTGCTGGATGATGTGCATCTGGGCTGTGCTTCATGGATGATGAGATGATCTGAAGAGGACAATGTTATGATGATCAGGAGGATCATGGATGATGAGTATCAGGATGATGCTCCAGTTACTGCTATGTATATGCATCAGGATGATGTTGGATATGATCAGTTGGATCATTTATATGTATATGTATGTACGCATCATGTTGGATGCTGGATATGATCAGTTGGATCATTTATATGTATGTACGCATCATGTTGGATGCTGGATATGATCAGTTGGATCATTTATATGTACACATCATGTTGGATGTTGGATATGATCGGTTGGATCATTTGTATGTATTTTGTATATGAATCGTGTTGGATGCTTGGACCATGTATCTGTATATGTATCAGGTGGATACATTGTATGATCAGGTAGATCATGTATGTTGATATGTATCAGGGATGATCAGGTGGATCATGTATTTGTATTTGTATCAGGTGGATACACTGTATGATTAGGTGGATCATGTATGATGATATGTATCAGATAGATACTTGGTATGCATCAGGTAGATGCATGATATGATCAGGATGATCATGGATGACGAGCTTAAGGATGTTGCTCCAGATGACATGCAGCAGGATGTTGAAGTGATGATGATCAGGATGATCATGTGTACATTAGGATGATGTATGGTGAGTATCAGGTTGATACTCTGTGGCCGTGGAACAGGTTGTGCAGATAAGCTTGTAATTTGTGCCCTGGGAGATTTGCAGATAGTCTTTCAAGGTTTTTCCTATGGCATGTAATTTGTATCCTGGGATATCTGGCAAATGCTCTTTCGAGGTTTTGCTTGGGAGGACATATAATTTGTGCCCTGGGAGATTTGCAGATAGTCTTTCAAGGTTTTTCCTATGGCATGTAATTTGTACCTTGGGATATCTGGCAAATTCTCTTTCGAGGTTTTGTCCTATGGCATGTAATCTGTGCCCTGGGAGATCCGATAGGTTGTGCCGTGTGCTTGTAATCAATCCTAGGATGCTCTTTCGAGGTTTTTCCATAACCACATGTAATTTCTGCCCTGGGAGATCCGATAGGTTGAGCCTTGTGATCGTAATCAGTCCTGGGATGCTCTTTCGAGGTTTTGTGGTGACCACATGTAATTTGTGCCCTGGGAGATCCGATAGGTTGAGCCTTGTGCTCGTAATCAGTCCTGGGATTCTCTTTCGAGGTTTTGTGGTGGGGTCACATGTAATAAGTCCTGGAGATCTGGACAGGATTAAAAAGGCCTCAGATGCTCTTTAGGGTTCTTGCTAGTCAAGAGACTCTTTTAAGGTTTTGTGACGCACATAATAAGTCCTGAGGATTCCACAAAATGGCCAGTGATGATGAAGACCTGCAGGTGGTGGGCCTACATCCAGTATGAAAAAGGATTGGCTTTGTAGAACTTCCTATGACGAGTAGATTCAGAGATTGATTGAGATAGCAGCAGCAGTGACGATGATGATGATTTGAGGATGATGATTCACTGATGATGACCTAGAGAAGAAGACTTGTGCTAGCAGACCTGTGTCGATAAATAGCTTCCTAGTTAAGAGGGAGTGTTGATGTATATGTAACTTTGGAATGTATTTCACCCATGTATTTCATATATGTATTTTGTACTCCTATAGAGATGGTATTATTCCTCTATACAGAAGTGTCTGTATTCCTATAGAGATGTTATTATTCCTCTATACGGAAGTGTCGTCATTTATATTGTAAGTGTCGTAACTTATACTTGATGGGTTATTAGACCACCTTGTTGGGGTCGGCCCTGTATAATTCATGTGGGTCGAAGGGTTATTAGACCACCCTATTGGGGGTCGGCCATGTGGGTCAAAGGGTTATTAGACCACCAAGTGTGGGGTCAGCCCGGATTAAGTTAACCATGGGTTAAGATAGACATGTAGGTCCCATTAGTTTATTGGGCAAGACAGGACACGTATAAATAGAGATCGGGAGATCTCTATTTGATCATTCATTCACACACTTCTCTCATTCAGAAAGTGGTGCACTTATGAGGAGGAGGCTCTGCTGCTAGGAGAAGACTATCTCTTGTATTCTGGTTGTATCATTGCTCTATCTATCTCTGAGGAAGTTATTGGGGTTTTTCACCTTTATGGTTTTCCCCAAGTAAACTCTGTGTCTCTTGTGTGCTTGCATTATTGTGTCCATGATTGATATGCTGTAGATTTGTTGTACATGTTGTTCTCTCAGTTAAGATCCTAGATTAGATTGAAGTAAATTCTGAAAAATTAACACGTATAACAACTTCCTAACAACCTAGGGATGTAATTATTAACTAGTTTAGTACCTAATAACCATCAATTAATTAATTATTAAGGTAATAAGGTATAATAGTTCTTTAACACCCCCCCATAAGCTAGAATTAGTGGAATATAAAAAATAAGGTCTTGGAAGCTAAGTCTCAAGTCACCTTTTACAACATAAAATTTATCTGTCCATATAACCGAGGAAAGAAGGAAAAACACATGGGAAATAAAACCTCCCCTAAAAATGGACATGTGGCATATATGAAAATACAACAATATCCACCATGCATCACTCACCCCAAGGAGTGATATAAGGTAAGTGAAGATCTTCTCAGTAAAACTCTTGGGGAAGGTATCAACAATTTGCTTAGTAGAAGGGCAATACTGGAATGCTATGATTTGGTCATTCACCAAGCCTTTAATGTAGTGCATGTGCATCTCTATGTGCTTGGTCCTCTGTCTATGTACTAGATCAGTGGAGATCTTGATTGTGCTTTGATTGTCACGCCAAATGATAGTAGGTGAATCAAACACAATGCCAAACTATCCAAGAATACCTTGCAACCACACACATTGTGTAGTTGCATTCACTGCTCCCCTGTATTCAGACTCAGCTCAAGCTAAGAAGATGGTGTGTTGCTTCTTGCTTGACCAGCAAATGGGACCATGTGCAAGCATAAACACATAACCAGAAGTTGACTTCCGATCATAACTATCACCAACCCAATCAGAATAAGTAAAATCAACTAGTTCAAGAGATGAACCAGCTGCATAGTGGATATCAAAATGCTTAGTACCCTGTACATAATGAAGGATCCTCTTGGATTCATTCCAATGGACCTCATGAGGCTCTTGCATGTGCCTTGCACTAGTTTCCTCTTGGGAGGAAGAGGGATGAAATCCCAAGTTTTGTTCTCATGGAGGGAGTTCATCTCTTCTTGCATGGATGTTTTCCACCTTGGGTATTTATATGCTTATGAGTATGATTTTGGATCATATCCAACCATTAATAAACACCTACCACTCAGATCTGGATCACAATATGCAAAAGAATTGTGAAACTGAGATCTAGTTTTCCTAGGATCTTGAGGATCTCTAGCAAGCTCACCAATAGCTTGTATGGTTTTCTCATCCAACTTGGGCCTTGAGGGAGGGTCATGATAAAAATACATGTCATCATAATCATCAGAGATATCAGAATCATAAATATCAGAAAAAGAACCATCACTTACAACATCATCAAGAAGAGGATATGAGCATTCCCCTTCACCTTGTTTTGTAGCTTACATGGGCTCTTATTCTTCGAACTGGACACTTCTTTCAATGAATTTTTTGAGAGATTATGGATCAAAGAGATTGTAGCCCTTTTCATATTCTTCATATCCCACCATGATTGACTCCTTGCTTTGGGGCTGCAAGGCCTTTCTCTTCTCGGGAGGAATTCTAGCCCAAGCCTTTGAGCAAAACACCCTGAAATGAGAAACATTGGGCTTGTGGCCCATCGAAGCCTCATATGGAGTCATGCATTCCAAGTATTTATGTAGTGCTCTTTTCTGAACATATGCAGCACATTTCATAGCTTCATCCCATAGCTTTTGAGACCATCATGCAAGTGGCCATCTCCTTCAGTGCTCTATTCTTGCACTCTGTAACACCATTTTGCTAAGGTGTGTAGGGCATAGAATGTTGCATTTGGATTCCATGCTCTTCATAGAGCTGTTGCATGTCCTTATTGACATACTCCCTTCCATTATCAGTCCTCAAGACCTTCATACTTATCTCACTAAAGTTCTCCACACAGTTCTTTAAAACTTTGAAACATTGGAAAACTTCATATTTTTGCTTGAGAAAATACAACCAACAATACCTTGAGAACTCATCAATGAAGGTGAGCACATACTTTTAGTTTACATAGGAGGGATTGGGGAGTGGACCAATCAGGTATGAATGCACTAAACCAAGAGATTCAATAGCTCTCCTTTACTTTCCTTTCTCAGTAGATGCACTTAGTCTTGTCTTTATTCTTTCCCTTTTCCTTGATAGGATTCGAACCCCCATCAGTGGATTTGGGCTTCTCATCCTTCTTCTTCTTTGCTTGTGGTTTATGCCCCTTGGGATTTTGCTTGCCTCTTGAATGTTTCAAATCTCCAGCTTCAAGTACTTGGTCTCTTTGCTTAATGGAACCCATCAAGACCAAATTTTCTTTCTCTTGAGTTAGCATCTCCATGAAATCAACCAAAGATGTCATCTTCCAATTTCTAACTATGATCTTTGTGGAGTTGAATGCAGAGACAAAAACTGAGTACTTAGGACCCAGTTTTGAGAGAATGGACAAAACCAACTATTCTTCCTTCTTGGAAATGCCACACTGTTTGATTTGCAAGACCAAGCTCTTGAAATTGGTGAATAAATCCCGGATGGATTTGAAATTGCTTGGACTCAGTGAGATCAACTCATTCTCAAGTTGATGGCCTCTCATTTCATCAGACTTCACAAATAGAGACTCAAGCTTGAGCCAAACATCATTGGGTGTAGCTAGACTTTCGACATGAAACAAGAGGTATCTTGAAATACTGATACAAAGGATGTCGAATGCCTCATCCATTCTATTAAATAATTTTGACTTCTCCACAATAGATGTCGGCTCAACCTCTGTTCCCATGGTGATCCTGAAAAGACCCTTCGATATCAACAAAATGACCATTTCATCCTTCCAATCAAAATAGTTGAAGGGAGTGAGCAAGTTTGGGTGAGTTTTCTCCTTCTTTCTTTTGTTTCTTGTGCACTGGGTGACAATAGTGCACTTGGATACCTACAATAAAAATCTCAACACTCATGATGGGATCTACACTAACATATTCGAACCCTGCTTGATAGTGGGTGCATTCAGGAGAGCATCACACCCTGGATAGACTCCAATGTATTTCTCCAATGGCTTCAATGCAATGGTTCTAGGGATTTCTGTGGTTTCTCCACTGCTTCTAGAACACCATTAAAACAATATATTAAGTTTGGGTGATTTTTCTCCATCTTTATTTTGTTGCTTGCGCACTGGGTAACAATGGTGCACTTGAATACCTACAATAAAACTCTCAACGCTTAGGAGGGGATCTACACTAACAGATTCGAACCCTGCTTGATAGTGGGTGCATTCAGGAGAGCATCATACCCTGGATAGACTCCAATGTATTTCTCCAATGGCTTCAATGCAATGGTTCTAGGGACTTCTGTGGTTTCTCCACTACTTCTGGAACACCATTAAAACAAAATATTGGTTTGAATAGTATCTCCAAGAGCTCTGATACCATGTAAAATATATACCACAATAGGATCTAGCTACTTTAGATACCTCACAATTGAAATTTTTAACTTATTATGCAAGAAACAAGTGCATATACATTTATGGAAAAACAAATGATCAAAAACCAGGCATGAATGATCAAATATCAGCACAAATGATAACAAAATCAGGATACACAAATGATAAAATATTGGATTCTATTAATAATCCAACCCAATAATGAGTTTTGATCATCCTTATATAACAATAAGAATAAATAGGATGCACTCGTAGTGTCCACACTTAGCTAGCTTAGAATTCGTCCAATCCCCCCTAGGTTGACCAAATCGTTTCCAAAATATCCCAAACAGGTCCAAATTGTCCATGTCAACATTAGGTAAGCATGGGGGACCAATATGGATCTCACACATGTGAATGAGGTGGTTGGTTGGAAGTTAGGTAGGCTAGGGTAGGCCAAAATAGGCAAAAGAGGGGCAAAAGACTAGGTTCAATGCATGGGCGCCTTTGGTCAAAACCAGATGCATAAAAAAGGGAAGGAAGATGCCTGAGACATGCTGGGGGTAATAAATGCATGTGGTGTTCTCCAGGAGAGCACCCAACAACTATATTTGACCACCCTTTGGCCCATACAATGGTGGATATGTTCACACTTTCCCAAACAACTTCTAGACAACTTATAACAACTTCCTAACAACCTAGGGATGTAATTATTAACCAGTTTAGAACCTAATAACCATCAATTATATAATTATTAAGGTAATAAGGTATAATATTCCTCTAACATGAACCTTGTAGCTTTATCCTTTATTTGATTTTTCTAGTATTCGCGGTATCCTTTCACCAAACAAAATTCATTCTTCATTCTCTTGGCAAGTTCTTTGTCTTTGTTTTTTCCTACGAACTCCGGTGGGGATTCAACACCTCTTTTACTTAAATGTGTAATTTTGTAGATCAGGTCTATATTGATGTCGATCTTACGGTCTAACCACAAGTAACCCTGGTGTGTACATGAGAGCAATGTTCACACAACTGCAGTGAGCTTTGGGCTCCTATCAAAGTGCGGAATTCACAACAAGTTCAACAATCCTAATGGCTGCAACAATGCAATACAATCTTGTTCTTGAATTTTTGTCTTCTTGTTGGCTTCATCATGTCACCTACACATATACTGGTATGATTGAAACTATGGGAAATTTGTTTCCTGTAGCAATTCATGATCCAAGAACTTGCACTCTGGAATTTTATTGAGCAAATTATCCTTTTCGTGCACATGACTCGACATAGGCGGCAGCGGGATCTCATATTGCGGATTCTTCGTGAGTATCACAATTGTCTCATTATTTCTTCTCATAGGGATTTACTTTGGTATGAGAAAAATTGTCTTTTCGCGAGGTCATTCTGGCAGAAATTGATTTGGAATATTTGTTTCCTTTGGCTTCTCTTGCTCATTGACCTTCTGCTTATTTTCTAGGATATTTCGCGGTGAAGCTCGAGATGTTCCACCTCTCTTTGGGACTACTTTCTTCACTAGCATCTTCATGAGTCCTTCCAAACTAGAATGTTGGAATTATCTTAATATCTCTTCTAGACTTCATTGTTCATACATACACTGTAGAATTATTGTTGTTCTTGACTGGTAAAAAGCTCGGAAATTACATGCAGTAAAACTTAAAGTTCACGGTAAAATTGGTAACTATGCGGTATTTACTATTTATAGGCACAACGACACTAAGGCGCGCCAAAAAATGGATAACTTAGCATTAAATATTGTTTTTGTTGGACAAATCTTGCTTAGATATTGGTACTTTCCTTGCTTTTAATGTGTCTTCAATGGACGAATATGCCTTAAAAGAGGAAAAATATGGTTTCCAAAAGTACTGTATAACGACTACTTTCCGACCAAAATTGTAACGGATAGTTTTCTCTTACTTCATTGATGGTTAGGCCAACGACAAAGTTCACTTCGCATTTCCCTTATCCTAGTTTGAACTTCACAATGCTACTCCCTTCTTTTACTTCACAACTTAGCTTTCTGTATGTGCTTCGTAACACATGTTCATATATTGTGAAACTGTGCATTTTAACAAAATTGTTCTGTGCAGACTATACCCTTTGTTTTAGTGTCCAATTTCAACTGCACTTGACACTTAAAACCTTGCTTCCTTGTTTAAATTATGTTTATAGGAGTAGGTCCATCCCTGTAAGGCTTTAGTCTACTCCCATTGACAAGACCTTGCAAATTTTCTCCAAGTAATGTGGCTAACTGAACTGCGTCACCATTAGTGATATGATTAACAATGTATGGCCCTAACCAAGCATTTTGAATTTTCCAGTAAATTTCATAAATTTTCTATCATAGAGGAGGACAAGTTCTCCTACCTGGAAAAATTTATTCTTGATGTGTCTATCATGCCATACCTTTTCTCTATCTTTATGCACTTGTTGGTGAAATCCTGCAATGAAGCGGTATTCCTCCAGTCCAACTAATTGTAGTAGTCTTTCATCCATTGTCTGATCATTAGCCATATCTGTGAATGCTACAATTCTCAAGCTTGTTACTATGTATTCCATGGGCATGACAACTTCCTATCCATATGCTAATCTGAAAGGTGTGTGACCTATCAAATTTTTACAAGTTGTTTTGTATGCCCATAATACTGCTAGTATTCTGAGATCCCAATCATCCCTGTTTGCATTGCATACTTTGGTCAATGCATTCTCCAATACTTTATTAAAGGCTTCTATAGTGCCATTAGCTTGTGGATGATATGGTGTGCTCTTCTGATGGTAGATATGAAATTCTTATGTTAGCGATTCAATAGTTGTATTCGGGAAATGGGTTCCCTGATCACTCATTAGAATCTTTGGACATCCAAACCTTATCAAAATGTTCTCAAATATGAACTCCACTACAGTCCTTCACTGGTTTTTCCTTTTCCCATCTGGTTGGATAATCTGTAGATGTGATGATATATCTTGAGCCAATTCGCTTCCCTGGTTTGTTAATAGGTCCCACAAAGTCAATAGCCCATTTATCAAAGGCTTGCAACGTCAATTGTGGAATCAATGGCATTTTATCTCTACGAGATGACTTCCCAGTTCTCTAGCATACATCGCACTTCTGTCAATGTTCTTTTCAGTCTTTTTGTATCATTGGCCACCATAGTCCCTCTCTTAATATTTTCTGCGCAGTGGCTCTTCCTGCGTAGTGTCCTCTAGATACACCTGAATGTGATTCATCAACTATAATAGGTATTTCATGTTCTAGTACGCATCTACGCAATACTTAATATGGTCCCAATTTTTATAATTTCCCTACAATTAGGGTAAAGTCAGTTGATCTTACGATTAATTTTTTCTTCTTCTGCATAGTAAGTTCTACAGGTGCTAATCATGTAGTTAGAAATTTGACAATATATATGAAGTAGTCATATGCTATATGATTAGCAAACAACTGCAGATCTGGTATATTATCCTCCAAATTACTAGGTTCTTCTCCTTACTTGATTTTTGAAATATGGTCAGGTCCTGTGTTCAATCTTCTTGGCTTCACAGTGATTTCAAAATCATATTCTTGAAACAGTAAGAGCCATCTTCATATTTTCCCCCCTAACACTGGTTTATTGACCAAGTACTTCAAATCCGAATGGTCAGTGAACATACAAAAATTAGAACCTAGCAAATAGTGTCTAAACATCTGCAATGCGTACAACATAGCTAAGCCTTCCCTTTCTGTTGCAGTATAATTATTTTCTACTAAAGATAAAGCTTGAAAATGTGATGGGATGATCGATGCCTCCCTCACCTGGTTGTGCTAATACAATGCCAAGTGCTATATATGAAGCATCTACATGTACATAAAATGGTTTATTCCAATCAGGAAAGACGAGAATAGGTGTTGTAACCATTTTCTCTTTCAGCGTATCTAATCCTTTTTGGCAATCTTCATTCCAATTGTACTTCACTTCTTTCTTCAACATTTTCTCCATAGGTGTAGTGATCTTCACATATCCCTTAATGAATTTTCTATAGTATCCTATGTGCCCCAATGTAGTGCATAGCTACTTAACTGAATTAGGTGCTAGAAGATTTACTATGATTGCTATCTTTGTTGGATCAACCATCAATCCTTGCTTACATATTATGTGCCCCAATAGAATACCATAAGGAACACATAAGACACACTTCTTCAAGTTCAAGGAAATATGATACTGTCTACAATTTGCTAACATCATCATTAAGTTTGCATGATGGTTCTTTAAAAGGCTAAATACTATCCAGTCATCAAAGTATACTTCTAAGAATTTATGAATATAATCCTTAAATTCATTTTTCAATCCAAAACGCATAACAGTGTACTGATATGATCCCCATTGAGTAACAAATGTATTATTGTGTCTGTCTTCTATAGAAATTATGATCTGATGGTAGCTAGAAAATCCATCAATGAAAGAGTATGCCTCCTTTCCACCTACATTATCTAGCACTTCGTCTATGAATGGAGTAGGAAATGGGTCATGTAGAGATGCATCTTTCAATTTTCTAAGGTCCACACAAATTCTGATTTCATCTTTAGCTTTCTTGTCTTGAATTACCATGGGACTTATCCATTATGATTCTTCTACTAGTTCAATGATTCCTGCCTCAAGCATTTGATCAATTTGTGCTATCACTCTTTCTTTATATATGGGATTCAATTTGTAAGGTATTTTATTAATAGGCTTCACATCATTCTTGAGAGGTATTTTCATAACTCCCAAGTCACTTAAAATGCCTTTCATTTCAGAAAACTTGGTAGGGAACAAATCTTGATATTCATGCAGTAGGCTTGCGATCTATCTTACTGTTTCGTCATCCCATTAATCCCCAATAGAAGCAAACTTTGGTTCATCATTGGTACTAATATTGATCTTTCTGGTCTTCACAGGGTTACTTGTTAAGATTCAATATGCTAAGACAGAGAATATCATTATTACATTCCATTTCACAACAATAGCATATATAGGATCATTGAAAGAACAACAAGCACAACATAAACACAAGAGACACAGATTTATCCTAGGAAACCCTCATGGGGTAGAAAACCCAGCAAAGCTTCCTCAAAATAGATGATCAACAATACAGAGATATATAACCCAAACATGAGCTCCTTCTCCTCCAAAGCATATATCTCTCTCTCACTTATGCGCCATTCACAAGTGAGTGTAATGTGTGTTAAATGAGGAACACACCTCCTCTATTTATACACAACTCCGACTTAAATTTTTCACAAACTAGATCGACCCCAACTTAACCACTTTACATCATGATGACTGGGCCGACCCCTCTAGGGTGGTCTAATAACCCTTTAACCCACATAACACATACAGGGCCGACCCCCACTAGGGAAGTCTAATAACCCAAGTTACCACTATCCACGGAGGAATAAAAAATCTTCGGATATACAATAAGGTCTTCATGGAGGAATGAAACATCTCCGGAATAATAAAGTACAAATATAATATTCTTAGAAGTTACAATATTTCAACACTCCCCCTTAATGAGAAGGATATTATAACAACATCTGCACAAGTAAGGAGTCATCAACTACATGATACATCTATAAATCATTGGAAGCTTTCTTTGTACATCATCATCAGTAACTCAATCAGTTACTGGAACATCAGCATCGTCAGTATTGAGTCTTCATCTTCTGCAACACTCGATCAGCTACAACATCATCATCATCTGGATCACTCGATCAACAGTCTCATTTGGATCCTCACGATCAACAACATCGTCATCTAGATCATCACGATCAACAACATCGTCATCTAGAACATCACGATCAAAAACAGAGTCATCTAGATCATCATGATCAACAGCATCTTCATCTAGATCATCATGATCAACAACATCGTCATCTAGATCATCACGATCAACAACATCACCATCTAGATCATCACAATCAACAACATCGTCATCTAGATCATCACGATCAACAACATCGTCATCTAGATCATCACGATCAACAACATCGTCATCTAGATCATCACGATCAACAACATCGTCATCTAGATCATCAGGATCAACATCATCGTCATCTAGATCATCACGATCAACATCATCGTCATCAATACACATGATCCAATTACGGGATCGTCAATCCCTCTCAATTTAGGACATAAGTCCGAGGACGACGCAATCCTACCACATACATTTTGAAACAAGGGTTCCGGGATGATGCAATCCCCTCGCGTACATTTTGAACTAGTGGTTTCGGGATGATGCAATCCCCATCATGTACATTTTGGACTAGTTGTTTCGGGATGATGCAATCCCCATCACATACATTTTGAACTAGTGGTTCGGGGATGATGCAATCCCCATCACGTACATTTTGCACTAGTGGTTCGGGGATGATGCAATCCCCATCACATACATTTTGAACTAGTGGTTCTGGGATGATGTAATCCCCATCACGTACATTTTGAACTAGTGGTTCCGACATGATGCAATCCCCATCACGTACATTTTGAACTATTAGTTCTAGGATGATGCAATCCCCATCACATACATTTTGAACTAGTGGTTCTGGGATGATGCAATCCCTATCACGTACATTTTGAACTAGTGGTTCCGGGATAATGCAATCCCCATCACGTACATTTTGAACTAAATATTTAGGGACGATGCAGTCCTATCTCGTCCACTAGGGACTAATTTCTCGGAGACATATGTCTACAGATCAATTCAGGGACTGAAGTCTAGGGATGATAGAATCCCTCCTCGTCCACTTAGACAAAATCTAAGGACTATATATCGACCTTATTGTCGGAACTAGTAACCTCATCATCAACCTCATTGTCAAAACAGGTAACCTCATCATCGACACAAGTATCCACATCATCGACCTTACCGTCGATGTAGGAAATCTCATCATCAATGACCATATCACTCCCCCTTTCAAGGAGTGTCCTTCTGAACTACACCAAGCTTGTCTCGAAAATACTCAAACTTTACCCGAGATAGAGGTTTGGTCACTATATCAGCAACTTGTTCGTCAGTGCTCACATACTCGAGCTTTATAGCTCCTTTCTGCACCATATCCCGTATATAGAAATATTGGATCTCTATGTTCTTTGACTTATCATGGAACACTGGATTCTTATTCATCTTGATACAACTCTGGTTGTCACACAAGATCACAGTGGGGTTCATCTCTAAGTCATACAATCCTGATAACAATTTCCGAAGCCATAACACTTCACAACTAGCAAAGCAAGCAGCTATAGACTCTGCTTGTGTTGAGAGCCACACTAGACTACTTCCTGTTAAACCACAAGATCATGGCAAATCCTAGACAACAACATCCGCCTGATGTGCTCTTCCTGTCTGATACACTTCCTGCCCAATCAACATCTATGTAGCCATACAATCTGAAGTCATGATCTCCAAGATAACATAGACCAAAGTATATCGTACCCTTTAGGTACCTCATCACATGCTTTGCAGCTATCAGGTGAACATGCCTAGGTTCCACTAGATACTGACTCAAGGTGTTCACAGCAAAGCATATATCTGGCCTGGTATTCGTCAGATACATCAATGGCCTAATAATCTGTCTATACAGAGTCACATCCACTAACTCTGATGAGTCATCAGCTAACAACTTCAAGTTGGAATCCATGGGAATGGCCATGGCTTTGCATTCCAACATATCAAATACTTCCTCTGGTTGAGAACGATCTCTTCTGGGCCTTGCTATACTTCCAGACCTAGGAAGTAATGCATCAATCCGAGATCTTTCATCTCAAATTTTGCAGAGAGATTCGTCTTACTTTCCATGATCTGTTTCTCATTCCCTATTAGAAAGAGATCATCCACATACAGTAATAGTATGAGAGGTTAATCATCCATAACCTTAAGATAAAGGTTAGGATCAACTTTACTTTTGGCAAGGCCCAAGCTTGTCAAGAAGCTATCAATTCTCCCTCTGTGACTGAACATCATTCACACTTTGCATTGAGTGATCTTCGGCATATTTATCCGTTCCATCTCTCGTCAGATGGGTCTACTGATATGAGTCTCAAGATCATTCAAACTCTGTAGTGAGTTCATTCATGCATCCATCTAAGAGAAGAATGTCATCTGTATATAGACACCATCTTCAACCTTGTAGCAAAGGTTAAAATCCACATCACCCATGGTGATCATTAAGCTCATCAAATTACTATCAATCCTGGGTACCTGTTGAACCCATACAGAGCTTTCTTCAATTTAATCATGGGAGTTTTCTCGATTTGCACTTCTTCTTCAATTACACCATTAAGAGAATGGTCTAGTCACTTGGAGCAAACATCTCATCATGATCCTCTTCCTCTTTCTAAGAGAATCTTCTAGCCAAGAGCCTTCTATAGTATGTTTGATTTGTAAATTTTCTTGTTGAACATCCATCACTTGTTCGGCGTTCATCATCCTTCTTTTGCAGATCATAGCACATGATCTTTCCTACAAATCAAAGTTAATTACATGATTAGTAATACTTCATAATCATCAAATCATGTTGACATGATAACCTATTATGCATATAGATATGATTCACATAGTTATGCAACAATCTTGACCAATACTTTGGCACAACACTTTTCCATATCTTGTATGCATACAATGGCTATCTAGATGCCTTCCATCTCTACCAGAACATACTATCAAGAGCGTGCACAGTTCTCAGCATGTCAGCAAAGAGGTTTCATTCTAGACAAGCAACAATGGAATGTTTTTCCAACTTACCCATCATATGCATACTAGTAGTATATTGTTCAATGCTATATGAATGCTCACACTATGCATGATATATTCTAGGAATACAAATATGCATGCAACTATTACGAGCAATCTCATTAACTATTCAGAGATTCAAATAAGAACTCAAATACTTATCTTTTATTTTGTGTGGTTGCTTCCCGCTTGATCTCTATATGTCTTTGAACTTCTATTCATTATGTACCACTATGCATGCTTAAGTGTGCAGTAGTGTCATCCTCATGATCTCATACATAATCATACATTCATTAGTATAATCTCAATACTATCAAAAGATTATGTATGGTCATGATCATTTCATACATATGTATACTTACCTAAGATCCTAACACAAAGTAGGATTCTAACTTGATATAGGAAAACATACCTGGATTATCATGCTTGGTTATGTCTTAACATACCCAAACAATATCTTCTTTGTTCTCTTCAATGATTTAGAGATCTTGTGCTAGAACCTGCATATCTCATAAGTTAAGCATAGTAGAACAAAGTCATACAAACCTCGTAAGTAGAGCTTCTATGTGATCAAATATTATGGATGAGTCTTTGTCTCCATGTCATCATGGTCATAGCACTCGATTTGTCTTTCTTGATGTACCTTTCATGTTAGCAGGAAACATTATCCTCATACAACACCACAAGTGCATTTGTACAATCATAATTGTCATAAACCTAATCAATGAATTTCTTTTATCACTCACATGCATTCATTATCAAATAATCATAATTGTACTAACCTCAATAACATGAAGACAAACATATTATGAACTTAATCAAGAATCATATTTCAAAACATACATGTGTCTTCTCAAGTCATACGTGATGAGTAGTGTTCTCTATAGGGGTAAAACCCTAACCATCCATGGTAGATCACTTGTAAACATCTTATGTAAGGCCTTAGCCTCATCTCCTTCTGAAACTGGATCTAGAGTTGGATTAGGGTTTGTGAGAGAAACACTAAAAATTCAAATTTTGAATTTCAAACTTCTGAATGGATGGAAAGATGTGACTTGCTGAGCTGATCAAGCTGGTATACTTCAATTTTGAAATCTCCAAAATTCGACCCCTCAAAATTGCCTTTGAAACTTTCGGATCTTCTGGATAGGATCTCGAACTAGGGTTTGATGAAACCCGGTCTTCTACCCATCCAAAAGGTTCGATCTTGTGTTCTAAACTTCGATTTTTCTAAGGAGATTCCAGCCGTGGTCACATATTTCAAAAACTCCAAATTTTGTAGAAGCCCTAATTTTCTACCTTTTCGATCAAAATCGTGAACTAGGGTTTGATCAAGCCCGACCTTCTGCCCAACCAAAAAATTCAATCTTTGTCTCTAAATTTTGATTTTGATGAGGAGCATTCAGCCGTGGACTGCGATTCCAAAAATTCCAACTTTCTCCGAAGCCCTAAATTCCCGCGGCATGATAAGCCAAGAATGAAGGTGCTCATAATCCAATTATGTTTTGACAGAAATATGCACCTGATTGTTTCTGGTGCATCTCTGAAATTACAAAACCAAAGGGTCTGAAACTTCTGCCTGTGGTAGCCTGACCTGTCATATTTCCAACCCCACAAGTCTGACCTAAATTGGATTCTCTGAGAGAGAGTTATGCTAAGTGTCGCAACATGACCCTTTTATGGGATAAAATATGAGAGTGAACTTGTATGGAGTTCCACGTGTCATTGGTTCAACTTTGGCCTCTGAAAACCTTACTTGAGAAACTACAGTCTGTTATCTACCTGTCACTTTTTACTAAATTTCATTTGGAGCTTCCTATCCCAAGTAGTGACCTTTTTTCCTAGGTCACCTGTTTATGACTGAGATTTGGAAGAGGCTGAAACTCTAACTTGTACTGATCATAACTCACAAAGTACAATGAATATGAGGCTGTCCTTCAGAAAAAAGGTACAGGGGGATGTTATCTATGACCTTTAAAGGTTTCAGATCTTGAACCTTCACCATAATGGATTTATAGCGAAAGTTCCACGATGACTGGTTTTTGCTATACAAAACCCTAACCTTCAAATTGTCGCAAGTGAAGCAAGTGTCGTAAGTGCCATACATTGCCTTCCTTTAGGTTAGCTTTGATACCATGTTAAGATTCAATATAATAAGACAGAGAATATCAATATTACATTCCATTTCACAACAATAACATATACAGGATCACTGAAAGAACAACAAGCACAACATAAACACAAGAGACACAGATTTATCCTGGGAAACCCTCATGGGGTAGAAAACCCAACAAAGCTTCCTCAATATAGATGATCAACAATACAGAGATGTATAGCCCAAACATGAGCTCCTTCTCCTCCAAAGAATATATCTCTCTCTCACCTATGCGCCATTCACAAGTGAGTGTAATGTGTGTTAAATGAGGAACACACATCCTCTATTTATACACAACTCCGACTTGACTTTTACACAAACTAGGTCGGACCCAACTTAACCAATTTACATAATGATGACTGGGCCGACCCCTCTAGGGTGGTCTAATAACCCTTTAACCCACATAACACATACAGGGATGACCCCCACTAGGGAAGTCTAATAACCCAAGTTACCACATTATCCACGGAGGAATAAAACATCTCTGAATATACAATAAGGTCTTCATGGAGGAATGAAACATCTTTGGAATAATAAAGTACAAATATAATATTCTTAGAAGTTACAATATTTCAACATTACTCAGATCTGGAATCTCTAAATCAGTTCCTTTTAGATCATGTTTTCCTTCAGACTTAGGTATATTCACATCACCAGGATCTTCATCTTCATCTTCGTCTAGTGCAAAGTAATAACATTCAAGGGCATGATCCAACTGTATTTCCCAATCTGGTTGCTTATACACAGACAATGGGACATCATTAAATATCTTTCGTTTAATGATTTGTAAATCCTCATTGACACTCAGACAATCATCCTCAAAACTGAAAGTTGATTGAAAGTTTGTTAACATCATGTATCGATTTGTTGTGTCTCTGTGAAGTTATACTTTTGTATACCAGTTCATTGGCATTTGATCCAATGTGTGCATAAACATATGAACCCATTCTATCTTTGGTATATGCATCTAGGATTTCAAGAAAAACTCTATATGATCTCTAGGATCATTCTATCCATTGTATTTTCCTTGTACAACCTCAGTTTGTTTTGCAAATCTGATTTCCATCATTTGCTTACATTCGTCCCATGTGTTCAGGTTGTCTTTATGCGCATCCCACCATCTAGCAGGTGTAGCTCGCAATGCTTTATCCAAAGATGCTAGCTTATGTTCATCTGAAACTGGTGCTAAATATTCATGAATAAATTCATGGATATTACCCAAACCATCATAAGTAGGAATTAGACTTAACTCTATTCCAATCCAACGTAGTGAATTTGTTATCTTCGCACATCATCTTGCTGATAATTTGTGCATTCGTATCTGCCAGTTCTCCAATCCTGCGTCTGATTTTGATACGCAAGAACTATCGCATCTCCAGCTCAACGTTCCATCATCTATAGGGTTAATGTAATTTGTTTGATTCATTGTCATCTTGTATATATTATCAAGTTCTTGCGCTATGCATTCTTCTTGTACTGGTTCAACATACCTCATTCCTTGTGAAGGATCCAGGGGTGCGATAACCCTGATATCCGGTCCTTCAAATATCATTTGTTTTTTCTTTAGTTTAATAATTGCAAGGTTATCAATTTCATAGTCAATCCCCAATAATGCAGGATAAGGATTACTGTCATCTATGATCTTAATAACCTGAAAGTATTCTTTACTTCACACTCCATCAATGTCATTAAGAACACTTGGTGATCTCCCAAAAGGTATAACCTTCTGCTGATTAGCTAATCTCAACTGTATATGAGACCAATATAGCTTTGGTTTTCCCATCTATTCCCATGTTTTTTTTGTCAACACGTTCACCTCTGATCCTAGGTCAAGAATGACCTGGTTCATTTCAAAATCTCCAATCTACGCATTTAACCTGATTTCTCTTCTTGTTCTTCTATGGTTCTTGATATGATGAACTACTTTGTGTGCTTCGTTTACTGTATTACGATGTTCATAATTTCCCAACATGTTCTGTAATTCTCCTAAGGCATTTACATGTCTCAGCAGATTTATGCAACTCTGCAGAAATTGTGAGATAGAACTTGTCTGCTCTGGCGAAGTTTGCGATCCATCATATGAGGTCGGCATGTTTAACAAAGGCATCTGATTACTTCGCAATTGGACCCTTGTGGTCGAAGGCTCTGAGTCCTGAAATCCTTTTCTTTCTTCCATGAATACCTTTTTCTCTTGGTTATGGTTGAATGCATGCATTTTTCCAATTTCTTTTCTTACCCAAGGCCCATAAGTAGGATTTGGTCTGTGTATGTGATCTTCAGAAGTCAAAGCTTCACTTGTCCTGTCATTTTCTATCATAGCTCCACTTTGCGTCACAACATGGATGTTGCGATATTCGTTTCTTTTCTCAACTGCGATCATCTGAATATTCTAGTTCTATATTTCTGGTCTTTTTTCTTACATTTTGCCTTGCAAAATGGGACATGATTCAATGATATGGTCAAATGACTTACAATACTTACAAGTAGTGCATGGGTTCTGACAGTCTCTTGCTAAATGTCCAGGTTGAGCACAGTTATAACAGATAATTTGACCTCTTCCTCTCCCTTGGCCAGTGTTACGTCCTCTTCCTCTGAATCAACCACGTCCTCTATATGTTCCTTGATCATACTGCGCATTTTCATTATTGTGTTGTGTTTCTCCTTGGACTTTGTAGACATTATGTTTCCTTTCTATCTTGAGGTCATATGCTCTACAGTTGGTATCATCATGGCCAACTGATTTAGAAAATGTGCAATACAGTTTCTTTGGTGTCTATACATACTTCTAAAGTAGGTAACAGTCCTCTAGGCGATGTCCTCTACATCGGAAAATCTCGCACCATGGTCCTTGAGGATGATTCAATGAATTTGGTGCTCCATTAGCGAGGTAATATATGAATACAAGACAACATTCCTTGGAATGTCCTTCTTCTTTACATTTAGTGCACCAAACCTCTTCTCTTATTTATTTTCCTTTCTTCATATCTTGTAACTATAATGTCATTTTTTCTAGCTATGTCTGTATCTGTACCATTCCTGTGCTAGGCTCTCCTATGGGTGAAGCTTCTAGCTTCAACACAATTTCAAATACTTATGTTTGTGAGGTTACCTTCTATTGCATCAATGGTAATCTAATGTGGCGCAACAACACAACTATAAACCATTCTTGATGTTGTTGTGGTGCTATTTCAAAGCTAACTTGATCTAACAAGATTTGAATTTCTGCTCAAATTCCCACACAGTCTCTTTAGGTTTCTGTTTTATTTATTTTAACTCTGTGATGCACTGAGATTCTGACTTAGGTTTCTTAAACTCTCTAATTAGTGCAGTTCTGATATCAATTAGTGTTATGTTATGTCCAACAAAATATTTCATGAGCAATGTTAAGGATATGTCCCTGAATGTGGTGACTAATGAGCATGTTTTATAGCATCATCTTGTACTTGCTTAATGTTCCAGACATCTTCATAGAGAAACCAATGTTGCTCTGGATATTCTAGACCAGTTCCTTTAAAAACAGGTAGCTTTCTGTCATCTTCCATTCTTCTTCTAGGAGGTGTAGTGTTCTGAAACGATGAAGGTAAACCACTACTTGGAGGATTCTGAGAACATGCTCCTGTAGTATTACTACTAATAGTGTTCTGCGAACTAGTAATATCTCTTTATTCAACTATAGGTTTCTACGGAGTAATAGGGTGATAGCCAATGTGTCTAGGTTTTGTTTCACTATCAGACTCAGCTTGATATGAATTTCTCACTTCCTAACTTAGTGTCTAGGAATGTGCGAGGTTCAACTTCATGAGACCTCTTTCTAGTGCTAAATTTATATATTTTTCCACTACGAAAAATACCAATATATTCGTCTGTGTCACTATCTGTATTTTTGAAAATTACAGACTGAAATGCTTGGAATTTGATTGCATTTTTAAGATACCTTTTCATCTAATAGCATTTGAATGCATAAACTTAGGTTTTTTAGGTACTTAGCTCTAAATCCTTGGAAAAAATATCCTTATGTCACGCTGTAATACTTCAAAGTGTCCACAACAAACTCTGTAATACAGCCTTCCAGTAAGCTATCCAACCAAAAATCTACTTCTCTGGAAATCTTGTTTTCAATCTCTTTAAGCCTCTGAATCAACTTTGGATTCCACATTGTAGGTTCTGTACCCTGAAAACAGTTTTTTCATTCTACTATCCTCGATATCCACTCATGTATCTAGATAGAAAAATATGCCAAGAAAACTTTGTGCAAGTAAGTGAATATATACCTTTGTAACCATTGTTCTGTGGTAACATGCGGATGCTTGTTTTGTTTCTTCACAAACTCAACTTCTTACCCAGTTCTCTATTTCTTTCTTCTCTAGATTCCACGTCAATATGACATATTACAAAAATATTAGTTCATGCACGTCATGGAACTATTTCTTGGTATGCTTAGCTGCGTATATGTAGCGCGGCAACGATACCATCTGTTGTGCTCTCTTCTCTTCTAGGATAACACGTCAACATCTCACATCACCGGTACGACAGTCTAGAGTTGACAACGGAACCATTTTTGGATAATTCTTCTATGTGCTGACCCAGGTTTCGAGACATTCTATGTAGACCCAACAAAATCCCCTTTCACTAGCCCTTTTGGCATCAAGCTGGGAACTTGATGATGTCTCACCTGAAGCGAAATATGGGGGGTTACAGAATCAGGTTTCTGTAACCGTGGTTAAGAGTCAAACTTGAAAATAAAACTACTAAGCTAATTAGACCTAACCTAACAAACAAACCAAAATAATATCAATTTATACTACTCTACTCTATGGACAAGAATTGAAATTCCAAGATGTAAAGAAAATACTAGTCTAGGAAGCAAGATTTAGTCAGAAACAAGCTACTCTATGGAAGTGGAAACTACTAAGCAATTATTAAAATCCTATTCTAGGAATGGAAAGGACTATTCAAACTCAAACTATGTTCAACAAATTAAAAAAACCTACCTATGTAACAGTTTCAAATTGCAACTAACTCTGAAAACAAGAAAAATATACCACACTAAAAGAGACAACTACTTAATGAACATAAGAGATCTAAATCAATAGTTAAACTACTCATGCATTTGAAAACTATTACTTCAAACAATGAATGACTCAAGACTAAGCTAAGCTACCTAATTCCACTCTCCTTGAGGAATTTGATGGAATGTATCAAAATGACTTTCAAATGCAATAGAGAAACAAAATGGAAGTAAATCTATTTTAACTTCTACAAAGAGATGCAAGCTAAAAAGTGACCAATTGCAAGTAATTTTGAACATTGTGAACTACTTTTTATCCATAAGCAAATGACACTTAAAAATGAGCTACAATACTTGAAATGAAATGCTGATTAACAAGAGTATAAATCCTAATTTATTTGATCTCTAATGACTACTTGGAATTAAAACATGAAGTGCTTACCTAGCTCATGCAAATGCCTATCAATGTCAAATTATATCTATCAATACTTCAAATTAGTTTATGAAACATTAACTACAAGAAAAGCAAACTAAGATAAGTACAAGACAATAACTTAAATGACTGGAATCAATGTTAACTTGATATCAAAACCTACAGCAGAAAACAAGATGTTCCTATGCTATCTCTACTACAAATCAAATTACAAACTAATGCATCTTATTCAATTATGAAAGTGCAATGCAGTTGATCTATTACTGAGAAGTAAACCTATATTAAACTAAGCTATGAGAAATTTCAAAATGAAACTTTAAAATACTAAAAACTAATGCATCTACATGAAACTCCAAATGAACTATGAAGCTTGAACTTGAATCTAATTTCTAGTCTATTATACCTATTGAAATGAAAGAATTTGAAGCAATGAAACTAAATGGAAATCTAAAACAATGAAGTGTATGTAAATGGAAAGAAATACCTGATTATGAACTTGAAAGGAAAACTGGAAATGAAATGCTAAGTGGATTTCAAAAACAAACTAATATTTAACAAGGTCTATAATAGCATTTTAAACAAACTTAAACTAATCTAGGTTCTAGGTATGAAATCAAATGAAAGTGAACCATGAACTATCGAAATCATAAGAAAAAAAACAACTATGCTACTCCACTTAACCTAGAATTATTTATCATTTGAACACTAAAATATATGCTGAATATAAACTAGTTTCATCATCATTAAAATTGAGACAATTAGTCTGTGAGTTAACATAAAACAAAATATGAATTGTTGGAGGTGGATTCGAATCCCAAACTAGCTACAGAACATGATGAAGTACTAGAAAATCAACCTATATCCTGGCTAACTATCTCTGCACAAAACGTAATACTGAAAATTCTGGAAAATACTGAAAATTCGATCTAAATACGAATGGAAGGCTGAAGGATGGGATGAAAGGCAGCTTGAACGAGTGGTGCGAATGGTTGGCCGAATGGATTCTAAAGGTATAAATTACATAAAAAAATACAAGAAACTGATATGTTATACACAACAAAACGTCATCTACAGGAAAATGAACTACTTGCTTGCAAAAACGAAATGACTGATAGGAAAATGAAATAGATACATACAAAAATGAAATGACTTATCTACAAATATAAAAAGAAACTGTTGAATATACACAAATGGAACCTCTGGTTATTGAGGGGCCCTTCCCAGCAACAGGGGTTTATCTCCTAAGATACTTAGTCACCAACCATTAACAAAAAACGAACACAGTCATCAACAGCTGAAACATAGACTTTCTATTAAACTGAAGCAAAGCTTATACAATGTTTTTCTCTATATCTCTCTTGTGCGTTTATCAACCTGAGACGTCTTTATATAACATTTACAAAGAGAGAGAAGGTCGACCTTTTCAGTGGTCGACCTCTCTAAAAATAAAAGGTCTTTACTGCTGCAGAAACGACCCATTACAACGCACATGCCATTTTCCTCATTTTGTGCGTGTTGGTTCCTTTCACGTGAGCAGTTGCTGCATTGGAATCCTGTACGAGTGAGGACGCGGATATTTTCAAACAAGGGCTCATGATCCATCAAGGCCATGTCGCCAACAGAACCCATGTCGTGGTTTCCGCCTTCAATGCCCCAAAATATGCTAACCAACGAATCTGGAGGTACGAACGAAGGTCTGAATGGACGGTCCAAATGAGAATGGGTGTCTTGAACGTGAATGCGCGTCCGGATGAGAGTTCGTATGGAAACCACAACCTGAAGAATGAATACTATGTGCCCAGCAAGTCTAGAAATGTTAGATTGACGTTAATAAACCATAAAAAGATGATAATCAGTTAATATTCATGAGATATTAAAATATGTTCATACCTAAGTCTGAATGGTGGTTCGAATGGCAAGAAATATGACTTGACGCATCAAAAGTGTAAAAAACAGTGCCAACAGAGAACATTCAATGATCAAAAGTGATGGAAAAATTGGACATCAACACTCCCCCAAACCAGAGATATGCTAGGTCCCACTGAGCAAGGAAGAGAAGAAGTCAGGAAAAAGGCTGAGCTACGACAACAGCTCCCTTCGACTTAGAAGAAGAAAAAGTGGATTTGGGCTTAAACTTCCTGGCTTGGGCCTTCAAGGTGTCGTGCCTCATCCAGAGAGAGTCATGAGAAGATGTTATGGCTTTGTTTAGGTCTCCGAAACTCTTCACTTGTAGACGTAGTTCCTTATTCTCTTGGCGAAGATCAATGATCATTTCAACATATTTTTGATTTTGGCTTGTTAACCGTGCTATGTCCTGGGTCAACCTATCCACTATCTGATGGCTTGGAGTGGATGGTTTTGCAAGGTATTCAGAATTCTTGTGAGGACTCATCCCACTTGGAAATGTTGTGGGATCATTAGGGGTGTTTTGATCTTCAGAAGCCTTGCCTTCAGTGATTGCAGGAGTAAGTTTGCGGACAGGGACTTTAAGCAAACGAGCAGAGACATCAAATAATGCAAGAAGGGACGTGTCAGGGTTAGGTTCGTTTGGCTGGGAGTCAGGGCTCTTTGAATGAACCAGCTGAATGACGGGATGTATGACGGAATGATCACGATTTTCCCTTCTAGATTTAGTGGGTATTGATGAAAAGAGTGGGGGATTCATGGTTGTGTCCTTATCGATAGTATCACGAGAGGAAGATGAATGTACAAGATGCATTTCTTTTGAGGTACCCTCATCAAACCGCACATAATTAATGTATCTCTTTGCTCGGGGAGAATTCTGGCCAGGCTCATTATCATGGGTTTGAAGGCGATGGCACTTTCGAGAAGCAGAAGCTTTAGCAAGGGGCTTCTTGGTCAAATGGGGGTTCAACACTTCAAACACAAAACTTTACCATGTTTTCCCCTTTTCCCTTGGCTGATGGATGATCAGGATTTTAATGAAGCAATGGTGATATAAACTACTAGTGGAATCCCTTCGTGCTTGCAATGTGTTGGTAGTCATCCCTGAGAGCAAAATGATGAGGTGTCTGAGGGAGGAAGAGGGGCTTGTGCCAACGAGCACCCTCCCATGGAAGATTTGTAGCCATCGCAATGGATTCTTCAGTTACAAGAAAGGTAAGGTGGCCAACCCTAGCCGTTTTACCATCAAAATCCCTTGTAAAATAGCTGCGAGATTTCATCATCGTGACCCTAGAGGAGATGGAGGAACGGACCCCAACCTGCTCGAAGAAAGATATCATGACATGCTTGGAACTCCGGGATTCGGAGCAAATCTTGGTAGCTCCCAGGCTCATGGCGGATCGGCATTGTTGAATAGAGGTATATGGATGCGAGGAATGTAGGGGATTGCAGGGAATGCAAGGAATGCGAGAAATGTGACTAGATGGACTCAGCAAAGATGAGAGCGAGCAAAGTGAAGGAAAAAATCATGCAAGCATCGAGTTTAAAACACGATCCATTTGAACATTTGAGTGCTCGTGAGATGGAGATTTGGCACGTTTAAATGATCACGCCATCATTCAAAGTTTTGAATCATGTGCCATAATAAAGATGCATGAGTTAATGAACTTGTATGGTTGTGAAATATTCAACCTTGTCCAAAGTAAAGTTTAGACAGGTTGAATGAAATTTTCATCATGAAATTATAATTATAGAGTGCATTAAAAATCATGATGACCTTGATTAATAAAATGACGGCTCACATGATGATCCTTGCATATAACTTGATGAATAGATGAAACTATATGATATTCAGAAAAATTCTGGAAATCACATTGATACAAGATTAATTGATTCGTGTGGTGAAGTCGGGATGAGTCAGCGAATGAGATTGTAGTCTCTCCATGAACATAGAGATGAGACCTGATAGTCCTGGATATGGTTAGTCAATTAAATTTTTTGTTTATAGTCAAAATTTCAGAAATCAGATACCTTAGCATACTTGATCATGCTATGATAATCTACGGTTTCATTCAGATCATCATTCAACACTTCATTCGACATCTCATTCATTCGCTTCATTCGTCACTACATTCAGATCGTCATTCGACACCTCATTCAACCCTTCATACAGACCGTTTATCTGTACAAGATATGCTTGATGGATATGACTGTTGCTGATGATGTAGAGATTTTTTGAGGCTTCCAGCACACAAAAGGACGATGTAAACCTGCTTTTCTGAAAACTGCAGTCGCTCTTTCTTTATTTAACATGGATCAAAACAGTCTTTTCTTCTGCTACTTGCGTTATTCCTGAAACACATATAATTTTATCAGAGATAAATGAACTTTTTTATAAATAATCAGAAAATAAAGACAATTCTGATCCTCCCCCAAACCAAAAATATGGCGTGTCCTCAAGCCATCAAATAAAAATTGATTGATATTCAAAGATTTCCAATTGACAGTCAACAGATAACTCTAAAAGCTGTTATTTTTGTAAGAAAAAGAAATACTAACTAATAATGGAGATGATTCATACATGCAAATTCATCAAAAAAATAACAGTGCTTATGAAGACCATATGAATAATGATAGTGCAATTGATGCGAAAATTCCATAGGAAAACCAGTCATCTATGACTCATTTTGAAAGATCTCTTGTCATCCAAAGAATATAAATAAAGTTCCCTTGGAGTTCGTTAGATTTCTATAATTATGGGTCCCACTTCTAGGATAACCATATCCTAGGTATTGTTTGAATTAGATGACAGGGTCCAAGTCCAACTTACATCCATTCTCTAGTGATAGTATGAATAATTGGCCTAAACATGTATTTGTGTACTTAGTTTTTTTTATAGATGAGCCATATGCATAGTAATGCATTAACCATATCTCTTTTCCCTGATATTGCCCCGCTGCTAGAAAGCCTGTTCAATACCCCGGCAGGTTTACCTTGGTACCATGCAAGCATAGCCCTGCTACCAGTGAGCTTGTTCAGTATCCCAGTGGGTTTACTTGCATTTACCGAGCTTCCTTGTTTAATATTTTACTTAGCATGGACCCATTGCCAGCGAGCCTGTTTAGTACCCCAAAGGGTTTTCTTCGTATAATGATTTTAGTATGTGGAAGTTGGTTGGCACTAGATTGTATTAAGCTTGCTAAACACATAACTCAAATTTTTAGAGCGAACCTTCTGAGTAACTTTATTTAACGATCATGCCAAGTTAGAATAAACTAAAGTTGTCCCCTGACCTCTCAGTCTATCTTCTTCATAAAAAGATCAGTAATGTTCCCCATAAGTAGAAATACCACTTACTCTTGGGCTACCTTTTAAAAAAAAATGCTTAAGAGACAAGTTCTGATAATGAGTCTGGGATGAACTAGTAGTCCATAGGTGTTGGATAAATCTTTGAAAAACATGATGACTAAATTAGTTCTTGAGAAAGTGTTCTAATGATAGATCAGGAATGTGCATGTATGAATCAAATACAACATACAAAAGCATAAAAATGAAATTAAAAGAAAATAATCATAGAAGAGAGTGGTTAGAAATGATATATAAAAAACACTTTATCTTTTCACTATAAATTTTCAATTCTCAACAATAATCAAAAGAGAAGGAATTAAGATGCATTATGAGTTTTTTAGAGCACTTCCCTTTGCGAATAATGATCTTCATGAGCTGATTATAGAGATAAAGTTTCATACTGCAAACCACTTATTAATTAATGATCCAAATTTATTTAAGAAAAACATATGTACAAAGGAAAATCATATTACAATTTATCAAAAACTAGGGAAAGGAAAAAGAGTCTTCCTCTTTGTAATTGATGAAGTCTTAAGAGCTGATCATAAGAATGAAATTCCTGTGTAAATACAAACCAGCTTGTCAGAAATGACTCTTATTTATTCAAAGAAACATAAACATATTTACATATATACAAATGAAGATAACCCAAAAGAAATAAATCAAGAACCAGGATAAGGAGGAATGACTTCCCCTTCAACCAACTCCATCTCCTTTTGTAGTAATACATCCTGCATAAAATCTTATTTAGAAATTGGCTTATGATAGAGCCTCAATCTATGTCCATTTATAACAAAAGAAATTCGTGAATCATCGATTGTTTTAATCTCAACGGATCCATTATCAAAAGCTATAACAGTTTCATATGGACCCATCCAACGGGTAGTCGATTTTCCCTTAAAAGTTGTAAACTTCGAATCAAATAGTAATGTCCAATCTCCAGTCTTAAACTGTTTATGTTTAATATATTTGTCATGCCACTTTTTCGTTGGTTCTGTACTAGAATTGTTCGTTGAATGGCATCTTGTCTTATCTTGTCTAGTTCATTTATTTGCAAGATTCGTTGTTTATGTGCTTCTTCTAGATCCATCCCTAATTGTGCAGCCATACGAAATGTTTTTACATGAAACTCAATGGGTAGAAGAACTTGTTTACCATAAACAAGTTCATAGGGTGTGTGGCCAGTGGTATTCCTCCATGTTATTCGATAATCCCACAAGGCTTCTGGAAGCATATCTGCCTAGTTTTTGTGGTGAAACTAGATAGTCTTGGTCAAGATGGCCTCTAATACCTTATTTTTCGACTCTACCTGACCATTGGCTTGTAGGTGATATGGCGAAGATTTGCAATGTCTAGTGCCATATTTTTCAGTAAGTTCTTTCATTAACTTGGAGGTAAACTGGGATCCTTGATCAGTTACAATTTCCCTAGGTACACCAAATCGGCACTAGTACAAAATGAGAGATAAGTGACCAGGAAACCAAAATTTTTTGGTTGCCACGGTTTTTTCAAGGGATAAATGACCAAAATTGAGAAATTTTAAGTGAACTAACTAAAAATGACCAAGATAAATGACCAATTTGGTCATGGTATAAGAACTAAACTAAAAATGACCAAGATAAATGACCAATTTGGTCATGGGATAAGAACTAAACTAAAAATGACCACATAACAATTGGTCATTTATTTGGTCATTTTTAGGGTTGTCACTCCGACAATGGAAAATTACAATTTTGACAATGAATTTGTATAATTTACTAAATTCTAACACTGTAGATGGATTCAGAGAAGTTTTGAATCCATCTGCAGTGTTAGAATTTAGTAAATTGTAGACCCCCTCATGTGTCACAACTCAACATTAATGCATGAAGCAGATTTTCACCACTTACATTAATGATGACCTTATACGTAGTCTTCGATTCTTGGAGCAGAAGCAATTTGCTTATAAGCTTTACATTCTTCCCAAGTTATCATAATTAATTTTCAATACATCTATGGTACAAGCATTAATAAAAACCATCCCAAGCTGAGATATCGCAAGTACCATATAACAATTGGTCATTTCTAATTGTGTCACTGCGAAAATGGAAAATTACAATTTTGACAATGAATTTGTACAATTTACTAAATTTTAACACTGCAGATAATTTAGTAAATTGTAGCATTGTAGATGGATTCATATAATATCCAGTTCAATGTGCTTATCATGTCCATATCTTATTTCACCATTTATGTTTTCGTATTATCTCTTCAATAGATCCAACGAGTTGCATCATGTGCGTCATCATAGTGTGTCGGTTGAGTTGAGTCTTGGATATTTGTCATATTTCTACTTACAAATTAAGTATCAAAGCATAGAAATATTACCACTTTCTAACTTTAGTTAATATAGTTCATTGTCATTATTTAATATTTATGACAATTTTACATTGATTTTTTTTTATTCCTATAAATTTAAATTTATAGTTAAAATAATTATTTTTACAAATTTCCATTTTGCATTTCATGTTATAATTTTATACAGCATAGTGAATTATTCTAATGTAAAGCATATAAACTTTTACAATTTTAAATGAAATTTAACATTAATTAAAAAGAAATTAATTTAAAATAAAATTATATAATATACATTTATAATTAAATGTCAAATAAATATTGACCTATAACCAAATCGTTACCGAAGAAGGACGAATATATAATAGTGTCTTCAACCCCTTTATCATAAAAAAGCCAAAAATGATCAATTTGATCACATTGACAGTCTAGCATCAAAACCTCCTAGATTAGGATTTGATCACATTGTAAGAGTGGAAACCCACCAATGAAATGCCATTTGGCAGGTTTTACTGCCTAGAACAAATGGTTGTTTGAGGATTTCTTTACTGGATTTTCTAATTTTCCTTGGAAGAAAGAGTTTGTAAATATGAGCTTCGATGTGACTTGGATTATTGCTACTCATCCATATGAGTTTGTGCTTCATTCCTTGATCCAATGCTAGCTGCTATGCATCTGTCAGTCACCAGTTGTTTTGGTCGTAGGTTGTCTGAGATAAATCTCAATATTCATAGATTCTTTGGTTACATGAGCAAATAAAGCAACACACGACATGTAAACTCATTCGCGTCCTTCCATTCCAATACTATTGCTTCTCTTCCTCCTTGGAAATGCTCATGAACCACTTGTATGGGAGACTAAACATCCGGTACATATAGCTAAGATTGATCTTGATCATACACCAAGTGATCAAGCATAAAACCATATTTAATTGGGTAGACATCATATCTAACAACCTTGCTCGATGCATTTGAGAAGCCAAAACCCCCTAAGATGGTAGTGTGCCTAAGTTTAACATGGTATCCTAACTTATGAGTTGCATGTGTGCTTTCTTAAACTTCTCTAGATTTAATCCCATTTGCTAGTTTACCTTTGCACCAATGCACACCTACTTTCAAGGCTTATGTATAAGAAGATATCCCTAAGAATACTCCACCAATATATGTGGCTTTGTCCTTGTCCCCTTTTATGAGAGGATCCATGGAAAGAAGTGCATGTGTTTCTCAAGGGAGGCTATTAAGGTGGTAAAGTAAATTGGCTATGTGTTTCTCAAGGGAGGCTATTAAGGTGTTAAAGTAAATTGGCTACTAGTACTTTTTGGAAATAAGTAACTACATAAGAGTATACAAGGTGTCCATTGCTCCTCACACTTTTCCCAAGCATGTGCTAGTTCCACTACTAATCCAAGAGATTGCCTTTCAAACTAGATTACATGGGGTGCCAATGCCATTTAAAAAGAGAAAACAAAAATCTATCCTAAGTTACCTATAAAGATAGTACTAATCAAATATTTTACTTAACACGTGAGGATAAATTAGCCCCAGAGTTCAAGACATACAATTTCCACTCAGAGCTAATTAAAGTCGATGACCCTCATCAAGTAGTTTAGAAGTACTTATTTATATCTCAATTCTTGGTTTGAGGTTATGTTAGTAGAAGAATGAACATGAATAATTATACAAAAGAGCTTCAGATCACATGGAGGTGGAAATGTGAAGGATTAAGTGCATGAAAGTGCTCACATCTCCACCCCTAGTAGATCCAGGGCCATCAATTGAGCCCCCTATGACATTTGGACCCTTATTTATTATGACCGCTAATTAGAAGTTGAGGCAAAGATTAAATATCATAAAGGAAGTTCCAAGAGTCAATATACCAAAAGATGTTCTAGGAACTAGTGCCATGAGGGAAATTAAACCATAAAACATTCAAATCCTTGAAGAATTTGGATGCTCAATTCCCAAGGAAGCTTCAAAGGAGAATAATTTGGTCATAAGCCACAATGACCATCTTCAATTATGTGATGGGAAAATCATAACTAAGGGCTGAATCAATAGGAAGTAGGATGAGGGTTCCATAGTGGAAGCAACAAACAATGCAATGAGGTTGGCATAGTGGTTCATAGAGGAGCTAATTAATCCTTAGCTAGATATAGAAGTTGAATTCCAAGTTGACACCTTTTATTTTGACTTCATGCGCCAAGATTTAAAAAGGGTGTCTTTTTATAGGAACCAAAATGAAAGGTAGAAAATGGAGGTCTAGGTAACTGAAGAATATATCTTGAATGTGGATGATGCACATCCTCTAGCCATAGGGGCATAAGGGGTAATCTTTACCCAATTGTCTGAGGTGAAATTAAAGAAGATGCACATTGACCTCTTAGAGATGAGTAAATAAAATGTTGATTTGAAAGAATGAATCAAGGACCAAAAATATCATATACAAAGGGAAAGGAATCACTTATAAGGAAATCCATAAGGATGCAAGATGGTCTTATCCCTTTGGTGAATGAGTATTTCACCAAGCTCATCGGCATATGCTTCCTTCAATATTAAATGATACAATTCATCCATCAGGTTAGTTAGAAGCTAGTAAACACCTAGTATTAGCAATCCCAATTAGTACAATGTATTCAATGGCATGATCAATATGCACCGAGGTCCTGACCCATATTCATGTATTAAGTTCATCTAAAGTTGCCAAACTGTGTGCACACATGGATTATGAAGATCAATGTGGGAAAGTTTCACAAAGTAAAGCACTTAGCTTCCTTAATTAAATGATTAATTTTTTGGTAAACTCTCAAGTAATAAAAGGTTTACAAGTGGATTCTTTCAATTGCCCTCCTCATGCATCAATAATAAAAAATAAAAAAGTAATTAAAAATTTTAATGTTAGCTCATAATAAAAAAATTAAAAACTACATAAATCCATCTTAAACCTAGATCTGAAATTGCATCCTTCTGGATACTTAATAAAGCTAGATTTAAGATGGATCTACGCTAGTATCAAGACAATAGGCATAAACATTAAAAATCATATTTTTGAAAATGGAGAGAGAGAGCATTCATTCTTTCATTTGAATTTTAGAACTGGCGTTTTCAATTTAAAAAACAAACTTCCCCCGCCAAAAATACATCACTTTGATCATTTGGTCCTCTCTTGTTGTTATTTTACCAAAAAATACATCACTTTGATCATTCGGTCCTCTCCCGCTGTTTTTTTACCATCGAGTAAACAACAGAAAGAGTGAAGCAGAGGGATAGGAAGAGGGAAGCACAAGCTTATCTCCCAGGCCTGTATTTCTGTAGGTAAGGTGTTGATTCTCTAAATCTCTCGTATGTGTATCAGTGGAGGGATCTGTGTCTTCCTTTTGAATAATGATTTTGCTTTGAAATCGTCCCAACGAAACTGATCACAGTAAGTGTTTGTAACAGAGTCCCTTGTCTTGTATTTCATCATGGCTAAAAATTTTTTTGGCACTTCATACATGTGGTAATATTGGTTGACGTTTCATGACACGGTGGACTCGCTGTCGTATTCATTTTGGTTGTAAGATGTTTCATTGCTTGCAATTTCTTTTGTTGGATTTTTATTTGTGTCTTTTGGTTTATCTAAATGCAGGGGATCGAATCCTTGGGTCTCTGTATTGATTATATAAAAGGTCAAGAGGACAAATGGCTCTTTCCCCAGGTCAGAAAGTAAGGAAGAGTCCTCGGTTAGGCACTGGTAGCTCTAAAATGATCCTGTCATTAAACTCTCTAAGTCGTAAACAACTTTTTAATGAGCATCCCTCAACTCCCCTCTCAAACAAGAAACTTTCCTTGCCCAGAAATGAAAACCCTGATAGTGCGAGGGTTCAAGAGAAAAGCACCTTGAAGAATGGCAATGCTAACGCTGGTGGTGCAACTGACTGCAATGAAGTAAAGTCTGAGGATAAAATGAGCCCATTTAAGGAAAGTCATGGTAGGAAATGTAGTGAGTAAAACCGTGACAGGTCCAAAATAGAATAAAAAGAAGGAGACAGTATCTAATCTGGTTTTAACAAAGATCATGACATAACCAAACATGTGGCACCAGTATCAAAACTGTCCTCCCTAACGGGCTCTTCCAAAACAAAGAATCATCACAGAGTTGATGAAAAGGCTACCTCAAATGGTTTGGAGTTGGATCCCAATAAGGACTTACAAGCATATAACAAAGAGAACGCGTCCTCTCCCCGAGGTTCCAAAAAAAAAGTTTCAGCTTCGGATGGGGTGCAGAAGCGGACAAAGTCTCTAGGAGTGCATGTTATTGGAGGGAGAATTTATGATTCTGAAAATGGCAAGACTTGCCACCAGGTGTGTGGGGGGGATCTCTCTCCCTTTCTCTATTTAATCCTCCATTTGATGCTTTCACAAGGATTTTGAATTCTAAACACATTACTTGAGATCGTTGCAGTTCCAGCAAATGACTATGGAATTCATGGCGCCTTGTAAGAATGTTGTTGGGAACAAATCTTGCACACAGAACTTTTGTCCCAAGTGTTTGCTCAATAGGTTAGTTTCCTACACTACCTGCTTGGCAGTGGTTTAGATGCATAAACTCCATGACAAGTATTAAGTTTGATTTATGATGACACTCTCTTTCGGTGTGTGCGCGCCTATAGCATGGGCATCATTAGGGTCATAGATATCCATTGTTTTCTTATTGAGAAACAACAAGCCTATGTGCAACCAGGAAATATTGACATGGCCATTCAGGCACAAAATGTCCAAATACTTACTGGGTTTTGAGGCTTCATTAATCTATTCAAACTCATAGTAACTATATGCATGTTGATAAGGATGGCACGTATGGAGAAAAGTTTGAAGAGGTTGTTAAGTCTGAGGAGTGGAAATGCCCAAGGTGCAGAAATATCTACAATTGCAGTATTTGCATGTAAGTTTGAATATAGAAATTCATCCAGGCAGAGGCATGCAATTGTTATGTTGCCTCTTGTAACTCAAATTTTCAATTAGGTTTTGATAGGGAGCATTATCTGAGGTTTTCAGAACTAAAGTTGTTGGATTCATTATTGGAGGAAAAAAACAAGGTCGTGCTCCTACTGGAATTCTTGTGTATGCAGCTAAAGCTACAGGCTTTGCTTCTGTTACTGATTTACTCAAGTGTCAAGGTCTCTCTGAGGTAAATGCCTGCATATGCAAATCTTTGAATTTCCCCCTTGAAAATGATGATGTCCTTAAATGAATATGTTCTGTAAGTCTAGCCTGCTTAACACATGCTATCTCTTGAATGTAACGAACATACTTGATTGCAAGACACTAATGCTGATACAATAGTGTTCGTATTTCTGATGGCTCCTTCTGTTCTGATACGGGAACATGTCAATTCTTTGAATGTTTTCACAATAAACACTCTTTAGGAATCTATTCATTCTGGAAATATTGATGTGAAAGACCTTGTCAATAAATTGAAGACTGTTCAGAGTTCCATGGCTTCTGTGGAAGCAACTGAAAGTTGTCCTTTAAATGAGAAAAATAGTCCACCTCTGGTTTATCCTTCAAAGGCCAGGAAATCTGAAAAGTCGGTGGTCAAATATTCCACTCCTTCAAAAGTTAGCATGTTGCAAAATTCATTGGATGAATCCTCTGTGCTTGGTAAAGGTTATCACTTAGAAATAAGGGCTGCATCACAGCTTAAAAAAGAAAAACGCTCAATTACTAGCTCTAAAACCATAATTGACAAGGGTCTTGATCATCAAAGAGAGTCTATTCCAGTTCCAGCTGGAGAAAAGAGTCACAAGAGAACTACTATGGTAAAAATGGAGGTCAATTTGAAAGAGGGAAATTTGGATTGTAACATTGACAAGGATTGTAAGAAGAAAAGAATGGCTAATGTGAAGCAAATGAAGAAAATAAAATCAGACAATATAGGCAAACCTGGAAAGAAAGATGTCATCAGTGGCACCAATGAGCAGTCTATTACTGAAACTGATTTTCAGTTGGAGGTTGCAGAAGAAAACGTAAGTTTGAAGAAGAGGAAGAAATGCAAAGATAAGAATGAGATGGATGAAATGATTTTTCCTCAAGGGAAGCCAATGCAGTTGATTGCAGGCATAGAGTTTCCATCAAATGATGTTGGATCAACATTGCAATTTTTGGAATTTTGCTTAGCATTTGAACAAGTATGCACTTTCTTATCCACTCTGTTTTTGGTTAGTGAACTAAGTTTAACTTGTCATTTTGCGTTGCCTTCTACTATTTCTTATGACTGACATCATTTGAAGTGCAGGAAGTTTAGTTTAACTTGTCATTTTGATTTGCCTTCTACTATTTCTTATAACTGACATCATTTGATGTGCAAGAAGATTTTCGCTCTATAGAAGATATTCATGGTCTTATGTGCATGGTTAAGAAGACTCCTAAACCGCAATTGATGGAAATATACTATTCAAAGCTAACAAAGATATTTTTGGTATCAAAAAGTCATTTGTATCATGGCTATGCATGGTATAAGCTCTATATCCTCCAAAAAGGCTACAACAAAAACTTGACACAGAAGGATTTGCAGCTGATGGCATCATCTGTATTGTTGGCCGCCATTTCTGTTATGCCCTATGATCACAAGCATGGATCTCACCATTTTGAACTGGAGAATGAGAAGGAGAGGAGTTTAAGAATGGCTAGTCTTTTGGCATTTAGTTTGGATCCTAAAAAGGACACCAAAGAAATGGTAGGGTATTTAAAAGAAGGGCTTGAGTGTGTTGCTATATGGGATGTTTGCTTATGTATATTTCTTTCTATTTTTTTTAGAATTATCTCTATTTAGGTATGTATAACAATTTTATGCTAATTGATCCAAGTCAACTTCTTTACTATTAAACATAGATTAGAATTATCTGCATGCATAAACCAACTGTGATTCAATAAAAGGTAATGGCACTAATAACAGTGTATGTTGGGAACGTTTTGGAAATGGAAGCATTTCTCATTTTGGTGAAACCTAATTCAGATCTTATTCTTTCAATATCCAGGAAAATTAAAGAGCTTTTTAGCTAGTTGCATAATGCTTTTTACACATGTTTTAGAAAACAGATAATTGAAGATATCATTTCTTATCAATTACTTGACAGACAACATATTCTTTCATTTCCTGAAATGACCGAAAGATCACACCAAGGATATAGTTACCTTAGGTAGTGTATTATTCATCCAGTTAGTGGACAGAGTTGACATTACCTTCTATTAGATGACACCAAGTTTGTTTCATACAATCATTGAATCTTGTGTGGTAGGGTGTACACAATTACACCTTCAAATAATATTTCCCAGTGCTTGCAATGTAACTTGAGCTATTCAATTTATTCTAGAATTCCATTACCAAAATAAGACCTTTATTGTCAACGTTTGTTACCTGGGGTCCTTTCAACAATAAATTAGTCAATAACTGCCGAGTTTCCAGCTCTATCCATCACTTTCTTAGTCTAGGAAACCCATATGAAAGATAGCAATGTTGGTAGACCTGCTCTATGTGGAAGTTGTTGCTAGTGGTCCCGAGGTATCGTCTCCAAGTGTTCACGCGTCCTATTTCTCCTTGGCTTTGCAATTCATTCCCAGAGTCCAAGATATAATCTTACTCTTTGGCTTCGCGAGTTTTTCCCGAGTCTATCAGCACGAGTCTTAAGCATTTGAGAATGAGGAGGATGTTCGTATTGTTTTAGGATATTTAGGCTGTTAGGTCCATGAAGAACATTTATTTTTAAATGGCATGATACCAAAAGCATTGCTCAATGAAAGGGCATTTCATTTGGGGACCATTATATTATTCAACTTTAATGTACATTATGACGATTAGATCCTTGTAACTTAAAAGTGTTAATGCAGTAGATGTAGAATCTGAGTTTATGGATAGATTACATCCTTACAAAGGCTAAAACGTGAGTTATCAACTTATCTAAAAACGTTGTCTAAAAACGTGAGTTATCAACTTATTGCAAGTTCCTACTACTGTCAAATAGGGAATACTACTCGTTAGGAGTTTACATCACACCAAGTACCTAGTTGCTTCCATCATGTAGGGGAGGTAAAAATTTGGCAAGTTGGTTCCTCATTATCTAAAAGGAAAAGATACTGTTTTATCTATTGTCCTGTGCATCTCTGTCTTTCCAACTCCATGAAAGAAACTGATATCTCAAGGAGACACCATTTGTCAAGTTTTCATGCTATCTAGTGTTGCCTGGTGCATTTCTATCTTACTTTCATTAAAACTACTATAAGGTCTAAAGGAATGAGTGTCCTTGGCTTTACAGGTAGTTTTATATACACTGGATTGCCTTCTATTTGAGGGGTTCATTTCAAACTATTTTAATTCATTATAGCTTCTAACAATCCTTCAGACTTTGCTTCACTCTAGTACAACGATTTTTCGAGAACTTTCAATATTCCTTTAGATGATGAGGAGAACAAACCTGTAGGAAGTATAGTGCTAATAAGCAGTACAATTCTCATATTTACAAGTTTTAACTATTGATCTTGGGTTAAGTTGTAATATTAGCATCGTTGGCTGTCAACAAAGATAACTTATAAGCAATCAGTTGTTGACTGTTAACATACAGTCTGCATTACATGCAACCTTTATGTGGTCAAATGTGATCTATAAATGCCTACACCAATTTTATTTCTTTTGTACCCATTATGGTCTCATGCACAAGCCAAGATGCATTTCTGCAAAAGGCCTTGTAGTAATCACCTCTACCTTGCTATATGTCTTTATTATAATTTTTTTTTCATAGCAATGAGTAGAATTTATATTGAAAAAGCTATGGCTGCTCCATGCAACATTAGTTTACAAAAAATACATAGTTCTGGGCAAACATAGCCTGGAATCCACAGCTAAGAAGAAACTATCCAAATAAATTGTGAAGGCCTATTCATTTCAATCTACTTGAAGTCTGCAGGTATACTGGCATAAGATACTGGCATGATAGAAATAGTACTTAACAAAACAAAGTAATAAAATAAAACTATAAATTTAGTGCCCATTTTAGGCTTGAGTTTCCAGGTTCACTTGGGTCGATGGGTTTCCATTTTCCAGACCCATAGGGCTAGTATTAGTGTTGGCATTCATGTTAGGGTCATCAGTGGGGGCTTTTAGCATCTCTAAGATGTTAGAACTTAGGTGGCAGCATGTTCCGTAGAAGTTCCAGGTAGGCCATAGGAAATGTTAGGGTCTTCAGTGGGGGCTTCCAGCATCTCTGAGATATTAGAACTCAGGTGGCAAGATGTTCAATAGAAGTTCCAGGTAGGCCATAGGACACATTAGGGTCTTCAGTGGGGGATTCCAGCATCTATGATTTATTAGAACTTAGGTGGCAGCATGTTTATTTAAGTTCTAGGTAGGCCATAGGACATGTTAGGGTCTTCAGTGGAGGATTCCAGCATCTATGAGATTAGAACTTAGGGGGAAGCATGTTCCATAGAAGTTCTAGGTAGGCCATAGGAAGTAGAGTCCACAGAGTTGTCATAACCTTTGGAGGGAGGTTGAAGTGCACTGCTATGTGTCCAACCAAGGTTTGCAAAGACTCTAGAGTTGAGACCATTTCCATTTGCTTCCCTTTGAAAATGGTCATGGAGATGAGATTTGAAATTTTGAAGGGGATTTAACTGTTTTTACAGCAATGGTAGTGATCCATGATTCCATAGTGCTTCCCAATCTGTGAAGGTTTGAGTGGTAGTCGTCAAAGGTCTTGGGGGAGTAAAAAATTGAAAGCATTTCGAAGGGATTAAAATTTAAAACAAATAATGTACAGGAAGTCTCCTGAAATTTTATGCCTCTCTCCAAGTCATTAATCCAAGGATGGACCAGTTGATCCTATGCAGAGGAGCCATTGCCATGGAAGTACAGTTCCTCAGAGGGCAATTCAATTAGGAATGCATAAGTTCAATGGAAAGGCCTTTTAAGGATTTCCTCAACATTGCCCTCATGATATGACAAATGTCGTGGGAATGTTTGTCCATGTTAATGCCTTGTCACTTCATGGAAGGGGGCACATGGAGCTAGCGTCTCTTGATCCCTCCTCTACCTAGAAAACACCTTGCATTTGGACCCCTGAATTGGCCTGGCTGTTTGCTCTGGCATTTAGGCTCTGGAACATTTGGAAGAAGTTGATTCAATTGAAATCAAGCCCTGTCGTGACAACTGTTTGACATATTTTGGCAAGCTTTAGATTTGTAAGGGTATTTTGAAGGAGGGGGGAATCAGATAACCAGTGTTGAATTGAGTCTCCAATCACTGTCACTTTTCAAACTCCTTTGTCTTCGAGTACACTTAGTCCTTGAAGAACTGCAAGTTCTTCTTCTTCATTGTTAGTGGCTATTCCCATCCCCCATGCTATGACTTTCTTTCTAATGGGGTCATAGACAACACTCCGTTTTCAACTCCCCACCCATCCCCCACCTGGCACCTGCTTACCCTAGTATGTCTCTATTATAATTATAAATAAATAAGATTTAACAAAGATGATAGTTTTGGACATGATTGAAGGGACTTGTGTATGTCCATCTGAGTAGAAAGAATAGTAGCAATGTTGGATTTCATGTCTTCAAAACCCAAAATACCTACTAGACTTTTGAACAAATCATTATGCAAAAGTTTCATGGAAGTTCATCAATGCAAAATCAGTAGATATGTCTAAGTTACCAATGGGAGAGTAGAAAGTTATCTTATGTTCCAGACAAAATTTCATTCTTGTTTTCAACAAAATGATGCCCTGAGAAACGTTTTGTTGAGTGGATGTTGAATATATTAGTGAGGCAGGAATAACCAATCAAGAATATAGGATCAATGAAAGTATTGAGGAAACAAATGAAAGTTAAGAAAGAGTTGATGTAGATTGCCTGGATTACATTGGCACATTCACAGCGCATGTAGGAGTTAAGTAGAATCATTATAGTTTTGTTATTCTAGAGCAAAACTGGCATCTTCATAGGTATGGTCCATGGAAGAAAATAATAGTGAATGATAGAGAAGAGTGGAAGATGCAATGTGGATTGTGGTGGACCTAGTGGCTGCCAAGTCTTCCAAATAAAATAGAAATACCCTACTCTTTTTTTTGAGGGGATGGAAGATTATAGAAAGTTAACTATCATGCAAATTTTACATCTGGAAAATTAAGGGCAAAGAGATGGGTTATCTATAGTTTTATTATGTTAGAAAATTCTACCTGGTTATATGCAGAGTCATGAAATTGTCACTGAATTATTGCGGTTTTGATTAGAATAAAACACAAATAATATTAAAAAGTAGAAGATTGCATACTGAAAATTCAACCTTAAGAGAACTAAGGGTATATATTTTATTTCTTCTTCAAACATCCATTTCCTTTCATTCAGAGAGTTCATAAGGTAATTAATAGAGGCTACTGTGAAGCACATAAAGAGGGGCTTTTTGAATGGGAACCATTTAGAGTGGAAGAGAGAACCAATTGAATTCTATTTTCTGTAAATTCTTTTACCAATTTAGGAAGATATGACAATATAAGGAAAAAAACTTGGCCAGGGAATGCATTTGCATGGAAATATTTATTTCCCTAGTATTATGGAGTTTCCCTATGGCTTCAGTGAATTTGCAGTAGGTCTGTTGCTGTCCTCTGACGCATCTTAAAGAATATCCCATGATGTAATACCATTCCCCCCTAATCATTGTCTCACCTAAGAAATCCCAAGTAGTACATGCTGAATTCAAGGCACTTTTTCAAATTAAAGTAGTAATTTTGAGTTTAAATCCAGTGCTCTTTGGTTTAATTCACATTTCATTGCCATAGTTCAATAAATACGAGTGCAACAGATCTGAATGAAGTTATATGCTTAGTCACTGCATTCCCTGAACTTTGTTGATGAAATAGGGAAAGAAAACTTGTCCAGGGATTGCATATGCAAGGAAATATTATCAATGAAGTGTATTATTTATGTTTCTAACTGTGAGAACTGAGATGTTTATTTCCCTAGTATTATGGAGTTGCACTATGGCTTCAAACAATTTGCATTATGTTTGCTGCTGTCCTCTACAATGTCTTAAAAAATTTCCCACGAGGTAATACCATTTCCACCATATCATTTTCACCTAAGAAAGCCCTGGGTAGTAGAGGCTGCATTCAAGGACTTTTTCAAACTAAAGTAGTAATTTTAAATTTAAATCCAATGCTCCTTGGTTTAATCAAAATTCCAAATTCGATTCATGAATTTTATAATTTCTCGGACACATTCATTAAGTTTTCCGAATTTGTTCAGATGAATCAAACTGGAAAAGATTGAATTAAAATATTGAATAAATTTGAATATATATTTCCTTTAACATAATGCTGAATTTTATCACATTGTTTTGCAGTACTGATTTTGTTTTCTGAACTTCATGGTTGTTGAACACGGATCAGGTTACTAATGTTTTTTGTATGATTGAAATGAAATCAGGTGCAGAGAAATTTTATCAACTTTAGAATGGTTTAAATTTGATTATTTTGTCAAATTGCATATGGTAACACAATATTTAGCATTTTCAAAGCTTGGTGTCATTCAATGCTCTAGAACTTCGGGCTGGGGCTTTGGTTCATAGGTGGGCTTCAAGAATTGTAAGTTGTCCACTAGGGAAATTATTTTTCTCATTCTGGTTACCTAGCCCATATGGAATGAGTTTGAGTGCAATTCCTCAATGACCTTGCCTAGAATAGATACCCCTCAAATCTGCCAGCATAGCTGAAGGAAGTCTATGCTATGCAGTTGACCCCTTTGGGTTGTTTTATTGAAGCTTCCAATGAAAATAATTTAGGAATTCTTGGAAAATAATAGTGCTAAAAACTTGTTGGTTTTTGTGTATACTATAGAATGTTCACCAGTATTAGATACCACCTCTTGGTGATATGGCCTTCACCACACACACACACACACACTATGTAATTGAATTAAATAAACTTTTGTAGCATGAAAATTGGTGCATGTCTACCATATATGTCAATTTGTTATATATCCAAGTCACACTTACTATTTGAAACATAGGTGAATAGATAGCCTTTGTGGTTTGCAAAAGCTTGATGGGCTATGAGAAGTTTGCAGATGATGGAAGGACACCCGAATGTTAGATTTAAGTTGTGTTTTGATTTTGTTTGTCTTTTGTAGTGGTGTGACCTTCCATTGTTACAAAATCTGGGGCATGGCTCAATTTCTCCTTTAACCTTGATATTTGATTGAAAGGATTGGCTGGAACTGACATGCACGGTGCAACTAATGTAACTGGTAAAAGGCAATTATGGATGGAAATTGGTGAGTTATGTGGCTGAGCCCAAATTTATAGAGGGGACTTTCTGAAGTAGATAAAATCCTCTATGCATCTGCAACAGGTCTGGCCGTAGATATGGCATTATCATTTTCCATCCCAATTTCAAAAGGCAAAACATAAGAGCTTATAATTTGACTATTTATAGATGGAATTGGTGAGACAAAGGTCGTAGTGATCATAAGCTGCAATCATATTTTTACTATATGCAAGCAATGATGGAAATGAAGAGTATATTATAAAATATGCTAGTTCGGTATAGAAAAGGAGAATGCATTTAATCCAAGTGGGAACACTGAAGGGGTAAGATTATGGACTACAACATGCAAAGCTGTAGTTGAGAATGCCTCAAGTCCAAGTGTGAACAGTGAAGGGGTAAATTATGGAATGCAGCATGCAAAGCTGTAGATGGATACATGCTTATGTGTTGTTTTTCAGTATTTGTCACCAACACATTCTCTGCATATTTTATTTTATAATGCATAGGTAGGAATGACATTGATGTCATTGGAATGCTAGGGGGCTTCATGGTATAGACTGGATTATTTTGGATGTAGGAAATGAGCGACTTTGTCAATTGTGGGATTTTCTGAACTATATTTACAATCATTGTTTTTTTTTATTGTTTTTCATAATTTCTGCTCTGTGATTCTTCTCAATTATCAAAGGCAATCTATATGTTGAATCCAGGCATTTGCAGCAGCTAAATTTGCCGATGCTTGTCTCCATGGTTTGTGGGGTGATGCTGGTGTTGTACAGTGTGCTTTTGTTGCATCAGAGGTATATAATAATCATTGCAATAATAAATATTTGCTTGAAAATATTTGACTCTTAATGCTATTGCCTGTTTGATGATTATTGACATTTGTATAAATTGCAATGTTGATGATAACAGGTAACTGAACTACCATTTTTTTCTTCAAAAGTAAGACTGGGTCGTGCTAGTGTTGAAGAAGTTTTCCCTTTAGGACCATTGAGTGCATATGAAAGGTCAGTGAATACCGACCAAAAATGATTTTATATGCAGGAATTGGTACATCTAAATATATTTTCAACATTCAATTTGAAAAGGAATCTTATTTTTGGGATGTGTTTGTCTTGTTAGACCTGGGTTAGCGAAGTTGAAGAAGGAATTACTAGCAAGCATTGAAAAAGTAATTTCATCTGTTGGACAGTAACTGCATACTGGTCTAAGACTATATACACAAGTTGGATTTTAGATGATTGTTAGTCAGTACTTTGGTTTTCCTAGTTTTCTGTTTTAACTTATTTTACATGTTATTGAAATACAAAGTAGAGGATACAAATTTGAAATTAGAGACTTGACTCCCTTGACTGTGGATGTTCTAATATTTTACTTGCATAGTTGCAGTGTAGTGACATGGGTGCATTGTTCTAATGTTCGGTTGTGCTAAGTTGCTAACACACTGTCATGCTCCCTTGCATGTGCACTTTCATTGTAGACACACAACATAGCGTAATGTGGATGAGCTATCATGGATGGACAGGTTAACAATTCATTGCATGGATAAGTCCAATGGTGACAGTGGATTGTCTTCCTTCTTTTCTTCATCTTCTTTAACTTTGGTACACATGTAATCTAGGATCATGAAAAAACAGTCTATACTATATATCTTCTTTTCATCTGTCTTGTTCCAAAAAATTGGATTGGAGTGCTATATTCTAGCCATTTACATTTTCAGTTACTACTTTGTTATTGAACTAGTCTGTTACATGGATGGCTAGTTTTCTTAGATGTAGAAGCTTGTTTGTTTCTATGTTCCTCGAATCCCCACTTCCTACTTAACCCATGAGATTTGGCTGTCTAATTCTAATGACGAATCCTTGTTCCTGTTTTTTAAATATTTTTTAGAAGTTTTGAGTCCCTTCCAGATTCTGGCCACCTCACCTGACTCCCATGATCAATCCTCGAGATTAATTTAATTCCTCATATTAAGTCCCCTATCTCAGCTTGTTTTTTTTACTTGATTATTTTTTTTCATAGAAGAGGGCTAGAATTTTTCCTTCTTAGTTTGTAATGACTCATCTTGCTCCAACCAAACCTAGTTTTCTTTAGCTATCCCATCTAAGTTGAAATTATCCATCCATCTTCCAGGGAAGGCTTGGGCTCAGTATGCACACTTTCCTTTTTGCAGAGCAACTAAATCCTTAGATTAAACAATTCAATACTCAACTATCTTTTTACAGAATAGGTACAGATTAAACAATTCAATACCCAACTAAATTTGTTTTATGTGGAGTACATGTGAACTTTAATGATGACTATGTTTCTGTTGTTTAAAATGAAGAGCTGCGATTGTGAGAAATGTAATAGCAAGTAAAATTCATTTATCATTAACATACTCCTGAGGAAAATATAATTTTTGAAGCATTTATAAATCAGATTTTCCTAGTTTGTTGCTATAATAAAGGATGCATTGATGAGTTAAACTTATTATATGTTTTCTTCATATCTGATATATTCCCATTGATGTGGATTTATCAGTGTTAGGAATGTTTTTTGTTATAGTTTATACCCACTAATAATAGCAATTCAATGTATGAGTTGTGTATTTTTAATATGAGGAATGCGAATATGAGGAGATTTTAGTTACTCCAGAATTTGGTCTTTATGGAAGGAGTACTTTCCTGTTGCCTCAGTTAACCTTTTCATCAAACTGGGTAAAGCTTGAGATAGTCAAACAGAACTTGTCTTGTGACGAGGGTCATACTTTTCAGTGGAACTTATCTGACATAGAATACTTCATGTGCAAAATAAAGAGGTGAAGTGTTGTATCTTGCAGATGATTGGACTTTTGTCTCCCACATCAGGGATGACATACATAGGGGGCATGGATATATGGACATATGTGGATAAAAAATACACAAGCATGGGGATTTTTCCATAGCATGAGTAATTACTAATGCCCTCAGGAACTCCCCTGATGATGTGCATTTTGTGGCATTATTTTGAATGTGAAAATATGTATCTAGATTTGGATGAAAACTATTGTTCTTTACTAGGTATAATTAATTATGTTCATTTTCTTGTGGTGAAAATTGATGACAAAATGTGTTATTTAAATTTTCACAGCTTGACCTGGGAAACTCTAACAGGAAGGGAACACCTATGGTTTTATGGTAGGCTGAAGAACCTAAAAGGCGTCTCTCTTCAAAATGTAAGATCATCAATTAAACATTCACTTCAGTTGTTCCCAAGTAAGTGCATGATTTTACAATACTTAGGTTTGAATTATCAGTAAATGGTTTTGTATTTTGGCCTTGATCTTGTAGGCGGTAAACGAATCCCTAAAATGTGTGGATCTTTTCAATGGAGGTGTGGGTGATAAGCCATCAGGAAAATACAGTGGTGGCATGAAGAGAAGACTTAGTGTTGCCATTTCTCTCATAGGAGATCCTCAGGTGGGTGAAAGTTTCAAACTTCATAGATGCCATTAATATTGTTGTAGAATTCTAGTGAAATCTATTCAGTAAAACCTTTAAACTTTTTAGTGAACCAATTTTCTTTTTGTTGGGGGATGGGCAAAATCTGCAACTTAGGACTAAGGTTATTGTTCCTGCTTGTTTGAACTAGGTTTTGTATATGGATGAGCCCAGTACAGGGTTCGATCCAACTTCAAGAAACAAAATTTGGAATGTTGTGAAGTAGGCAAAGGAAATCCGAGCAATAGTTTTGACAAGTATTGACCTTAAAGTATGTTTGTAGATTTTGTTGCTATATTTGATGCAGTGTCTTTATTATCAGGCTTGAGCATGAAATTCAGTCTCTTTTTTAACTCTAAGGATATTGTTGTCAAGACTGATGCAAAATTGTATAGAAGATACTTTTACTCTCTCCAAATAACTTGAGAAATGTGGCTATTGTTACTTTTCTTTCAGCAAATAATTTAGTAAATTAACTTTGACTTTAAAATCTTTTTTGTATTCTAGCACATTCTATGGAAGAGGTAGAGGTTCTTTGTGATCTTATGGGCATTTTTGTGGATGTCCAACTGTAGTGCATTGGAAACTCCAAAGAGGTTAGTTACTACGTTGTGTATGCTTCAGAAGTTAGAAATCCAACATTGTGAAAGTGCAGGATAGAATGGCTCTTGAAATGGTTGTTCGATCTTTTTTATCCATGACTCATTAATGCTAATAAGATTTTGGACTGCAGCTAAAGGCAAGGTATGGAGGATCATATGTGTTGACCATAACCACATCACAAACTGAGGAGGAAGAGGTGATGAAGTTGGTATAGGATTTGTATAGAAATGCAAAGAAAGTTTACAGTCTCTCCGGGACACAGAAATTTGAACTACCAAAACTGGACATACAAATTGCAGTTGTCTTTCGAATGATAGAGTGTGCCAAAAGCTATCTTACCATCCAGACCTGGGGTATTGCAGACACAACTCTAGAAGATGTGTTTATTAAAGTTGCACATGAGTCCCAGACAGTGGTTGTCCTTTTAGGAGCATCATATATTTCAGTGTCTAGGACTTATAAAAAGATTAGTTTATTATATTTACGATGGTACCCATGATACTTCCAGATGGGCGTGTTGGTCTTCAAGTAAATTGCTCCTTAAGATGAGAGGCCTTCTTATGAGGCAAGGTCTGTAGCCAAAGCATGATTTTGGCTTTGTTCATTATGTTGACCATTCTAGTGCCATAAAAGCTATTGAAAAAACAGAGAAATATGTTATTGAAGATAAAAAGAAAAAGAAGCAACGTTGACAATTGTTTCTTGAAACTCTGCTATTCATACTTTTGATTGTAAAATATGTTAAGATCTGTAAGTTTTTTTTTATTTCTAGGTCGGGAGTTGTCAGTTTCTTTAGCAAGACCTTTCAGTGATAAGAAGCCCCAAACTATGGAAAACCCTACATCTTTTCAAGAGGCAAGGTCTGTTGACAACTAAATTGGTCCTCAAGATGAGAGGCCTTCTCACGAGGCAAGGTCTGCAGCCAAAGCATGATTTTGGCTTTGTTCATTATGCTGACCATTCTAGTGAGATAAAAACTATTGACCCTTACCTAGGTATGTGACCCTTTTCCAGAATTTGGCAAGATGGTGTTAACTGTTGGAAATTTTATTCTCATATCAATCCATAAGGAATTCTATTTAAGGGTGCTAGCTCAATGGTAGAGCACCTACCTTATAGGCAAAAGGTTGGTGGTTCGATTCCTCCGCGCCTTATTTATATTCTGAAACAACTAAAAAGGGATAAATGATTAAAAAAATGACCAAAATTTGCATATAAATGACCACCAGTACAACATGGGAGATAAGTGACCAAAAAAATGACCAAAATATGCATATAAATGACCACTTTTGAGTTGACGATCGCTGGTAGCAAATTAGCGGTCATTTATCACGTGACCATTAATGACCAAATATATTACCAAATTAATGACCAAATATACAACCAAATATATGACCACAAGATAAGCTATAAATGACCAAGCTAAATATGACCACATTTTTGGTCGCATGATATATGGCCACTAATTTGCTACCAATGGCCACCAACTCAAAAGTGGTCATTTATATGTGGATTTTGGTCGTTTTTTTGGTCACTTATCTCTCATTTTGTACTAGTGCGGGTAAATATCTCTTCATATATAAACTCTACCACGTATTTTTCTGTGGCTCGGAATAAGGCTTTAGCTTCCACCCATTTAGTGACATAATTTGTACAAAATAGGATGTACTTCTTTTTGTGAGACATAGGGGAAATTGGTCCTACAAAATCTAGAGCCCATTTTTTAAAAGGCTCAATCATAACCTGGGGTTGTAAGGGCATCTCATCGGATGGCGTAGGTCTACCCATTCTTTGACAACTGTCACATCACTTGACATACTTGGAAGCATCTTTGAAAATGCTTGGCTAGTAATATCCAAAGTGCAACACTTTGTATGTTGTTCTCTTATCATAAAAGTGCCCACCACATGGTCTCCACCATGACATGAATGGAGGATCTCTGCCATCTCATCCTCTCGTATACATCGTCTAATAATAAGATCAGGACCAGTATGAAAAAGATCATTATCAACCCAAGAATAATTAGAACTTTGGACTATGATCCTACGTTTCTCGTGTGGGGAGAGATGGTTTGGTAACTTTCTATTTGCTAAATAATTGTCTATGTATGCAAACCAAGGGGTTTGAATAGACACAATGAATAGATGTTCATCAGGAAATCTATCATCGACGGGACTAGCACTATCATCAATTTGAATACGAGAGAGAAAATCTGCTACCACATTTTCTCGACCGGGATGATCAACAACAGTGATGTTAAATTCTTGAAGTAAAAGAAGCCACTAAGTCACCCTGCCATTGGTGATTTGTTTGTTCATTAAAAATCTAATGGCGGAGTGGTATGTGTGTAGAAAACATTTGTAGCCTATGATATAGTGACGAAATTTCTTAATAGAATAGACTACTGCCATAAACTCTTTTTTAGTAATAGTGTATTTTGATTCTGCATGAGTCAAATTCTTGCTAGCAAAGTAGATGGCATATGATGCTTGTCATTCCTTTTGACATAGGACTCCTCCTATGGCCAAGTCGGAAGCATCATTGGATATATGAAAGTTAAGGGAACAATTGGGGCCCCTAAGTATTGGTGCCACTGATAGATTTTCCTTTAAGGTCTCAAAAGCATGTTGACAAGGTTTAGTCCATTGAAAATCTCTATCTTTCATGAGTAATTTGAACATAGGTGCAACTATCTTAGTAAAGTTTCAATAAAACGCCTGTAATAGCCTGCATGGCCAAGAAATCTCCTTACCTCCTTCTGAGTTTTTGGAGGGAGGTTGACAATTATTTCTATCTTGGCAGGATCCACCTTGATTCCTTGAAAAGAGATATGATGTCCCAAAACTATACCCTCGGTTAGTAACATCTTGCATTTTTCATGACTAGGGGCTAAGTTTGTCTCTTGGCACCGGATAAGAATTGTTTCAAGGTTATCAAGGGCTTCTTGAAAGGTATTACCATAAATTGTGAAATCGTCCATGTATACTTCTACACAGTCATGTATAAGATCGGTAAAGATTCCTAAAACTGCACGCTAGAAAGTGGCAGGTGCATTACATAGGCCAAATGGCAAAACTCTATAGGAATATGTCCCCCAAGAACAAGTAAAGGTGGTCTTGTCTTGATCCTCAGCTGCTATTAAGATTTGGTTGTATCCACTATACCCATCGAGGAAAGAAAAGTATTGTTTCCCAGATAAGGTATCTAACACCTGGTCAATGAATGGTCAAGGGAAATAATTCTTAAGAGTGGCCTTGTTTAACTCTCGAAAGTCAACACAGATATGCATTTTCCCTTTAACTTTCTTTGGAACTACCACCAGAGGAGATACCCATTTACTATTAGAAATTGGGTAGATGAAACCAGCATTGAGGAGCTTTTGTAATTCATCTTTAACTATATCCTTTAGGGTTGGATTCATTCATCTCTGGGGATGCCTAACAGGTGGTATGTTTGCATCTGTGTAAATATGGTGAATACAAGTATCTCATTGTATACCCTTCATATCGGTGTATTCCCATGCAAATGCTCCAGTTTGACTTTTAAGAACTTTCAGTAATTGTTCTTGTTGACTCTCATCTAAACCTGCATTTATATGTAGAAATTTTTCAGGACTGACCTCACAAGGTATGGTATAGGATTCTATATGTTCTTCGATTGCAAAGACACAAGGTGTGTTTGTAAATGTGGAAAGACTCATATTCTCTTGAAATTCATTGCCAACAATTTGTTCAATTTGGGAAAAAGACTAGGAAAAGTCTATACTTGTTGTTGAGGAGACAAACTGATTCTACACATTTTCAGTAGTTTGTTCTTGAAGTGCCCAGGAGCAGTCACTCACAAGTGAAATTTCATCTAAATTTTCATCCTCGAAAGGACAGTCTAACAAAAATAAGTTTTTGGTTACTAGTTGTGCTAGTGGATATAAGGCAAGTTTTCATGTAGATAACCCATTAGATATGATCATCTCTCCATCCCTACATACTATAAATGCATTAGCAGTGGCTAGCCATGGTCTTCCCAAAATAATAGGATGTCCTTTAGAAGGATCCTTTGATTGTATGACCATAAATTCCATGGTATATTCCCATGAAGCTACTGATACAATAATATCATCTAGGACGCTAGCAGGTTGTACCGTAGTGCGGTCTGCCAATTCTAGCATTGTTGGAGTAGGACGGAGAAACTGTCCTAATTGCAGGGCTTCCAAAACTGTGGTGGTCATTAGGTTAATAGAAGCCCCTAGATCAATAAGTGTGTTTCCTACAACAGTGTTATTGATGATAACAATCACTATAGGGTTTCCTGGATTTGTATATTTTGGAATTCTAGGTTGATCTGCTATGTAATCAGACATTTCACCTATGACATGAATTGTCGGAGGGTCTTTCTATTTCTTACGTGGTCTTTTAATACAGAGTTCCTTTATCACTTTACTATAAGTTGGTATGTCTTTAATGGCTTGTAATAAAGGGATATTGATACAAATATTTTTCAATTCATTAATAATATCATACTCTGGAAGAATTGCAAGTTTCTCTATTGCTAGACGCTCCGTATATGGGGGTAACTTTTATCCTGAAGTTGCTTCTTTCTGAGGGTGGTCATGTGTTGAAAATTTTGGAATAACTACATTTTTGAAAATGGCATCATTCAAGATCTCATTAGGTATGTCTTCTTCTTCATTCTCTTAACGAATGACAACTAATGATTTGGGTTGATCTTGCAGAACTCTTCCAAACCGCAATTAAATTTCATGCACTGGTGCGGTCGAAATGACATAAGATGAAAGAGGTTGAAACCCAATGTTGTTAAGATCTTGAGTTGGTTTATTGTTAGGGTTTGGTATCGGTTGTGCAGGTAATATTGTGGGTCTTGGTGGATTCATATTCTGGAAATGATGGGGTTGATGTGTGATAGGGGGTAGTGAAGGAGGAACAAATCCAAGAAAGAGTTGTTGGATATTAGGTGGGTAAGGATAGTTAGGCACAGGATTAGGTGTAGGTTGATCATATGCTTGTCCCCTCCATCCTTGTGGCCATTGTTGATGCTGAGCATTTTGAGGAGCATACTGAGGTGGCCAGTTTTTCCAATTCGAGGTGTTCCATTGTTGAGGTGGCTGGTAAGGATGATAATAGGGTGGGAAATGTAATGATGGATCCTGATATGATGATTGGTCCCTATGTTTCCAAGGCCTCCTAGATGTCTCACCAAAATTCCCACCCTTATATATAGTTTGTAATCCAGGAAATGATGGACGGTTTTCAATTGGGTGATCTTCTGTGCAAAGGTGGCATACTGAAACATTGTTCAATGGGCATTCATGTTGGGGATGTTTAGTCCTGCAGCCAGGACAGAAAATAATCATTGTTGCATGCTCTTCCTCTTGTCTCTTTTTAGCTTGTAATGCATCTAATTGGGAACCCATTGCTCCTAAGATATCTGTTTTGAAATTTTCTAAAAGGTTCCCCAATTCTAACCTTGTATCTCCTCCAGGACTAGAGGTATTTCCTTTTAGGTTTCTATTGTAAGATTCTCAAAAGTGCTTCCCACTTTTTCCTCTACTTCTAGAGTAATTCCTACACATCTCACAAATATCTGCAAATTTTTTCCGAGAGACATCCCCTGAGGCTATGAGGTTAAGGTTTTCTAAAAAGTCTTCTGCAATTCCCTTAAGGAAGAGAGTCCTTACTGCATCTTCTCGAAGGTCACTATATTTTGATTTATGCAATACCTAGTTGAATCTTTCGAGATAATATTCTAAGCTCTTGTCTTCAAGTTGTTGTATTTTAAAAATGTCATTCCGAGAGTCCTTAGGTTTACAATAATCCTGATATTTCCGTAGAAATGCAGTCTTCATGTATTCCCAAGTTCTAATGCTAGATTATCCTAACCCCATGAACCATCTTAAAGCAGAATCTTTCAGTGTGGCATATAAAAGTTTTAACTTTTGGCCATCTTGTAGGTAATTATAGCTTCTACACAAAATTTCAAATTCGAACAGAAATGTATCCGGATCCTCACTACTCTTCCCATAAAAGGTAGGTAGTGAGGAGGGAGGGATGTTTTTCATGGTTACATCTTATGCAGTATCTAAAATAGGGAACCCAAAAGTACCATTAGTTCTAATTTCTCCCTCTTCTTCATCTTGTCAAACATGATCTTTGTTTTCATTCTCCATGTAAACTTTATTCCCAAAGAGAGTATACCTAGGTGGTTCCTGCCTTGGTGAATATGGAATGTCCCAACATTCTGTTTCAGGGAGAGTATTCCTCTGATGAGAAGAGTTGTCATCTATGTGAGAGTCCAGATCTATAGGGATTGTAGGTCCTATAGTTGATGTTCCTATCTAGGAAACAACTATATTTGCAGAGTTTTCAAAAGGAGCATCTATCTGTGCGAGAACAACAAAATATACCAAATTTGGACCCCCTACTAGTGATAAGGTTGTGTCTTTAGGTTTTGAAACTAATGGAGGATTAAGAGGTTCTGATGGTTTATCCTTTTGAGCTTCTTCCTTCCTAAGTTCAGTTTCAATACGAGACTGAGGTTCTCCTAGCAGTGTTTCTTTATGGACTGATTTTTTTGATGTCTCTATGGTTCCCCCTGAATGGTTTCCAGAAAGGATTGTATGTAGAATTTTCTCCCTACGGATAGGTAGAAATTCTCTTAGGTTAAAGTAGACTTTAACTGATTCTAAACTAAGACAAAACTAAACAAATGCTACCTTGAATTCCTAGATCTAAATAGACATTTCAAGATTAAACTGCTAGAAGAAGAAGAAGAGATCTAACTGACCTTCAATCCAATTGCTTGTCTTAACGGTTGCTCCAATTTCCAAGTCCTCGCGAATGAACCTATCAAAGTGAAACCAAGATACAAGCATATACGATTCTCTAGCAACTTGAAATATGAGTTAGGATCTAAATCTATAACAGATACAAATCATATCATTGAAACAAAATCAACACATGTGATTTGAGAAACAAGACAAGTTATGTTCTATTACCAACTTGAAGTCACTTACAATGGTTGCTTGATATCCAAGCCAACTCCCAGCTCCAAGTGCTTCCTCCTCTAGCTATCTCCACAAAGATTCAAGATCATAAGTTTGATGTCTCCAAGAGTCCTCCCCTTTGCTCATGGAATGCCTCTCTCTTATAGTGTATGGTAGGGTTAACCAACAAGAGAGAAGGGTGGATCTTGGGAGAGTTTAGTGGATCAGGCCTACTAATCACAGAAAGTGAGTTAGGATCGAATCAGGGACACCAATCCTCAAAAATCTCTCGAAAATCAGGATCCCACAAGCCATGACAAAAAGGCTAAAAAAGGTGTACCGCACCTCTAAAATAGAGCATAACGCGGTAGTACCGCATGGTGGTGTAGACTACCGTGCACCTAAGCTGGAGCAAGGCGCAGTAGTGTAGGTATATGAAGTCTCAATTGGGTTGATTCTTGACAGGATAGGTTTGTCTTCAAGGATCACTCATCATTTTTCTCTTCTGGGTGTTTTAAGCAGTAGGGGAAGTGTCGTCAACTCTTTTTGTGGTGAAGATGTGACACTGTGGAATATGGAGGTATAACAGATGCCCCCTAAGGTGTGAGGTCAGAAGGAACTAATGGCCGAAAGACTTACTGTGCAGAGATAGCATCGAGGAGAGAAACAAGAAGCTGAAACAGAAACAAAATGTTAGATATACCACCGAGGCGGGCATCCCCATGCTCGGAAACAAATGACTTAAAGCATGGCTGCCGACCAATACATTGTAGATCCATGAGCACTGAGATGATATAGACTGTAGACAAATCATGGCTACGATGAACAAGCATAGATCCATGAGACAATAATGACACAGCCACGACCAATACAAAAAGTGGATCTACATGACAATACAAAGGACATCTCCATCGCAACTTGGACGCAATCAAGATATAAAGGTGCGCCCAGGGTCTTCTACCCAATCGCAAAAGATACGAATCTAGCCATGTGATTACAAGGTGTTGAAGTCGAACATGGTAGAAACCATTTGATTACCGGTCAATGATGTGAACCATTAACAAATGCGAGGGAAATCACCAATGATGACGATGATCCCCAAGGTATCTGTAGTACATCTCAACGAAATGCGAATGAATGAGTTGATGTCGAGCATTTGAGAGATCGTTCAATCAGAGGTCAATGATGTAAACCTACTATCGAACATGAGGAAACCTGCCATTGAGGCATGCAGGTCCCAAGGTACTAATGGTTGATCCCTAAGTCCAATTCCTGGATAGTGATTTGGTGTCGACGGGAGTAGACTCATCAAAGGTGGGCCATAATGATTCCCACATCATCGACACGAAAGATAGTATAGGACGATGAAACATTGGAGCACGTACTGACACAGCGGAGGTCTGACACAATGAATGACTCTGAACAATGCAACCCTTTGAACATATAACGACATGTAACAGGACTTGGCAGCAGGGGTTATTGATAGCAGAGGATAGACACCGAACAAGTGGGCTCATGGCCAGAGAGACAACTCAGGATGATGACCATAACTCAACGAAAATAGATACCTAAAATAGACAAGGGACAGACGCATGCCATGTTCAAAGGTAACGACTGACAAGCTGCCAAAACAAACTTGACATGTTCCCCATATTCCCCCGACATGATAGACGAGTACCTCTTTGTTGTTTTTCGAGCTTGAAGAGGATAACAGATGCTCGGTATAGCTCATCTCATAGATGAGTCCAATCTCACATGTTTTCGAACCAGAGAAAGGAGGGGTTCGTCCCAAAGTGGGTCCTTCGATGTTAAATTTTAACGAGTCCAAGGAAGAAAAACTTGGTAGTTTTTCACATTTAGAGAGCCTAAAAAACCTAAGGAGGCTCCAAAGTGTACTTTTTCGTAATTTTAGTCCCTCGATCCCGAAAAAGTGTAAAACAATTCTCGAGAGAACTCTCCCAGCCAAAGATTGACCGACGTATACCTTTCCCGTAAATAGTCTAGACGGGCCGAAAAAGGGGTAACCTATCACCGAATAGACGACCTTTCAAATACTTTCACAAGTGTGAAAGAGTCAAGATCACTTGGCAATCTTTTCAATTTTAGGGAGTCTGAAAAGAGTTTAATTATGGACTCCAATGGTCTTTTTCGTAATTTTTAATTATTCTGGTCCGAAAAGAGAATAAAATACAACCAGGATAATACTTTCCTCATCGTTTAACGAGCATGAGTAAAGCTGACCAAGCTCAACACCATTTACTTAAGTTTGACAAGCGCAACGTGGGTGTAAAAGCGCTTGGAATATTTTTCAAGTTTTAATCCAGAGCACGAAAAAGATAAAGTGGGCTAAAAAATGAAGGTCAAACAATAAATGAACACCAATGTGAATATTTTTTTTTTATTTAAAAGGAGATCCTGTCAACAAACACTCACGAAACCAGATATTAGTAATGTGAAATGGGTTTTATTTTAACCAGATAAAATAATGAGTAAAAAATAAGTGAAAAAGCTATATAAAGGATGGGTAAATATGGAAAGTTACCATTTCACTTGTGCATTTGCCAAAAGAGGAGATTTTACCCATTGAGGAGCAAAAAATTCAAGAGTTCATATCTGGAGATTCGGAGCACCGTTTCAACAGTCGTTTGCGCCAGGTAAGAGCTTTCAAGCCCCTCTTTCATTTCATGTATGAATAACTTGTTTTCAGTAGGGAAAAATATTTTTTTGGGCAAGCCCTATTAGGCAATTTTCGCCTTTCACAATACCGTGGGCTCTATATCGGGAAGCGCGGTACTGTGCAATAGTACTGCACTGTAAGGTTAAACCCGGGCGCGGTACTGTGCAGTACCACGCAGTCAAATTTCCGCTAGGCGCGATAGCGGCGAATTTCAAGATGAAAAAATCATTTTTCCCAAATTTTTAGCTGAGATCAAGTTGTTAAATGATTACTGAATGTTTCCTATGACCTTTTGCAGGTGTTTGTAACTTGTTTGGAGCAAAATGGTCCATTGGAAAGAAAGAGAGCATGAAGCGGATGCTTTGTTGGCCAAAAATGACCAAAGGACTGTGACTGCACTGTGGGAATGTGGTTTGTTTAAATTCTTCAAGACCAAAGGTATTCGTAAGCAGGCAAGACTTCTCACCCACATTATTCAAATGTGGGACCCCCGACATTCAAGCTTTCCGAGTGGGAGAACACACCCTCGAGATTGAACTCGAGGATATTTATTTCCTCACGGGCCTCTCAAAAAGAGGAGCTCGGGTGATTTTTACTGGGTTCACAGCCTTGGAGGCGAGCACAGATGCTTTAATTGCTCGTTATTGCCGTCAAGGTTCGGGGAAGAAAAGCGGCAAGGTGGTCATCAAAGACATTGTATAACTTCCTGCAAAAACCGTGTTGTTCACCATCACACGTGCAGCAGGGAGCACGGGTCCCCATCAGGCGTCCCATACACAGATGAATCTTGCAGTGGATTACATGGCAGGAACAGTATTCAACTGGTGTGAGGCAGTATTGACCAACCTCAAAGAGCAAGTGAACAAGTGTAGGCTTGGAGAGAATTCTCAATTTGGGTATGGGAGCATCTTAGTCACCTTCTTCTTGGCGAGGGTGCCGTTGTTGTGCCCACAGATAGCCATGCCCCCTCATCCACCCACCGAGCCATGGATGGCTCGATGGAGTGAATACGCAGGACGACTTGGGGGGCCACAACGTTTGGCTTTTGGTGAGGATTTCTTCTCGTGGCTCGAGGAACAGATTGTGATGATCGATGATTACCCCTATGTAGGGGTGGACTTCCGCGAGGACATAGACTTGGCACTGCCGGAAGATGAGGATTGGGACAATTTAGGTATGACCTTCATGGATATATTTTTTTCTCCTTTTTTTGAATATATAATTTTAAATTTTAATTTTTTTTTTAGAATTTGTAAAAGACTTTAATATGTGTACGTGTGCATGTCGCAGATCATGGACCACAGAGACCGGAAGGGTACTCGCCATTACGCCAAGGTGGTGTTGATCACCAAGTCGCTCTGGTCGAGGAAGAAGACAAGGATGAGGCGGGAGGGGCCCAAGAGATAGAGAGGAACCTACAGGGTTTAACCCACAACATCCCCGCTATGAGGGTGGACGACATCCCTTTGCATCTGCAGCGGCATACCGTAGGTGTGCCTAGGCGCATTGGCCGACTCCTTCGTAGGGTGGTTCGGGCTATAGTGTGTTATCACCAGCAACGTGAGGAATCTGATGAGGAACGTGATAGATCCCCCAGATCTCCTTAGATGGTAGCTTTTATCTTTTTGCGGCATGTATACGATATGTAGGCTTTGAGAGCCAAATTTTTGTATGGGATTAGGTCCCAAATTTTGTCTTTAAAACACAAACTTTATGTATTTGAAAAAACACTTTTATATACAGTGATATATATGTGGACCTACTTTTATGACCTATTTATTTACAATGACTTGTGTGTTTATTTTGTGATGTGTTTTTATGTATGGGCAAGATGCCAATCCAAAATGTAATTAGCTAATGAATCAGCTATACAATTGAATTCCCTTGGTACGTGTTGATATGAAATGAAATTAAAAGATCGTTCCAAGAGGCGTACCCTCCGAAATAAACGAAGTAAGATAGGATCGCAAACTGTGTAAACACGATTCAGATGAGAAACCACGAGTTGGGAGTCTAAAAAGACTGATAGGGAGTCAATTCCAAGGGAAGCAACCTCCGTCAAGAGTTCGATGACTGCATGGTACTCTGCGATATTGTTGGTTGCAGAGCCCAAACAATTGGCTCCTGAAGATAGTAACTCGCCAGTGGGAGAATAGATTACCCATGCTGCGGAAGCGAGGTTCCAGGTATGCCGGCTTGCACCGTCGGCGAATCCGAAGTAGGCAGACATCTGTGCATAAAATCACAAGTCAAAGTAAGAATGGATACATGAGGTCCGTGTGCACACCAAAAAGATGAGTGAAAACAAGCTAAGTACATTATGTACAAAAAGTATCCCGCGTAAGATAACCTTACGCATAGAAGCATTTGAGGTATAGCCCATTGCGGGGCCGTGCCAATGGTGTGCCATTACAATTGACGAGTTCATAGGCTCCTTTCTCCAAGACACGTTTTACAACAAATGGACTGTACCACATAGATTCTAGTTTTCCTTTTTCGAGTTTATCGTGCATTTGATCATATGTGAGTACAAGGTCACCTTCATTGAAAATCCGAGGTTGAACGGATTTGTCATACTGAGCTTTGACGCGTTTTTTATGAGCTTCGTTGGCTAAAGCAGTGTCGCGGCGGGTTTCATCTAGCTTGGCTAGGTATAGAAACCGTTCCTCTTCGGAAGTGGTGTGGGGAAGTAGCTCTATGGCTATCTTAAGTGATGGAATTTCACATTCAATTGGTAAAATGGCTTCCAGGCCATACACCAGTTGGAATGGTGTAAACCCAGTAGCACTTTTTACTGAGGTTCGGTACACCCATAGTGTTGAAAATAGAGCTGAGTGCCAGTTGGATTTATGAGTACCCACAATACGCTGAATCATTCGTTTCAGAACTTTGTTAATGGCTTCAACTTGGCTATTGGCTTGTGGGTAGTATGGGGTTGAGTTTTCATGGCGAAAACCCAACTTGGCACTTAGTTCCTCAATCATATGGTTCCTGAAGTGGGAGCCATGATCGGTCACAATGGATTGTGGGACACCAAATCTAGCTATAATGTGATTGAATATGAATTGCGTTGTTGTTTTTCCGTCCTTAGCATAATTATGCATCGCTTCAGCCCATTTTGTGAAATAGTCAACAGCTACTATGACATAGCTATGCCCCTCGGTTGAAGTGGGCTTACAGTGCATGAAATCTATGCCCCATTTGGAAAACGAGCCGACAACAATAACAGGATGGAGTGGAGCAGGGTTCGAGTGTGTTTTACTATGAAAGAATTGACATGGTGGACATTTCTTGACCGTTTCAATGCAGTCTTTGAAAATTGAGGGCCAGAAATATCCTGCTCGCAGTATTTTCTGGGCCGTAGCCATCCCAGAGAGATGACCCCTACATGCTCCAGCGTGGCAGTCATTAAGAACGCGTTCTGCTTCATCTAGTGTCAAACAACGTCGAAGAACAGTGTCGACACCACATCGATAGAGGGTATCGTTGACTATGAGGTAGTACTTGGCATGATGTCGGATGCGTCGACGTTCATCGCGAGTGAGGTCGGGGCGGAAACGTTGGGTTTGGAGATATAATAAAATATCCCCGTACCATGGATCAGACGTGCTAATGAGGAACAACGATTCATCAGGAAGAGAATCGATGGGCTCGGATTGCTCGGTAGCATGGGGCAAGTTACAAATCAACTCAGCAAAGACCAAAGACTTCTTGGACTTGGCTTTGACAAATTCCAAGTCAAACTCTTGAAGGATGACGATCCAACGAGAATATTTGCCCCCAAGCACTTGACGCGTGAAGATATAATACATTGGATTGAAATCGGCTATAACAGTGGTCCGACGGAGTAGTATGTAATGACGGATCCTTTGGACAGCGAAAACTATCGCCAGAGGCAGTTTTACAACATGTGAATAACGCGTTTCAGAGTCGAGAAGACTCTTATTAAGATAGTATACCACATGTTCTATGCCGTTATGGTCTTCCTGGACTAGCACCATACCGATGGTGGAAGTCGAAGATGCGAGATAAAGGATGTAATCCTGTGTGTAATCGGGGGGTTGGATCACAGGATCTTTAGTTAAGGCCACCTTTAGATTGTCAAAGGAACATTGGGCTTCATCGTCCCAGATGAAGGGAGTGTTCTTCTTGAGAAGCCTCATATAGCCTTTTGTTATCTCGGAAAGATTACAGATGAAATGGCGTAGAAAGTTTGCATGCCCTTGCAAACTTTGAAGTTTTGGAATATTCGTAGGGGAAGGCAGGGCTAAGATAGCTTCTACCTTCGCAGGATCTAAGCGTATCTCGCTTTTGGAGATTATGAATCCCAAAATTTTTCTGGCTTCCACGCAAAAGACGCACTTATGTGGATTCAAACGGATATTGTAGCGACGACACCTTTCGAAAATGGCCCCTAAGTGATCAGGATGGTCATCCCGGGTCTGAGAATGAGCAGGCAGATCATCAAGATATGGTTCTACAATATGTTTGATATCGTGAAATGCGTACGACATCGCCCGTTGGAAAGTTGCCCCGGCATTTTTAAGGCCAAAAGGTAACTTTCAATATGCAAAAATCCCCCAAGGGCAGATAAAGGCCGTTTTATTCTAGTCGGCTAGGAGGATATCGATCTGATTATAGCCAGAAAAGCCATCCATAAATGAAAAGATGACACTCCCGGCACAGTTATTGATGATCTGGTCGATGAACGGAGTTGGGTAGTTATCCTTTGGACAAGCTTTGTTCAAGTCACGGTAATCGACACAGACTCTAATCGTTCCCCGTTTCTTGGCTACGAGAACGATGTTAGATACCCATTGTGTCAATGGGATAGGATAGATAAAACTAGCTCGCAAAAGTTTTTCAACTTCTGCTTTAATAACGGCTCCCTTACGAGGATGGATGGGTCGAAGTTTCTGCCGAAGAGGTCGGGTGCCAGGGAAGGTTGGAATTTCATGGACCACAATCGAGGGATCTATTCCTGGCATTTCTTCATAACTCCAAGCAAAACATCGCAGAACGTTTTGAAGTAGGCAGTGTAGAACTCCATTTTGAGGGGAGTACATGTTTTGCCAATATGTATGTTTTCCACGATACCAGGCTTCACTGAAATATCTATGGGAGTGGTTGCCATAAGGTTAGCCAAGTTTCCTTCGGAAAATACTTTGTCGAGGGAAGTGGGAAACTTGGTTTGAACCATTCCAAGTGAAGGACTAGGTTTTGTATCGGGCTCAAGCATCTGAATGGTGGGGAATGAAGATCAATGGTGAAAATTTCCCCAAGGTGGCTCATCACCGCACATAGCCTCCATAATTGATTCGTCAGTGGGAAAAATCAAATTGAGAGGATCGATAAGTGGTGGGGATGAATGAGTTTCAGACGAGAGTTGTGCCATGGTGTGATGGGTAGAACAGTCGACCCAATCGGTGGCTGATTGGATCGCTTCGTACGCTACGATGTTTCTATTCAAAGGCATGGAGTTGCCGTAGTTTTCAATCTCAACGGGACTCGGAATCACCCATGAATCATTGGAAGGGGTGATATTTGATGAAATCATGTTGACTGGTTGAACATGGGGCCCCAGCTCTGGAAAAACTCCAATAAGGGAAGAATCCTTCATAAGACCAACGTCGACGTCTTGGAACCGGTACCGAGGTTGATCCAATAACGGGATGGTGTTGGCGGAGTTCGGATGAGAATCTGGGATACAGTAATCAAGTTGATCTATGGTGACAATTTTCCCTTCATGAGGAAATTGCACAATCCGGAAGACAGTAGATGCTATGGCGGTCATGGTGTAAAACCAGTTTCGACCAAGTAGAAGATTGTAATCTAATGGTGCATCCACGACTTCAATGTGTACGGATACTGTTTTGTCCCCCAGTTCAACACCAATTGAGGGAATGAGTCCATAAGGTTGAAAACCGTGTCCATCAAAAGCCCTGAGAGTAGTGGGAGACGACGTGACTTCAGGTGAGCCTAAGGCTCTCCAAAAATTCAAAGACATGATCGACGTGGAGGCACCTTCATCTAAAATAGTGCGATGGATGCCATGTCCACGGATTTTTGTATGAACCTGGAAGGCTAACTGGTGAGAAAACTGAGGTTTGGCATGCTCCAAGTTAAACATGATAGTGTTTGAAGTATCTGGGTCCATTGCCCCCAGTGCTGAAAGTAAGGTTCTACGCTGTGTAGGGCAGTGTTGAATAACCTTGAGAGTCGACATGGCGCAAGGTGCTTGAGCTAGATCTTCAACAATGTTGTAATTTTGGGCAACTCGTGCATTGGGATTAAATGTTGCCTTTCGTATGGTGCCCTTGGGTGGGCGTAGCACTGTGTCCATAAGCGGTCTCTCGATATGGAGATGGCTGATAGGGGGAGGGGTAGGAGTCGGATCTTCAACAAGAGATTTTCCTTTGGCTATCTCCGATTGTTTGTTTGAACTTGGAGGGTTCTCATATGTCTTTGAACGAGTGGTTATATGAATCTCCTCATTACTCATCATCAGGATTTCGGGATTTGCGGACGTCTCTTCCCGAGTTGGGTTGCTCGAGTTTCCCCCCTATGGGGTTTCTTGGGCAACCATCTGCTGTTGCTGCTGAGGGAAAGGGTCAGTTAACACTGCCGGGCGAGAGGATCCTTTAACGAATTTGTTGAATTCATCCTTGTAGGGACAGTCACGCGTGTAATGATCGTCTTGACAAATTAGGCAGGAAAACTTACCCTTTCGACGTGGTTTCAGGTTGTTGTGGGTGGGTTGTGGCTTGGGATTTTCCTGTTGGTTCTTCTTGGATTTACCACGATTGTTCTTCTTTTTTCCTCCGAATGGTTGTGACGTAGATTGAACTGCGTTCACTTCGGAGGAGATAGCAGGAGAAGTAGTAGCTTTTGGAGTAGACTGTGATAGAGCGGGGGAAGCAGAAGCTTGTTTCCCCGTCGAGTTGGTAGTAGGTTGGGCCTTGACTGAACCGATAATTCCATCAATGGGGGGTTCAGTGGCGGGTTTCGTTGGATCAGTGGTAACGTGGGAGGCATGGGGAAGAAGTTCGTGTAAAGTGCCTGATTGGGTATATACCAAATCCATGTACTGAGCTGCCGAGATGGCTTGTTCTTCTGTGACTGGCCCGCGCATAGCGATATCCCTAGCTATGGGAGGCAAAAAGGAATTCGTGAACCAATGAGCAAGTAGCTGATCTAGAATGGGTGCCTTGATTAGCCTACGGCGTCGACGCCACTCATGGATGTGATCCGAAATGTGCGTAGAAGTGGTTTGACGCAGCGAGGTTAACAGTTCTGTTCCAGTCTCATACCGGATGGGGAGTTGGAAATGGGTCAGAAACTGCATAGCCAAGGTGTTGAAATCGTGGAAAGAGTGTTGTGGCAGCTCGATGTACCATTTTGTTTCCATGCTGGTAAGCGTATGCTGGAAGAGCCGTAGTCGAATGGAATCGTCCATCAAGGAGTTGGATGAACACCAAAGATGGAAGGTCATTACGTGGTTCTTGGGGTCTTCCCCGGGCTTAGCATCGAACTTAGGAATGTCCAATGGAAGTTTGGCTGGAATGGGTAGCCAGTGAGTTTCATGCCATATGGGATTGTTAATGAGCCTCGACAAATCAGGTAATTCTAGCATGGCCAAAAAGGGAAGTTGACGATTAGTCTGTGGGTATGAGTAATAAACGTATGGTCCAGAGAAACCTGGGGGGCCCTGCATAGCATACTGTTGAGTGTTATACCCATATGTGTTACCCGCGGGGTACTGCTAGAAGTTCTGCATGTAGTAGGCCATCTAGTTAACCGGTTGAGTGTTGGTAACCGGTTGGTGGATGTTCTGCTGAGTGGGGATGGTAGGTATGGTACCCTGGGGTTGCTGAAACCCAGGAATGGTTGCTGCTCCTGGTTGGGGAAAAGTTCCTTGGAGTTGTTGTGTTCCAGGAATGTTACCACTATATTGAGTAAGTGGAGGGTTTTCCATAGCAGGGTTGGGGGTGGTTGCGACAATGGTGTCCATGGAAGGTTCGTTCCTCCTTAAGGAACGTGTGGAAATTGAAGGGATGAGTTCCATGGAGTTGTAGCAGCCGAAGGATAAGGGAAGCCGGAGTTCAAGTTGGGGGGAATTTGAGATTTCCCCCCAGCTGGGTTCCAGTTTCCAAATAATGAGTAACCCCCACTCTGTGGGATTTGAGGTTCCCAAGAAGGAAGCGTACCTGGTGAGGGATGTTGAAGATGAGGGCCGGTTGGAAAACCGGTATAAGGTTGTCCGCTGCCAGGTGTGTTGTACATACCGTACTGAGAAGATGCTGCTGGTTGGGAGGGTTGTTGGATGGTGTCGATGGGTTGCCCTCCAGCAGATGGGTTGGATGGCCCTATAGGAGGAGGTTGTTGACTAGGAATGGGGTTCCCAACAAAGGATTGTCCTCCAGCTGGTTGGGTTGATGGCCCACCAGGAGGAGTTTGGTTGTTGGAGCTGGGGACCACGGTAGTCGGTTGTCCACCTCCTGAGATAGTGTAGATAGTGGTTGAAGGTGAACCTTCGGTCAAAATGGAAGATCCAGCAGTATGACTTGGTGTTCTTCCGCCACTAGCCAAATACGATAGTGTCGATTGGCCAACGGTGCCAAAAGTGCCGATTTGTGGAGGGGGTCTTCCATATCTGACAGGCGAGGATGGAGAAAAAACTGGGTTATCCCTCATAGAATGTGCGCCAAACATGGGTGATGGTAGAAAATGTGGGGAATTTAACTGAGGGGTATCGGGGGTATCGTCCATAGCGTGTTCAATGATAGGAGGACCATCGAAGACTGGGTCCGGGTTCATGTCCTGAAAAGGGTTTTCAAGGTCCGGTGGGAACATAGGTATAGTAACGTCTGAAGGTCCGGAGTCGTCTGCATAGGAGTGATGAAACTCTGTGCTAGACGGGATGTTGGGATCCCAATAGTCAGGAGGACGAGTAATAGGGGGATATCTGGAGGCTGTCGAGAGCATTTGCTCTGTATCTCGTTTAAACTGTGTCGATGCTAATGGGGAATTTGCTAGACTAACCATACTAGACTGAATGGAGGCCATGATCTCATGTCCCAGAGGGAGGTTGGGGAGAGATATGGTACGAGGTACGTTGCTGGAACTGGTTTCTTGTGGATGAACACTGGATGGCACGGTGATAACAGGCGGAAGCTCAGCCTGGGAAGTGATAAAGCCATAGTCAGGTTCAAAAGGTGTATCAGGAAGTTGAGTGTCTTCAATAATTTCGACGTACCCGCCCGGGACTGAAATCAAGCCAGGTATATCCTGGTCGGATCCTTCGGTGGTGCCAATAGATCCGTCTGTGTCATCGTGAAAAGTTTCTGGTGGAAGGGAGTTGTTGACATCAGGTAGGAGGATGGCCTCTGGTCTATTATTTTGGGCTGTACTAGATTCAGCCGCTGTAATGTTGTCCACTGTGGCAGATATATCTGGAATAAAAGTGGGTGAAGTGACAGTGGGAATCTCAGATATACTAGTGGTTGTAGAAACTGCAAGAGGTTTTGAGACTGTGTTGTCAGTAATGGTTACAGACGGAACTGAAACTGTAGTGTGTATCGGCGGTGGAATGTTCCCTCGACCAACATCGCGGCAAGGAGGAGCGGGAATACATGATGTAGGTGGACCGGAGGTCCGTGGCGGTGGTGGTGGTGGAGGGATTTTGCCCTGTACTCGTCGTGATCTCCGTGGTGGTTCTGACATGATGGAAGGAATATGAAATCCGGGGGCAGTCTCGTAACAAAGAACTCAAAAACTCTAATGCAGCCGAGTGTGCAAAAGAGGAGCTAGAAAAAGCAAGGTTCGCAGGCCAAAAAAGCAAGCTCTAAAATCTATACTGAGACCGGTGTCTCAGTAAGCGAGCTGAGAAAAATAATGGCCTGAATGCCAACAAGCAGTCACTAAAAAGAAAAATGACCCTCTATAAAGATGAGATAACAAGCAAACTCCTAACTAAGAGCTGGAGACCTCAACAAGTTGTATCCTTCGCAAGGTGATGAAATCCAAGTCGAACAATACAATGTGAGAGACCAATATGAGAAGGATATCCCTCTACCGAAAGGGATCCTGGGTAAAAGAGCCCTAGTAGAAAAGTCACTAAGCTACCTCGTTCATGACACGTTGGAAAAGGTTTTTGGCGCTTCTACCTTATCACCCTTGCATTACTATGAATTACAAGGAAGACAATGATCGATGTTGCCTTAGGGCTAAGTGGAGTGCGGCATTCCACAGAGTCCGTCTGGTTCTCAATCTCGCGGCGGTTTAACCCCTGAAAGTTAAAAACAGTCAGGAGGCCCCTCCATAAATTGGCTATGACCATGTCAATAAATACTAGAGGATTTTAGTTCCCTAGAGGACAACAACTATGTCTCAGATGAAAATGACAAGGGGGAATTATTTTGATGCCTATCCCTGGTGTCCTACCTAACTACCAAATTCTTTTGATTTCCTCAAGTGAGGTTAATGTTGGTTTAGTTAGGGAGATTAATTTTAGTGGTTGTATTACTCAATCGGGTAAATGGACTTGAAACTTGGTGGTGTTGTGATGACCCAAACCATGCAAGTGAGAATGAATCGAAATAAGCCTTGTATTTGATGAAAACTAGCTATGGAAGAGAGAGAGTTCTTCGATCATAAATGCATGAAACTTTCATAAGCTATTAAAAAACAAAAACAATTTTTTTTTTGTTTTCTTTTTGTAAGTAAAGCCAAACTGAAATAAACACTTCTTTCCAATTCACTGATCTTGCATCTAGGATGCTTCAAAAAATGAGAATTTCTGTGGCAAATTTAAATGGTTCACTTCCTAGTGCACAATAATACTGCTAGACCATTTCAATCCAAACAACAAAAATGTTCTCCAATGATAATTTTCAATATAGATTTTAATGATAATAATGGAAACAATGTGATTATGAAAGATACACAATCCAGTAAAAAGAACAGTAGTAATGGTTTGGTTGTGATGATAAGATCAAGCTAATGCAATCAGACTGAAGGGGTGACCCAATGTGCAAATAATGCCACTAACTCATAAAATAATCAAGCTCACAAAAGAAATAAACACACCACAAAGACTGTGTAATGAACAGGATAGTAATAGGCAACAGAAAACACCAACTAAAGCAGAGAAAATAAAAAATGACTCAGGAAACCAAGCAGGGAAGAAAAAATTGAAAATATGCAGACACTACCGCGTGGCAGAAAAAGACTAGAGCGCGGTACTGGTATACTACCGCTCTGGTAAGAGTGCTGGATAAGCGGTACTACCGCGCTGTAGGCAGTGCTGAGGGCACGGTACTGTTGCAAAGTATGGAAAAACGCAACTTTTGAAAAGAAAAATGAATTTTTTAGGGTTGCTGCAGACCCAGAGGACTCACTGATCACAGAGGGAGGAAAAATGTAGAGAGGAGGGAAGAATAAAGGTCAAGGAGACCAAAATTCAATATTGGTTTGAAGAGAAAGACTGAAAGTGAGATCAATCAATCAAATGGGGTTCAAACCAGCGGAGTCGCCATTCTTGTATGTAGAATTTTCTCCCTACGGATAGGTAGAAATTTTCTTAGGTTAAAGTAGACTTTAACTGACTCTAAACTAAGACAAAACTAAACAAATGCTACCTTGAATTCCTAGATCTAAACAGACATTTCAAGATTAAACTGCTGGAAGAAGAAGAAGAGATCTAACTGACCTTCAATCCAATTGCTTGTCTTAATGGTTGCTCCAATTTCCAAGGCCTCGTGAATGAACCTGTCAAAGTGAAACAAAGATACAAGCATATACGATTCTCTAGCAACTTGAAATATGAGTTAGGATCTAAATCTATAACAGATACAAATCATATCATTGAAACAAAATCAACACATGTGATTTGGGAAACAAGACAAGTTATGTTCTATTACCAACTTGAAGTCACTTACAATGGTTGCTTGATATCCAAGCCAACTCCCAGCTCCAAGTGCTTCCTCCTCTAGCTATCTCCACAAAGATTCAAGATCATAAGTTTGATGTCTCCAAGAGTCCTCCCCTTTGCTCATGGAATGCCTCTCTCTTATAGTGTATGGTAGGGTTAACAAACAAGAGAGAAGGGTGGATCTTGGGAGAGTTTAGTGTATCAGGCCTACTAATCACAGAAAGTGAGTTAGGATTGAATTAGGGACACCAATCCTCAAAAATCTCTCGAAAATCAAGATCCCACAAGCCATGAAAAAAAGGCTAAAAAAGGTGTACCGTGCCTCTAAAATAGAGCATAACGTGGTAGTACCGTGTGGCACAGAAAGAGCATAGCGCAGTAGTGTAGACTACCGTGCACCTAAGCTGGAGCAAGGCGCGATAGTGTAGGTATATGAAGTCTCAGTTGGGTTGATTCTTGACAGGATAGGTTTGTCTTCAAGGATCACTCATCATTTTTCTCTTCTGGGTGTTTTAAGCAGTAGGGGAAGTGTCGTCAACTCTTTTTGTGGTGAAGATGCGACACTGTGGAATATGGAGGTATAACAAGGATTTCCTTAGCTTTCCAAGTAGGACTATCCCCTTTTGTTGTTTTCTGATACCTTTCTACTGAGTTAGTAGTTGGGGTGGCATGCCCCCGTAAAGGTTAGTAGGAATTTTGGTGTTGTGGGGACTAGTTTTAATATATCTACCTTTTAAATCTCTAGGTCTATTCATGAAGCAAGATAAAAACAGAAGCAAAACCTAATTTTATTACTACTACAGTTGGGTTTTGGGGATGTTGATTATAACAAAGGCGTAGGTTCTTACCTCTCATCTTACCGCTCACCCGCCACCAGCCTATCACTAAGTCTTAGAAGGAAAATTCTACCTACCACTAAGTTTTACAAGAAAATTCTACCTATCCACAACTCCCTGGCAACGGCACCAAAATGTTGGGTGTTTTTATTATGTCTTAATGAATTCACCAAATATTTAATTATCGACTGGGGTAGGTAATCTTATATTTGTCACAAAATAGATGCTGAGGTAGAAGGGTACCTAATATATCGTCTTGGCAGACCTTAGAAATGTGTAATAATGAAAAGATCTAAGGATCTTTCAAAATGAAAAATCGAGTCAAACTTGAAAATAAAACTACTAAGCTGATTAGACCTAACCTAACAAACAAACCATAATAGTATCAATCTATACTGCTCTACTCTATGGACAAGAATTGAAATTGCAAGATGTAAAGAAAATACTAGTCTAGGAAGCAAGACTTAGTCGGAAACAAGCTACTCTATGGAAGTGGAAACTACTAAGCAATTATTCAAATCCTATTCTAGGAATGGAAATGACTATTCAAACTCTAACTATGAAACAGATTAAAAAAACCACAATAGTAAGCTGATTAGACCTAACCTAACAAACAAACCATAATAGTATCTATCTATATTACTATACTCTATGGACAATAATTGAAATTGCAAGATGTAAAGAAAATACTAGTCTAAGAAGCAAGACTTAGTCGGAAACAAGCTACTCTATGGAAGTGGAAACTACTAAGCAATTATTCAAATCCTATTCTAGTAATGGAAAGGACTATTCAAACTCTAACTATGTAACAGTTTCAAATTGCAACTACCTATGAAAACAAGAAAACTATACCACACTAAAAGAGACAACTACTTAATGAACATAAGAGATCTAAATCAACAGTTAAACTACTCATGCATTTGAAAACTATTACCTCAAACAATGAATGACTCAAGACTAAGCTAAACTACCTAATTCCACTTTCCTTGAGGAATTTGAGGGAATGTATCAAAGTGAATTTCAAATCCGATAGAGAAACAAAACGGAATTAAATCTAATTTAACTTCTATAAAGAGATGCAAGCTAAAAAGTGACCAATTGCAAGTAATTTTGAACATTGTAAACTATTTTATCCATAAGCAAATGACACTTAAAAATGAGCTACAACACTTGAAATGAAATGTTGATTAACAAGAGTATAAATGCTAAGTTATTTGATCTCTAATGACTACTTGGAATTAAAACATGAAGTGCTTACCTAGCTCATGCAAATGCCTATCAATGTCAAATTCTATCTATCAATACTTCAAACTAGTTTATGAAACATTAACTACAAGAAAAGAAAACTAAACTAAGTACAAGACAATAACTTAAATGATTGGAATCAATGTTAACTTGAGATCAAAACCTACAACATAAAACAAGATGTTCCTATTCTATCTCTACTACAAATCAATTACAAACTAATGCATCTTATTCAATTATGAAAGTGCAATTTAGCGGATCTATAACTGAGAAGTAAACCTATATTAAACTAAGCTATGAGAAATTTCAAAATAAAACTTTAAAATACTGAAAACTAATGCATCTACATGAAACTCCAAATGAACTATGAAGCTTGAACTTGAAACTAATTTCTAGTCCATTATACCTATTAAAATGAAATAACTTGAAGCAATGAAACTAAACGAAAATCTAAAACAATGAAGTGCTATGTAAATGGAAAGAAAGACCCGATTATGAACTTGAAAGGAAAAATGGAAATGAAATGCTAAGCGGATTTCAAAAACAAACTAATATTTAACAAGGTCTATAATAGCATTTTAAACAAAATTAAACTAATCTAGGTTCTAGGTATGAAAGCAAATGAAAGTGAACCATGAACTATCGAAATCATAAGCAAAAAGACAACTATGCTACTCCACTTAACCCAGAATTATTTCTCATTTGAACAATGAAATATATGTCGAATATAAACTAGTTTCATCATCATTAAAACTGAGACAATTAGTCTATGAGTTAATATAAAACTAAATATGAATTGCTAGAGGTGGATTTGAATCCCAAACTAGCTACAGAACATGATGAAGTACTGGAAAATCAACCTATATCCTGGCTAACTATCTCTGCACAAAACGTAATACGGGAAATTCTGGAAAATATTGAAAATTCTGTCTAAATACGAATGGAAGGATGAAGGATGGGCTGAAAGGCAGTCTGAACGAGTGGTGCGAATGGCTGACCGAATGGATTCTGAAGGTATAGATTACATAAAAAACATAGGAAAATTATATGTTATACACATCAAAACATCATCTATAGGAAAACGAACTACTTGCTTGCAAAAACGAAATGACTGACAGGAAGACGAAATAGATACATACAAAAACTAAATGACTTATCTGCAAATATAAAAAGAAACTGCTGGATATACACAAATGGAACCTCTGATTTTTAAGGGGCCCTTTCCAGCAATAGGGTTTTATCTCCTAAGCTACTCAGTCACCAACCATTAACAGAAAACGAACACAATCATCAACAGCTGAAACATAGACTTTCTATTAAACTGAAGCAAAGCTTATACAATGTTTTTCTCTATATCTCTCTTGTGCGTTTCTCAACCTGAGACGTCTTTATATAACATTTACAAAGAGAGAGCAGGTCGACCCTTTCAGTGGTCGACCTCTCTAAAAATAGAAGGTCTTTACTGCTGCAAAAATGGCCCATTACAATGCACAGGCCGTTTTCCTCATTTCATGTGTTTGTGCTAGAAATTGTACCTAGACTATAGAGGTACAAGCTAGGACAATCTCAATAAAAACTAAGAAAAAGGAATTGGTTTTTTCTATGATTTTGGTTTGAAGACTTCATTCATAAGAAGGGAATAATTCAATCGTCAAAGAAATGAAAATACTGAGCCATAAATCAATTTTAAAGAAATGAAACATGAAGATTCAAATCACATACATAAACCATAAGCATCATAAAATAAGAAATTGGTTTGTCCACAAATTAGTAAGCATTTACATGGATAATAACTTAAACAAGAAATGAAATCACAAATAAGGTGGTCAAACAGACCATAAACATAACCAACAAAGATAGTGAAAAAGTGGCTTATATATATGTATTCAAAACACTGTTCGAGTCTCCAAAAAGAAATTACATGTGAGTATATAGCATCAGTCTGAGAATATAATAGTGCCTCAGTCCTATAACCCTTCTTGTACAAAATACCAACCTCCACAGTCTATCTTCTTCTTACTTTTATATTTACAAGGATCCAAAATGAAGTAGTTCTATAACCACTTCTTTAGGTCAGGTCGAAACTACTTAGCAGTTACAAATCTTGTTTATGAGATCCAAAACCCTAGGGTAGAAAATGCCAAAAATAGCAAAATCGGATTCTGGGGAAATTTGGTGAATTTCTGAAAAATGGGTCTCAAAGACGCCTCCATATCTCTTGATCCGAGACACCTGTGCGGAAACTGATAGAGGATTTTGTAAATGAGTCTGGGATGAACAAAAAAATCTATTGGTTTTTAAAAATTGTTCTTCAATTGATCGGAATATGCACTACAAGATGATGACTAAAACAAGAAATTATTTAATATTTTAAACCCTAAAAACTAGGCCATCAAGGTCAATTTGAATCTTTCAAACCATGACAGATGTTGCAAAAGTGAGAGAGTTTTTTTTGAATGTGTTCGTTCTTAACAAAACCCTCTTTTGGTTTTCTGAAACTCATTTCCATCTTCTCGTAATCTACGTCGAAATACCATGACTAAAACAAACAAAAACGTACATTCCGACATCGCCTTAATGTATGCAATTTCATTACTGCGCTACGGGAATGTCTCGAATGAAGACTTTGCAAAAGAAACTCAACATAAAGGTTAAAATTTTGATTATAGGAGTTAGGGAAAATCTTAAATAAGTATTTTGAAGAATAAAACATGAAATGAAATACTTTAATAAGCCACTATATGTAGAGGAAAAATAAGATAAAATGAAATAACATTCATAATATATAAAATAACAAGAAAATGAAAACTATTCAATTTAAAATAAAACAAAATAGAAGTAGAAAAAATGAAAAATTTAGAAGAAAATCAAAAGAGGGACTAGGTACAATTCCAGTCCTAACATCTGGCTCCAGTTGGTGGATGAAATCCTCCGTGTGAGGTTTCAAGATCATGTAGACCTTGTGCCTTATTCATTGGGTGATGGAGTCATTTGTATCTTGTTCCCAACCTGTTACCATCTATGACATATGTACCCTATCCTGCCTACCATTCATTGCTAACCAGAGGCTGCAACTTGTTTTTCCAATCAAAATATGAAAATACCTTGTTCTGCAAACTGAGGTTACTCTGCAACTGAGAAGAAGAAGTGCCAGTGCTCCAATTGGGCTATGGAGTCTTATGTTGATCTATTGTAAGCCAACATGCTAAAAATGAACTGCTAAAAATAAACCCACACTGTAAATTGAAACCATGCTCAAGAGATGAGCTTATTTATATACAGATCTTACTCTAATTGGCTAAAATATTGCTTGATCAAGTGTAATCAGATTTCCAATGAAGCCATACTAGCAGATAATTTTACATGTTCATCTTGCATGCACCTAAATAAGAAGGAAAATGACATTTGTAGCAGAAATTTCACCGATTCATGCTTACAACTGAAAATTTGTACCAAACCCAAAGCTACAACATAAGAATCGTTTTGAAAAACTAAATCCATTAAAACAACTATCGGATCATGAAACTCGTGGTGAAATTCTAGCTGATTCGGAAGATAAGGCATGTGCAAAATCTGTTACATTGAATATTCTGCTATCCTTTTGTTTTGAGTTGAAAGGTGCATAATTCGGGCTGATAAAATCCTACAAATAAACTGCCATTGGATCAAGAAAAACTATCTCTTCTTGTTCAGAAACCAACTATTCTTGGAATGCATTCTCTGGAAATTTATGATTTAATTTCTTCCCTTCACTTACGTGTTGCTTTTGCTGAAAATTTCTTGGATACTCTGCAAATGTTTGTAAGTCTTCATCAATTATAGGAAAAAGAATATTAACATATTCAACGAAATCTGGAACTTGATCAACCAACAATGTTCTTTCAGTATCTTGACAGTAATCATCTGCTAAATCATTTCTTTCATATTTAACCTAAAACATCTTTAGAAAAAGATAGATCTGATCTGTTGTTTTCAACATCTGAAAAACAACACACATGTGAAGATGAAATATCAGAATTTTGAAGAACATGAAATCTCAAATCTGATTTTTGGTATTGATAGTCTTCTTTTGATTTCTGTTGAACTATTTCTTCATGGATTTGATCGGTATTAACATCCTCAACTTCATTCTCTTCCTGCAAATAAAATTCTTGACCGAAATTTGAAAACATATTATCTCTGAGGTCATCATAAGTCACAAATGGCAGTTGATCTCTAGTATTAACAGCAAGACACTGAAGAGGAACAACTTGATTTGAAAGAAAATAATCATTATTTGCTACAAACTTATCCTCTTGCTGATAAGCATAACCAACTTTATAAAAATCAGTGAGAAAATTCATAATGAAGTCACTCTTATATTCTGAACCAAAAGAATTTTATGTTGCATATATAAAATCATTTTGTTGATGCAATTGAGAAGTAGATGTATTTTTCACATCATTGATAGTTGGCACATCTAATTCATTGATTTTAATAGTTGAAGTTAAAGATAAATTTGAAGATGCCATATCAACATTTCGACAAGAATAAAACCTCAAGGTTGATCTATGCTGTTCATACACTTATTCCATTTCCTGTACATTAGAATCTTCATCAAGAATTTGATCATGAAGCTTGCCACAAGCCCGTAGATTGTCCTCAACCTTTCTAGCATTTGAGAATATATGTTGCAAAGAAGAGGACTTACTCTCTCTGAGATGAAGGACTAAATCACGATGTTGAAGAGTTGATGCATAATATATCATAGCAACCTTTTCTGAAGGTTTGATCTCTTTTGGCATGTTGAAATAGAATTTATGAAATCTTCTGTTGAATTCAATGATAGTTTCGTTTCTCTTCTTCTTCAAGGTAGAGAACTTGGAAAGGAACTGATCGAAGGATTTATTCTCTCCCCAATACTTTGAGAATGCATAATAAAAATCAACCCAGGAACTAATTGAACCAACTTCCAAACCTTTAAACCATAAATCAGTAACCCGAACCAAATATTTTGAAAACAACCTCATAACAACATCTTCGTGTACAATCTCAAAATTGTCAATGAAATTGTGGAAGGCTTCCAAATGATTTTTTGATGTAATATGATTTTCTCCAATAAACCGAGGAAGATACTCAACAAATTTGGGAGGATAAGGATGTAAGTGAGATGGCAGCTTGAGAGATTTAAACATCTTCTGTCTAATTCTAGACTGAAATTCAGTGGGTTGAGGGTGAGGTTCAAAAGTATGATTGCAAGCTACAGTAGTAATAATAGAAGGTAATGGATCAGTTTTATTCTCTACAGGATGACAAGAATAATCAGGTTCAGGAGATAGGGGTATCTGTACATCATATTGTACATGTACTTTAAATGAAGGAATAGGATCAACATCAACAATGCAAGAGGAATGCAAACTTTCTTCTTCCAAAGAGGGATATGTAACTGAAGGTTTATGATCATCGGAGTAGACAAAGCAAAAAATAATTATTTTGACATGTAATGGGAAATACAGGAAAGAATTGATGAATAAGAACAAAACCTCATGGAGGAAACTAACAAGCTGATAGCTATTCTTTCCATTTGGCTTCTTCATTTTTCTGTCAGCAAAATTCTCCATTGAGTGGAATCTTTAATTGTGGAGTCGCCAGGCAGATGATTGCAGTCTGTCTCTTTGTCCTTCTCTTGTCTACCATCAAGAGTCAGATCTGTGTCGTTGTGGTTCTTCCCGGGAAAGATAATCTTCACTTCCCTCCCTGACAACGGCGACAAATATGTTTGTGCTAGAAATTGTACCTAGACTACGTAGGTACAAGCTAGGACAATCTCAATAAAAACTAAGAAAAATGAATTGGTTTTTTCTGTGATTTTGGTTTAAAGACTTCATTCACGAGAAGGGAATAATTTAATCATCAAAGAAATGAAAATACTGAGCCATAAATCAATTTTAAAGAAATGAAACATGAAGATTTAAAGAACATACATAAACCATAAACATCATAAAACACGAAAGTAGTTTGTCCACAAATTAGTAAGCATTTACATGAATAATGATTTAAACAAGAAATGAAATCACAAATAGGGTCGTCAAACAGACCATAAACATAACAAGCAAAGATAGTGAAAAAGTGGCTTATATATATGTATTCAAAACACTGTTCGAGTCTCCAAAAAGAAATTACATGTGAGTATATAGCATCAGTCTGAGAATATAATAGTGCCTCAGTCCTATAACCCTTCTTGAACAAAATACCAACCCCCACAGTCTATCTTCTTCTTACTTTTATATTTACAAGGATCTAAAATGAAGTAGTTCTATAACCATTTCTTTAGGTCAGGTCGAAACTACTTAGCAATTACAAATCCTGTTTATGAGATCCAAAACCCTGGGGTCGAAAATGCCCAAAATAGCAAAATCGGATTATGGGGAAATTTGATGAATTTATGAAAAATGGATCTCAAAGACGCCTCCATATCTCTCGATCTGGGACACCTGTGCGGAAACTAAGAGATGTTTTTGTAAATGAGTCTGTGATGAACAAAAAAATATCTTAGTTTTTAAAAATTGTTCTCTAATTGATCAGAATAGGCACCGCAAGATGATGACTAAAACAGGAAATTATTTAATATTTTAAACCCTGAAAAATATGCCATAAAGATCAATTCGAATATTTCAAACCATGAGATTTGTTGCAAAAGTGAGAGAGGTTTTTGTGAATGAGTTCGTTCTTAATAAAAACCTCTTTTGTTTTTCTGAAAATCATTTCCATATTCTCGTAATCTGCGTCGAAAGACCATGACTAAAACAAATAAAAACATACATTTTGGCAGCGCCTTAGTGTATGCAGTTTCATTACTACGCTGCGGGAATGTCTCCAATGAAGATTTTGCAAAAGAAACTCAACATAAAGGTTAAACTTTGATTTTAAAGATTAAAACATGAAATGAAATACTTTAATAAGCCACTATATGTATAGGAAAAATAAGATAAAATGAAATAACATTCATAACATATAAAATAACAAGAAAATGAAAACTATTCAATTTAAAATAAAACAAAATAGAAGTAGAAAAAATGAAATTTTTTGAAGAAAATCAAAATAGGGACTAGGTACAATTCCAGTCCTAACACCGTGCGTGTTGGTTCCTTTCACGTGAGCAACTGCTGCGTTGGAAACCTGTATGAGTGAGGACGCGTATCTTCCCAAACAAGGGTTCATGATCCATCAAGGCCACTTTGCCAACAGAACCCACGTCGTGGTTTCCGCCTTCAATGCCCCAGAATATGCTAACCAACGAATCCGGAGGTACGAACGAAGGTCTGAATGGACGGTCCGAATGCGAATGGGCGTCTTGATCATGAATGCACGTACCGATGAGAGTCCGTATGGAAACCACAACCTGAAGAATGAAGACTATGTGCCCAGCAAGTCTAGAAATGTTAGATTAACGTTAATAAACCATAAAAAGATGATAATCAGTTAAGATTCATGAGATATTAAAATATGTTCATACCTGTGTCTGAATGGTGGTCTGAATGGCAAGAAATATGACTTAACACATCAAAAATGAAAAAAATAGTGCCAATAGAGCACGTTCAATGATCAAAAGTGATGGAAAAATTGGACATCAAACCTTCCTGCACTTAGGCTGCACCCAACACCAAGGAGAAACATAGAACAATAATAAAAATGCGCAGTATGATCAATGAACATATAGAGGATGTGGTGGCTTCAGAGGAAGAGGACGTAACACTCTCCAAGGAAGAGGAAGATGTCATATTTCCTGCTATAACTATGCTCAACTAGGACAATTAGCAAGAGACTGTCAGAACCCTTGCACCACTTGCAAGTATTGTAAATCATTTGACCATATCATTGAAGCATGCCCCATTTTGCTAGGAAAAATGCAAGAAAAAAGACCACAAGGAGAGAACCAGAATATTCAGATGATTGCAGCTGATAAAAGAAATGAAGATCGCAACATCCATGTTGTGATGCGAAGTGTAGATGTGACAGGAAATGACAAGACGAATGAAGCTTTGACTTCTGAAGATCACATAAACAGACCAGAGCCTACTGATGGGCCTTGGGTAAGAAAAACAGTTGGAAAAAATCCTGCATTCAACCCTAAACAAGAAAAAAAGGTTTTCATGGAAGCAAGAAAAGGATTTCAGGACTCAGAACCTTCGACCACAAGTATCCAATTGCGAAGTGATCGGACACCTGTATTAGACATGCAAACCTCTTATGATGGATCGCGGACTTCGCTAGAACAGACGAGTCCTATCACATAGTTTCTACAAAGCTACATAAAGCTTATGAGACATGGAAATGCCTTAGGAGAATTATAGAACCTGTTGGGACATTATGAACAGCGTAATACAGTAAACGATGCCCACATAGCAATTCATCACATCAAGAACCATAGAAGGACAGGAAGAGAAATGAGGTTAAATGCAGAGATTGGAGATTTCGAAATGAACCGGGTCATTCTTGACCTAGGCTCAGAGGTGAACGTGCTAACAAAACAAACATGGGAACATATTGTAATACCCCAATTTTGACCCTTATGAAATATTGGCTTTTAATGTAGATATTGTATATATGCATTGTATGTTTCTCTAGCGTGGAGCTCAAGGCCAAGGCCCCACTAATGTATGTTCAGATTTTATTTAAAACAAGCAAGTATTTGATATTTTGATACCCATGTGCTATTAAGCCATGGAATATTGTAAATTGATGTAAATGTTAATATTTCAGTAAAATACCAAAACTGGCTGTGGGAGCAACGAATGAGAAGGGGCCATGTGTATCCACTGGGGAGTGGTGAGGGGGTTGTGGGGATGAACCATACGCTGCCAAATGTCATTGTGAGAATCCATTTGACTTTCCTTGATGACATTTATTTATGTTGTAAGGAAGTTGTTGGAGATTTCAGTCCATGGCTTCAATGGAGCATGGGCAGCCCGAAAATTCGTATGGAAGAGTATGGTCTCTGTTTTCTTGTACCACAAGTCACTTTACCTCATGGGAGTTGCTTCTTCCTCATCCCCATTGCATTGTGGAAGTTACCAGCATCATTTTCCATCCAAAAACGAATTGCCAGCAGTGAGCAAAACCAGAAATCGCAACTTTGAAAGAGCCACGTTTTGGAAGAGCCAAAAATGCCCAGATTTGGTATTTGATAGTGAAATCCAATGGGGGATCCATAGATATGAACCTTGGGGCGAATTTAAGAGTATTAGATACCCTGAAATCCATTGGAAAACCCAGTTTTTGTAGCCCAGAAAACCAGTGACGAGATTGAGTTATTTGATGAACAGAATTGTGAGAAATCCAATTGTGAATGACTGAGCAGAGGTTGGGTTTGCTTGATAAACCCAGTGAAGGACAGAATCTCAAGGATTAGCAGCTGGACCTTTCTATGCCCACCCTGAAGAGCACTAGAGAGAAGGGACCCCTGAGGGACTGTGCATCAGAGAAGGGGACCTTCCTTGTGTTGAGTGTGGTAGGTAATGTGGGTGCCTTGACTGTTGAATCCATTTGAGATGCCTGTAGCTCTGTGGTTGAGCTCACTGGCTTAGCATTTCCCTCCTTTGTCTATTGTATGCTTGATAAACCCAAGTGTGTGTTGGCTTAGCATAGTTGTTGAGTGAAATCATGGCTATGAGTGAGCCCAGCTAGTTCCTCCTTAGTGGATACACAACCCAGCTCGGGGGTGATCTCTCAGCTAAAAGAATACAAGCTGGACAGAGATCTATGGTTGGGTGGAATGTTGCTCTCACATAGCCAGTTGTTTGGACAGCTTCATCTTCAAGATAAGTGTTCTCTGTGATTTACATTATATGCATTAGGTGCTTGTAGTGTGTTAATTCTGAATGTTAATTGCCCATCTTAATGAAATGAAATGATTGTCTTAATGAAATCGACATGAAGTCTGTGCATAGCCTGGGAATGGAATTGAAATCCCTGGGTGATGAATCATCTTATGCCTATGTTAGATATGAGGATGTATTACTGTCTGTGTGCTTGCTAGTATGTTTATTTCCGCTGTGTTTATTTGGAGTATGAGTCTGCACACAGGAAGTTTTTAACTCTTATAAATTGTTGAGTAATGTATGGGGCCGAGTTTACCAATTAAGCCCGGTAAGTTTGGTTAACGTTTCCTTCCTTGCATCGGATTGATGGAAGGGGACGTTTACAAATCTATCTTGGTCTCCTATGCACTTGAGATTAGCTAATCAATAGAAGGTTATACCTTTTGGGAGATTATCAAGTGTTCTTGTTCTTACATCGTAATTTTCCATCTTGTGAGCATCAGCATTGATTGGCCTTCAGTATCCATTGTATTGATCCAGATCCATTATTTTCCCTTCAGGAACCAAGTTTCCCTATTTTTGTTCATGTACGCTTGTTGTTCCATTATAGCCAGCGTACATGTAGGTTGCACCTAATTAGCCCGCGTACATCGAGTTACATGGTAAAAGACAATACAAACTATATTTTTACTCCCAAAAAGTGGTCTTAGGGTGACCTTTGGCCCTCCATATACCCCAAAACGACTCGATTCGACCTTTCACTTACCTTTGGAAGGCTATATATTGAGCTCTTATGGTGTATGGAAGGAGGGACAAAGAGAGAGAAACATAACTCTAGTGTATTTTTGTCGTGACTTGAGTCTACACTCATTGATCCTTGTTGTTGTGAACTCCTTATGTTCACCTACCAAACTCCTTTCATAGTTTGAGTTTACCATTGCATGGGGGATTGAAGTGGTGGAGGCACAAGTGGAGAGACCTAGTTCTTGGTTCAGATTGGTTGCCGAAAAGAGGTCGTATATTGTACTTCTTGTTATTAATTAATGGAAATACTCATTTTCTCATCCAATTGATGTTGTGAATGTTGTTTAAATTACAATGGATTACATTTGATTATGATATCATGTATCATGCTATTGATTATGCTAATATCCTTCACATATTATATGCGCTTGCTTGTACTAGTTGTTGAGACTAATCTGCAGGTTCAAGTGTAGAGATTGAAATATCAACGGGGATCTACTTCAACATCTGGTTGAAGGTTGGTTTTATTCTCCATATCTTAGCATTTTCATTATAATACCATTGCATTGGGAATTGAGTTATTTTCTCGTAGTCATCTGTCTGTTGTGGTCTGCCCTGAGCTATAGGAGGTTTTTCTCCATAACAGAAATGGCGAATCAGCTGGGGAGGAACCTCCATTTTGGGGATTTTTAGGCATTTGTCCTTATTTTGAGTTGTTGTTTGTCGAGCTTCTATGTCATTGATTGGCCGATAGGATTTACATTAGAAAACTAGCTTTTTCTAGGTTGTTTGACACTTTTTGGGCTCATTTTCCTTTCCATGTACGCTAATGTTTTATGAACAATCGCGTATAATCCATGATTGCTTGATTTTTTACCTTGGGTTGTTGCTAGGTTGGTTTTGAGTGTTCCTCAGTCTTAGTTGGCCTGTTTCCTGACTGTTCGATGCTCTGTTTGTGACCATAAACTCCTCTTTCTTTAGTTTTTGAGATTTTTGGTTTCCCACCATTTTTTGTTTTTATAGCTCATTAGCTTGGCTGAGTATTACCGTTTGGGATTTGTTGGGTTGTCTACTTGATATGCTCTGCATTTCTTTATTGAATAGTTAGATTTTGCTTGCATTTCTTCATTCCGTTATATTGAAAAAATACAAAAAAACATTGTTTTGCATTTTCCTTCCATTTATAAGAGAAAATACAAAAATATTTGCTTTATGTTCTTGCATTTTGCATCAGAGTGCTTGTGATTTCATCTAGGAATTGCTTGTGCATTGAAACTTTAAAAGCTATTGCATTTTATTTTTGAACCATTGGATTGATTGTCATATTAGTGGCATGCTTTTATTGAATATATGAGTCTAGTGTTTTTCGATTGTGCATACCATTGAGTCTTATACATCATTAGTTTCATGACCATATTCTTTGAGTAATTACAACTATTTAAAATCAACGCTTAATCTTAAAATTGATTAGAAACGATTTTCTTTTATAGGGTGCACCAACTAGCTTAGGTTTAGAGTCTTGGAATAGATCATTGTGAGTTAACAATCCATGACTATTGAACCAACATTATGTGTCTGACCAGGGAGTGGTGAAACCCATGGTATACATTAGTGTTCTCAGGAAGCTCTACTCAGACCAGAGTTAAGCACGAGGTCATGGGAGGTTGGTTGTGGAGATAGCCCTCCAATACTAGCTGAATGTGGGATATATTTTCAAGATTTGTTCGTGTACGGGGCTCTTGGGGGATTTGACCCTCTTGAGTTTCAGGCTTAGCTACCTTTCCCATACGACGGATCCCACCTGTGACTGTCCCCTTGACCATTGGTTATACGTGGTGACCTTAGTTGCTTTACCTAGGTATCACATAGGGCATTCATTGCGGTTATTCTATGATTTTCCTGAGTTAGATAGGGGTTGGACAGCACAGTTTTCTATTGTATAGGGATTTGACCATGTGCACGTAGTGAAATCTGTGATCCCTTATAACTGATTATGTTACCTCCAGTTATAGTTTGGGAGTCTCAAGCCTCTCCTAGGAGAGACATACCAGCTGTAGTGCCGGGAGGTCCCTTGAGCCAGTCTTGTTTGTGTGCATTTGGTTGTAGTTTCTTGAGGTGCGTCCTCTTTGATCGTTAGTTGGTCGTTAGGGGGATTTTAGGTTTGTTGACTTTTGCAGAGTTAGACCAGCTGACGAGGTAGCACGTCATTTTTATAAGAGGCACCGGAGGCTCCCCCTCGATCCTTTTGAGACTTTTGAAGAGCTTCAAGATTATGTTATGACTTTTGCATCTGGCATGGGAGAAATACCAGTGACTTCATCGGGTAATGTCGATGGACAGACCACTTCTTCCACCCCTAGGTAGGTTGGAGAGGAGGGTTCACCCCCACACGACACTTTTTTAGGTTTTGATACGGACCCACCCCTGGATTCAAACCCATTTTATGGTACACACTCATATGGTTTCCAATATGGGATTCCAGATCTTAATGATACAACAAACCCTTTGACTACTAATCCCTTTACAATTGGTATTCCCAGTCTTAATTCAAATGTTACATCCACTTCGTCTAGTAGTCAAGCTAATTCTATCCTTGGTGCTGGGGGCACTGCTCCCTCTGGGGGCGGGGCACCCTCTTTTACCCCATTTCAATTTCGGTCTAGTCATATTCCTTCATCTAATCCACATGTTGGAGGAGGACCACGTCCCAGGACTACCACTAATTTTGGTGGGAACACTTCCCATAACACGACTCATATTAAACAAGTTAACCCACATGCTTCTACGCATATACCCGTGACTACGACCATGTTTGCTAACTTGCATGTCACTCCTAACATGGGACATTACTTGACTGCTCCTGCTACGACTAGCACTTATATGCCCGATAGTTATGGTGGTAACCCTCATTATAACACAACCGGTTCTGGCCCTTATTACAACCCTCCTCACTATGGTGCTTACAACACATATATATCTTTGTACTCTTACATGAGTCAGGGTGGAGGTAGTTATCAACCCTATGGTCATGGTCATGGTTCATATCATCCTTTAGGTCCGCAAGGTCAACCTCTTTTGGGAGCTTACAATCCAGCTTTGCAGCTGCAATTCACGTTTCTTGCTCGTTTGAATCTACCAGATCTTTCGAAGCTCACAAATGATCCAGCGTGTCACGATTCTACTTGGTCTCTAATCCCTACCAAGCTCCCTTTTGACATTCCAAAGTTCGAGAGGAAGAATGGTGAGGATCCGGGTGATCATGTTACTACTTTTCACCTTTGTTGCTCCTCAAATTCGTTAAATCACAAATCTAATCGTTTGAGACTCTTTCAACGCACCCTCACGGGGGCAACCGCGAAATGGTACGTCGAGTTACCTGGGGGCACTTACAGGGGTTTTAATGAGATAGCCTTGGTTTTCTTATATCACTTTCAGTTACCAGTTCGATACGATACTGGTATCGAACTTTTATCTACCTTCCGTCAGAACAAGGCCATGCACATATTTGATCACATTCAGGAGTGGCGTTGATGGAAGAGGTTAGTGAAAGCTAACATTCCTCTAGATTTTCTGTTGGAGTAGTTCCTCAAGTCTTTGCTTCCCTACATCTTTAAGGACATTTTGGTGTCCGGCATTACAACTGAGGAACAAGCTATATTCAAAGCCCAGCAACTAGATTTACTCTATGCTCAGTCTGGTATCCTGTAAGATATTATTCCTGATGCATCGCGCTCATGTCATGAGCCCAAGCCTGTTCCTGGATCACATGCTGATGCCATTGTTGGATCCACGAGTACTCGACCTGTAGACTTGGTTACAAATCAAATGCAAAATTTTTCTATTAGCCAGTCTACCCCCAGATAGGCTCACTCCTCGTCCACTTCCACCCAGTAGTTCGATGTACATTCTATACAATCGGTGAACCCATCAGGTAACTAGCAACCTGGTGGAAAGAAGAAGGGGAGAAACAATCGTAAGGGTGGGAATAATGGGAATAGTGGAAGTAATAGAAATAATCCTAGAAAATAAAATGCCAACACTCCTCGAGACGGCGAAAATGCTGGTGGGGACCGTAAGCCGAGATGTAAGGTGAAATTCCCTTGCAAACTTTGTGGGGAAGATCACCTTACCCACTTGTGTCCTCGAATTGAAAAAGCTTTAAAGCATCTTGCACAGAGCCCAGCTATGTTGAAAGATCCCCTTCTGCACCATTAGAATATGGCTTCGAATGCTCCCGTCGCTGGTTATGGGACTAACGAAACTTCGATGTCCTCTTCTCATGCCAGTGGTTACGGATGCGTGAACATGGTTCAATCTCAGTTTACTATTGCTATTCGCCAATGCGATTATGGTGCACCACAACCAAATATGGGGAATGAGCCCCCTCATCTTGACTCCTCTCTACATATCGAGAAGCCCACTGCTATGCCACGGATACCGAAAGGTGTCTTTAAGCACTCAACACATAATCCAAATGCCCGAGCCACCCAAAACTATTCCATTGTAGAATATTTGGGCCAAACTCCATGTGCCATGTTGGCTCTTGAGGTTTTACAGGCATGTCCTTCGAAGAGAAACACTGTTTTATGTGCTTTAGGAGTTTAGGATCAGGGTAGCCCTAGCATGATTAAATTCGACACTATTTATATCCTGCCTCGCTTGCCTTATCATGTGGCTTTTCAAGTCCATTGTAGGTGCTTACAGAAAATAATTAAACGTACGGTGGTTGACGAAGGTGCTTCCACCTCAGTAATGTTGTTGGATTGTTGGAAAGCTCTTGGATCTCCTCCCTTGTCAAAATATATGACCATGCTTACTGCGTTCGATGGTCGGTCATTTAGGCCGCATGGTATTCTCCCTTCCCCTGGGGTCCACTTGGATGGGAAATCCGTGCCTATTGAAGTCGAGGTGGTTGATGCGCCCATTGACTACAACCTTCTTCTGGGTAGGATTTGGATTTATTCAATGAAAGCGATCATCTCCTCTGTGTTTAGAGTTATTTGCTTTCCTCATGAAGGAAAAATTGTGATGGTTGATCATCTCGACATCTCTAGTTCCAATTCCGTAGCATCGTCGGGAACTGTTGTTCCCTAGATCGAAAATTCTTAGTCAGAAACTGGGAATATCGGTGTAGGATTGTATCCATCCTTGATGGGATCATTCAACTTTGTTGCACCGATCTCTTTCATTGGAAGTGTTTCCGATAGTGCACCATCCTCATTAAATAATGTACCTTTATGGACCTCATACTTTAATGATTCGTGGACTTTACCATCCACGAGTTCCCCGTCTGGAGACATTTCGCACATTGGAATGGCTATGCCACTATCTGCAACCGAGCTTGAATACCATGAGATTCAACAAGCCACTGCAGAACCGGATCTCTCTTCTTCACAGACAGGAGAGGAAGATTCCGTTATGATTCCCATGTGGGCAGTCGACTCGTCTTGCTCACGTGATTTCCTTGACGGTTCTTTTCCTTCGGGTGAATCTATTGTTGAGGCCATGATTGGAAACGACAAGCCTTAGGGGGATCTCCATCATAGATCTCATTTCCTTCCCACCCTTGATCTTCTCGAACGAGATGAGTGTCTAGTACAGTCTGCCATCCATTTGGATTTTGATCCAGTTGCAGTTGTGTCCATCCCTGGTTTGACATTAAAATATGATATTCCTAATGTGGAGTCTTTGGACTCTCCTATAGATCCGCAAGTCAGTGTTGCTGCTGAGTTTGATTCTAGAGATTTCAACTCCCATGATGATGAATTTGTTCTTGCAAATTCTTCCACATCCTTCAACTTTGGTCTTCATCCTAATGTTGATCATTTTGATTGTAATCCCTCAGGATTTGGTACTATAGAGCCTTCATTGATAAGCTCTTCCTGCATTATACTTGGGGTTGATAATAGTGAAGTTGAAATTATTTCTCCCATCATGACTTGTATCATATCTTTCTTTACATATGTTTTAGATATGATCTTGGTACTAATGTTTCTTGGGGACAGGATTATTAGCTGGACTTTTACTTGTTTACTAGTCCTTTTCGACATTTGGTTCGGTCATGGAAGAAATATTCAGAACCTTGCATATAGGTTTAGGCCTCCCCATTGCTATGATGCATTTAAACCTTTTTCCATCCGAATTCCCAGACACCCCCCTGAGTGTCCTTATCTTGCTAACGTTCCTTGCATTATGCATATCTTTGTTCTATGCACTTGGAACTAGTCTCGCATGTCCCTGACACTCATCTTCTCCCATTACGAGCATTCTTCCACCTTTACTTCGAGCTTGTTAAAAACAGTAAGGATGTTATGAGCATTCTTCCATCTCTCCTTTGAGCTTGTTAAAAACAGTAAGGAGTTCACGAGTTTACTTTTTCGGGCTCGTTAAACCTTTACGGAAAATATTTTTATAATGTATTTTTTAAGCCTTTGTTAGAATTTTTCAAATCAAACAAAATTTCCGAGTATTCTTGTCATTTCAAACTCGTTAAAGGATTTGAAGCGACATTCACTTAGGTATAAGTTTACTCCTTTTTCGGACCTTTGTGGATTAATTACGAAAAAAGGTATACTCTAGTCATACGTGACTCGAAGAGTTTTTCTCTCATTGTTTTACACTTTTTCGGGTGAGGAGACTAACTTTACGAAAAAGGACTCCCCTTTAATGTCGAGTTGTGATTGCACTGCATTATCCTGCTTGCCTTTTGAGCCTTGTGTCGGCTCCCTCTTTTCGCAGTTATTAGCCATCTTCCTGATCACTTTACCTTCCAAGCCAAGCAAAGCCTCCATTTATCTTTCGCAGCTTGATGAACCTTATCATGAGGGAACACCCCCCCGAGTGTCCACATATTACACATTCTTCCTTGCATTGATCATAGTTATGTTCCATTGCTTGGGACTAGTTTGCTTGCTATTTGACACTCGTTTCCTCACTTGTTGTACTATAAGCAATTTTATTGTTTTTCAAGCTTTCCTAATATGGAAAAGACCAAAAAAATCAAATATTCCAAAAAGACGGACGAGAAAATATTTATTACTTCTTAATTGCAGTTGTTGTGTCTCCTTTGGACAGGGCATTCATTCCACTCCATCCATTATGAGACTGGACTATAGTAGGACCTTAGGAGCTGTACTCGTTTCTCAGATTTTACTCCACCAGCTGGTTAAGCTTCCATTCATTATGGAGCCCTTTGTTGATGCCTCCTGCATCACACAGTATTATTATCATCTAGTACTTGAGTCTATGTTGCCTGAGTCTATCCATCTGCTCATCTAGTACTTGAGTCTATGTTGCCTAAGTCTAAACCTTCTAAAAGCTGTGATTTTAAAAAATGGGGGGTACTAAGCACTTCCTATTACCGAATGCATTCACAAACTATAAAGAGTGTTTATGACGTAGAATGTGCATACTTTGTTGATTCTATTTATTAAATAAATCACATTTTTTAAAAACTCATGTTTTTTTAAGAAATCATGTAAACCTTCTAGAAGCCGTGATTTAAAAAAATGGGGGGTACTAAGCACTTCCTATTACCGAACGCATGTGCAAAATATAAAAAAGTTGTTATGACGTAGAATGTGCATACTTTGTTGATTCCATTTATTAAATAAATCACATTTTTGAAAAACTCGTGTTTTTTAAGAAATCATGTAAACCTTCTAGAAGTTGTGATTTTAAACAATGGAGGGTACTAAGCACTTTCTATTACCAAACGCATACGCAAACTATAAAGAGTGTTTATGACGTAGAATGTGCATACTTTGTTGATTCCATTTATTAAATAAATGACGTTTTTTAAAAACTCCTGTTTTTTTAAGAAATCATGTAAACCTTCTAGAAGCCGTGATTTTAAAAAATGGGGGGTACTACGCACTTCCTATTACCGAACGCATGCGCAAATTATAAAAAGTTGTTAAGATGTAGAATGTGCATACTTTGTTGATTCCATGTATTAAATAAATCATAGTTTTGAAAAACTTGTGTCTTTTAAGAAATCATGTAAACCTTCTAGAAGTTGCGATTTTAAAAATGGGGGGTACTAAGCACTTCCTATTACCGAATGCATGCGCAAACTATAAAAAGTTATTATGACATAGAATGTGCATACTTTGTTGATTCCATTTATTAAATAAATCACATTTTTTAAAAACTCATGTTTTTTTAAGAAATCATGTAAACCTTCTAGAAGACATGATTTTAAAAATGGGGTGTACTAAGCACTTCCTATTACTGAACACATGCACAAAATATAAAAAAATTGTTATGACGTAGAATGTGCATACTTTGTTGATTCCTTTTATTAAATAAATCACATTTTTTAAAAACTCGTGTTTTTTAAGAAATCGTCTAAAACTTCTAGAAGTTGTGATTTTAAACAATGGGGCTACTAAGTACTTCCTATTACCGAACGCATCCGCAATTTATAAAGAGTGTTTATGATGTAGAATGTGCATACTTTGTTGATTCCATTTATTAAATAAATGACATTTTTTTAAAACTTGTGTTTTTTAAGAAATCATGTAAACCTTCTAGAAGCTGTGATTTTAAAAAATGGGGGTTATTAAGCACTTCCTATTACCGAACGCATGCGCAAACTATAAACAATTGTTATGATGTAGAATGTGCATACTTTGTTGATTCCATTTATTAAATAAATGACATTTTTTAAAAACTCATGTTTTTTTAAGAAATCATGTAAACCTTCTAGAAGCCCGTGATTTTAAAAAATGGGGGGTACTAAGCACTTCCTATTACTGAACACATGCGGAAAATATAAAAAGTTGTTATGACGTAGAATGTGCATACTTTGTTGATTCCATTTATTAAATAAATCACATTTTTGAAAAACTCATGTTTTTTAAGAAATCATGTAAACCTTCTAGAAGCTGTGATTTTAAACAATGGGGGGTACTAAGCACTTCCTATTACTGAACGCATCCGCAAACTATAAAGAGTGTTTATGACATAGAATGTGCATACTTTGTTGATTCCATTTATTAAATAAATGACATTTTTTAAAAACTCATGTAAACCTTCTAGAAGCCGTGATTTTAAAAAATGTGGGGTACTAAGGACTTCCTATTACCGAACGCATGCACAAAATCTAAAAAGTTGTTATGACGTAGAATGTGCATACTTTGTTGATTCCATTTATTAAATAAATCACAGTTTTGAAAAACTCGTGTCTTTTAAGAAATCATGTAAACCTTCTAGAAGCTGTGATTTTAAAAATGGGGGGTACTAAGAACTTCCTATTACCAAATGAATACGCAAACTATAACCAGAGTCGGCCATTCATCAGATCTCTTGACTATTGCATGCCGACCATCCTTATTGAGTCAATCCGTTCGTTCGAGTTCTTCCAAATCTTTCAGGGTAGCTGTTACCTTGTGTTGGTTGATGGGGGATGCCTTAATGCCCTCCTTCCAGCGAGTTTCATTCCGTTGAATTCAACTCATTTATTCCGGAATTGAGACTTAGAGTCGGTTGAGTACCTTGAGGCTTGCAATCATTAGTGGTAGGTTCTCTCGCCATCGACAATTTTGGGAATACATCAATGTCCCCTGATTGATGGGTTCATCTTAGTGTTCGACCTCAACACATCTATTCACACTTTGATGATTGTACTTTGTGCCTTGATGTCCATTTTCATTATTGGTGGGTTATCTCGCGTCTATTAATGGTATACATCATTGACCGGTAATCAGACGATGTCACATCAGGTTTGAATTCAACACCTTTATTCACTTGATGGGACTTGCACCACAGATGATTTGTGTAGAAGACCCCAGACATTAGTAGCATTCAGTATGTTGCTTGTGATCGTGATTGCACTTATGAGATATCATTTCTCATACATCAAAAGTTTGTACCTCCAGTATTGCACCAGTTGTTTCCTTTCAACATGAGACCATATCTTACTGTATGGGTCATGGTTGTGACCACCTATGACATGTATTCACTATATACTACCTATCATGGCCATTGTATCATATTGTTGTATTGTACCGACATGTATCTAGAGATATTATTGTATGAGGACAAGTGGGCTACTCTTTCCATTCGTGTGTCCATCACTCCACTTCTGAGATTTATAATGTATTTTGGCCATCCTAGTACCTTCTCTGACCTCACACATTAGGGGGCATCTATTACAGAGTAATTTTTCACCTTGTGAGCATCAGCATTGATTGGCCTTCAGTATCCATTGTATTGACTCATATACATTATTTTCCCTTCAGGAACCAAGTTTCCCTATTTTTGTTCCTGTATGCTTGATGTTCCATTATAGCCAGTGTACACGCAGGATGCACCTAATTAGCCCGCGTACATCGAGTTACATGGTAAAAGACAGTGAAAACTCTAGTTTAACTCCCAAAAAGCGGTCTTAGGGTGACCTTTGGCCCTCCATATACCCCGAAACGACTCGATTCGACCTTTCACTTACTTTTGGAAGGCTATATGTTGAGCTCGTATGGTGTATGGAAGGGAGGAGAAAGAGAGAGCAACATAACTCTAGTGGATTTTTTCCGCGACTTCAGTCTACACTCATTGATCCTTGTTGTTGTGAACTCCTTATGTTCACCTACCAAATTCCTTTCATAGCTTTAGTTTTCCATTGCATGGGGGATTGAAGTGGTGGAGGCACAAGTTGATAGACCTAGTTCTTGGTTCATATTGGTTGCCGACAAGAGGTCGTATCTTCTACTTCATGTTATTAATGAATGGAAATAATCATTTTCTCGTCCAATTGATGTTGTGAATGTTGTTTAAATTACACTGGGTTACATTTTCTTATGATATCATGGATCATGCTATTGATTATGCTAATATCTTTCACACATTATATGCGCTTGCTTGTACTCGTTGTTGAGACTAATCTACAGGTTCAAGTGTAGAGATTGAAAGCTCAACGAGGATCTACTTCGAACATCCGGTTGAAGGTTGGTTTTATTCTCCATATCTTAGCATTTTCATTATAATAGCATTACATTGGGAATTGAGTTATTTTTCGGTAGTCATCTGTCTGTTGTGCTCTGCCCCGAGCCTTAGGAATTTTTTCTCCATAACAGAAATGGTGACTCCGCTGGGGAGGAACCTCCATTTTGGGTATTTTTAGGCATTTGTCCTTATTTTGAGTTGTTGTTTGTCGAGCTTCTGTGTCATTAATTGGCCATTAGGATTTACATTAGAAAATTAGCTTTTTCTGGGCTGCTTGACTCTTTTTGGGCTCATTTTCCTTTCCCTGTACGCGGGTCAACCTAGTTTTTCCCGCAACTACCTGCCCCTGTGTGAACTGTAGCCCGTGTCTACCTGCTACTGTTCTATGAACAGTCGCCTATAACTCTGGGATTGCTTGTTTTTTTACCTTGGGTTGTTGTTGAGTTGGTTCTGAGTGTTCTTGAGTCTTAGTTGGCCTGTTTCCTGACTGTTCCATGCTCTGTTTGTGACTAGAAACTCCTCTTTCTTTAGTTTTTGAGCTTTTTGGTTTCCCACCATTTTTTGTTTTTATGGCTCATTAGCTTGGCTGAGTCTTATTGTTTGGGATTTGTTGGGTTGTCTTCTTGATATGTTCTGCATTTCTTTATTGAATAGTTAGATTTTGCTTGCATTTTTTCTTTCCATTATATTGAAAAAATACAAAAAAACATTGTTTTGCATTTTCCTTCCATTTATAAGAGAAAATACAAAAATATTTGCTTTATGTTCTTGTATTTTGGCTCAGAGTGCTTGTGATTTCATCTAGTACTTGCTTGTGCATTGAAATTTTAAAAGAGATTGCATTTTATTTTCGAACCATTGGATTGATTGTCATATTAGTGGCATGCTTTTTATTGAATAGATGAGTCTAGTGTATTTCGATTGTGCATACCATTGAGTCTTATACATCATCAGTTTAACATAAATGGAGTGAAAAGTAAAGAAAAATTTGAGTTTATTGAGATCATAGATGACAGTAATCCTTATCCTGCATTATTGAAGATTTACTGTGAAATTGATAACCTCGCAATTATCAACTTGGAGAAAAAAATTGATATTTGAAGGACCGGATATTAGGGTTATTGCAACCTTGGATCCTTCACAAGGAACAAGGTATGTTGAACCAGTACGAGAAAAATGCAGAAATCAAGAACTTGATAATATCTACAAGATTACAGTGAATCAAGCAAATTACATTAACCCTATAGATGATGGAACGTTGAGATAGAGATGCGACAGTTCTTGCTTATATGAATCATACGCAGGACTGGAGATATGGTAGAGACGAATGCACGAAGTATCAACTAGACGATGTGCGAACATAACAAAGTCACTGTGTTGGATTGGAACAGAGGTAAGTCCAAGAACTACTTATGATGGTTTGGGTAATATCCATGCATTCCTTCATGAAAATTTAGCATCATTTTTAGATGAACATAAGCTAGCAGCTTTGGATATAGCATTGTGAGCTACACCTACTAGGTGGTGGGCTGCGTACAAAGACAACCTAAACACATGGGAAGAATGTAAGCACTTAATGGATATCATATTTGCAGAGCAAACTGAGGTTGTACAAGAAAAATGCAATGGACAGACTGATCCTAGAGATCACATAGAGTCTTGCTTGAAATCCTGGATGCATATACCAAACACATAATGGGTTCATATGTTTGTGCACACATTGGATCAAATACCAAGGAACTGGTATACAAAAGCAGAACTTCGCAAAGGCACAAAATATTGGCACATGATGATAAAGAACTTTCAATCAACTTTCATCTTTAAGGATGATTGTCCGAGCGTCAATGAGGCTTACAGATCATTAAAAAGAACATATTTGATGATGTGTCATTTCCTGTGTATAAGCAACCAGATTGGGAAATACAGTTGGAGCATGCCCTTGAATGGTATAACTTCACACTAGATGAAGATGAAGACCCTCGTGATGTGAATATACCTGAGTCTGAAGGAAAATGCAATTTACAAGGACCTGATTTAGAAATTCCATATCTGAGTAACCCTGTGAAGACCCGAAAGATCAATATTAGTACCAATGATGAACCAAAGTTTGCTTCTATTGGGATTACTGGGATGAATAAACAGTAGGATAGATCGCAAACCTACTGCGCAAATATCAAGATTTGTTCCCTACCAAGTTCTCTAAAATGAAAGGCATTTTAGGTGACTTCGAAGTTATAAAAATACCTCTCAATCCTGATGCAAAGCCTATTAAGCAAAGACCTTACGGATTCATCCCCGAATATAAAAAAAGAGTGAAAGCACAAATTTATAAAATGCTTGAGGAAAGAATCATTGAACCATTAGAAGAATCAGAATGGATAAGTCCCATGGTAATTCAAGACAAGAAAGCTAAGGGTGAAATCATAATTTGTGTGGACCTCATGAAATTGAATGATGCATCTCTCCATGACCTGTTTACTACTCCATTCATAGACAAAGTGCTAGATAATGTAGGTGGACAGTAGGCATACTCTTTCACTGATGGATTTTCTGGATACCATCAGATCAGAATTGCTACAAAAGATAGACACGAGACTACATTTTCTACTGAATGAGGATCATTTTAGTACACTATTATGCCTTTTGGATTGAAAAACGCACCTGCTATCTTTTCAAGAGTGGTCATAGCTGCATTTAAAGATTATATTAATAAATTTTTAGAAGTTTACTTTGATGACTAAACAGTATTTGGCCTTTTAAAGGACCATCATGTGAACTTAAGAATGATGTTAGCAAAGTGTAGACAGTATCATATTTCCTTGAACCTAAAGAAGTGTGTCCTCTGTGTTCCTTATGGTATTTTATTGGGACACATAGTATGTAAGCAAGGATTGATGGGTGATCCAACAAAGATAACAACCATAGTAAATCTTCCAGCACCTAATTCAGTTAAGCAGCTACGCAATACATTGGGGCACACAGGATACTATAGAAAATTCATTAAAGGATATGTGCAGATCACTATGCCTATGGAGAAAATGTTGAAGAAATAAGTGAAGTACAATTGGACTAAATATTGCCAAAAAGGATTGGACACACTGAAAGAGAAAACGGTTACAACACCTATTTTCTTCTTTCTTGACTCAAATAAGCCCTTTCATGTACATGTAGATGCTTCATCTATAGCACTTGGCATTGTATTAGGACAACCAGGTGAGGCAGGCATTAATCATCCCCTTTCATTTTCAAGAAGAAATCTATCTTTAGCAGAAAAGCATTATACCGCAACAAAAAGGGAAGGCTTAGCTATGGTGTATGCATTGCAGAAATTTAGATATTATCTACTAGGTTTGCATTTTTGTATCTTCACTCACCATTCATATTTGAAGTAATTGGTTAATAAAATAGTGTTAGGGGGAATAATATGCAGATGGCTCTTTCAGGAATATGATTTTGAAATCATTGTGAAACTAGGAAGATTGAATGCAGGACCTGACCATCTTTCAAGAATTGAGGCAGGATAAGAACCTAGTAATTTGGAGGATAATCTACCAAATGCACAATTGTTTTCTATCCATATAGAAGATGACTACTTCAGATATATTGTAGAATTTCTAACTATAGGATTAGTATCTACAAAACTTACTACACATCAAAAGAAACAATTAGTGGTAAGATCAGTTGACATTACCCTAGTTGCAGGACAATTATAGAAACTGGGACAAGATGAAGTATTGCATAGATGCATACTAGCACATGAAAGATCTATCATACTTGATGAATCACATTCAGGTGAATCTGGAGGACACTACACAGGAAGAGATACTGTGCAGAAAATTTTAAGAGAAGGACTATGGTGGCCCACGATACACAAAGATTCAAAAGAACATTATCGAAATTGTGATGTATGCCAAAGAACGGGGAATCCATCTCGTAGAGATGAGATGCCATTGATGCCACAATTGACATTGCAAGCCTTTGATAAATGGGATATTGACTTTGTGGGACCTATTAACCCACCAAGGAAGAGAACTGGCACACAATACATCATCACAGCTACAGATGATCTAACCAGATGGGTAGAGGCAAAACTAGTGAAGGACTGTAGCACAGTTATAGAAGCGCAGTTCATTTTTTAGAACATTTTGGCAAGGTTTGGATGTCCAAATATTTGAATGAGTGACCAAGGAATCAATTTCCTGAATAGAACTATTAAAGCCCTAAGAGAAGAATTTCAGATCTACTATCAGAAGAGTATACCATACCATCCACAAGCTAATGGCACTGTAGAATCCTTTAATAAAGTATTGGATAATGGACTGACCAAAGTATGAAATACAAATAGGGATGATTGGGATTTTAGAATAAAAGCAATATTATGGGCATATAGAACAAATTGTAAAAATTTGACAGGTCATACACCTTTCAGATTAGCATATGGACAAGAAGTTTTCATGCCCATTGAATACATAATACCAAGCTTGAGAATTGCATCATTTACAGATATGGATGATGATGAGACAATGGATGAAAGACTACTACAATTAGTTGGATTGGAGGAAGACCGCTTCATTGCGAGATTTCACCAACAAGTGCAGAAAGATAGAGAAAAGATATGGCATGATAGACACATAAAGCACAAATTATTCTAGGTAGGAGTCCTTGTCCTCCTGTATGATAGAAAATTTATGAAAATTCCTGGAAAATTCAAAATGCACTAGTTAGGGCCATACATTGTCAAACATGTCACTAATGGTGGTGCAGTTCAGTTAGCCACATTACTTGGAGAAAAATTACAAGGTCCTGCCAATGGGAGTAGAATAAAGACTTACAGGGACAGCCCTACTCCTATGAATAGAAGTTAAACAAGGCAAGAAGGTTTTAAGTTTTAAGTGCAATTGAAATTGGACACTAAAATAGAGGGAAGAGTCTGCACACAACATTTTTGTTAAAATGCACAGTTTTACAATATATCAAGATGTGCTACGAAGCACACATAGCAAGCTAAGTTGCGAAGTAAAAGAAGGGAGTACCATTGGGAAGTTCAAATTAAGAGAATGGAAATTTGAAGTGAACTTCTCTACTCGCCTAACAATCAACGAAGTAAAAGAAAACTAGTCGTTATAGTTTTGGTCAGAAAGTAGTCGTTATAGAGTATTTTGGGAACCGGATTTTTCCGCTTTTAAGGCATATTTGTCTCTTTAAGACACATTAAAAGAAGGGAAAGGAAAAATATATAAACAAGATTTGGCCAATGGACATAACATTTAGTGCTAATTTAGTCATTTTTGGGCACGCCTTAGTGTCATTGTGCCTATAAATAGTAAAGACCACATAGTTACTGGTTTTACCGTGAGTTTTAATTTTTACTGCATGTAATTTCCGAGCTTTTTACGAGTTAAGAAAAAGAGTAATCCGACAGTATATGTCTGAACAATAAATTTTAGAGGAGATATCAAGATAATTCCAAAATTCGGGTCTGGAAGGAGTCATGAAGACACCAGTGAAGAAAGCAGTCCCAGAGAGAGGTGGAACATCGATAGCTTTACCGCGAAATATACCGGAACAAAAGCAGAAAGATAAGAAAAAGGCTACTGAGCAAGAGAAGCCAAAGGCCACAGATATTCCAAATCCATTTATGCCAGAATGACCTTGCAACAGGCTGATGCTACTCATACCAGAGTATATCCTTCTGAGAAGAGATGTTGCACCAGTTGTGATACTCACGAAGAATCCGCAATATGATATCCTGCTGCCACCCATGTCGATTTATGTGCGCGAAAAGGAGAATTTGCTCAGCAAGATTCTAGAATGAAAGTTTTCGGATCATGACTTGTTGCAGGAAATGAAATACCCACAATTTAAGCTAGACCAGTAAATGTGCAGGCGACATGATGAAACTAGCAAGCAGACAACAATTCAAGCGCAAGAATGGATTGCGCCATTGCAACCATCAGGATTGTTGAATTTGCTATGAATTCCACATTTTGACAGGAGCCCAGAGCTCACAGCAGTTGTGCGAACATTTCTCTCATGTACGCACCAGGTTTACTTGTGGTTAGATCGCAAGATTGACATCAATATATACCTCATTTACATAATTACACACTTGAGCAAAAGAGGTGCTGACCCCGCAGTGGAATTCATAGGCAAGAACAAAGACAAAGAACTTGCAAAGAGAATGAAGAATGAATTTGGTTTGGTCAAAGGAACCCATGGATATCAGACAAATCAAATCAAGGATCAAGCTACTAAGTTCATGGTTCAATTTCTCACAGGGAAAGTCCTTAGGAAATGCAGACTGAACGAGGTGCCGATTGCTACGTCCTTAGCTGCAAAGGACAAGGATGGACTCTAGTATAATTGGGAAAGATACGTTCTGAATGAATTCCTAGATGATGTTATGGATACGCAAGATAATGGACATCAGTTCGATTATAGCTGGTTGTTATTTTTAATCACATTTGTAGGCTGGAAAGATCCTAAGTATCAACAAAATGTACCGGTGTTCACTGGAGATTGTCGTGGAACCATATTTTTGAACATGTGGGAAAAATTGAATCCATATAGACAAAGACTAAATAATATACATTTGTATACATATTATGAGCAGTTATGTGAAGTAATCAATTTCACTTTCCATATCCCTAAGGAGACAACAGCAGCGTATATTTGCAAGATGAGATTCAAATATGGCCTTCACTTCATTTACATTTAGCCGAGAGAACCACCAAATAACCCATAATGGTTTGAGGGACTATACCAACTGGACGCGCAGAAAATTGATCTTATCATTGAAGATTGGCCTCCCGAGTGGAATATTGATGTGCCAAAGACATTGATTACTACATCAGAGGAAAATGCAAATTAAAATGACACCCAAGACAAAGAAGATACAAAACGTGCACAATATACAGAACAATATCAAGGAGAAGAACAACAACAAATTGTTGATTTGCGAGGAGGAGAGAAGAGGAAAAATCGCGACACAGCCATGCCGGAAGGATTGCAAAGAAATAAGCAGAAAGCAAGTAAGACTCTGCTCGATGTGCAGTTGCATGAGGGTGATTACGATTGCATCACATCCTGATTCAATGAGCATCTTGAAGAGACACTCGCATTGAAAGATAGAAAGAAAGAGGAAATCCAAGCGAGCATGATAGAGAGCCTCGCAGAACTGAAAAGTATGGTGGAAAGAGTGGAACAAGTCCAAAGATATCTAGTAAGGGAATCAGACTCCGAAGACATGACAGGGGATTCAAGAAAAAGAAAAAGAAAAGCACATGCTTTGATGATGATACCTTGGTTATTCCGCATAGAACCAATGAATGTAATATTCCTGTCTGCTGAATTTACTGAAGGTGCGAACCAGCTCGCACATCTGGATATAAACGTGGGAATGTTTCCCATCGAAGGACTTCATAATCTGTGTTTGCAGGTTGTGGAATAAATAAGAGACATATATATGATCTCATATAACCAACATCTAAATCTGTAAGATATTTATAAGGAGATGAAGAATGAATAAGCGTTGAAGACAAATGAGCTAGAAAATGCTCAAGAGAAGCAGAAAAAGATGAAGAAAGCCGTAGCTGAAGTCTGTGCGAAGATCCTAGACTGCGAAGAAGAGCTTGAAGTGGAAGAGACCATTCATAAGATTGGTGTTGTTGTGGACAATCTCAAAGCAAAAATGGAAGACATGGATATTGGCTACCAGGAGAATATTGTTGACTTAGAGTCTCTGCATCAACTTGGCACTCTGCCAAAGTTACGATTAGCAAGAGCCGAAGAGCTGAAGATGTCAAATTAGAACATCTCTGCAGAATTTGCGAGGTGTAAATACTTTCTGGAAGAACTCACTAAGGTTTGGGCTATACTGCAAAAGGATCCTGAATTACAGAAAATTCAGGATGAATTTTAGAAGAGGTAGAAGGACCTTGATTCTCTGAAGACGACCATGAAGGATTTTCCTCCAAGGAAAAGGATACAAAATTTCGCAGAAACGAAAGAGATTCAGAAGGAGCTGAAGGCACTAAGGATGAAGCAAGCTGAAACTTCGTCGAAGTTACAGCCTGTGGAAGAAGAAGCACTGGCACTTTCTGAAGAAATCGGGGAGAAATTGCAAGAACTCTGCATGAAAGAGAGTACAGTGAAGGATCAAATGCAAGAACCCATATCGGTGATGATGCTAGAAATGATCAAATAATACGAGCAAGCGACTAAGGAAGAAGTTGCGAAGTTGAGCGCAACTTTTTCAGGAATTTGCTGCGAAGACGAACATTCCAATTGATGCGTAGTCGAAGAAGCCCAGTGAAAGTGGCTCGGGGACAAGCCACAAGTAATTTTTAGGGGCATGTTGGGCATAGCCCAAGTACAGGAAGTTTTGATTGTGAAGGTATAGTTAGGTGAGGCCTAACATTGACCAGTTTTGGTAGAAGCAACTCCGCAATTCCTGGGAGGAGGGTATGGAGCAAAGTGAATTTGACAGGAAATGACCTATCCCCTTAGTAAAGACGAAGTACTAAGGATGACCAGAGGTAGTTTAAGTAGTTAAGTATGAAGTGGTGAACTGATAGCTACAAGAGCAGAGAGTAAAGAAGTGGAATGGTGCAAAGTATGCTCCACTGTAGAGTCAGAGCCATGTGGTCATAACTGTACTGTCATAAGAAGCGTCAGAGTCAGAAGAAGTGGCGCAAAAGCAAAGTAGAGTTGTGGTGAATTTAAGGCAAAGTGTGGTCGACAAGAGAACCATGTTGTTTTGGGTTTAAGGGTACTATGGGGTTTGGCCCATAGTTATTGTAATATGTGACCTTTGAGCACATCTATATAAAGGGATAATTTTGTATAAGGAAGAGTTGGTTAGATATTGTTAGATGTTGATAGACTAAGAGAGATATAAGGGAGGAAAAGTCTCTGCAGCTGAGTGCACAGAGATGTATTGTAGAGAAGATTATGTAGCTGAGTGCGCAGAATAGAACTATTACCCCTTCCAATTAATATAAGAATAGTTCCCGTGGACGTAACTCCCATCTGGGGGGTGAACCACGTAAATCCCTGTGTTATGTGTATGAATATATGATGTTTTTTGTATTCATGTTATGTTATGTTTATGTATTTTCTTTCATATGTACGTGAATGAGAATCGTATGTTAAGTAAGTGGAACACATGTGTATTAATGTTGCAAATTAATGTTAAGTATGATGAATGCGTACTTATAAGAGTAAAGACAACAACGATTCAGCAAATTCGGTAGGTTGTTGATAACTGCGAAGTGCATAGTGACATGTTGGTATTGTTATGTTAAGTATATGTTAAGAAAGGAATGCAGTGCGTGGTTGCATAACAAATCTCTGCATCACCAAGGTTACATAAACCTGATTATGAACCCGCCATCTTCGCTTTGAGTGAGAATTCAGCCTATTCGCAGGTTGATTCCAAAAGGGCCAATGAAGGGGATTTTTTTGGGCTTACAAAGAACTTCGTCGAACCCAGGTCAACCCGATCGTAAACCAACATCTCATCTTCGTACTTGAAGGTTTCTTATTCACTTTTAAACTCTTCCTGATTATTACTCATATCAATCATATTACAATATCTATCATAGGATTTTGAAGGTGAGATACATATTCCATTGTAAAAATACTTACACAATGTTCCTGTAGTAAGATCTGATTGAATTTCATGTGTCTTATTTGAAAATCCTTCCTTGTCCAATGATTCTTTCTTAATGGAAGAACAACAATTATATTTTTCTTTTGAGTCTTCATTTTCTAGGTCTTCTACAATTTCCATAAAGAGCACTACTCTTGGATTACCATTACTATCATCTTCATCAGATGAACTGTTGTCCTCTTTGGAATACATAGTCATTTTCTTCTTATGTTTAGACTTGCTTCTTTGGTATGTTTTTCTTCATTATTTATGATTAATATCTTCTTCACTATATCTATATCTACATTCCATGTAAGGACATTTGGAATAAAAGTGACCTACTTAACCACACTCAAGGCATTTGAAAGGAAGCTTACCTTTGTATTTTCCACGACCCCTTTTTAGTTTCTTCACAAGTTTGCTTCTTCTTTGTCTGGTTCCTCAAAGAAATTCTTGTTTTTCTCATCTTTACTTCCATTTGTATTCTTGAAAGCTTTGAAATCCACTTCTTTTTGAGAAGGATTTTTCTTTTTTGTCCTCATATTATATGCGGTATGAATCCCATGAATTTCGTCCATCATTAATTTATCCAAATCACTTATGTCTTCTAGGATTGATACTTTGGAGTCATACATTGTTGGAAGAGATCTCAATACCTTTTGTACGAATCCTTCTTCAACAATTTGTACTCCAAGACCTATGATAGCATTGACAATATTATATACATGGAGAAGATAGGATGCAATATTTTCTTCCTCCCTCATCTGTAGAGTTTCAAATTGTCCTAAATAAGTTTGAAACTTTTCCTTCTTAACCTTCTCATCTCCTTCTATATGTTTTAAAGCTTATCCCACATTTCTTTAGCTGATGTCCACTGCATGACTTAAATGAACCCTGAATATGCTAAACCACATAATATTGAATTCCTAGCCCTTGCATTACATTCATACAACCTTTTTTCAGTTGCCTCAACTGGTGGGGTCTTGGGAACTTTATAACCATTTTCGACATATTACCAAACATCAACTTCAAGAGACTGTAGGTACACTTCCATTCTTATACTCCAAAATGTGTAATTTGATCCATCAAACCTTGGTGCTCTATTGTTAGAGAATATGTCATGCCTATCCATGTCTGCGCAGTGATGTACCTTCCAGTTGTCAAATTGTATACAAAGGACCTACTCTGATACCAATTGTTGGTATTCTTAATTATAATAAGAGGGGGGGTGAATCATTTTCATTCGCAAATTAAACAAATTTTCACTTTAAAAATTATGCACCAATTCCTACTTAAAGCACAACAATAAAAGACAACTTTGTGCAGAGTATTTGGATAGTACCATTATATATATGTATGCAAAATTGGATTACATTGATATATGAGAGACACCAATCTTTAATGATGTGAGCACCAAGTAAATCAGACACCCATCATATTGGGACACCAATCCCACATACAAGCACCAACCCGTGAGAACACCAATCATATGGAACACCAATCCCACATTCAAGCACCAACCGAGATAGGAGCATGGTTTTTAGCATTAATCCCCTCGTGCGATCCTTCTATCAATTGCAAGGTGACTTGAATGTACTTTGATCTTCCAATGATGATGGTGGCAGCAATTGATCTAATCACGCACTTTAGTCTTTTCGGAAATTAATGCAAAACGCCCACTAACACCGCCACTAACCCCATCATAAAAGAAGTAATAAATGCTAAGTAACTGCAACCTTGACAAATATAAAACTCAAAAACTTCGACATATAGAACATCGGACAGACCACCAACTCCTCGAAATATTAGACTACTTTGACACAAATGGAATTTGGGTTTCCAAGTGACAAATATGGTACTTAGATAGAAAGGTAAGTTGGGGTTTCCAAATGACAAAAATGGCACTTTGGTAGAAAGCCCCTGATAGAACAACTTCGACATGATAGTAACTTGGGGTTTCCACAAAGCTCTAATAGGAATGTACATTGACACATATAACAATGACAGAAAATAAACTTGGGGTTTCCAATCATTTTTTTTAATATGTTAAATCATGAAATCAAGATCCTTTAATGCGACAAGCCACAATTGTCCCTGTAGGGATTCAACTAGCTCCCATTCACCAATCCATTAAAGAGTTTGCCATCCAATTTCTTTAGCTGCACTGTGCCTCTTTCTATAATAAAGTTAATAACATATGGCCATAGGCAATGGATCTGTAGCTTACCAAGATGTTTGAAAATTTTGTTGTCATAGAGAATAACTAAATATCCTGGTTGAGAGTGCTTCTTAGTAATGTGGCGATCATGACGTGCTTTTTCTCAATATTTTTTCACTTGCTGATGAAATCCTATGACGAATCTGTCTTCATCCAACTGGAGTAATTGCACCAATATTTCTTCAATAGCACTAGTATCAAACATACCTGTGAAAGCAACGATTCTTAAAATAGGAACAATATACTCCATGGGCATCACAGCCTCTTTTCCATACACCAAATTAAAAAGTGTCTGACTTGTCAACCTTTTACCTATCATTATATAAGCTCATAATATTGCAGGGATCGTCAGGTCCCAGTCGTTGTGATTCACAGTACAGACTTTTTTTAATGCATGTTCTGGTATCTTATTGAATGCTTCGACAGTCTCATTTGCTTGTGGGTGATATGTAGTATTCTTATGATGGTAAACCCAAAATTCTTTAGTAAGGGCCTTTATAGACTTATTGAAAAAATGTGTACCCTAATCACTTAATAGAACTCGAGGACATCCAAACCTGGTGATAATATTCTCAAACATAAATTTTGCAGTGGTCACACAAGTGCAATCTCATACTGGTGCAGCTTCAGCCCACCGTGTAAGATAATTTGTCATGGTAATAATATCCCTCACATGAGTCCTTTTCCTTGGTGGGTTAATGGGTCCCACAAAATCAATGTCCCACTTGTCTAAGGCCTGCAATGTAACATAAGGTACTAATGGAATTTCATCTCTCCTCAACAACTTCCCAATTCTTTGGCAAATGACACAGTTCTGATAATTCTTTTTAGCATATTTATGAAGGGTCGGCCACCATAGTCCCACCCTTAAAATTTTATGCACAATAAATTTTTTGCATAATGTCCACCTGCTAGGTCATCATGAGCTTCAGCTAAGCTAATTGGTCGCTCATGCTCCAAAACAAAGCAACAAAATACCTCATCTGGTCCTAGCTTGTACAACTGATTGGCTATTAACTAGTAGTTTGTGGATTTAACAACCAAATTCTTCTTTTGGGTAGTCGTTTATCCTTTTGGTGCTACTCTTGTAGAAAAAAAAGTCACAATATCCTGAAAATAGTCATCAACCATTCTTACTGAAAAGAGTTGTGTATTTGGAAGATTATCTTCTAAACTAGTTGGCTCTTCTTCTGTCTCCAATCTCAACAAATGATCGGGACCCACATTCAATTTTCCTGTCTTGACTATGATTTCAAAATCATATTTCTGAACGATAAATAACCATCAACAGATCTTCGCCCCCAAGACTGGTTTGTTGACTTGGTACTTCAGAGCATAGTGGTTTGTAAACATCTTAAAATGACCACCTAACAGATAGTGCCTAAAATTTTGTAATGCATAAACCATAGCAAGTCCTTCCCTCTTTGTCATAGTGTATTTTTTCTCTGCAGTGGACAAATTCCTGCTAGAAAATGTGATAGGATGGTCGATAGAACCCTGACCTGGTTGACCAAGCACCACACCAAGAGCAAAAGATGAAGCATCGACATGGACATGAAATTATTTTCTCTAGTCAGGGAATACTAGGACTCGTTTCATAACCATTTTATCCTTCAATGTGTCGAGACTCTACTAGAATTCGTCGTTCCAGTGAAACTTTGCATCTTTCTTGAGTAGTTTGCTCCATAGGTGTTGTAATCTGAGCATAGCCTTTAAAAATTTCTTGTAATATCTTGTATGACCCAAAGTTGTTCTCGATTGTCAAACTGAAGTGGGTGGAGGCAGATCAACTATAATAGCAATATTTGCAGTACCACTAACAAGCCTTGCTTACAAACTACATGACCCAATAATATACCAAATGGATAACATAGTATACATTTATTCAGATTAAAAAAATGATATTTCCTACCGCACTCTAACATCAACTATCAATTTCAATATGATTCTTGAGCAGCTTATATAATGTACAATCATCAAAATACACCTCTAGAAACTTATGAATGAATTATTTAAATGCAGTGACAAATACGCGTGAAATATTTGTAGGGGAATTCTTTAAGCCAAACGACATTACCATGTACTGGAAAAAACCCCATTCTATCGTACATGTCATTTTATGTCAATCCTCCTTAGCAATATTTATTTGATGATACACCAAAATTCCATCCGTAAAGGAGTAGGATTCCTGACCTCCAATGCTTTCGAGCACTTCATCTGTGAATGGAGTTGGAAAAGGATCATGTTGACAAGCATCATTCAATTTCTGTAGGTCGACACAAATTTTGGTCTCCCTAGTTTGGTTGTCTTAAAACACCAAAGGACTCATCCATTATGATTCTTCTATAGGCTCAATAATACCAACATCAAGCATTATGTTGAGCTCTGCTCTAACTTTTTCATTATATTGTGGATTCAATTTGTATGGCCTTCGCTTAATTGTCTTGGAACCTGGTTTCAGTGGAATCTTCATTTCACCCAAGATGCTAGCAATACCTTTCATTTCTGAAAACTTAGTAGGAAACAGATCTTGAAATTCATGCAACAGGTAAGTAATTTTTCCCACCGTTTCATCATCCCAGTAATCTCCTATATTTGCAAACATAGGATTTTTAGTAGAGGCAATATTTACCTTTTTAATCTTCAACGGCTTCAAAAATTTGTTAGATGTAATTTATGGCCCCTTCAGATCATGACTTCCTTCTGTTTCTAGTATATGAATATCCCTTGGGTCAACATATTCTGGTCCTCCACTGTATTGTAGTACTCCATCGTTTTTCCACTGTCACAGTCCACTATGGTAGATTAGATACTGGTCCCGGAATTTCTTCAAAAAAAATTTCCTTGATAATCTGAAGAGCCACATCTATCATAGACTTTCATCCTCATAGTTAATTGTCTACTTGAAACTCATTTCCAAATTGTCCCATTATGCAGTTCGTTGTCACAGCTCCAGGGATGTATACCAATTCCTTGGGATGGTGTCAAGTGTATAAATGAACATATGTACCCACTCTTTCTTGGGTATATTTTTCCAAATTGTACTGCACATAGTTAGATGATCAGCAGGATTAGTCATACCTGTGTATTTTTCTCCAATATAAGGAATCCCTTATCCAAAAGAAATTTCTAAATATCTTCTACACTTCGACCAACTATTTACAAAGTGCTTATGAACATCCCCCCATCTCTCCGGTGTTTCTTTTATGGCGACATAAAAGGCTAACAAGTGTTGTTGTTCAGGTACCTTTCCCTCAAATTCAACAATAAAATTATCTAGATTAGGTAAGCCTTCATAAGTAGGAATATCACATACCTCTTTACCAACCCTGTGCAGTGATTTTGTCGCATGAGTGCATCTCCTCATTGAAACTTCATGCAACCTGTTCTACCAGTTCTCCATAGCTTCACCAAAATCAGATGAACAGGAGCTAACACTTCGCCAAATGAGCGTACCATCTGTTGTAGGATTGATGTAGTTGTTTATCCTAGAGGATACATTATAAATGTTGTCTAATATTAAGCATCATAATATCCTTTGACTAGTTCGACATACCTTTGTCCTTCCAATGGATCCAGAGGTGCGACAACTCTGATGTCTTCATTTTCAAATGTTATAATTATTTTTTTAAAGTTAATAATGGTATGATTCCAAATTTCCCAATCTATCCCCAATAGTGTAGGGTATGGATTAGTTTTATCGAAAAGTTCTATCACTTCGAAGTCTGCAAAAGTTTGCAGTCCCTCCACTTTGTGAAATTTTCAATTGCTAGGAACTAGATTCATAAGACAATTTCACATGGAATATTTCAGACAATGAGAGAAGAAGAATAAAGAGAATAAATTGTGGAAATCACTCTGTATCGTATTCATTGATATGATAACAATAGATAATACATCCTCCATGGAGAAAATCGAATTCCTTTGAGGCAATTTGGAAAGAGCAAAAAGAAAAGGCTTAGAAAAGAGAAAAAAACCCTAGCTGGAAAAACAATTTCCAAAACTGTCCTAGAGGCTCACGAATTTAGTATGGTATGGAAGCTCATGAGTGAGGTAAATAGAATGTATTTATGGATTTAGGAGAGTATGTATGATGTGGAGGTCGAATTGGTCAAGTGGAAAGAATTTCCAAGTCAACTAGCTTTTCCTTTTCCACTAGAAAGTAGAAAAAATAGGATAAAGCTGTCTAAATCAGGAAGGTGTCTTTCTAATTCAGGAATAGAATAAAATCAGACAGAATCCAAGGAAATCTTATCCACAATCCATCCAAATTTCTTTCAGTGATTTAGGATGGCATGTGGTCCACTAAAAGACAAAACTGCTTTATTTTACCTAGTCAAAACTCAGGAAATTAATCATAAATGATTAATTAATGTATCCTATGTGTAGAATGACATAGTGGGTTTTTTTAAATGTTCCAACACCCCTTTAGCCTGACTTTATGTGATGGGAATCAGAAAAATATCAGAAATATAGGGCCCAAGCAACAAGGCTTATGGTCACCCCAATACAAAAATAACTAGTCCATGTAAACCGAGGAAGCAAGGAAAACCTCATGGGAACAAAACCCTCCCTTTTAACCGAGGAAGCAAGGAAAACCTCATGGGAACAAAACCCTCCCTCAAAAATGGACATGCTTGATGTCTTCATACTGTCATGTTTCTCATTTGAATGAGCTGAATGGGATGCTTATGAGTAACAGACTTGATGAAGAGATTGTGGATGTTATGATCATGCATTAGTGCATCAATGTTGTGTAGGCAAGAACCATGTGTTGAAGCTCTATGAAGCTCATCTTATGATGATGGAGGAGAATCAAATGAATGTTTTTTTCTATTGTAAAATATATAATAATATTTGAAAACATAATCAATGATGTAAAGAAGATATATGCATACTCCTTCCCAAGGAGAAATAATGAACTCAACAGGATCAATTTCTTCTATAGCTGCAATGTTGTGCACTAGTTCTTGTATCATCTTCTCAAACTGATGTAGGACCTTTATGATATTTAAAATGAGATCATGCAGCTCTGAAATATCAGAATGTGAATCATATGGAGAAGAAACTAGTAAATATGTGGAGTCTCCATGATCGAACAAAGTTTCAGTAGGGAAAGTGTGAGAAACTAGGTCACCCTGACAGCTAAGCGAGCCTGGAGAGTGTGAGGACTTGAATTTTGAACCATGAGTAATGGAGTTAGGTCCAGATGTGTGGAATATCAGTCAAAATATGGTAAAAAAGATGGATGTACAACCAATTAAATATATGAAAGACAAAATTGCAACAGAGGCAAGTGACACAGTGCAGGAAAACCTAGAATTGAGTAGTTTCTTAACTGGAGAACTTGGGGGTTGCAGGGTTTTTTGTGTATCCAAGGGTTGGGAATATTATGTGGGAGATGTAATGACCTGCATATAAGACTAAATAATCTTCTAAGTAAGAATTTAAATATTTCAATGGAGTTGGAAATACCTTTCACAAGACAAGTCAAAAGCTAGTAAAAAATGACTAGTTTTGAGAGTAGACTTGGATGAACTGATTGAAGATTGTTCCAAGGAAGAGGTGGAGGTTTCTGATTCTGATATATCAGAATCTGAATCAATATCAGATACATCAGAATTATATTTCACTCTACAACTCAAATCATAAACATGATTACCTTTGGGAGAGGCTTGGAAACAGTGTTCTTGTTCTACAACAAGCTTGCCATGTTCTTTCTTTGGAAAGTCAGGAACATCTATGTTATTCTCTTCAAGAATATTGGCCATGATGTCCAATTTATTCTTGAAGTAAGATTTCTCAGGATGAGTTCCTTTGTAGAAAGAAGAACACTTGGGATTCCCCTTCTTCGTCTTCTTGGATTTGGAATCTCCATCAGAATCCTCTTCATCTGACACTATCTTTTGTTTGGATTTGTCATTCTTGAACCTCTTTGCTCCATGATCAATAAGTGCAAAGTATTTGGAGGGTGATAGATCCTTCATTTGTACCAGCTTGTCCTTCTCCTTAGTGAGTGAATCAATAAATGCATCCAAACTTGTAATCTTCCAATTCGGAATTGCAAGTCTTGTGGTATGAAAAGTAGACACAAATACTGAGTATTCTGAGCTCAGTTTTGACATAATGGTAAGGGTTAATTGCTCATACTTATTCTCTATGCCACATTGCTTGAGTTGAAGCACTAGGTTCTTCAATTTTGAGATGAACTCCTCCATAGAATCGAAATTACTTGGACTAAGAGAGATCAGCTCAATCTCCAACAAATGACCTCTGAGCTCGTCCTATTTTCCAAAGAGAGATTCTATATTTGTCCACACATGATTTGGAGTGGATATAGAATCAATATGGAAGATAAGATCTGGAGATATAGAGAGACAAAGAAACCCATAAGCTTCATCAATCCTATTGAACAATTTGGATTTTAATGCAACAGCTCCTGGCTCATTTTCAAGCCCCATAGTAACTCTATACAATCCTTTGCTCTGAAGTTGGATAATCATATGCACATTCTAGTTAAAGAAATTGAAGGGAGTGAGAGTCACAACTTTGGCTTGTTTTTGATCCATACTAATGCACTCCCGGTGATGGAAATACCTGCAAAAAATACTCTTGGAAATTTCTTTGAATCAAGCTAGCTCTGATACCATGTGAGATTTTCAATTGCTAGGATCTAGATTCATAAGACAATTTCACATGGAATATTTCATACAGTGAGAGAGGAAGAATAGAGATAAGAAATTGTGGAAATAACTCTGTATCTTTTTCATTGATATGATAACAATATATAATACATCCTCCATGGAGAAAATCGAATTTCTTTGAGGCAATTTGGAAAAAGCAAAAAGAAAAGGCTTAGAAAAGACAAAAAACCCCCTAGGTGGCAAAAGCAGTTTCCAAAAATGTCCTAAAGGATCACGAATTTAGTAAGTGTTAAGATTCAATATGCTAAGATAGAAAATATCAGCATTAAATTTCATTTCACAACAATAGCATATACAGGATCACTGAAAAAACAAGCACAACATAAACACAAGAGACACAGATTTATCCTGGGAAACCCTCATGGGGTAGAAAACCCAACAAAGCTTCCTTAATATAGATGACTAGCAAATACAAATATGTAAACCAAAGACATGAGCTCCTCCTCCTCCATAGCAGACCTCTCTCACACAAGTGCGCCACTTTCCGAGTGATAATGTGTGATAAGTGAGGAACATCCTCCTCTACTTCTACTAGTTTCACGGCTGACTTTTACACAAGCTAAGTCGGCCCCAACTTAATTACTGGGTTAAACACCCCATTACAACTAACTGGGTAGACCCCTCTAGGGTGGTCTAATAACCCTTTGACCCACATAACACATACAGGGCCAACCCCCACTAGGGAAGTCTAATAACCCAAGTTACCACATTTCGACGGAGGAATAAACATCTCCAGATATACAATAAGATCTTCTCGGAGGAATGAAACATCTCCGGAATAATAAAATACAAATATAATATTCTTTGAAGTTACAATATTCAATAGTAAGTATGGTATGGAAGCTCATGAGTGAGGTAAATAGAATGTATTGATGGATTTAGGAGAGTAGATATGATGTGGAGGTCGAATTGGTCATGTGGAAAGAGTTTCCAAGTCAACTAGCTTTTCCTTTTCCACTAGAAAGTAGAAAAAACAAAATAAAGTTGTCTAAATTCGTTTTGGTGAGTGGTCCACTTAAAGACAAAACTGGCGTATTTTACCTAGTCAAAACTTAGGAAATTAATCATAAATGATTAATTAATTTATCCTAAGTCTAGAATGACATAGTGGGTTTTTTTAAATGTTCCAACACACTTTGACAAGGATGCCAACCATTCTACCGAATGGTATTACTATTTGTTGATTGGCCAACCAAAACTGAATAGGAAACCATACTAGCTTTGGATTACCCATATTCTCGCATGTCTGTTTAGTCAGGACATTTACATCTGAACCCAAATCTAAAATAACAAAATCTATGTCGTAGTCACCAATCTGCAAATTAAGTCGCAGTTCCTAACCATTCTGGATTCTTTTCTGGACATGATTGGCAGCTCTTTCAGGTCTGAATTCTTCCTCAGAATCCCCAATTAGATTTTTCAATTCCCTTAATGCATTCTCATCTTTGACCAGAGCTAAACAACGTTTTAGAAAAGAATGAAGAGAAATTACCTTCCCTATGTTCTTCTTTGGTGCAGACTTGTCGAAGCAAGGTGGCATGTCATATATTGCTCCTTCTTCAGCAATAGGTGGTGGGGAGGATGTTGACGTGCCCTTCAAAAATTCATCTCGAGCTTTAAAGAATATGACTTTCTCCTTTTGAACATCAAACTATGGTGGATTTTGCGCTACTAGCCTCACTCTCAGATTATTATGACTGCTCTTATCTCCACTCGTCGTAGCTCCACCTCTTATTACTACAACGACATTATACTAAATCGGTCATGGTTATGTTAAAATATTATGCATATTTTGATTTTGATTCTAGTTCTAGTTTTGCTTCGCTTGCATTTTTCTATCAGCTGTGGATGGACTTCAATGGTATGGTCTAGTTCCCTACAGTATGTGCAGGTCGAAGTACGATTCTGGCACTCTCGAGCATAATTTACAAGGGTACCAAAATTATAACATATTAGTTTTCCTCTACCTCAACCAAATCCTCCTCATTCACAACCTTTGAATCCACCTCATGTTTGATTGAATTGTGCATTGCTTCTTTCTGCTTGAACTTCTCCCTTCACAAGGAACGTGTCTACAGTACACTCAGTGAGCGACTGATACTCTCTACAATTCTTCCCATCATGTCCGAAATACCGACAGAACTTACACCATAAGTTTTGAGTATTATTTACCATCTTCTCTAACAAGTAGCATTCTTTCGGTCGATGTCTTTTAGTCTGACAAATTCTGCACCATATGCTAGGATTTAATGGACTTGGATTTCCAGCATTAAGATAGTCATGAAATGCCATACATTGATATTTACAGTGTCCATGTTCCTTTCACCTAGTGCACCAAACATATTCTCACTTTTCCTTAAATTTCTTGATATATTGAATCTGAATAGACAAATTTTCCAACTCGGATTGGATTTGAGCCATACTAGCTCTAGCCTCTTCGATAGGTGATACTTCTAACTTCATAGATAATTCCAAGGCTTATATCAACGTCGATATATTTGGTTGCATGAGTGGAACTCTGATGTGAGGAAATAAAGAATATGTAAACCACTCTTTATGTTGTAAATCATTCATCGAAAAATTGCATGATCCATTAAGGTTTTAAGCCGATGGTTGAAGTCCCAAATAGACTCATTTGATGCTTTCTTGATCTCCTTCAATTCAGTGATACAGTGAGATTCAGACTTTGGCTTATTGAATTCAGTATTCAATACCTCCTCGACTTCTGCTAAGGTCTTTGCAAATTGATTACTAGTGACTTTAGAAAATTTCATAAACCATTCTAAAGCACGACCCCTGATGGTCATGATTAACTATGCTAATTTGACGTTGTCGTCTTGTACTTGTTTCACAATCCATACTACATTACACAAAAACTAGTATTTTGCTGGATCTCCTAATCCATTCCAATTGAAAATGGGTAACTTCATGTCATCCCCGGCCATTCTGCGATTCTAGAGCTTTGGTTGATTCACTTCTAATGGACCACTACTTGGAGCCTTCTTACTTGGCGAAGTAATACTCATATTATTGCCATTATTTTGACTAGATTGAAAGAATTGCAAATAATTATTAGGTCTTACCTCAGTCTCTGCAGATATATGCGGGGTCATGGATATGTCACAACTTTATTTTTGGAATGGTTCTGGAGAGCCTTTTTCTTCCTTGGAAATGAGTAAGTACTCGTCATCCTCTTCACTAGAATCCTCATCGAGCTTTGGTGTTGGTTTGTAGTATCCCCTTTCAGTCGCACTGTAACCCTTCTTTCCTGTCTCAGTTCTCCTCCTTTTGTTTGACCGAAACCGTCTCCTACTTTGTAGAAAGCCACACTCTTCTTCTGGTTCACTTTCCTCTTGTATTATCATTTCAACTCATTCCTTATTTATCCAGACCGTCATCCGTACAATACCCATTCCCACTACGCACAATCGCTCTACTCATCATATTCCATTCGCATCACTCCTTTTTTCAATAAGTAGTTTTTTTATTGACAGGTTCAACGACTTGAGGTACTTACTGCACGAACCTTCAAAGAACTCACGTTCTGCTACACTATATGACTTGATAGTGTCAACAATGAATTCGTTAATGTACTCCTCTAGTACACTATCTAGCCAATAATCCACTGCGCAAGAATTTTTTTTATTCACGCCTTTCAATCATTGTATCAACACAGGTTTCCAAATTTGAGGCTCACTTCCTTTGAAATTTTTCTTATGCTCGGTCAATATTGCTAACCATTCATGCAATATCACAGGAAACTCACCAAAGAAGACCTCATGAATGTTAGTAAAACTGTACCTTTCTAACCAAACATTGTCGTCCAACTGGGGATGCGTATTATGCTCCCTTGCAAATTCCTTCATCTATAGATCTACCCAATCCTGAATCTCCAGTTTAGTCTGATGCCACAACATTCCCCTTCATACAAATCTCGGTCCCAAAAACGGAACCATTTTTTGGTGCACTTTTACTTCGACTAGTGTTCACACATTCAAAATCACACCAAAAAAAACCACTACCACAGACACCGGCCTGAAAGGGACTTTAATTCATTTCGGAAACGCTTGCAAAACATATGAATTCTCACCCGAAGTACCTATGGAAACTACAGGAACCAAATTTATGCAGCATAGAAGGGGAATGGCTTGAAAAACAACCCATTCATCATATAACCCATAACATTAACTATTCCAGAACATCGACAGGATCAGAGCTTCGACACATTAGTCACTTCAACAGAACCCATAACATCGCCAGATTGATGTAACTTAGATTATATTTTTCATTCATATCATTCACAGTTATCTTAATCATGCATTTATTTAAATATTCAACCAGAGGAAAGAAATGCATATCACACATCATATCACATATCACATCACATAAGAACACCATGTTTAACGTGGAAACCCATACCCAAGAAAACCACGGAAGAACTTGTCTTTTATTATGAGTTTCATCCAAATAATCACTTTATTCATGAATTACATATTTCTTCATGACCACACATAGCCTGCAGATCAGTGAATCGGAATAATCAAAATAACTCCAACATACATAGCATAATGCTCCATTATCGACCCAAAACATCTTCTTACAACATCGACTGGAAATAGAAAAAATAGTAACCAACCCAAAAATTCTCCCTTATTACATATTTATAGGGTGCACTTAGGCTTCCCCTCTCCCACTAACCCACTAACTTACTAACCGACTCATTAATATAATGTGGACCAATTCTACCTAATTGACTCAACTTTGACCATTTGACCTTATCAACATAACCGTTTTTTCTTGATTTCTTGGTCGCTTCGTCAGAGTTGACCACTTTTTCGAACCACTTTGCCCTTTCCTTTGTCCGCACCAGAACTATTTCCACAAAAATGGTGCCTCCAAAACGCTAGGCCCAACAGAGCTCTCCCTTGATTTACTGAAGTCTTCATTGAAGTTTAACAATTCAAATTCTCTCTTAATTAATTATTTTATGTGCAATTCGAATTCTATCATATCTTATCACATATTATCTTTATCTCTTGTCTTATATGCATGGTCAAAATGTGCCAGCTTAATTATCATATCAAATATACCAAGGATATTTTCCTAATGATGTGATCATATTGTTCTACTATTGTTCCAAGTGGTTATATGCTAAAGCAATTCACTCTAGTGGTTGCCAGTATCTAGAGGAGAATTAATAGCTCAACCATCGTTAGTAGTACATCACACACCATACATGCTTTGACATTCAAAGAATCACCTCAACACATGAGGATCTATCTTGACACAAAATACCTTAGCCTTGACTAGCAAGACTATACAACATCATCACTTTGACATACAAAGAAATTGCCATAACACATGAAGCTTAACCATTCTTGATTCTAACTCAAGATTATTCTCCAAGTTTCCTGATTCCCACTCAGGATCCTATAGGGCACTACCTCGACACATAAGGCTCAATATTGACACGCAAGATTGACCTGGAGAATGACTCATCATTGTTGTAACTTTAATAGTCCCTCTCAGTGAGGGAGGAATTCTCTACCATGCCAAGATTGTCTCTGAAGTACCTATACTTCATCACTCACAAAGGCTTAGTCAACATATCTATTATCTTCTCACCAGTATAAATGTACTGAAGTCTTATGGCACATGTATGGACCATTTATCCATGTAGTGATACTTCACCTCAATGTGTTTCGATCTATCATGAAACATGGGTTTTTTTTAGAGCTTTATGCATATATGATTGTTAGAGAGAATGAACGTAGTCTCAAGCTTCTCACCGAACAACCTAGCAAGTATCTTCCTAATCAACACATCTTCTTGGTAGGCATTACTAGTTGCAATATACTATGATTCTATAGTACTCTGGGATATGAATCCCTGCTTCCTGTTCAACCAATAGATCATAGTTGATCCCAAGATAAAACAAAATCAAGATGTACTCTTTTGGTCAACAATACTTCCACCCCAATCGAAGTTGGCATATCCAAGTAGCATCAGTCCACCATTGGATTCATATCTGAGTCCATAGGAAATAGTACCTCAAATATATATAAGCACATGCTTGGTAGAAACCCAATGGCTATGTCTTGGATCAGACATGAACTTACTCAAGATACTCACTGCATAACATATGTCTGGTCTACTATGTATAAAATACATCAAGGAACCAATGAGTTGTATATACATGGTACGATTCACTAGATCCGATCCGAAATCTAACTCATGCAACTTATTTATATTATAAATCATAGGAGTAGAGATGAACTTACAATCCATCATACCAAATATCCGCACCACATCAACTATGTACTTTCCTTGTGAAAGAAATATTTCATCTTCCCCTTTCCAAACCTCTAGACCAAGAAAATAGTACCTAAGACCTAATTCTTTCATTTCGAACTCAGAAGTGAGATCACTCTTGCACCGAGCTATATGTTTCTCCTCCCCAGTAAGGAACAATTCATCAACATAGAGAATCAATAGTAATGGTTGGTTCTTCACAACCTTGAAGTACAGGTTGGGGTCAAATTCCCTTTTGGAGAATCCCAATCTCATAAGATAGCTATCAATCCTCAAATACCAAATCCTTGGGGCATGCTTAATCACATACAAGGATTTATTAAGTTTTCATACATGGGAATCCTTCCCATGAATTACAAACCCCTCAAGTTGTTGTATTTAAACCTCTTCCTCAACCTCACCATTGAGGAAGGTAGTATTCACATCCATCTGGTGAAGTTTCCAACCCAAAACTGAAGTAAGGGAAATTATGGTTCAAATAGTAGTGTACTTGGCCACAGGAGCGAATGTCTCATCATAGTCTATCCCTTCTTTATGTGAGAAACCACATGACACAAATATTGCTTTATACTTTTCAATACTTCCATCAACTACATGCTTGATTTTATAAAACCACTTGGAAGTTACTATGGACTTCCTGTCAGGTTTAGGAACCACTTCCCACACATCATTCTTCATGATAGATTTGTATTCTTCTACCATGCCATCTTTCCATACTTGCTTCTTTGAGGCTTCCTCATAGGTAGAGGATTCTGAACCACTGATGTGACTCATCTATGCTACATATCCCGAAAATATTTTAGGTCTATTTCACTCTCTGGATGATCTTGGAGGTGCTCCATGCTTTTATTCCTCTTGCAGAATGTCTCAACACCATGTTGATATCCTCTTAGCAGGAGGTTCATCAAGTGATGTTTCTACCATATCTTCTAGTTCTTCATAATAAAGTGGATCTATGGACTCTTTTGGCTTCTCCCTCTCAAGATTTGAAAGGGGAGAATAAAAAACTGGAGTCACCATCATAGGAGTATCATGTTGCTCCATGTCTGAATCACACTGAAGTTTTATGGTGTGCTTGAAGGCAGCCTCTTCATGAAATGTTACATATTTGCTTACTTCAATGTTTCTTTGTCCTAGAACATAGAATCTGTAGGATTTGGAGGATTCACTATGTCCAAAATATGTTCCTTTCTTTCCGGATGGCTCCATATTTTTCCTCTTCTCTTTTGTTACATGAATCTAGACAGGACAACCAAAAACCTTCAATTGTCTAATATTTGTTTTTTTAGTAATGAAAAACTCTTCAGGAGTCTTTTCACATCACGAGGATATTCATCTTCATCTTCGTCTAGTGCGAAGTTATAACATTCAAGGGCATGATCCAATTGTATTTCCCAATCTTGTTGATTATACATAGGCAACAGAACATCATTAAATATCTTATGTTTAATGATTTGTAAAGCCTCATTGACACTCGGACAATCATCCTCAAAACTGAAAGTTGATTGAAATTCCGTCATCATCATGTCCCAATCTATTGTGCCTCTGTGAAGTTGTACTTGTGTATATTGTTGACACCCAAAAAATGCTCACTAGCTCATCTCCCTAGTCACATGACCCATTTGTCCACTTTTCCTACCATTCTTGCCTCTAAAAACCTCAAAAAACTCTCAAAGGCCACCAAAAAGGCCAAAATCCATCTTTTTCTCAAAATATTTAATTTTCCTCAAAAAATACAAAAAACCCTCCAAAGGGGTCCAAAATTCCCAAAAATCAATTAAAAGGGAATAAAAATAAAAAATATATTCAAAAAAGGAAAAAAGAGGGAAAAAGAGGAAAATAAAACCTAAACAAGTTTTCACCAATACCATTGGTTTCCTTAAACCATAGTTGTATTCTCCATCACCCAAAAGCTATAAAAAGGTGATAGAGGCTCCTCACTATACATCCACATTCATCCTATCCTCATGCTGCCAAAATTGCTCTTGAGCTTTGCCCATCCTTTTTGAGCTTGAAGTTCTTCATTCAGAGTAAACCCTTGGCCTATCCTTGAAGCATCTTGGAGAAGAAAGAGACTATTGGAGCATTGGAGCACTACGCATGTATTGCTTCAAGAATTCTAGCAACCTCACCATTGAGGTAAACCATTGCAAACCATTGTTTGCTCATTAATATAAAATATCAAGTTTTTTATTGTTTCTCTCATGGATCTAGTTTTTTATTGTTTTTAATCTAGATTTACTTTCTTGCTCATGTTAGATTAATATTTACATTTTACATAAGTTTTTAGTGTTTTAATCGATACTGCTACTACGAAGTTAGTAGGTGCTTGTTAGCACAAGCTTGGGTGAAAACCCAAGCTACAGTTTTTGGCGACTCCGCTTTACTTTGAATCTTTGAATCTTTGGTTAGATCTAGAATTCTTCTTATTTTAGTTGTTATTTAGCTTTATTTTTGTAGATTTGGCTTACCACTAAGCCCATAGCTTGTTTCCTTAACCCTTGGCCGTTTCTGCAGCCTCTATAGTTCCATTTTTAAAATTTTGTCTTTCATTTTTGGCGACCTTTTCCATCCTGTAAATCACAGGTTTCTTAACCCATAGTCGCGATCCAGATCGCGGCTTTTTAGCTGAAAGTTGCGATTTCAAAACTCTGATTTTTGACCCGAAATCGTGAGTTTTTCCCTATTATCCGTGATCCCGATCGCGAGTTTCTGACACATAGCCGTGATTCCGACTAACAGCCCCTCAGCCGCGACGCAAATTGTGAGATTTTCCCAGATCGCGATTTTTGCCTCAGACAACCACGATTTCGAACCGAGCCCTACGATCTACCATCCGAGTTTTCGTCACCCATTTCGTCCCATATTTTCTAGCCATCTCCCCTGCACTTTGACAGTCTATTGTTTTACTTGCAACATTGGATATTCATTTACTTTTTCTGTTATTTGCTTTACTATATCATTTTGGAAAAAAATTCAGTATTTTTATTGAAAAGAAAATTGTTAAGCATTTACAGTTAAAAATGTTCATATTTGCAAGTTGAAATCAACATTTTTATTTGATAAATATTTTCCCAAGCGAGGGATTTTATTTTTGGTACATAATTACACTTACACACACTCTGTCACCATTAATAAAAGTGAGCCATAAATTTTTTACTAAACTCAACCAATTTTCTAACCCCACTTGGGGAACATCAAAAGAACATTGTAGTTAGGTGGGATTGAGGGGATAGGTATCCAAATAACACCCCTCACTCACTTTCATTTGAGACATAGTTGTTGTCTATTAGGGTACCAAAATCCCTTAGTACTAATTGGCACGGTTATACAACAACTTGTCAAAAAGGTCTCTCCCTTAGGAGGGTTTAAGTAGCAGGACTGGTTCCGGAGGCCTGAGTGGACTATTGCAATCCATTAAGACACCAAAGGATACCTAATCATTGTTCTCGGTGTACTACCTATATGGGAGTACACCAGCGATAGAACAGGAGCTGCAGATTCACCTTTTTGGACGTTTCATGAATGGGGTATCTTAGTGGCCTTTATTCTAGGATTGTCTACCCGGTGTCCCTCCTGGTAGGGGGATATCATTAGCCTTTGGTTCTACGGTTTGTATTGTCTGAATTGGATTTCATCACCTTGCAGAGGATACATCTTGTTGGAATCATAATACCTCTTTAGTTAGGTGTTTGCATGCTCTATTACCTCCCCTTGGTTTAGTGAGTAAACCATTTTTATTTTTAGGAGTCATTTGCTTGTTGGTATTTTGACCACCTTTTTTTATTGCTCAACTTATCGTAGCACAGTTGTTAGCATAAGTGTTTTGAGTTGGGTTTTTGGCCTGAGTGCCATTGTTTTTGCGCTCCCCTCCTACACACATGGTTGCGTTAGGGTTTTTGAGCTTTTCACTCACCACTACCCACTAGCTTTACTAGCCGACTGTCACCATTGAGTCCCCGAGATGTTCTTGGCACTTTCGAGGTGAACCCCCGCAGTACGGTTCACTTGACATCACTCGTTACAGATGTAGAGCCTTGTCACTTGACTCCACACATCATCGGCATAGAGCCTCGTCACCTGATTTTGACGCCCCTCATTTCACATCTGACTCTGAGACAGAATAAAAAAATCCTACATACATAGCACCAACTAGCCCCATGGCTAGTATGACTTCCAACCCCTTCTTTACAAGGACTGTTGGTGGAACATCTACCACCACCCCAGCCACCACATTAGCCACCACTACAACAACTACCCTAGGTATGCCCTCAATGGGACCCACACCTACTCTGGGTATGCCCTCAATGGGACCCACACCTACTCGCTCTCAATGGGACCCACACCTACTCTAGGGATGCCCTCGATGGGACCTACACCTACTATCCCGGTCACTACTCCGATAGCAAAAGCTACCGAACCTAATCCGAACCCATTTGTGACTCATGTTACACTTGGAGGCGTAGGCCCCTCCCACACCAACACCACACCTCTGTTTGGGGGTCATATCCCCCTCATGGCTAATATTCCCTTTGGGGGAAGCGACCTGATCAACAATGCTAACACCAGCACATATGCCCCGGTGACCATGTCACACTCCTCTACTAGTTTTCCATTTATGGCTAGTCTCAACCTACCAGACCGGGAAAGATTGACAAACAATCCCATTAGACATGATCCTACTTGGCCTCACAGGCCTACTAAACTCCCATCTGACATCCCTAAGTTTGAGGGGAAGGCCGGTGAGGATCCCCAAAATCAAATTATGTCTTTTCATCTATGGTGTTCCTCCACCTCCATAGTAGATGACTCTATTCACCTACGTCTGTTGCAAAGAAATTTCACTGGCTCAGAAGCCAAGTGGTATATCAAGCAGCCTCACGGGACACACCCCAATATCACATCCCTTGCATCGACCTTCCTACAGTTCTTTCAACTACCCATCCGCTACGATGCGGGAGTGGAAATCCTCTTGTTTTGCAGACAAAACACAACAACCCACATCAACGATCACATTCATGAGTGGCGTAAACGTCGTAGTTTGTGTAAGATCAAGCTGGATGACCATATTTTCCTGTATTGGTTCCTAAAATCTCTCCTTCCAGCCATAGCCAAAGATGTGGCGTTTGAACGACCCCAGTCAGAAGAAGAATCAATTCTCAAAGCCCAACAATTTGATTTAATCTATGCCAAATATGGCTATTTGTACACCATCTTACCTGACACCCCCCGCAGCGATCCATCCCAGAATGATGCGCTAGGGGCATCCCATGCCGCCAATGGTATCATTGGCCATGTTGTATCACACAACCAACCATTTTCAATTATGCCTAACAATACTAGCCCTGACCTTTCGCGGGCCACAACTCACTCTGGAGCTACAACCTCGTATGCTCCCATGGCACACTCTAACCACACTCATGGACCCTCATGTCCACCACAGTGTTACGGGCATGCACCATCAGCTTATGCACCTCCTACGTATTATCACCAACATACCACTCATGCTCTTGTTCACTCACAAGCCTAATCGACTTATTACCCTCCACAAGCAGCGCCTACAACACCACAACCTCCAACCGCTTAGACATACCAACAACCGCAACAAGCACCCGGACCACCTCCAAACCCTCTCGCTTACTATCCACCGCAGCCTGCTCCAGCACCTGCGCGACCTCAAGATCCCCCTACTTCCCAAGGGCGAGTGTATGCACAGCAGAACCAACCCCAAAACCAGAATAACCAATGTAACTAAGGAGGTCAACAGAACCGTGGAAGAGGACGCAACCGTGGGAACAATCAACCTCAAAACCAAGGGGTTCAGCAACCTAATCTCCAAACAACAATAACGCTACTCCCGCTAACCAAAACCCTGATCGTCCACCGAAACAGGTTAAAAATCCTAATTTAAGAACAAACCATCCGTGTTCCATATGTGGAGTATATGGCCATTACACACACTCATGCCCCCATTTGGAGCGAGTGCATCAAATTTGGATTGATGACGCCCAATGCCAAGGACACGTGGCACAGCCAACGCCACCTCCTCAACCGCAACCCATGGTATTGTAGAATCCTTTACCCACCCAAGGAGTACTGAACACTCAACTGATGGATCCCCCATAAGGATCCGCGGCACCACAGCAGCAAATCACTTATACTACAACTGATTACCAACACACGGATTCAGGTACTCACCATCTATTAATGATGTAATCGGCTGATGTACACTTACAAACACGCTGAAACCAATATGGCCCCGCCCCTGAGGCCATGTTCACTGATCCAACTACTACCACCCTTCCAACTTATCAACCATTATGTATACCCACTATACCATTGGACGGGGGTCCCAAATCCCCTCGCTACCCCCTACAATGGATCAACAATAATCCTAACGCTTGTGCAGCCTAAAATTATAATATTGTGGAAGACTTAGCCCAGTCCCCCACTGCTATGTCTGCCCTGGAATTCATAAAAACCTGTCTTGCACAGAGGAAATTATTGTTATCCACCATTGGTGCGATAGACCCTAACGATTCACGAATGATGGCATTCGACTTGGACCAAGTCGAACCACGTTTTCCTTCAACATTAGCATTTCAGGTTTCTATATTAATTCGAAACCTTGTGATTCATCGTTGCATCATCGATGAAGGTGCCTCCACCTGCGTGATGTCGACATTTGTTTGGCAGAAACTCGGATCCCCCACACTACAACCATCCACAACCACATTACGAGCTTACGATGGCCGTTCAACTCAACCGCAAGGCCTTTTGGCTGATATGTCCATCCAATTAGGTGGCAAAATGGTGCTCATAGACATAGAGGTCATCAATGCCCAGCTTGATTACAACCTCTTACTAGGACGAAGTTACATGTATGCCATGAAATTTGTCGCTTCATCTGTATTTCGCATCATGATGTTTCCCCATGAGGGATGTGTGGTCAAAATCAATCAACTGACATACTATGATCCTAATGCCCCCACCGCACCTAAAAATGTTCTACCTATGATTGAACAACCTGTTCAGAGCACACCCACATTGTTCGTCTCCACAGTCGAACTTGGGATATATGTAGATACCCCCATGACTTCCACATTCCAATCAATTCCACCCCCTTTGCGGATAACCGAAATATCTGATTTGTGTATCCTCTCTTAGGCACCTAACCAACAGCCCCCTTTATTGCCGCAACCACCCTCAGTTCCCAGTCATGTATGAGCTACACCCATCCACACTATTTTTTTCTATTTCCTCCTTCAGGAACAATCAACAACCCAATAATGGCCACACTCAATCTTCCAGGGTTAACTTTAGGACTACCTGTGTGGTACCTTCCTGCCCCAACCCCTCCCTCGACACTGAATATCATTTTAAAACCAGTGCAACCCATCAATACCTCTAATCGTTCACCCCTCGGCGTAGTGAACATTCAAAATCGACCACCTCCAATAGTGGCAACTACATCAACATCCAGTAATGCTCCCCCTCCACTCCTCTACACTGGGGGTAAGTCCCACAAACCTACACCACTGCACCTGCAACCTGCACCACCCCATCGACTCCAAAGCTGTCGAAGAATCCCCTAACAATTCGTGCTCCCCCCAAATTCTCTTTGTGCGACGATTTAGGCCATGCTACCCATCAATGTCCACAATTACCAGCACTTTAGGAACACATGCAAATGTTGGATGACGATACTAACATCCCAGTTATCAAACTTTAACTGGCCCCTCAGCCTCACGATAAATCGCTACGTACCGATCATCCTTGTGTGATATGCGGCATTTACGACCATTACTCACATCACTGCCGTGATCTCCCAGATTATAGAGCAGCTCTATACGAATTAAATAATTTCGACCTAGAGATATTCCCTCCTCTCATTGAGGAAATATATCCCCCAACATCTTCCTCCTCGGAAGAGATTAATACCATTTATATGATCTCATCCACCGGTGCACCCTAGTCAACCAATTTGACAACACAATGCTTCCGCAATGATGAGGAAATACTTAAAGCACTTACTGCACCCGAATACCCCTAGGATGATATGCACCATCAATCATATTTTATCCTTGAGGAATCTACCTCTTCCATGACAAATCAATTTTTCGTTGAATCCAAATATTTCCTTCCCACCAAGGTTGACTGCTTTAAATATCCAATCCCAATTCCTGACGCCTTTGAGGAAGGCAATATGGCCAATATTTCACCCATCATTAAAGTTGACATCTCCACCACAAGTTGACATCTCCACCACACCTGGAGAACCCGAACTCATTTCTTTAGGTGCATCATGCACTGAGGATGAGGTCCAAGCCTACAAGAAGCTCTTCCAAGATTTTTGCGACGTCTTTGCATAGTCCTACACTGAGAATCCATGCCTCGACCTCGCTATAGTAGAACACCACATTGACACTTGGCCCAATGTACCCCCCGTTCGCCAAAAACAATGACCCATCCATCCATCTAAGCTTCCCGTTGTCAAAGCGTAAATTGAGAAGCTTCGTACAGCTGGTTTCATTTAACCCATCGCCTACACCACCTGGGTTTCTAACCCCGTACCAGTTAACAAGAAGCAAGGCACAATCCGTGTCTGTACTGACTTCCGCGACCTAAACCAAGCTTGTCCCAAAGACAAATTCCCAACACCATTTATCGACTAGCTTATTTATGCATGTGCGGGGCATGAGATACTATCTTTCATGGATGGTTTCTCTGGGTATAACCAAATTCATATTAACAAAGAAGATCAATACAAGACTGCCTTCACTAGCCCATGGGGAACTTTTGCTTACCGTGTTATGCCTTTCGGCCTTAAAAATGTTGGAGCCACCTTTTAGTGGGCCATGACATATTGTTTCCATGACTTGGTCAACATTATTTTGGTCTACCTTGACGACCCCATGGCCTGATCAAAAAAATGGTTCGATCATCTAATGACCTCCGGCAAGTCTTCCTACATTGTCGCAAATATCAAATCCACTTGAACCCACTCAAGTGTGTATTTTGCATTCCAGTAAGCCGGTTTTTAGGTTTCATCATCTCACAGAAAGGTGTTGTATTCGATCCATTAAAGGTCCAAGCCATCTTAGACCTCCCATCACCACGTACGCTTCGATAGTTACAGAGCCATCAGGGGAAGGAAAATTTCCTTCATCGTTTCGTCCCAGATTACGCACGATAGTTCATGGGTTCCTTCGTTTTCTCCGTACCCACATACCTTTTGTATGGGATGACCAAGCGTAAGGAACTTTCGATGACCTAAAGAAATCTCTCACCAATGCCCCTTTGATCTCCCCTCTGGATTTCTCTAAAAACTTCATCCTTTACATTTCGGCATCTGACTATGCCGTTTCTGGAGTTCTCGTTTAAGAAGACACTGCTCGTTAAGAACATGTCATTTATTATGTGAGCCAAACCTTATTTGGCCCACCTCTATGTTACCCATACAAAGAGAAACTGGCCCTCCTCGTCGTCTTCTCAGTACAAAATTTGCGACATTACATCCTTGTGAGCCACACTAAAGTTGTCGTGGACTCCAACCCCATGGTGTATCTCTTGAACCGTCGCCTTCTGCAAGGCCGCGTCGCTAAATGGGTTATTATCTTACAAGAGTATGAACTTGTTTTCACAACCCCTAATAGAACCAAATCCCTAGCACTCCCTCAACTCATTACATCGCTACCATATCTATCGCCATCACCATCGGTCAATACTAATCTAACTGATGACCATTTGTTCATCATCTCGTCAGATGACCCTTGGTATGGCGACATTTTGGTTTACCTCCATACACAAAAGTTTCAACCCGATGTCGACCAAGACGGACGCCGTCGTATCCGCCACCATGCCTCCCATTATCTCATCTTAGGCGATGTCCTCTATCGACACAGTGTCGACACCATCTTACGACATTTCCTTTCTCGGGTGGAAGCAAAACAAGTTCTTAATGACTGTCATAGTGGTGCCTGCAGCGGCCATTTTTCAGGAATGGCCACTGCCCAAAAGGTGATCCGTGTAGGGTATTTTTGGTCCTCACTATTTATTGATTAAATCACAGTGGTCAAACATTGCAAAAATTTCCAGCTCTTTGCCCCCAAGGCAAGAATACACCCCACCCCCCTTCATCCAGTAGTCACCGTTGGTCCCTTTTGCAAATGGGCCATCAATTTTATGGAGTGTAATCCTGCATCAGCTGGCGGCCATAAATACATCGTTGTGGCCGTCGAATACTTTAGTAAATGGGAAGAAGCCATTCCTACTTTCAACTGCACAGCCGACACTGCAGCCCGCTTCTTATTCAACCATGTTATTACTCATTCTGGAGTACCTAAGCAACGCGTCTCAGACCATGGTTCCCATTTCGAGGACTCTATCTGGAGAGAATTGTCAACCCTCCTCAAATTTGGACATCAATACGCCTCCCCCTACTACCCCCAAGGGAATGGCCAAGTCGAAGCAATTAACAAAATTTTGAAGACAATACTCCAGCGCACCATCGACCGACATAAGTCCAATTGGCATCACATGCTTTTTCCCGCACTGTGGGATTACCGCACATCTACTAAAACCACCACTGGTTTTACCCCTTTCCATTTGGTTCACAGCGTGGAATCTGTCCTCCCTATTGAGTGTCAAATCCCAACATTGCATATCGCCATCGAACTCCTCCCAGATACCTCACTACTCGAACAACGCTTACTCCCATTGGAACAAGCTGATGAAGATCGCCGAGCAGCCCTCCAAACCATTGAAGCCGCAAAAAACCGCTTCAAAGCCGGCTATTATAAGCACATTCACCCAAGAGCCATTCGTGAAGGAGACCTTGTACTCGCTTACGATCAATCCCATGACAAAATAGGCAAAGGAGAATTTGAATCCATGTGGGAAGGCCCATACATCGTGCACACTTGCCTCAAACATGGGGCATACATTCTGACCAACTCAGAAGGTAACCCCCTACGCAACCCTCGTAATGGGTTGTACCTCAAACGCTTTTACCCATAACATCTATTGGACACCACAGTCCATATTGTACAGTTTTAATTCTTTTTTCACTGTCAACTTTCAAAAAGCTTACATTTTGTTTTCTTGCATGACCATAGATGGATCCTGTTCCACTATACTATGTTGGCTTTGCGGACGGTGCAAGTCACTGGTCTCCAAATCTCACCTTTGCAGCTTGGGTACTCTATTCCCCCTCACATGAGTTGATTCACCTCAACGGAGTGTGTATAGGTGCTGCTACAAATAACCAGGTTGAATACGATGTTGTGACCGGTCTCCTGACTGCTGCCCTCCAGATGGGAATAAGTCAACTTCATGTCTTCCTTGACACCCAACTTCTTGTTTCCCAACTCAATAATTGTTACCAGGTATGCAATCCTTTCCTCTTTAGAAAATTCCTGCGCATTAAACAAATTATTATACAATTTGAATCCATCTCATTCACTCATGTCCCAAGAAATATCAACTGTGTAGCAGACCAAATGGCTAACAACATTCTATATTGGCACGTCAACCAAACCATGTAGGACATCAAAAATGCATCAACATAACATCACCTAGGCATAAAAAAACCATATAAATAGACAAAATAATCCATCATAATATTGCATCCATGTGCATAGAATGTGCCTCCACGGGCATACAAAAACATAACAATTGCATCCACGTGCATAGAATGTGCCTCCACGGGCATACAAAAACATAACAATTGCATCCACGTGCAAAAAAACATAAAAACAATGACAGATGTGCATCCACATGCATACATGACTGTATCATAATGTCAAGAGTGCCCTCAACACCTGAATATACAAAAAATACATCAACCGTACATAATACATATCACAAAAAATAGCCCCATATGCTCATCAGCATTTGAAGGAAGGTAATGAATAGCCTAGTCCTCGTCATCACGGCCTGCCTCCTCCTCGGGATCCTCCTCCTCTGGATCATACTGGTCCCTAGCCCTCCTCTCCACTTCCAACATAGCAATCCGCCTCAAAATCGATCTCCAGTCTCGTGGAGCATCAAAACATAGGTCTAACACCTCCTGGTCCAAATCCCTCCAGCCATCATTTGCCACACCGTCCAATAGTCAATCAATGGTATCCCGTACGTCCTCTACATCATCACCCCAACGACGTACGACTCCTTGCGCAAGTGGTGGAGGTGCCACCACCACCACATGACCCCTGCGACCCTGATGCCTCGGTGGAGGCAGTGGACCCACATTTGTAATAACCAACACTCGAAAATGTCAAACATCATAAAAACAACTCTAACTATCATCAATACAAACATGATATGCTAAAATAGAAAAAAAAACAAAAACAAATATGTACCATCTGTCCCCCAGACCTGACCTGGAGCTCACGGCATCTCAATATCCCCTCGGTAATCCATAGTCTAGTACGGATAATCATCCGACAGAACCAACATCTGCTCCCACTTCTCATACATCTCTGAAGTAAAGAACTGTCCAACTGCCCCAACACCACTACGGCACATCATCTCTCCCCACCGCACCATCTGCGGCTGACTCATCTCACCATCCTGAACCAGCACACGAGGCCACAATGTAGGCACCCGCTCAAAAAAGAAACAACACATAAACGAAGCATAGCTAAACTCTCCCGCCTGCTGACTCACCTTGTTCAGCTCACGCTGAACACAGGCAAGGAACATCCGTGCAGTGACACTAAGTTAAGGAACGAGACCGTCTTCCATATTTGAGATAAATGAGAATAATATATTTGATAGATGATAGAATAAAAGATAATATGTTACAATGATGGCCCTGCCTTAAATATGGCTTGGGCATTTGATGTTGAGGAGACGCCTCATTTCATAACCTAACTTTAGTTAACCTAATTATTAATTATTTAATTATTATCTTATTTTATGTTCGTAGCATTGCCACTCTCTTAGAAAGGCTTTGTCCTCAAAGCCTTATAATTTTTGCGCATTGTTCTTTGTGATGTCATGGCTGACGATACATGTCGATACGAACTGCTAAGTGTAGAGCATAACTTTCGATATGTGGATGGGTCAATCCATCCCAAATTGATTTATTGCTGACTGTTGGGATTCCCCACTGATCTGTCATTAAGAGCTTTGATCACATTAGTACCATCGTCTTTCGACATTTCCCACTTTTCAAAATATCGGTTTTTATGGTTGGGGTGTCGATAGGGAATTTTCACAATGTCATTTTCTTTTACGAGTGTTGTCTTTTGAGCATTGATCTGAGTTGGGAGTTTTATTTTCATCTCTTGAGGTTTTAAGGTTTCATTATGTATCTTTTCCAACTTGTTTTCTAACTGCCTGTTATCATTTTGAAACTTCTTGATCAATTCGACCTGCGATTTTCTGTCATCTTCATACTTCTTAAGTTGTTCCTTAAGATCTTCATTATGACTTCTGATGCAGCTATTTTCTTCCTGCTTGTCTAGAATTTTTCCTTCAATGTCTTCCGTAGATTGTTGTGTCTTCTGACTATTTTTCAACTTCTTAATTTTTGTGACTAGTGTCTTGTTATGATTTCTTAATCTGAAAATTTCTTTGGAATTGTTGGATAGTGTTTTATTACTCTTTGCGATCTCCAGTTTGTGTGCCTTTTTATAGTCGTCATTTTGTTGTTGAAGAACTTTTATCTGTTGTCGACATTGGCCGACCTCTGATTCTTGACTTTCTAATTTATGTCGTATCTGAGTTAGTTCTTCATCTTTGTCGCTAACGATTTTGTTCAAGCATATTATTTCTGCTTCGTAATGATTTATTTCCTTCTTTATATCTTGATTTCCTAACCTCTGATTGAATTCATTTTCGGCTTTTAATTCATCAATTTGCACATATAATTTTTCTATACGCCTTTCCTGGTCAGAGATTTTTATTTCATTGCACCTTTCTTGTAATTCAATTCTTATTTCGGAACTGTTATTTATGTCGCGCAATCTTTCATTGTCTTTTTGATAACGTTTTAACATGGCTTCTAATTCCTCTATTTGTAGTCGCAAACCAGCTTCCATGGTCTTCGACTTCTTCGGTGATGGCTGCTCGTTCTAGACTATAGATGGCCTTTGACTTCTTTGATGAGTCTCCCTTTGATTTTGACGTTTTTTATGATAGATAGCCTCGGATGATTTTGATGAAGTCTTCCTTTGTCTTTGACTTTGACGATAGATGGCCTTTTTTTTCTTTTTTTTTATAATTGGTATTCTTCAATTTTTGTCTCTTTTTTTTATTCTTTTCTTTTGACTTGATTTTGCTCCTTTTTCAGTAATTAATAATTGTAATAATTTATACAATTATTAAATAGATATAATAATTATTATTAAAGTATAATAATAATAATTTTAATATTATTATTAATAATTATATAATAATTACAATAATAAAATATTATGGTTTATTTGGATAGTGAAACCCAAAAAATAGGGTTTTTATTTATTTATTTATAATAACATGTATGATTATTATAAAGTTTCTAAAATTTTAATAAAACAATAATATACTATAATAATAATAGTAATATTTTTTTGTTTTTATTAAAATTTGTTTTTTTTGTTTGTGTAGGGTTTCAGCCTGAAAATGGTAGTTGTGGGAGCGACGCTGGCAAGGTGGAGGTAAATGGAGGAAGCAGGAGGGAGTAGAAAGGGAGGATAACCGAGGGTGGTGGAGGAAAGTTGGGAGGCGCGGCGGAGGTGGCGTGGTTAGGGCGGACGGGGGCAGCAGCTATGGGAGTGTGGAGCCGTGGATTGGAGTGGTGTACTGTGCGAGTGGCAGCGTGGAGGGTGTGGACGCAGTAGTGGGGAATGGACACAGAGCGAGGGAAAGCAAGGTGGTTGGCGGGGAACTTGGACGTAGTAGAGCAGAATAGAGTGCAGGGAAGGTGGCGGAGGAAGAGGCAACGCGCGGGGATTGCATGTAGGTGCAAGAGGGTGTGCAGGCGCGGGGGTGCGGGGAGTGGAGAGGCTCTGTAGTAGGGAGGAGGTGGAGCAGGAGAAGGAGATGCGGCCGTGGGTAGGCGCGGTGAGTGGAGGAGGGCACTGGTAGAGGGAGCGGCCAGGGAGGATGGGCCAAGGGATGGCTGAGGAGGCGCATGGGAAAGAGTGGGGGAAGTGCGGGGGCTCTGGGGTATGGCGTGAGCGCGTGCGAAGATGGAGGCACAGGTCGAGGTGGAGAGGTAATGTTGCAGGCATGGAAAAAGGAGCACGAGGCGGACAAGGGAGGAGATGGAGGGGAGAGCGTGTGGAACAATGTTTTTGGGACTGGAGACTGCACGGTGATGATGGTGGACAGAAGTGTCGAGATGAGAAGAACGTGATGGCTAGCAGCCAACAGATGAAAAGCGATGTGGGGAGAAGAAGATAGAGTGAGCAATTTGTGGATAGGGGGAGATGAATGGGGTTTTTATTTCAAATTAAATTTGAGTCTGGATGGCTAAAAGCCCGTGTCAGATTATAGATCCTAGTTTAAGGAAACGTTGATAGGATGGCTAAAAGCCAGAGATCAACAGAAGCCCGAGGAAGAGCTTGCTCTGATACCAAATGCAGTGACACTAAGTTAAGGAACGAGACCGTCTTCCATATTTGAGATAAATGATAATAATATATTTGATAGATGATAGAATAAAAGATAATATGTTACAATGATGGCCCTGCCTTAAATATGGCTCAAGCATTTGATGTTGAGGAGACGCCTCATTTCATAACCTAACTTTAGTTAACCTAATTATTAATTATTTAATTATTATCTTATTTAATGTTTGTAGCAATCCGCCCCCAGGCATAGTATGTCTTGGTCATAACCCGATGAACCAACAACATCTGCCCCCCCGATTGGGTGGGGTGCCTGTGCTCCAAGTACTCGTAGTACACAAGCTACGACTACTTGGATCGCCGGATCCCGCAAATCACTATCTAATAGTGCACTAGCATGTACACTAGACCTCAGACGACAAAATCTCTCCAGTAGATCCTCTATCTCAACATCCCTTGGTATCCTAGGTTGAGTGTCCCCTATCACACCTAAGCGGGGAAATCCATTCAAAAAGTAAACATCTGTCAAGGTGAGATCCAATCTCTCACCTTGAACCATGAAGGCCTGAATGGTCAGATCCCAGAACCCGATCAACTTGTTCAGCAAAACATTTGCTGAACGCATAAGGGGAATCTGGGTGAACTTTAACAGTCCGCCCATAGCCAAAGCAGCCTGTGCATGATGGTTCTCACGGATGATAGGCATAAGAGCATATGGCATCTCCCTCTCCCTCCATGACGCCCTCGGAAACCTAAGCATCCTGCCAAATACACAAGAAAATTTTAAATTAGAAACATGCCACAAAAATTCCCCTAGCAACGATCCAGTTCGCGGTTGTGGGGCCCATAGCCGCGATCCAAAATCGCAACTGTGGAAGCCATAGCCGTGATACGGATCGCGGCTGTGGAGACCATAGTCGCAATCCACATCATGACTGTGGAGACCGTAGACGTGATCCAGATTGTGCTAAAATCCTCAGAAGTCGCGATATACCTGATTAGTCACCCAACGTGACTAATGCACCGGCCCCGAGGACCCAAACCCTCCCTGAAATTGAATAAAGTTAAAACTTAAGGCCAATAGGATTACTTGGAACTCACGAAATGAAGATCCAATGGTCGGTTCTCCCGCAAATGACGAAATTGCTCTAGCTAACTCAAATCTCCTATCAAACTCAACAGTGTGAATGACATGTGTCACTATCGATCCAATTGCTATTTATAAACATTTGACCCATTTTTCAGTCAACCATTCCGAAGCCATACGATGTCCGTTTTCCAAACCGTTGATACCATTGGATTCAACACATTGAGAACTTCACAGTGTTCTAGTCAGTTTCCCAATTTCACAGGTCCATTTTCCAGGCATTTCTTTTTCACATGCCCCTCGTTGCCTCGGTTTGCATGCCACATCGGCCATTGTCCTCTTTTTATGGATTTTATATCGCCAGATTCAATTTTCCACGCTCATGATGATGTTTGAGATCATTTTTCTCTCTCACCACCAGATTTTTTGGGCATCTTTTCACATGCCCATCGTCACCTTGGTTTGCGTGCCACATCGACCATTGTCCATTTTTGACAAATTTTATATCATCGGATTCAGTTTTCCGCGCTCATGATGATGCTTGAGATAATTTCTTGCTCTCACTAGAAACCTTTTTTGACATTGTGTTATCACACCTTGCCTCCTCGATTTGCATGCCACATCGATAGTTGTCATATTTTACAAAATTTGTGCATCACAACTTATGCATGAGCCCTTCACTCCATCCATACTGCAATTATGGCGTTGTTTTTCGACCATTCATCATCAACCCGCAAGGAGGCCCCATCAGTGTTCCCCACCTATCACTGTACTTGATGCCCATACTTGTCCTTTAAATGAACACTTCCTTCTTGCCTCACCATTACTTTTGTTCGGTATGATTTTATCCCTTTTTCGGGCCGATAAATTCCTTTACGAAAAACGTACTTAGGGAGTTTTTGTTAAGCTCTTTTATGACTCCTAAAACAATGAAAATATTGTCAAGCAATCTCACTTCCTTTCATGCTCGTTAAATGTATTTGAAATGGCGTCTACCTGGTATAAGTTTACCCCTTTTCCTAACCTTGTAGACTAATTACGAAAAAGGAATAATCTAGTCACATCGGCTAGAAGAGTTCTTCATTGCATCCTTTTATGCTTTTTTGGGCCTTGGAGACTAACACACGAAAAAGAACCCCCTTGGAGTCTACTTACTGCTTTCAGACTCTCTAAATATGAAAGCAACCACGAGCATGAACTGTCCTGGGCTCATACAAATCCACATGACAGTACCATTGTTGAGCACATTTCTATCCCTTCTTTGAGCTCCTTAAACCATGAAGAAGGCCCCAACAGTGCCTCTCAGTGCCACAACAAAGCATATATAATCACACTATTATGGAAGCTTCCCTAATCCAATCGCCTTTGTTCATAGTATTCTACGATATGTCACCCTGAGAGTTTACCGATATTATCCATAAATTTATCCCCTAGAGTCACTCCCACTGTAGTACTTACCCCTGATCCCTTAAGCTAAGATCCCGATACCTAAAGATTAGCTGCCAAGTCATCCATGTCATCATGCTCTGAACAAGGGAAGTTTGAGTCCCCCCCACTCTATCACCTAGTTATTCCCCATCCCCACATTATGTCAGTACCACTATCAGTACTATCACCTCTTGGTTGTACACCTCGTGCTCCTATTAAGGAACCATTATTTCCTTAATAGTTGCAAGTCTCCCTTTGTCGATGCCAACCAATCTATTCCAGAGGATAGACCCAGAGGTCCCTGTGCCTTGGACTCATCACCATTAGTGGTGAGTGCCTATGGATCATTTTGAAAGGAGTCCTTAGTGCCTCTCCAAATGATTGTTTCTCACATGCTCGACATCAACACCTTGATCGCATTGTTGAGATTAGTACAGGGTATCAATCATTTCAGTTATTAGTTGAAGACCCCGGGTGTCACCTGACTCTAACACATTGGTGAGTCTACTTTAGGAACAACCATTTGTATGTTCCTGTGGATATCCGGCTGCACTTGGAGACAATATTCAGAAGTACCCCAGTTGTATACTTGTTCGAGTGCACATTCAAATACAGTTCAGTGTACCCTTGAGACTTTGACTCACAGTTACTGAATCCATCCAGTTGTTGGATACCTTCAGATCCAACAGTTCATTAGCCCTTCTAACACCTCATTCAGAATGGTTGTTGCTCTTTTCCAGTATATCCGTTCTTCATATCAGTCATGATATGACCATGAGTATGTCCCAGCATTCTATCCCCTCTGGACCATTATGATGTACACAACAGGTTTATATGTATTGTTCAGGTCCCCTTTTTTGGGCCTCATTGTTATTTATATCTCTTGATACGAGCATGGGTATGCCCGCCTCGTCCATTATCAGAGATTATTCCTCATTCATTTTGAGGCCATGTATTTTCAGTTTTTGCAGTTTGTATGGGACTGTTGTTCCAATCTCCAATCGGTCTCTTCTCTCCTCCAAACCCCAGGAAAAAGACAAAAAAACTATGATGTCTATCGGCCATACGATGAGCTCCTGCCCTCACTCATTAGGGGGCAATATGTTGACACCCAAAAAATGCTCACTGGCTCATCTCCCTAGTCACATGACCCATTTGTCCACTTTTCCTACCATTTTTGCCTCTAAAAACCTCAAAAAACCTCAAAGGCCACCAAAAAGGCCAAAATCCATCTTTTTCTCCTCAAAACATTTAATTTTCCTCAAAAAATAGAAAAAACCCTCCAAAGGGGTCCAAAATTCCCAAAAATCAATTAAAAGGGAATAAAAATAAAAAATATATTCAAAAAAGGAAAAAAGAGGGGAAAAGAGGAAAATAAAACCTAAACCATTTTTCACCAATACCATTGGTTTCCTTAAACCATAGTTGTATTCTCCATCACCCAAAATCTATAAAAAGGTGATAGAGGCTCCTCACTATACATCCACATTGATCTTATCCTCATGCTACCAAATTTCTCTTGAGCTTTGCCCATCCTTTTTGAGCTTGAAGTTCTTCATTCATAGTAAACCCTTGGCCCCTCCTTGAAGCATATTGGATAAGAGAGAGACTATTGGAGCATTGAAGCACTACTCCTATAGTGCTGGAAGAATTGCAGCAACCTCACCATTGAGGTAAACCATTGCAAACCATTGTTTTCTCATTAATATAAAATATCAAGTTTTTTATTGGTTGTCTCATGGATCTAGTTTTTTACTGTTTTTAATCTATATTTACTTTCTTGCACATGTTAGATTAATATTTCATTTTACATAAGTTTTTACTGTTTTAATCGAGACTGCTACTACGAAGTTAGTAAGTGCTCGTTAGCACAATCTTGGGTGAAAACCCAAGCTACATATACCAGTTCTTTGGTATTTGATCCAATATGTGCCCAAACATATGAACCCATTCTGTCTTTGGTATATGCATCCAGGCTTTCAAGAAAAAATCTATATGATCTCTAGGATCATTCTCTCCATTGTATTTTCCTTGTACAACCTCAGTTTGTTCTGCAAATCTGATTTCCATCATGTGCTTACATTTGTCCCATGTGTTCACGTTGTCTTTATGCGCATCCCACCATCTAGCAGGTGTAGCTCGCAATGCTATATCCAAAGCTGCTAGCTTATGTTCATCTGAAATTGATGCTAAATATTCATGAAGAAATGCATGGATATTACCCAAACCATCATAAGTAGGAATTAGACTTAACTCTATTCCAATCCAACGCAATGAATTTGTTATCTTTGCACATCGTCTTGTTGATACTTCATTCATTCCGCTCTTCCAATTCTCCAATCCTACGTCTGATTCTGATATGCAAGAATTGTCGCATCTCCAACTCAATGTTCCATCATTTGTAGGGTTAATGTACTTTGCTTGATTCACTATCATCTTGTAGATATTATCAAGTTCTTGAGCTCTGCATTCTTCTTGTACTAGTTCAACATACTAAATTCCTTGTGAAGGATCCAGGGGTGTGATAACCCTAATATCCGGTCCTTTAAATATCATTTGTTTTTTCTTCAGGTTAATAATTGCGAGGTTATCAATTTCCCAGTCAATCCCTAATAATGCAGGATAAGGATTACTGTCATCTATGATCTTAATAACCTCAAAGTATTCTTTACTTCACACTCCATCAATGTCAACAAGAACACTTGATAATCTCCCAAAAGGTATAACCTTCTGTTGATTAGCTAATCTCAACTGTATAGGAGACCAATATAGCTTTGGTTTCCCCATCTATTCCCATGTTTGTTTTGTGATCATGTTCACCTTTGATCCTAGGTCAAGAATGACCTGGTTCATTTCAAAATATCATATCTACGCATTTAGCCTCATTTCTCTTCATGTTCTTCTATGGTTCTTGATATGATGAACTACTTTTTGTGCTTCGTTTACTGTATTACGTTGTTCATAATGTCCCAACATGTTCTGTAATTCTCCTAAGGTGTTTTCATGTCTTAGCAGATTTATGCAACTCTGTAGAAACTGTGTGATAGGACTTGTTTGCTCTAGTGAAGTTCGCGATCCATCATACGAGGTCAACATGTTTAACATAGGAGTTTGATTACTTCGCAATTGGACCCTTGTGGTCAAAGGCTCTGAGTCCTGAAATCCTTTTCTTGCTTCCATGAATACCTTTTTCTTTTGGTTAGGGTTGAATGCAGGAATTTTTCCAATTACTTTTCTTAACCAAGGCCCATTAATAGGATTTGGTCTGTGTATGTGACCTTCAGAAGTCGAAGCTTCATTTGTCCTGTCATTTCCTGTCATATCTCTCACTTCGCGTCACACCATGGATGTTTCTATCTTCGTTTCTTTTCTCAAATGTGGTCATCTGAATATTTTGGTTCTGTCCTTCTGGTATGTTTCTTGCATTTTTCCTTGCAAAATGGGACATGCTTCAATGATATGGTCAAATGACTTACAATACTTACAAGTAGTGCATGGGTTCTGCCAGTCTCTTGCTAAATGTCTAGGTTGAGCACAGTTATAATAGACAATCTGACCTTTTCCTCTCTATTGGCCAGTGTTACGTCCTCTTCCTCTAAATCAACCATGTCCTCTATATGTTCCTTGATCATACTGCACATTTTCATTATTGTGCTCTGTTTCTCCTTGGACTCTGTAGACATCATGTTTTCTTTCTATCATGAGTTCATATGCTCTACATTTGGTATCATCATGGCCAACTAATTTAGAAAATGTGTAGTACAGTTTCTTTCGTGTCTATACATACTTCTGAAGTAGGTAACATTTCTCTAGGTGATGTCCTCTACATCGGAAAATCTCGCACCATTGTCCTTGAGGTCGATTCAATGGATTTGGTACTCCATTAGCGAGGTAATATCTAAATACAGGACAATGTTCCTTGGAATGTCCTTCTTCTTTACATTTAGTGCACCAAATCTCTTCTCTTATTTATTTTCCTTTCTTCATACCTTGTAACTATAATGTCATGTTTTCTAGCTATGTCTTTATCTATACCATTCTTGTTCTAGTCTCTCCTATGGGTGAAGCTTCTAGCTTCATCACAATTTCCAATGCTTATGTTTGCAAGGTTAGCTTCTGTTGCATCATTAGTAATCTAATGTGGAGCAACAACGCAATTATAAACCATTCTTAATGTTGTTGCGGTTCTATTTCAAAGCTAACTTGATCTAACAAGCTTTGAATTTATGATCAAATTCCCATACAATCTCATTAGGTTTCTATTTAATTTCTTTCAACTCTGTGATGCACTGAGATTCTGACTTAGGTTTCTTAAACTCTCTAATCAGTGCAGTTCTGATATCAACTAGTGTTATGTTATGTCCAATAAAATATTTCATGAGCGAGGTTAAGGATCTGTCCCTGAATGTGGTGACTAAATGAGCTTGTTTTATAACATCATCTTGTACTTTCTTAACGTTCCAGACAACTTCGTAGAGAAACCAATGTTGCTCTGGATCATCTATACCAATTCTTTTAAAACAAGGTAGGCTTATGTCGTCTGCCATTCTTCTTCTAGGAGGTGTAGTGTTCTGAAACGATGACGGTATACCACTACTTGGTTGATTCTGAGTACATGCTCCTACAATATTACTACTACTAGTGTTCTGCGAACTAGTAATATTTCTTTCTTCAACTATAGGTTTCAGGGGAGTAATAGGGTGATAGCCAATGTGTCTAGGTTTTGTTTCACTATCAGACTCATCTTGATATGAATTTCCCTCACTTCCTAACTCAGTGTCTATGAATGTGTGAGGTTCAATTTCATGAGGCCTCTTTCTAGTTCTAACTTTATATATTTTTCCACTACGCAAAATAACAATATCTTCGTATGTGTCACTATCTGTATTTCTGAACATGACAGACTCAAACCCTAGGAATTTGATTGCATTTTTAAGACACCTTTTTCATATAATATCATTTTAATGCATAAACTCAGGTTTTTCAGGTACTTACCTCTAAATCCTTGGAAAAAAAATCCTTCTTCTGCACTGTAATACTTCAAAGTGTCCACAACAAACTCTCTAATATAGCCTTCCAGTAAGCTATCCAACCAAAAATCTACTTCTCTGGAAATCTTGTTGTTAATCCCTTTGATCCTTTGAATCAACTCTGGATTCCACACTGTAGGTTCTGCTTCCCGAAAACAGTTTTTTCGTTATGCTATCCTCGATATCCACTCATGTAGCTCATTAGCAAAATATGCGAAGAAAACTTCATGCAAGTCAGTGAGTATATACCTCTGCAACCATTTTTATGTGGTAAAAAGAAGATGTTTGTTTTATTTCTTCGCAAACTCAAGTTCTATCTAGCTTACCTAGTTCTCTATTTCTTTCTTCTCTAGATTCCACGTCAATATGACATATTACCAAAATATCAGCTCAAGCACGTCATGGAACTATTTCTTGGTATTCTTAACTGCGTATATGTAGCGCGGTAACGAAACCATCTGTTGCGCTCTCTTCTCTTCTAGGATAACACATCAACATCACACATCATCGACACGCCAGTCCAAAGTCGGCAACAGAACCATTTGTTGGATACTTCTTCTATGGGCTGAACCGGGTTTGGCGATGTTCTCTGTAGACCCAAAAAAATCCCCTTTCACTGGCCCTTTCGGCATCAACCTGGGAACAGGATGACGTCTCACCTGAAGCAAAGTATGGGGGGTTACATAATCAAGTTTCTATAACCGTGGTGATGCAGAGATGTGTTATGCAAACTTGCAATGCATTCCTTGTTTAACATCTACTTAACATATCTTTACCAGCATGTAAATGTGCACTTCACATTTATCAACAACCTACAGTCTTCACTCAATCGTTGTTCCTTTACTCTTATAACTACGTATTTATCATACTTAAAATTAGTTCGCAACATTCATACACATGTATTCCGCTTACTTAACATATGGTTCTCATTCACATACATATGAAATAAAATACATGAACATAACTTATCATGCACACAAAACACATCATAAACTCATACACATAACACAGGGATTTACGTGGTTCACCCCCCAGATGGGAGCTACGTCCATGAGAATTGTTCTTATATTACTTGGAAGGAGTAACAGTTTCAGTCTGCGCATTCAGCTGCAGACTCTTCTCTACAATAGATCTCTGCGCACTCAGTTGCAAAGTATTTTTTCTCTTAGATATCTTTCTAAGAGTAGATCTATCTCTCTTACATTTCCCAACCCCTCCTTATACAAAATTAACCCTTTATATAGATGCTCCTGAAGGTGACATTTTACAATAACTATGCGACATGCCCCATAGTACCCTTAAACCCAAAACAACACGGTTCTCCTGTTGACCACGCTTTGTCTTAACTTCACTGGAGCTTTGATGTCCTTTAGCGCCCCTTCTTATGACTATGATGTTTCTTCTGATAGTCATAGTTCTGACCACATAGCTCTAACTCTATAGTGGTGCGTCCTTTGCATCGTTATGCTTCTTTACTCTTTTTTCCTGTAGCTGGCAGCACGTCGCTTCATCCTGAATTGCTCCAACTACCTCTGGTCATCCTTACTACTTCCTATTTAATAAGGGGACATGTCATTTCTTGTCAACTTAGCTTCGCTCCATACCCTCCTTTCGGGAATTGCATAGTTGCTTCTCCCAAAACTTGGTCAATGTTAGGCCTTGCCTAACTGTACCTTTGTCATCAAAACTTCCTACACTTGGGCTTCGCCCAACACCAAGGAGAAACACATAACAATAATGAAAATGCGTAGTATGATCAAGGCACATATAGAGGATGTGGTGGATTCAAAGGAAGAGGATGTAACACTGGCCAAGTAAGAGGAAGAGGTCATATTGTCTGCTATAACTCTGCTCAACTTGGACATTTAGCAAGAGACTGTCAGAACCCTCAACTGGTGGGGTCTTGGGAACTTTATAACCATTTTCGATAGATCAAGAGATTGTAGGTACACTTCCATTCTTATACTCCAGAAGGTGTAATTTGATCCATCAAACCTTGGCTCTCTATTGTTAGAGAGTATGTCATGCCTATCCAGGTATGTGCAGTGATGTACCTTCCAGCTGTTAGACTGTATATGAAGGAACTGCTATGATACCAATTGTTGGTATTCTTAATTATTCTAAGAGGGGGGGTGAATCAGTATCATGTGCAAATTAAACAAATTTTCACTTTAAAAATTATGCAGCAATTCCTGCTTAAAGCACAACAATAAAAGACAACTTTGTGCAGAGTATTTGGATAGTTGCATTATATATATGTATGCAAAATTGGATTACATAGATATATGAGAGACACCAATATTTAATGATGTGAGCACCAACCAAATCAGACACCCATCATATTGGGACACCAATCCCACATGCAAGCACCAACCTGTGAGAACACCAATCCCACATGCAAGCACCAACCTGTGAGAACACCAATCCCACATGCAAGCACCAACCGAGATAGGAGCATGGTTTTTAGTATTATTCCCCTTGTGCGATCCTTCTATCAATCACAAGGTGAATTGAATGTACTTCGATCTTCCAATGATGATGGTGGAAGTAGTGGATCTATTCACACACTTCAGTATTTTCAAAAATTAATGAAAAATGTCCACTAACACCGCCACTAACCCCATCATAAAAGCAGTAATAAATGCTCAGTAACTGCAACCTTGACAGATCGAAAACTCAGAAACTTTGACATATAGAACATTGAAAGACCACCAACTCCTCACAATATTAGACTACTTCGACACAAATGGAAGTTTGGGTTTCCAAGTGACAAATATGGTACTTAGACAGAAAGGTAAGTTGGGGTTTCCAAATGACAAAATGGAACTTCAGTAGAAAGCCCCTGATAGAACAACTTCGACATGGTAGTAACTTGGGGCTTTCACAAAGCTCTAATAGGACTATACATCGACATAGACACTTCGACACATATAACAATGATAGAAAATAAACTTGGGGTTTCCAATCATTTTTTTAAATATGTACAATCATGAAATCAAGATCCTTTACTGCAACAAGACAAAGTTGTCCCTATAGGGCTTCAGCTGGCTCCCATTGACCAATCCATTAAAGAGTTCGCCATCCAATTTATATAGCTGCACTGCACCTCCTTCTACAATATAGTTAATAACATATCGCCATAGGAAATGCATCTGTAGCTGATCAGGATGTTTGAACATTTTGTTTTCATAGAGAAGAACTAAATCTCCTGGTTGAAAGTGCTTCTTAGTAATGTGGCGATCATGACGCGCTTTTTATCAATATTTTTTCACTTGCTGATGAAATCTTGTGACGAATCTATCTTCATCCAACTGGAGTAAATGTGCCAATATTTCTTCAATAGTACTAGTATCAAACATACCCGTAAAAGCAACGATTCTTAAACTAGGGACAATATACTCCATGGGAATCACAACCTCTTGTCCATACATCAACTTAAAAGGTGTCTGACTTGTCAACCTTTTACATGTCATTATATAATCCCACATTATTGTAAGGATCCTCAGGCCCCAGTCATCGTGATTCACATTACATAATTTTTTTAATGCATGTTTTGGTATCTTATTGAATGCTTTGATGGTCTCGTTTGCTTGTGGGTGATATGGAGTACTCTTCTGATGGTAAACCTGAAATTAGTTAGTAAGGGCCTCTATAGTCTTATTGACAAAATGTGTACCCTGATCACTTAATAGAACTTGAGGACATCCAAACTTGGTGATAATATTCTCAAACATAAATCTTGCAGTGGTCACACAAGTGCAATCTCATATTGGTGCAGCTTCAACCCACCGTGTAAGATAATCTGTTGCAGTAATAATATATCTCACACGAGTCCAATCCCTTGGTGGGTTAATGGGTCCCACAAAATCAATGGACCACTTGTCAAAGGCCTGCAACGTAACTTGAGGTAGTAATGGAATTTCATCTCTCCTCGACGAATTCCCATTTCATTGGCAAACGTCGCAGTTCTCATAATATTCTTTAGCATATTTATGAAGGGTCGGCCACCATAGCCATGCCCTTAAAATTTTCTACACAATAGTCTTTCCTGCATAATGTCCACCCGCCATGTTGTCATGACCTTCAGCTAAAATAATTGGTCGCTCGTGCTCCAAAACACAACAACAAAATACCTCATCTGGTCCTAGCTTGTACAACTTACCGGCTATCAACTAGTAGTTTGTGGATTTAACAACCAAATGCTTCTTCTGGGTAGTCGTATATCCTTTTGGTGCTACTCTTGTAGAAAAAAAGTCACAATATCCTGAAAATAGTCATCAACCATTCTTACTGAAAAGAGCTGTGTATTTGGAAGATTATCTTCTAAACTAGTTGGCTCTTCTTCTATCTCCAATCTCAACAAATGATCGGGACCCACATTCAATTTTCCTGTCTTGACTATGATTTCAAAATCATATTCCTGAACGATAAATAACCATCGACAGATCTTCGCCCCCAAGACTGGCTTGTTGACTTGGTACTTCAGAGCATAGTGGTTTGTAAACATCTTAAATTGACCACCTAACAAATAGTGCCTAAAATTTTGTAATGCATAAACCATAGCAAGTACTTCCCTCTTTGTTATAGTGTATTTTTTCCCTAGAGTGGACAAATTCCTACTAGAAAATGTGATAGGATGGTCGATAGAACCCTCACCTAGTTGAGCAAGCACCACACCAATTGTGACAGATGAAGCATTGACATGGAGATGAAATTATTTTCTCCTGTGAGGGAATATTAGGACTGGTGTCATAACCATTTTATCCTTCAATGTGTCGAGAGTATACTGGCATTTGTTGTTCCAGTGAAACTTTGCATCTTTCTTGAGTATTTTTTCCATAGGTGTTTTAATCTGAGCATAGCCTTTAAAAAATTCTTGTAATATCCTGTATGACCCAAAGTTGTTCTCAATTGTCAAGCTAAAGTGGGTGGAGGCAGATCAACTATAATAACAATCTTTGTAGGATCCACTAACAAGCCTTTCTTACAAACTACATGACCCAATAATATACCAAAGGGAGAACAAAATATACATTTATTCAGATTCAAAAAAATATGATATTGTCTACCGCACTCTAACATCAACCGTCAATTTTCAATATGATTCTTGAGCAGCTTGTATACTGTCCAATCATCAAAATACACCTCTAGAAACTTATGAATGAATTCTTTAAATGCAACGAAAAATACGGGTGAAACATTTGCAGGGGAATTCTTTAATCCAAATGACATTACCATGTACTAGAAGCAACCCCATTCTATCGCACATGTCATTTTATGTCGATCCTCCTTAGCAATCTTTATTTGATGATACCCCAAAAATCCGCCCGTAAAGGAGTAGGATTCCTAACCTCCAATGCTTTCGAGAACTTCATCTGTGAATGGAGTTGGAAAAGGATCATGTAGACAAGCATCATTCAATTTATGTAGGTCGACACAAATCCTTGTCTCCCTAGTTTATTTTTGTTGAAATACCATAGGACTGATCCATTATGATTCTTCGATAGGATCAATAATACCAGCATCAAGCATTCTATCGAGCTCTGCTCTAACTTTTCCTTATATTGTGGATTCAATCTATATGGTCTTTGCTTAATTGGCTTGGCGCCTGGTTTCAGTGGAATCTTCATTTCACCCAAGTCGCTTGCAATACCTTTCATTTCTGAAAACATAATAGGAAACAAATCTTTAAATTCATGCAATAGGTAAATAATTTTTCCCACTATTTCATCATCCCAGTAATCTCCTATATTTGCAAACTTAGGATTTTCAGTAGAGCCAATATTTACCTTTTTAATATTTAATGACTTCAAAAACTTGTTAGATGTAATTTATGGCCCCTTCATATCATGACTTCTTTATGTTTCTGCTATATGAATATCCCTTGGGTCAACATCTTCTAGTCCTCCACTTTTTTTTTCCAAAGAAAAAGTCATAATTTTATTTCAAGTGAATTGAACAAAATTACATTCTGCACATGTAATAGAATCATAGAGATCCCTACATTTTCGCATATTTGCTGATCATATCTCTGACAGGTCTAGAGGCCCATACATATCCAAAAAAAAAAACTAAAAATACAGCACATCATAATGCCGGTTACAAATATCAAAATAGTCTCAAAATTTTAGTGTTCCTATCAAACTATTCACTGTCTTAACTGCCCGAAAGCACCAAAACTGTACTGTTGTATACATAAATCCAAGTGCTCCATTACCGGTCCACCAATGCCTCATAAAAGCCCATGATAACACCAAAATGCAAAATACAAAAGCCAAAAGGTCATCCAAACAGAACTGTCATGTAATCTGAGCAAGCAGATACCAATCAATCTCCCGCCCTGTCCTCCAATGCCTCGCTGAAAGGCCAATGGTAATAACTGTAGGATGTATCAGTAGTATGTACAGTGATTCGCCATGTGCCGAAAATTAGACGTTGATGCGACGCTTCTTTGGAAAGAAAGTCGGCCATGCCATTTCTCTCCCTGTAAACATGTGTAAATGTTAAAAGATTAAAATTCTGCTTTAACCGTAAAACATCTTCCAGTATAGGTGAGAGAACCATCACGTTACATTGTGTATGCTCATTGTCCCAATCAATAACAATCAGTGAGTCACCAAATATCTGAAGTGAAAGACAGCACTGTTCTAGTGCAAATAACAGCAACAATCTAAGTGACATGATTTATGCATAGTTGTTTGTACCGGTCCCCAATCCAGCCGCTATGTGAAAATAATGTGAATCAGATTTATGTAGCACGATCCCCCCCCCACATACCAATTGATCCAGAGATGCACCATCGAAAAAATCCCACGGTAATGTTTTATCAATCGTTTCAGCGATCACAGGGCGTGTTCTAATCGGTTTAGGAGTAGTCTTGTAATGAACAATGATAGCCACAGCTTGTGCCACCACTTGCTCAATCGGGATTCTACTATCCTGGAAGATAAGCATGTTGCGTGTGATCCATATCCCCCAGGAAAAAATGCATGGGGCCGCACATATGGGTGATGTCTGTTGTTCCGACCACCATTGTTGGAATGCCTCAAATACAGTCTCACCCCACCAACGCGTAGTGAGATTCAAATACTGGCAAATTTGTGTCCAAACCGCCTGGGAGAAACGACAGTGTACAAATATGTGTGAAATAGTCTCGTCCGCCTCCCTACAGAGTGGACAAAAGGACCCTGTAGGAAACGACGCTTCAGCACATCCCAGGTAGGTGCCTTTTGTTCCAATATCGCCCAGAAGAGTAGTTTGGATTTACCTGTACATTTAAGCTTCCACAGAGCTTTCCACCACCACACCAAAGCCCTGTTTTGCACCTCCACATTTAACTGAATATATCCCAGTTTTGGTGTGTATTTCCCAGTGGGATGGTGATCCCAGATAAGTTCATCAGGCCTATCTGTCAGACGGAAATTGGAGAATCTTAAGATCTGAATGTAATCCTCCCAATCCCTGATCAAGTCCGCAGGAACTACAAGACGCTGGGCAGAGTACCACCCCTGGTGCATTAGTGTGCTTAAACCCGGTTGTGCGATATCAGTTAAGAAGTGGCATCCCCTAGCTGCCAGGTAGGTCCTCAAATCCACAGGCAATACATGTTCCCCCCTACATCCAACCCATGGATCCAGTCCAATACGGAGTGATTTCCCATTTCCAATTCGCCACACTAAACCCGATCCCACTAGCTGAAAATGCTGAACCACCGCTTTCCAAACCACAGAACAATTAGCCCTCGATTTGTTGCCCTGCCTAATCCATTCAAGGAGGGTTAAAGGAGCAATGTATTTGTGGTATACCACCCTGGTCCAGAGGCTTCGTGTATGGATAATTCGCCATACCACTTTAGCCCCCAATGCTTTGGCAAAAAGAAATATATTCTTAAGGCCCCAGCCTCCCAGTGCTTTGGGGATTGCAATCAAATCCCATCTAACCCACACCAAGGCTCGATTCGCACCCTTACCCTTCCAAAGGAAGGCAAAAACCAACCGACGGATCTGCTCCAAGATACCTCTGGGAATCCAAGCAAGTGACATCCAGTAAACTAGTATTGCTTCCAAAACAGATTTAACCAGCACCAGTCTCCCAGCCCGCGAGAGCCATTTTTGACTCCAACCATGCAGTCTCTGCTCCAACTTGGCAATTAACCAGTGCCAATCTGCCTTAAGATATGCATTAGGTTTTAAGTGAAATCCAAGGTACTTTAATCCATCATCGATATCCATAATCCGATAGGGGAGTCTAGTGGCTAATCTGTGCCTCTCCTGCTCATTTAGTTGCGAGCAAGAGATTGTTGATTTATCAATATTCACTAGCATACCCGTGGCTACTTGCAGTAAATTAAGTCCTTCGACCACCTTATCAATGTCCTGTCTCAAGACATCACAAAAAATGAGAACATCGTCAACAAAAAGGAGATGTGTGATATACAATACCTGAGTAATGGAGATGCCACGAAAGGATCCATCAGCCTTTGCTTTCAGAATAAACCGGCTGAGACCTTCAGCAACAAGGAGAAATAGCAGGGGTGAAAGTGGACAGCCTTGTCGTAGCCCCCGACCAGCATGAAAGAAAGGGCTAGCCGAACCATTTATCAATACAGCAAAACTAACCGTGGTGATGCAGGCCATAACCCATCGAACAAATTCATAGCAGAAGCCCAGATGTGTGAGAAGCATCCGGATATAGAGCCAGCTAACCCTGTCGAATGCTTTAGAGAGGTCAATCTTAATCACTGCTCCCTTCTGCTTCTGTACCTTCAGAGTGTGTAAACCTTCTTGTGCAACTCCAATGGCCTCGTGAATTTGACGACCTTCCAAGAATCCAAATTGTTCACAAGAGATATGCTGAGACAGGATAATTTTTAATCTCCTCGCCATAATCTTGGCTATGATCTTATATATGCAATTGCAGAGTGAGATAGGTCTGAATTCCTCAAAATGATCAGGCTTGTCAGATTTTGGGATGAGAGCAATAAATGTCGAGTTGAAGGGACCATGTACAAAGCCAGCCTTTCTTGACTCTTCTACCACAGCCAATAATTCCTCCCCAAAACAGTCAAAGAAACCCAAGAAAAATTCAATAGGCCAGCCATCATGCCCAGGGCTTTTATCTTTCTGACAGGATTGCATAACCTGCAAGAGTTCAATCGGTGACACCTCCTCCATCAATAGTTTGTTCTCTTCCTCCCCCACAAAACGTGGGAAGAGCTGAGCCATTCGGATAACCTCTGCTATGGAGGCCCCAGGTGGAGCAGTGAATAAGTCTTCGTAATGTCTAACCCCCATCTCAGCCAAACCATCAAAGCTGGAGACCCATTCCCCTTCAGGTGTAGATAATTCCCAGATTGAGTTAGTGAATTTTCTCCCCTTAGCATATGCTTGAAAGAATTTAGTGTTCTCATCCCCACATTGTAACCAAATCGCCCTGCTTTACATTCTCCACATCTCTTCTCGTTCACAGAGTAACACATTCCTGCTACTTTCCCAGTCCAGTAGCTCACCTTTCTGCTGTTCATCCAGATAACCCATACCCTGACAATGTAATAGTCTATCAATATTCATCTCAGCATCCCTCGGAAGCTGATCATCTTTAACCCTTTTTGCAGTGGCCCAGTGAACTGTGGCCTCTTTGATATGCTTGAGATTGTGTTGAAAGTGTACTCCTGCATGTTCCTGAGACTCCAAAGGTCGATGAACCCACTGTTGCTGAACTAATTTTAGATAATCCTCCTCCTTCAACCAGCTAGGATTGAATTTAAATGGACTAGGGGGTTTGTTCCTACTGCCTCTTAATTCCAATAAGATGGGGCAGTGATCAGAGACCCCCCCTGACCCAACCCATTGCTTTACAACATCAACCCCCAGAGCCAACACATCAGCCACCAGAAACCTATCCAGTCTTTTGGCCACCCTTTGCTCCCCTGTTCTCTTATTCCTCCACGTCGGGGTTAACCTGGTTGGCTGAATGTCAAGAAGATCCTTCCCGGCGAAAGCTTGTATGAAAAAGTTAGCTAATGGATCCGGAGCTGCACGAGGCCCCCAAACTTCAGATGACCCCAGTGACAGGTTAAGGTCTCCACCCAAGATCACATCCCTTCCATCAAAGAGATCCATGCTAAGCAAGGAGTCCCAGAAACCAGCCCTATTTAAATAGGGTCCATAGATATTGAGAATCGTTATCATCCTACCAATCTCTGCATCCCATACTTCCAACCCAATACCTAAAGAGATACCCCAAGAACTATCATAACTGCAATTCTTCACCTTCCACCCCATAGCCAGCCCTCCAGAACGACCACGTGCATCCACCCCCACAAACTTCCAGCCAGGTAGCAATGTTTCCAAAATCCTAACCACCTCCACACTGCCGCCCAATGTTTCTTGTAGTAGAAAAATATCAGGTTGATTTAAATCCACCAACCTCCGGAGTGACGATTTTTTAATGGGGCTCACCAACCCACGACAATTGAATGACAGTAATTTCATATGGTACCCCCTTCCAGGGCTTTCGCTGCTCTAAGCGCCCATTCAATAGAGGATTGTGTGCCCATTACCAAATCAACTTTTGCCCTATCCTGTGCTTTAGACAAATGTGATTTCCGACCCCGACCTTTCCCCATAGTGCTAACAGCCAATTCAGGTAGTCCCCTACCCCTTGATTCATCAGCATATATCACCCTATTCCTAAGAGCATAGCGGATACTACGTCCCACAGAATTGGGAGAGGGTAGAGTGGATACAAGTGGTGGCGTGTAAACACAATCTGAGACAGGTAGAAGACAAGGAGCTACAGTGCTAAGTGTAACAGGGCTGTCAGGAGGATGAGACTGTAAACAAACCCCCCCCAAATCAGGAGAGACAGAATATAAAGATACATCAGTAAAGTTATGGTGAGACATACCCAGGGGATTAGAGGAAGAGCCCCGACGAGAGATTGCCTGCGCTTGAAGCTTCCTGGATGCAGCCCGAGTCAAAGGTGTCGAGGTTCCCAGTGCATTCCCCACTACGACCGTCTCCAAGCTCCCAAAGTTTTCCAAACCCTCTTTCTCCAGAGTTGTCAAAGGTATCCCGGTTTCCTGTAATCCACACGATGCCACAGGTAGCGTTGATGCCTGGACAGCCCCCGTGTCAATAGCAGTCACGAAGACACTATCCCCTGCCACCGGTGGACTCCCCTTCTGCACAGGATCAGTGCTAACAGCTGCAACAGGAACAACCGACGGTCTGCTACCCCGAAAAGGTAATGTGCACCCTGCTACCAGGTGTCCGTGAGCGTGGCAGCGGTGGCATCGAAACGGCACCCCCACGTAGTCCAAAATCTGAGTGAATTCCCCATCCTTCGTCTGAACCAAGATCTCAGCCGAGAGCCCCAGCCTAAGGTCGATTTTGACCAAAATCTTTGCCACCGAATATAAACCTGTTGCAGTATGTGAATAATCTGCACAAATGTAATTACCAAGGAAGTTTCCGATGGCTGCAAATCTTGCTTCATTCCAGAGGTGCATGGGAAGCCCCGGTAGCTTAACCCAAATAGGTTCTCGGTCAATTCTTTCAGTCTTGGAATCGAAGAAGGGCGACCATCATTTCAGCACAATGGGGACGCCCAACATTGTCCAATGACTCCCTAAAACAGCTTCTACCTCACCAAAATTTGCCAAGATGAAGGAGAACCAACCCTTTGTCAATACCCTAACCTCAGGTGCAGTAGATACCAGGTCCTTCCAATGCTCGGCCGCCCATCGCTGTAGGAAACCCCGTCCAAGCCTCTTACCGCGGACATGTCCAACCACAGCAATGTGGGAGAAGTCCTCCGCCTCCTCCATCGAGACGTCCACTCCCATCACCAATTTGTCCTTCCTGCGCCTTTCCTTGACCTTCTTTGCAAAATTTTTATGTGAAGCCGCCTGAGCAGAAACCCTTGCACGAGGAAAAATCAGAGATTCATCTTCAGGTAGTATCTCGCCCACCCCATTAGCAACCGCTGCAGGTGCATTAGAAGAATGTCCCAGGCCTCCACTGGCCAGTCCCCGTTCCTCGCCGTCACGGGGATCCACCGACAGAAGCAAATTTCCGACAGAGAGAGAAGCCGTTCCACCACCCGTCCACTTGTGTTCACACCCAGCCAGGGTTTCGTTCCAATCCTCGCTCCGGCCTTCCGAAGGTAATGGAAAATTTGTAAATGGCCCCAGTTGGGGTTGCAGCGTCCGCCCCAGGAGACCCGCCAAGTCTGGCCTATCCCTAATGCCAGCAGAAGACCGGAAAGTCTCCAGTTCCGCCTCTAAACCCTCCAGCCCAATAGAGATGACTGGCGATGTAACATGAGCAGATGTCGGTGGGGTGATGAGATGCCCGTCCAAATCCATCACTCCCTCGGGCCCAGGAAGATCCCCGGTCCCCCCGCCTGTCAGGAAAGGGCCAGACAAATTCCCCGTCCCAAAATCCGCAGCATTGATCGGTCCAAGTTCAAAAATCCCGATACCGCAGTCCCCTTCCGAGGACTAATCCACCTGCTGTTCTTCACCGCTCCCCATCCCACCCCAGCGGTTCCCCCAGGTCACCGGTCCCCGTCCGAGCAGTCCAAAGAGGTAAGTGCAAACCCAGATAGGGCCCAAGCCCCTATACGCCTTCGAATTGCAGCAATACTCCACGAAAGTCGAGACCCCGCTCCTCGGAGTCGTTCATACAGCCGCAGGGTTCATACAACTCCTGCCCTTACCGCCATTAACCACGCCGTTATAGAGTTTTAAAAGAACCCGGAGAAAGCCCGAAACGGAGCACACTCAACCACCATATACAGATCCAGGTGCTTTCTGCTTCACGACGAGCAGCTGGTCCAGCCGTGCTGCTGATATTCGTGCCTCCACAATCCCTGTTCACCTGTCCGCCAAAGCCCAAAACCTATCCATACCACCGCCATGTCCAGGGTTTCTTCTACCAAAATTACTATCTGTAGAATTTTTATATGACAGTATGCATCAAGGTTTAAATTAATCTAACTACGCTAAATTTGTTATCCCAGTTGCATCATTTTGGTATCAGAGCTACGCAATGCTTCTAGTCCTCCACTATATTGTAGTACTCCATAATTTTTTCCATTTTCACAGTACACTGCGGTAGATTAGATACTGGTCCCCGGAATTTCTTCAAAAAAATTTCCTTGATAATCTGAAGAGCCACATCTATCATAGACTTTCATCCTCATAGTTAAATGTCTGCTTGAAACTCATTGCGAAATTGTCCCATTATGCAGTTTTGTTTCACAACTCCAGTGATGTATACCAATTCCTTCGGATAGTGTCAAGTAGGGTAATTTTTAGGGGCGAAATTTCGCCAATTGGCTATTTTTTGGGCATTTTTTCAAAAAATAAATTCGCTATTTGGTCATTTTTAGACTCTAATATCGCTTATATTTACATAAAATATGTTTTTTTAGCATAATATTTGCCAAAAATTACATGTTTCAGTAGTAAATTGTAGGTTTTGTATTTAATATTCGCCTACCTATATATATCTATGTTTTTTCCAATCCAAAATAATCGCCTAGAATACTATACTTAAGTGTAATATTAGAATCCTTAAAAAATACCCTGTCAAGTGTGTGAATGAACATATGTACCCACTCTTTCTTGGGTATATTTTTCTAGATTGTACTGCACATAGCTAGATGATCAGCAGGACTAGTGATCCCTATGTATTTTTCTCCAATATAAGGAATCCCTTCTCCAAATGAAATTTCTAAATATCTTCTACACTACGACCAACTATTTACAAAGTTCTTATGACAATCCCACCATCTTTCTAGTGTTTCTTTTAGGGAGACATACAAGGCTAATAAGTTTTGATGTTTAGGTACCTTTCCCTCAAATTCAACAATAAAATTACCCAGATTAGGTAGGCCTTCATAAGTAGGAATATCACATACCTCTTTACCAACCCAGTGTAGTGATTTTGTCACATGAGTGCATCTCCTCATTGAAACTTAATGCAACCTCTTCTTCCAATTCTCCATAGCTTCACCAGAATCAATTGAACAAAAGATAACACTTCGCCAAATGAGCATACCATCTATGTAGGATTGGTGTAGTCGTTTATCCTAGAGGATACATTATAAATGTTGTCTAAGATTAAGCATCATAATATCCTTTGACTATTTCGACATACCTTTTCCTTCCAATGGATCCATAGGTGAAACAACTCTGATGTCTTCATTTTCCAATGTTATAATTATTTTTTAAAGTTTAATAATTGTATGATTCTAAATTTCCCAACCTATCCCCAATAGTGTAGGGCATGGATTAGTGTTATCGACAATTTCTATCACATCGAATTCTGCAAATGTTTTCGGTCCTTCCACTTCGACAGGGACCCAAACCATTCTACCCAATGGTATTACTTTTTTTTATTGGACAACCACAATGAATACGAAACCATACTAGCTTTGGATTACCCATATTCGCCCATGTCTGTTTAGTCAGGACATTTACATTTGAACCCAAATCTAAAATAACAAAATCCATGTCGTAGTCACCAATTTGCACATTAAGTCACAGTTCCTAACCATTCTGGATTCTTTTCTGGACATGATTGACAACTCTTTTAGGCATGAATTATTCCTCATAATCCCCAATTAGATTTTTCAATTCCCTTAATGCATTCTCATCATTGAACAGAGCTAAACAAATTTTTAGAAAAGAATGAAGAGCACTTACCTTTCCTAGGTTCTTCTTTGGTGCATACATGTCGAAGCGAGGTGGTGGGGAGGATGTTGACGTACCCTTCATAAATTCATCTCAAGCTTTAAAGAATATTCCTTTCTCCTTTTGAACATCAAACTATGGTGGCTTTTGCGCTACTGGCCTCACTCCCGGATTATTATAACTGCTCTTTGTTGATGTATATGTAACTTCGGAATGTATTTCATCCTTGTATTTCATTTATATATTATTGTACTCCTATAGAGATGTGTCATTCCTCTATACGGAAGTGTTGTCATGTGTATTGACAAGTGTCGCAAGTGTGTGAACTTGCCGATGGGTTATTAGACCACCATGTGTGGGGTCGACCCTGATTTATATATTATATGGTTGATGTACCTAGCTAGACAAGTCGGCCCCATAAGGTTATTGGGAAAACAGGTCAAGTATAAATAGAGATCGGGAGATCTCTATTTGGATCATTCGGAAACTCATTCTTCCTTCACTCAGAAAGTGGCGCACTAGTGAGGAGGAGGATCATTTGCTACTAGGAGACTGTCTCTATGTATTTTGGTTGTACTTTGGTTGAGCCATTGCTCTCTCTATCTCTGAGGAAGTTGTGGTGTTTTTCACCTTAGGGTTTTCCCCATGGAAACTCTGTGTCTCTTGTCTCTCATGATTTTGCTTCTTGTGATGATTGACATGCTTGTTATGATTGATATGCATTGATATATTGTACATGTTATTCTCTCAGTAAAGATCCTAGAGTATTGTGAATTAATGCTCAAATTTTAACATGGTATCAGAGCTAACCTGAGAAGAAGACATTGTGCAGTGACGGAAACCAAGGGTTTCTTGTTTATTGGGTTTCTCTCCACAGATTTTGGAAAAAAAGTATAGGAGATTGACTCTACTCATCATGGAGAATCTATCTGTCCAATCAGAATTCAATTCTGAGCATTTTCAGATTTGGCCCTAAAAATTAGGGTTTCCAAAAAAATAGGAATTTTTGGCATCTGAAGACATAGCTGGAAGCTCCTTGCAAAAATCGAAGTTTAGAGCTTTGGATCGAGATTGTTGGCTGGGTAGATCTCCAGGAAACTCAAACCCTAATTCAGGGTCCTCCTTAGTGAACTCGGGAAGACAAAAAGGCATTTCTGAAGGGTGAAGCTTTGCAGATCTCAAATTCTAAATACACCAAGCTGATTAGCTCATCAAGGCACATCTTTCTACCCTTTCAGAAAGTTGAAATTCATATTTTTAATTTTTAGGGTTTTTTTCGACAAACCCTAGTCCGGAACCAGATCTAGTTTTTCAGCCAGTCAAGTGGTAAGATCTAAATCTTTTCTATTTCCATTTTAAGTACTCTTTAAGATGTCTCACCACACCACGCTTGAGGATAAGCTTGAAGGGGCTGATAACTTCCAAGCCTGGAAGTATAGGATTGGGTTAATCCTGGAAGAGAATGAGTTGGACTCATACATAAAAGAAGACATCCCTATCCCAGAGGATGAAGAGGCTAAGATATTGCATAAGAAGAACTTGGTCAAGGCAAAGAGAATCATTGTTGATTCTATCAAGGATCATCTCATCCCACATGTGTCATCTCTAAAGACACCCAAAGAGATGTTTGATTCTCTGACCAAGCTATTTGAAGGGAAGAACATAAATCAGAAGATGACCCTGCAGAACCAATTGAAAGGAGTAAAGTTCCAGAATGGAGAAACCATTCAATCTTATTTTTCTAGGGTCTCTCAGATTAAGGAACAATTGGAAGCAGTGGATGAAATGGTGGAGAATGGTGAATTTGTCATGACCACTCTAAATGGCCTACCCAGGTCATGGGATTCCTTTATTCAAGGAATTTGTGCAAGAAAGAAGTTGATCTCCTTCAACAGACTGCGGGAAGAATGCTCACAAGAAGAATCAAGGCTTGTGGCCCGAATTAGAGAGATTTTGAGGTAAAAAAAGGGCCTCCTAGGAGATGTACTACAAAAATATGAGATATATTAAAATATTATGAATTGGGAGTTTTATGGGGTAGGTATATATGACAATAATATTAAGAGTACTCCACTTGAAAATGACAATAATATTATTTTATGAGAAAGTGTGAAAAGACATTCATTATGAGTACTTTACTTGAAAATGACAATAATATTATTTTATGAAAAGACTATCATTATGAGTACTTTACTTTATGACTTAAAAGTACTTACACCACCACCTTGGTTAACTATGTGTTTTCATCCACCATAGAAAATTTGACAAATAAGCATTCTTAACTCATGCAATGCCACCTCACCAAGGGGGATGATGTCATCTACTAGAATGTGATTGGTTGTTTTTTATGGTACATTTTCTTTGTTTTGAGGCCATTTTTTGACCTCAAAATTTCTCTAATGAGAAGAAAAGATGGGAAGTGAAGATCAAGCTCTCACAGTACACACCAAGAAAGGAAGGTCAAAGAGAGAGCACTCTCATGCCAAGAAATCTTCACACTATCATCAACATAAAGATAAGAATGATCTCAGATGCTTCACATGTAATGAGAAGGGTCATTTTGCTTCAAAATGTCCCAAGAACAAAAGGAACAACAACATCAAGAAGAAGGGCAGCAGGAAAAGATATCATGCTCATGCTGCTGAAGATGATGAACCACCCAAGAAGAAGGCTAGAGCAGAAAGTGACGATGATGACTCATCAAGCAAAGAAGAGTATGTTCTGATCTCTGCTCTCACAGGTACTATCTCTCATGGTTGTAATGATTATCTTATTGATAGTGGGGCTTCTAAACACATGACTGGGTTTAAAGAATCATTCGTAAATCTATCTGAACATGAATCACCCCATAAAGTGAAACTTGGGGATGACTATCAATACCCCATCAAAGGAAGTGGTGAAGCCTCCTACAACCTAGATTCTGGAAAATCCTTGAAGATGAAAGAAGTTCTTTATGTACCTGGGCTAAAAAAGAATCTACTCTCCATCTCTGCATTGGATGCAAAAGACATGAGGGTTGCATTTGTATATGGCCAAGTCCTAATGTGGCCAAAGGGTAAAACCATTGATGATGCAGTAGTGATTGGAAAGCAAGAGGGAGGTTTGTATAAATTGAAGGGACAACATGAACATGCCATGGTGCATGATTCCATGGAGCCAAGTGAACTTTGGCATAGAAGATTTGCACATATGCACTACAGAGCATTACCAATTGCAAGTAAGGCTGTAGAAGGTCTTCCTGAAATCAAGACCAAGCTTGAAGGTGTTTGCAAAGGATGTGCAAAAGGAAAGAACATAAAGAAGGATTTCTCAAGCAGTGAAAGCAAGGCAAAAGGTATCTAGGAAATTATCCACTCCAATGTATGTGGTTCGATGTCATCTAGTTCTCTGAGTGGGTATGTTTACTATGTCTCTTTCATTGATGACTTCTCTAGGAAGAGTTGGGTTTACTTCTTGAAGAACAAAGATGAAGTATTTAATAAGTTCAAGGAATTCAAAACCTTGATGGAGAACCAAACTGATAAGAAGATCAAAACATTCATATCCGACAATGGTGGAGAATTCACCTTAGGTGATTTCAAGAAGCTATGCAGTGATTCAGGGATTAAGAGGGAGTTGACTACTCCTTACAATCCACAACAGAATGGAGTTGCAGAAAGAAAGAACAGAACAATCATGGAAGCAGCAAGGGAAATGCTGCATGACCAGGATGTACCTATGCATCTATGGGCAGAAGCTGCTAGGACAGCTGTATATGTGCAAAACAGAACACCCCACAAAATATTGGACAACAAGACATCAGAAGAGGTCTTCTCTGGTAAGAAACCTGAAGTCAGCCATCTCAGAATATTTGGTTGTTCAGTATATACACATGTCCCAAAGGAGAAGAGGACCAAGCTGGATCCTTCAGGAAAGAAGGGCATCTTTGTGGGTTATAGTGAAAGCTCGAAGGCTTACAGAATATACTTTCCAGGGTTCAAGAAGATTGATGTCAGCAGGGATGTAACATTTGACAAAAACTCAGCATTCATCAAATCAAGGAAGACACCTGTTGAAGCTTATGAAGAACCTAAGGAAACTAGATTTCAAGACACTACCATGACTGAAGCAATTCTAGATGTTGATCGTGAAAGAGGTTCGGGATGATGGATTGCAAGGCCATGGCCACACCTATGGCATCAAATCTGAAGCTTCTTTGTTATGCTTCATCTAAGCCAGTTGATGTCTCTATGTATCATCAGATGATTGGGTCCTTGATGTACCTGACAAACATGAGACCATATATTTGCTTTGCGGTGAACACATTGAGCCAGTTCCTGACGGATCCGAGGAGTGTTCACCTGGTTGCTGTAAAGCATATTCTGAGGTACCTGAAGGGTACAGTTGATTATGGGCTCAAGTATGATGAGAATCAAAAGTTTAACTTGCAGGGTTATGTTGATTTAGATTGGGCAAGCAGTGCTGCAGATAGGAAGAGCACATCTCGGTGCTGCTTTAGTATGGGATCAGGTGTGATCTCTTGGTTTAGCAGGAAGCAGTCCTGCATAGGACTGAGTACAGCCGAGGAAGAGTATGTTGCATCCTGTTCAGCTAGTTGTGAGGCAGTATGGCTTCGGAAGCTACTGTCTGAGTTATTTGATCTCCCGTTGGATGCTACTGGTATCTTCTGTGATAACCAGAGTTGTGTAAAGCTGTTTGAGAACCCAGTGTTTCACGACAGGTCGAAACACATAGAGATCAAATATCACTATATCAAGGATATGGTGCAGAGAGGAGCAGTGAAGCTCCTGTATGTTGCGACGGACGAGCAGATTGCAGATGTGCTGATGAAACCACTAGCCAGAGTGAAGTTTGAATACTTCAGAGAAATGCTTGGTGTTCTTCAGATTGATGACACTTCGAGGAAGAAGTGATGGACACATTTGCAGAAGCCATTCCAAGCATGTTGGAAGGAGGATCCTTCACATGGCTGTGGATGTAAGCATTGGATGATGAGCATCAGGATGATGCTCTAGTTACTACTCTGTATATGCATCAGGATGATGCTGGATATGATCAGTTGGTTCATTTATATGTATATGTATGTACGCATCATCTTGGATGCTGGATATGATTAGTTGGATCATTTATGTGTATTTGTATATGCATCATGTTGGATGCTTGGACCATGTATTTGTATATGTATCAGGTGGATACTGTGTATGATCAGGTAGATCACGTGTGTTGATATGTATATCAGGTGGATACATTGTGTGGATCATGTATCTGTGTATGTATTAGGAGGATACATTATATGATCAAGTGGATCATGTATGATGATATGTATCAGGTAGATACTTGGTATGCATCAGGTAGATGCATTGTATGATCAAGATGATCATGGATGACGAGCTTCAGGATGTTGCTCCAGATATGCATCAGGACGATGCAGTGATGAGTATCAGGACGATACTCTAGATGATATGCATCAGGATGATGCTATGATGATGATCAGGATGATCATATGTATAAGGTGGATACATTACATAATCAGTTGGATTATGTGTGATGAGTTCTGAAGACACAGATGCACAGTGCCTTTTTGACATGGTGGTAGATGTGTTCTCCCATGTGCGTTGATGTAAGTGCAGAGCCTTTCCGACATGGTGGTAGATGTGTTCTCCCATGTGCGTTGATGTAAGTGTAGTGCCTTTCCGACATGGTGGTAGATGTGTTCTCCCATGTGCGTTGATGTAAGTGCAGTGCCTTTCCGACATGGTGGTAGATGTGTTCTCCCATGTGCGTCGATGTAAGTGCAGAGCCTTTCTGACATGGTGGTAGATGTGTTCTCCCATGTGCGTTGATGTAAGTGCAGAGCCTTTCCGACATGGTGGCAGATGTGTTCTCCCATGGTCGTTGATGTAAGTGTTATGAGCCTTTCACGGATGGTGGTAGGTTGGTCCTCCCATGCCGGTGAGTGTAAGTGCTGTGTGTGTGCATCTGGGTTGTGCTTCATGATACTCTGTGGCCGTGGAAAGGTTGTGCAGTAGCATGTAAAAGGTCCTGGGAGATCCGATAGGTTGAGCTGTGTGCTCGTATTTAGTCCTGGGATGCTCTTTCGAGGTTTTATTGACTCACGTAATAAGTCCTAAGGATTCCACAGTATGGCCAGTGATGATGAAGACCTGCAGGTGGTGGGCCTACATCCAGTGTGAAAAAGGACTGGCTTTGTAGAACTTCCTATGACGAGTAGATCCAGAGATTGATTGAGATAGCAGCAGCTGTGACGATGACGATGATTCGAGGACGATACATCGATGACGATGATCCAGAGAAGAAGACTTGTGTTAGCTGATTTGTGTCGAGAAATACCTTCCTAGTTAAGAGGGACTGTTGATGTATATGTAACTTCGGAATGTATTTCATTTATATATTATTTTACTCCTATAGAGATGTGTCATTCCTCTATACATAAGTGTCGTCATGTGTATTGACAAGTGTCGCAAGTGTGTGAACTTGTCGATGGGTTATTAGACCACCATGTGTGGGGTCGACCCTGATTTATATATTATATGGTTGATGTACCTAGCTAGAAAATTCGGCCCCATAAGGTTATTGGGAAAACGGGTCAAGTATAAATAGAGATCGGGAGATCTCTATTTGGATCATTCGAAAACTCATTCTTCCTTCACTCAGAAAGTGGTGCACTAGTGAGGAGGAGGATCATCTACTACTAGGAGACTATCTTTGTGTATTTTGGTTGTACTTTGGTTGATCCATTGCTCTCTCTATCTCTGAGGAAGTTGTGGGGTTTTTCACCTTAGGGTTTTCCCCACGGAAAATCTGTCTCTTGTCTCTCATGCTTTTGCTTCTTGTGATGATTGACATGCTTGTTATGATTGATATGCATTGATATACTAGACATATTATTCTCTCAATAAAGATCCTAGAGTATTGTGAATTAATGCTCAAATTTTAACACTCTTATATCCACTCATCGTATCTCCACCTCTTATTACTACAACGAAATTATACTGAATCGGTCGTGGTTACGCTAAAATATTATGCACATTTTGATTTTGATTCTAGTTCTAGTTTTTCTTCACCTGCAATTTTTCTATTAGCTTTGGATCGACTTCAATGGTATGGTCTAGTTCCCTACAATATGTGCAGGTCGAAGTACCATTCTGACACTCTCGAGCATAATGTGCATGGGTACCAAAATTATAACATATTAGTTTTCCTCTACCTAGACCAAATCCTCCTCATTGACAAGTGGCATCAACAAAAACAAATGGCATCCCATCTAACAGATCCACTACCCGTGATCTCTCGTTAGAGACCCTGATCCCTCGACCATCACTTAAATAATTCCATAGTTTAAGTGAAATCATTCGTTAACTTGGGTTTTATGTTCTATTCTTTAATGGGGTGGAAATCAAACGTTTCCCCAACAACTCCACTACTTGTCCTCTTTTAAGTGCATTACTTAAATCCTCACGAAGATAAGACCTTTCATTAAAAAGGGTACTAAAAAAATCTATATATGTATATCCATATACATATTTCATTCTCCCTCTTTTTATAAGAACCCCATCTTCTTATCATTAGTTCAATAATAGAAGAGGGTAAGCCCCCATTTTAAAATTAGGTACTAATAAGATATTTGTAAGTATATCTATATCCATATTCCATAGTTATTCCCTTTTTCTCTTAAGAATTAACTTCTTCTTAGAAAGAGTCCCTCCTAATAGTTTTGGAGCTTGGTGATATTTATCTGACACCCTCGTTGGGCTTAGGAACACAAGAATCATAAGTAGGATTCTTAGACCTAGTAAGATAGTAGTTAAAAAGGCATAGGCCATAGGGTTTTATTTAGACGTTTGTACTATTTAGAAATCCCTAAGAGACAGATTTTTAACTTGGGCTTAACATGGCTTGAGATGACCTTTTAAGAATTAAGGATAAAAATTAAATCCCTTTAATTTTTGCTCGAGTGCAAGTGGTACTAATATGACTATCCATCATCTTCCCCGAGTTCTCTCGTGGTTACCGTGTTATTTTCATGCCCCTCCTCCCCTAGTGGTTTTCAGTTTCCCTATCGTTTATAGTTACATCACAACTTTGAGTCTCCCAGGTCTATATCAATCATTACAACTTTGAACAAAATAAACTACAAAGCTTAAATGGTTTACTGGTGGGGCCTTGGCCTTAAGCTCCTCACCAGAAACAATTACATAATTTACCTTGTCTATTACAAAAAGTAGGATTAAAAGTAGAACGTTACATCCTCTCCCCCTTAAAGATAACACCGTCCTCGGTGTTCATACTTTCGTGCTTTAATTTCCTTCGATCTTTCATACTTGCTACATGTCTTTGTTTTCTTTGGTGTCTTCTTTTTTATGCCCTTAATCATTTTCAATTTCTTCATTTTCTTTATGTCATTATTGTTCATATTTCTCTTAACAGCTTGCACATTGTACAACTCATACAAGATCTTCCAAAAGTGTAACATCACTATACCACTTCAAAATCTTTAGTCAAAATATAAGGAACAAGTCCTTTTTCAACATATGATCATTTTTCAATATAACTAAAAATATTGCATAGGTAAAACAATATTCTTATCTTTTGGAGGACATCCTTTATCTCCAATTACCTGGGTACTTTAGCTAGTACCTATCTTGCGATCAATATCTTTTTCATTCACAAATTAGTATCATTTATTAATATGCTTTCAAGTAGAAAAATGAAAAAATCAATCATTCACCCTCACCCTTGAGGGAAATCCTTGCTTACTCGAGCATTCATTTCATTCACATATCAAAACATCCAATGGTCTAGTTACTTGACTATAGTTTAATATGTTTTATTGTTATATCTTGAAACTGAAAAAATTTCATCAACCCTTTGTTGATTACCAAACTCTCTCATTAGTTTGGAACCCTAGCAACACTCCGCTGAACACAGAACTCTTCCTCGAGTTTTAACACCAATTCCTGTGGACTTATGGGCTACACTTTTGAGGTTACTCTCCCTTTTGATTGCTATTCAAAAGTTTTCCTCCTCAAGACATCAAACATCGTCCTGTCTTTCAGATGTCACACTTTTTGCCTAGGTCTTTGCCATTGATATCACATACTCTTTCACAATTCCCCTCAAGCCTCCTCGCTTGAGTCCAGGAATTTATTTTCGACCCAGCCTCCTATGTGGGTCCATGAAAATTTACTTTAGCAATGTAGAGTTGGATCATCAATTTTTGCCACCTCATTTTCCTAACACCAATGTGCTCACACAACAACCATTTGCCTAACAACATTGTGCTCCCACAACAATCATTTGCCTAACACCATGATGCTCACACAGCAAGTCTCTCCATTTCTATGACATATTTTATTGCTCTTGTTTCTCAACAAGTCCTATAGATAATAACGATCCTCCAAAATCCATGATCACATTAATATATTTATTAACTATTTTGTCTGTATTTAATGTCAATTACATTATTTGTCTACTTGCGACACACAGACTTGCTACTTATCGTGACTTCGTTGTCATTGCCAAGTTCTTAGATTCTTCAACATCTTTACGGTTTGTTGCAATATAATCATCATCAATCGTTAAACAATAATTTCACCTATTCAACATTTCATAAGTTTTAATGATTTGCACATCACTAACATAAGTCTATCGTCAATCATGGTTCCTCGATCATGTAATCCATACTATAATAAATGTAAAATCAACCATCACTCACTCTTGAGAGATTCAGATCAACTTATTTATACAAGAGGATTTTATAATAAATGATCTACGTTGATCATGACGTCAGTCAAAATCCTTGTGAAACCCTGCGATGTTAGTACATAAATAACATAATCCATGGTTAATCCATGTTTCATAAAATATCGTAATTTGATGATTAGAATAAGGTGTAAGAAAGAACTCATCACTCGCTCTTAGTTTATTCAACCCAGTGAGTCTTGTATTTTGTTTTGTAATATTCATGGCATAACCTGCAATGTTAGTACATAGTCACTATACGACGTCCATTGTATTTAAAGATTCATATCATCAAAACATCCTTTACTTTTATTCAGGGATAGCTATCAGTGGAGAAATACATTTCATCTTTGCATAATATTCATGACTAGCACGTTAGGTAGGTATAACCCAAATTGCTATGTAACTCCTTTATCTATTAGTGTCCTCAAATGAAATAATATGTCATAACGGTGGATCAGTTATACCTTGAGTTTAAGGTTCTTTTAACAATACGACGCATGCTACAAAACACACCCGTGTTAGAAACTTTATAAGAAATCAGTAATGAAAAGTATTCATCTAGGTGACTACAATATACACATATAAATCAAAACCTCACTTCTTTTGCGTGAACCTTTAATGCTGGTATAATACACATGTAACACCTAAAAATGTTCAAGTAGCCCATCCTCTTAACTTAATGTGTTAATCACCTTTAAGTACTGATCAGTATGGTCAGTAAGGACACATATTTAGAAACCTTAACCAATACAAAAAAATCAGCACCTAGTTACAACCTATGAAAACATGGTACCCTCTGATCAATGATATCATAATGTGAATGGATAACCGCTGGATTATCAACTTTATAGATGACACAAAGAAGCAACAACTCCTTACGTGCAACTTCCACATTAGTGACATCTAACCATTGCATCATGGTCATTCTTCATAAAGGTTAACTATGAGTTTAAGGTATTTGTTAGAAGAAACAAATAACATGAGTGAGCATTATCCTACTTGTAAATCTTCCAACTCTTAACCAACCATCTACTCACACCTTTCCTCTATGTAAACTAGGCATATCCTATAAATGATGAAAATCATCATTGTTATGATAATGCAACTCTCATAAACCTTTTTGAGTACTAATACAAGTAAAATAGCATTGATTTAACTAAGCATAAGCATTTCCTACACTTTCACCATGTAATGGCTATCCCTAACATCTTTCAAATCTAAAAAACAGTCTTCCTCCCATTTACCCATATTGTCTTCATGTTAAGTATGTATGCCAGGAAGTAATAACACAATGATATTCTCATAATATCGATTTATTTAACTACCAATGTAGGTGAATCATTAATCATTAACATCATGCAATGCAATCACGAATAAGAGGACTGTACCTTTAACTCGTTCAAGGACATTCAAGACCTAAGGCTATTCCCCATAATTTATTTAACTATGCAACATTGTAAACGTGCTTCGGATGGCATCTCATTTACACTGTTCACAAGTAGACGATGAATCGTAAGTTATGTGTAACAACCCTAGTCTATCAAGATTTGAAATTTTCCATGGAATATGCTTTGTACCTAAATCTCATGTGTTTGTATTTAAAACATAAGGAGACATACTTACTTGTAATTTAGAGGTGACTTATCATTTATTTCTTACCGAGTTTAAAATTGAATTTATCTTGTTGCGTCTTACAGGTAGAGTCTTTCCTTTGGTTCATCCAACTTATTTCTTCATGTTGAACTCGATATAGACCCAAGTGTTGCAACTTGCGCTCTGATACCATATGTAACATACCCAATTAACTGAGTTAGCATTTAGTGAATTTTCAAAAATTTCATAATATTAAGAGGAAATACAGAATCCACCATCCTTCAAAATGACAGTTAGTTGAACATAAAATATTCCACAAATATAATTGTTTTATTTTCATGCTTTCTACAATCAATACTCTTTTAGGAAAGGGTCTTCGTCAATCATTTCCAATACTTTATACAACAATAATTTACCCATCATTTAAGTCATATATAACGTCATTTGTATCGTACTTGGAACGATTGTATGTAAAAGAAATATTGCAACTGTATACTATTGAACATATTAATGAAATTCTTACCCATTTGTGGTGAACTTAAATTACCTGGACCAAACCATAATTACATCTATAAGGCCATCACTTAATCATATAAAACTAGCAACAATTTATCTTTTACCAAATAAATAGGCTTGACAAGTTATACACTTACATATTATCATAAACAACAAAGACATCATTAACACACATGTAAGAGGGATCATAAATACGTAATTCACCCAAAATCAAGCTACGTCCACAAAAAGGAAATCATTTCTTTATATTATTCAGAATAAAGAAATACAATCTGCAACCGAGGAGTCTCGTTACTTTCTCAATGCTCTTTCAATCCTTTCTTATGAAAGCATTCACTATCAAAATAATCCTAGAAGTCTATTTATACATATATATACATATATATATATATATATAACTATATAAATATATAGCATTCGTCCTAAAGCAACCCGAGTTACCAAGATCTATTTGATCTTATTAAAAGAAAAGGAACTATACGTTCTCAGAACATCTTTCTGTTCTAGATAAGATCAAAGGAAAATCATGCATTTCCTAACTAAAGTGGAGGTAGAGCCTACGATCCTCGGTCGGGTTCAGATATAAAAAAAATGCAACTTCAAAAGTCATGCTAAAATAATCAGAATTAAATAACCCATACTCAATCAGATCCAGAGTCAAGCACTATGTCACTATGTCACTATGTCAAAGACAGCCAAAGCTGAGTTATAAGAAGACAATCCTCGGTCGGATCTGACATTTTAAATGCTAAAAGCATTGAACAGTAAATAAATAAACTACAGTAATGATGCTTCATATCCAATGTTCAACATTTTTCACCCAGGGATAAGCTACGGAAATAATCCCCATTTAATTGCTATACCCAGGAAAGTCGTGGTCATTTGATAATTGCGGCACGCTCTGGAAAATCGATACCTATAGTCACCCGGAGACCGCAACGATACACAGATCTGAGTATATCAGAAGACATTAAAAAAATTAAAAGGAATAACATATGTAAGCGACTGGCCACAGGGTCAGCAACATTCACACGGATCACTTTTCAACCATGATTCAGTGACCATAAAGCGTATGGTAAATTGTTTGTCTAATTCATATGGAATATCCTACAACAATTGCAGTGTAAAAATCTAAGCACTGAGACATATACATAACATTAGCAATCAAGTTAAAAATGCATATAAAAGAAAGTAAATACAACGACAGCAGCAATCGCACAGATCGTTCTACTACCACGATTCTGTCACCAGAACGCGTAGGGAAAACTATCAGCCCATGGATACAGGGGTATCCAACAACCACAGCGGCACAATCAATGCATCAGCTAACTTACAGGATCGACTATTTCAAAGATATGAGCCGTCCCTCTCCTCTCCATTGGATCTGGACGATGTATCTGTTTACCGAGCAGGAAATAAACTTACAGGAATTAAGAGGGGTCGAGCTCTAAGGAAAGCCATCCTTCTCACACAAAGTTCACATTCAGTTTTCTTCCATTTCTACCAGCAGATGGTGATAACAAAAACAAATGGGAAAATATTCAAGAAGGGGTCGAGCTCTAAGGAGAGTTGTCATACGCACAAACAAATCCAAATCATACCTCAACCATCGCTACCAATAGACAGTGATACTGCAACCAATACATAAATAATAAGGTGGACTCTCCCACAGAGAGTTCGGATTAACCACTCCAGATAAAAAATCAAACGGAACACGAAAAAAGAGAGCAACGCATGAAATCGGCCAAGGACGCCAAGAGCAGAGGGTTACAGAACAATCAATATACACAGCAAGGAATTCCCTTTCTTCCCCCCCCCAAAATGCAAATGCGTAGATCACTGTATATATACTTTTTTTTTTCTAAGACGATCCGCCCACCCATTCTTTATGGGAAGACTCCGAGTGTAAACCAAGTGCCAAGTGGCATCAACAAAAACAAATGGCATCCCATCTAGCAGATCCACTACCCGTGATCTCTCGATAGAGACCCTCATCCCTCAACCATCACTTAAGTAATTCCGTAATTTAGGTGAAATCATTCATTAAATTGGGTTTTATGTTCTATTCTTTAATGGGGTGGAAATCAAACGTTTCCCCAACAACTCCACTACCTGTCCTCTTTTAAGTGCATTACTTAAATCCTCACGAAGGTAAGACCTTTCATTAAAAAGGGTACTAAAAAGTATCTATATATGTATATCCATATCCATATTTCATTCTCCCTCTTTTTATAAGAACCCCATCTTCTTATCATTAGCTAAATAATAGACGAGGGTAAGCCCCCCTTTTAAAATTAGGTACTAATAAGATATTTGTAAGTATATCTATATCCATATTCCATAGTTATTCCCTCTTAAGAATTAACTTCTTCTTAGAAAGAGTCCCTCCTTCTAATAGTTTTGGAGCTTGGTGATATTTATCTAACACCCTCGTTGGGCTTAGGAACACAATTATCATAAGTAGGATTCTTAGACCTAGTAAGATAGTAGTTAAAAAGGCATAGGCCATAGGGTTTTATTTAGATGTTTGCACTATTTAGAAATTCCTAAGAGACGGATTTTTAACTTGGGCTTAACATGGCTTGAGATGACCTTTTAAGACTTAAGGATAAAAATTAAATCCCTTTAATTTTTCCTTGAGTGCAAGTGGTACTAAGATGACTATCCAGGGTGAAAAAATGAAGATGGGTGTCTATTTTGGGGGGTCTCGTGAGAAAATAATTCTGTTTTTTTCATGTCTTCCAACTTCGGGCGAACAAAAGTGATATTTTTATTTAAAATTTCACTTTGCCGTAAAAAGAAAACTTTTGTAGAATTATGTTAGCTTTCTACTCATAATTTTTTCAATTTTTTTTATTAAGATTTGATATGTCGATTTCGCAAATGTTTGACAGTGTGTTCTTATAAAATGAAAAGACTACAAAAGAGTTATGATTTGTTGCACCACTAAAATCGTTGTTAGACTTGTGTTTTGCAAAAACTGAAAATGCTACGACAATCTACACACAATGTACTAACGCGTGACTATAAGTTTGCATCCAATGGACCTCTATACTAATTATGATATTTTTTTAAAGTCGACCCATGGGGAAACTCAGTCAATTTTCAACAACCTTTTTGTTGCACCACTTTTCTCTCAACCCGCTATAAAATCAAAAAATCTACGACCACCCTTTTGAAGTAGACACGTCAATGAATCGACCCACATTTTCTTCGATTTTTTTGGTGTTGTATTTACAAAGTTATGGATTTTTCTTTTCGCTGTTTTTTTAAAGAGCTGAATCATAACTCGACACATGTTACAAATATAAAACTTAAAAAATATCAGTTCTTATCTATATACAACAAAATTTATACCCTCGTAAAGTAGATTCAATAATGAATCTACTGGTATGAAGTCCGACATTCGTTTTGTTGTGTAAGAGGTGGTTTTCTCCTTCCGAAAATGGAGAAACCTGAAAATTTTGCAGAGATCTGAATCGGTCATGTTTCAGAGATTATTCGGCCGAATAATTATTCGGCCGAATAATTATTCGGCCGAATAATTATTCGGCCGAATAACGTTTTTCCGTAACAGCGCCGTCACTTATAACGAAGGTTATTCGGCCGAATAACTAAACGGAAAAAAAATTTCGTCGGCCGGAAAAAAAATAAAAATAAAAATTTATACTCATATAAATAAAGGTAAAGTTAATTCATTATTTTCGCATGTTTGAACTTCGCATTTTTTTGTCAAACTAATTTCGGAAGGAGGATATAATTTTTGCAAAAGGAGGTTTTTACAAGGTATGTTTCTTCTTCTTCTTTACAAAAGGCACATTGAAGGAGTTTTTTTTTCTAAGGCATATTTGCAAGGAGTTTTTCCAAACTATCTATTTTCTTGTTGCATTTTTACAAAGAAGACATTTTTTGCAAAATGAGGTTTTTACAAGCTATGTTTCTTCTTCTTCTTTACAAAAGGCACATTGAAGGAGTTTTTTTTTCCAAGGCATATTTGCAAGGAGTTTTTCCAAACTATCTCTTTTCTTATTGCATTTTTACAAAGAAGACATTTTTTTGCAAAAGGAGGTTTTTACAAACTATGTCTTCTTCTTTTTTACAAAAGGCACATTGAAGGAGTTTTTCCAACATATCTCTTTTTTATTGCATTTTTACAAAAAAGACATTTTTTGCAAAAGGAGGTTTTTACAAGGTATGTTTCTTCTTTTTTCCAAAGGCACATTGAAGAAAAAAAATTTCTAAGGCATATTTGCAAGAAGTTTTTTACAAATATTTTTTTTCTTGTTGTATATTTGCAAAGAAAACATTTTTTTGAAAAATAGATTTTTACAAAGTATGTTTCTTCTTCTTTTTTCCAAAACACATTGAAAGTGTTTTTTTTAAGGGATATTTGCAAGGAGTTTTTTCAAAATATTTCTTTTCTTAGACATGTTTGCAAGGAGGTTCTTTGCAAGGATGTTTTTTTTTCAAAGTAGCTTTGCACTTTTTATTTAATTGAAAGAGGTTTTTTCAAATAGTTGTTTTGCTAAGGTATTTTGCAAATGATTTTTTTCCAAAGTAGTTTTGCACTTCTTATTTATTTGAAAGGAGTTTTTTCAAATAGTTATCTTATTTTGCAAAGGATTTTTTACAAGGTAATTTTGTACTTCTTATTTCTTTGAAATTGGGTTTTTTTCAAAGAGTTGTTTTTTTACAATGATTTTTTCCCAGATATATTTATAAATAAGTTTTTATTGAAAGTATTTTTTTCTAGTGGTTTTTTTCGTAGATATTTTTTCAAAAAAGTATTCTTGGAATGAATTTTACAACAAAGATTTATTTACAAGGTGTTTTATTTTCTTCCTTGGCACAAGGTGTGTTTATTGTTTTCCAAAGAAGATTTTTGTTCAGAGAATTTTTTCAAAGGAAAGTTAATTCCAAAGAAATCTTCTTCAAAAGACTCTTACAAAATTTTTAAAAGGTAAAGTAAATTTCAGTTCATGTTTTTATAAATTCCGTAAATGTTTTTAAATCTTAATTTATTTGTTTTTACTATAAAGTAACATGATTCTTTAATTTATCGTCTATAGATTAAACAACCATGGGCAATAAGAGAAATCGTAAAAGAAAAGCTGATCGTAAACGTGATGATGATGATAATAGAGAGAAACAAAAACTCAGATATATTGCCAAAAAACAAAGGGTTGCTGAAACGGAAAAGAGAACTATTGAAGATATAAATACAGATTTACATGACAATGTTGAAGAAATGGAAATTGAAAATAGAGTACAAGAAGAACAAATTGAAGTTGAAAAGAACATTGTAGAAGATGTAAATAGTGATTTACATGCTAATGTCGATGAAATCAATATTGAAGATCAAGTTCAAAATCCAGAAATTGAACCTGGTATGTATATATCATATATTTTCCAAATTCATTTTTTTATAATGAATTTTATTTTTTGATATATGTTAAATTAAATTTAATTTGATGTATAGGTACTTTTACTATTGATGATGAAATGTTAGAAGACATTGATTGCGACAAATATGGAGAAAAACTACCAATACATGTTGCACGATATCGTGCTACAAAATTTTATGATGAAGTTCTCAAAGATTACTCAATAGCAGGACAAGCACAAATTTTGAGATGTTTATTAGTGTCCAAGAAATTAGAAGGTGCTACATCGTTATTGGGTATTCACAAAGTAACAAAAGAGTCGAAATTGAAACAAAATGTGATGGAAAATATAGGCGATGCAATAAAAAAATTTGGAAAATCCAGGAAGAAAGATATCAGTGCTGCACGTAAAGCAATTCATACAGCAATTCTTTCAGCTAGTACTAAACAAAAGCGTTTGACAACAGAACTAGCAAAAGCAGTTGGAACATCAAGAAAAACATTATACAAACATAGCAAATTCAGAATGCAAATAGATGAAAATAATGAACTTGCTTGTTGGGAAATTATTTGTAGACAACCTTACAAAGATAGATTAGGAGCAGGGGTTAAAGATATTGTACGAGAATATTGGTTGGAACATGCTCGAGTTTCACCAAATGCAAGAGATGTGATACGCAAAAGAATATCACGAAATGTATATGAAAGCCAACCAAAACATATAATGGACATGACACAAGTACAATTGTTCAATAAATTCAAGGAAGATCATCGTGGAATTAATATATCAATCACTACATTTGTGCAACAAAAACCATGGTATGTTCGACATATAACTATACGTGATACATGTTGTTGCCTTTATCATGTGCAATTTCAGTTATATTATGATACGTTTCTTGAATTTGGTAAAATTTTTTGGACAAATTCACCACCTCCGCCAACGATACGTGAATTCATATCTCAAATTTTATGTGAGAGAAATCACGATGAAGTATTTTATTCAAAGAAATGTGTCAATGGAAAACATTGTCATCACTGTGGAAATTTGGTGTTATTCCACAATAAATACCCTATCGACAATGATCAATCGTTGTCAAATGTAAATGTTGATTGGAAGAGATACAAATACATCAACTATAGTACAAGTTCTAGTGATTCACATTCCAAAAGAATTGATTTGCTAGAAGACAAGATATGCGTCACAGATTTTCTCAAAAAATTTGAAAGCGAAATTTATAAATACACCCAGCATTCACATAGAGCACGATGGCAAGATCTTCAATTCAAACAGTCTCGTGAAATTTTTCCACCCGGAACAATTTTGTCGGTGGTTGATTTTGCTGAAAACTATACATTTGCTGCACAAAAAGAAATACAGAGTGAATACTATCACTCTGACCAAGTTTCGATATTTGTCCATGTCGTATATAGACATTCTCAACAGGATGTCGATGGCATTGAAAGCACATGTGACAATCGAGATGTGATTAAAGAATATCACTTCTATATCAGCGATGATCGTACACACGACACACATTTTGTCCAACATTGTATAGAAAATATTTTCTATGAATCACTGAAAAAACGCGAAATCAAATTCAAAGAGCATTGGATATGGTCTGATGGATGTGCGGGTCAATTTAAATCTTCCCGATCATTTTTTTGGTTATGTCGACTTCATAAAGCGCTGAACATTAAACATCGCTGGAATTTCTTTGAAACTGGGCATGGAAAAGGTGAGCATGATGGTGCAGGAGCATGCGTGAAAAGAGCACTTCGAAGATGGCAAATGAACTATTCTTCAGCACGATTTCATTCAGCTGCAGAGGTTGTCCAATGGTGTCAATTAAATCTAAGCCATGATTATAATCAACAATCAAAAGACGTGCGCAGGTATGTCCACTATTTTTTTAATTTATATTATTTCTTAAAATTTAAAAAAATGTATATATACTAACATTTAATTACACATGTACACTATTTATTGTGTAGGTTTTTTTGGCTTGTTGGGATCCAAGATATAAATAGATCAATACCATATGGCGCTAGCACCATACATGGAACTAGAGATCTTCACTCTATTCAAACAAAATCATTTCACAACGTGTTTGCATTTGACAGTAGAAAGCAATCATGCTTTTGTCATATTTGCATTGAAAATGTCGAGTCTACAGAAGTTTGTGAAAACATAACAAACAACTACGTAAAAGCTTGGAGACACACAGAGATTAATCCAAAAGGAAAAATGCCGCTAGCAAGTGTTGAAGAATTAGAATCAGAACAAATAGCAATATCGTCTGATGGCGATAGAATTTCAGATCTCGTAAGAGAAGGTAATAAACTTGTTTTTGACTTTTTAATCAACTGTTCATTCTAATCCATCGCCATAAGTAGTCAATTTAATTCATTTAAATACACTAACACCAATCATAACTTGCACAGGAGATGTTTTTGCTGTGATTGCACCTGTAGACAACAACGAAAATGTCAAATATTATTTGATGCGATGCACTGAAGGAAAAATGAAGTTATTGGAGGACTACAACGACAACGGATTTACATACGAAAGAGGATCCATCATTTTAAAAGGCTACTTTTTTCAACAGACACACGTGACTAAAAATTATGTCTACTTTCAAGATTATGAGCCCGATGTTATATGTTGTCAATATAGTCATTTAGTATGTGCATCTCGAATAAAATTGATACAAGTTCCATCAAAAAAACAATTAAAAACCAAAAAATGGAAACTATCCATATGTGACCATGAACGGATAGTTGAAGATGGTATTCCATTGCGATGTTTTTAACTACATATCAAAAATAAATTGATGATCAAATGACTGGGACCCATGGAATAAATTGATGGTATTCCCACAGAAGATGAAGGAGAATCATGTGTACCCCTTCGAACTTGTTGATGATCAAATGACTGGGACCCATGCAATAAACTCGAACCTCTCGGTGAATTCGACAACCTTCGACTACCAACTGGAACACCAATTCCTGAGGATTGTGATGACCTCCTACGCTTTCCCCTCGAAGACTCTCTTTCCATTTGATATAACTTCTAAATTTACACAAACATTAACATATTGAAATTGTATATGACTATTCTACAAACATCAAGCCAATATTTGATAAAAAAATACAAAATGTAAGTCCCCCTCCTAACTCTAATTAATTACCTAAAATTCCTTACCATCACTAATATTGCAGCATAAAGATATATCTAATAATCATTTCATTATCAAATATAAGTCATAACATGATTAATTGAAGTAGTATAATAACCTTAATAACTTTTAATCCAACAAATATGGTTGAAATATATATGTCAATGAACAAACATCTCACTAAACATATATATATATTCTTATTAAGAGAATTCTAGCTCATATTTATAATAATACAATTTACACACACTAAAGTTGTACATGTTAACTCTACAAACTTAAAAACATATCTTTTAAGGACCTGCATACAAAATGTAGAGCTGGCTAAAATAGTATAACATATATATCCACTTATTAAGAGATTTCTAATTTATATTTATGATAAAACAACTTACACACATTGAAATTGTTACATGTTCATTCTACAAACTTAAAAGCATCTCTTAAAAATCTGCATACAAAATGTAGAGCCACCTAAAATATTATAATTATTTTCTTTCATAAGTTCCTCTTCTAGCTCTAAGAACACTATTCCACCATAAACATAACATCAATAATCATCTTATAATCATTTAATTGTAATAGTACATAATAATCTTCCAAATTTTTCACTGATCACTTATGTTTTTGTTCTATATCTCAATAAACAAACATTCCTTCATTTTTATAAAAAAAAAACCTAGGAACATAGAACTTTTATGGGAAACTTAATATGATACTCATTCAAGTTTAGGGTTTAAATATCCATTTATATAAAGAAGCCATGGCGTTGCATTCCATAAGAATAAAATAAATACATGTTATGTTGTTTGATATAAAAAATATCTTACCATTTTTATATATAAAAAAGACCATAACATGAGCATAGTTCTGTTCATGAGCAAAGTTATATTCTTGAGCAGAATTCATGAACTCTGCTCATGAACAGAGTTCATGAGCAGAGTTCATGAACTCTGCTCATGAACAGAGTTCATGAGCAGAGTTCATGAACTCTGCTCTACCCCATTATATTATCTCTCGGCAAATAAAACATGTTTCTATTTATACACCAAATTAAACGTTAAATACATAAAACATTTAAGCAACACAACTCTATTAATTTGTAAAATAGTGGACATAGCTATGCTTAGGGTAAATATATCTATTATAGAGTCCATGGACTCTGCTCATGAACAGAGTTCATAAGCAGAGTCCATGGACTGTGTTCATTATACAGTGTTAATGGTGAAGTGATTAGTCAATTACAATTTCCTGCCACATTAATTAAAATATTATATGCTCTTATTAAACAGAAATAAGCTTACTCGGATTAAACCAGGCACAGTAAAGCGCATTACTTTTAACCAGATTAGCTTTCCAGGTAATATAGACGTGCTTCGGTATTAATAATTAAATTACAAGCATAATAACGAGGCATAATAACGAGGATTAGAATCAGGCTAATTAAATATAACATGGTCGTAATACAGCTTATCCTGTAATAAACTATTAATACTAGCAGGCTTAAATTACAAGCAGGCTTAAATTACTACAAAGGTTTATTACTCTTGTGGTACACTTCATGAACAGTTCATTAACCTCTTAGAGTCCATAAACTCTGCTCATGAACAGAGTCTTGAGCAGAGTCCATGGACTCTGCTCATGAACAGAGTCATGAGCAGAGTCCATGGACTCTGCTCATGAACAGAGTTCATGTGCAGAGTCCATGGACTCTGCTCATGAACAGAGTTCATGTGCAGATTCCATGGACTCTGCTCATGAACAGAGTTCATGTGCAGAGTCCATGGACTCTGCTCATGAACAGAGTTCATGTGCAGAGTACATGGATTCTGCTCATGAACAGAGTTCATGTGCAGAGTCCATGGACTCTGCTCATGAACAGAGTTCATGTGCAGACTACATGGACTCTGCTCATGAACAGAGTTCATGTGCAGACTGCATGGACCCTGTTCATGCACATAAAATTATCTCTAAAATCAACATTAATTATAAAAAAGTTAAACTTTTGATTTTAAGTGCCATAACAGATTTTTTTTCAATTTTTTTCTAATGCCACAAACATATATGGAGAATATGCGACATACCTGTATCCAAACGACACCACTATTATTCGTCCCACCAACGCTCCACGAAAGTTATTCCTTCACCAAGCAGAAAAAAATATCGTCAACTTAACATATCAATACACAGCAAGAATCAAAACAACACAACAATGAAAAATACACACCTAAATGACAAATTTGTAACCTGCAAACAAAACCGCAACCACCTCCTCGCAGCAAAACAAACGGGCAACCTGCCACCCAAAGCGTAACTGACGACGAGCTACACCCAGCAAGAAAGAGCATCAACTAGCCAACAAAACGAAAAACTATCTACCGTAAAACCGACGAGCTGCAAAAGATCGCAGGGCATCAACGAGTCGTCGGCACACAGCAGGGTGGCTAACGTAGGCGACGAGCTATCAACCGCATAGCCGACGGGCATCAACAAGACAGGCAGCAAAAGCAGTTCGCGGAGCGTCAGCAGGCGGGCATCGTGGGGAAACAGGATGGTGGCGAACTGTAGCAGCAGTTCGCGGAGCGTCAGCAGGGGGGCCGTCGGATAGCGGCAAGGTGGCGACAGAGACGATGCGGGCCCGCTGCAGGGTCCAGCAAAATTACAGCAAAGAATGCCATATGGCAGCCGATGCTGTGCTTTTATGCAGAAAAATAGTTCGGCCGAACAATTATTCGGCCGAATAATTATTCGGCCGAACAATTACTCGGCCGAACATTTAATCGGCCGAATAATTGTTTGGCCGAGTAATTGTTTGGCCGATTAATTGTTCGGCCGAATAATTATTCGGCCGAATAAACTATTGCCAAAATTTTTTTTCCGTCCGGCAACTGTTTGCACACATTTCAAGGATCTCCGTTAGGCTGGACGGAGAACTGTTCATGGTTATTCGGCCGAATAACCATTGAATTATTCGGCCGAATAATTTAAATTATTCGGCCGAATAATGTAAATTATGCGGCCGAATAATATAAATTATTCGGCCGAATAACTTCCGCTAAGACGATTTCCCACTCGTTTCTCACGAAAGTGTTACCCACCTTCACGTTTTCACCCTCCATCATCTTCCTCGGTTTCTCTCGTGGGTACCGTGTTATTTTCATGCCCCTCCTCCCCTAGTGGTTTTCAGTTTCCCTATCGTTTATAGTTACATCACAACTTTGAGTCTCCTAGGTCTATATCAATAATTACAACTTAGAAAAAAATAAACTACAAAGCTTAAATGGTTTACTGGTGGGGCCTTGGCCTTGAGCTCCTCACTAGAAACAATTACATAATTTACCTTGTCTATTACAAAAATTAGGATTAAAAGTAGGATGTTACAGTAATGAGGTATCCATCTGCAAGGGTTCATTCAAAAAGTTCCACCTCATAAGATAAATCTAGAGATGAATTTATGTATTACATGAAAGAAGTAGGAGAAGATCCTATAGAGTTGGAAACCGGAAAACAAATAAATATCAATGCTCTATGGAAGAACATCTCATCCATTTTCAGCATTGGTTAAGGTGCAGAATAAAGGAGTATACTAGTAGAGGCTCCAGTAGCTCCGGAAAGGAAGCAAAGATAAAGAGGGAGCACACTCTAGTAGCTCCGGCAAAGAAGCAAAGATCAAGAGGGAGCACACTCCAGTATTTCCTACATGGAAACAAAGATCAAGAGGGAGTCCACCCAACAAACAAACAAAGCCTAAGTGTTTGAATTGTTATTTCTTGTATGTGTGATTACTTAAATTATATTGTTTAGTCATGTACATAGTTATGTTCCTAGATTTAGGATGTGTATTATGTATTTTAGAAAAGCTCCATTAATGAACAAGATACTACTAATATGAAAATAAATGGGTAAGTGGTCGATGATACTGTACAACATTTCATTGATACTTATCTAGAATGAAACCTCTTTGCTGACATGTTGGGAGTAGTGCACACTCTTAACAATGTTCTGGTAGAGATGGAAGGAATCTAGGAAGTTACCGTATAAATACGGGATATGGATGAATGTTGTGTTGAATCATTGGCTAAGATAGTTGCATAACTGTGTGACCTATATATTTATGCATAAGAATTTGTTTTGACAATTATGAAATGTTTCTAATCATGCAATTGGACTTGAATTGTAGGAAAGATAGTGTACTACAAGAGAGACTTGTTTCGAAGAACAAGTGATGACGATTCTACTATAAACTTCAAGAAGATTTATGAAGTCAAGATGAAGAAACTGAAGAACCTAAAGTTCCCAGGATCCGAGATACAACAATGAATGAAGCAACCCAGAAGAATATGAAGACTGCAAGATGGAATACCCACAGGAACCTGCAGATCCACTTCGTGAGAAGAATTCTCACAAGAGGAAACTAGCATGGGTACGAGAGGAAATTCAAGATGCAGAGAGATATGGCACTCCAGAAGGAATGCACAGAGACCGAGGCCATACTCCAGTTATGTAGCCCTGTTGTGTGACATCATTGACAAGGAACCTACCAACTATGAAGAAGCAGAAGAGAGAAGAAAGAATGGAAGTATGCCATGATCAAGGAATATCAGTAGATAGGGAAGAATGATGTATGGGATGTGGTACTAAGTCCAAAAGAGAAGTCTGTTGTGACTTCCAAGTGGATCTACAAGATCATGCATGCTTCAGATGGGAGCATAGAGAAAAAAAAGGCAAGATTTTTGGCACGTGGCTTCTCCCAGAAGGAAGGGATAGATTATGAGGAGACATGTGCACCTGTAGCCATATACACTTCCATCAGAACAGTACTTGCATTGGCTGCAGTGATGAAATGGAAGGTACACCAGATGGATGTCAAGACAACTTTCTTGAATGGTTTAGTGGAAGAGAAAGTGTATGTGGAGCAACAACTCGGACTTGAGATACATGATAGGGAGACTCATGTGTGCAAATTGAAGAAGGCCTTGTACGGATTAAAACAGGCATCTAGGACATGGTACGACGGGATAGACAACTTCCTGACTAGTTTGGGCTTTACCAAGAGTAAAGCGGATTCCAATATTTACTACAAGGTTGAGGAAGGGAACCTAGTGATACTCTTATTCTATGTAGATGACCTGTTTGTGAGAGGTGAGGATGGGCTAATTGCAGACAAGAAGAGGAAGCTTGCTTCCGAGTTCGAGATGAAGGACTTGGGTATTATGCACTACTTTCTAGGCATGGAGGTGTGGCAGAGAGCACGGTTGAAATATTTCTTGGATAAGGGAAGTATGCAGTAGAGATACTGAATAGTTTCGGGATGATGGTCTGGAAGGCCATGGCCACACCTATAGATCGAACCTAGAGCTATTGAGTGATGGTTCATCAGAGTCGGTTGATGCCACGATGTATTGTCAGATGATTGGATCTTTGATATACCTAATGAATACGAGATCATATATTTGCTTTGCTATGAACACATTGAACCAGTTCCTGACAGATCCGAGATATGTTCACTTGATTGCTACAAAGCATATTCTGAGGTACCTGAAGGGTACGGTTGATTATGGAATCAAGTATGATGCGAATCAGAAGATTAACCTAAAGGGTTATGTTGATTCGGATTAGGCAGGAAGTTCCATTTATAGGAAGAGAACTTCAGGGTGTTGCTTCAATTTGGGATCAGGTGTGAACTTTTGGTTTAGCAGGAAGCAGTCCTGCGTGGCACTAAGTATAGCTGAAGCAGAGTATGTCGTAGCTTGTTCGGCTAGTTGTGAGATAGTATGGATAAGGAAGCTACTATCTAATTTGTTTTATCTCTAGTGGGATGCGACTTATATATATTGCGACAACCAAAGTTGTGTGAAGTTGTTTGAGAACCCGGTGTTCCATGACAAGTCGAAGCAAATCGAGATCAAGTATCACTATATCAAGGATATGGTTCAGAGAGGAGCAGTGAAGCTCCAGTATGTTGTGAGAGATGAGCAGATAGCCGATGTGTTGACCAAGCCACTAGACATAGTGGATTTCGAGTACTTCAGAGAGAAGCTTAGTGTATTCCACATCGAGGTTCCTTCCATGGGGAAGTGATGAGTCTAGAAGACGCAGATGCATATGAATCAATCTTTCATGGTTGTAGATATGTCTTCCCATGTCGGTAGATGTGGGACATGCATCTGGGTTGGGCTCCATTGACGATGAGATGATCTGGACATGATGAGGTGATAGTATAGTACATAGGTTTTGCAAGGAAATGTAATCAGTCCTGCGATGTACACAAGTTTTGCAAGGCAATGTAATCAATCCTGCGATGTACACAGGTTTTGCAAGGGAATGTAATCAGTCTTGTGATGTACACAGGTTTTGCAAGGCAATGTAATCAGTCTTGCGATGTACACAGTTTTTTCAAGGCAATGTAATCAGTCCTGCGCTGTACACAAGTTTTGCAAGGCAATGTAATCAGTCCTACGATGTACACAGGTTTTGCAAAGGTAATATAATCGGTCCTGCGATGTACATAGGTTTTGCAAGGCAATGTAATCAGCCCTGCGATGTACAAAGGTTTTGCAAAGGAAATGTAATCAGTCCTGAGATGTGCACAGGATTTGCAGAGGCAATGTAATAAGTCTTGAGCTGTACCTACTTGATGGCTTGCTCGTAGAGATGATGAAGACCTACATGGAGGCTAGGCCTACATCCAGCATGAAAAAGGGCTGGCTTTGTAGAACTTCCTATGACGAGTATATTGGATATTGATGATCAAGATGATGAGGATAGCAGCAGCAGGGGCGACGACGATCCATTGTTGATGATGATGTTCCAACATTGTTGATCCAGTGACGAAGACTTGTGTTGATGACTGCGTCAAGAGAATACCTTCCTAGTTAAGAGGGAGTGTTAATGTAATTGTAACTTCAAAAGATATTCACTTGTATATTTTATATTGTATTTGTATTTTATTATTGTACCTCCGACGGAGATGTTTATTCCTCCAGTCATAGAAGTCATTATTGTATTTGTGTCATGTAAAGTCATTGAGGTTAACCCTCCATTGTAATTCGGGGCATTAGACCCCAGAGTTAAGTTGTAAATGGGTTATTAGACTCTCCTAGAGAATTTGTCCCAATCATGTACAACTAAGGGCTGACCTCGTTGGGGTAAAGGTCAAGTGAAAGTTAAAGTATAAATAGAGAGGATGCCTCTCTCATTTGGATCATTCACTCACTCACTCAATTCGCATTAGTGAGAGAGAGGAGGAGTTCACACAAGTGGAGAAGAGAGAAGCTGTTGAATACTATCTCTATATTTCGGGTTTAATTTTCTGCTATTGTATTGTTTCTCATTCTATCCCTGAGGAAGTTGGGGGGTTTTCTCCTTTATGGTTTCCCCGAGGAAAATATTTGTGTCTCTTTTGTTTATATTGTGCTTGTTATTCTCTCAGTAAGATCCTAGATAACTATTGATTAAATTGTGAAAAATCTAACACCTTTCAGTCGTTGTATCAACACAGGTGTCCAACTTCGAGGCTAACCTCCTTGGAAATGTGTCTTCTGCTCGGTCAATATTTTTAACCATTCATGCAATATCAAAGGAAACTCACCAAAGAAGGCCTCATGAATGTTAATAAAATTGTACCTTTCTAACCAACATTTGTCGTCCAACTGGGGATGCGTATTCTACTCCCTTGCAAATTCCTTCATCTATAGATCTACCCAATCCTGGATCTCCAGTTTAGTCAGATGCCACAACATTCCCATTCACACAAATCTCGGTCTCGAAAACGGAACCATTTTTTGGTGCACTTTTACTTCGACTAATGTTCACACATTCAACATCACACCAAAAAAAACCACTACCACAGATACCGGCCTGAAAGGGACTTTAATCCATTTTGGAAACACATGCAAATCATATGAAGTCTCACCCGAACTACCTATTTTCACTAGAAATTGTATTGAGACTACAAGAGATACAAGCTAGAGCAATCCAGTATAAAAGACTAAAAATAATGTTTTGTTTTTCTGTAAATGATGGAGGAACCAAGCATGGAAAGGGACAACGAAATGAGAATAACATACAATAACTAATCAATAATTAACTTTGAAGAAACTGAATATTCAAAATTAAAATAATAACATAAACCATAATACATTTCAAGATGATAAGCATTCGATTAAGTCCACAGGTTCAAAAGCATCTTATGATAAAAACTTTTATCAAAAAATGAAATTCTAAACAAGGTGATCAAACATATCAGAAACTATAACCAAAACATAGGGGTAATAACATGGTTTATATTATAACTTCATTTCAAAACATACAGCTTGCAAAACTACTCACCGAGAGTTCATCATATGTGACTGGTTACATCAGCTTGCAAGCTCCATGTTAACACCGAAATTGACCCCCAAGGCTAAAAGAGGGTAATTATGGGTAACCACTAACAAAACTTTGGCCTGTGCTACTGACCCAACACAGACAGAGAGGGCTCTCTCTAAAATCTCATGAAAATACTAGAATAATCAAGATTGTCAATAATGAAAAAGAAACACCAGCATTCACGGCCAAGATATTCAATTACAACAATTATATAGAAGATCAATTTTCTGTTTGGAAATAAAATGATTCACACGTTGTTTGGTTGAAAACGTATGAAATTTAGTTTGGGCAATGGAGTCACCTTTAACAAACTATGAAACATCATTCACAAAGATTCTGCAAATGCATTCACAAGGGCAAGGTAGCAAGCAGCTGGTAGTCAAAGAGCTTTTAATTTTGTGGAACAGAAGAGAAAAGAAATAGTCCATCAATGTAAGGCTTACCAAGATGAATCCTACATCAACTTTAGTAGAATATGTTGGTGAAATACTTGGAAAAAACTAAGCAGAGCATAATTTCTATGAATTCCACTTAATCATTACCCTGCTCCAAGCATGAAAGAAATAGCACAAAATGGGGTTACGAAGAGAGAAAATACAATTTCACACGGGAAGAGAGAAAATACAGACTACCAGACCAATTACACAGGAATCCCTGTCAAAACGCAGGCTTCGGCTATGCAAACTTTATTAAAACATCTCAAAAAATGTCTTACAGACTAATCCTTAAAATTACCAAAATCTTTCAACATAATATTTTCAACCTTTGTGCCTTCGATTGCAAACATATTTATAGATCTCTTTGAGCTCTAGGCTCGACTCCTCTAAACCAAAATGTTTTGTAACAGAATGACACTTCATCAAAGTTTGTTTGTCATAACTGCTTTAAAACAGAAACAGGTAGAGCCGGTCTAACTATTTCTTACAATTGAAGATACTATCACAGAATGGAATTAACCTTACAGTAAAAACAAACATAGTAAAGATAAAAGTTCCAGCTGGCTATCCATTTATCCGCCTCAAAGAATATTACAAATTATATCAAAAATTAAAAATGTCTTATGTGTCTTTCGAACCTTTCAAACAAATACTTAACAACTTATAAAAAACTTAGACAGTTACTGCAGCTGACAGAGAGTGCATCTCATATTTGCATATGCATGCACAGCAACCCAGCGTTCAGCTGAAAGGAGGTCGTAATATGTCATTTCCATCACCATTACCCAGATTTCAATGTGGTCAGAGTAGGAGGTTGGCGAAAGCCTTTCGCCAATGGCAATTAACCTGTTCGGGATTTCAAAGTCATCTTGGATATTTTTCATCAATGTTTTACCTATGAGAAGTTGCTCCATGTGTTTGAACTTCGAATGATCCATTCTCATAGCCAAGATCCTCTTTTTGTAGGCGTTTTTAGAGAGCACCTCTAAATCGTCGTCCCAAAAAGACGGCAGTCCCATTTCATTTAACTTACCAAATGAACTTCTGAAGTCCTCTACCTACTTCCTCATATCTTCTGCTTTGGCCTCCACGCTTTCCACTTGAGCATACTTCCTCAAAATTCTTTGAGCCGCGGCGATTGTTATGATCCGGTTGCCAATGTTTTATCGGATCCTTTCTTCTTCTGACAAGTCATTTAAAAAGGCCATAGCACTTAATGTTGTTTCTTTGGATTTTTGGGTCAAGGTTTCTCTCGCGGCTACACATCCCGTCAAAGTATCACTGATTGTTTTTTCCTTGACTCTTATGAACTCCAGGTAGGGCCAAAAACTCTCAGCCTCTTTGTATATCTTATCCCACACCAATTGTCTACACCCTTGCTTAGTAGCCTGTCCTGCCACTTGGCGAGTGAGTTTTTTATTCTACTCAATTGACTCTTTCTGCTTTTCCCAGAGGTCATTTATCTCCTCCTCTTGCTTCTTGTTTTCCTCTTCTAGTTTCCACACTCTTTCTCTTAACTCCCTGATCTCATTGTCCTTCAGGCTAATGTGTGACATAGCCTGTGCCAGATCATTGGTACTGTCTTCATCACCACCTTGACTCACATTTGTAGGCCGCATGTCCAAACTGGACAAGTTACTTCTTAGGTCTTCAAGTTGCTTTTCTAGGTTAGTTTTCTCTCGTTTCCAATTGTCTTTTTCTCCAGCAAGCTTCAGTATTTCTGCTTTACAATCATCGAATTCTTTAGATAAAGCTTCCTTTTGTATCTCAAATCTGGTTTCCTTAGGGGCCTGGATTAGCTAGATGTTAGGGACTTTATTCTTTTTTTGCATATTTGAAATTAGCTTTTCTTTATCAGCCAATAGCTGCTTCATGGATTTTCCTCCCCCGGCAACTCCAGCAAGTTCAATTTGTAATCTTTTTACAAGTTGCTGAAGGGCTCAGTTTTCACTCTTTTCCTCTTTTAGCTGACTCGCCCATTTCTTTACAGCAACTTCCAAGTTATCACCTTTCAATGCCGCTTTCACAAGATCAACATGGATAAGATCACCAATTTGTTGGTGAAAATGGATCTTGTCAGGTACTGGTGTCGTATCCCTTCTGAGCTTCATCTCTTTTACTTCTGCATCTATTGATATGGCCAGATTTAAAGTGTTTTCCTTCTTGTCCCTACTGGCTACTAGGGAAGTCTTAGTTTTGGACAGACTGCTGGCTCTCAGCATTAGGTCAAACAACTTATGGGCTGAGGCTTGTCTAGTTTGTTTATATTTCTCATACAGATTCGCTTTAGACCAGAATCTACCGCTGCCTTTCTCATTATCCGTCTAGACGGTCAATTCTTCCAAAGGTGTCCCATCAACCAGTTCTTCTTCATCTATGGAAATCAATGACTCGACCTGAGTATTTCCATCAAACAACTCAGCTGGTGTTATCATCCTAGGTCGTTTTTCTTCACCACCCATTTCAGTATCCATATCCTAAATTTCCTCCAGATCTCTCTTCCTTCCCACTTCTCCAGTGTCCGGCACATGTTCGGTATTTATTACAGCATCAGACATTATGGGGTACCTTTCCTGCAAACTTGGTACTTCTTCTGCCTCGATCTCCCATTGTAGCAGGTTTCGTCTCCTGAGTGCCCTTTCTGGCTCCTAGTGTTCGAAAGCACTCATGTTGCACTCTTTCCTTCTTCTAGAAATAACATGCAGGGGGTCATATTCAACAGCTACGTCCTTTTTGAACCCTATAGGTTTCATCAATTCCTCTATCTCTGGAAAAGCTTTCTTGTTCTCCAAAATAAAAGGGCCAACCTTCCAAGGGTATTTTATATCAGTGCCCTTTTTGAACTGCAGGAACAGTGCCTCTTCCAAGCTCAGTTTCTGCCTGATAAATTCCATGGCAAATATTCTTAATGCCAGAAAGGAAGGAAAAATGTAGGGTTCCTTCACAAAGCCATACAACCTAATGACTGTAGCATCTTCCGAAAGGAACCAGTCTCCAACTGCTATTTCATCCTTTAACTACATCATGGACTTCATCTCGGACAGTACTCTCGGCAGTCCCTCCTCAAAAATGACTTTGTACACTGGGGGTAAAACATAATTGAAATACTCAAACACATTTTCCATCAAAGCATTTGTTTCAAGCAAAGGGAAAAAATGCGGGCTTTCCGCATTACTATACATTATCATCTTCATGAGTTGCGTCTAGTACCTGAAAAGCCTAGTATCTGGGAAATTTTCCAACTGTAAATGCATTCTATTAGCCAAAAATTCATCAAACTTAAGAGGTGGGATGAGTCCTGTGTCGGACCTCGCTAAACAAATACTAATCCTAAAGAGTAGACTAAGCTGGACCTCTGTTACCCATTGATCATTTTCTAAACCTAAGAATGGAGGCAACAGTGAGAAGACCAACTGGGAATCGTCATCAAAAAGGTTGACGTCCAAGGGGTACGACTTTTCGGCAACTTCGGAATGGGGTTTTAGGCATGTGGCTAGGAAAGTTCGATGGCTTTCTGGGGTGATTTGGCGGAATAGGGCGACCACCGACTCTTCGGAAAAGCTTTCTGACTCCTGGTACTGCGGCTCGGGCATAAAAAATGAATTTCTTACAACTGATGCATCTAAAACACAGACCACTTTAGACCTGGGGGCATCCATGATTATCCTTGTGGATTCAAAATAATACACGGAGGACCATGTTACAAACTTGGGGAAAGAGGGTACCTGTTCTAAGAAAAAGTAAATAAAAGATGACCTAAAAACCCCGTGTATGTCCAAACCCTGCTCATGCAGAGCATCTAACTTTGTTTTAATTTCTGGGATAGAGAGACGAAGGCATGGGTCGAATACATCTGCGTCCCTATCTTCCAGGGCCACCCTAGCTTTATGGCTGGTAGAAGCCTATTCCTCTCCCATTTTATGACTTCAAAGATACAACTTTCAAGAGAGAGGATGGTTACGAGGCCCTACTTGTCGGTTTAGAAGCTTTGAGCAGGCTTCTGGAGGTTCTGTCGCCTTCGTCGTCTGCAACACACCGAGGGACCACCAGACTTCGAAAATATTCAAGAACAAATGTCAACCCTCATGGTTGTTTCTTATATATATAACCGTGCCAACATAACCTCGGCCCTTCTTCACTTGTTGTCCTTTGATCTCCACCGTTGGTTTTGTCACGTGCCTCTTAACTATCGTCAAATCGGCTGCTTCTTTATCTCTTGATTTGACCGCTGAGTCTTCTTTGCCGTCGAATTTGGTTTAAATTTCCATCTACACCGTTCCTTTAATCCATATTTCTCCATAAGACGGCCTCGCATGTAACCAAATGGTCCCTACCACGATCCTCCGCTTCTGTGCAATGGGCTCTGAGGCTGACATCTGGCAGGTGGGAAAATGTCATCGCATCCACCCCTTTCTTATCTAGTGTGTGTTGTAGAAATTTCTCCCTACGGATAGGTAGAAATTCTCTTAGGTTAAAGTAGACTTTAATTGACTCTAAACTAAGACAAAAAGATAAGAAATGCTACCTTGAATTCCTAGATCTAAACAAACATCTCAAGACTATATTGCTGAAAGAAATGGAAGATATCTAACTAACCTTTGATTGAATTGCTCGTCCTAATGGTCGCTTCAATCTCCAAGTCCTCGCGAATGAACCTGTTAGAATAGAACCAAGATACAAGCACATACAATTCTCTAGCAACTTGAAATACAAGTTAGGATCTAAATCTATAAAAGATACAAATCATATGATTGAAACAAGATCAACATACATGATTTGGGAAAAAAGACAAGTTATACTTTATTACCAACTTCAAGTCACTTACAATGGTTGCTTGATATCCAAGCCAACTCCCAGCTCCAAGTGCTTTCTCCTCTAGCTATCTCCACAAAGATTCAAGATCATAAGTTTGATGTGTCTAAGATTCCTCCCTTTTTCTCATGGAATGCCTCTCTCTTATAGTGTGTAGTAGGGTTAACCATCAAGAGAGAAGAATGGATCTTGGGAATTTTTAGTGGATCGAGCCCACTAATTTGAGAAGGTGAGTTAGGATCGAATCAGGGATACCAATCCTAAAAAATCTCTCGAAGATCATGATCCCACAAGCCATGGCAAAAAGGCTAAAAAAGGAGTACCATGCCTCTTAAACTGAGCATAGCGCGGTAGTACTGCGTGGCAGAGAAAAAGCATAGCACGGTAGTGGGAACTACCGTGCACCTAAGCTGGAGCAAGGCGCGGTAGTGTAGGTATATGAAGTCTCAGATGGGTTGATTCTTGACAGGATAGGTTTGTCTTCAAGGATCATTCATCATTTTTCTCTTTTGGGTGTTTTAAGTAGTAGGGGAAGTGTCGTCAACTATTTTTATGGTGAAGATGCGGCATTGTGAAATATGGAGGTATAACAGTGCGCTACTTCTTTATGCGATCTGCTGCGAGAGCCGTTGATGTATCTCCCTTTCGCATTCTGAACCGTGGATCTTTTCACCAGATCCTGCCATCACATGCGCCCACTCTTATATATCGCCATTTGGTCTTTCTCCTTGCGACATCGTCTGCTACTGACACCTGGCTGGCGGAGAAGGCTCATCACATCCACCCCTTTCTTACCCCCCTCACAGCTTGGCTATGCGGTATTCCACATAGGGCCGTAGATCTGATCCTTGCGCCAAATCTACAACGTAGATTGAAGTGATGCTTAGCTTCCCATGACTTGACCGACGGACTATAGGTTATAAAGTGTGTTTCTCGTTTATTTATACCTATACTTCAACATTTTCTCATCCTTTGCACATTTGTTTCTCCTTAGACCCCTTAGTCTTTCCCATTAGCATCTAGCACTGGAGCATGGAGGATATCTTGGTTTCACTACCAGGTACATTTTGACCCTCCATTCCTTCCATTCAACTGCATATAGTAGAAAAATATATGGGTGTTAACAATTGGCTCCAAAGGGGATGCTATCCTGTCGGCGAGGTAGCAAAGAACTCCGTAGACTAAGTGCCTGATCCATTGGGAAGCTCCTTTAAACCCTAGACTGAGACTTCTTTTTAGTAACTGAGGACCATACTTTGCATCATATCTAGGCTGAACCCCCAAAAACGGAATCATGGCTTCTCCTTCCCGACCTTAGGGTTTTCACTTTCAGGCTTCAAAGTTCTCTGGTTCACCCCAAAACAAAACTTCATAACAACTGTAACAAATAAAAATATACATATATACAAGCTATGGTACATGGGTCGCCTGGCTCCTCTAGGATAGATGGTGCTTTAGGAACCTACCATTGACCGGTCCCCCAGACTAGGTGGATCCATCCTACTTTTCTAGGATAAAAGAATTTAATCCTCGATTTGCTGCGATAACAAATGGCCCCATCCACATATGGTCAAATTTCCCGTGTTTATCTTCTCTGGGAGTGTCCCATTTTAGGACCGGATCGTTTACTTGGAACTCATCTTCTTTAGCTTTCTTGTCGAAGGCTTCTTTCATCTTTTCCTGGTGCCCCTGCACTTTGTCGTAGGCTTTCGTCCTTAGCTCATTTAGTTCGATTATTTGGCTTATTCTCCTTTGCATATGGTTCGGCTCTTCTTCCATTCCTTGCAGCAATCTCATAACCGGCAACCCTAGAGATGCTGGGAACACCACCTCGACTCCATATACCAATTGAAAAGGGGACATCCCAATGCCTCTTTTTGTGCTTATTCTATCAGCCCATAGGGCATATTTCAGCTTCGTATGCCAAGATTTTTTATTCTCTTCCAACAATTTCTTTATGATTCTCACTAAGCTTTTGTTGGAGGACTCTGCTAGTCCATTTCCCCGCGGGTAGTATGTTGTAGAATGGTTCAGACTGATATGGTATTTGTGACAAAAATTAATCATCTTCTTTGAACAAAAGGCAGGTGCATTATCAGTCACAATCCTTTTGGGGCATCCAAACCTAGATAGGATGTTATCCTCTAGAAAGTCCATAATAACATTTTCTGTTGCATTTCTGGTGGGTATAGCTTCTATCCATTTGGTAAAGTAATCAGTAACTGTCAGTATCCCCCTATGCTGCCCCAAAGAGTTAGGGTTTATTTTCCCAATGAAATCTAATCCCCATTGTTGAAAATGAGCTTCTATTATGACTGGGTGAAGGGGTAGTGAGACAACTTTCCTCTTTCCTTCAAAAATTTGACATTGGTGACAAGCAACAGTTTCTTTATACACATCAGTGAACATGGTAGGCCAATAGAAACCAGCTCTTAAGATCTTATTCACTGTCACTTTCCAAGAATGATGTCCGCCACAGTCCCCCTTATGAAATTCTTTCTTAGTATGCTTAGCTTCTTCTTCCAATAGACAATTTAGCAACACCCCTCCGGGGTCCTTCCAATACAAGAACTGATTCATTATATAGTATTTCGCAGCTTTTAATTTCACAGCCCAGGACCTACTCTTGCTTAATCCTGGAGGAGCTTGCAACCTTTGTAACACATAAACACTCTCGGTGTACCAAGGGGATGCAACAAATTCTGGACTTATCTGTACTTCAGTGTCTAGCTGCTGAGAACATTCTTTTAAAAAATTCATCTGCAAGGAATCGCAATTGGCCTTGGTCATCAATTTTGCTAATCCCTACCCTTTCACCAGTTTTGTAGGTCTTATCTTTAAGTCATATTCCAGCAATATAGCAATCCATTTTGCCCTTCTACCTTCAGGATCTACTTGGGTAAGAATACCTTTCATAGCACTATTTGGTACATGGGCGATGATGTGTGAGTGAAGTATGTAAATACTGAAATCCTTTAGTGATTTGATCAAGGCATAGGCCTGTTTATCCATGATATCATATTTCAACTCTGCATCTCTCAGCACCCTACTGAAAAAAGCAATTGGTTGTTTTGCATTCTGGTCGTTCTTTTGTAGCACCACTCCTGCCACTGTATGCTCAAAAGCATAAGAAAAAATAAAAAAATATTTAGAAAAATCGGGGCTGACTAATACAGGGGCTTCAGTGATAGCACTCTTTATTCCCTTGAAAGATTCCCTAGCTTCCTCCATCCATTTTATTTGGCTTTCCTTTCTTAGCATATTAGTGATACTCATCATAATTTCAGCGAAACTGGGAATGAATCTTCTCAGAAAACCAACTTTCCCAATAAAAGATTGTACCTCTCTTTTGCTTCTTGGTTCTCCAACTTTATGGATGGCACTAACCCTCTCAGGGTCAATCTTGATACCTCCTTTGGATATGATATGTCCCAGTAGTTTAGCTTCTCCTAAAGCAAACTGAGATTTCTTTGGGTTGAGGGAGATACCATATTTTATGCATTTTTTAAAGACTCGTTCTAGGTGTTTTAAATGTTCGTCATCAGACTTTGAATACATCGTTATGTCGTTCATGTACACCACCACGAACTTATCCTTTTCTTTAGCAAAGGCAATGTCCATCGCTCTCTCGAAAGTGGCTCCGGAATTCATCAATCCAAAAGGCATCTTAGCATACATGAAAGTGTCCCATGGAGTGGTGAAAGCAGTCTTTTCTTGATCTTTTGGACTGACTTTGATCTGATTATACCCTGAGAAACCATCCATTGTAGAAATCCTTTCTGCCCCTACTACCTTCTGCAAGATGTGCTCCCTTTTTGGCAACGGGTAATTTTCCTTTAAGGAGGCTCTGTTCAAATTCCTAAAGTCTATACAGATTCTAATTTCTCCATTCTTTTTTCTTACAGGAACTAGGTTTGCCACCCATTGAGAGAATCTCAGAGTGACATTAATCATTGTGTCGAACAACCTCTTGATCTCTTTTTCTACTACTGGTACCAACTTATGATTTATTCTCCTCAACTTTTGTTTGAAAGGTTTTTCTCCAATCCAAATTGGGATGGAATGCTGGATTATTGAGGTATCATACTCCTTTAACTCTTCATAGCTCCAGGGGAAGGCAACAACATACTTTTTCGTCAGATCGACATACTACTTTTTCCTCCTAGTCTCCAATTTTTTAAACAACTTTACGATCCGAGGTTCCCCAACAGAACCCAAATTCTGATCTTCTACTGTATCCTTGGGAGGTTCGAATTTGGGATTCTTTGCCACATCGTTTTGGTCAAAGAGATTTTCTAGAGGTATCAATCCTTTGGGAATATAGTTTCTTTTTAACTGGACAATGTCTTTGCCTCCCAGAGTGTTCAACCCCTATTTTCATTCTCTTCGCTTTCTGATTGCTTCTGGTCCATTAGACCTTCTACATTCTCATTTTCTGTATCGATCTGAACATTAGCAAACTCATGAGACAGTTCTAAAAACCTTCTAATTTGTAGGTCATCTTCAAACACTTTCCAATACTTGGAATTGTCTGGGATGGATGGTCTGTTTATCACTTTGACCTCGTATTTTTCTTGGGAAAAAATGGGTGTTTTAAAACCTCCCGCAGTAGTGGCCAGGGAGTCAGCTACTTGATTGTCACATCTCGGAATTTCCCAGATCTTATGTTCGTCGAAAAATTCCTAAACATGTCCCAAACTTCATTTCTATAAGCTCTCATCCTAGGGTGCTTTGCTTGATAACTATCGTTCACCTGGTTCACCACCAGTTCTGAATCTCCAAATACGTGTACTCTCCTGGCTCCCAGGTATTTCAGAGCTCTCAATCCTAAAAGTAGAGCTTCATATTCAGCCACATTGTTTGTGCATTCAAAAGTAAATTTATAGGATAGGGCCCTAGATTCTTGGTTTAGAGGTATGATCCAAAACCCATCCCCAACTCCATTTTTGCTTAGTGAACCATCAAAGTACATCTTCCACAATCCTTCTTCATTTTTTCGTCTCTCTGATGCCTCATGCCTTGCTGCAAATTCTTTGTCTTCCTCTACTTCATGAAAAAATGGGGGTTTAGGATTAGTATGTGGACCATCATTGAAGAGGATGGAGGAACCCATGTCTGTATCCATAGCGAATATAGGGTGATTTTCAGGCTTGTCATCACTGCTGACCACATAAGCCATCCTTTTTTCTCTGTATAACTTCGTATTGCTTCTGAAAAGTGGTATAGTGGCATAAGATAGGTCCATCTACATGGTTCCTTTTAGCATTTTTACCCAAGATCTAGATAACAACATCCCAAACTTAGCAGGTAAATCAACTACCACTATGTCCATCATGACGCTCTTCGCTGGAATTTGGGTGAGGGTTACCACCACATCTTTAATCAGTCGTAAATAGGGTACCTTTCTGTAGTCAAAAGAATATAGGTCTTTATAGGGTCTAGTGACCTCTAACCCCAATAGGTCCACTACCCACTTTGGCATCAAGTTGTGCGAAGCTCCATAATCTATCAGGGCGTTGTGTAATAACTTATTATGGATATTCAGACTCAAATAGAAGGGAGGGACTTCTTCACCATCTGGTTCCTCCATTTTGGAACCAAAGATTATAGTGGGGCATCATCCATCACTTCCAACATATCTTGTGTATTTCCTGCCTGCCCCTTCACTAGGCTATTTATCTCTTCCCTATACTTATTTACTCTCAATAGTTCATTCAGGGGGATAGAGATCTTTACCTTAGACAGTTCATCCTTCAAGATGAATATTGACGCTAGCTTCCCTACTTCAGTGACTTCTGGTTGCCTACCTTCTTCAGAATGCTGCCCCTTATCCTCTAAGATTTTTTGTGCAGGATCCTCTGGTTGTTTTCCCTTCAGCTTATCTGTATTCTGTTGAGTCTTAGGAAGCTGACTTTGGGTAGAATTCCCTTCAGTTATTGGTATTTCTTTGTTTCTCAACCTCATCTTTCTCTAGATATCGTCCACAGCATTCATGTAACCCATTTGATACTGTTCAGAATCGAACTCTGCAGCTTTATCAACATTTCCTTTAGTGAAACAATCATGCTCCTTTTCAGTCAAATGAACTACGTGCTCTAGGGTGGCGAAGAGATGTATTTGGTCAGCAGCAGGGTTTTCAGGTGCCTCTTCATCTATAAAATTCTCAAGAAATGGAGGTCTTATCTGGTGGTCTTCTTGGTTTCTTGGATTTCTTGGAGGGGGAAGCCTTCTAAAGTTAGGGTTCCTTATCTGATTTTCAGGCTGTTCCCTAACAGGAGGCTTATTCTCCATGGCTAACCTATCCATCAATTTTTCCATAGTTCTCATCATGGTATCAAATTTAGCTTCACTAGAAGAGGCTTGGTTTTCTTGCTTCTTCTTATCTGCTTCAGTTTTTCCCTTTATTTTCCTAGAAGCCATCATGTTGGCCTTAACCTCCATGGAATCCTTCAACATAACAAGCAGTGAGGCAGATTTTCTTTCTCTTAATGTGCATGAGAAGTCTCCATCTAAGGCATCTGCATAGTGGAGCTTTGCAATGCCTACCGATGGTTTTAGATCATCGAGAATAGAATTATAAGCTTTCATGAATCTGGCAGAAAAATCATGGACTGATTCAAACCCGCCTTTCTTTAAGTGATTATACTGAGATAAGACTATGGCAGGACTGCCCATGGTTTCCCATCTTTCTAGAAACAATACTTTAAAAGCTGTAAAATCTGCTATGGAAGCATTGGGTAGCTGTCTGAACCATTTCTTAGGTTCTCCAAATAGGCTTTGAGCAAACAATCTCATTTTAGCATCATCGTGGTCCACTTCTTCCAGCTCTATAAAATATTCAAATCTGTCAACATGTTGTTTTGCTAACCAGTCTCCCTCTCCATTGTAAGAGACAATTCTTTGAGTGTAGTTCTGAGGGAGGTCATGCAAAGCAACAGGAAGGACCAAAGGCGCAAATCTGGCAACCATAGGTCTAGGTGGATTTTGAGCTTGTGGGGAATTATTCTGAGCAAGATCACTGGCTGGGATTGTAGCGTGGGATTGGGGGGCCTGAGAATTGGGTTTATCGCCTTCAAATTTGGCAAGATTTTTAGAATCAAACCACATAGGATCTAAAAGGTAAGATTCAAAATTATTCAGAGCTTCTTCTCCTAGGCTTAGGTATGACTCAGATTTTGTTCTTGACAAAGTTTGCTAATATCAATCTCTAGATCCAATTCTTGAAAAACAGATGCATCTTCTGAAAAAGGGACAGTCTCGATGATAGGAGCACTAGCCCGATCTTTCATAGTTCTACGTCTGAGTAAAATTTCTAGATTATCTACTCCTAGCAAGATTTCAGGGAAAGGATTACCTCTCATATGGATCCTTCTTGAGGCCAGGATGCCTTTGGAATTTCTTCAGTAGTATGTTTTGGCGTACTGATCTGTCTCCAGTGGAGTCTTCCTGAATTGTCTGATCTCTGTAAGTGGAGTCGCCAGGGAAAAATTCCTCAACCTTCTTGAATAATGAGGAAACCTCTGTTTGCCCACAGGGATCTCTCTTGTTTTTTGAAATTTGGATGTATAAGTCGTTTTCCCAGGGATTGATAAAATAATCGTGTTCCCCGGCAATAGCGCCAATTTGTTAAAACCAAAATTGACCCCCAAGGCTGAAAGAGGGTAACTCTGGGTAACCACTAACCAATCTTTGGCCTATGCTACTGACCCAACACAAACAGAGAGGGCTCTCTCTAAAATCTCTTGAAAATAATTGAATAATCAAGATTGTCAATAATGAAAAAGAAACACCAGCATTCACAACCAAGATATTCAATTACAACAATTATACATAAGATCAGTTTTCTGTTTGGAAATAAAATGATTCACGCGTTGTTTGGTTGAAAACGTATGAAATTTAATTTGGGCAATGGAGTCACCTTTAAAAAACTATGAAACATCATTCACAAAGATTCTACAAATGCATTCACAAGGGAAAGGTAGCAAGCAACTAGTAGTCCAAGAGATTTTAATTTTGTGGAACAGAAGAGAAAAGAAACAGTCCATCAATGAAAGGCATACCAAGATGAATCCTACATCAAATTTAGTAGAATATGTTGGTGAAATACTTGGAAAAAACTAAGCAAAGCATAATTTCTATGAATTCCACTTAATCATTACCCTGATCCAAGCATGAAAGAAATAGCACAAAATGGGGTTACGAAGAGATAAAATACAATTTCACACGGGAAGAGAGAAAATACAGACTACTAGACCAATTACACAGGAATCCCTATCAAAACGCAGGCTTCAGCTCTGCAAACTTTATTAAAACAACTCAAAAAATGTCTTGCAGACTAATCCTTAAAATTACCAAAAGCTTTCAACATAAGATTTTCAACCTTTGTGCCTTCGATTACAAACATATTTATAGATCTCTTTGAGCTCTAGGCTCGACTCCTCTAAACTAAAATGTTTTGTAACAGAATGACACTTCATCAAAGTTTGTTTGTCATAATTGCTTTAAAACAGAAACAGGTAGAGCCGGTATAACTATTTCTTACAATTGCCGATACTATCACAGAATGGAATTAACCTTACAGTAAAAACAAACATAGTAAAGATAAAAGTTCCAGCTGGCTATCCATTTAGCCGCCTCAAAGAATATTACAAATTATATCAAAAATTAAAAATGTCTTATGTGTCTTTTGAACCTTTCAAACAAATACTTGACAACTTATAAAAAACTTAGACAGTTACTGCAGCTGACGGAGAGTGCATCTCATATTTGCATATGCATGCACAACAGCCCAGCGCTCAGCTGAAGGGAGGTCGTAATCTGTCATTTCCTTCACCATTACATGGATTTCAATGTGGTCAGAGTAGGAGGCTGGCAGAAGCCTTTCGCCAATGGCAATTAACCTGTTCAGGATTTCAAAGTCATCTTGGATCTTTTCCATCAACGTTTTACCTATGAGCAGCTGCTCCATGTGTTTAAACATCAAATGATCCATTATTATAGCCGAGATTCTCTTTTTTGTAGGAATTTTTAGAGAGCAACTCTAAATCGTCGTCCCAAAAAGACGGCAATCCCATTTCATTTAACTTACCAAATGAACTTCTGAAGTCCGCTACCTGCTTCCTCATGTCTTTTGCTTTGGCCTCCACACTTTCCACCTGAGCATACTTCCTCAAAATTCTTCGAGCCGCGGCGATTGTTACAATCCGGTTGCCAATGTTTAATCGGATCCTTTCTTCTTCTAACAAGTCATTTAAAAAGGCCAGAACACTTAATGTTGTTTCTTTGGGTTATTGGGTCAAGGTTTCTCTTGCGGCTACACATCCCGCCAAAGCATCACTTTTTTTTTTCCTTGACTCTTATGAACTCCAGGTAGGGCCAAAAACTCTCAGCCTCTTTGTATATCTTATCCCATACCAAATGTCTACATTCTTGCATAGCAGCCTTTCCTGCCACTTGGCAAGTGAGTTTTTTATTCTGCTCAATTGACTCTTTCTCTTTTTCCCGGAGGCCGTTTGTCTCCTCCTCTTGCTTCTTGTTTTCCTCTTCTAGTTTCCACACTCTTTCTCTTAACTCCCTGATCTCATTGTCCTTTAGGCTAATGTGTGACATAGCCTGTGCCAGATCATTGGTACTGTCTTCATCACCACCTTGACTCACATTTGTAGGCTGCATGTCCAGACTGGACAAGTTACTTCTTAGGTATTCAAGTTGCTTTTCTAGGCTAGTTTTCTCTCGTTTCCAATTGTCTTTTTCTCCAGCAAGCTTCAACATTTCTGCTTTACAATAATCCAATTATTTAGATAAAGCCTCCTTTTGTATCTCAAATCTGGTTTTGTCAGGGGCATGGATTAGCTGGATGTTAGGGACTTTAGTCTTTTTCTGCAGAATTGAAATTAGATTTTCTTTATCAGCCAACATCAGCTTCATGGCTTTTCCTCCCCTGTCAACTCCAACAAGTTCAATTTGTAATCTTTTTACAAGTTGCTGAAGGGCTTGGTTTTCACTCTTTTCCTATTTTAGCTGACTCGCCAATTTCTTTACAGCAACTTCCAAGTTATCACCTTTCAATGTCGCTTTCACAAGATCAACATGGATAAGATCACCAATTTGTTGGTCAAAATAGATCTTGTCAGGTACTGGTATCGTATCCCATCTGAGCTTCATCTCTTTTACTTCTGCATCTATTGATATGGCTAGTTTTAAAGTGTTGTCCTTCTCGTCCCTACTGGCTACTAGGGAAGTCTTAGTTTTGGACAGACTGTTGGCTCTCGGCATTAGGTCAAACAACTTCTAGGCTGAGGCTTGTCTACTTTGTTTATATTTCTCATACAGATCCGCTTTAGACCCGAATCTACTACTTCCTTCACCTTCTTTAACATCCTGAAACTTGTATTCCTTTATTTGAACATCAGGGGTTGGGGACCCCTCATTTTCGTCTTTCTCATTATCCGTCCAGATGGTAAACTCTTCCAAAGGTGTCCCATCAACCAGTTCTTCTTCATCTATGGAAATCAATGACTCGACCTGAGTATTTCCATCAAACACCTCAGCTGGTGTTATCATCCTAGGTCATTTGTCTTCACCACCCATTTCAATATCCATATCTTGAATTTCCTTCATATCTCTCTTCCAGCCCACTTCTCCAGTGTCCGACACCTGTTCGGTATTTATTATAGAATCAGACATTACGGGGTCCTTTTGATGCAAACTTGGTACTTCTTCTACCTCGGCTCCCATTGTAGCAGGTTCCGTCTCCCGAGTGCCCTTTTTGGCTCCTTGTGTTCAAAAGCGCTCATGTTGCACTCTTTCCTTCTTCTAGAAATAACATGCAGGGGGTCGTATTCAACAGCTACGTCCTTTTTGAACCCTAGAGGTTTCATCAATTCCTCTATCTTCGGAAAAGCTTTCTTTTTCTCCACAATAAAAGGGCCGACCTTCCAAGGGTATTTTATATCAGTGCCCTTTTGGAACTGCAGGAACAGTGCCTCTTCCAAGCTCAGTTTCTGCCTGATAAATTCCAGGGCAAAGATTCTTAATGTCAGAAAGGAAGGCAAAATGTAGGGTTCCTTCATAAAGCCATACAACCTAATGACTGTAGCATCTTCCAAAAGGAACCAATCTCCAACTGCTATTTCGTCCTTTAACTGCATCATGGACTTCATCTCAGGCAGTACTCTCGGCAGTCCCTCCCAAAAATGACTTTGTACACTGGAGGTAAAACATAATTGAAATACTCAAACACATTGTCCATCAGAGCATTTGTTTCAAGTAAAGGGAGAAAATGCGTGTTTTCCGCATTATTGTATATGATCATCTTCATGAGTTGCACCTGGTACCTGAAAAACCTAGTATCTGGGAAATTTTCCAACTGTACATGCATTCTATTAGCCAAAAATTCATTAAACTTAAGAGGAGGGATGAGTCCTGTGTCGGACCTCGCTAAACAAATACTAATCCTAAAGAGTAGACTAAGCTAGACCTCTGTTACCCATTGATCAATATCTAAACCTATGAATTGAGCCAACAGTGAGAAGACCAACTGGGAATCGTCATAAAAAAGGTTGACGTCCAATGGGTATGGCTTTTCGGCAACGTCGGAATGGGATTTTAGGCATGTGGCTAGGAAAGTTCGAGAACTTTCTGGGGCGATTTGGAGGAATAGGGTGACCATCGACTCTTCGGAAAAGCTTTCTGACTCCTGGTACTGCGGCTCAGGGATAAAAAATGAATTTCTTACAACTGACGCATCTAAAACACAGACCACTTTAGACCTGGGGGCATCCATGATTATCCTTGTGGATTCAAAATAATTCACGGAGCACCATGTTACAAACTCGAGGAAAGAGGGTACTTGGTCTAAGCAAAAGTAAATAAAAGACGACCTAAAAACCCCATGTATGTCCAAACCCTGCTGATGCAGAGCATCTAACTTTGTTTTAATTTCTGGGACAGAGAGCCAAAGGCATGGGTCGAATACATCTGCATCTCTATCTTCCAGGGCCACCCTAGCTTTATGGCTGGTAGAAGCCTGTTCCTCTCCCATTTTATCAATTTAAAGATACAACTTTCAAGAGAGAGGATGGTTACGAGGCCCTACCTATCGGTTTAGAAGCTTTGAGCAGGCTTCTGGAGGTTCTGTCGCCTTCACCATCTGCCACATGCCGAGGGACCACCAGACTTCGACAATCTTCAAGAACAAATGTCAACCCTTGCGGTTGTTTCTTATATATATAACCATGCCAACATAAGCTCGGCCCTTCTTCACTTGTTGTCCTTTGATCTCCGTCGTTGGTTTTCTCACATGCCTCTTTACTATCATCAGATCAGATGCTTCTTTATCTCTCGATTTGACTGTCGAGTCTTATTTTTTGTCGGAACTGGTTTAACTTTCCATCTACGTCGTTCCTTTCATCCATATTTCTCCATAAGATGGCCTCGCAAGTAACCAAATGGTCCCTACCATGATCCTCCGCTTCTGTGCGATGGGCTCTGAGACTGACATCTGGAAGGCGGGAAAATTTCATTGCATCCACCCCTTTCTTATCCGGTGCACTACTTCTTTATGCGATCTGCTGTGAGAGCCGTTGATGTATCTCCCTTTCACATTCCGAACCATGGATCTTTTCACCAGCTCCGGCCATCCCATGTGCTCACTCTTATATATCGCTCTTTGTTATTTCTCCTTGCGACATCATCTGCTGCTGACACCTAGCTAGCGGAGAAGGCTCATCACATCCACCCCTTTCTTATCCCCCTTGCAGCTTGGTTGTGCGGTATTCCACATAGGGTTGTGGATCTGATCCCCGCGCCAAATCTACGGCGTAGATTGAAGTGATGCTTAGCTTCCCATGACTTGACTGACGGACTATAGGTTATAAAGTGTGTTTCTTGTTTATTTATACCTATACTTCAACATTTTCTCATCCTTTGCACATTTGCTTCTCCTTAGACCCCTTAGTCTTTCCCATTAGCATCTAGCACTGGAGCATGGAGGATATCTCGGTTTCACTACCAGGTACATTTTGACCCTCCATTCCTTTCATTCAACTGCATATAGTAGAAAAATATATGGGTGTTAACACTCCAAGCCTTTCCAAAGCAAAAATCCAATCCCATGAGAAGTACTACTCTTCTCCTATTTATAATTACAAAGATGCTTTACAAAGCAGGTTCCTAGATCCACTTCTTAAGGATCAAATTTGAAAAGAAATTGTAGACCTAACTATTTCCTGTTTTTTTAGGTGGTGAAATTCAGAAAAAAAAAAAAAAAAAGGACTTTAAAGCGCCACCTATCGATATCAAATCGTAAAAGATGTGTGAAAACTGGAAGAGGTTTTTGCAAATTGGCCATAAAAAAAATAAAAAAATAAAAAAACCATGTTTTAGTTTTTTTATATTCCTCTCCAGCTCCTCAGAATACTCTCCCAAAGATAATGACTAAAACAAGAAATTATTAAATGTTTTTAAACCCTGAAAATAGGCCACAAAGATCAATTCGAATCTTTCAAACTATGACACCTGTTGCAAAACTAAGAGAGGTTTTTGTGAATGATTCTGTGATGGAAAAAAAATTATTTTGGTTTTTTGAAATTTGCTTCCATATCCTCGTAATCTATGCTCAATGACCATGACTAAAACAGTGAAAAACATATATTCCAGCAGCGCCAGCCTGTGTATCCTCCATGTATTATGCTACGGGAATGTACTAAGTCACATTTCAATTATGAAATGTACACACAATATTTAAATAAAGGTTAGGATAGTATTAAATCATATATTGAAGACCTTTAAATGAAATAAAACTATTAATAAGCCAATGTTTTAATCCAAAAATAAAGCGAAATAATAAAACAAAATAATAAAACCAATATTTATGTGATATAATTCAAATAAATAATAAAACTGAAAAAATAGGAAATAGAAGACAAATAAAAGAAATTAAAATGAAATAGGTACAATTTCAATCCTAACACTACCTATGGAAATTGCATGAACCAAATTTATGCAGCCCAAAAGGGGAATGACTCGACAAAAAACCCATTCATCATATAACCGATAACATTAACTATTCCAGAACATCGACAGGATCAGAGCTTCAACACGTTATTCACTTCGAAAGAACCCATAAAATCGCCAGATTGATGTAACTTAGATTATATTTCGCATTCATATCATTCACAGTTATCTTAATCATGCATTTATTTAAATATTCAACAAGAGGAAAGAAATGCATATCACACATCACATGACATATCACATCACATAAGAACACCATGTTTAACGTGGAAACCCATACTAGGGAAAACCACGGAAGAAATTGTCTTTTATTATGAGTTTCATCCAAATAATCACTTTAGTCATGACTTACATATTTATTCATGACCACACATAGCCTACAGATCGGTGACTTGGATTATTCAAAATAACTCCAACATACATAGCATAATGCTCCATTACCGACCCAAAACATCTTCTTATAACATCAATTGGAAATAGAAAAAATATTAAACATCCCAAAACTTCTCCCTTATTACATATTTATAGGATGCACTTAGGCTTGCCCGCTCCCACTAACCCACTAACTTACTAACCGACTCATTAATATAATGTGGACCAATTCTACCTAATTGACTCAACTTTGACCATTTGACCTTATCAACATAACCATTTTTTCTTGATTTCTTGGTCGCTTCGTCGGAGTTGACCACTTTTTCGAACCACTTCGTTCTTTCCTTTGTCCACACTAGAACTATTTCCACAAAAATGGTGCCTCCAAAATGCTAGGCCCAACAGAGATCTCCCTTGATTTACTGAAGTCTTCATTGAAGTTTAACAATTCAAATTCTCTCTTAATTAATTATTTTATGTGCAATTCGAATTCTATCATATCTGATCATATATTATCTTTATCTCTTGTCTTATATGCATGGTCGACATCTGCCAGCTTAATTATCATATCAAATATACCAAGGATATTTTCCCAATGATGTGATCATATTGTTCTACTATTGTTCCAAGTGGTTATATGCTAAGGCAATTCGTTCTAGTGGTCGCCAGTCTTTAGAGGAGAATTAATAGCTCAACCATCGTTAGTAGTACATCAGACACCATACATGCTTTGACATTCAAAGCATCACCTCAACACATGAGGATCTATCTTGACACAAAAGACCTTAGCCTTGACTAGCAAGACTATACAGCATCATCACTTTGACATACAAAGAACTTGCCACAACACATGAAGCTTAACCATTCTTGAGTCCAACTCAAGATTCTTCTCTAAGTTTCCTGATTCCAACTCAGGATCCTATAGGGAACTACCTCAACACATGAGGCTTAATATTGACACACAAGATTGACCTAGAGAATGACTCATCATTGTTGTAACTTTAATAGTCCCTCTCAATGAGGGAGGAATTATCTACCATGCCAATATTGTCTTAGAAGTACCTATACTTCGTCACTAACAAAGGCTTAGTCAACATATCTGTTATCTACTCACCAATAGAAATCTACTGAAGTCTTATGGCACCTATATGGACCATGTCTCCGATGTAGTGATACTTCATCTCAATGTGTCTTGATCTATCATGAAACACAGGGTTTTTTGAGAGGTTTATGCATATATGATTGTCAGAGAAAATGATAGTAGTCTCAAGATTGTCACCAAACAACCTAGCAAGTAGCTTCCTAATCCACACATCTTCTCGGAAGGAATTACTAGTTGCAATATACTATGCTTCTATAGTACTCTAGGTTATGAATCTTTGCTTCCTGTTGGACCAACAGATCATAGTTGATCCCAAGCTAAAACAAAACCAAGATGTACTCTTTTGGTCCACAATACTTCCACCCCAATCAAATTTGGCATATCCAAGTAGCATCACTCCACCATTGGATTCATATTTGATTCCATAAGCAATAGTACCTCAAAGATATATAATCACATTCTTGGCAGCAACCCAATGTCTATGTCTTGGCTCAGACATGAACTGACTCAAGATACTCACTGCATAACATATGTATGGTCTATTATGTATCAAATACATCAAGTAATCAATGATTTGTCTATACATGGTAGGATCCACTGAATCCGATCCGAAATCTAACTCATGTAACTTATTTATATTAGAAATCATAGGAGTAGACATGGACTTACAATCCATAATACCAAATCTCCGCAACACATCAACTATGTACTTTCCTTGTGAAAGAAATATTTAATCTTCCCTTTTCCAAACATCTAGACCAAGAAAATAGTTCCTAAGACCTAAGTCTTTCATTTCGAACTCAGAAGTGAGCTCCCTCTTGCACCGAGCTATATGTTTCTCCTCTCCGATAAGGAATAATTCATCAACATAGAGAATCAATATCAATGCTTGGTTATTCACAACCTTGAAGTACAGGTTGGGGTCAGCTTCCCTTTTGGAGAATCCCAAGCTCATAAGATAGTTATCAATCCTCAAATACCAAACCCTTGGGGCTTGCATAATCACATACAAGGATTTATTAAGTTTGCATACATGGGAATCCTTCCAATGAATTACAAACCCCTCAGGTTGTTGTACATAAACATCTTCCTCAACCTCACCATTGAGGAAGGTAGTATTCACATCCATCTGGTGAAGTTTCCAACCCAAAACTGAAGTAAGGGAAATTATGGTTCAAATAGTAGTGTACCTGGCCACAGGAGCGAATGTCTCATCATAGTCTATCCCTTCTTTATGTGAGAAACCAAAAGCCACAAATATTTTTTTATACTTTTCAATACTTCCATCAGTTACATGCTTGATTTTATAAAGCCACTTGGAAGTTACTATGGACTTCCCGTCAGATTTAGGAATCACTTCCCACACATCATTCTTCATGATAGATTTGTATTCTTCTACCATGGCATCTTTCCATACTTGCTTCTTTGAGGCTTCCTCATAGGTAGAGGGTTCTGAATCACTGATGTGACTCATCTATGCTACATATCCTGAAAATATTTTAGGTCTCTTTCACTCTCTGGATGATATTGGAGGTGCTCCATGTTTTTCTTCCTCTTGTAGAATGTCTCGACACCATGCTGATATCCTCTTATCAGGAGGTTCATCACGTGATATTTCTATCCGGATCATCTGGGTCTTCAGAATCAAGTGGATCTATGGACTCTTATGGCTTCTCCCTCTCAAGATTTGAAAGGGGAGAATAAAAAATTGGAGTCACCATCATAGGATTATCATGCTCCTCCATGTATGAATCACAATGAAGTTCTTTGGTGTGCTTGAAGGAAGCCTCTTCATGAAATGTTACATATTTTGCTTACTTCAATGTTTCTTTGTCCTAGAACATAGATTCTGTAGGATTTGGAGGATTCACTATGTCCAAAAAATGTTCCTTTCTTTCCAGATGGCTCCATCTTTTTCCTCTTCTCTTTTGTTACATGAATGTAGACAGGACAAACAAAAACAGTCAATTGTCTAATATTTGGTTTTTTAGTAGTGAAAACCTCTTCAGGAGTATTTTCTCCCAAAATAACATGAGGGATTTTGTTCTAAATATAAATAGTAGTGTTGGAGGATTCTTCCCATAAGGATGTGGGAAGATCCTAATCACACATCATGGCTTTTGTAGCCTCACATATTGTTCTATTCTTTCTTTTAGCAACCCCATTTTGCTGGAGGTTGTAGGGTACATTCAGTTCTCTTTTTATTCCTTCCACCATCTTCTGCAATCCAAGTAGTGCTTTGAAATGGATATAACCAAGCCTTCTATGCTTCATCTCACACGGAATGACTATATCATGGATCATGGCTTGAATAAGCTTTCCAAGAACTTTGTAGAGGCCTTCCTCTCTAACTCCAATCACTAATGCAGAGTTCAAGTCTTCATGATTAGGCCACAAGAGAGCTTTGTTTTCCCTAAAGATAACTCTGAATCCTTTATCTTCTATAACTATAATAGACATGAGGTTCTTCTTCAATCTGAGGACAAACAAAATTTCATCGACATGCAATACATTTCATGAATACAACTAAAAGAAGTGGATCTAATACCTTGGATTGAATAGGTGGCATTATCTCCAAGCTCCACCTTACAAGCAAAAATATTTTCCTTCATATCTATGATAACACTCCTATATCTAGTCATGTGCTTGGATGCACCACTGTCTACCAACCATGTCTCAACACTAGTGGTAATGGATCCATAAAGGGATAAGACAAGTTAATACTCCTTCCCCATCTCTTGATCATCAGATGAATTCTTTCTTGTAGGTTCATCTTCTTTAGCAATAGAAGCATGAAACCAACCCTTGAAGTTTCCTATTTGATTTGCATAGCATTCTATTGCATAATGACCCTTCTTATTGCAATTGAAACATTTAACTTTAGACTTATCAAATTTATTGAAATCATTCTCCTTTTGATGAGAGAATTTCTTGTGATATTTCTTACCTCTCTTCATTCATGCTGCAAGAGAGAGGTTCTCTTCTTTGGAGTAAACACACTTTCTATGGATTCACCCTTCTTCTTGTAGGAAATCATGCCACAATATCTCAAAGTTAGGTTCCACTTCTCAACCATTTACTACAGCCAAGAATGTATCCCATGAGGATGGAAGACCATCAACAACATAATGAATGATATAATCATCATCAATTGTCACACTGATGCTCATAAGTTGATATCTTATTTGATATATCTTCATGAAGAAGGAAGCCAAAGCTTTTTCCTTTTCCATCTTCAGATTTCAAAGATTGTTCTTCAATGCTCTCTTTTGACTGGGTGCCTTCTTCTCATAAAGATTTGTCAAAGTTTCGAGGCAATCCTTTGGGGTCTTCAATACAGTAATCAAGGGAATCAAGTTGTATTTCATGGAATCATAAATGATTCTCTTTTATTCGGCTTGATTCTTCTTGAAGGTAATGCACCCTGCATTAGAAGTAGGCTCTTTAATAACGTTGGATACATATCCATCGAAATCATGCTCTTCCAGGATATTCAGGATCCAGGCCTTCCAAGTATTGAAGTTTGAAGTTCCTTCAAGATGGTCTTCCGGTCTCACTGATATTGAAGCCATTGTTCTTGAAGTAATGTGCTCACTTAGGATCTACATAGGCTCAAGCTTTATTGCATAACTTAGCTCTTTCACACCCTAAGCTATGATACCATGTTAATATTTTATCTTTAATAAGGAGCTGCAATAATACTTGAAATCAGATAAAAATCATACACATAAACAATCACATTCTACACATGAATTTACCTTGGGGAAACCCTCTATGAATTGAGGGAGAAAACCCCAAAAAAACCTTCCTTATTATATTGATAGATAACATAGAATGTATTTTACATCAAGCACCCTGGTGCAATTATAGAGCAAGATAAATATTAAGTAGATAGACTTAGAATACTATCTTGGACAAAGAGAAGCACATTTCCTTCAAGAGAGAAGAAAATTTGCTTCAGATTGAATTCATCAATCATGTATAATATATTTATATATTCTTCACATGAACTAGATTCTATTTTTATCTTCTGACTTCAGGATGAACTCGTCCTCCATCTGGATGCATCAATATTGCATGAAGAATTGCGCCCCACTTCTCATGTTGTGCATTAACCGATTGAACTAAGTTTTAGGGTGAACTCACCCCTTAACTGAAATCTTGCCCACTTATTTAGTTGGCTAACTTAAGTGTGTTCATGCAGTGTCGCAACTCAAGTGTTGTCTTTTAATTTAACATAAGTCACATCTTTTAATTTAGCATAAGTGTCGTCATGCAATAACACTTAGTTAACTAGATGTTATTTGTTATCACTTAGTTAACTAGATGTTCTTTGTTATCACTTAGTTAACTAGATGTTCTTTGTTATCACTTAGTTAACTCTCTTAACTGATACTTTCTTGTTAACATCACTATAGTGATCAATTTGAGTTCTCCCTTGATTTAATGAAGTCTTCACTGAAGTTTAACAATTCAAATTCTCTCTTAATTAACTCTTTTATGTGCAAGGGGGCTTCACTCAATAAACCGCTATCATAGCACGTTCGTTCATGGCATATGAAACAATACCCCTAATATCACTAAATATTGGAAAATACCTTCCAAAATCATTTTTTTTAACCCCCTCCTAGTATGCCTTCCCAATTTAAAAAAACCTCTATTTTCACTAGATAGTGTATGTATCAATTTTTCCATTAACATTTTTTATACCCCTTTATATTTCTACCCAGTATATTGATATGATACCCCTCTTATGACCCCACATGGATTCCATAATGCACCTTGTTTATTTCGATGTATATTGTGGATGCACATTACTTCACCCACAATGCAATTAATCAACCACATATCATTATGATTTGCAACATCTAATAGTCTAATGAAGAGATATGAGATCACTTCTTGTATGTCACTAGAGCCAATGCACATAGTACAACATTTAGATTGCATGTTGCTGTTCCCCAATCGCTGACTAAGCTTGTTGTGGGCTAGGTATCCAAGCCCCCAGGGCCTGTAACGAGCTCGAAGAGGCTGACTAAACCTCCTAAGGCCTGTAATAGGCATGAGTGGTTGGGTATTCAAGCTCCCAAGGCATATCGAGGGCCTATAACAGGCCCTGGAGGCTTAGAGCCTCCCAATACTATTGGTAACAACTTGCTGAGTGCTATTGGTAATAATTGGTTGTCAATGACCACTGTCTCTCGACTATGATCGAATGGAAACCCACTTCACCACGAAACCCCTAGCCTCAAGCATGCCTCAAGACGTGATTTCCCTGCATACTGGTAAGCCCGAGCCTTGCCTCAACCTGATTTCTCATCCGATCGTGATCCCGCCATCTCCATTTGGAGGATATTTGTCAGCCCATCCATATAAAAAAGACCCCAAAGTATTTTTGTATTGTTACATTAAATAAAAAAAACCCTTTTCCCCTTAATATATAAGCAATATAATTCTTAGGTTTTCATGAATATTTAATACTGCAATATGAATGAACGTGATATTATATTGCCTTCTAGTGAAGCCCCCGTGTTTATGTGCAATTCGAATTCTCTCATACCTTATCACATCTTATCATTATCTCTTGTATTGTATGCATGGTCCACATGTGCTAGCTTAATTATCATATCAAATATTTTCCCAATGATGTGATCATACTGTTCTACTATCGTTCCAAGTGGTTATATACTATTTAAGTAATTCACTCTAGAGGTGCCCAGTCTCTATAGGAGACTTAATATCTCAACCATGGCTACCAGTACATCACACACCATACATGATTTGACATGAAAAGAATCACCTCAACACATGAGGCACCACCTCAACACATGAGGATCTATCTTGACACACAAAAACTTAGCCTTGACTAGCAAGACTATACAACATCATCACTTCGACATACAAAGCACTTGCCTCAACACATGAAGCTTAACCATTCTTGAGTCCAACTCAATATTCTTCTCCAAGTTTCATGATTCCAACTCAGGTTCCAATAAGGAACTACCTCGACACATGAGGCTCAATATTGACACACAAGATTGACCTAGAGAATGACTCATGATGTTGTAACTTTAACAATAAGTGACCAGCAATAAACTACTATTAGTCGCATGACTAAAATAAGTCATTTATATACAAATTTTAGTAGTTTTTAGTATTAGAATTTTCTTTTTCTACTAGTAAAATTTATTAGTCATTTATTATTTATTTAATAATTAATCTCAATTGTATTATCTAGAATACATGAACTTGGAATTTTTTTTGGTTATTTTAGGTACACCCCCTTTGAGTTGGAAAAGATTACTATAAATGGTGGATAAATACTATTGGAATATTCACTAATATTGAGAGGGGGGTTGAATCAGTATTTGGCACTTTTTAACATTTCAAACTTCAAATAAAACATGTAAACATTTAATAATTAAATTAGACATTCATCATCACATGAATCATACACAATGCATAAGATATTTTACATGGAAACCCAAATGGGAGAAAACCACAGAATGTTTTTCTTATATAATATAAATATTATATTTAATAGATTTACCAGCACCAATTGGAAGGAAGTACCAAATCCCTAATTTTCTAGCACAACTAGGAGGCTACAACACCCTAATCCACAGGATTCAACCTGTAGAGAGGACATGAATCCTAAGTGAGCTCCAACTCACACTTTTCAACCACCGACGTAAAGGAGACTTCGATCTCCTATCCTTGCCCCAAATTACCACCTTGATATAAAAAGGAATCAATCGTTCATTGCCACTATCTATGTCTCTGTCACTATATCTTTTTCTATCACTATATCACTATCTCTATCTCTATCGTTGTCTCAGAGTCAACCTGTACATTCCTCAAATGATCAATCTTTCCAAGAATTCCCCAAAACGATCATCTATAGATTTCATTTGCATCTTCAAGTTTTTACATCATAAACTTTTTCAAACCCTATGGCATTCCCACATCATGTTAATAACTTCATAATAATCCATCCTAATATCACCTTGATTTATGCCAAGATAATCACCATAATCTATGCCAAGATCATCACCACAATCACCTTGATCTAGGCCAATAGCACCATAATCTATGTCAATGACATCACCAATATTACTATAACCTATGTCAATGATATCATCATCACAAATCATGGAATAACCTTAATCCATACTTTATACCTTAACATATCCATGGAAAACCTTAACATCACCTTACCTTAACATTACAATGGAGAAATCTTACCATTATGCTAGACCTTTAAGAGAAATGTTATTTTTATGGGAGCGATCATAGTCATAAAAATATCATACCAAAACTTTGAAGGTTGGAGGCAGAAATAAAACAAAGATAATGCGGAATGAGCTACGGCTCTTCAATCTTTATTCATAAACGGAGATCAACTGATGTAATACAAACAATAATGTAATGTGTATTTAAACACTTATGGAAAACCCTAAAAACTCTAACCTAGCTTTTGCATGCATGCAAAGCATGCTGTTGCATTTATTAACTGAACTTCTAAATAGTAACTCAAGTAAAAGATAAAGCTAACTGAAGTAATTACTATTTCTAACACTCCCTCTTAATTACTACTGCTGACTACTGTAGCTTTTACAATGCCTAAATTATTTCTATGAATTTCAAAAATATCTTTTGCCAATGGCTTTGTGAATATGTCATCCAATTGGTCAATCGATTTACAATGCTCAACACGAACTTCACCATTGTTCACAAGCTCTCTTATGAAGTGATATCTAGTATCAATGTGCTTGCTTTTCTGGTGAAAAACATGGTTCTTGGATAGAGCAATTGCTGAGTTGTTGTCACAATAAACTGTGGTTGGTCCTTCTTGTTTCTGTTGAAGACCTTCTAAAACTCTGCATAACTAGACTGCTTGACATGCTGCTGATGTCGCTGCTACATACTCTTCTTCTGCCGATGAAAGTGTCACAATGGGCTGCTTCTTGGATGCCGATGAAATCACCCCTGATCCAAGATGAAAAACATGACCGGAAGTGCTCTTCCTGTCATCCAAACTTCCTGCAAAATCACTGTCAGTGAAACCTGTCAAAACATCATACTCTGTGCTTGAGTATAAAATTCCATAGCTTGAAGTCCCTGCAACATATCGTAAGATCCTTTTTCCAACTTGCCAATGCGAGTCTTTGGGAGACTCCATGAACCTTGAAATCAAGCTGACAGCAAACATAATATCAGGTCTCGTAGCTATGAGGTACATGAGACTTCCTACAAGTCTCTTATACAATGTTGGATCTACATTGGGACTGCAATCTTCTTTGCTCAACTTAGTACCTGTTGCCACTGGTGTAGGTGTTGTTTTGCAATTAAGCATTCTGAATCGCTTAAGAACTTCATTAGCATATTTATTTTGAGATATAAATATACCCTTTTATGACTGTTCTACTTCTAGGCCAAGAAAGAACCTCATCAATCCAAGGTCTGTCATCTCAAACTCTTTCTTCATAGCTGCCTTGAACTCATCTACTGAGAGGTCACCTGTAAAAATCATATCATCAACATACAAACAAACTATTAAAATCTGTCCTTGCTGATTTACCTTTGTGTAAAGTGTTGGTTCGCTGCTGCTTCTGCTAAAACCATTTTTGATCAGATAAGAATCAATTCTGCTATACCAAGCTCTTGGAGCTTGCTTGAGCCCATATAGAGCTTTCTTCAACTTGTAAACTTTGTCTTCATGTTCTTTTATTTCATACCCATGTGGCTGCTCCACATAGATTTCTTCTTCAAGAATTCCATTCAAGAATGCCGACTTGACATCCATCTGATACACTTTCCATTTATTTTGTGCTGCAATTGCTAGGACTGCTCTTACTGTGTCCAATCTTGCCACTGGTGCAAAAGTTTCTCCAAAATCAATTCCTGGTTGTTGTGAGAAACCCTTTGCTACTAACCTTGCCTTGTACCTATCAATCTCACCTTTTTCATTGAGTTTGGTTTTATAAACCCACTTCACACCAATGGGTTTCTTATTCTTTGGCACGTCAACTAGATCCCATGTATCATTTCTCTCAATGGAATCTATCTCTTCGTCCATAGCATTTACCCAATGCTCTTGTTTTACAACCTCTTCATAAAACACAGGTTCACTAGCAATAAAAACATAATTGGTATTTGCATCCAATTCATCATAAATATCTGTCAATCTTCTAGTCTTTTTATTACTGTGATCAGATTCATTACCTGACTTCGGACTTGATGCTTCACCTCGAACTGAGTTTCTAGGTGTTCTTTCTGGAGTATTTGCTACTGGTGAAGATGCTACTGGATCTTGTTGTCCAATCAGCTCCTCATCTTCTCCATCTTCTGGTTGGGGTATTGCAGCTCCCATACCCTTGTCTATGGTTCCATTCCATGACCCTTCCTCCTTGAACAAAACATCTCTGTTGAGAATAACCTTTTTGGTAATAGGGTTATACAGCTTGTAGGCTTTAGTTTGTTCACCGTATCCAAGAAATATACATTTCTCACTCCTGTCGTCTAGCTTTTTTCTTAGCTGTTTAGGAACATGATCATAAGCAACACAACCAAATACTCTGAAATGAGAAACATTAGAAGTCATACCTGAGCATGCTTTCTCTGGTACTCTGTTCTTCACAATTTTGGTGGGAGATCTGTTCATCACATGAACATCACAAGCCACTACGTCTCCCCAAAATTCATGGGACACATTTCTTCCTTTTAGCATGCTCCTTGCCATATTCATGATGGTTCTGTTCTTGCGTTCCGCAATACCATTCTGCTGAGGAGTATATCTTGTAGTGAATTGCCTCTTGATTCCATGATGCTTGCAGTAATCATGAAATTCCTTTAATTCATACTCTCCCCCTCCATCAGATCTCAATACTTTGAGTTGATAACCACTCTGTTTTTCAACCAAAGCCCTAAATTCCTTGAACTTGCCAAAAGTTTCAGCCTTCTGAAGAAGGAAATACACCCATGTTTTTGTACTGAAATCATCAATAAATGTAAGGAAATAATAGCTTCCACCAATCGATTGAGTTTGCATTGGTCCAACCAGATCAGTATGAATAAGTTCTAAAGGTGCAAATGCCCTTCGAGACATACCTTTAGGAAAGCTATCCATGTGCTGCTTTGCAATGATGCAACACTCACAACTGCTTTCTAGCTCCTTCATAGGGGGCAATCCCTTTACCATCTTTTTCTGCTGCAAAAACTTGAGATCACCAAAGTGAAGATGTCCATATCTAAAATGCCATAACCAATAATCATCCATGCAAGTGGCTTTTTGAGCAAAAGAGGTTACCTTGCTGTTGCAATTCATGACTAGTGGATACATCCTATTCCTAATCACTTGTATTTTGATGATCAAATGTCGATTTGGGTCATAAATTTCACAGTCTGATCCATCAAAGACAAGTTTGTACTTCTTTTCAGTGAGTTTCCCAATGCTAAGCAGATTATGCTTCAATCGTGGAGCATAATAGACATCTGAGATTGTCTTTTGTTGGCCTTGTTTGGTCAGAATGTTGACCACTCCTTTTCCAAGAACTGGAACCACCTCATCCATGCCAACTTTGACCTTTGTCCTTACTGATTCATCTAGGTCTGCAATTAGATCTCTATCACCTGTCATATGGTTACTACAGCCACTATCTAAAAGCCAAAGTCCCTTTGGGCTTTCGTGTGCAACATGACATGTAAGAAATAACATATCATCTTTATCCTTAGAGGTATTAGTCACATTAGCATTATGATTTGCTTGATTAGCCTTTTTCTTTTTGCATTCATGAGCATAATGCCCAAATTTATTGCAATAATAACATTGAATATTAGATTTATTTGACCTTTTTTTGTCGCAGTTTTTGCCTTCATGGTTATGATGGTGATCTTGATCTCCATTGCCATTACTTCGGCCACTTCTGCCTCGTCCTCTTGATCCTCCTCTGCCTCTGCCTCTTCCTCTGCCTCTTGAGAATGAGACATGTGATTTGAAAGCATTCTCTTGAGAGGATTCTTCATTCCTGTTGAGTCTGGATTCAAATGAAAGTAAAGATCCGGTCAACTCGTCTATAGGGAGAGTACTCAGATCTTTTGCTTCTTCAATCGCTGAAACTTTCGACTCAAATTTGTGGGGTAGGGATCTCAGAACCCTTTCAACCACCCTTTGATCTCCAATCTTTTCACCATAGATATTCAGCTGATTAACAATCCCCATGACTTTGGTCATGAAAGAGTCTACAGAGTCTGATTCTTTCATCTTCAGATCTTCAAAGTCTCTTCTTAGGTTTTGGAGTGTTGCTGTTTGAACCTTACCAGCACCTTGATAACTGGTTACCAAGGTATCCCATGCTGCTTTGGCATGTAAAGATGCTGATATATTTGGAAATACGCTGTTATCCAAAGCGTTCATGATGAGATGCAGTGCCTTTGCATCCTTCTTCCTATGCGTTCGCAGGACATCCTCACGGGGGGTTCACTAGTGGGGCAATATCATATCACATCCATTCATATTGGGGGTTTGAATACTCTTAAAAATGTCAAAAATATATTGCCCTGTATTAAGGGGTGTAGGGGGATTTTTAATTTGACATAGTAATATAAATATTGGGGGTTATTTTATTTGGGTGTGCTGAGGAATAACCTCCAAATCGTAGGATGGATTCATACCTCCAAATCATTGGCTCAATCCATACCCACCTAAAATTTAAGGACCCTCCATTTTTATTTGATATTGCTTATGACCTTATGTTTTGCATAAATATAATAATAGTGTACCAATGATAATATCGATGGACTTGTCTCTTTGGATTATTGGCCTTGATCAATCCTCATTTAATAGCTTATTTACACTACTACACAAGGGGGTGTTTTGAGACAATAGTTTAAGACGAAATTATAATTTCGTCTCAAACATTCCCCGTAGTTCCCCTCCTTTTTAATTGACGGTTTGACTTTTCTCCTCTTGTGCTATATTGAGACATTCGCACTATAATGGGCAGAAAAAAAAAAGAATATTTTAATCATCCCAACTCCCGAGCGCAATGTTGTAGGGTTTGAAGTATACTTACCAAAATGGCCGCAGTGTCAAATAACATGCGTTTTCAACACCACTGATGAATTACAGGGGCTTTCAAGGACCCCATGCCAAATAAAAGGGGTTTTCAACACCTGCGCTGCAATTGCTGAATAAAATGGGTTTTCAAAGCTGCCCTGGGAAATAACAGGGGTTTTCAACACTAATGTTGCCACTGTTGAATAACAAGGGTTTTCAACACCGCTGCTGCCACTGCTGAATACCAACGATTTTCAACACCTTATAGAGGATTTTGGTGTGTATCTTCTCATCCTCCTTCTATTTTGTTGTCTTTAATTTTGATGGTGGAGCAATGATATGAGGAATCAGTGTTTAGTCTTGACTATTTTCTGTTAATAGTTCATGTGCCCGTATATTTTCATGTGGGTTTTTTTTAAATTGGGGCTTTCGAGCATTAATTTGTATATGCTCTTGGTCTTAATGGTAGCCAGGATTTTCTGTTAATAGTTCATGTGCCCGTATATTTTCATGTGGGTTTTTTTTAAAATTGGGGCTTTCGAGCATTAATTTGTATATGCTCTTGGTCTTAATGGTAGCCAGAGTTTTGTGTGGCTCGGTGCTTGGTCACTTGACCTAATATGAGGCTATCAGATTAATGATGTAGATGAACCCGAGGGCTTAGGCTAAATCCCTTTTTGTTATATATACATATATATAGTTTTCTCATTTTCTTCATTGAGGGGTGGAATGACCATAGCTTCTAGGAAGACCTATGAGGGCTTGTCCCATGCAACCAAATCTATTGGCTCGGTAAAAATCCTTACTGTGCTCGCTGGAAGAGCTGATAAGTATGGAAAGACTGGTATTTTTGGGAGTGTCATGGGCAGGTGGATGTGCGAAGCTAAATTTTTTTTCCTCCCATTCCCAGGGGATCATGGAGTGTCAATGTTCTTGGAAGACATTCTCATTCCACCTTTCAATGCTATGGCATGCAGGCTAATCATAGGCTTCACAGTCTACAAACCTAAGGATACATTAACCTCACTCAACACATATACCTCGGGCCCGCAGGCTCTTTTATCTCACCCTTACTTAATTTCAAGCTATGATTACACACCAATGAAGAGCCTCTTGCCATACGTATCAAGCACATCCTCTTGTAGGTAACATGTTATATCGCCTGCATGAGAAAAATAGGTTATAGGGTTCGCTTGAGATCAGCTCCACTTTTATTGCTTGGAATGTTATCCAATCCTTTAATCCGAGGACTAGTCATGTGATGCTAGCCTGTACTTTTTAAATTTCGTTCCATACAGTGAGAAGGAGGGCATGACAAACTGTTAGATTAGGTCTTGGTGCTAAATTTTGAACAGCCGGTGTCATCCAATTGTTATACGCTCTGCATTTTCGTAGTTGGATTTGACCACGTTGGGCGAATGTTGTGATAAGTAATATAGCCTCCTTGCAAAAGGGTCTGAATTAAATAGCATGTTATCAATATAACTAGAGTTTTTTGTACTGCTGCCATCATTTCATTACTGAAAGGATTTCTAGCACTATCACATGCTGTTATCCCAGATGGAATAGGTGAATTAGCCATCTATAGACCATTTCCTTTCAGATTTCCCGAAATGTTACTGAAGAGGCCTGAATGAGAGTTGGTGTTAGTCCCATCAACCTGAGCAAAAGATTCTAAGTTTATGAGATTATGCAAAATAGTATTAGCATTTGATGTCATCATTGATGGATGGATATAATTCTGAGTGCTGGATTATAAGTGCAGTTGGAGGTCATGATTCTGAATAGTATTATGTTCTTGTTTGCACCATCCAGCTGCAGCCCTTTGCTGACTGTATAAAGATGCTGCATGTGGATTTGTTTGATGTTTAAATGCAATCATCGACCATCTGGCGTGCCCATGTGGATAACTGGTTAAGGTGTCTGCTTTCTGTGAACTAATTGTGTTGCTTATTTCATCATCTTTACGATGACCATCTACACTTGGATCAGATAGCTCCGCGTCCTTGATGCGCTTTGCAGCAGCTCCTCCTATGTCAAAGTTTGTCACATCATTGATACCTCTGAATTTGATTGAAGCGATGTCATAGGCTTCAGCTGCCTCTTCCTGTGAACCTATGAAATTAAGTGAATTCGTTAATAAGTATATTCATCATTTCCCTAACAAGCAAAGAGCTTGAGAAATATCAAAACACCTTAAAGGAGCATAAAGCCGTTGAGATCTAGGTATTTACATAAAATGATACTTACTAAAGTTTCCCATATACAAATCTTTGTTTCCAACAGCTCTTCCTATTCGGGCCTGCCACCTTCCATGTTATTGATGGATGGTAGGTGTTCAATACAAAATGATTATTAGCACTGAAATCCTAAATGACTTATAGTGAGCTTCAATATTAGGTGCATATAATTATATAGAGTGCAACTTCCAAAAAATGTGCACTAATTCACACGGCTAATGCAAGTTATAGAAAATTTAACTTGGACTAATAAATTTTCTAATACCTATGTGAACACTGTATGATTTAATGTTTTAGCCTTCTGAATTCAAAAATACACCCTCATAAAGGATGACACCATTTTACTCCCAATATCTTTTGATTTGATGAATTTAAATTCAGGTTTGATCTTCTCTATATGGATACGAAAAGTTTCATCCTTAAATCACAATATGTACCTATAATGAAGAACCAATCGTGAAGCAGGTAACTGATCTTACAGACTGAAGTAGTGCCCTTAGAAATAAGGCGGTGAGAGTGGAATCATTGTTGAAAAATGTTATTTTAGATAGCTGCCAGTATTGGATCCCTTTTGAACATTACTGAATGGCTTAAGGTAAAAAAAAAACGCTTTTCATCCATCTCTAAATGTTTTTTAATGAAATAAAAAACAAGTTTATTTTAATAACCTATTTAGGCAATTTGTAGCAATTAATGTCATTTCATTATTTTGCAGATAAAGCATGGTATTATTTGAGCCCCTAATTTGATTTTGTGAAGTCACAATCCATGCATTGCTCAAGTAAATTGAAATTGAAGAAACTCCACTAACAAAGAAAATATGTTTTCCGGTGAAAGCTGTTTACTTTCTCAACACCTTCATAACATTCTTTTTCTAAATTATAAAGCCATTCCCATATTCCCATGGTGGTGTTATAGGAGAAATATTTGAAACTACTCCTAAGAGTTATGTTCTTCTATCAACGAGCCATCCTCTTCTTAGATGTGCTTATATGGACAAATTCAGTAACTTTCATATTATCGTAAATTCAGTGAATTGGCTCTTGAATTCCTATTACCAATATTAATGAAACCAAGGAATGTGTTCCAAATTTTCCCTCTGAACAATGGAATGAGGGAACTAAGAAGCAACCTTATCCACTTCATTGTTTATGAAGTGCTTCCAAGTATTAAAAAACATGTCAAGGCATCCAAGGAAGCTCAATTTTCAACTACTTCCAGAAACTGCAAGCTCATCACGATATTTTGAACGTCCAATTTTGGGTTTCTATCTACCAGATGGAAGAAAAACCTTGAATTGTCACTGGATTCCTACCCTCCACATTCTTCTGGAATTCGAGACATAAAAATATAATATTCATTAATTTAAAATTCAGTTAGCCTAACAAGATTTTTGAAGTACGATAGAGCATATTAATCTATGGAGCTTTTAGAAGTTTTAGGTAAGAAAGATTTGAAAAACTATTTTATGTTGAAAATTAGAGATATTATAGAGGAGCCATATAGGTTTTTTCTGGAGGTTTACTGCCAACCATTGTTTGCATTTATTGAATGGTGGTCCAATCAAAAGTGGCAAGACGGTGACATCATGAACAAGGAATATTCTCTGGCAGATTAATTTTAGTCCACATCCTCAACCAGTATTATTTTTTAAAACTCAAATGTTTTGAAACAAAATCAGGCAACAAAGACACAATTCAAATGTTGTTCATGTCCCTCCCTCATTCAGAATTCTAGTATAGTTTGTAATTACACCAAAATCTGCTCTATATTGATCCATCGATAATCAGATATAATAGTATGCCATTAGTGATGTCCTCGAATCTCTCATTATTTTCTATTTTAACTCGCTTTAACTCACCTTGTTCGTTAATGGAATCTTCAGATGTCTGTCTTTTCTTCTGTGTCTTATTTATGGGTTGTTTTTGTGACTCAGATTGTGAATAAGAGTCTGGTAAAATTATTCTTCAACACAACTTCGTGAACGAATTAATGTAGATTCTCTTCTCTCATCTCCTTCTTAGCACAACTCAATTGGCAGCTATGTTGAGCATTAAAAATGAAACAAAAAAACATAGAAACGAAAAGAAAATTCTCCTCCAATGCAAATAATACATGTAATGGGTATGTTGCCATAAATTAATTTGTAATATACATTAACATTATTTGTAATATAAATTAATTATCTGGCATTTAAATTTATTTTCTGGTGAATTGTCCACATTTTCTTAAATAGAACATTATATGTAGATTCATCTTTCGTTTAAAAAATTTAATTTTCAATTACATTTCTTAATGAAAACATGTTATTGAGTACGTTGTGTTTCAAAAGCAATTCTCAATTACATTTCTTAATGAAAAGATGTCGTTCCATATTTTATGTTTTGAAATGTGAAAATTAGATATGATTTTTTCAAATTAAAATAATATTTTAAACTCAATAATTAATTTCTAATACTTAATTAATATACTTAATAAAAATGACTATTTTAATTTAAAGATTTAAATGTTTTAAAAATGAATACATATTTTTATAATTTTTATCAAATAAATTTTCTTCATATATATGTTAACGTTAGCTGTAGAAGCCTTTGAGAAAGCTAATCTTCTGTTTTGCAGGTGAGGCATTCCCAACAAGGAAGATTAGAGAGTTCAGTCACATTGGTTCCAAATAAATCGCACTGTATGCTTCCATATGGCCAGCATAATTTCATTTAACTGAGTCCAGATTATCAAAAAATTGGAATGCAAAGTTCGATGTTTTTAATCCTTATTAAATCGTTCTTGGCCGGTAGTGGTTGTTTAGCTATGGTAATTAATATCAATTATATATATTATATTTGTCTTATGACATAATTTTATGTTCTGATAAATAAGAATAAGTTAAATTCTATGATATCTATGGTAATAAAAAAAAAATCTGCTCTTTGTATTTTCATACCACCAAATGTGTAGAGACAGTGGCTTTGTGTGCGGCAAAAAATATGTAAGTACTGAGCCGCAACATTTAGACCAAAACCATAAGAGAACTATTGTCGAAAATGAATATAATACTGCAATGACCAATCCACAATACCTGGCCATGTTTGCATGGCATAACATCCCACAAAAATAATCTTACAAAGGAACATCCACCATAGCAGAGCATCATGATATGTACCATGAATATAGGAATTGCGCCCTAGAAGCCAGGTGCTATTACAGTGCACCGCGCAATTTGTTTAACAAAATTAGATTCTTTTCTAAGTTAAAGTAGCATGATATTAGCACTTGGATTTTCTATCCCTTTGTCTCGGTGCTCAGAGGTTAACATGGATATATGGATACATGTTTATCAGTTTGAACTCAATCTATTTTTAATTCCATACATATTTTTTTATCATAAACATGATTGCAAATAGAAAACTCCCCTTCTATATTTGATTTATTCAGTAGTTGTTGGCTATTTCTGGGTTTGTATGATATGAGCTCCTGCAATTATTTACGTGCATAGATTAGTTGTACATTTTTTTTAGGTTTCTACCAACTAAAAATAATTTGTATCAATTGAGATTGGAATAGGAAATTCGAAGGTCTATGGCCAACCTAATCCAAAGGAAGAAAGGGGATTCAAGCATTGGTAGTTCTACTCATGATTTTCTAGGACTGCTACTCATTATCTTCTGGGACTCATGCGAAACGCCAAGGATGGAAGTGCTGAAAATCAGGGCAATACGAATAGCTCTTCTGCTATGAAAATCCATGATATGATGGAGGAATTCAAGACTTTCTTCTTTGTTGGAAGGAAAACGAATTCGAACATGCTAACTTGGACAATGGTTCTTCTAGCAATCCATCATGACTGGAAATAAATGGCTTGAAAGGAAGTTCTGGAGGTATGCGGGAAAAATATCCCAGATGGAAACGCTGTGAGCACACTCAAAATTGTAAGACATTCCTCTCATTAATTACACTTATCGTATTATTTCTCTCTTTAATTAAACTTCTCTCTCTCAATTTTTTTAATGTTTTATAAGCGTTAGATATGGAGGAACGTGATACATCCCATTCAACTGGACTCTAGTATATCTCACTTCTCTCGCTTCGATTGAATTTTTAAATTATTTCGATTATACTGAATTTGAAATTATACCATGACTATAATGAATTGGGATTTTTTTGTGACAAGATACCATGATTCGTATATGTTCTCTCTATGGCTATACTTGTATTTACATGATATACAAATGGTAGATCGGCATGTTTTGGTGTGAAACATCTGCAATTATGATATTTTCTAAGCATTCCACTAACTATTGAACTATTAGTATTTTACATTCTTTGTTATATTGATCTCTTGACTAGGTTTCCTTTTATGCATTTTTCCTTCCCCAGTGCTATTCCGTTGGGTATTCCACTATCCAGTGCTACAAATTTATTAGTCATTGATAATATGATATAAACGGGGTGTTAAAAATGGGTTGATAAAAAATGATACCTACAATATTTGGTGAAACTAGGGGTTTTCTTAATTGGAAAGGCATATTGGGAGGGGGGTTCAAAAATACAATTTATGACACATTTTCCAATATTTAGTGAAATTATGGATATTCTTTAATATCACGCGAACGATCGTGCTATGTAACAATTTCACTTAGTGAACCCCCCGTGGACATCCTTCTCTGCGTTTGAAAGGGTTTGAAAAGCTGCATCATCTGCAGGTTCGGAATAGCCATACACGACATATTCCCATACATCTTCTGACCTGAGATAAACCGCCATCCTTGTGGCCTAGACATCATAGTCTTTTTTCCCTGTAAGAGGAGAAATCTGTGATTGATTGCTACTAGAAGCCATAGACGCTGCGGTGTCTTTCACTGGCTCTATTCAAAATAATCTCCCTTTTTTTTTTTTTAAACAAATAATAATTCTCCCTCTTAAACAAGATTTGAATAATATCTTCTTCTCTTGTAAAAAGAAAAAATTCTTACTCAATAACTGCGTGAAAATAAAAAAAACAATTACATAAAGTAAAAACCTTTTTGCACTTTGACCAAAAATGCCGTCTTGTTCCAATTACCGCTCTTTGTCATAGGGAGAGGCCGCGGTGAAAACTCCTTTTTTTTACCTGGTATCTCCCCAAACTACCGCGCTTTAGACTATACTGTGGGCGCGATAGTTCCTAAAGTACCGCTCTGTGGACTATAGGGAGGGCACGGTACTCCAATTTTTTTTTTTTAATAATTTCTCAAAAAAAAAAAAAACTCTTCAAAAAACTTACAAATTTTTCAAAGCTACGGCTTTGGCTTCTTTGGAAATTGATGCTACCAATTTGATCTTCTCCTATTCTCTGATACCAAACTGAAGGTTGGAGGCAGAAATAAAACAAAGATAATGCGGAATGAGCTACGGCTCTTCAATCTTTATTCATAAACGGAGATCAACTGATGTAATACAAACAATAATGTAATGTGTATTTAAACACTTATGGAAAACCCTAAAAACTCTAACCTAGCTTTTGCATGCATGCAAAGCATGCTGTTGCATTTATTAATTAAACTTATAAATAGTAACTCAAGTAGAAGCTAAAGTTAACTGAAGTAATTACTATTTCTAACAGACTTCACTCCTCACAAGCTTAGATTATCCCTTAAAGTATGAAAGAAATATGCTCTAATGAAAAACCATAACCATAAAAAGATCATACCAAAACTTCACTCTTTACCAACTTTAATCATAAATGTATCACATCAAAAACTTCACTCCTTACAAACTTAGGTTAGCCCTTAAAGCATAAAAGAGATGTGCTCTCATGGAAGACCATAGTCATGATAAGACAAAACTTTACAAACTTTGTTTACCTCATCATATTTCATTAGAAAGCATGCACCAAACGAGCTTCACTTGATTGCATAAGATATTATGTGAGAGATGGATGTTATGTGTTAAGTGAGAAGTTTTCACTTGTATTTATACTAAACCATGTGTTAAACCGTGCATTAATCTTTTTCAATAAGACGACCTATGATGTTTTATTTATATATATATATTTTCTAATAAAATTAGAATCTACAGTATTTGATAAAAAATTAAGATAAACAATCTTGACTGGTTTATAAATATTTTTTTAATAAAATTACAGTCTACAATATTTGATAAAAAATTAAGATAAACAATCTTGACTTATTGTAATTGAAAGAATTACAAATTCACATAATTAAAATTAATAAAACAATATCCAAATAAAATATTAATTTAATCAGAAATTGTATGTTTCTACGACCATGCACTCACCTCATGGCCATCACTCACTTTCCCTTCAAATAAAGTATAGAAAAGACTTATGAAAAGATAGATGTAAGGTTACATGATACATACTTTTTATATGATTTTTTCTTAATTTAATTAATTATTATAAAACATATAATAGTTAGACTAATTAGACTCTAAGCAAGTAGCAAGTAATGAGGAATAGTAATATACAAGGGTGGAAATTGGTGTGACATCAAATATTCCAAAAGGATTAATAGGATTAGGAACGCCAAGAGTATATTGATTCCGTTTTGATCTAGGACACCATTCGATGTGACAACCTCACTACCAAATCATTTCAATTATGGTACACGACATTTGCTTTCAATCAACAAAGAAGGAACAATCACTCTAATGATCCATCTTATCTTATTATATTGGAAAAAAAAGTCTAAGAGGCTACGCTTTGGGGCAGCAATTATGGCATATGGGTCTTACGAAAAAAATTATAAAATTAAAGAAAAAAGAAAGGCCAACCTGGTTGCACATGCAAGGATTTATAGTTTAATGACCCATCTTAACTTTGAAAGCAGCTACGGCATCTTGGACTTAATGGATATATGTAAAATATATATTAGGCCATGTCGTTTATTTAGGCAGAATGGAAAGTAGCGGAAATGGCATATTGAAGGAATTAGGTTGGGGCAACCTGGTTTAGTTGATGAAACTTCCATTGTATTTTTTTTTTATAATTATGGGAACAACAATTTCGTACGGGTATATTTAATAGTCCGTCTATTCCAGCCGGTTTTGAATTTATAACCTTTCTGAAAATAACACATGTTTTTAATCATTAAACCTACTCAAATGCTAGATGAAACTTGCACAATAATAAAAAAAAAAAAAGACAAAATATAAAAAGCACATATACTTGCCATGAATGAATCTGTGCGTGGTTAACATTGATCCATATGAATATCATGGGTGCGATAGGAGAGCAATGACAGGAACCGGAAAACGATGGATGGGAAACAAAACAGAGCCCGATTAGGATAGGCAAATGATTAACTGCCTATCGGCGGCCATTATTGTTTACGTAGATCAAGGAATTCAAAATGAGTAATAATAATCTCATTACCGTTGGGAAGGAATTAGGTCATGGTCATGTTGTGAGACATGGCTGTCAAATATGAGGAGGTGACTGTGGTGCATCGACCCCATCCATGTGCTACCATGTGTTGAGTCGGTGAGATGGGTCCACAGGCCCAGCAGTACTCTCCACTTCCACTTGACTTGCAACGCACTCCTCCTTTCCTTTTAATATTCTTCTTTCAACACCTCTGTAGGTTGCTCAAATTCATCAACAATTCAATTTTGAGCAGAATCTCTTCAGTTGAGACTGGAAATCCTGGTATGTAAAGCACATCGTTACAGTTAGTTGAACGGATAAACCGCTGTATGCATTAATTATAATATTTCTAGATCGGTTTCATGGAGATCTGTTTAGGATATTAAACGCCTAGGTTTGAGAGTACAGAACAGATCTGATCTCACAGGAATTTGTCATTCTTGGTCCCGCACATTATTCCTTCCTTTAGCCAGATCTTGGTCGGGCTCTAGAAAAAAGCTGCAAGAGAATGTTTGCATGTAGAGCCAGAAACTAACCTGATTTCGAGTACCGATTGCCATGCAAAATCCTAACAAGCATATATAGTGTAGTTCTGTTTGTTTTTTCATCCCACTAATTCCCCGCCTCAAAAGCATGCGTTCCTTAAGAGAAGTATATTTATGGCGCCTGATCCGAGCACTGAATAGCCTGGAAATCAACTCGTTGAGAGCAACGCGCGATATTAGAGTGGCAGCTGATGTATCATTGGCTTTAACAGCGCCCAAGGGCTCCATTTGGAGTCATGCACTCCTAGCTAATATCTCAAAGCATGAGAAGAATAGAGATATTCTGCAAAAAATTGCTGGCAAGAAGAAATACATGAGGGCGGCGCGCCAGAGAAATCATGAGTTGCCGTACATGTGCTTGGGATCAGTCCTGCCTAAGTCCAGGGAATCTGTCGTGCAGAGAAGCAGGCTAATTAGAAGATCACGCACGCCTAGGAAAAATGCATCACATATTTCTCCTTCCAGAGTTGCAAGGAAGATTGTTCAGAAACGGACAAAGATTCTGCAGAGCCTTGTTCCAGGTGGAAGATCTATGGACATTTCTTGTTTGCTCAAGGAAACCGCTGATTATATCATATCGCTCAAGGCCCAAGTTCAAGTGATGCAATTCCTCGCAGATGCTGCACCTTGAAATCAGGTAACGGCTATATAATTTGCATCATATAATGCCGTTCTAATTAGGTTGTATTTGGCATCCTCCGCAGCTGGAACCAATAAATCTTTCCTCCCACCCTGGCCAATTTCCAACAAGATAGATATTATTGTTCAGTCGGTCATCAAAGTATAAATTTATGGTTGCGTGATCGTTGAAATGACAAGATATTCGTCTATGGCTCTTGCGAATCTGCGATTATGTTTTTAGCAATTTGAAATAAAGCAACATTCATGTACACAAGCCATGAGAAGTACTGTGGATTTCTTAATTAGAATCTGGTTATATAAGCTGTACATATTATGATACCTTGTTATTTTTCTAGTTGTGAGATGTAGCAATATAATCTCTGCATCAAGTGTATCCATTTTTGTTGTAGATCATGAAATGATGTTTTGCATACAAACGTCGTTATTTTTTAAATCATGTCTAATTTTTTTTTGGCATAATTTCTTTTAAGGGGGATACTATTCAAAACCTCCAAAACTGAAATTGTGTTATTTTGACCAATAAACATCATGTAGTGGTGTAAGCTCTGAATACAAGTTCAAACTTAATTTTACAGCCTGTGCACTTTTTTTCCTGTTTCGATTAAATCATTACTGTTATCAATCTTCGGCGTTCTGCTCGAAAAAACTTCTCTTCTTGCTTCAAATTGAAATTCACTTCGTTTTTCCCTCCATTCTGCGTCCTTCCTTCCTTTGCAAGGAAGAGGATCAACTTAACTGTCCGTTCGCTGTAGAAGAATCTCTTCTTGTAAATTGTATTTTCGTTGCCCAACAACTCTACAAATTTGGATATGGTTTCCTTCGTTTCTTCCTTTTGTTAGATCTTCTACGGACTACGCCTCCCTGTTTGTAACGTTTTGGTGCCACAATACCCTAAAAAGTTTGGCAACCTTCCATTAATTGATGGAATGAATTAATATGTCAAAATTGCATTTGTATTGCCCTCTGATGTCCTTGTGCAAACATGCCTATGGATTTTCAATCGTAATATTTGTACCAATGCCTTTGAGATCAAGATGGTTTAATTTCCTGAGCCAAACATTGCTAGGTCACAACAGTTCTAAATGACAGTGAGTTTCTTCTCTTCAATCGTTGATTATTCTATTTAGGTTGGAGTGACATTCCAATTCTTGTGCCTTAATAACCGGTTGATAGCTTTCTTGACTTTAGGATGTACTTATGGATACAATTTACAGCCTTTAGTCTGGGTATGTCCATCTATACCGTAATGGTTGCCATTATTTTTACTGCTCAGTGGATGAGCAACGTTGGAAGTCTTCTTCTTCCATCCGTCTCTTTGTTTTTTGTTGGTGGGTACCTTCGTTTGATTTCCGATTTCTCTAATTTGTAATGGTTACTGGTTTTTTATCAATGGCCCCAATACATAAGACCTTATAGACTCCATCAACGTTCTTTACCTCAACTAGGACTAAATCCCTTTTGATGTAACCATGCAAGCCTCATGGCATTTCATTAATATAACATATCCAAAAAGTATTTTAATCTTTTCAAGACATCTTCAACCTTTACGTGAATGCTGTTTTTCTCAACCCATTTACATTGTGCTTATGCAGATTGATCCCACTTATGAGAGAGAGGCACTAGCTTATCTCATATATCTTTCCTTTTTATTTTCGTTAAAAAAAATCTCATTTTATTCATATATTCAATAGAAATTGCTATACAACTTTCACTCTTCATCTTAAAAAAACACATTAATAACTCTTCATCATTAAAAGCAATAATATATCCATCATTTTAATTGTCATTACATAAACTCTTAAATATTCATCATCAATAACATTTTAATTGTCTTTACCTAAACTGGAATGTAGATTTGATTCAATAAATGGTTTAGTTGTCATCTCATTTTCATTTTAATTGTCATTACATAAACTCTTAAATATTCATCATCAATAACATTTTAATTGTCTTTACCTAAACTCTTAAATATTCATCATCAACAACATTGTGGAATGTAAATTTGATTCAATAAATGGTTTAGTTGTCATCTTTTGGGATTGTAGATTTGATTCAAGAAATGGTTGAGTTTCCATTTTTTACATTATCAAATCATCATCAACAACATTTTTTATTTATTACTTGATTGAGAAGTGGTTAAGTTACTTTTTTCTATTTCCTCTACATATTTGTTGTTCTTTTAACACTAAATTTACCTCCACATTTAATTCTCTAGAAATATGAGTGAAAGTAATGGTTTCTAAGGAGTTGACAACAACTTTATGATATTCCTCAATAGCCTTAGTAAGTATATTACATATCTGTATTATTTCATTGATCTAATTAATAACCAAGATAGAGTCACCAAAAATCTAAATATGCTTTTGCTTTTTTTTCCAAATTTAATTTTTAAAAGAAATTTAAGGCCATGAATTCAACAATGTTATTGGATCATTCCCTAAACAATCTTTGAGCTTGACATGTTGAACATCTAACACATACAAAATTCTACTAACAATACTAAATTATAAAATCCCCCACCAACTAGATCCATTAAAAAAATCCATTTTTTGGGATTGATCAATATCAAAACTTCATTTTCTAATGATCTTTTGGATTGTGTTAAAGTGATCCTTCACCCATAAATTGAATCACAACAATTACGTAGAACCCTTAAACATCATAAATAATCAAAATAAATTCATCAGAAAAATAACAACAAGAATAACACCAAGATATAGAGAAAGACTCTTAGCGTAGCATAACACCATCAATTACTCTTTAATGAATGAATCACTCCACAAGTCATGCTTACCATAAAACAATACATCCAACAAGTCTCATACAATGATACTCATAGATATTTATAATTCTCATGAGTTTTCCTAAGGGGTCAATGCCAACAACCCCTTATTGCTTTCTTGTTTCCTCAAACTACAAAGTGAGCCTATTTATTACCCACCAACTACCAAATTGAATTATTCCATGATTATGACCACATTGCATACATTATCTCCTTGGGTACCTCCCTAGGTACTCCATATTATGCTTCGTAGGTACATTACATTCCACTCTATTTTCCATATTTTGTCTCAAAACATGGGAGAAAACCATATAATATGATCTACTAAGTAATGTATCCAACTAGTACCAAGCACATGCATTCATCCATCCTAGTGAAATATGGGAATGGGGTCCACTCACTTCCTTTCCACCTAGACCTAATTTGGGTTGCTCATTTGGTTCCATCTCCATGCATTGCTTATAGTCCTCTATGCTTCTCCATATTACTTTCCTTTTTGGTTCCATCTTTTATGATGCTCCCAACCATTCTTTGGTGACTATTGTTTCTAATGGTGGTCTAGGCGTCGATAGAATGCAACCTTAGCTATTGGTTCTTTTTTCTTTGAATCTTGAACTTGCCATGATCCTTGGGGTCACATAACTCCTTATATTCTTCTTCTTTTTTATCTCCTTGGGATTTTATTCATGTGCTTCTTTAGTTTTTTCTACTTTTGATTTAACCTTGGATTCTTCATCTTCCATGTCTATAGATACTTAAACTATTTTACTTGCAAGGAATCCTTCATGTGCCCCTTTGTGTCGTTCTTGTTTAGTAAGATAAATATACTGCAATGTAATTTTTTTATTCTTATATTAAATCTTCAAGAAATTAGTTTACACAATAATACCAATTGTACCAACATAGTCCATCCAAGGGAATCCCCAAAAAAATCCACATCATCCATATTGATAACACGGAAATCTAAATGCAACACATATTTATCCATGAGAATCTTCATCTCTTTAAGAATTTGAACATTTTCTCTCTTGCATGTGTGCTTTGGATATTCTTTGTGCAAATTTGCAATCTTTTAGCCAAAGCAATAAGCATAAAATTATGTATTCTACTAAGGTTTATAGAAACAATGACCATGTCTTGCTAAATACACCCATGAACATGTAATAACACGTTGTCACAAGCAAAAAAAACCTTAGTGATTTGATCAAACTTCACCTCATGAGACCACCTATATAAAAATATATTTTCAAATTCTTCATTTGAAATTTTTTTCATCTTGTCATAGCTAAGCAAATGGCACCATCTACCAACATCTTCTTCTAAACCTATGGGTAACCAGTCTCTCCAATATTTTAACTAGAATGACTTCATATTTTCGTTATGTATTCCTCAATACTAACATAATCAAGGTTCCCTAGAAACTTCATATTTATTTCTATAATTCCCAAAAATAGAACTAGTGTTTTGAAGAAAATCACCTATTGTTGAGATGACCAATTTAAAATGAGAATACTTCCCTCAATATTTCTCAAGATCTCTATTATGACCACAATTATGAAATTCCATTGTAATTTTTCATTTGATAGGTTTGGTTTCATTGAGATGTGGTCACTCTATCAAAAGTTACCAGGTTTGCAATCTACAAGGTCGTGATTGAAAAATCCTAAAAAATAGTTGTTTTTAAATTAGTGATAACTTCACCTATCATACTCTATTTTGGATGATTTGATTTTGAAAATGAGTGTCTTGGAAGGAGGAACATAGATATGGAACTATTTTCTTTAGCTTCTATGCAAAAAAGCCTTAGAAATTGAGTTGAATTTTGTTTTCCTCTGTTTTCCTTCAAAAATATGCCAAAATAAATCCTCCAAATTGTTTTGGCCCAAGAAAGAGCGTTGATACCACTTATATTGATCCTTGACCCAAAAATTGAATCACAACAATGACATAGAACCCTTAAACTTCATAAATACAAAGTTGCACGAGTTCACACCTAAAGAACACAAGAATGTAAAGAATACTTAAGGTAGGGTAACACCCTTAATTACTCATTAAGGAAGGAATCACTCCACAAGTCATGCTTACTACAAAAAATACATCCAACATGCCTCATACAGTGATACTCAGGCATATTTCTACTTTCTCATGAGTATTCCTAGGGGATCTATGCCAAATACCCCTTATTACTATATTATTTCCTATAACAACCTAGTTGTCCTATTAATTACCCACCAACTACCAAGTGGGCCTATGGCCACATTACATACATTATTTCCTCGAATACCTCCCTATGCTACCTGAATTACCTAGAATCTCTAGATTGAAACTATAGGCCTATTATATGAGGAACATTGAGGTGATAATGAATTTCTCCTTGAAAATTTGAGAATTTCTTGCAAAAATGATACCCCAAATGATCACGCTAGGAAAATCCTTGAATTCCTCAAGTGTTAATTTGTTGTTATCCACCCTCTAAGGCTTTCTTCAAGAGATTCTCCTACTCACATATTTTTTAATCCATGTTATGTGCTCGACATCAACCAAAATTTGTTAAGAATAAGGACATTTGATAAGTAAGTGAAAAATTATTTCTTCATTTTTTTCTACATAGGATAGATTTGCCAAGTCCTTGTTTGATTCTTTTTGTAACACCTCCCAATTCAATTCCATTTCTTAAATAGCTAGCCACATGAATATGTGTGTTGTTTTTGGATATTTGATTTTCCATATCTCCTTCCACCACCAACTTGGTTCTTGTATATCCAATGAAAACATTCCTTGATATCCTAGCCTAACTTGTGTTCTCACCCATAGTCTATATTTTCACCAAACTAGAGTGTTTTTTTCCTCCCTAGTTGTAACATGACTTTGAATATGGATATCGACATATGAGTTCCATATCTTCATGTTTCTTCCTTCCAATCCCAATCTTTGAGTAGTAACCCAACCTCACTACCACATATGTATTTATTCTTGCTTTGCCACATGATTGGGTTTATAATTTCTATGATATTGAATATTCTCTAATAGGTTTCCAATAATATTATCAAATTTCCACATCCTACCCAAAAACCAACACTAATCCTTAATTATTTTTTATTCCCAACCCTCTATGCCAACCAATTTCTAACTACTTTAAATGCTTGTACAATTTATTTCCAATGCATATATGCATTATTTATTTTCTTCATTTGGTTCATGATCATTAATTAATGTTATAGGTCTGTTGTATTTATGTGCTATTATATGCATCCATAACTCCCCATTCTTAGTAATTCCGAAAAGGATCTTTGTAATCAATTATTCCCTCAAGAAGTGAGTATTTTTTAGTCCCCGAGTCCTTGCTCTTTGGGAATATCTATAATCTTCCACTTCATTAAATGGATACCATCTTGTTCTTTTTTACTTAACCACAAAAAAATTGAAGGATATTTTTATAATATTTTCCAAAACTCATTTTTTAATCTAATACAAAGTGTGTTAATATGTTTGAATTGCTTCCATCACCAACTTAACTAGTGTTGGTGTTCCACTAGTTGACAACCACCTATTGCACCATTTGTTTTTTCTATCCTCTATTTTTTTAATAATGAGTCCCAATCTTGTTTTCCATAATAATTTGGTTTAAGGAAAATTCCTAGATATTTAAAACCAGTTTTGAATTCTATGTGCTTGAAAATAAATCATTATAACAATTGATTTTCCACCTCTATATCTAAGCCATTAAAGGTGACTTCATATTTTTAACATTAAATTTCATACATGTAGCAAGATTGCATACCTCTAAAAGTCCCATTATCTTTTTCTCTTCTCTAGGGGTTTCATTACTATTTATATAAATATACAATCGACAAAAAATAGATTAATAAAGATCAATTCCCAGCCATATTGACTCTTAAAATGGCTCCCATTTTTCACTACTACAATGCAATATTCTAGTGTCACAATGCAATGTAACGTTTTTGAGAAAAAAAAGTTTCTATGATAAACAAAATCAATGTGCATGGGGTATCTTTATTTGGGTAGTATAATTTTTTGTGTCATTCTTTTTATGTGCACTCCTTAACAAGTCATATTATCAATGGAAATTAGGATGTAGGAATTAGTCTATGTTAGAGTTGCATCAATTGTTTTTTGAAATAACCTCAAAGAATAATTTTTGCAATGGGGTTGTGTCTAAAACATGTTATTTGTACCACTCTATAGTCATTATATAGTCATTATGCATTACAATAGAGTTTGTAAGACTCTTATTAGCATAATGTTGTCAATGTAGTTTGGTTTATTAAAATTGTATTAGTGTTGAATTATGGAACATTTGCATCATATTTACATACTTCAAGAGAAATTACTTTATTTATGCATCATTTTAGTGTTATTTTTGTGACATTATTTAATATTTAACATCATTACTATGTTTTATTGGAGTACTTTTACAGCATATTAGAGTCCCTATTGTGTAGTTTTAACATCATAGTACATCATTTTAGCATCAAAACCATGGAATAATTATTACTAAAGATTTTATTAATATGATTAATTTATTTATTATTGACTATTTAATTGATCTTTGTTGTTGTTATTGTTATTGTTGTTGTTGTTGTCAATTTAAACATTTTTTTGTGAAATATGCTTCATATATATACAAAAATATTTACATTAGAAGCAATGGAATACCATGCACAAAGGATCCTAAATAGAGGCATATACAAAGTGACTTAAACAATGGTATATACAAAGAATCTTAAAGTATCCTCCTTAGATAAACTAAAATAGCTATAAAATCGAAATAGCATGTGGGAGGTAATTGTTTTACATCCCTAATCAGTAGTGACAATTTTGCAAGAAGGTACATACAAACTTCATCTCTCCATAATTCACAATAAGTGGTCATAGAACTAACCTAATTTTCAAAGACATATATACAATGGTGTTTAAAAAGAAAACAAATTGCAAAAAATATCACACAGTGCCAAATACTGAGAAGAGAGTCCTGAATCAATGATATGACATCCACAAAGAAAGCTTCCCTCCAATGAATATGCCCCTTAAGAACATTTTCCAACGGATATTGCACCTGACCCTACAACAACTCCTTGCAAAGGTACATTCCCACATAATATGCTTCACAGTTTCAACCTTTTGACAAGAAGGGGGGATATTATCAAATAGGCCACTCTTATCCAAGCAGGATGTTGAAGGTAGAACTTGATAAATCACCAACCACGCAAACACAAAAATCTTATAAGATATCATGAAAGACCAAAAACTATGCAACCTTTGTATCCAATAACTCTCCTTATTAGTGTTGATGTAATTGTAACTTCGGAATGTATTTCACCCATGTATATTGTACTCCTATAGAGATATTATTATTCCTCTATACGGAAGTGTCGTCATTTGTATTGACAAGTGTCGCAAGTGTCGCAACTTGCATGTGATAGGTTATTAGACCACCAAGTGTGGGGTTGTCCATGATTAGTATAACCATGGGTTATTAGACTGAGTTAGACAAGTTGGCCCTACAAGGTTATTAGGCAGGTCAGGTCATGTATAAATAGAGTGCGGGGGGCACTCTATTTGATCACTTCATTATTCACTTTTACACCCATCAAAAAGTGGCACACAAGTGAGGAGGGAGGAGTAGCTGCTAGGAGGACTATCTCTTGTACTTTGGTTGTATCATTGCTCTTTCTATCTCTGAGGAAGTTGTGGGGTTTTTCACCTTTATGGTTTTCCCCAATGAAACTCCGTGTGTCTATTGTCTCATGTGATTGCTTGGTGTGATTGATATGCATTGTTATGCTTGATATGTTGTACATGTTATTCTCTCAGTAAAGATCCTAGAGTATGTTGAATTAATGCTCAAAATTTAACATGGTATCAGAGCTAACCTGAGAAGAAGACACTGTGTAGTTGCGGAAGCTAGGGATTCTTGTTTATTGGGTTTCTCTCCACAAATCTTGAAAGGTAATAGAGTATTTTGACTCTCCTCAGCAAGGCGCATCTTTCTATCCAACAAGAATTCAATTCTAGGCAATTTCATTTTTGGCCCTAAACATTAGGGTTTCCACAAAAATAGGAATTTCTGAATTCTGAGACCATAGTTGGAAGCGCCTTGGAAAAATAGAATTTTATAGCTTTAGATCGAACTTTTTGGTTGGGTGAAGCTTCGGGAAACTAAAACCCTAATTCAGGGTCCTCCCTAGTGAATCCGAGAGATTGAAAAGCATTTCTGAAGGGTGAAACTTTGTAGTTTTCAATTTCTGAGTATACCAGGATGATAAGCTCATAAAGGCGCATCTTTCTATCCTTTCATAAGTTTTAAATTCACATTTTGAATTTTTAGGGTTTCTCTGACAAACCCTAATCCAGCACGAGATCCAGATTTCTGCAAATCAAGTGGTAAGACCTAAATCTTTTATTTCCATTTGATTTTCTCATTAAAATGTCTCACCACACCAAGCTTGAGGATAAGCTTGAAGGGGTTGATAACTTTTGAGCATGGAAGTATAGGATTGGGTTAATCCTGGAAGAAAATGAATTGGCCACTTACATAAGTGAAGAGGTCCCTGTCCTAGAGGGAGAAGAGGCTAAGGCCTGACATAAGAAGAACTTGGTCAAGGAAAAGAGGATCATTGTTGATTCTATCAAAGACCATCTCATACCACATGTGTCATCTCTAAAGACACCCAAGGAGATCTTTGATTCCCTAACCAAGCTATTTGAAGGGAAGAACATAAATTTGAAGATGACTCTGCGGAACCAATTGAAATGGGTAAAGCTTCAGAATGGAGAGACCATTCAATCTTATTTTTCTAAGGTCTCTCAGATCAAGGAACAACTTGAAGCTATGGATGAAGTAGTGGAAAATGGCGAAGTTGTCATGACCACATTGAATGGCCTACCTAGGTCATGGGAATCCTTCATCCAAGGAATCTGTGCAAGAAGGAAGTTGATCTCATTCAGTAGACTATGGGAGGAATGCTCACAAGAAGAAGCAAGGCTTGTGGACCAAGAAGAAAATATGGGGAATGAAGTGTAATACCCCATTTTTCCCTTGATGTAAATACTGCTTATGTACAGTGTGTGTAAATGCCCTAGTGTGGAGTTCAAGGCCAAGGCCCCACTAGTGGATGTTTCGGTTTATTGCTTAGGAAAATATTGATGCAGTTTAATTATTCATGGGTTGCTAAGCCATGAAGAATGTAAATGATGTAATTATTACTGAATGAATAAAATAACCAAGAAGCTGGCTAAGGAGGAAACGAAAGAGAAGGGGGTTGTGTGTATCCACTAGGGAGAGGTGAGGGGGTTTGAGATTGGTTGACCATCTTGCCACATGTCTGATTGAGAACCCGTTTGAACTCCCTGCTGACATTAATGCGATTTTAGAGGGTCGTTGATAACCAACTGCTGAGTCTGATGGAGTATGGAGCATGCCTGCGATTTCGCATGGCAGGGCATGGCTCTGATCGCTGGTGCGTGAAGGCATCGAACTTCCTGGGAGAACTCGCAGAGCCTATTGTGAACCCGGGGGGGGGGGGGGGAAGGATTCAAACACTCACTCATCCATTCATAACTCACGCACCTGATTCCCTGTTGGGAACGCTCGTGTTACCATTGTTGAGACCATTGACCCTCGTAGAGGATTCACCTGCGTGTTTTCCTATAAGTAGCATGCCCTTGTGTGTGAGAACTACCCAAGAACGGGCAGGCATGACACCTTGTGTGTAGAACCCTGGTACAACGACGGGTAGAGTCAATAGAGAAGGTTGCAGAGTAGTTTGCGTAGAGCAACGTGGGAAGACCCCAAGCTGGGATATGTCTTGTTGAAAACTATGGGAGAAGCGTTGGATTGCTGGAGAAACTCAGTGAAGGCTATAGTCTCAATGAATTAGTGACTGGACCTTTCTATGCCCATCCTGGAATAGCACTGGAAGGGAAGGGCCTTGTCAGACTATACAATAGTGATATGATCTTCCTTGTGTTGGATGTGGTAGGTATTGTGGGTGCTAGGTCGGTTGTGAGCGACTAGACCTTTCTATGCCTATCCTGGAATAGCACTGGAAGGGAAGATGCCTTGAGAGAGTGTGTGATTGTGCAATAGGTCTTCCTTGTGTTGGATGTGGTAGGTATTGTGGGTGCCAGGTCAACTGAGTGCTGAGATGCTTGCAGTTCTGAGGTTGAACTCACTAGTTTGGAAATGCCTCCTTATTATCCCTGTGTGCTGAAGAACCCCTTTAGGTTGGCTTAGCATGGGTAGGTGCCCTGGACTGCTTGGTAAAACCAACTACAGACTGGTTTAGCATGTGAATGGAGCCTTGACTATGAGAGAACCTATTAGCCCTCCTTAGTGGATACACTGCCCAGCTCGGGGGTGATCTCTCAGGCGAAAGAGTATAGGCTGGACAAAGATCTAAGGTTGGGTGGAACGTTGCTCTCACTTAGCCAGTTGCTTCAGAATTCAAAGATAAGTATTATGTTATGGTAAATGATGTGGTTTCATTATTGTGATGAATGTTTGTATAATCATGGAATTGTTGTATGTATGGTTATATGAATGGTTGACATGAAGTCATGGACAAGCCTGAGTAACAGGCTGAATCGACTGTGTGTATTTATCTTGTATTGCAGGAACTAATGCTTGTAATTGTTGCATATGATAGATGTGTGAGTTAAGTCTGTGGATGCATTTATATGAGATGATGCATGATAGAGATCCATTGTTTTGGTAATGCATGTGATGTGTACTAACCCTGTGAAGGAAAGGTATATTAATATTTGATCCTTGAGAAGTTAGAGAAGTCCTGAAAGTGGTTTTAGGAACCTCTGTGGGTCAGATAGCAGGAAGGGACCTTGGTAGGTTGAAGGTTGGAATGTTCAAGTGTGGATAGGAGCAAAACTTCAGAGAAGGAAATGAGAAGGTTAGATGCCTTACTTGGTCAAGAGGATGTCATCATTGGATAGATCTCTCCAAGAGATTTCCAACGGTAGACCTTGCCCCATTTGGATATTGGAGGGAGGAATTATGCCCCTTGGAAGATTGATGAAGTTACCCTTGCAGAAACAGGGTTCCGCATGCATGATTCTGCGGGTTGCGGCTATGCCAAATCCGCGTTGAGAGTTTTAGGCCTCCCGCAATTCCGAACCCGAAAGTAGCGGGTTTCGGGTATGCCAAATCCACGTTGAGAGTTTTAGGCCTCTCGCAATTCTGAACCCGAAAGTAGCAGGTTTCGGGTTTCGGGTTCGTCAAGTTGGCAGAACGGGATTTAGGCCTCCCGCAACCCCGCACCCGAAATTGGCAGGTTTCGGGTTGTGGGTTCATCAAAACTTGCGCTACGGGATTTTGACTTTCCGCAACCCCACACCTGACATTGCGGGTTTCGGGGTGACCACCCCCACGGTGGAGCAGTTGAAACTGGCTTTCGGGTTTCGGGTTGTGGGTTCGCCAAAACTTGCACTAGGTGTTTGGACTTTCCGCAATCCTGAACCCAAAACTGTGGGACCCATTGTTGCGGGATTCGCATTTCGAGAATCGTTGTGCGGAATGCGCGTTTCGGGATTCGTTGTTGCGAATTCGAGCTCTCCGACTGTGTGTATGGGCACTCAGTCAATGGTTTTGGAGAAAAAAAATGGATCGCGGTCTCTAGCCGGCTAGGTGGGTCAGAGGGGATGTGACAAAGTGGTATCAGAGCTTCAGTTGTAGCACTGGGAGCTGTTTGGGCCGGACGACACATGAATTTTGGTCAAGAAATGCGCCTAGGGCGTTATTTTTCTATGAACTTAATTGCTTGATTTATTGCATAGATGAATAATTCCTGGTTTAGATGAGTATGATACAGTTTATTTGCATGTTTATGATATCTAATAGAATGTATGTGATATATACAGAGAATTAGTAGCAGTTGTCAAACAATTGTATCACGGTGCAGTGCACAGTACAAGGTGAGAATGGTTACCCTGAATGATGCGTAGGACCCATTTGGGCCAGAAGATGACGTATTGGGTGAGAATGTGCAAGAAGCACATACAGACGCCGAGTTTGATGGAAGAAGGGAGCAAGTGACACCCCCAAACTTGGTTGAAACTATGGTTAGCTTCAATGAGCGGATGATGAAAGCGCAAGAAGAGCAGCATCAGCTCAATGCAGCCATTTTGTAGAGTCTCACGGACTTGCAGCAGACGGTGGTTCTAACCCAAGCCACGAAGGGCGAGAAGAAAGAAATGCAGAAAGTCAGTCTAGGGGCCATTCCATGAAAAGAACTCCAAGCCCTAGAAGGGGTTCTGTGGGCCGGAAGCACAGGACATCCTCTCCTAAAATTTCTTCCAGTAGGTCAGAGGATTCTGAGGGTTCTCAAGAGAGCCTAGGACGCACTACCAGTGAGATTAAAGGCAAGAAGAAGCACAGAGGTATTCCACAGGGTGAATTCAAGAAGGCTAGGCCTCCTACTTTTGATGGTGAAAGTAAAGAAGGTCAAGAAGTAGAGGCATGGCTTCTTGGGATGAAGAAGTACTTCAGGATGCATGAGTATTCGGAGAATGAAAAGGCTAAGGTCGCTATCTACAACCTTAGTGGAAGAGCTTCTATCTGGTGGGATAACCTCATGCAGGTGAAAGGAATCAGTGAAAGAAGAGTCAGTTGGGGTAGATTCCAAAGATACTTCCAGGAGAAATATCTATCAGCTAGATAGTATGATAGTAAGAGGAAAGAGTTCAATGAACTCAAACTTGGACATAACACTATGGATGAACATGTTCACAAGTTTCTGGAGTTACTGAGGTATGTAGACTACATCAGGGATGAAAGAGTGAAGATTCAATGCTTCCTTGGTAGCCTGCCAAAGAATTACAGAGACAAGATAGAGTTTGTAAACCCACCAAGCTTGGATGAAGCCATCAGGATGGCAGAGCATTGCTATGAATAGAATAAAGGTAAAGCAGAGGCACAACCATCGTGGAAAGGTAAACCCAAGGGGAGGTTTGATTAGAAGAAAGGTGAGTCTAAACCACCATTCAAGGATCATCCTAGGAGATTTCCACAGGGCCAGCAAGCAAGAAGAGAATTCAGGCTAGCAATGAACAAGACATCGATGGGGCCACTTCAGTGTTGGGGTTGTGGAGAGAACCACAGGCTCAGAGATTGCCCAACTGCAAAGAAGAACCCTAGGGTCTTGCACAATGTTAGAAGAGAAGGTACAGTAGGGGATATGGCCAGAGCAACACCCAGGATTTATGCAGCACTGGATGATCACCAAGCAGACCATCAGTCAATAGTAGTAGAAGTTGCAGGTAAGATTGTTGAGCAGCCTATTTTTGTTTTAATTGATCCAGGGTCTACTCACGGTTATGTATCTCCTAAGGTAATTGAGATTTGTTCCCTTGGTAAAGAGAAGCATGAAAATGCTTGCTTAGTTCAACTAGCCACCGGTACCAAGAGAAAGGTCGGTGAAATGGTGAAGGAATGTCCTATAGAATTGAATGGACTCCTCAGGCATGCAGAACTGAATGTCTTGCCATTGGGGTCATACGATGCATTGATTGGCATGGACTGGTTGGAAAGGCATAGATCCAAGCTGGACTGTTATGATAAAGCATTGGAATGTCTTGATGATGAAGGCAAGCCAAGATTGGTTAAAGGGATTCCAAAGCATGTTTCAGGAAGACAAATTTCAGCTTTGCAATTGAGGAAGCTTCATAAAAAGGGTTTCCAGCTATATGCTATACATATATTAGGTTTAACAGAGGATAATGGGCCTAGGATAGAAGAATTCTAGATTTTGCAGGAGTTCCAGGATGTGTTCCCAGATGAGGTTCCAGGGTTGCCACCTAAGAGGGACATTGATTTTTCTATTAATCTTGTTCCAGGAGCAGCACCCATCTCCAAATCGCCTTATAGAATGAGCACACCAAAGTTGGTAGAGTTGAAGATGCAGCTACAGGAATTGATAGACAAAGAATATGTCAGACCGAGTGTATCCCCATGGGGTGCACCAGTATTGTTTGTTAAGAAGAAGGATGGAACATTGAGATTGTGTATTGATTACAGGCAACTCAATAAGGTGACAGTTAAGAACAAGTACCCCTTGCAAAGGATTGATGACTTGTTCGATCAGGTGAAGGAAGCTAGTGTATTCTCCAAGATTGACTTGAGGTTAGGGTACCATCAAGTCAGGATAACGGATGAAGACATTTATAAGAAAGCCTTCAGGACTAGGTATGGTCATTACAAATTTACAGTGGTGCCGTTTGGTCTTACCAATGCACCTACTACATTCATGTGTCTCATGAATAACGTCTTCAACAAGTATTTGGATAGGTTTGTGATTGTGTTCTTGGATGACATTCTTGTGTATTCCAAGAATGAGGAAGAGCACGATGAGCATTTGAGGATGGTGTTACAAGTCCTCAGGGAGCACCAGCTGTATGCTAAGCTAAGTAAATGTAACTTCTATCAAGAGAAGGTACAATATTTGGGTCACATTATATCAGCAGAAGGTATTGCTGTAGATCCTGAGAAGATTGAGGCCATTATGGATTGGTCCACTCCAAGGAATGCAGCAGATGTTAGATCTTTCATGGGCCTTGTTGGTTACTACAGAAGGTTCATTGAGGGCTTCTCCAAAATAGCCCACCCCATCACTTCATTGTAGAGGAAGAACATTAAATTCGCATGGTCTGAAAAATGTGAAAGAAGTTTCCAGCATCTGAAGGAGTTGCTTACTAGTGCACCTATTCTGAAGATCGCAGATCCAAGTAAGGATTTCATGGTATGCACAGACGCTTGAATTGAGGGACTCGGTGGAGTGCTAATGCAAGAAGGATCTGTAATTTGTTATGAGTCAAGGAAATTGAAAGAGCACGAAAGGAACTATGCCACCCATGACTTAGAGCTAGCAGCCATAATTCACGCTCTCAAGAGATGGAGGCATTATCTCTTGGGGAGAAGGTTTGAGCTCTGAACTGATCACATGAGTTTGAAATACTTGTTCGACCAGCCAATCCTGAATGCAAGGAAGACTAGATGGATGGAGATCCTTTGCGAGTTTGATTAAGCGTGTCAAAGGTAAAGAGAATAAAGTTGCTGATGCACTCAGCAGAAGATTCCATATTGTAGCCATAAGCATATGTGAATCAGATTTGAAAGAAAGAATTTTAGAGGTTCAAGATGGTGATGGAATCTATCTCCATATTAAAGAGAAATTGCAGCAGAATATTATAGAGGAGAAGTATGCAAGATATCAGCTGGGTAAGGATAATGTTCTCATATACCAGAACACTAGGTTGTACATTCCAGATAATGCAGACTTAAAGAGACTAGTGATGGATGAGATACATCAAAAGCCATCCTTAGGACACCCAGGGTATCAAAAGACTATACCAGTAGCGAAGAAGCAGTACTTTTGGCACAGTATGAAGGACATAGCTTAGTATATTGCTAAATGTCAGAAGTGTCAATAGGTCAAGGCAAAGCATCAACATCCAGCAGGATTGTTGCAGCCCTTACCCATTCCAGAGTTGAAGTGGGAGGTGATTTCCATGGATTTTATAATAGGACTGCCCATGACAGTGAGGAAGCATGATTCAATCATGGTTGTGGTAGACAAGCTATCAAAGGCAGCTCATTTCATTCTGGTCAAGTCCACTCACAAGGCTAATGACATTGCAGATATCTTCATGAGGGAGATATTCAGATTGCATGCAATGCCCAAGGCAATAGTTTCAGATCATGACACCAAGTTCACATCTAATTTTTGGAAAGGCTTGTTCCAAGAGTTGGGAACTCGATTGAAATTTAGTACAGCATATCATCCTTAGACAGATGGTCAGACTGAGAGAGTGAATCAGATCCTTGAAGATATGCTAAGGATGTATGTGATGGGTAAGCCATCTAAGTGGGAAGACTATCTACACTTAGTGGAGTTTGCTTACAACAATGGGCATCAAGCATCATTGAAGATGAGTCCTTTTGAAGTGTTGTATGGAAGAGGATGCGGAACTCCAGTGAGCTGGGACAACCCAGTGAACATAGTAGTGCTTGGACCAGAGATGGTTGAGGAAACGGAACAGGAAATTGTTAAGATAAGGAAGAATATGAAGGCAACACGGGACAGGAAGAAGAGTATGCAGATATGAAAAGAGTGCATAAGGAGTTTCAAGCTGGGGATCATGTCTACTTAAGAGTGAGACCCAGGAAGAGTTCCATGAAATTGGGAAGTTGTGCCAAGTTGGCACCAAGATATTGTGGTCCATTTGAAGTCCTTGATAGGATAGGGCTAGTTGCATATAGAATTGCATTGCCTTCTAACATGAAAGCTCATAATGTTTTCCATGTATCTTTACTTAAGAAATATGTACATGATCTTAATCATATCATTGATTGGCATGTGATACAGGTGGAACTAGAGGGAGAGTTCTAGGTGGAGCCTACGTGCATCCTCGATAGGAAGATTACCTTGCTTCGGAACTGGGCCATAGGGCAGGTAAAGGTGCAATGAGGCACCTTAGCCCAGAGGAGGCCACGTGGGAGCTGGAGGATTCCATGAGGGAGGCATTTCCATTTTTGTTCAGTTTTGAGAACACCGAGGACGGTGTTATTTTAAGGGAGAGGGAGTTGTAATACCCCATTTTTCCCTTGATGTAAATATTGCTTATGTATAGTGTGTGTAAATTCCCTAGTGTGGAGCTCAAGGACAAGGCCCCACTAGTGGATGTTTTAGTTTATTGCTTAGGAAAATATTGATGCAGTTTGATTATTCATGGGCTGCTAAGCCATGAAGAATGTAAATGATGTAATTATTATTGAATGAATAAAATAACCAAGAATCTGGCTAAGGAGGCAACGAACGAGAAGGGGGCTGTGTGTATCCACTAGGGAGAGGTGAGGGGGTTTGAGATTGGTTGACCATGTTGCCACATATCTAACTGAGAACCCATTTGAACTCCCTGCTGACATTAATGCAATTTCAGAGGGTGGTTGAGAACCATCTGCTGAGTCTGATGGAGTATGGAGCATGCATGCGATTTTGTATGGCAGGGCATGGATCTGATCGCTGGTGTGTGAAGGCATTGAACTGCCTGGGAGGACTCACAAAGCCTATTGTGAACTGGGGGGGGAAGGATTCAGACATTCACTCATCCATTCAGAACTCACGTACCTAATTCCCTATTGGGAACGCTCACGCTACCATTGTTGAGACCATTGACCCTCGCAGAGGATTCACCTGCGTGTTTTCCTGTAAGTAGCATGCCCCTGTGTGTGAGAACTACCCAAGAACGGGCAGCCGTGACACCCTGTGTGTAGAACCCTGGTACAGTGACGGGTAGAGTCAATAGAGAAGGTTGCAGAGTGGTTTGCGGAGTGCAACCATGGGAAGACCCCAAGCCAAGATATGTCTTGTTGAAAATTGTGGGAGAAGGGTTGGATTGCTGGAGAAACTCAGTGAAGGCTATAGTCTCAATGAACTAGTGACTGGACCTTTCTATGCCCATCCTGGAATAGCACTAGAAGGGAAGTTCCTTGTGAGACTGTACAGCAGTGATAGGATCTTCCTTGTGTTGGATGTGGTAGGTATTGTGGGTGCTAGGTCGGCTGTGAGCGACTAGACCTTTCTATGCCCATCCTGGAATAGCATTGGAAGGGAGGATGCCTTGAGAGACTGTGTGATTGTGCAGTAGGTCTTCCTTGTGTTGGATGTGGTAGGTATTATGGGTGCCAGGTCAACTGAGTGCTGATATGCCTGCAGTTCTGAGGTTGAACTCACTGGTTTGGCAATGCCTCCTTGTTATCTCTGTGTGTTGAAGAACCCCTGTTGTTAACACCTAAAAAGTGCTCACTAGCTCATTCCCTTACTCACATGACCCATTTGTCCACTTTTCCACCATCTGAGCCTCTGAAACCAACAAAAGGTCACCAAAAGACCTTAGTACACCCCTTTTTCCATTAAAAAAGATTATTTTTCCAAGAAAATCATAAAAAACCCTCAAAAAGGGTCCAAATTCCCAAAAATATTAAAAAGGGAATTAAAATATTATTTTTATTCAAAAAAGGAAAAAGGAGGGAAAAGTACCTAAACCATGTTGGTCAATACCATTTGGTTTCCACAAAACCACAAATGGTATTTCCCACCACCAAAACCTATAAAAAGGTGGTAGGGGCTCCTCATTTCATATCCATCCATTATCTCATCCTTATGCTGCTGAAATCTCCCCTGAGCATTTTAGCCATTGCAAACCACATTGGAGAAGAGACCATTGGAGATTGGAGTTGCTCATCCTTGGAGCCATTCAACCTCACCATTAGAGGTATTGATTCCGCAAGCACTTGCTTGCCCCATTCTTTCAATACAAATTCACTATTCTACATTGTCTTGTTCTTGATTTTAAATTATTTCTGTTATTTGCTTAATATCTTTGCTTAGATCCATGAATAGTCTTGTTTAATTAGTTTATTGTTATTTATTTCCATTGAAACTGCTGCTACTAGTTAGCAGGTGCCCATAGCACTAAGCCTGGTTGCAAAACCGGGCCAACACCTGTAGGTTGGTTTAGCATGGGTAGGTGCCCAATAATGCTTGGTATACCCAACTACAGACTAGTTTAGCATGTGAATGGAGGCTTGACTGTGAGAGAACCTATTATCCCTCCTTAGTGGATACACTTCCCAGCTCGGGGGTGATCTCTCAGCCGAAAGAGTATAGGCTGGACAAAGATCTAAGGTTGGGTGGAACATTGCTCTCACTTAGCTAGTTGCTTCGGAATTCAAATATAAGTATTATGTTATGGTAAATGATGTGGTTTCATTATTGTGATGAATGTTTGTATAACCATGGAATTGTTGTATGTATGGTTGACATGAAGTCATGGACAGGCCTGAGTAACAGGCTAAATCCATTGTGTGTATTTATCTTGTATTGCAGGAACTAATGCTTGTAATTCTTGCATATGATAGATGTGTGAGTTAAGTCCGTGGATGCATTTATATGAGATGATGCATGATAGAGCTCCATTGTTTTGGTAATACATGTGATGTGTACTAACCCTATGAAGGAAAGGTATATTTATATTTGATCCTTGAGAAGTTAGAGAAGTTTTGAAAGTGGTTTCAGGAACCTCTGTAGGTCAGATAGCAGGAAGGGACCTTGGTAGGTTGAAGGTTGGAATGTTCAAGTGTGGATAGGAGTAGAACTTCAGAGAAGGAAATGAGAAGTTTAGATTCCTTACCTAGTCAAGGGGATGTCATCATTGGATAGAGCTCTCCAAGAGCTTTTCAACGGTACCGACCTTGCCCATTTGGATACTGGAGGGAGGAGTTATGCCCCTTGGAAGATTGATGAAGTTACCGTTGCAGAAACAGGGTTCCGCACGCATGATTTCGCGGGTTGCGGGTATGCCAAATCTGCGTTGAGAGTTTTAGGCCACCCGCAATTTCGAACCTGAAAGTAGCGGGTTTCAGGTTTCGGGTTCGTGAAGCTCGCACGACGGGATTTAGGCCTCCCGCAACCCCGCACCCGACATTGGCGGGTTTTGGGTTGCGGGTTCATCAAAACTCACGCTACGGGATTTTGGCTTTCCGCAACCCCGCACCCGACATTGCAGGTTTCGGGTTTTTGGGTTACCACCCCCACAGTGGAGTAGTTGAAACCGGGTTTCGGGTTTTAGGTTGCCGGTTCTCCAAAACTCGCACTAGGTGTTTGGACTTTCTGCAATCCCAAACCCGAAACCGTGGGACCTATTGTTGTGGGATTCGCATTTTGGGAATCGTTGTGCGGAATGCGCGTTTCGGGATTCGTTGTTGTGAATTCGAGTTCTCCAACTGTGTGTATGGGCACTCAGTCAATGGTTTTGGAAAAAAAAAAGGATCGCGGTCTCCAGCCGGCCAGGTGGGTCGGGCAGGACGTGACATGAATATCAAGCTCTCACAGCACACACCAAGGGAAGCAAGTTTAAGAGGGAGAGATCTCATAACAAGAAACATTCTCACCCTCATAATAAGAAGAACGATCTCTCTCATGTTAGATGTTTTGATTGTAATGAAATAGGACACTTTGCTTCAAATTGTCCCAAGAAGAAGAAAGACAACAACAACAAATTCAACAAGAAGAAGGGGTACAATAAGAAGAGATTTCATGCTCATGCTGCTGAGGATGATGAACCTCCCAAGAAGAAGGCTAGGGAAGAAAATGATACTTCATCAAGTGAAGATGAATATGTTCTAATCTCTGCTCTCACAGGTACTATCTCTCATGGATGTAATGATTGGCTTATTGATAGTGGGGCTTCCAAACACATGACTGGGTTTAAAGAATCTTTTGCAAATCTATCAAAACATGAGTCACCCCATAAGGTGAAACTTAGGGATGACTATCAATATCCTAACAAAGTAGGTGGTGAAGCCTCCTACAACCTAGACTCTGGGAAGTCTTTGAAGATGAAATATGTTATATATGTACCTGGGCTCAAGAAGAACCTACTCTCCATATCTGCATTGGATGCAAAAGGCATGAGGGTTGCATTTGCAGATGGCCAAGTCCTAATGTGGCCAAAGGGTAAAACTATAGATGATGCAGTAGTGATTGGAGAGCAAGAGGGAGGATTGTACAAATTGAAGGGACAACCTTAACATGACATGGTACATGAATCCATGAAGCCAAGTGAACTTTGGCATAGAAGGCTTGTACATGTGCACTATAGAGCACTACCAATTGTAAAAACCCAAAATTTTCGAAAATTTTAAAAATTTTAAAATAGAAAGTAGTATTAATAAATGCATTCATTGATCTATTTGATTAGCTTAAGTGATCATAAATGTGTCTGAATGATCTGTTGTTATACTTAGATTTTGATATGAGTTTCTTTACCGTTGCTGATTGTTTTCTGTTTTTCAACCACAAGGGGGAGTTGCCATAGCAGACTAGGCTTACTTAGCTTCCGAGCTAATGCATCAAATTGTCTTTCTCTTATAGATATACAGGTAATGTGCGGATTGATACATTTAAATCTTTAAAGTATTATAAATCAGTTAGCTGTACCAAATCATTCAGTAAAAAGTCTAAGAATGCTAGCCAGATTATCAAGTGTTTAAAGGTAGAACCTTTCCTGTATTCTTCTTATAATCTTACTGATAGAGAGTTAGAAGTTACTGGAGAATATGATAGCTATGTTTCTGGAGAACCAATAATTTAAATAACTCTGTGGAATATTTGTTCTTTGATGATATTACTGTAATGCAAATATACTTCATAATTAGCACTGTAGAATACAACTGGATGTCAATTCTCGGACCAGTTTTTACTCATCCATTGTTATCGCATCATATCGAGTTTTAAAGTTAGAATATACTTTGATTGGAAACTGCAATTGTAAAGGATCTGGAGCAGTCAATATATAATTTGCTTATTTCTAGCATTCACAAGATATTCTGTCAGTTACAAGTCTCCTCTTAACAATTCAGGATTCGTATGGATTGAAAAGATATTTCTATTTCTATGATTGTTCATGGATTAAAAACTATAAGCTATCTTAATTAGACTTATGCGCCTTATAGATAACATGAGTCTACTTGTTATCACAAGAAGTTTGAACCAATTAAGAGATGGTTATTATATGGTAACCACCTGTGAAATGGATTAGAGTAACCCCAATCCAAATTACGAATTAAGTAACTTAAATCCTACAAGTTAAAATCCCTAAAGAAGGAATGGCAAGTCCTAAACCATCTGTGTAAAATTATTGCAATTGGCGTTATAGTAATAGATTTGTAAGTAACTATTCATAACATTACTCCTTTATCTTATAGATTTGAAAGTATGATCTATGTTTTGTCACATGAGCATAGAATGAATATAAAAGAAATAGTGATAGGTTTTTACAATCAACACATAACTCACTTGAAAACTCCCTCCTGATAATTTTTATAATAATTATCAAGTTCTTCATGTTTAAAAAGACTTCAAGACTCAATCTTGAACATTATTGACAATTGCATGGTTTTATTGATTGTAGGGCAAGTGTTAATGCTCACTATGCAAAGTTTGAGAGCATTCTTTTGAATATGGAATATGTAGGGCAGGTTTAAACTATGGTGCCACAACCCTAATGGAATATCCATGTTATCATTTTTATTTGGAAAACAAATGATGGAAATTGCGTCATAGAACTATGGAAGGTCGACCCATGACATGGGAAATATTAAAATGCTACATGGTTGTTTCAGAGCCAAGTGTTGATGATATAAAAAGTTGACTTAACCCTAACTTGGCATTTCTCCCTCGCCTTCTGGCTCGGTCACTCTGTGAACCCTCCTGGTCCAGTCTCTGCTGTTACTGTGTGCCAACAGCTTCTATGCTGCCTCAAGCCTTCGTGTTTGTCCATTTCGTTGTTTGGAACTCATTATATTTTGCTCATGGTAGTTGTAAGTTTGTTATGACCTAGGGTTTATCCTTTGTTATCATTATTGACCCTATCACAGAGTGACTGTAACTCTCGACTTGATTATGTTAAGGCTTCCTTCGTGGAAAGTACCCATTGCTTTTTCCAGCTCATTCTTTCGTTGACAAGGGTGGGGGTTTACACTTATCCTACTCGTGGTTATCAGGCCAACTACTGTGTTTGCAACTTCATTCAATCGCTGGTAAGCTACAAAATTTCTATTGCATTTTCTAGTTAAAAGATATAGTATTTCAAATAAAATCTCTAGCTGATATTATTCTATCGTTTGCAGGTCCTGGCCCTTCTTCAAAGATGTGGATGGCACAAGCCTTGACGAATGGCTTTACCGGGTAAGCCTGGTTTTCATCATGGCATTTCCTCCTTGCTGGTTGTTAGGATAGTTAGGTTTTTGGTTCAAGTGAGGCGACCTGGAATCCCTCAAATCTGTTCAGTCTTGAACTGTTCATTTTTACCGAGTTCCTTAATAGATCTACTATGTGTTGTGAAAGTAGGTTATGGCTTCGGTCAATAATGTAATTGTTTGTTCTTCTTGTTGGTTTGTTTGGACGGTCAAGGGTTTGCGTCACTGAGACTTCTTCAGCTTTGCTCAGACTTTTAACTGCAATTTTCAAGTGGATTTTTGACAGATAAACCCTGCGTTGTGTAATGATATGTGTGATTTCGGTTAAGTTATCTTTATTCATTTTTCTGTGGTATTTAAGGGTTTTCTATATAAGAAACATTGTGTATAAAGAAAAGAAGAATGCAAGGCTATAAGCCTGCCTGTACATGAGGGTACGGCCTCGTTACGTTGCTTACAACTGTACTCTTAAATTTTTTCTCAGGGTTTTTACCCAGGGCCTTGATAATATGAATTATTAAAGGTTCTTCTGTATATTTGAACTTGTTTAACGCATGCATAAATAAATTCTATGTTTATAAGGTGAATTTGAACTGTGGCCGTAGGTGAAATCGTTGTTTTTAATCTGAGTGTTTAAATTACTGGTAGAAATTGGAAAGATAGGGTTCGATCCAAAGTTTACAGTTGTGATTTCTGTTTGTTTGCTTGTTCTGTCATTTCGATTATGATTCTATGGCAACTGGGAGTCAAGTGAACGATACTACTGTATTGTTTAAGCTCGATAAATGAGCTAATGTTTATTTTGTTGTTATGATTATGACTCTGTCGGAATAGAGAGTTGAGCGAAAGATAATATTATACAGTTTAAGCTCGATATTGAGCTAGATATTGTTCTGTTAACTCTCTTATGTTTTTAAAACAATAACTAGTTTATTTAACTGTGGATAAGTTCTCTGTGATGATTTTCTGTTAAGGTTTCTGCACAAATGTTTTGCTTGATAGGTAATGACTAGATAAATTTTTAACTAGGGTTTGTGTATTAAATTATTTAATAGATTGAGACTGGTTAAATTCCTGTCTTAGTGTTTGTACCCTGGTATAGACATTCTAACTATGGCTACGACTATTCTGCAAAGTTATCGATAATGAAATCAATACTGTAATTTAATTGGTTATATTTTATTACTATCTCCTATGATCGTTAAATAAATTTTGTAACACACAGAATAAAACTACTGATACGTAGACCTTATTTATCTATTTAACAATTATGATTAAACTAGGTTTATAATTGTAATAATAATTTATTACTTAAGTTATTTACTATTATACTGGATGCATTATAGAGACATTAATAATAATGTAATAATGATATTTACTTCATACTAGGGATGCTGACAAAACACAGTAACTCTACCAATTTTGACTATGACTATTCTGAGATTCTAACTTTCTAATTAATTACTCCTCAGGCATATAGATATTAAACATAGCATACATCCATTCATATTTAATAAACATAAAAGAATAAAATAACAATCATAAAGAAATAAAATAACAGAACCTACTTTAAGCTGTGGACAACAACAACAATGGGAGGCTGTTCCTCCCTACCAACTCCTGGAGAGTGCCCAGACAACAACTTCTCAGCACCCTCGAGCTTGCTCTGGTCTCCCTAGCTGGAACTAGGTGCAGCAAAGTAAATTCTCTCAGCCAAATAAGCTATAATGGAACCAAGTTACTGCAGCAATCCTCTCAAACAACTTCCTCACTGTAGATTTCCCTCTTCCTCAATGGGATTCCTGAATAACATTCACTTGAATGAATTCTCCCTCCAGAACTAATTCAAGCCCCCTGCTCTGTTCATTGAGTACTATTTAAAAGATTGCCTAGGTCTTTGTTGGGTTATCTATCATTAATGAGCCACCTACTCTGATTCCACTTTCTTGGGGAATCATGACCCCAAATATAGGGAAGTTGCCACCTACAACTTAGGAAGTGTTTGAGGATGCTGCCACTTGTCTTTTGCCTTTCCACCTAGTTCCATCCACCAGTTTGACCAGTAACCTCTTTTTAACAGCTCTCCCATGCTGTTGTCTCCACAATTTATTTATTAATAATAAAATATTCTGAATTACATTCCATTTCTAGTGACTCTGCTGAGTCATCAATTCCTACTTAGCATTAAATTTAACATAATGTCTCAGGAATATAATAAAAAATTACATAATTTTTACAAAATTGGGGTATCTGACATACACACCCCCTTAAAATGTAACATCGTCCTCGATGTTACTTATTCCTCATCCTCATCCACCTTCTGGAACAGATTTGGGTATGCTTCCTGCATCTTACTTTCCAGTTCCCAGGTACCTTCTTCAGGACTAAGGTGCTTCCATTGCACCTTCAGCTGTCCAATTGTGTGGTTCCGCAGAGTAATTTCCCTCCTCCCGAGGATACAATCCGGTTCCACCAGAACTTCCCCTTCTGGTTCTACCTGTACAACGTTCCAATCAATCACATGAGTAGCATCATGAACATACTTTTTCAGAACAGAAATATAAAAAACATTGTGCACTTTTAAATTAGGTGGTAACGCTAGCTGATAAGCAACTTGACCAATTCTAGATAAAATTTCAAACGGACCACAGTAACGTGGGGCTAATTTTGCACAACTCCCTAATCTTAGGGAGATCTTCTTTGGTCTTACCTTTATGAACACATGTTCACCCACCTGGAACTCTTTAGGAGTTCTTTTCAAATCTGCTTGGCTCTTTTGCCGATCCTGGGCAATCTTCAAATTTTCCTGCACTTGTTTCACAATCTTTTCCATTTCTTTCAATAATTCAGGACCTAACACTAATCTATCTATTGGATTATTCCAAGAGATAGGAGTGTTACATTTACGCCCACAAAGGACTTCAAAAGGACTGAACTTAGCTGACGATTGATAGTTGTTATTGTATGCAAATTATGCTAAATGTAAATAATCCTCCCACTTACCTGGTTGATCCTTAACATACATTCTTAGCAGATCTTCCAATACCTGATTAACTCTTTCAGTTTGTCCGTCCGTCTGAGGATGGAAAGAAGTGCTGAAATTCAGTGTTGTGTTTAATCCCTTATACAAAGATTTCCAGAAATTTTCGGTGAATTTAGGATCCCTGTCTGAAATAATAACCTTTGGGACACCATGTAACCTAAAAATATGCTTCAGAAATATATCAGCTATGTTTACAGCCTTGTAAGTGGTTTTAACAGTAATAAAGTGTGCCGATTTACTTAATTTATCTACTACCACCATAATTGTATCATTCTGATTTTGATTTCTGGGTAATCCAGTAATGAAATCTAAGCTGATTATTTCCCAGTTCCAACTAGGAATAGGAAAAGGTTGCAGTAACCCAGCTGGATGTTGATGTTCTGTTTTCACTTGTTGGCAGTCCAAACATCTAGCTATGTACTCAGCTGCTTCAGATTTCATATTAGGCCAAAAAAATCTTTTCTCAACATGGTGACAGTCTTCTGGTAGCCAGGATGCCCTGAGTAAGGGGTTTTATGAACTTCATCCAAAATCAACAATTTAACTTTAGATACATTCGGGACATACAGTCTGTCTTTAAACAATAAAAATCCATCTTTATTTAGACTATAACCCTTTATCAAACTTTCTGTAGGTTCTTCTTTAGCTGTAGCTTGTAAATTTTGATAAATTTCATCCAATTTTATCCCTTCAGTCAGCTGTTCATTTAAATCTGAGGTATAAGTACTGATGGCTGTTATAAAATTCAGCTTTGCATTTCTACTCAAAGCATCTGCCACCTTATTTTCCTTTCCTTTTATGTGCTGAATTTCGAAATCGTATTCACGTAAGAAGGCCAACCATCTGGCTTGCCTTGCATTTAAGTTAGGCTGATCTAAAAGGTATTTTAGACCCTTATTATCAGTCATTAAAGTGAATTTTCTGCCTATTAAGTGGTGTCGCCACATCTTTAAGGCATGAATAACAACAGCTAGTTCTAAGTCATACGTGGCATAATTCTTTTCATGAATCTTCAGCTTTCTGGACTCATAGGCAATGACATGCCCATCCTGAGTCAACACTCCGCCTAGACCGTCATTACAAGCATCGATGCAAACCACGAAATCCTTATTAGGATCCGCTATTCTCAGTATAGGCGCAGTTGTTAATAAAGTCTTTAATTTCTTAAAGCTTTCTTCACATTTTAAGTTCCAATCAAACTTCTTGCCTTTCTTTTGCAAGGAAGTGATTGGGTTGGATATTTTTGAAAAGCCTTCTATGAATCTCCGGTAATTCCCATGAAGGACCTAACATCTGTTACGTCTTTTGGTACTGGCCATTCTTCGATTGCCCGGATCTTTTCAGGATCAAATGAAATTCCTTCCTTAGTCACTACGTGACCTAAGTACTGGATTTCATCTTTGAAGAAATGACACTTACTGAACTTCGCAAAGAGCTGCTGCTCTCGTAGCTCTTGTAAGACTATCCGTAAATGTTCTTTATGTTCCTCTTCATTTTTAGAATAAATTAAAATGTCATCGATGAATACGACGACAAATTTATCCAGGTATTTATGCATTATGTTATTCATTAGACACATAAAGATAGCTGGGGCATTAGTAAGCCCAAATGGCATTACGACAAATTCGTAATGACCATACCTTGTTCTAAAAGCTGTCTTGAATATGTCTTCTTCTTTAATTCTTACCTGATGATAACCTGATCTCAGGTCTATCTTAGAGAACACCATAGCTCCACGTAGATAATCAAACAGATCATCTATGCGGGGCAACGGATACCTGTTTTTAATTGTCATTTTATTGAGTTGATGGGAATCTATGCAGAGTCGCATAGTTCCGTCCTTCTTTTTAACAAGAATTACTGGTGCTCCCCAAGGGGACACATTGGGTCGAATGTAATTCTTATCTAGTAATTCCTTTAACTGTGTTTTTAATTCGTTAAGCTCTAGAATATTCATACGATATGGAGCCTTTGAACTGGGTACAGCACCTGGTACCAGCTCAATTGTGAAATCCAGTTCTCTCTTGGGAGGTAATCCTGGAATTTCCTCTGGAAAAACATCAGTAAATTCATTCACTACCGGAATATCCTCTACTTTTATCTTGCTTATTTCAGACTTAACTGCCTCGTCTATAATAGTTACAGCATAGGATTTGGACCCTTTTCTGACTGCTCTTTTAAGTTGTAAAGCAGAAATCTGCCTGATTACAGTTTTCCTAGGAATACCCTTAACCGTTACAGGCTGTTCAGTATTATTTACACACGTAAAAGTTTTATCAAAATAGTTTAAAACTACCTTATGCTGCTCTAACTAGTCCATACCAATAAGTATGTCATACAAGCCAAGTGGTAAAACATTTAATTTAATAGTAGTTTTAAAATCATTCATATCTAGGGCACATTCCCTAACATAACAGTTCACCTTCCTTTTTGCCCCAGTAGTTAGTTGTACTGACCAAGAGTTATCAAACCTTTCAATAGTCAGATTACACTTTTCTACTAACTGCGATGAAATATAACTAAGGCAAGCACCTGGATCTATTAAAATAGTCACAGGGGTTTTGTTAACCATACCTCCTACTTCCACCATGGAAGTTTGATAGTCAGCTTGGCGGTTCTCCAACGCTGCATTGATTCGGGGCATAGTCGCTGCAAAGTCTCCAACAGTCATTTCATCTTGTATAGTATGAATATTGATGTTTGGTTTCTTCCGATTTGGGAAAACTGAAGCATAGTGTGGGCCATTGCACTCCCAACACTTAACAGGATCCTTTCGTTCAAAATTCTTAGTGTAATTTCCATGATTGTTAGAAGCCTCCTTGCTGCTCTTGAAGTTGTTGGAATTATTAGCAGCTCCATTTTTGCTTCCCTGGAAGTTTTTACCCTTAAAATGGTTTCTGTTCTTGTTATTCTTGAAACTTTTATGGGGTACAAACTCCTTTTTCCTGTACTCAAGCTGATTACTGTTCTTTTTAGCCTTCCAGTTGGGTATTCCTTCTTTCTTTTTATTTTGTTCAAAACAGAAATTAGCCTTTCGCATAGTTTCTTCCAGATTTTTGGGGTTATCATATTCGATTCTGTCCTTTATATGATATGGCAGGCAGCTAAGAAACCGCTGTACTTTAGGTTTCTCTTCAACAAAATACGACACATATCTTAACAGACTTAAGAACTTACTATTTAAGTCCTTCATCGTCATAGGTCCCAATTTTAACTCATAAAATTCCTTGGCCCTTTCTTCATAGTATTGTTCGGACATAAATTTCTTTTTGAAGTATCTTTTAAAAGTACTCCAATTGACCTCCTTTTCTTTGATCCCCTTGACCCTTTTCAAATCTTGCCACCATATATCTGCCTTTCAAGAAAGGTTATAGATGGCCATTCTCGCCTTCAGCTGATTTGAATAGTTGTATATTTGAAAATATTTTCTCATCCCGGATAACCAGGATTCTGCCTCTTCTCCTATTTCAGATTCTCCATTGAAAGTTGGGGGTTTTATTTTCTTGAACTCCCCAGAAATCTCTTCATAAGGCCTGTACTTTTTCTTTCTGTTATACAACTCATCCTCACTACTATCACTAGTAGTGTGATAGCTGTGTTGTTCCCTTCTTCCCTCAGATGATGAACTGCTGTCCGATTTAGCTAGTTTAATCTTTTTAGACCCTTTTTGAGGGCTAGCTTCTTTAGATTCAGATCTTTTGCTTCTCCCTTCAGTCTGAAAGTTTCCTTCAAAATTTGATTTAAATGCTCTTGAGTTTTCAGAATTCTTTCATTATCCTTCTTGACTGATTCCATCTCAGTATTTAAACCCTTTATAGTCTGCATCAGCTCTGAGGAGTGAGCAATTACCTCCTCTATCACAGGTTCTCTGGACATCTGTCTTGTCTCAGTGTTTGGAGATTCCTCCTCAGCATATTCTCCTAGCTTCTCCATACCTGCCTGTTAGTTTCAGAAAATCTGTTCTTTTACATGAACAAGAAAAACAAGTTAGAATAATATATATATATATTCTTTTTATAGTCACCGTTTTGCGGAAACTAGTTGGGCCACATCAAGGCCTAGTATTTGAACCATGCTATGATATGACATGTCAAAACCCAAAATTTCCAAAAATTTTAAAAATTTTAAAATAGCAAGTAGTATTAATAAATGCATTCATTGATCTATTTGATTAGCTTAAGTGATCATAAATGTGTCTGAATGATCTGTTGTTATACTTAGATTTTGATATGAGTTTCTTTACCGTTACTAATTGTTTTCTGTTTTTCAACCACAAGGGGGAGTTTCCATAGCATACTAGGCTTACTTAGCTTCCGAGCTAATGCATCAAATTGTCTTTCTCTTACAGATATACAGGTAATGTGCGGATCATTACATTTAAATCTTTAAAGTATTATAAATCAGTTAGCTGTACCAAATCATTCAGTAAAAAGTCTAAGCATGCTAGCCAGATTATCAAGTGTTTAAAGGTAGAACCTTTCCTGTAATCTTCCTATAATCTTACTGATAGAGAGTTAGAAGTTACTGGAGAATATGATAGCTATGTTTCTGGAGAACCAATAATTTAAATAACTCTGTGGAATAGTTTTTCTTTGATGATATTACTGTAATGCAAATATACTTCATAATTAACACAGTAGAATACAACTGGATGTCAATTCTCAGACCAGTTTTTACTCATCCATTGTTATCGCATCATATCGAGTTTTAAAGTTAGAATATACTTTGATTGGAAACTGCAATTGTAAAGGATCTGGAGCGGTCAATATATAATTTGGTTATTTCTAGCATTCACAAGATATTCTGTCAGTTACAAGTCTCCTCTTAACAATTCAAGATTCGTATAGATTGAAAAGATATTTCTATTTCTATGATTGTGCATGGATTAAAAACTATAAGCTATCTTAATTAGACTTATGCGCCTTATAGATAAAATGAGTCTACTTGTTATCACAAGAAGTCTGAACCAATTAAGAGATGGTTATTATATGGTAACCACCCGTGAAATGGATTAGAGTAACCCCAATCCAAATTACGAATTAAGTAACTTAAATCCTACAAGTTAAAATCCCTAAAGAAGGAATGGCAAGTCCTAAACCATCTGTGTAAAATTATTGCAATTGGCGTTATAGTAATAGACTTGTAAGTAACTATTCATAACATTACTCCTTTATCTTATAGATTTGAAAGTATGATCTATGTTTTGTCACATGAGCATAGAATGAATATAAAAGAAATAGTGATAGGTTTTTACAATCAACATATAACTCACTTGAAAACTCCCTCCTAATAATTTTTATAATAATTATCAAGTTCTTCATGTTTAAAAAGACTTCAAGACTCAATCTTGAACATTATTGACAATTGCATGGTTTTATTGATTGTAGGGAAAGTGTTAATGCTCACTATGCAAAGTTCGAGAGCATTGTTTTGAATATGGAATATGTAGGGCAGGTTTAAACTATGGTGCCACGACCCTAATGGAATATCCATGTTATCATTTTTATTTGGCAAAGAAACGATGGAAATCGCGTCGTAGAACTATGGAAGGTCGACCCACTGCATGGGAAATATTAAAATGCTACGTGGTTGTTTCAGAGCCAAGTGTTGATGATATAAAAAGTTGACTTAACCCTAACTTTGCATTTCTCCCTCGCCTTCTGGCTCGGTCGCTCTGTGAACCCTCCTGGTCCAGTCTCTGCTGTTACTGTGTGCCAACAGCCTCTATGCTGCCTCAAGCCTTCGTGTTTGTCCATTTCGTTGTTTGGAACTCGTTATATTTTCCTCATGGTAGTTGTAAGTTTGTTATGACCTAGGGTTTATCCTTTGATATCATTATTGTGTTAAATTTTCAGAATTTACTTCAATATGATCTAGGATCTTAACTGAGAGAACAACATGTACAGCATATCTACAGCATATCAATCATGGAGACAATAATGCAAGCACACAAGAGACACAAAGATTTACTTGGGGAAAACCATAAAGGTGAAAAACCCCAATAACTTCCTCAGAGATAGATAGAGCAATGATACAACCAACCAATAGAGATAGCCATAACCTAGCAGCAATCCTCCTCCTCCTCCATAAGTGCGCCTCTCCTCCTTGAGAGCATGTGTGAGAAGTGAGTGAGTAAATAGAGTGCCTCCCGCACTCTATTTATACTTGACTTGACTTGCCTTTTTACCTAACTCATGTCGGCTCGAACTTAACCACATAACATAATGCTGAGTGGGCCGACCCCCAATAGGGTGGTCTAATAACCCTTTGACCCACATGGCCGACCCCCAATAGGGTGGTCTAATAACCCTTTGACCCACATGACTTATACAGGGCCGACCCCAAACAAGGTGGTCTAATAACCCCTCAAGTATAAGTTACGACACTTACAATATAAATGACGACACTTCCTTATAGAGGAATAATACCATCTCTATAGGAATAAAATATACATATATGTGAAATACATTCCGAAGTTACATATACATCAACACTCCCTCTTAACTAGGAAGGTATTTCTCAGCATAGTTCTTCTAGCACAAGTCATCTTCTCTGGATCATCGTCACTAGATAATCGTCATCGAGTCATCATCATCGTCACTGCTGCTGCTATCTCAATCAATCTCTGAATCTACTCGTCATAGCAAGTTCTACAGAGCCAGTCCTTTTTCATACTGGATGTAGGCCCACCACCTGCAGGTCTTCGTCATCACTGGCCATACTGTGGAATCCTCAGGACTTATTACGTGCGTCACAAAACCTCGAAAGAGCATCCCAGGATATTACGGGTACACAACTCCAACCTGGAGGATCTCCCAGGGCGCTATTACATGTGACCCCACCACAAAACCTCGAAAGAGCATCTTAGGATGTTACGGGTACACAACTCCGACCTAAGATCTCCCAGGGCACAAATTACATGTGGTCCACCACAAAACCTAGCAAGAGCATCTCAGGATGTTACGGGTACACAACTCCGACCTGAGATCTCCTAGGGCACAAATTACATGTGGTCATGGCAAAACCTCGCAAGAGCATCTCAGGATGTTACGGGTACACAACTCCGACCTGAAATCTCCCAGGGCCCAAATTACATGCCATAGGACAAAACCTCGCAAGAGCATCTCAGGATGTTACGGGTACACAACTCCGACCTGAAATCTCCCACGGCACAAATTACATGTCCTCCCAGAGCAATGTCTCGAAAGAGCATCCCAGGATGTTACGGGTACACAACTCCGACCTATAGGATCTCCCAGACATGCTCATCTGCACAACCTGATCCACGGCCACAGAGTATCGACCTGATACTCACCATACATCATCCTGATGTACTTATGATCGTCCTGATCATAATCACTGCAACGTCCTGCTGCAAGTCATCTGGAGCAACATCCTGAAGCTCGTCATCCATGATCGTCCTGATCATCAATGCAACATCCTGCTGCAATTCATCTGGAGCAACATCCTGAAGCTCGTCATCCATGATCGTCCTGATCATCAATGCAACATCCTGCTGCATGTCGTCTGGAGCAACATCCTGAAGCTCGTCATCCAGCGCTTACATCCACAGCCATGTGAAGGATCCTCCTTCCAACATGCTTGGAATGGCTTCAGCAAATGTGTCCGTCACTTCTTCCTCGAAGTGTCCTCGATCTGAATAACACCAAGCCTCTCTCTGAAGTACTCGAACTTCACCCTGGCTAGTGGCTTCGTCAGCACATCTGCAATCTGCTCGTCCATTGCAACATACAGGAGCTTCACAGCTCCTCTCTGCACCATATCCCTGATATAGTGATATTTGATCTCTATGTGTTTCGACCTGTCATGAAACACTGGGTTCTCGGACAGCTTCACACAACTCTGGTTATCACAGAAGATACCAGTAGCCTCCAACGGGAGATCAAATAACTCAGACAGTAGCTTCCGTAGCCATACTGCCTCACAACTAGCTGAATAGGCTGCAACATACTCTGCCTCAGCTGTACTTAGTGCTACGCAGGACTGCTTCCTGCTAAACCAAGAGATCACACCTGATCCCATACTGAAGCAACACCCAGATGTGCTCTTCCTATCTGCAGCACTGCCAGCCCAATCTGAATCAACATAACCCTGCAGGTTAAACTTTTGATTCGCCTCATACCTGAGCCCAAAAACCACTGTACCCTTCAGGTACCTCAGAACATGCTTTACAGTAACCAGGTGAACACCCCTCGGATCCGTCAGGAACTGGCTCAATGTGTTCACAGCAAAGCAAATGTATGGTCTCGTGTTCGTCAAGTACATCAAGGACCCAATCATCTGACGATACGTAGAGACATCAACCAGCTCAGATGAAGCATCACATAGAAGCTTCATATTCGATGTCATAGGTGTGGCCATAGCCTTGCAGTCCATCATCCCGAACCTCTTCAGGATCTCTACTGCATACTTCCCTTGTCCAAGGAAGATTCCATCACTCTGCCACACCTCCATGCCAAAAACAAATAGTGCATCATTCCCAAGTTCTTCATCTCGAACTCGGTAGTAAGCTTTCGCTGCATGTCGGCAATCAATCTATCTTCACCTGTAACAAACAAGTTATCTGCATACAAAAGTAGTATCACTTTTATATTTCTCAATGCTGTCATCTGCAACATGCTTGATCTGATAGATCCATATGGAAGTCATAACAAACTTCCCTTCAGGTCTTGGGACTACATCCCAAACATCGTTCTTCATGATCTACGGATCATGGCATTCCATTTCTTCATCCCAGATCCTGGGAACTTCAATATCTTCAATAGATAATTTTGTTGTTGAACAAATGTTGTAGTTCTTCTTTTGTAGGTGAAGATATACGGTCTTTCCTACAAAACAGGTTAAATTGCATGATTAGAAACATCTCATAATTTTCAGAACAAATTCTTACACATAACGAAATATGTCATACAGTCATGCAATTATCTTAGCCAATGCTTCAATACAACATTTATCCATATTCCGTAGCTTTCTAGATGCCTTCCAATCTCTACCAGAACATTGTTAAGGGTGTGCACAACTCCCAACATGTCAGCAAAGAGGTTTCATTCTAGATAAGTAGCAATGGAATGTTGTACAGTGCCATAGGCCACTTACCCATGTATATTAGTAGTATACTGTTCATCAATGCAACTATTCTAATATGCATAATACATATCCTAAGTCTAGGAACATGAGCATATACATCATTTGAACAATTTTATTTAAACAAACACATATGTAAGAAATGATAATTAAAATACTTATCTTTGTTTGTTCATTGGGTGGACTCCCTCTGAGTCTTTGCTTCTTTGCGGGAGATACTAGAGTCATAATCTGAAGTAGCTTCTTCTACACCTTTCTATTGTGGAATGTAGGAAGATGTTCAACTCCCTCTAAATATCTGCATCCTTGCAGAAGCTACTGAAGTGTGCTCCTTTGCTTTCTTTGCAGGAATAACTGGAGTGTGCTCCCTCTTGATCTTTGCTTCCTGGATTACCTGTCCTTGAACTTACATTCATCCTTGGTCCCTATGCATCATGATTGTGTTATCCTTGTGATCTCATATAAAATCATACATTCATTAGTATACTATTAAAACACAATAATCTCAAGCATGTATAGTCATGATCATTTCAAACAGAAATAATAAGCATTAGCATTCAAGGTTTATGTAGGAATCTTATGGTTAGTCAAATCATAAGAAGCATAACATGTCTAAACCTATAATTACTCAAACCTATGACTCTTCGCGTTAGTTGAATCATCAATTAAGATAAGAGATATAATGTGCATAAAACCTGTGATTATTCAAACCTATACTTTCATGATTCTTCTGGTTAGTCATATCATCAATTATGGTAAGAAATATAATACGCATACAGCCATGACTTATTCAAACCTATGACTTCATGAATAATCATTATCAAACAACACAACAGTATAAGATCCTAACACAAGGTAGGATTCTATCTTGATATAGGAAAAACATACCTGGATTAGCATGCTAGCTATTTATACTCACATGATGTCTTCTTGTTGTTCTTCAATGACTTGTGCTAGTAACCTGTATATCTCATAGGTTAGTCATTATAAAACCAAGTTGTACATACCTCGTAAATGGATCTTCTATGAGATCCATGACAATGGATGAGTCTTTATCCTCATGTCATCATGATCATATGTTCTTGAACTGGAACATGCTTTGTCTTTCTTGGTGTACCTTTCATGTTAGTAGACAACATAAACCTCATACAACACCATAATGCATTAGTACAATCATAAGTGTCAACACCCTAACCAATGAATATCTTCTATCATGCATTTATAATTTTGTTAAGGTGAAACGACAAATCTAAAATCAAAATTGTACTAACCGTAATAACATGAAGACAAACATACCATAAACTTAATCATGGACAAATATCGAAACATACCTCGATGAGTCATACCTGTCGAGATCGCTTGAAAACTTCTTATGTAAGGCCTTAGCCTCATCTCCCTCTGAAACACGAACTTCTTCACTTATGCAGGTGACCAATCCATCTTCTTCTAGGATTAACCCAATCCACTTGATTTGCAAGAACTGGACCTAGAGCTGGATATGGTTTTGTCAGAAAAAACCCCAAAAATTCAAACTTTGAATTTCAACCTTCCGATAGGATAGGAATATGCGCCTTGATGAACTGATCAAACTGGTATATTCAGGATTTGAAAACTGCAAAGTTTCACTCCTCAATTTTTCCTTTGAAACTTTTGGATTCACTGGACGTGACCCTAAACTGGGGTTTGATGAAGCCCACTCTTCTGCCCAATCAAAATGTTCGATCCAAATCTCTAAGCTTCTATTTTTCCGAGGAGCTTCCAGCCGTGGTCACAGATTTCAAAAATTCCCATTTTTATAGAAGCCCTAATTTTCCACTTTTCTGATCAAAGTCCCGAACTAGGGTCTAATCAAGCCCGGCCTTCTACCCAGCCAAAAATTCTGATATTGGTCTCTAAATTTCTATTTTGATGAGTAGCATCCAGCCGTGGTCTCCGATTACAAAAATTCCAACTTTCTTCAAAGCCCTAAATTCCGGAAGCCATGAATGAAGGTACCAAAAAAATAATTCTGTTTTGACAGAAATATGTACCTGATTGTTTCTGGTGTAACTCCGAAATTTTTGATCCACAGGGTCTGAAAAAGTTTTCTGAGATAGCCTGAACTGTTAGCTTTCCATCCTCACATGTCTGACCTCAATTGGATGTTCTGAGAGAGAGTTATGCCAAATGTCGCAACGTGACCTGTTTTGGGAAAATACAGGAGAGCGAACTTGTACGGCGTGCCACGTGTCACTGTTTGACCTTCGGCCTCTGAAAACGTTTTCTGAGATAGCTCGGCCTGTTATCTTTCCATCCTGACAGGTCTGACCTCAATTGGATTCTCTGAGAGAGAGATATGCCAAGTGTCGCAACGTGACCTGTTTATGGGATAATACAGGAGAGCGAACTTGTACGGCGTGCCACGTGTCATTGTTTGACCTTCGGCCTCTGAAAAAGTTTTCTGAGATAGCTCGGCCTGTTTACTACCTGTTAATTTTCACGAAATTTCATTTGGAGCTTCCTAGCCCAAGTTATGACCTTTTTCCCAAGGTCACCTGATTTTGACTCAGATCTGGAAGAGGCAGAAACCCTATATTGTACAGATCATAAATCACAAAGTACAACGAATTAGAGGTTGTCCTTTGGACACAAGGTACCTGGAGATTTTAGCTTCGACCTGTAACAATTTCAGATCCGAAACCTTCGCCAAAACGTATTTATAGAGAAAGTTCTACGACGACTGGTTTTTACTATATCAAGCCTTAGCATCGTAAATGCAACAAGTGTCATACATGCCATATCATGCCTTCTTTCAGGCTAGCTCTGATACCATGTTAAATTTTCAGAATTTACTTCAATATGATCTAGGATCTTAACTGAGAGAACAACATGTACAGCATATCTACAACATATCAATCATGGAGACAATAATGCAAGCACACAAGAGACACAAAGATTTACTTGGGGAAAACCATAAAGGTGAAAAACCCCAATAACTTCCTCAGAGATAGATAGAGCAATGATACAACCAACCAATAGAGATAGCCATAACCTAGCAGCAATCCTCCTCCTCCATAAGTGCGCCTCTCCTCCTTGAGAGCATGTGTGAGAAGTGAGTGAGTAAATAGAGTGCCTCCCGCACTCTATTTATACTTGACTTGACTTGCCTTTTTACCTAACTCATGTCGGCTCGAACTTAACCACATAACATAATGCTGAGTGGGCCGACCCCCAATAGGGTGGTCTAATAACCCTTTGACCCACATGGCCGACCCCCAATAGGGTGGTCTAATAACCCTTTGACCCACATGACTTATACAGGGCCGACCCCAAACAAGGTGGTCTAATAACCCCTCAAGTATAAGTTACGACACTTACAATATAAATGACGACACTTCCTTATAGAGGAATAATACCATCTCTATAGGAATACAATATACATATATGTGAAATACATTCCGAAGTTACATATACATCAACATATTGACCCTGCCATAGAGTGACTGTAACTCTCGACTTGATTCTGTTAAGGCTTCCTTCGTGGAAAGTACCCGTTGCTTCTTCCAGCTCATTCTTTCGTTGACAAGGGTGGGGGTTTACACTTATCCTGCTCGTGGTTATCAGGCCAATTACTGTGTTTGCAACTTCATTCAATCGCTGGTAAGCTACAGAATTTCTATTACGTTTTCTAGTTAAAAGATATAGTATTTCAAATAAAATCTGTAGGTGATATTATTCTATCGTTTACAGGTCCTGGCCCTTCTTCAAAGACGTGGATGGCACAAGACTTGACAAATGGCTTTACCGGGTAAGCCTGTTTTTCACCATGGCATTTCCTCTTTGCTGGTTGTTAGGATAGTTAGGTTTTTGGTTCAAGTGAGGCGACCTAGAATCCCTCAACTCTGTTCAGTCTTGAACTGTTCATTTTTACCGAGTTCCTTAATAGATCTACAATGTGTTGTGAAAGTAGGTTATGGCTTCGGTCAATAATGTAATTGTTTGTTCTTCTTGTTGGTTTGTTTGGACGGTCAAGGGTTTGCGTCACTGAGACTTCTTCAGCTTTGCTCAGACTTTTAACTGCAATTTTCAAGTGAATTTTTGACAGATAAACCCTGCGTTGTGTAATGATATGTGTGATTTCGGTTAAGTTATCTTTATTCGTTTTCTGTGGTATTTAAGGGTTTTCTATATAAGAAACATTGTGTATAAAGAAAAGAAGAATGCAAGGCTGTAAGCCCGCCTGTACATGAGGGTACGGCCTTGTTACGTTGCTTACAACTGTACTCTTAAATTTTTGCTCAGGGTTTTTACCCAGGGCCTTGATAATATGAATTATTAAAGGTTCTTCTGTATATTTGAACTTGTTTAACGCATGCATAAATAAATTCTATGTTTATAACGTGAATTTGAATTGTGGCCGTAGGTGAAATCGTTGTTTTTAATCTGAGTGTTTAAATTACTGGTAGAAATTGGAAAGATAGGGTTCGATCCAAAGTTTACAGTTGTGATTTCTGTTTGATTGCTTGTTCTGTCATTTCGATTATGATTCTGTGGCAACTGGGAGTCAAGTGAACGATACTACTGTATTGTTTAAGCTCGATAAATGAGCTAATGTTTATTTTGTTGTTATGATTATGACTCTGTCGGAATAGAGAGTTGAGCGAAAGATAATATTATACAGTTTAAGCTCGATATTGAGCTAGATATTGTTCTGTTAACTCTCTTCTGTTTTTAAAACAATAACTAGTTTATTTAACTGCGGATAAGTTCTCTGTGATGATTTTCTGTTAAGGTTTATGCACAAATGTTTTGTTTGATAGGTATTGACTGGATAAATTTTTAACTAGGGTTTGTGTATTAAATTATTTAATAGATTGAGACTGGTTAAATCCTTGTCTTAGTGTTTGTACCCTGGTATAGACATTCTAACTATGGCTACGACTATTCTGCAAAGTTATCGATAATGAAATCAATACTGTAATTTAACTGGTTATATTTTATTACTATCTCCTATGATCGTTAAATAAATTTTGTAACACACAGAATAAAACTACTGATACTTAGACCTTATTTAGCTATTTAACAATTATGATTAAACTAGGTTTATAATCGTAATAGTAAGTTATTACTTAAGTTATTTACTATTATACTGGATGCATTATAGAGACATTAATAATAATGTAATAATGATATTTACTTCATACTAGGGATGCTGACAAAACACAGTAACTCTACCAATTTTAACTATGACTATTCTGAGATTCTAACTTTCTAATTAATTACTCCTCAGGCATATAGATATTAAACACAGCATACATCCATTCATATTTAATAAACATAAAAGAATAAAATAACAATCATAAAGAAATAAAATAACAGAACATGTTTTAAGCTGTGGACAACAACAACAATGGGAGGCTGTTCCTCCCTACCAACTCCTGGAGAGTGCCCAGACAACAACTTCTCAGGACCCCCGAGCTTGCTCTAGTCTCCTTAGCTGGAACTAGGTGCAACAAAGTAAATTCTCTCAGCCAAATAAGCTATAATGGAACCAAGTTACTACAGCAATCCTCTCAAACAACTTCCTCACTGTAGATTTCCCTCTTCCTCAATGGGATTCCTGAATAACATTCACCTGAATGAATTCTCCCTCCAGAACTAATTCGAGCCCCCTGCTCTGTTCATTGAGTACTATTTAAAAGATTTCCTAGGTCTTTGTTGGGTTATCTATCATTAATGAGCCACCTGCTCTGATTCCACTTTCTTGGGGAATCATGACCCCAAATATAGGGAAGTTGCCACCTGTAACTTAGGAAGTGTTTAAGGATGCTGCCACTTGTCTTTTGCCTTTCCACCTAGTTCCATCCACCAGTTTGACCAGTAACCTCTTTTTAACAGCTCTCCCATGCTGTTGTCTCCACAATTTATTTATTAATAATAAAATATTCTGAATTACATTCCATTTCTAGTGTCTCTGCTGAGTCATCAATTCCTACTTAGCATTAAATTTAACATACTGTCTCAGGAATATAATAAAAAATTACATAATTTTTACAAAATTGGGGTATGTGACATACACACCCCCTTAAAATGTAACATCGTCCTCGATGTTACTTATTCCTCATCCTCAGCCACCTTTTGGAACAGATTTGGGTATGCTTGCCGCATCTTACTTTCCAGTTCCCAGGTAGCTTCTTCAGGACTAATGTGCTTCCATTGCACCTTCAGCTGTCCAATTGTGTGGTTCCGCAGAGTAATTTCCCTCCTCCCGAGGATACAATCCGGTTCCACCAGAACTTCCCCTTCTGGTTCTACCTGTTCAACGTTCCAATCAATCACATGAGTAGCATCATGAACTTACTTTTTCAGAACAGCAATATGAAGAACATTGTGCACTTTTAAATTAGGTGGTAACGCTAGCTGATAAGCAACTTGACCAATTCTAGATAAAATTTCAAACGGACCACAGTAACGTGGTGCTAATTTTGCACAACTCCCTAATCTTAGGGAGATTTTATTTGGTCTTACCTTTATGAACACATGTTCACCCACCTGGAACTCTTTAGGAGTTCTTTTCAAATCTGCTTGGCTCTTTTGCCGATCCTAGGCAATCTTCAAATTTTCCTGCACTTGTTTCACAATCTTTTCCATTTCTTTCAATAATTCAGGACCTAACACTAATCTATCTACTGGACTATTCCAAGAGATAGGAGTGTTACATTTACGCCCATAAAGGATTTCAAAAGGACTGATCTTAGCTGATGATTGATAGTTGTTATTGTATGTAAATTCTGCTAAATGTAAATAATCCTCCCACTTACCTGGTTGATCCTTAACATACATTCTTAGCAGATCTTCCAATACCTGATTAACTCTTTCAGTCTGTCCGTCTGTCTGAGGATGGAAAGAAGTGCTGAAATTCAGTGTTGTGTTTAATCCCTTAAACAAAGATTTCCAGAAATTTTCGGTGAATTTAGGATCCCTGTCTGAAATAATAACCTTTGGGACACCATGTAACCTAAAAATCTGCTTCAGAAATATATCAACTATGTTTGCAGCCTTGTAAGTGGTTTTAACAGGAATAAAGTGTGCTGATTTACTTAATTTATCTACTACCACCATAATTGTATCATTCTGATTTTGATTTCTGGGTAATCCAGTAATGAAATCTAAGCTGATTATTTCCCTCTTCCAACTAGGAATAGACAAAGGTTGCAGTAACCCAGCTGGATGTTGATGTTCTGTTTTCACTTGTTGGCAGTCCAAACATCTAGCTATGTACTCAGTTGCTTCATATTTCATATTAGGCCAAAAATAATCTTTTCTCAACATGGTGACAGTCTTCTAGCATCCTGAATGCCCCGAGTAAGTGGTTTTATGAACTTCATCCAGAATCAGCAATTTAACTTTAGATACATTCGGCACATACAGTCTGTCTTTAAAAAATAAAAATCCATCTTTATTTAGACTATAACCCTTTATCAAACTTTCTGTAGGTTCTTCTTTAGCTGTAGCTTGTAAATTTTTATAAACTAGATCCAATTTTATCCCTTCAGTCAGCTGTTCATTTAAATCTGAGGTATAAGTACTGATGGCTGTTATAAAATTCAGCTTTGCATTTCTGCTCAAAACATCTGTGCTGAATTTCGAAATCGTATTCACTTAAGAAGGCCAACCATCTGGCTTGCCTTGCATTTAAGTTAGGCTGATCTAAAAGGTATTTTAGACCCTTATTATCAGTCATTAAAGTGAATTTTCTGCCTATTAAGTGGTGTCGCCACATCTTTAACGCATGAATAACAACAGCTAGTTCTAAGTCATACGTGGCATAATTCTTTTCATGAATCTTCAGCTTTCTGGACTCATAGGCAATGACATGCCCATCCTGAGTCAACACTCCGCCTAGACCGTCATTACAAGCATCGGTGCAAACCACGAAATCCTTATTAGGATCCGCTATTCTCAGTATAGGCGTAGTTGTTAATAAAGTCTTTAATTTCTTAAAGCTTTCTTCACATTTTAAGTTCCAATCAAACTTCTTACCTTTCTTTTGCAAGGAAGTGATTGGGTTGGCTATTTTTTAAAAGCATTCTATGAATCTTCGGTAATAACCGGTAATTCCCATGAAGGACCTAACATCTGTTACGTCTTTTGGTACTGGCCATTCTTTGATTGCCCGGATCTTTTCAGGATCAACTGAAATTCCTTCCTTAGTCACTACGTGACCTAAGTACTGGATTTCATCTTTGAAGAAATGACACTTACTGAACTTCGCAAAGAGCTGCTGCTCTCGTAGCTCTTGTAAGACTATCCGTAAATGTTCTTTATGTTCCTCTTCATGTTTAGAATAAATTAAAATGTCATCGATGAATACGACGACAAATTTATCCAGGTATTTATGCATTATGTTATTCATTAGACACATAAAGACAACTGGGGCATTAGTAAGCCCAAATGGCATTACGACAAATTCGTAATGACCATACCTTGTTCTAAAAGCTGTCTTGAATATGTCTTCTTCTTTAATTCTTACCTGATGATAACCTGATCTCAGGTCTATCTTAGAGAACACCGTAGCTCCATGTAGCTGATCAAACATATCATCTATGCGGGGCAACGGATACCTGTTTTTAATTGTCATTTTATTGAGTTGATGGTAATCTATGTAGAGTCGCATAGTTCCGTCCTTCTTTTTAACAAAGATTACTGGTGCTCCCCAAGGGGACACACTGGGTCGAATGTAATTCTTATCTATTAATTCCTTTAACTGTGTTTTTAATTCGTTAAGCTCCAGAATATTCATACGATATGGAGCCTTTGAACTTGGTACAGCACCTGGTACCAGCTCAATTGTGAAATCTAGTTATCTCTTGGGAGGTAATCCTGGAATTTCCTCCCGAAAAACATCAGTAAATTCATTCACTACCGGAATATCCTCTACTTTTATCTTGCTTATTTCAGACTTAACTGCCTCGTCTGTAATAGTTACAGCATAGGCTTTTCACCCTTTTCTGACTGCTCTTTTAAGTTGTAAAGTAGAAATCTGCCTGATTACAGTTTTCCCAGGAATACCCTTAACCATTATAGGCTGTTCAGTATTATTTACACACGTAAAAGTTTTATCAAAATAGTTTAAAACTACCTTATGCTGCTCTCACTATTCCATACCAATAAGTATGTCATACGAGCCAAGTGGTAAAACATTTAATTTAACAGTAGTTTTAAAATCATTCATATCTAGGGCACATTCCCTAACATAACAGTTCACCTTCCTTTTTGCCCCAGTAGCTAGGGTTACTGACCAAGAGTTATCAAACCTTTCAACAGTCAGATTACACTTTTCTACTATCTGCGGTGAAATATAACTAAGGCTAGCACCTGGATCTATTAAAATAGTTATAGGGGTTTTGTTAACCATACCTCCTTCTTCCACCATGGAAGTTTGATAGTCAGCTTGGCGGTTCTCCAACGCTGCATTGATTCGGGGCATAGTCCGTGCAAAGTCTCCAACAATCATTTCATCTTGTATAGTATGAATATTGCTGTTTGGTTTCTTCCGATTTGGGAAAACTGAAGCATAGTGTGGGCCATTGCACTCCCAGCACTTAACAGGCTCGTTTCGTTCAAAATTCTTAGTGTAATTTCCATGATTGTTAGAAGCCTCCTTGCTGCCCTTGAAGTTGTTGGAATTATTAGCAGCTCCATTTTTGCTTCCCTGGAAGTTTTTACCATTAAAATGGTTTCTGTTCTTGTTATTCTTGAAATTTTTCTGGGGTACAAACTCCTTTTTCCTATACTCAAGCTGATTACTGTTCTTTTTAGCCTTCCAGTTGGCTATTCCTTCTTTCTTTTTATTATGTTCAAAACAGAAATTAGCCTTTCGCATAGCTTCTTCCAGAGTTTTGGGGTTATCATATTCGATTCTGTCCTTTATATGATATGGCAGGCAGCTAAGAAACCGCTGTACTTTAGTTTTCTATTCAACAAAATATGGCACATATCTTAACAGACTTAAGAACTTATTGTTTAAGTCCTTCATCGTCATAGATCCCAATTTTAACCCATAAAATTCCTTGGCCCTTTCTTCATAGTATTGTTCGGACATAAATTTCTTTTTGAAGTATCTTTTAAAAGTACTCCAATTGACCTCCTTTTCTTTGATCCCCTTGACCCTTTTCAAATCTTGCCACCATATATCTGCCTTTCCACAAAGGTTATAGATGGCCATTCTCGCCTTCAGCTGATTTGAATAGTTATATATCTGAAAATACTTTCTCATCCCGGATAACCAGGATTCTACCTCTTCTCCTGTTTTAGATTCTCCATTGAAAGTTGGGGGTTTTATTTTCTTGAACTCCCCAGAAATCTCTTCATAAGGCCTATACTTTTTCTTTATGTTATACAACTCAGCCTCACTACTGTCACTAGTAGTGTGATAGCTGTGTTGTTCCCTTCTTCCCTCAGATGATGAACTGCTGTCCGATTTAGCTAGTTTAATCTTTTTAGACCCTTTTTGATGGCTAGCTTCTTCAGATTCAGATCTTTTGCTTCTCCCTTCAGTCTGAAAGTTTTCCATCAAAATTTGATTTAACTGCTCTTGAGTTTTTAGAATTCTTTCATTATCCTTCTTGACTGATTCCATCACAGTCTTTAAACCCTTTATAGTCTGCATCAGCTTTGAGGAGTGAGCAATTACCTCCTCTATCACAGGTTCTCTGGACATCTGTCTTGTCTCAGTGTTTGGAGATTCCTCCTCAGCATATTCTCCTAGCTTCTCCATACCTGACTGTTAGTTTCAGAAAATCTGTTCTTTTACATGAACAAGAAAAACAAGTTAGAATATTATATATATATATAGATATATATTTTCTTTTTATTGTCACCGTTCTGCGGAAACTAGTCGGGCCACATCAAGGCCTAGTATTTGAACCATGCTCTGATACCACATGTCAAAACCCAAAATTTCTGAAAATTTTAAAATTTTTAAAATAGCAAGTACTATTAATAAATGCATTCATTGATCTATTTGATTAGCTTAAGTGATCATAAATGTGTCTGAATGATCTGTTGTTATACTTAGATTTTGATATGAGTTTCTTTACCGTTGCTGATTGTTTTCTGTTTTTCAACCACAAGGGGGAGTTGCCATAGCAGACTGGGCTTACTTAGCTTCCGAGCTAATGCATCAAATTGTCTTTCTCTTACAGATATACAGGTAATGTGCGGATCGATACATTTAAATCTTTAAAGTATTATAAATCAGTTAGCTGTACCAAATCATTCAGTAAAAAGTCTAAGCATGCTATCCAGATTATCAAGTGTTTAAAGGTAGAACCTTTCCTGTAATATTCTTATAATCTTACTGATAGAGAGTTAGAAGTTACTGGAGAATATGATAGCTATGTTTCTGGAGAACCAATAATTTAAATAACTCTGTGGAATATTTGTTCTTTGATGATATTATTGTAATGCAAATATACTTCATAATTAGCACTGTAGAATACAACTGGATGTCAATTCTCGGACCAGTTTTTACTCATCCATTGTTATCGCATCATATCGAGTTTTAAAGTTAGAATATACTTTGATTGGCAACTGCAATTGTAAAGGATCTGGAGCGGTCAATATATAATTTGCTTATTTCTAGCATTCACAAGATATTATGTCAGTTACAAGTCTCCTCTTAACAATTCAGGATTCGTATGGATTGAAAAGATATTTCTATTTCTATGATTGTTCATGGATTAAAAACTATAAGCTATCTTAATTAGACTTATGCGCCTTATAGATAAAATGAGTCTACTTGTTATCACAAGAAGTCTGAACCAATTAAGAGATGGTTATTATATGGTAACCACCCGTGAAATGGATTAGAGTAACCCCAATCCAAATTACGAATTAAGTAACTTAAATCCTACAAGTTAAAATCCCTAAAGAAGGAATGGCAAGTCCTAAACCATCTGTGTAAAATTATTGCAATTGGCGTTATAGTAATAGATTTGTAAGTAACTATTCATAACATTACTCCTTTATCTTATAGATTTGAAAGTATGATCTATGTTTTGTCACATGAGCATAAAATGAATATAAAAGAAATAGTGATAGGTTTTTACAATCAACATATAACTCACTTGAAAACTCCCTCCTGATAATTTTTATAATAATTATCAAGTTCTTCATGTTTAAAAAGACTTCAAGACTCAATCTTGAACATTATTGACAATTGCATGGTTTTATTGATTATAGGGCAAGTGTTAATGCTCACTATGCAAAGTTCGAGAGCATTCTTTTGAATATGGAATATGTAGGGCAGGTTTAAACTATGGTGCCACGACCCTAATGGAATATCCATGTTATCATTTTTATTTGGCAAACAAATGATGGAAATTGCGTCGTAGAACTATGGAAGGTCGACCCACTGCATGGGAAATATTAAAATGCTACGTGGTTGTTTCAGAGCCAAGTGTTGATGATATAAAAAGTTGAATTAACCCTAACTTGGCATTTCTCCCTCGCCTTCTGGCTCGGTCACTCTGTGAACCCTCCTGGTCCAGTCTCTGCTGTTACTGTGTGCCAACAGCTTCTATGCTGCCTCAAGCCTTCTTGTTTGTCCATTTCGTTGTTTGGAACTCATTATATTTTGCTCATGGTATTTGTAAGTTTGTTATGACCTAGGGTTTATCCTTTGTTATCATTATTGACCCTGTCACAGAGTGACTGTAACTCTCGGCTTGATTCTGTTAAGGCTTCCTTCGTGGAAAGTACCCGTTGCTTCTGCTAGCTCATTATTTCGTTGACAAGGGTGGGGGTTTACACTTATCCTGCTCATGGTTATCAGGCCAATTACTGTGTTTGCAACTTCATTCAATCGCTGGTAAGCTACATAATTTCTATTGCGTTTTCTAGTTAAAAGATATAGTATTTCAAATAAAATCTGTAGCTGCTATTATTCTATCGTTTGCAGGTCCTGGCCCTTCTTCAAAGACGTGGATGGCACAAGCCTTGACGAATGGATTTACCGGGTAAGCCTGGTTTTCACCATGGCATTTCCTCCTTGCTGGTTGTTAGGATAGTTAGGTTTTTGGTTTAAGTGAGGCGACTTGGAATCCCTCAACTCTGTTCAGTCTTGAACTGTTCATTTTTACCGAGTTCCTTAATAGATCTACTATGTGTTGTGAAAATAGGTTATGGCTTCGGTCAATAATGTAATTGTTTGTTCTTCTTGTTGGTTTGTTTGGATGGTCAAGGGTTTGCGTCACTGAGACTTCTTCAGCTTTGCTCAGACTTTTAAATGCAATTTTCAAGTGGATTTTTGACAGAGAAACCCTACGTTGTGTAATGATATGTGTGATTTCGGTTAAGTTATCTTTATTCGTTTTTCTGTGGTATTTAAGGATTTTCTATATAAGAAACATTGTGTATAAAGAAAAGAAGAATGCAAGGCTGTAAGCCTGCCTGTACATGAGGGTACGGCCTCATTACGTTGCTTACAACTGTACTCTTAAATTTTTGCTCAGGGTTTTTACCCAGGGCCTTGATAATATGAATTATTAAAGGTTCTTCTGTATATTTGAACTTGTTTAACGCATGCATAAATAAATTCTATGTTTATAATGTGAATTTGAACTGTGGTCGTAGGTGAAATCGTTGTTTTTAATCTTAGTGTTTAAATTACTGGTAGAAATTGGAAAGATAGGGTTCGATCCAAAGTTTACAGTTGTGATTTCTGTTTGATTGCTTGTTCTGTCATTTCGATTATGATTCTGTGGCAACTGGGAGTCAAGTGAACGATACTACTGTATTGTTTAAGCTCGATAAATGAGCTAATGTTTATTTTGTTGTTATGATTATGACTCTGTCGGAATAGAGCGTTGAGCGAAAGATAATATTATACAGTTTAGGCTCGATATTGAGCTAGATATTGTTCTGTTAACTCTCTTCTGTTTTTAAAACAATAACTAGTTTATTTAACTGTGGATAAGTTCTCTATGATGATTTTCTGTTAAGGTTTCTGCACAAATGTTTTGCTTGATAGGTAATGACTGGATAAATTTTTAACTAGGGTTTGTGTATTAAATTATTTAATAGATTGAGACTGGTTAAATCCCTGTCTTAGTGTTTGTACCCTGGTATAGACATTCTAACTATGGCTACGACTATTCTGCAAAGTTATCGATAATGAAATCAATACTGTATTTTAACTAGTTATATTTTATTACTGTCTCCTATGATCGTTATATAAATTTTGTAACACACAGAATAAAACTACTGATACGTATACCTTATTTATCTATTTAACAATTATGATTAAACTAGGTTTATAATTGTAATAATAATTTATTACTTAAGTTATTTACTATTATAATGGATGCATTATAGAGACATTAATAATAATGTAATAATGATATTTACTTCCTACTAGGGATGCTCAGAAAACACAGTAACTCTACCAATTTTGACTATGACTATTCTGAGATTCTAACTTTCTAATTAATTACTCCTCAGGCATATAGATATTAAACACAGCATACATCCATTCATATTTAGTAAACATAAAAGAATAAAATAACAATCATAAAGAAATAAAATAACAGAACCTGTTTTAAGCTGTGGACAACAACAACAATGGGAGGCTGTTCCTCCCTACCAACTCCTGGAGAGTGCCCAGACAAAAACTTCTCAGGACCCCCGAGCTTGCTCTGGTCTCCCTGGCTAGAACTAGGTGCAGCAATGTAAACTCTCTCAGCCAAATAAGCTATAATGGAACCAAGTTACTGCAGCAATCCTCTCAAACAACTTCCTCACTGTAGATTTCCCTCTTCCTCAATGGGATTCCTGAATAACAATCACCTGAATGAATTCTCTCTCCAGAAGTAATTCGAGTCCCTTGCTCTGTTCATTGAGTACTATTTAAAAGATTGCCTAGGTCTTTGTTGTGTTATCTGTCATTAATGAGCCACCTGCTCTGATTCCACTTTATTGGGGAATCATGACCCCAAATATAGGGAAGTTGCAACTTAGGAAGTGTTTGAGGATGATGCCACTTGTCTTTTGCCTTTCCACCTAGTTCCATCCACCAGTTTGACCAATAACCTCTTTTTAACAGCTCTCCCATGCTGTTGTCTCCACAATTTATTTATTAATAATAAAATATTCTGAATTACATTCCATTTCTAGTGACTCTGCCGAGTCATCAATTCCTACTTAGCATTAAATTTAAGATAATGTCTCAGGAATATAATAAAAAATTACATAATTTTTACAAAATTGGGGTATGTGACACCAATTGCAAGTAAAGTTGTAGAAGGCCTTCATGAAATCAAGACAAAGCATGAAGGTGTTTGCAAAGGATGTGCAAAAGGAGATAACATTAAGAAGGCATTTCCAAGCAGTGAAAGCAAAGCTAAAGGAATCTTGGAAATCATCCACTCTGATGTATGCGGTCCAATGTCATCGAGTTCTCTGAGTGGGTATGTATACTATGTCTCTTTCATTGATGGGTTCTCTAGGAAGACTTGGGTTTATTTCTTGAAGAACAAAGATGAAGTGTTTGATAAGTTCAAGGAATTCAAAGCCTTGATGGAAAATCAAACTGATAAGAAGATCAAGACCTTCAGATCTGACAATGCCGGAGAATTCACTTCATGTGATTTCAAGAAGCTATGTAGTGATTCAGGGATTAAGAGGGAGTTGACTGCTCCCTAAAATCCACAACAAAATGGAGTTGCTGAAAGGAAATATAGAACAATCATGGAAGCAGCACGGGCAATGTTGCATGACCAGGATCTGCCTATGCATCTTTGGGTAGAAGCAGCTAGGACAGCTGTATATGTGTAGAACAGAACACCTCACAAGATATTGGACAACAAGGCATCAGAAGAGGTCTTCTCTGGTAGGAAAACTTAAGTCAACCATCTCATAATATTTGGTTGTCTAGTATATACACATTTTCCAAAGGAAAAGAGGACAAAGCTAGATCCTTCAGGAAAGAAGGGCATCTTTGTGGGGTACAGTGAAAGCTCAAAGGCTTACAGAATATACTTTCCAGGGTTCAAGAAGATTGATGTCAGCAGGGATGTAACATTTGATGAAAACTCAGCCTTCATCAAGTCAAGGAAGACACCTGTTGAAGATCACGAAGAACCAAAGGAAAACAGATTCCAAGACACCATCATGACTGAATCAATTCCAGAAGCAGATCATGAAGTTGAAGATCCACAAGAACCTGTAGATCCACCATGTGAGAAGAACTCTCACAAGAGGAAACCTGCATGGGCTAGAGAGCTCATTCAAGATGCAGAAAGATATGGCATTCCAAAAGAAGAACACAAAGAAAGGAAGAGGACTAGATCACATACCAGTTATGTTTCCCTACTCTGTGATATTATGAACAAAGAACCTTCCAGTTATGAAGTAGCAGTGGAGAAGAAAGAATGGAAGGATGCCATGGTTGAGGAATACCAGCCGATCATGAAGAATGATGTTTGGGATATAGTCCCAAGACCTGAAGGGAATTCGGTTGTGACTTCCAAATGGATCTACAAGATCAAGCATGCTGTAGATGGCAGCATAGAAAAGTACAAAGCGAGATTTGTAGCTCGTGGCTTCTCTCCGAAAGAGGGAATAGACTATGAAGAGACTTTTGCTCCTGCAGCCAGGTACACTTCCATCAGATTAGTACTTTCCCTGGCTGTAGTGATGAAATGGAAGATACACCAGATGGATGTCAAGACTACTTTCTTGAATGGTGTAGTCGAGGAGGAAGTGTATGTGGAGTAGCCACTTGGTTTTGAGACACATGATAGGGGGTCATATGTGTGCAAGTTTAAGAAAGCCTTGTATGGCTTGAAGCAAGCTCCTAGAACTTGGTATGGTAGGATAGACAGCTTTCTATCCAGTTTGGGCTTTACCAAGAGTAAAGCAGATTCCAACCTTTACTACAAGGTTGGGGAAGGCAATCCCGTGATACTACTTTTGTATGTGGATGACCTATTTGTAATAGGTGAGGATGGGTTGATTGTCGACACCAAGAGGAAGCTTGCTGCCAAGTTTGAGATGAAGGACTTGGGGATGATGCACTATTTTCTAGGCATGGAGGTGTGGTAGAGTGTAGACAGAATCTTCCTTGGACAAGGGAAGTATGTATCAGAGATCCTGAAGAGGTTCGGGATGATGGACTGCAAGGCCATGGCCACACCTATGGCATCGAATTTGAAGCTTTTGTGTGATGCTTCATCTGATCTGGTTGATGTCACTATGTATCGTCAGATGATTGGGTCCTTGATGTACCTGACGAACACCAGACCAGATATTTGCTTTGTGATGAACACATTGAGCCAGTTCCTGACGGATCCTAGAGGTGTTCACCTAGTTGCTGTAAAGCATATTCTAAGGTACCTGAAGGGTACAATTGATTATGGGCTCAAGTATGATGCGAATCAAAAATTTAACCTGCAGGGTTATGTTGATTCGGACTGGGTAGGCAGTGCTGCAGATAGGAAGAGCACATTTGGGTGCTACTTCAGTATGGGATCGGGTGTGATCTCTTGGTTTAGCAGGAAGCAGTACTACGTAGCATTGAGTATAGCTGGGGCAGAGTATGGTGCAGCTTGTTCGGCTAGTTGTGAGGCAGTATGGATTAGAAAGCTATTGTCTGAGTTATTTGATCTCCCATTGGATGCTACTAGTATCTTTTATGACAACCATAGTTGTGTGAAGCTATATGAGAACTCAGTGTTCCAGGACAGGTCGAAGCATATTGAGATCAAATATCACTATATCAGGGATATGGTGCAGAGGGGAGCAATGAGGCTCTTGTTTGTTGCGATGGATGAGCAGGTTGCAGATGTGTTGAAGAAACCACTAGCCAGAGTGAAGTTTGAGTACTTCAGAGAGAGGTTTGGTGTTCTTCATATTGACGACACTTCGAGGAAGAAGTGATGGACACATTTGTAGGAGCCATTCCAAGCATGGTGAGAGGAGGATCCTTCCCATGGCTGTGGATGTAAGCGCTGGATGATGAGCATCAGGACAATGCTCCAGTTACTGCTCTGTATATGCATCAGTTGGATGCCTTGATCAGTTTGATCATGTATTTGTATATGCATCATGTTGGATGCTTGATATGATCAGTTGGATCATGTATTTGTATATGCATCATGTTGGATGCTTGATATGATCAGTTGGATCATGTATTTTTATATGCATCATGTTGGATGCTTGATATGATCAGTTTGATCATGTATTTGTATATGCATCATGTGGGATGCTTGATATGATCAGTTGGATCATGTATTTGTATATGCATCATGTTGGATGCTTGATATGATCAGTTGGATCATGCATTTGTACATGCATCATGTTTGATGATTGATATGATCAGGTGGATCATGTATCTATGTATGTATCAGGTGGATCATGTATTTTGTATATGTATCAATTAGATACATTGTATGATCAGGTGGATCATGTATTTTGTATATGTATCAGGTAGATACATTGTATGATCAGGTGGATCATGTATTTTGTATATGTATCAGGTAGATACATTTTATGATCAGGTGGATCATGTATTTTGTATATGTATCAGGTAGATACATTGTATGATCAGGTGGATCATGTATTTTGTATATGTATCAGGTAGATACATTATATGATCAAGTAGATCATGTATGATGATATGTATCAGGTAAATACTTGGTATGCATAAGGTGGATGCATTATTTGATCAGGATGATCACAGATGATGAGCTTCAGGATGTTGCTCCAGATGCTATGCATCAGGTTGATGCTATGATGATGATCAAGTTGATCATATGATGATGTACATTAGGATGATGTATGGTGAGTATTGGGTTGATACTCTGTGGCTGTGGACAGGTTGTGTAGGTAGCATAGAAAAGATCCTTTAAAATCCAGACAGGTAGAGCGGTGTGCTCATAACATCCTGGGATGCTCTATCGAGATCCGGACAGGTAGAGCGGTGTGCTCGTAACATCCTGGGATGCTCTGAGTAGTTTTTTCTACGGTTTCTCATAGAAAAGATCTTTTAAAATCTGGATAGGTAGAGCGGTGTGCTCGTAACAGCCTGGGATGCTCTATCGAGATCTAGACAGGTAGAGCGGTGTGCTCGTAACGTCCTGGGATGCTCTGAGTAGGTTTTGCGAAAGTTCACATAGAAAAGATCCTTTAAAATCTAGACAGATAGAGTGCTGTGCTCGTAATAGCTTGGGATGCTCTACCGAGATCCAGACAGGTAGATCGGTGTGCTCGTAACATCCTGGGATTCTCTGAGTAGGTCTTGTGAAGGTCAACATGTAAAAGAATCTATAGTCTGCGCTAGGTTTTGTTGACGCATGTAATCAGTCCTAGTTTCCACAGTATGGCCACTGATGATGAATACCTACAGGTGGTGGGCCTACATCCAGTATGAAAAAGGATTGGCTCTGTAGAACTTCCTATGAAGAGTAGATTTGAGATTGATTGAGATAGCAGCTATAGTGACGATGACAATGATTTGAGGACGATGATCCAGAGAAGAAGACTTGTGCTAGCATATCTGTGTCGAGAAATACCTTCCTCGTTAAGAGGGAGTGTTGATGTAATTGTAACTTCAGAATGTATTTCACCCATGTATATTGTACTCGTATAGAGATTTTATTATTCCTCTATACGAAAGTGTCGTCATTTGTATTGACAAGTGTCGCAACTTGCATGTGATGGGTTATTAAACCACCAAGTGTGGGGTGGGCCCTGATTAGTATAACCATGGGTTATTAGACTAAGTTATACAAGTCGGCCCTGCTAGGTTATTAGGAAGGTCAGGTCATGTATCAATAGAGTGCAGGAGGCACTCTATTTGATCACTTCATTATTCACTTCTACACCCATCGGAAAGTGGTGCACAAGTGAGGAAGGAGGAGTAGCTACTAGGAGGACTATCTCTTGTACTTTGGTTAAATCATTTCTCTTTCTATCTTTGAGGAAGTTGTGGGGTTTTTCACCTTTATGGTTTTCCCCAATGAAACTCTGTGTGTCTATTGTCTCATGTGATTGCTTGGTGTGATTGATATGCATTGTTATCCTTGATATGCTGTACATGTTATTCTCTCAGTAAAGATCCTAGAGTATGTTGAATTAATGCAAACAAATTAACAATTAGTAGCAACCCATCTAAAATTAAGAACCAAACCTAAGGCGTGTCTCTTATGCAAAATGGAATAAAATCACTAAGAATCATACTGAGTGAAGGGGGATCCAAAACACTATTCCCAATCATCATACAAGGGCCTTGGTATGTCAATATACATATTGAAGAAATCCTCATGATGAATAACGACAAAAACATACTTTAGGATAGATCGATTTGCTGACAACAAGGAAAACTCTGAGGCCGATGAACACCAATACTTCAAAGATTGAGATCTTATATCCCATAAATCCCTCCGAAGGAAGATTTTATTCTTACTAATCCTCATCACCTAGAATCAAGAACATTATAAATGAATTCCCTTCCATCTTTGAATTCCAAATTGCCTTATTGGACAAATACCACCCTAATCTACTCCCTGCCATATTCCAATGAACCAAACTTGCCTCGGTTTTCTACACAAACCAAATATTTTTGAGGATGAGATATTCTCTGCTCTCTCCTTAATGCAAAATGGGAAATCACCAGGTATTGATGGTCTTCCTTGTGAATTATACAAGGTAATGTGGAACACAATGGGAATTGATTTATGTTACCTTTCCCATGAGAATTTTCTATTGGTAGCCTCTTTGAATATATTAAACATTTTATCATCAAAATTATTTCGTAGAATGCTACGAGAGACTCTATTGGTGGGTGACGTCTAATTACTTTGTTGAATGTTTCTTATAAAATCATGCCCAATGATTTAGCCCTGAGAGTGTACAAAGTGGCCAAGAAAGTTGTGCATCCAGAGCAAACAAGTTTTATGCCAAGACACTTTATCTTAGATATAGTGTTTTCTACTTGGGAGACTATGGAATGGGAAAGGGATTCAAGTCAACAAGCCCTCTTTCTGAAAATTGACTTTGATAAAACTTATCACCGCATTGATTGGAATTTTAACACAAGCATGTTGACATGTCTTTATTTTGGCTTAAGATGTGTTAATATGATTAAAAACCTCTTTTATTATGCCTCAGCTTTTGTTTCAACAAATAATTATTTCTCTCCATGTATCCTTCTCCATGGGTATGTCAGATAAGGATGTCTTATAGCCCCTTATCTTTATGTTGTTATTGTTGATTCTCTTGGTTATATTTTGGAGGAATCTCATCAACAAGGTAAAATTAGAGGAGTCTCTATCCCTAGGAGAGAAGATATGGTGAATAATCATTTTGCATATGAATCTCTTTTGTCCATGATAGATGATAGAGAATCAATTTCTACTGCTTCAAAATGTATTAATAGAGAATCAATTTCTACTGCTTCAAAATGTATTAAGTTGTTTTGTGAGGCATCAGGGGTTGTTGTTGGTGATCACAAGATTGATTATTGGGTAGTTGGTCTTTATGATCCACCTACTTGGATTCCATCCTATTGGATATTTGTGCAACCTAGTGTTACTTTGAGATATTTTGGAATGTCTTTTGTAAGGGACATTTTCCCCATTTCTATGTGGGATTGGGGCCTTGAGAGGTTGCAGTGTAAATTAATCTTTTCAAAGTGAAAGGATATTCCATTTGTAGGTAAACATATAGTGGTAAGTAGGATTCTTCAAGCCTCCTATATCTATTATGTGTCTTGTTGGCTACCTAGAAGGGCACGCTTTCGTTGTCTGGAACATATTTTACATTCACTGTATATTTTTGTAAAAGTATGGTGGGGCTCGAGGGATCCCAATGGTGCCTTAGAACGTTTGTACTTTACCCAAAGATGAGGGTGTCCTTGCCTTGATTGAATTCAAATATCAAGGTAGCATCTTGGATACAAAGTGGGTTGTTAGATATTCAAAGGGCTCCTCTTCGTGGAAAGTTTTGATGCGACATAGATTGCTTATGGCTTAGCATGTTAATAAATTTAGAGGTCAGTTTGGGTTATGTGATATCATTTAAGCACCTCACAACTTTCAAATTGCAGGGTCAATTTAATTATTATTAATTATATGATTAACTTATTGCTTTGATTATTATTTATTATTTAATTACTGTAATTGATATAACTACTATTTCTTACTTAATTATTATTACTTTTGTAATTACTTCTTTTATAATATATTTTTGTTGATCAAATTGATTACTAATATAAATCTATTTTATGTTTATTGATTATGAGTGGAAAGACCATATATATATACAATCACACACCCCAGTAAAATTTAGTAATTTCATGCCATGGCTAGAGAAGAAAAACCATGTATCCATAAATGCAATTATGGAATTTTACCACATTACTATTCGATCAATTTCACACCATGGAAGCAAAATCATATCTATATATAAACACTACATAATGATATTTTAAATTAAATTGTAAATTAATCATACAATTTTTTCTACATGTAAACAAATGGTACATTACCAAAGTAGGGAAATGCCAACTTTGTGTACAACATTACATGGAAAAATGTGTACACATATAAGAAAATGAAATGAGTTTGACATCCTTTTTTATTTTTATTTTTCAATGCCCTTCTCATCTTATGAACCCTACTCATCCTCACTCGATGAAAGCATAATAAAGAAACACAAGTTCAATAAAAATAAAAACAAAGAAAAAATTGCTATCATTTAAAGATATAATACAAAACATATATGCTAAACAATTGTCAATACCCTTTGATTCATCCAAGTCACTTTTTCAATCATTAGTATGGAATAATATAATATATTTCAATCAATGAATGAAAATTGCAACTATAAAAAACTAAAAAAAAAAAACAAATAATTAAAAATTAATTGCATTGGGCATGGGACACATATCTTGCACCATCTTTTTATAATTCTTCATTGGGGCATACTTCAATTCTTCATTGTTGGGATAGTGACTATAGTCATTTAACTATATGTGATAAGATAAAACCATATTTAATAATCACATATATTAAGTCAGTATATTATCATAATAAATTAGTTTATATTGATAAACATACAAAACATCCTCTAATCATAGGTCCCATGGTTTGACTTGAAGCAAGTGTAAGTATTAATTTATTTGTATCCATTCATTTTTGTACATAGAAAAATATAAAATCAATTAATTATATGAATGCCCAACAAATGACCATAAAATTATGTCAATGGTATTACAATATTACATCAATGAAAAAAACAAGTTAAATTTAACATATCGAAATAAATAATTGTAAGCAAATCAAAATCAATAACTGCAAGCATATGTAATTTATTACCCTTGTGTATTTTTTGTATGGAATTAGGATCCATTCCTCGTGTATTATCCTCTTAAATCATGTTCTTATCTTATTTCAAATCATTTAGGCTTTTTTTTTAAGTACATATTTTTTTAATATCAATCGATCTATCTTTCTAAATCCTTTGTCTTCTTTAGCAAGATTTGCGATGTTCTGTCTAAATTTGTTCAAAACCATAGAGAAAAAAGTCACCATATGGGAATGATTTTTTAATGAATATCCTATCCTATCCATTCATATACAGGCTTTCAAAATTGTGAAAAATGAAGTCAATCTATTGTTTCATATTTGTTAGGATATTAAGACACTTAGGAGTTAGTTAAGATCAACTTGATATAATGTATCTTTAGGAAAGTTTGTTTCTTTAGTATGCATTTGTACATATGTAATATGACGTCACAATATGTTCTAGACATAGAGTGATCTGATGGTTCATTATCACCTCAATATTAATGGGCATTTAGTTGTGGCTTAGCGCCCGATTGGTCCATGATCTCTATTTAAAGAGTATGGAGGTTCATTTGTTTGATGATATATTATCAAAAACTCATTGTAACATCCTTTTTTTTCATAATAATATTTCCTCAAGTAACTATTTGCTTGGGGCGATGGATTATTTCCCTCTTCGAGGGTTTTAACCACATAAAAACCCAATGTGTTGAGAGGGGATGCTCAAGGTGTTCAATATTTTGGAAATATCATGTGTTAGTCAAACATGGTATCAAATCTCTTAAGAAGTTCTGCTTCCATTGGTGATCGAGATCTTGAACTGGTGTTGATGTATGCATGAAAGGATTTATGGTTTCTAATATTTCTGTGCATTTCTAGGTTTAGATAGGTGCTCCATTGCACCCAAAGCATTTTTTTAGTTGGAAACACTTTTCATTTAAATAAAAAAAGGTTTATGTTTTCCCTAGATACGACCATTTTACTATATCCAAAGGCATAGTGTTTACAGTTATACATTTTTAAAAGTTTTCTCATATTCTTTCATATTTTAGCCCGGTTTTTGTTTTATTTCTAGTTTGTTACCTTTTCCAATCTGTGGATGATCTTTGACATGCTCTCTATGTGAACTCAGAAAAAACAGAAACATAGTAGAAAGGGTTTTCTTTACTACATATGCTCTTTGTTGTGCGCTTTGTGTAAACTTGGTAAACCAAAACCAGTGGGAAAAGTTACATTTTTTGGGTACACTAACCAAGGACTAACCCCTAATCTAAGAAATTTCTAATTTATATATTTTTTTTGGTTGTGTAGTGTCTTCCAAGACAAAAAGTAGGGTTTTGGGGTAAGCCTGCACCTCAAGTAAAAAGAGTAAAACAACCTTCCTTCCTTCCAACTTTTACATATATTGTGTATTAGCTTGCTTGGTTGAAAGTTTCTTTATTAAATAAGAAGTCTTGGGTTCAATTCTTCTTTTTGGTAGTTAATTTTTTAAAAAGGTGCATGTAACTTCTATTTCAAGTTACTTTATTGTAAAAGTGCACCTCAATTTTTTATAAAAGTGAGTCACTTAAAATTGTAAAGTATTTTAGTTTTTGCATGCAATATTTAAAGTAACTTTATTGGAAAAGTGACCTCCACCTATATTATAAAATTTGATCAAAGAAAAATTATTGTAAAGTGAACTTAATAGATTAATTTGGGGAAGGGGAGCATTTTTTGGCCATGTGGATCAATCTTCTACCTAGCATGTGTCCATTTGGAGTCAACTTCCATTGTTTTCAAACAAGCATAACTTTGGCATTCGAAGTTCGTTTCAGTGCCATTTTTTTTAAACTACTTATTTTTTCAATATATTTGCATCTATACACCATCAGTTTATATTTTTGAATCCATATTACCTGCATATTACAATATACCCATTCCATGTCATATTTTGCTTACCAATACCAAACAGTTCTCATGGAAAACTTGTATGGAGGATGTCTTTTGAGGTAGGGGACTTTACCATATTACCTTAGAGAAAGGAACTGAACCCACTGATGATGATAAGAAAATAAAATTGTCCAATAAATGTGATGAATCCTTTGTATTAATGAATATGCCAATTTCTAATTAGCTATGATTCCACTTTCAAGGAATTGATGAACCAGGTAAGGATTGGGAAAAATTGAAAACTGTGTTTAGTAAACAAAATTAAGTTCAAGGTCACCAGATTGAAAATGAATCGATTTCTTTAAATATATGTGATCTCTCTTGCATTCAATACTATTTATCTATGTGCAAAACCATTATACTCGTAGTTGAAAAATGCATCATAAAAAGGGAATACAAGCAATGCATTTTTCATACTATTTCCAATCTTGGTCCTACATCTTCTATTTTTGTATCTACATTCTACACCATGAAAGAATATTTGGGGGGTCTCTATGTAGAACCCACACTTGAATTTTTTTGGGATTCCTTGATTCGATTGAAATATAAGCTCATACATCTTCGAGTAATTAGCAATGAAAATACATCTAGTAAATTATTAGTGGCAGAATAAAATAACAAAACCAAGAATTCCAAGAAGCAACATCCTCACAATAATAAGTAGAACAAGGGTCCCAAACCCTCTTATCCAAATCATCCTTTCAATGATGACAAAGGAACGAAATCAAAAGGTAAGAAGACTAAGCATCATTGCAAATTTTGTAGGAAAGATGGTGATCCAGGTGGATATTGGTGGTGACCCACCTCTTCCAACTGGCTCAAAACAATCTTCTGGCACTTTTGGTAATTTGCTGTTTTTAGCAATTTTTTGGGTCCTGAACTTCCGGAGCCGTTTTGAGGCCCTAAACGACGTTTTTTTGGCATCGAATGGTTGGGAAAATATGAGTCCATTTTGAACTTGATATTTGCACTAATGGATGTAGTCCATTAATAGATCTTTCCAACAAGCTATTGTGCGCCCCAAACGGAGATCGTATGCAAAAGTTACGACCCCGAGAAGTTGATGTACTAACTTACCCAAATGGGGCCCACATGACTTTTGGCGGTTCATATCCTAGGGTTAGGTTTTTGGATGTTTGGGATCCTTTCCCTCATGCTTATCATAAATATGCCCTTTTGGCCTCTCTTTGTATTCATCTTGGCACAAATGAGCATAGCATCCACATCTCTTCTCAGAGATAGCTACCACCATTCTAGCTATTGTATTTTATAGTCTGTTCTATTTCTGCTATTTAATAGAATATGTGTTTACTGTATCACTGTGTTATTTGCAATATATCTATGTATATGATTCTGTATATGCTATCTTTTGTTTTGTTCCCACATAAATCCAGATAAGATGGTCATGTGGAATCTAAGTGTTTCAATAATATGGCATCCTTGGAAAAAAAATGAAGAAGCACAACATCAACCTTGATTCGTATTTTGAATCTATAGCTCAAGGACATGCACTTTTTTCTTTTGTTTTTACTTTCATGCACCTTCCTCCTATTCTTCTAATGAGTGGCTCAATGATTCCGAAGAATCTTATCATACAACTAAGAATAAAGCCATATTTTCTACTCTAAATGAATGTAACACAAAACTAATATTTGTTGGTGGTGACAGATCTCTTAATGTTGTAGTATATGGAACAATTCAAGTATATGATGGTAATTTAAATGATGTATTACGTGTTCCAAGAATTTCATGCAATCTGTTTCCAATATATCAAATCACTCATTCTAGTGAAGTTAATATTTTAACATTTACACCTCACCAAGATGTAATCAAGGATTTCAAATATCCTAAGCATGTCCTAGCAAATGGATGTTCAATGTCAAACATCAAGAGAAATTCTCCAAACCAATCTTGTGCACCCAATATTGATCCTCCCGTATAGAGGTGAACACTTTGATTGACTTCTATGTAAAGGTTATTCCTCCCATATAGAGGTGGACTTTCCACATAAAGGTCATGATTTACTTGTTAAAAGAATTTAATTATGTGTGATGTATTATTAACCATGATCACTAGTTTCTATTAAGTCTCCTTCAAAGACTGATCACCTCTAAAGTGAATTCCTTTAGCATATGATCACTTGGTCTGGAATAATATAATATGATCACAACATCTGATAATTATTCTTAGTATAGTGTAATGTGATAGATAATTAAAGTTAGCACATATTGACCATGCAGTAAAAGATAAAGAAATAAAAGATAAGGCATAGAGATTAAGAGAATTCAAAATTTCCCATGCAGACACTTCAACTAATAAAGAGAACTCAAATTGTTAAAGCTTTTGTTATAAAGCTTCAGCTAAGTAACAATGTATACCTCAACCGATGCTTCAGTTAAAGCATCAATTAAATATATGCGATCAGTTAACTAGATGAGAACTTAGTGATCACTCTAGTAAAATCAATCAACATGATTTCCAGTTAAGAAAATTTAACTAAAGTGTTAAAAAGGAATTAGTTAACTAAAGTGTTTTTCATGACAACACTTAAGTTACAACACTAAATTTTCTCCTATTCCATGATGACACTTATGTTCGCTTGTTAACTAAGTGCTCCTACATCATTTATGAGGCGAGTTCACTCCAAAGTCAGTTAAGAATGATTTCAAGTTAAGGAAGAAAGGCATGGTGCATTTTTGGTGCATGATTGAAGAAACTATAAGTGCATTGCAACTATCCAAGAAGATAAATCAATATGGTTTGAATGGGAAGAAGCATATCTTATTGAATCTCTTCTCTATTTCTTATGTATCTTCACCAAGAGTGTTTGGTGATCTCTTATCTTCTGAAAGCAATATGTTACGTTGTAAAAGAAAAAAAATCTTTGTTATCCATTATACTATACTAATAAGAGTTTTTGGGGGTTTTGTTCTCATTGTTTTGAGGATTTTCCCCAGGTTATATCTTGTGTTATGGTTGTATGAATTTAATATGATTGGATTGTCTCATTGTTTCAATTTTATGCATCTAAAAGAATTAAAGGTAAATACCAATCAAATATTAACATGGTATCAGAGCTCAGGCATGAAGGAGCTTAGTTTTCCATGCCAGCTAGAGCCTACATATATCCTGAGAAGTTGTGCACAAGATTTGAAGACTATGGAATTAATCTCTATATGAGCGGAAGACCGCCTTGAGTGAACCTAAAACTTAAACACTTGGAAGGATAGGATTCTCAACATCCTAGAGGAACATGACATGGATAGCTATGTATCCACTGTGATGGAGGATCCTACATCTAATGCAGGGTGCATAAACTTCAAGAAGAATCAAGCTAAGGCCAAAAGGATCATCTATGATTCGGTAAAAGATAACTTGATTCATGTGATTACACCTTTGAAAACCACAAAAAAATTTGATGATACATTGACTAATCTATATGAGAAGACGACCCCAACTCAAAAGAGGGAATTGAAGAACAAGTTATTAAACCTCAATATGGAGAAGGAAAATACAATGGCATCCTTCTTCACTAATATCTCTCATGTAAGAGATCATCTTGTTAACATTGGAGTTGTAGTGGATGAATATGATCTCATCCAAACCACCATTGATTCTCTCCCATCTTCATGGGAGACATTCTTGGATGCTATCAATGGCTGAGAAGTGAAACCTGGGTTCGAAATATTGTGGTATGACTGTATCCAAGCGGAAGGGTGAATCCATAACAAATCTATCTGCACTAAAGAAGAAAATATTTCCCTCATGGAAAGAATGAAGAAAGGAAAGAAACCCTTCTTCCAAAATAAGTTCTCTCATCCAAAGAAGAAGGAGTTCAACAAAGGATTTGACAAGTCAGAATCTAGATGCTACAATCACAACAAGAAAGTCCATTTCTCAAGAGAGTGCAAAGCAAAGCAGAAAGGAAAGTTTCATGCTTCTACCGCCATAGAAGATGAAACCACTCAAAAGAATGCATTCGAAGAAAAGGAGACTAGAAGGGAGTATTACCTTGTCTCATCCATTTCGGGATCCATCATCACAAGTGAAGACACATGGTAGATTTAAAGTGGTGCATCCAAACATATGACTAGTTACAAGAGTTCCATCACGGATCTAAAGGAGAAAAAGTTCACATGCATGGTAGAGTTGGGGGACAACCCAACATATTCGATCCAAGGATTTGGATACGTCTCATTCCAGCTGAGAATCATCGATATTTTACATGTGTAGTACATTCTATATGTTCTAGGATTGAAGAGGAACCTCCTTTCAGTTTTGATTCTTGAAGACAAAGGCTTCTGAGTTATCTTCATGGATAACAAATCACTTTTATGATCGAAGAACAAAACCTAGAATCTGTTGTTGTGATTGGAGTTTGTGAGAAAGGAATATACAAGGTACCCAGGAAGTACATTCAAGATATGATTCACCACACTATCAGTCCAGGTAATGTATGGAACTGAAGGCTTGGACACCTACACTACAAAGCACTACCGGGACTTCAAAAGACGGTAAAAGGTACGCCCATATTTGATTTTGAGCATGATAGTGTATGTCGGGATTGTGCACTTGGGAAGAATGTTAAGAAACGTTTTTCCAACAGTACTACTAGATCTAAAGGGATTTTATATTTAATACATTCTAATGTATGTGGGATTTTATATTATGTATTGTTCATAGATGATTTTCTTAGGAAGTCATGGATTTATTTCATGAAGGCTAAAAGTGAAACTCTTAGAAAATTTAAAGAGTTTAAAGCCCTAGTTTAAAATCAGAGAGAAAATCACATCCGTGCATTAAGGTTTGATAATGGAGGTGAATTTCATTCACATGCATTTAATGGGCTATGTAGTGGTGCATGAATATGTACACAATTAATAGTACCATACAACCCTAAAAAAAATGGGGTTTCCGAAAGGAATAATAGAACCATACGCGAGGATGAAAAATCCATGATGCATGATCAAGACATGTCTACCTCATTATGGGAAGAGGCTACTAGTAGAGTTGTGTACATCAAGAATAGAATCCCGCATGCCATTCTAGATGAGAAGACACCATAAGAATTGTTTATCGGTGAGAATCCAAACATCTCCCACTTGAGGATCTTTGAGATATTAGTATATATTCATGTACCAAAAGAAAAGAGAACAAGGATGGAGCCTTCTGGAAAGAAAGGAACCTTTGCGGTTTATAGCGAGTCATCCAAAGCATATTGAATATATGTACCTGGTGAGACACACATTGAAATCAGACAAGATGTTACCTTCCATGAGGAAGCTACTTTCAAAATATCGAAAGAGATTCAATGTGATTTAGAGATGGAGGATCCTGAGTCTGGTTCTCCCCCTTCAGAGATTGAGAGGGAGAAACTAGAAGATTCATCATATTTGGTGGATCCTGAAGAACTAGTAAAATTGATTGAGAGGCCACATAAGGAACCTCCCACTAAAAGAAGAACTACTTGGTGCCAATATATATTATAAGATGCAAAGAAACATTGAGCACCGACAGGATCATTCAAAGAGCACAAGCAACCTGACAGATATTCAGGGTATGTTGTACTGATGAGTCATATCAGTGATTTAGAACCATCCTCATATGAAGAAGCTGCAAAGTAGCGAGTTTGGAAAGATGCAATGACAGAAGAGTACAACTGTATAATGAAGAGTGATATTTGGGAGGTTGTTCCCAAACCTAATGGGAAGTCCATTGTGACTTCTAGATGGATTTACAAGATAAAGCATGATGCAGATGGTAGCATTGAGAATTATAAATCTAGATTCATTTCCAGAGGTTTCTCTCATAAATAAGGCATCGATTATGATGAGATATTTTCCCCTGTGGAAAGGTACACCACAATCTGAGTAATGATTTCACTTGCATCTATTCTAGGAAGGAAAATTCACCAGATGGATGTGAAGACAACCTTCCCCAATGGTGATGTTGAGGAAGAGGTTTATATTCAACATCTTAGTGGATTTGTGGTGCATGGGAAGGATTCCCATGTTTGAAAGCTAAAGAAATATCTATATGGGATTGGTACTCCATAATTGATAGCTACCTTCAGAAATTGGGTTTCTGTAAGAGTGAAGCTGATCCAAACTTGTACTTCAAAGTAGTGAATAACCAACCATTGATATTGCTTTTGTATATTGATGATTTTTTTCTCACTAGAGAGGAACATATTATTGCTTGGTGCAAGAGGGCACTCACCTTAGAGTTCGAGATGAAATACTTAGGTCTGGTGTACTACTCTCTTAGCCTTGAATCTGGTAAAGAAAAGATGAAAATTTTCTATCTCACGGGAAGTACACTTTGGATATTATGCATAGGTTTGGCATGATAGATTGCAAACCTATGACTACACTGATGGTTTTCAATTTGAGGAAACTTCATGAGTTAGGATCTGGATTAGATCCAGCAGATCCCACTTTTTATAGACAACTTATAGGCTTGATAATATACTTAATACATTCGAGGCCTGATGTATGTTATGCCATGAGTATTCTAAGTCAATTTATGTCTGATATGAGACACAGACACAGGATAGATGCTAAGCATGTGCTTACGTACCTTCGTGGTACAATTTCATATGGACTTGGATATTCCTCTAGTGGAGGAGTCATGCTACTTGGTTATACATACTCAGACTGGGAAGGAATCATTGTAGACCATAAGAGTACATATGGCTACTGTTATAGCCTAGGATCACCTATGACATCTTGGTATAGCAGGAAGCAGGGATCAGTAGCCTAAATCACTATAAAAGAAGAATACATAGTTGCTAGTGTTTCTTGCCAAGAAGCAATGTGGCTCAGAAAGCTACTTCCAGGGTTGTTTGGTCAAATAATTGAGCCTACAATTATTAGGTGTGACAATCAAAGTTGCATCAATATTTATGAAAACCCAGTGTTTCATGACAAGTTGAATCCCATTGAAATAAAGTATCACTTCATCTGAGACATGGTCTAGAAAGGTATAGTGAAACTTCAGTACATTTCTATCAATGAGTAGATTGGAGATGTGTTAACAAAGCCTCTATCAATGCCAAAGTTCAGGTACTTCTGATACAAGCTTGGTATGGCAGAGAGTGCCTCTGTCACTAAGAAGGAGTGTTAAATGTACAACATTAGGATACATTCTCCAAACCAATATCGTGCAACCAAGATTGATCCTCCCATATAGAGGTGAACACTTTGACTACCTTCCATGTATATTTTATTCCTCCCGTATAGAGGTAATTGATCAAAGTAATGATTTGTAAAGTCTTGTTGGACAAGGCTCCAAACTTGTGTGTCAAGTCATGATTCTCATGTGAACCTTTCGTATAAAGGTATCCATGGGATGTACCTCCCATATAGAGGTGGACCTTCTGCATAAAGTTCATGCTTTACTTGTTAAAAGAATTTAATGTTGTGTGATGTATTATTAACCATGATCACCAGTTGATATTAAGTCTCCTTTAGATATTGATCATCTCTAAAGTGAATTACTTTAGCATATGAACATTTGAACTGTAATAATATAATATGATCACAATATCTGATAACTCTTCTTAGTATAATGTAATGTGATAGATAATTAAATTTAGCACATATTGACCATGCAGTAAATGATAAAGAAATAAAATATAAAGCATAGAGATCAAGAGAATTCAAAATTTTCCATACAGACACTTCAACTAATTAAAGAGAACTTGAATTGTTAAAGATTCAGTTAAGTAAAAATGTATGCCTCAACCAATGCTTAAGTTAAAGCATCCATTAAAGATATGCAATCAGTTAACTAAAGGAGAACTTTGTGATCACTTTAGTAAAATCAATCAACATGATTTTCAGTTAAGAAAAGTTAACTAAAGTGTTAAAAAAGGAATTAGTTAACTAAAGTGTTTTGCATGACAACACTTTAGTTAAACTAAAAGTTAAAACACGACACTTAATTTACAACACTAAATTTGCTCCTATTGCAAGATGACACTTATCTTAGCTTTTTAACTAAGTGCCCCTACATCAATTATCAAGCGAGTTCACTCCAAAGTCAGTTAAGCATGATTTCAAGTTAAGGAAGAAAGGCATAGCACATTGTTGGTGCATGGTTGAAGAAACTAGAAGTGCACTACAACTATCCAAGAAGTTAACTCACAATGGTTTGCATGGGAGGGTTATCCTTTATGCATTGATTCACTTTTCCTTGCATGGAAGTGATTTTTTCTATATATTGATGTGTTAGGCACATTGGAAAACACATCTTATTGATCTCTCTTCTCTACTTTTGTATCTTCACCAACAATGTTTGGTGATCTCTTATCTTCCGAAATCAATTTTCTATGTTGTAAAACAAAGACATTCTCTGCTATCCATTATATTATACTGAGAAGATTTGATGGGGTTTTTGTTCTCATTGTCTTGAGGATTTTCCCCAGTGTATATCTTGTGTTATGTTTGTATGGATTTCATGTGATTAAATTGTCTCATTGTTTCAAGTTTCTGCATCTATAAGAATTAAAGATCAAAGCTAAACAAAATATTAACACTGGAATTGTTGATGATATTACGAGGTTGTATAAATTAAACAACTTTGGGTCATCACCTTTTACCTTGTTTTAATTGCTCATAGCGATGACTTGAGAAAATTTTGGCATGAGTGATTTTGTCATTTAAACTATAACTCATTGCAACAACTATGTAATCAAAAAATGGTATTAGTCTTCCTGTTGTCTCTTATAGAGATGGTGTTTGTCATGGGTGTGTTATTGGAATACATCATCTAGATATTTTTGAAAAACATGGCTCTTGGCATGCCTCGATCCCCTTGCAACTTGTTGACAGTGATTTTTGTGGCCCACTTCTTTCTGCCTATTTCTATGGATGGAATAATTTCTTAACTTTCATTTATGACTTCTCCAGATGCACTTGGGTTTATTCCTTAAAAATTAAGAATGAATTTTTGACAATTTTTTGGCCTACAAGGACATTGTAGAGAAACAATTTGGTCATCAAATACATAAGTGAAGAACATATAATGGAGGTGAATATATACACAATAAATTTACTACTTAATGCACCGTATAGGGAATTCAAATGCAACATAATGTTCCATATACACCACAAAAAAATGGTGTTGCTTAGAAAAATAATCACACATTAAAATAAGTGACTAATTATATGCTCCAAGCTAAGGGACGAAGTCTTCAATTTTGAGATGAAGCCATTAATTGTACAAATTGCATAGGTAATCACACTTCCACCAAGGATTTAAACTAGATAAAAATGCAAGAATCATTGAGTAACATTAAACTAGATGTCAACCACTTCCATATATTTGGTAGTGAAGCATGGGATCATATTTATGATGAAAAACAAAAAGCATTGTATACTAAGAGTGAAAAGTGCATATTTGTTGGGTATTATAAAGATGTAAAAGGTCATATACTTATTCAACCACATTCCCATGATACAATTATTAGAAGATATGTTAAATTTGATGAAAATATCTAGTCCCATGAGATGAATTTGGCATATGTTCTGTCTATGGCCTGCGAGCCATCTTCAGTGCTTGTGCCATCTTCTACTCCCAAATTCCTTAAAAGTGTTCATACTCTAACTTCTAATAATGACAATGAGGTGAAAATCCATCTCCTCCTGCTCATTTTCCTCCAGTTGCACAAACACAACCGCTTCCTCTATAGGTTCATTTAACATGTGAAACCGCTAGTGATTGTTAATTTTTCTATAATTTCATTCAAACATAACCTAGGATCCTACTAAGAGAATAACATGCACAACATAACAATCATAAACACAAGAGACATAGAGTTTCCTCGAGGAAAATCAAGAAGGTGAAAAACCCCACAATTTCCTCAGAGATAGAATAAGCCCCCAATACAAAGATCACAAAGATCAATCCCCAAAATATAGATGACTCCAGTAGCTACTCCTCCTCCACTTGTGTGCACTCCTCTCTCTCAACTATGCGAGTTGGATGAGTGAGTGAATGAATAGAATGAGAGATTCCCACTCTCTATTTATACACAAATTAACCTGCCTTTAACCCTAACAGGGCCGACGTCCTAAGGAATCCTAATAACCCATCCACATGACTCATACAGGGCCGACCCCACACTGGTGGTCTAATAACCCATCAAATATAAGTTGTGACACTTACAATAATACTTGCGACACTTACAAATACAAATGACGACACTTCTGATTGGAGGAATAATACATCTCCATTAGGAATATAATACACTACAAGTGTAATACATAGAAGAATATCTTCCGAAGTTACAAATACATCAACACTCCCTCTTAACTAGGAAGGTAATATCTTGACACAGGTCATCAATACATATCGGAACAAGTCTTCAATTCTGGTGTTGGAGCATCATCACTAGATCATGGAGCATCATCGTCACTCCTGTTGTACTCGTAATCTCGATCATTAGGCTATCTCTCAATTCTTCTCGTCATAGGAAGTTCTATAGAGCCAACCCTTTTTCATGCTAGTTGTAGGCCTAGCCTCCTGTAGGTATTCATCATATCTGCGAGATGGCCATCTTGTGGAATTCTCAGGACTGATTGCATGCATCAACAAAACCTCGAAAGAGCATCCCAAGACTGATTAAGAGCTTATTGCTCAACCTATCGGATCTCCTAGGGAGATATTACATGTGACCACCACAAAACCTTAAAAGAGTGTCCCATGAATGTTTATGTGCATAACACGAACGGGAAGAACTCTAAAGAGCATCCCAGGACTTTTACGTGCCTAGCACAACCTATTGGATCTCTAGGACTGATTACATATGGTCTAGAAAAAACTCGAAAGAGCATCCCAAGACTGATTACGAGCTTACTGCTCAGCCTATCAGATATCCCAGGGAAATATTATATGCCAAGGACAAAACCTGGAAAGATAATTTGCTAGATCTCCTAGGGAGCTATTATATGCCATAGGCAAAACCTCGCAAGAGTATTTGCAAATATCCCAGGGCAAGATTATATGTCCTCCCAAGCAAAACCTTGATAGAGCATTTGCCAGATCTCCTAGGTAGCTATTATATGCCATAGGAAAAACCTCGCAAGAGTATCTGCAAATCTCCCAGGGAAAGATTATATGATTATCACACAACCTGTCCATGGCCACGAAGTATCATCTTAATACTCATGATCAACCTGATCATCCTCACATGGAGCATCATTCTTATTCTCATGATCATACTGATCATCATCATATAGTACATCGTACTGATGCACATCATCATCGCATGATCATCCTGATCATTGTCATAACATTGTCTTGATGCATATCATCATCCATCATCATCCTGATCATCATCATAGCATTGTCCTGATGCATATCATCATCGCATGATCATCCTGATCATCATCATAGAATCGTCTTGATGCATATCACACAACACTTACATACAAAACCATGGGAAGGATCCTCCTACCACCATGCTTGGAATGGCTCCTGCAAATGTTTCTCTGTTACAACGTAATCTTCCACCTTGTGAGCATTAGCATTCTTTGGCCTGTAGGATCTATTTCACTGACTCAGATCCACTTTATATCCTTCAAATACTATTTTTCCCTATTTTTGTTCCTACCCGCTTGTTGCATCACTATAGCAGGCGTACCCATGAGTTGCATCTATATAGCCCATGGGTAGCATGTAAAATGGTAAAAATCACTAGTTTATTACTTTTTACTCCCAAAAAACGGTCATTGGGTGACCTTTGGCTCTCCATTTTCCCAAGAAATGTCTTTATGTGTCCTTTCACTTACCTTTGAGAGGACTATATATTGAGCACATTTGGATTATGGATGGGAGGAGAAAGAAGAGCAAGAGAACTCTAGTGGATTTTTTCCCTATCTTGAGTCTACACTCATTGATCCTTGTAGTTGTGAACCCTTATGTTCACCTTCCAAACTCCTATCTAGTTTGAGTTTTCCATTCATGGAGGATTGAAGTGGTGGAGGCACAAGTGGATTGATCTAGATCTTGGTTTAGATTGGTTGCCGGCAAGAGGTCGCATCACATTGTACTTCTTCTTGTTTATTAATAGAAATACTCATATTCTCGTCCATTAATGTTGTAAATGTTGTTTATATTACATTGGGTTGCATTTACTTGTTATATCATGGACCATTGCTATTGATGATGTTAATGTCGTTTATATATATTATGTACTTGTTGTATATTGGCTGTCAAGACTAATTTGCAGATTCAAGTGCACGGATTGGAAAAGCTCCAACGGGGATCTACATCAAACGTTTGGATCAAGGTTGGTTACATTTTCCATTATCTTAGCATTGTCATTTATAATAGCATAGTTCTGAGAATTGAGTTGATTTCTGGTAGTCAGCTGTCTGTAGTGGTCTCCTAAGCCATAGTGAGTTTTCTCCAACACAGAAATGGCGACTCCGTTGGGGAAAACATCCATGTTTGGGAAATTTTTTGAGCATTAGTCCATAATTAGAGTTGTTGTTTGTCGAAGCTCTGTGTCACTTATTTTTCGTTGAGATACAATATAGAAAAATTGCTTTTTCTGAGCCATTGGACTCTTTGTTTTCCCATTTTCCTTTCCTCACCCGCGGGCTAGCTTAGCTCTGCCCGCGTATACCCGCCTCTGTGTACACTATGGCTCGCGGGTACCCGCAGGTATTCCTTCGACAGTAGCGTATAACTCCGGCTTTTGTTGGTTTATGACTATTGGTTGTTGCTGGGTTAGCTTTGGATGATCCTGAGTCTTTGTTGGCCTATTTCTTGACTGTTCCATGCCTTGGTTGTGACCAGAACTCTTCATTTCTCTTGGTTGAGCCTTGTTGGTTTTTTACCCATCTTTGGATTTAGCCTTGTTGGTTTTTTCCTTTTGAGCTCATTCCTTTGTCTGAGTCTTACTGTTTGGTATCTACCTAGTTGTCTCACTAATCTCCTTGGCATATCAGTGACTAGATAGTAGGATTTTGCTTGTATTTTTCATTTCCATATATTGAAAAATACAAAAAAAAATTTACATAGTTTTTGCATTTTCCTTTTGTTTATAAAAGAAAATACAAAAAAAAATTACTTTCATGTACTGTATCTTGCATTGAGTGCCTACTGCTTTCATTTAGGCTCTGATTGTGCATCGAAAATATAAAAGGATTTCATTTTTATTTCAAAATCGTTGGGTTGATTGTGCATGTTAGTGACTTTGTTTTATTGGACAGATGAGTCTAGGATTGGACAATTTTGAATACTATTGAGTCCTACACATCATTAGTTTCACGACCATATCCCTTGAGTAACCACAACCATTAAAATTAACACTTAATCTTAAAATTGATTAGACCATTTTTATTTATAGGGTACACTAACTAGCATAGGTTTAGAGTCTTGGAATATATCATTGTGAGTTAACAATCCAAGACTACTAGATGAAACATTAGGTGTCTGACCAGGGAGTGGAGGAATCCATGGTATATATCGATGTTCTCAAGAAGCTCTATTCAAACTAGAGTTAAGCACGAGGTCACGGGAGGTTGGTTGAAGGGATATCCCTCTGATACCGACTGAACATGGGAGATATTTCCAGGGTTTGTTCGTATCTAGGGGTACCGGAGGTTCGTCCTCTTGTGCTTCGATCTTAGCCACCCTACCCATACGACGGATCCCACCTATGACTGTCCCCCTGAGAATTGGTTATATTGCGGTGACCATAGTTTCCTTACCTAGGTACCGCACAGGGTACTTGCAGTGGTTATGCTATTTGTGTCCTGAGTTAGATAGGGATTGGACAACACAGTTGTGTTTATACAGTGGACTTGACCATGTACAGGTAGTGAAGCCTAGGTATCTCTATAACTGATTATGTTACCTTCGGCTATAGTTTGGGAGTCTCAAGCCTCTCCTAGGTAAGACATACTGGCTTTAGTGTCGAGAGCTCATTTAGCCACTCTGTTTGTCTGCTCTTGGCTGTAGTTTCTCTAGGTGTGTGATTTTGATTTACTGTTTTTGATCGATAGTTGTCCATAGGATACGTTGTGATTTGATTTTCTCTTTGGAGATATCATGGCGTGGAGTCCTCCTCTCCACCGTTCCCGTCGGTTAGCTGGTTTAAAAGTGACCGAGTTTTCACACCATGCTGCTCGAGGATGTCGGCGGTCTCCCTCTGAGTCTTCGAATTGTTTCGAGACATACTTAGCCGACGTTATGACGGCTGCACATTTTGACATGGAGAACATCCCCATGATTCCATCGGATGGAGTCGAACATACTATAGATACCCCCACACCTGGTGAGGACTGGGGGGGTGATCCACCTGAGACTCAACTCGGTTCTATTTGGCCGAATCCACTTGAGAACGATCCGTTCGATCCTTCGAATCTGGATAATTACCTTTATGGGATGCCAACCTTACCTGAAGATGAAGACGAAGATCCTGCGATCAATGTTAACACATTCTCATATAGTATGCTCAGTTTCAGTAAAGTTGATCCCCCCACTGCTTTTGGTAGTCATGCTGGCACTAGTCATGGTGTTAGCAACACTGCACCCACTGGGGTAAATACCCTCGCCGGGGGCACCACATTGTCCACTCATGCACATAATATGAGGATTGGCTATAATCCTCCTAACAATGCTAATGTTGGAAGAAGACCACCTCCTAGGACTGTCCCACCTAATAGGAACATTGTTTGAAACTCGACTCACCATCCACCACCGAACACACATATTGCTACCCATCAACCTAGGGCCACTTTCGCAAATGTTAATGCTCCTCCTAACTATGGGGGTGGACAAGTACCACACACTTTTGCATACACCACCGCTGCTAGTAATGCTAATGTAGGAGGTGGGAATATATCTTACCCTCATGATCATAATGCCACCATTCCTACTACTAGTAACACCAACGTTGGGGTTGGGAATACTTCTCATTCTTATGGTCACCACACGACTGCTCACGCTAATCCTAATGCTGGGGGTGGGAACATACCTCACGATTATGGTCATTACAACTTAGTTCCCGCTACGAATAGTACGTATATGCCCCATACTTATGGTGGCAACCCTTACTACAACACAGTCGGTGCTAGCCACCAGTTCAACCCACCTTAGTACGGTACCCAAAACACACATATGCCTGCTTACTCTCATATGAGTCAGGTCGGAGGAGGTTATCAACCCTATGGCCATGGTCAAGCTTATGGTCCGTCAGGTCCTCATCATCAACAATTTAATGCTCATGGTCAAGCTTTTGGTCCACCTTATAATCCGGTTCTGTTCAACCAACCTTTTATGGGAGCTTATAATCAAGCTTTCCATCCGTAGCTCCCATTCCTTGCATGTTTGAATCTTCCGGATCTTTCAAAGCTCACGAAGGATCCGGTGTGTCACAAACCTAGTTGGCCCCCGGTCCCTACCAAGCTCCCTTTGGACATCCCTAAGTTTGAGGGGAAAGGTGGTGAGGATCTGAGTGATCATGTCACAACGTTTCACCTTTGGTGTTCCTCCAACTCATTGAATCATGATTCCATTAGATTACGACTATTTCAACGCACCCTCATGGGGGCAGTTGTGAAATGGTATGTGGAGTTTCCCAGGAACACCTATAGGGGATTCAACGAGATTGCTTTGGTTTTCTTGGACCATTTCCAATTGCCGGTTGGTTATGACATTGGTACTGAACTGTTGTCTACCTTCCGTCAGAATAAGGCCACACATATTTCTGACCATGTTCAAGAGTGACATCGGCGAAAAAGATTAGTGAAAGCCAACATTCCTCCAGAATTTTTGTTGGAATGGTTCCTTAAGCCTCTACTCCCATACATTTCTAAGGATGTCTCGATGTCCGGCATTGTGATTGAGGAACAAGCTGTCTTGAAAGTCCAATAGTTAGACCTACTATACTCTCAGTCTGGAATTTTATATGACATTATTCCTGACGCACTGAGAACAAGACATGAGCCCACGTCAGTTCCTGGACCACATGCCGATGGCATCATGGGATCCGCAAGCAATCGCCCTATAGACTTGGTAGCTAATCAAATGCAAAATTTGTCTCTAAACCACTCTACCCCCGGACATGTTCACACCTTGTCCACTTCCACTCCATTGTTTGATGTACACAATGTGCAATCAACGAAACCGTTAGGTAACCAACAACCTGGTGGTAAGAAAAAGGGGAGAAACAATCGTAGGGGTGGAAACAATTGAAGAAACAATAATAGCAATCGTAATACTCCTCATAAAGAGAATTCCAACCCTCCTCGGGAAGGTGGAAATGCTGGTGAGGATCATAAACCTAGGCATAAGGTGAAATTCCCTTGCAAACTCTGTGGGGAAGATAATCTTACTCACTTATGTCCTCGAATAGAAGAAGCATCGAAGCATTTGGAACAGAGACCAGCTGTGTTGAAGGATCCCCTTCCTCATCATCAAAACATGGCTTTGCATGCTTCCACCACTGGTTATGGACCTAATGAAACAGCAACGGCTTCTTCCAATACTAGTGGTTATGGATATGTGAACATGGTTCAATCGGAGGTTTGTGTTGCTACTCGTCAACATGATTATGGTGCACCACAACCCAATATGGGGAGTGAACCTCCCCCTCCTCGTAACAATTCCTTGCATATCGAGAAGCCCTCTAATATGCCGTAGATACCGAAAGGTGTTCTCAAGCGGTCTATGCATAATCCTAATGCTCAAGCCACCCAGAACTACTCCATTGTAGAATATTTGGGCCAAACTCCATGTGCCATGTCGGCTCTTGAAGTTTTGCAAGCCTGTCCTTCTCAGAAGCATGCCCTTTTGAGTGCGTTAGGATTTCAGGATGGGGGAAATCCTAGTGTTATCTGTTGATGTATATGTAACTTCAGAATGTATTTCACATATATGTATATTGTATTCCTATAGAGGTGTTATTATTCCTCTATATGGAAGTGTCGTCATTTATATTGTAAGTGTCGTAACTTGTACTTGATGGGTTATTAGACCACCTTGTTGGGGTCGACCCTGTATAAGTCATGTGGGTCAAAAAGTTATTAGACCACCCTAGTGGGGGTCGGCCCAGTCAGCATTATGTTAAGTGGTTAAGTTGAGGCCGACCTAGTTGAGTAAAGGTAGAGTCAAGTTAGTGTATAAATAGAGAGTGTGTCTCTCTCATTTTACACATTCTATTCTCTCACTCACACTTGGGAGAGTGGCGCACTTGTGGAGGAGGAGGATCTGCTACTAGGAGAAGACTATCTCTTGTATTCTGGTTGTATCATTGCTCTATCTATCTCTGAGGAAGTTGATGGGGTTTTTCACCTTTATGGTTTTCTCCAAGTAAACTCTGTGTCTCTTGTGTGCTTGCATTATTGTGTCTATGATTGATATGATGTAGATTTGTTGTACATGTTGTTCTCTTAGTTAAGATCCTAGATCAGATTGAAGTAAATTCTGAAAATTTAACATGGTATCAGAGCTAGCCTGAAACAAGGCATGATATGGCATGTATGAAACTTGATGCACTTACGATGCTAAGGCTTTATATAGCAAAAACCAGTCATCATAGCACTTTCACTATAAATCCATTTTAGTGAAGTTTTCGGATCTGAAATTTTTACAGGTCGAAGACCAGATCCACATGTACCTTGTTTCCAAAGGACAACCTCGAATTCGTTGTACGTTGTGGTTTATGATTGTTATACCTCTATATTCCACAGTGTCGCATCTCCACCACAAACAGAGTTGACGACACTTCCCCTACTGTTTGAACCACCCAGAAGATGAGTAATCCTTGAAACTAAATCCACCCTATCAAGTTTTAACCCAGCTGAGACTTTATTTACCCACACTACCGCGCCTTGCTCAGTGATAGGTGTGCGGTAGTCCACACTACCGCACTATGCTTTGTCCATGACATGCGGTACTACCGCGTTATGCTCAGGCTGCAAGGCGCGGTACTCTTTTTATAGTCTTTTTTCCATGGCTTGTGGTATTTTGGATTTTCGAAGATAGTGAAAGATTGGGGTCCCTGATTCGATCCCAACTCACTTTCTGTGATTAGAAACCTTGATCCACTTATCTCTCCCTAGATCCACCCATCTCTCTTGTTGGTTAACCCTACCATACACTATAAAAGAGAGGCATTCCATGGGGAAAAGGGGAGGACTCTTGAAGTACCAAACTTATGATCTTACAGCATTGTGGAGATAGCTAGAGGAGAAGGCACTTGGAGCTAGAAGATTGGCTTGGACATCAAGCAACCTTTTGTAAGCATTCTTCAAGTTGTAATAAGATAACTTGTCTTGTCTTTCCCATTTCATGTGTATAGCATAAGTTCTTAGAATGGAATGTATCTAATCTAGATTTGAATCTAATCTTTACATTCAAGGTATTTGGAAGCTTGCATGTTTGTTCTTTGGTTGATCTTAACAGGTTCTACATTGGAGCTTTGGATCAAGAGCTAGAAGCGGGACAAACGTCAGTTTGAAAGGTGTGTCTTATCTCTCATTGTTTCTGAATACATTTAATCTTGTTGTAAAAGTTAGTTCAGGAGTTTCAAGGTAGCATTTGTTTTGACTTGTTTCTTGCTTTAGAGTTAGTTGAGAATCTGCTTTAAAGTTAAGAGAGTTTTGACTTATTCGTAGGGAAAAATTATACCATACTTACATATGATCAAATGCACGATAAGCTTGGAAAAGGTAAACTTGAATCTATGTGGTACGGTCCCTTTATTATAAAACGTGTCTTGAAAAAAGGAGCTTATGAACTAATCGATTGTGATGGTACGCCATTGTCACGGCCCTGCAACGGGCTATACCTCAAATGCTTCTACGCGTGAGGTTTCCCTACGTGGGTTACTTGTTGTACATAATGTACTTAGTTTGCTTTTACTCTCTTTTTTTGGTGTGCGCATGGACCTCATGTATCCACTCTTACTTTGACTCGTGATTTTATGCGCAGATGTCTGCCTACTTCGGATTCGCCGACGGTGCAAGTCGACATACCCGGAATCTCGCTTCTGCAGCATGGGTAATCTATTCCCCCACTGGCAAGTTGTTTTCTTCAGGAGCCAATTGTTTAGGTCCTGCAACCAACAATATCGCGGAGTACCATGCAGTCATTGGTCTCTTAACGGAGGTTGCTTCACTCGGAATTGACTCCTTATCAGTCTTTTTAGACTCCCAACTCGTGGTTTCTCAACTAAACCGTGTTTACACAGTTCGCGATCCTATACTACTTCATTTATTTCAGAGAGTTCGCCTCTTGGAACGATCATTTAATTTCATTACATATCGACACATACCGAGAGAATTCAATTGTATAGCTGATTCATTGGCTAATTACATTTTGGATTGGCATCTTTCCCACACATAAACACATCATAAAAGATAAAATGCACAAGTCATTGTAAATAATTAGATCATAAATAGGTCCATATCACTGTATATAAGAGTGTTTTTTCCAAAATACATAAAGTTTGTGTCAAAGACAAAATTTGGGACCAAATCCCATACAAAAATTTGGCTCTCAGAGCCTACATATCGTGTACATGCCACAAAAAGATCAAAAGCTATCATCTACGGAGATGTGGGAGACCTATCATGTCCCTCATCAGACTCCTCCCGCTGCTGGTGGTAACATACTACAACTCGAACCACCCTACAAAGAAGTCGACCAATACGACTAGGCACACCTACAGTATGCCACTGGAGATGATAAGGGACGTCATCCATCCTCATAGCAGGGATACCATGAGTCAACCCCTGTAAGTTCCTCTATATGTCTCGAACGCCTCCGGCTTCGTCTTCGTCCTCCTCCTCATTAGGAACGGCTTGATGATCAACACCACCACGACCTAGTGGCAAATACCCAACTGGTCTCTGTGGTCCACGGTCTGCGACATGCATGCGAACATACATTAGAAGTATTTTACACATTCTAAAAAAGCAATAAAAATTATATATTCAAAAAGGAAAAAATGCATATCCATGAAGGTCATACCTGAGTTGTCCCAATCATCATCCTCTGGCAGTGCCAAGTCGATGTCCTCGCGGAAATCTACCCCGGCATAGGGGTAGTCATCAATCATAACTATCTGCTCCTCGAGCCAGGAAAAGAAATCCTCACCAAAGGCTAAGCGCTGAGGTCCCCCGAGACGTCCAGCATAATCACTCCATCGAGCCATCCATGGCTCAGTAGGTGGACGGGGGGGCATAGATATCTGCGGGCGCAACAGTGGCACCCTCACCAGAAAGAAGGTGACCAGGATGCTCCCATAGCCAAATTGGGAATTCGTTCCAGCTCTACACTTGTGCACTTGTTCTTTCACATTGGCCAACACCGCTTCACACCAGTTAAATATTGTACCCCCCATACACTCCGTTGCAAGATTCACTTGTGTACGGGACGCCTGATGTGGATCCACACTTCCTGCCGTACGCGTAATAGTGAACAGTACAGTTTTTACCGGGAGTTCTATGACATCCTTTATGGCCACCTTCCCGCTTTTCTTACTTGAACCCTGACGGCAATACCGAGCAATCAAATCATCTGTGCTCATTCCCGAGGTGGTGTATCCAGTAAAGTTCACCCGCGCCCCTCTTTTCAAGAGGCCCGTGAGGAAATAAATATCCTCAAGTTGAATTTCGAGAACATGCTCTCCCACTCGGAAAGCTTGAATGTCAGGATCCCATAATTGAATAAGATGAGTGAGAAGATTGGGTTGCTGACGAATCCCTTTGGTCTTAAATAACTTCAACAAACCACATTCTCGCAATGCGGTCATAGTTGGTAAATGATTTTCAGCTGCCAAATCATCTACTTCGTGCTCTCTTTCTTTCCAGCTGACCATTTTGATCCAAACGAGTTGCAAACTCCTGCAAAAGGTCAGGGGAAACTTTCAGTAACTATTTAACAACTCAACTTCAGCAAAAAATTTGAGAAAATTTGGTTTTTTCATCTCAAAAATCGCCTTCATTGCGTCTGGGGCAAACTATGCCATGTGGTACTGTACAGTACCGCATCTCGGTTTGGAACCTCAGCGCGGGTACTTTCTAACAGTACCGCGTTTCTCGATAGAGCCCCCACGCGGTACTGTGAAGGGTGATTTTTTCCCAATAGGGCTTGCCCAAAAAATCAATTTTCCTTACTGAAAGCAAAAGATTCATGCATGAAATGAAAGAGCAGTTGAAGAACTCTTACCTGGAGCAAACGGTTGTTGAAACGGTGCCCTAGAACTCCAGATATGGATCCTTGAAGTTTTGCTCCTCAAATGGGTAAAAATCTCCTCTTTGAGTAAAAACACAAATGAGATGGTAATTTCTATTTTTAACCATCCTTTTATAGTTTTTTCACCTATTTTTAATTATTATTTTATATGGTTAAAATAAAAAGCCCATTTCACATTGCTAATACCCGGTTTTGTGAGCTTTTTCTTGGCAGGATCCCCGGTAAAAAGCGATTTATTCACACTGGCATTTATTCACTGATTGACCTTCATTTTGAGCCTACTTTATCTTTTTCATGCTCTGGATTAAAACTTGAAAAAGACGTTTCAAGCCTACTTTATCTTTTTCGTGCTCTGGATTCAAACTTGAAAAAGATTCCAAGCGCTTTTACACCCGTGTCGTGCTTGTAAAACTCAAGTAAATGGTGTCGAGTACGGTCAGCTTTACTCATGCTCGTTAAACGATGAGGAAAGCATTATCCTAGTTGTATTTTATTCTTTTTTCGGACCAGAATAATTAAAAATCATGAAAAAGACCTTAGGAGTCCATAGTTAAGCTCTTTTCAGACTCCCTAAAATTGAAAAGATTGCCAAGTGATCTTGACTCTTTCACACTTGTAAAAGTATTTGAAAGGTCATCTATTCGGTGATAGGTTACCCATTTTTCAGCCCGTCTAGACTATTTACGAGAAAGGTATACCTCAGTCAAATTCGGCTGGGAGAGTTCTCTCGGGAATTGTTTTACACTTTTTCGGGATCGAGGGACTAAATTTACGAAAAAGTACATTACGGAGCTTCCTTTAAGTTTTTCAGGCTCTCTAAATGCGAAAAACTACCGAGTTTTCCTTCCTTGGACTCGTTAAAACTTTAACATCGAAGGACCCACTTTGGGACGAACCCCTCCTTTCTCAGGTTCGTAAAACATGTGAGATTGGACTCATCTATGAGATGAGCTACACCGAGCATCTGTTATCCTCTTCAAGCTCGAAAAACAACAAAGGGGTACTCGTCTATCATGTCGGGGGAATATGGGGGGATAAGTCAAGTTTATTTTTGGCAGCTTGTCAGTCGTTACCGTTGAACATGGCATGTGTCCGTCTCTTGTCTATATTGGGTATCCATTTTTCACTGAGTTATGGTCATCATCTTGAGTCGTCTCCCTGGCCACGAGCCTACTCATTCGGTGTCTATCCTTTGCTTTCAATAATCCCTGCTGCCAAGTCCTGTTACATGCCGTTATATGTTCAAAGGGTTGCATTGTTTCGAGTCGTTCATTGTGTCAGACCTCTGCTGTGTCAGTACATACTCCATTGTTTCATGATCTTATCATTCGTGCCGATTTCGTGTCGATGATGTGGGAATCATTATGGCCCACCTTCGATGAGTCTATTCCCGTCGACACCAAATCACTATCCGGGAATTGGACTTAGAGATCAACCATTAGTACCTTGGTACCTGCATGCCTCAATGGTAGGTTTCCTCGTGTTCGACAGTAGGTTCACATCATTGACCTCTGATTGAACGATCTCTCGAATGCTCGACATCAACTCATCTATTCGCATTTCGTTGAGATGTAATTTAGATACCTTGGGGATCATCCTCATTATTGGTGATTTCCCTCGCATTTGTTAATGGTTCACATCATTGACTAGTAATCAAATGGTTTCTACCGTGTTCGACTTCAACACCTTGTAATCACATGGCTAGATTCGTATCTTTTACGATCAGGTAGAAGACCCTGGGCTTACCTCTGTATCTTGATTGCGTCCAGGCTGTGATGGAGATGTCCTTTGTATTGTCACACAGATCCACTTATTGTATTGGTCGTGGCTGTGTCCTTATTGTCTCATGGATCTACGCTTGTTCATAGTAGCCATGGTCTGTCCACAGTCTATATCATCTCAGTACTCATGGATATGCAATGTATTGGTCGGCAGCCATGCTTTGAGTCATTTGTTTCCGAGCATGGGGATGCCCGCCTCGGTGGTATATCTAACACTTTGTTTCTGTTTCAACTCCTTGTCGCTCTCCTCGATGCTATCTCTGCACATTATATTCGTAAAGTCTTTCAGCCATCAGTTCTTCTGACCTCACACTTTAGGGGGCATCTGTTATACCTCTATATTCCACAGTGTCGCATCTCCACCACAAACAGAGTTGACGACACTTCCCCTACTGTTTGAACCACCCAGAAGATGAGTAATCCTTGAAAGTAAGTCCACCCTGTCAAGTTTTAACCCAGTTGAGACTTTATTTACCCACACTACTGCGCCTTGCTCAGTTATAGGTGCGCGGTAGTCCACACTACCGCGCTATGCTTTGTCCATGACGGGCGGTACTACCGCATTATGCTTAGGCTGCAAGGCGCGGTACTCTTTTTATAGTCTTTTTTCCATGGCTTGTGGGATTTTGGATTTTCGATGATAGTGGAAGATTGGGGTCCCTGATTCGATCCCAACTCACTTTCTGTGATTAGAAACCTTGATCCACTTATCTCTCCCTAGATCCACCCATCTCTCTTGTTGGTTAACCCTACCATACACTATAAAAGAGAGGCATTCCATGGGGAAAAGGGGAGGACTCTTGAAGTACCAAACTTATGATCTTACAGCATTGTGGAGATAGCTAGAGGAGAAGGCACTTGGAGCTAGAAGATTGGCTTGGACATCAAGCAACCTTTTGTAAGCATTCTTCAAGTTGTAATAAGATAACTTGTCTTGTCTTTCCCATTTCATGTGTATAGAATAATTTCTTAGCATGGAATGTATCTAATCTTTACATTCAAGGTATTTGGAAGCTTGCATGTTTGTTCTTTGGTTGATCTTAATAGGTTCTACATTGTAGCTTTGGATGAAGAGCTAGAAGCGGGACAAACGTCAGTTTGAAAGGTGTGTCTTATCTCTCATTGTTTCTGAATACATTTAATCTTGCTGTAAAAGTTAGTTCAGGAATTTCAAGCTAGCATTTGTTTATACTTGTTTCTTGCTTTGGAGTTAGTTGAGAATCTGCTTTAAAGTTAAGAGAGTTTTGACTTATCCGTAGGGAAAAAATCTACATAACAATGATCTATACAATATAGGGTTTCTACCTCTTCCAGATCTCAGTCAAAATCAGGTGACCTTGGGAAAAGGTCATAACTTGGGCTAGGAAGCTCCAACTGAAGTTTCGTAAAAAGTGACAGGTAGTACACAGAATGTAATATCTCAGGAAAAGTTTTCAGAGGCCGAATTTGAACCAGTGACACGTAGCACGCCGTACAATTTCGCTCTCCTGTATTATCCCATAAACAAGTCACGTTGCGACACTTGGAATAACTCTCTCTCAAAGAATCCAATTGAGGTCGGACCTGTCAGGATGGAAAGATAACAGGTCGATCTATCTCAGGAAAAAGGTCCAATGGCCGAAGTTGAACTAGTGACACGTGGCACACCGTACAAGCTTGATCTCCTGTATTATCCCATAAACAGGTCACATTGTGACCCTTGGCATAACTCTCTTTCAGATAATCCAATTGAGGTCAGACCTGTCGGGATGGAAAGATAATAGGTTGGGCTATCTCAAGAAACGTTTTCTGACCCTATGGATTGAAAAGTTCGTAGTTACACCAGAAACAATCAAGTACATATTTCTGTCAAATCAGAATTATTTTTGAGCACCTTCATTCATGGCTTCCGCAATTTAGGGCTTCGGAGAAAGTTGGAATTTTTGTAATCGGAGACCATGGCTGAATGATACTCATAAAAATCAAAATTTAGAGACCAAGATCAGAATTTTTGGTTGGGCAGAAGGCTAGGCTTGATTAGACCCTAGTTCAGGACTTTGATCAGAAAAGTGGAAAATTAGGGCTTCTACAAAAATGGAAATTTTTGAAATCTGTGACCACGGCTGGAATCTCCTCATAAAAATATAAGCTTAGAGCTTTGGATCAAACCTTTTGATTGGACAGAAGAGTGGGATTCATCAAATCCTAGTTCGAGGTCACGTCCAGTGAATCCGAAAGTTTCAAAGGAAAAATTGAGTGAAACTTTGCAATTTTCAAATTCTGAATATACCAGCTTGATCAGCTCATCAAGGCGCATATTTCTATCCTTTCAGAAGTTTGAAATTCAAAGTTTGAATTTTTGGGGTTTCTCTAACAAACCCTATTACAACTCCATATCCAGTTCCTGCAAATCAAGTGGATTGGGTTAATCCTAAAAGAGGATGGATTGGTCACCTGCATAAGTGAATAAGTTCCTGTTTCAGAGGGAGATGAGGCTAAGGCCTTCCATAAGAAGATTACAAGCAATCTTGATAGGTATGGCTTACAAGTATGTTTCATGGTTAATTTTATCATATGTTTGTCTTCATATCATTACAGTAAAATCTTGATTAATTACTAGACTGTCGTATCACCTTAATAGAAGAAATTCATTGATTAAGGTTTTGACACTTATGAATGTACTAATACATTGTGATGTTGTATGAGGTTTATGTTGTTCGCTAACATAAAAGGTACACCAAGAAAGACAAATCATGCTCTACTTCAAGAACATATATATGATCATGGTGACATGAAGACAAAGATTCATCCATTGTCATGGATCACATAGAAGATATACTTTCGTGGTATGTATAACTTGGTCCTACAATGGTTAACCTATGAGACATGCAGGTTACTAGAACAAGTCACTGAAGAGAACCAGAAGTCATTATGCGAGTATGTTAGACATAACTAGCTAGCATGCTAATCCCGGTATGTTTTTCCTATATCAAGCTAGAATCCTACCTTGTGTTAGGATCTTATACTGTTGTGTTGTTGATAATGATTATTCATGAAGTCATAGGTTTGAATAATCATGGTTGTATTCATATTATGTTTCTTACCATAATTGATGGTATGACTAACCAGAAGAATCATGAAGGTATAGGTTTGAATAATCACGGGTTTTATGGATATTATATCTCTTATCTTGATTGATGATTTAACTAACCAAAAGAGTCCTACGATCAAATAAGAATATGTATGAGTAAAAGAAAGACTTCCCTGAAACCTTGAATACTAATGTTTATTATCTGTGTTTGAAATGATCTTGACTATACATGCTTGAGATTATTGTGTTTTGATAAATTAAGATTATACTAATGAATGCTTGATTATGTATGAGACCTTGAGGATAACACAATGATGATACTAACAAGCATGCATAGGGATCGAGAATGAATATAAGTTCAAGAACAGGTAATCCAGGAAGCAAAGATAGAGAGGAAGCACACTCCAGTAGTTTCTGCAAGGATATAGATATTAAGAAGGAGTTGACCACTTCTCACAATCCACATCAGAATGGAGTTGCAAAAATTCATAGGGAGTCCACCCAACAACCAAACAAAGATAAGTATTTGAATTGTCATTTCTTACATAATGTTATTCAATGATGTATATGCTTATGTTCCTAGAATTAGGTTGTGTATTATCCAGATTAGAATAGTTGCATTGATGAACAGTATACTACTAATATACATGGGTAAGTGGCCTATGGCACTATACAACATTCCATTGCTACTTATCTAGAATGAAACCTCTTTGCTGACATGTTAGGAGTTGTGCACACTCTTAACAATGTTCTGGTAGAGATTGGAAGGCATCTAGAAAGTTACGGTATATGGATAAATGTTGTATTGAAGCATTGGCTAAGATAATTGCATGATTGTATGACATATTTCTTTATGTGTAAGATTTTGTTCTGAAAACTATGAGATGTTTTCTAATCATGCAATTTAACTTGTTGTGTAGGAAAGATCGTATACCATCACCTACAAAAGAAGGACTACAACATTTATTCAGCAACAAAGTTATCTATTGAAAATATTGAAGTTCCCAGGATCTGAGAAGAATGCCATGATCAAGGAGTACCAGTCGATCATGAAGATGTTTGGGATGCAGTCCCAAAGGGTAGTCTGTAGTGACTTCTAAGAGGATCTACAAGATCAAGCATGCTACAGGCGGTAGCATAGAGACTTTTGCTCCTGTAGCCAGATACACTTCCATTAGATCTGTACTTATGAAGTGGAAGATACACTAGATGGATTTCAAGACAGCCTTCTTGAATGGTGTAGTTGAAGAAGAAGTGTATGTGGAGAAGCCACTCGGTTCTGAGACACATGACAGGGAGTCATATATGTGCAGAACTTGGTATGGTAGGATAGACAACTTTCTATCCAGTTTGGGCTTTACCAAGAATAAAGTGGATTCCAACCTTTACTACAAGGTTGAGGAAGGCAATCCAGTGATACTACTATGTGGATGACCTGTTTGTAATAGGTGAGGATAGTTTGATTGCCGACATGCAGAGGAAGCTTGCTAATGAGTTCAAGATGAAGAACTTGGGGATGATGCACTAATTATTTTTTGCATGGAGGTGTGGCAGAGTGCAGATGGAATCTTCCTTGGACAAGGGAAGTATGCAGTAGAGATCCTGAAGAGGTTCGGGATGATGGACTGCAAGGATATGGCCACACCTATGGCATCGAACCTGAAGCTTCTATGTAATGCTTCATATGATCTGGTTGATGTCACGATGTATCGTCAGATGATTGGGTCCTCTATGTACATAACGAACATGAGACCAGATATTTGCTTTGCGGTGAACACATTGAGCTAGTTCCTGACGGATCCAAGAGATGTTCACTTGGTTGCTATAAAGCATATTCTGAGGTACCTAAAGGCTACGATTGATTATGGGCTCAAGTATGATGCGAATCAAAAGTTTAACGTGCAGGGTTATGTTGATTTAGATTGGGCAGGCAGTGTTGCAGATAGGAAGAGCACATCTGGGTGCTGCTTTAGTATGGGATCAGGTGTGATCTCTTGGTTTAGTAGGAAGCAGTCCTATGTAGCACTGAGTACAGCCAAAGTAGAGTATGTTGTGATGGATGAGCAGGTTTCATATGTATTGGCCAAGCCATTGGCCAAAGTGCAGTTTGAGTACTTCAGAGAGAGGCTTGTTGCACTTCAGATCGAGGTTCCTTCCAAAGGGAAGTGATGAGTCCGGAAGATGCAGATGCATATGAGCTTTTCTGAAATGGTTGATGTGTTCTCCCATGGTGAAAAAGTAAGGGTTGGAGCCTTCCCTGAATGGTGGTAGATGTGTTCTCCCATGTCGGTGGTGTAAGTACTAGATGATGTGCATCCGGGCTATGCTTCGTGGACGATGAGATGATCTGAAGAGGACGATGCTATGATGATCAGGAGGATCATGGATGATGAGCATCAGGACGATGCTCCAATTACTACTTTGTATATGCATCAGGTTGATGCTGGATATGATCAGTTGGATTATTTACATGTATATGTATGTATGCATCATGTTAGATGCTGGATATGATCAGTTGGATCATTTGTATGTATTTTGTATGTGCATCATGTTGGATGCTTGGACCATGTATCTGTATATGTATCAGGTGGATACATTGTATGATCAGGTAGATCATCTATGTTGATATGTATTAGATATGATCAGGTGGATCATGTATTTGTATTTGTATCAGGTGGATACACTGTATGATTAGGTGGATCATGTATGATGATATGTATCAGGTAGATACTTGGTATGCATCAGGTGGATGCATTGTATGATTAGGATGATCATGATGACGAGCTTCAGGATGTTGCTGTAGATGATATGTATCAGTATGGTACAGTGATGATGATTAGTGTGATCATGAGCATTAGGATGATGCTTTGTGCGATGATGATCCATGGGATCATGAGTATCAGGTTGATACTTGGAGGTCAGAGATGATATGTGGCAGGTTGTGCAAATAGCATGTAATCAGTCCTAGGAGATCTCGTCGGTCGTGCTGCGGCACATAAATGTTCCTGGGATACTCTTTCTGGTATTGCTATGTAGTATGTAATCAGTCCTCAGATATCCGATAGGTTGAGCTGCGTGCTCATAATCAATCCTGGGATGAGGTATTACTACAGAGACATGTAATCAGTCCCGGAGATCCGAGAGGTTGAGCTGTGTGCTCGTAATTAGTCTTGGGATGCTCTTTAGAGATCTTGCCGGTCGTGCTACGGCACATAAACATTCTTGGGATGCTCTTTAAAGGTTTTGTCTATCCACATGTAATCAGTCCTAGAGATTTGAGAGGTTGAGCTGTGTGCTTGTAATAAGTCCAGGGATGCTCTGTAGATATCTTGTCGGTCGTGTTGCAGCACATAAATGTTCCTGGGATGCTCTTTAAAGGTATTGTGGAGGAGATGCATGTAATCAGTCTTGGGAGATATTCCCGATCGTGCTTAGGCACATAAATGTTCCTGGGATACTCTTTCCGGTATTGCATCCACACATAAAATTAGTCCTGAGATGCCATCTCTATCAGACCGTTCACACAGATGATGAAGACCTGCAGGTGGTGGGCATACATCCAGTATGAAAAAGGACTGGCTCTGTAGAACTTCCTATGATGAGTAGATTCAGAGATTGATTGAGATAGCAGCATAAGTGACGATGATGATGACTCGATGACGATTATCCAGTGACGACGATCCAGAGAAGATGACTTGTGCTAAGAGACCTGTGTCAAGAAATACTTTCCTAGTTAAGAGGGAGTGTTGATGTATATGTAACTTCGGAATGTATTTCACATATATGTATATTGTATTCCTATAGAGATGCTATTATTTATCTATACGGAAGTGTCGTCATTTATATTGTAAGTGTCGTAACTTATACTTGATGGGTTATTAGACCACCTTGTTGGGGTCGGCCCTGTATAAGTCATGTGGGTCAAAGGGTTATTAGACCACCCTAGTGGGGGTTGGCCTTGTCAGCATTATGTTAAGTGGTTAAGTTGAGGCTGACCTAGTTGAGTAAAGGTCAAGTCAAGTTAGTGTATAAATAGAGAGTGTGTCTCTTTCATTTTACACATTCTATTCTCTCACTCACACTTGGGAGAGTGGCACACTTGTGGAGGAGGAGGCTCTGCTGCTATGAGAAGACCATCTCTTGTATTCTGGTTGTATCATTGCTCTATCTATCTCTAAGGAAGTTATTGGGGTTTTTCACCTTTATGGTTTTCCCCAAGTAAACTCTGTGTCTCTTGTGTGCTTGCATTATTGTGTCTATGATTGATATGCTGTAGATTTGCTGTACATGTTGTTCTTTCAGTTAAGATCCTAGATCAGATTGAAGTAAATTCTGAAAATTTAACATTATCAAGTTCAATACTACTGATGTACAACCTCGCTTACCTTACCACATGGCTTTTCAAATCCAGGTGGTGTGCCTTCAAATTTTTGTGAAACGTGCTATGGTTGACGAAGGTGCCTCTACATCAGTAATTTCATTAACTTTTTGGAAAGCTCTTAGCTCTCCTCCTCTACTCACGTCTAGAACCACACTCACTGCATTCGACGGTTGTTCTTTTAAGCCACATGGAATCATCCCTTCCCTTGTTGTCTCCTTGGGAGGTAATTTTGTTCCTATTGAAGTCGAGGTGGTTGATGCGCCCATCGACTACAACCTTTTACTAGGTCAGAATTGGATGTACGCTATGAAGGCTATCGTGTCCACTGTATTCAGAGTTATCTGCTTTCCCCATGAAGGCAAGATTGTGACCATCGATCAACTGGATTTTGTTAACACTCCTTCCATAGCATCCACGAGATCCATAGTCCCGCAAGTTACTGATTCTCAGCCAGCAACTGGGAACATAGGTGTTGGTATGTACCCTTCATTGATGGGAACTTATACTTTTTCTGCACCTGTGAACTTCATCGGAACCATTTCCGACGATGCGTCTCCTCCTTCGCATAATATGCCATTCCAGACTTCCTATTGTACTGATCCATGGAATTTACCATCCATGAGTCCTACGTCTGGAGACATTACGCACTTTAGGATGTCCATGCCCTTGTCTGTAGCTGAGCTTGCTTATGAGCATAACCAACAAGCCACTGCAGAACTAGATCTCTCTTCTTCCCAGACAGTCGAAGAAGATCCCATTACGCTGCCAGTTTGGGCAACCAACTCGTCTTGTTCACATGATTTCCTTGATGATACTTTTCCATATGATGAAGCCATTATGGAGGCTATGTGTGGTAGTGATAGGCCTTGGGAGGATATGCATCATCACTCTTATTTCCTTCCCAACCTCAAGCTCCTTGAGCAAGAAGAGTTTAGGATGAATCTAGTAGAGATGGTTGGTCACCCTGTGGCTCTTTTAGAGTCGCATGATGTTTTTGTGGAGGGGAATATGGCCAATATTTCCCCAACCATGTTGATCAATATATCTTGTACTCCTTAAAAGGTGGAGAATGTTTACATCTGTGCCGATTGTACTCCCGAGGAGATTACTATTTACACCGAATTATTTACAAAACTTCGGGAAGCTTTTTCCTAGTCATATGAGGAGATGTCAGGAATAGACCCTCGCATTGTTGAACATGAGATTAGAACGTATCCTAATGCTAAACCGGTTTGACAATGCTTACATGATATGAACCCTAGGAAGGCAGCTACTATCAAGGAAGAGGTGCAGAAACTGCTCAAAGTCGGTTTCATCTACCCCATTCCTCTTACGGAATGGGTGTCAAACCCCATTCCTGTGGATAAGAAGCAGGGAATGATCCGTGTATGCACCAATTTTAGATATTTGAACCGTGCATGTCCGAAAGACAACTTCCCCACGCCATTTATTGATCAGATCTTGGACGCTTGTACGGGAAGTGAGATTTTTTCATTCATGGATGGCTTCTCAGGCTATAATCAGATTCAGATCAAACCCATAGACCAGCATAAGATGACATTCATTTGTCCATGGGGAACATTTGCATATCAGAAAATGCCCTTCGACCTTAAAAATGCCAGAGCTAAGTTTCAGCGAGCCATGACCTACGCCTTTCATGATCTTAAGAAGATTATGGAGGTTTTCTTGGATGATCTTGTTGGCCATTCTCGCAAGAGAGCGGACCGCCCCAAGCACCTCCATATGATTCTCGAATGATGTATACACTACAAAATTTGATTGAATCCCAATAAATGCATCTTTGCTGTAAGGTTGGGTCACCTTCTGGGCTTCATATTTTCGAAAGAGTGTATTAGAGTCGATCCTCTAAAAGTTGAGGCAATACTTCAGTTGCCTCCTCTGCGTAATTTGTTACAACTTCAGAGCCTCCAAGGGAGAGCTACTTTTCTGCATCGATTTGTAGTCAATTATGCTAATATTACCAAAGGTTTTGCGTGCTTATTGAAGAAAGACACACCTTTTATCTGGGATGAGCGAGCCCAGCTGTCTTTCGATGCCCTTAAGAAAGCTTTGGTATTGGCCCCTGTGCTTAGTCCACCAGACTTCGCACGAGATTTTATCCTTTATGTGGCCACGTCTCAAGAGACGATTGGCATGGTCTTGGTTCAGGTTGATGACGTGCTCATCGAGCATGTTATCTATTACCTTAGTCGAAATCTAGTAGATGCTGAGCTAAGATATACTCATGTAGAAAAGCTGGCGCTTGTGACTGTCCATGCAGTCCAGCGGTTACGACATCACATTTTTCTTAGAACAATCACAGTAGTAGCTCACATCAATCCATTTCAGTTCATGCTATCACGACGCCTTATAGGGGGTAAGTATAATAAATGGATTGTTATCCTTCAAGAGTTCGATCTCGATTTTGCTTCAGCAAAATCGGTGAAATCGTTGGTATTTGTTGAGCTTATGTCGGATCTTTTGAGACTTGATGAGGATGTCATTCATACATATTCCTTTGTGGATGAGCACTTATTTCTTATCTCATCCGAGGACCCTTGGTATGGGGATGTCATTGTGTATCTCCAAACTTTGAAGTTTTCTTCCATTATTCACAAGATGAGCGACGGCGTGTGAAACATCATGCTAAAGACTATACTATCGTCGGTGACACTTTGTATCGTCGAGGAAAGGATTCCATTCTCCGTCGTTTCTTAACTCACGAAGAAGTGGAATGGGTACTTAATGATTTCCATGCTGGGGTGTGTGGCGGTCACTTATCCGGGCTTGCTACAACACAACATATTATGCGAGCCGTTTATTTTTGGACTTCTATCTTTAAGGATTGTATTAACGCTGTGAAGAGATGTCACCCTTGCCAGGTGTTTTCTCAGAACATACGCTCGCATCCAGCGCCCCTTCATCCGGTCATCACCGTCGGTCCCTTCACTGAATGGGGGGTGGATTTAATGGATTGCAAACCAGCTTTGGCTGGGGGGCATCACCATATCATAGTGGTCGTGGATTATTTTTCCAAATGGGATGAGGCCATGCCTACCGTAAAAGCCGACGGTGCTACTGCAACCCATTTTGTGTTCAATCAAATTATCACTCGTTTCGGTATCCTGAAAGAGATTGTCACTGACCATGGAAGTCACTTCCAAAATAGGATGATAGAAAATTTGTCTCTCAAGCTTGGGTTTCATCAAGAACACTTGTCTTCCTACTATCCCCAAGCGAATGGCCAAGTTGAAGCAGTTAATAAGTCTTTGAAGACCATTCTCCAACGTACCATCAAACAAAGCAAGAACAATTGGCATATCATGTTATATCCTACTTTGTGGGCATATTGAACCGCAGTCAAGATTGCCACCGGATTCTCACCATTCTAGCTAGTTCATGGTGTGGAGTCAATTTTACCGATTGAATGCGAAATCCCTTCACTTAAGCTGGCCATAGAGCTCCTCCCTGATACGACAGATATTGAGCAACGTTTAATCCACCTTGAGAAACTTGACGAGCAATGTCGAGATGCTGCTGTGGCCACAGATTCTAACAAAGGTCATGTCAAGGTTCAGCATGATAGGTATGTCCATCCCTGGAAGTATGTTGAAGGTGACTTGGTCCTCTTATATGACCAAGATAAAGAACCCCTAGGGGCAGTCAAGTTCAATCCCATGTGGCATGGTCCTTACATCATGAGGCGTGTCCTGGAAAAAGGAGCTTATGAATTAGAAGACTATGAGGGGACTGTCTTGAAGGAGCCTAGAAATGGGCTCTACCTCAAGCGGTATTATGCTTGAACCTCTGGTTCAGGCTGATACTTTTGTATACTACTGTATAGTTGCTTCTATACATAGTTTAGCTTTCTTTTGGTTTTTCGGGTTTGCTGATTCGCTTCCGTTTGCTTGACAGATGTCAGTAGAGTTTCCCACATTCTTAGGGTTCGCGGATGGTGCTAGCTGTCATACGCAGCAGCTTGCTTCTTCTGCCTGGGTTATTGTCGCACCTGACCACCTAGTTGTGTCTTCAGGAGGTGCTTGTCTCAGTCCCACGTCTAACAATGTGGCTGAGTATAGTGCCGTCATTGAGCTACTTCGGGATGCCATTTCCCATGGTATCCATTCTTTAGAAGTCCTCCTGGATTCACAACTGGTTGTGTCTCAGCTGAATGGGCAGTACCATGTGCGAGATCCTACACTACTATGGAAATTCCTAAGGGTAAGACTCTTGGAATGCCATTTTGTTTAAATTACATACATACATGTTCTGAGAAGTGTTAATCATATATCTGATACATACGCTAACTATGTATTAGATTGGCATTTGTCATATTCACCATGAAACACACAAATAAAAGAAGACATTCATACATTTGTACATACACACATATAGTAGAACCGGAGAGCCAAAGTTTTTATATAAATATGTCCAAAAATGGTAGTGTCATACAAAACTGGAGCTTGTAGCCCTCAAAAATATACATATCGATACAAAAAATGAGATCCTAGGATATCTACTCCCTCTGAGGAGGCCTAGCTGCCGCCCCGACAGGATGTGTCTCATAGTAATAGTGAACTGCATTGGTCACCCACTGCAGTAACCGCACCCAGTCACCAGGAACCTCCACTATATGGTGCTGCATGGCCTCAGGTAGTCGCGCCACCTCTATCTATGGAACCCTGGAAACCATCCATGTTAGGTTGTGCTGCAAGGTATGTAGAGTGCGCCCTGCTGTAGCATCACCTGCCTCATCACCCCTACACCGACGACCATGTCTCGGGAAGCCATCGGGTCTCACTGGGCCTTTCTCTACGAGCAAACAGACAACCATTAACATATGATACTACCACCAAAAATATTTTTTCATTTCATCTATAATAAAAAATCCATAAAAATTTAATAACAAAAACCTAAAAAGAGTACTCACCAATGTCTCCGAAAGCTGCGTCTGGTGGGAGTGGCATGTCCCTATCCTGGCGGAAGTCTATCCCTACATATGGGTAGTCCTCTATGGAAATGACCTGCTGGTTCCACCAGCAGAAGAACTCCTCAGTATATGGTGATGCCAGATGGCCACCACCCTGTCGTGTTAGGATCTCATCCCACTGGGTCAGGGATGGATCACGGAGGCTATGAGGAGGGACATCCACCCTCAAACTAAGCCCCGGAACTCTCTCAAAGAATAAGTTGCATAGGATACTTCCATACCCCAAGTTTTTAGCCTTCCCTTCTTTGCATTCTGTCAATTGGGTCTTCATAGACCCCAGTAGTGTGGAACACCAATCAAACACTATAGGCTACATGCATTGTGATGCATAGAACATCATCGACCTGGATGCCTGGTGTAGGGATTTGGATCCAGTGATCCGCACTGAGGTAGCCACAATGATCTTCATGCTCAGATCTACTATGGAATTGATGGGCACCTGACTTCCCACCGCTCGTGTGTTTCCAGGATAATACCGCACTATGTAATCTTGGATGATGATCCCACCACCCACAGTACGAGACCGAAGACTGGTGATCTCACCTCGATGGGACAAACCTATTATGAAATAAATGTCTTCCACTTCCAGTGTGAGGATTTTCCCGTTGAGATTGAAGTTCTGTGCATCAACATCCCAGTAATCAATCAAGTGGTGGAGTAATCGGTTTTGGGCCCTCAAACCCCCTATACTCCAAAATTTATATAACCCACATGCTTGCAATGTTGGTTGTGCTTGCACATCATTGCGCACGACCTCATCTACTTGGTCATGCTCCCTCTCCCTCCACTCTAGAACCATCCTGGAGTGAGAAACAACAAACATTTTGGTCAATTTCTTTTCAAAAACCAACTACATGACTGTACCCGCGAGCTAATTTGTATACAGGTGTGGGTACCCACGGTCAACCTTTGCATTGACTGCGCGTATTGTACCCTACCTGCGACTCGCATAACTATAGCCTGCGGGTAGCGCCGAAGCCATTTAGGGCTTGGCCAAACAAAACATCCCACCGCCGAAAACTAAAATGAAAACATTGAAATGAAAGGTATGGATGAAGCTACCAACCTGCTCCGGACGGTTCGATGAACGGTCGCTTGTAGCTCCCAGAATCGGCAACTGAACTTTCAGGTGAAAACTAACCAAAAGCTCCAAATGGGTGAATAGTAAAAATGAATTGTAAATTGTAATTTTTTATTACTATTTATAATTTTCAGGACCCACTTGTCTATAGTTTTAATTGTTTTATGTCATTCTGGACTAATATGATGTCTCAGAATAGTATTTTTTAATCAGATTTCTTCGATGAAAGATGTTCTGGACCATTTCACACCTACAGCAGGTACGTCTCACACCTGTAATATAGGTTAGATGTCATTTCCATGTGCATTATGAATTTGACCTCTTGACCACTTTCATAAACCCTAGGTGCGACCCCGCTTCCTAATCGACATAGAACCTTCACACTACTATAGAAGTGTCATTATGTGGCGGTAGGGATTTTCCGAACATGGGTACCCTAGTTAGAACCATTTTGTACATTCCGGTGCCCATGCCATTGTTTGTCCTTAGGATTGGGAGTCCTTTGTAGTTATGCCATGCCATTGTGATAAAGACTCATACTCTACTTTGTCTTATGTTGTCCATCTCCCTTAAGGACTCCCCTCAGTTATATCATGTTGTGATTGCATTGCATCATCCTACTTGCCGCTTGAGCCCTGTGATGGCTCTCGCTTACTCAGTTGTTAGCTTGGTTCCTAAGCACTTTTTCCTGTTGAGCCCTACAGAGCTTAAATTTTCCCTTCACAATTTGATGTCCTTTTGACCCTGAGGGAACACACCCCCGAGTGTCCACATCTTGCATGCACTTCCTTGCATTGATCATAGGTATGTTCCAATGCTTGGGACTAGTCTGCTCGCTATCTGACACTCGTTCCCTCACTTGTTGTACTATAAGCAATTTTATTCTTTTTCAAGCTTTCCCCAAATATAAAAAAGACCAAAAAAAAATCAAATATTCCAAAAAGCCGGATGGGATTATGGTTACTACTTCTTGTTGGAAGCTATTGTGTCACATTTGAACATAGCATTCATTCCACTCCATACACTATGAGTCGGGACTATAGTTGGACCTTAGGAGCTGTACTTGTATCTCAGTTTCTCCACCGATTGGTTAAGCTTCCAGTCATTATGGAGCCCTTTGTGATGCCTCATGCATTGCACAGTTTATGTCAATTCTATGCTGCCTGAGTCTATCCATTTTCTCATGCTCTTGTTCAAAGTAAGTCTTGAAACCAGTGTTGTCCACTTCTCATATCTCTTAACTATTGCATGTCGGCCATCCTTATTGAGTCAGTCCATTTCACCCGAGTTCTTCCAAATATTTCAGCGTAGCGGGAACCTCGTGCTGGTTGATGGGGGATGCGTTAATGCCCTCCTTCCAGCGAGTCTCGTTCTATCGACTTCAACCCATTTATTCTGGAACTTGAGGCTTAGAGTTCGGTTGAGTACCTTGAGGCTTGCAGTCATTAGTGGAAGGTTCTCTCGCCATCGACAGTTTTGGGAATACATCAATGTCCCCTGATCGATGGATTCATCCTATTGTTCGACTTCAACTCATTTATTCACACTCCGATGATTGTGCTTTGTGCCTTGATGCCCATTTTCATTATCGGTGGGTCATCTTGCGTCTGTTAATGGTATTCATCATTGACCAATAATCAGACGATGTCTCATCAGGTTTGACTTCAACTCCTTTATTCATTTGATGGGACTTGCACCGTCGAAGACTTGTGTAGAAGACTCCAGGCGATGGTGGCATTTAGTATGCTACCTATGAATTTGACTTTACATCTGAGATATCACCTCTCAGATATCAGCAGTTTGTACCTCCAGTTTGCACCAATTTTTTCCTTTTTAGTAGGAGACCATATCTTACTGTAGAGGGATCATGGCTATGATCACTTATGACATGTATTCACTATGTACTGCCTATTCATGGCCATTGTATTATATCGTTGTACTACCGATATGTATTCAGGGATACTATTGTATTATGACGAGTGAGATACTCTTTCCACTTGTGTCTCCATCACTACACTTCTGAGTTTTATAATGTATTTCAGCCATCATAGCATCAGTTTCTGACCTCACACATTAGGGGGCATCTATTACAACGCAATCTTCCACCCTGTGAGCATCGACATTCTTTGGCATGTAGGATCCATTTCACTAACTCAGATCCACTTTATATCCTTCAGATACTATTTTTCCCTATTTTTATTCCTACTCGCTTGTTGCATCACTATAGCAGGCGTACCCGCGAGTTGCATCTATATAGCCCGCGGGTAGCATGTAAAATGGTAAAAATCACTAGTTTATTACTTTTTACTCCCAAAAAGCAGTCATTGGGTGACCTTTTGGCTCTCCATCTGCCCAAGAAACGTCTCGATGTGTCCTTTCACGTACCTTTGAGAGGACTATATATTGAGCACATATGGCTTATGGATGGGAGGAAAAAGAAGAGCAAGAGAACTCTAGTGGATTTTTTCCCTATCTTGAGTCTACACTCATTGATCCTTGTAGTTGTGAACCCTTTATGTTCACCTTCCAAAATCCTATCTAGTTTGAGTTTTCCATTCATGGAGGATTGATGTGGTGGAAGCACAAGTGGATTGATCCAGATCTTGGTTCAGATTGGTTGCCGGCAAGAGGTCATATCACAATGTACTTCTTCTTGTTTATTAATAGAAATACTCATATTCTCGTCCATTAATGTTGTAAATGTTGTTTATATTACATTGGGTTGCATTTACTTGTTATATCATGGACCATTTCTATTGATGATGTTAATGTCGTTTATATATTATGTATTTGTTGTATATTGGCTGTCAAGACTAATTTGCAGATTCAAGTGCACAGATTGGAAAATCTCCAACGGGGATCTACATCAAACGTTTGGATCAAGGTTGGTTACATTTTCCATTATCTTAGCATTGCCATTTATAATAGCATAGTTCTGAGAATTGAGTTGATTTATGGTAGTCAGCTGTCTGTAGTGGTCTCCCAAGCCATAGTGAGTTTTCTCCAACACAGTCTCATCACTTCCTCCTCAAAGAATCTTCTATCTGAAGAACACCAAGCCTTTATTTGAATTACTCGAACTTCACTCTGGCTATTGGTTTGGTCAACACATCTACAATTTTCTCATCTGTTGCAACATATTGGAGCTTCACTACTCCTCTCTGCACCATATCCCTGATATAGTGATATTTGATCTTGATATGCTTCGACTTGTCATAAAACACGGGGTTCTCAGACAACTTCACACAGCTCTAGTTGTCACAGAAGATACAGATAGCATCCAACTGTAGATCAAATCAATCAGACACTAGCTTCCTTATCCATACTGCCTCACAACTAGCCGAACAAGCTATGACATACTATGCTTTGGTTGTACTCAGTGTTACACAGGATTGCTTCCTGCTAAACCAGGAGATCACACTTGATTCCATACTAAAGAAGCACCCCAAAGTGCTCTTCCTATCTACAGCACTACCTGCCCAATCTGAATCAACATAACCCTCCAGGTTAAACTTTTGATTCGCATCATAATTGAGCCCATAGTAAATTGTACCATTCAGGTACCTCAGAATATAATTTACAACAATCAGGTGAACATGTCTAGGATATGTCAGAAACTGGCTCAAGGTGTTCACCGTGAAGCAAATATCTAGTCTCGTGTTCGTCAGGTACATCAAGGACGCAATCATCTGACGACACATCGTGGCATCAACTGACTTTGATGAAGCATCACTTAATAGCTTCAAGTTCGATGCCATAGGTGTGGCCATGTCCTTGCAGTCCATCATCCCAAACCGCTTCAGGATCTCTACTGCATACTTCCCTTGTCCTAGGAATATTCCATCTGCACTCTACCACACCTCCATACCTAGAAAGTAATGCATCATACTTAAGTCCTTCATCTCGAAATCGGTAGCAAGCTTCCTCTTTGTGTCGGAAATCAACCTATCCTCTCCTGTCACAAACAAGTCATCCACATACAATAGGAGTATCACTGGATTGCCTTCCTCAACCTTGTAGTACAGGTTGGAATCCGCTATACTCTTGGTAAATCCCAAACTAGACATTAATTTGTCTATCCTACCATACCATGTCCTCAGTGCTTGCTTCAAGTCATAGAAGGATTTATTCAATCTACACACATATGACTCCCTATCATGTGTCTCAAAACCGAGTGTCTTCTCCACATACACTTCCTCTTCGATTACACCATTCAAGAAAGCTATCTTGACATCCATCTCGTGTATCTTCCACTTCATCATTGCAGCCAGAGCAAGTATTGTTCTGATGGAAGTGTATCTGGCTACAGGTGCAAAAGTCTCTTCATAATCTATCCCCTCTTTTTGGGAGAAGCCATGAGCCACAAACCTTGCCTTGTATTTCTCTATGCTTCCATCTGCAGCATGCTTGATCTTGTAGATCCACTTGGAAGTCACAACATACTTCCCTTCTGGTCTTGGGACCACATCCCAGACATCATTCTTCATGATCGATTGGTATTCCTCAACCATGGCATCCTTCCATTCTTTCTTTTCCGTTGCTTATTCATAACTGAAAGGTTCTTTGTTCATAATGTCACGGAGTAAGGCAACATAGCTGGTGCGTGATCTTGTCCTTTTTCTTTCTTTGTGTTCCTCCTATGGAATACCATACCTTTCTGCATCTTGGATGAGCTTTCTAGCCCATGCAGGTTTCCTCTTGTGAGAGTTCTTCTCATGGGGTGGATCTACAGGTTCTTATGGATCTGCTATGTCACGATCCACTTCTGGTATTGCTTCGTTCATGGTGGTGTCTTGTGTTATGGGTATCCTTGGTTCTTCATAGTCTTCAACAAATGTCTTCCTTGATTTGATATATGTTGAGTTTTTATCAAAAGTCACATCCCTGCTGATGTCAATCTTCTTGAACCCTGGAAAGTAGATTTTGTATGCCTTCGAGCTTTCACTGTACCCCACAAATATACCCTTCTTTCCTGAAGGATCTAACTTTGTCCTGTTTTCTTTTGGAACATGTGTATATAGTGGACCACCAAATATTCTGAGATGGCTAACTTCTGGTCTCTTACCAGAGAAAACTTCTTCTGGTGTCTTGTTGTCAAGTATCTTGTGTGGTGTTCTGTTTTGTACATACACAATTGTCCTTGTTGCTTCTGCCCATAGGTGCATGGGTATATCTTGGTCATGCAACATTGCTCGTGCTACTTCCATGATTGTTCCATTCTTCCTTTCTGTAACTCCATTCTGTTGTGGATTGTAGGGAGTGGTCAAATCCCTCTTAATCCCAGAATCACTGCATAACTTCTTGAAGTCTCTTGAAGTGAATTCTCCACCATTGTCGGATCTAAAGGTCTTGATCTTCTTATGAGTTTGATTTTCTATCAAGTATTTGAATTCCTTGAACTTATCAAACACTTCATCTTTGTTCTTCAAGAAATAAACCCAAGTCTTCCTAGACAAATCATCAATGAAAGAAACATAATATACATACCCACTCAAAGAACTGGATGACATTGGACCACATACACTGGAGTGGATAATTTCCAAAATTCCTTTTTCTTTGCTTTCACTGCTTGGAAATGCCTTCTTTGTTTTCTTTCCTTTTGCACATCCTTTGCAAACACCTTCATGCTTTGACTGGATTTCAGGAAGACCTTGTACTACTTTGCTTGCAATTGGTAGCACCCTATAGTGCACATGAGAAAGCCTTATATGCCAAAGTTCACTTGGTTCCATGGATTCATGTACCATGGCATGTTCAGGTTGTCCCTTCAATTTGTACAATCCTCCCTCTTTCTCTCCAATCACTACTGCATCATCTATGGTCTTACCTTTTGGCCATCCACAAATGCAACTGTCATCCCTTTTTCATCCAAAGATGATATGGAGAGAAGATTCTTCTTGAGTCCAGGTACATATAGAGCATCTTGGATCTTTAAAGTCTTCCCAGAGTCTAACTTGTAGGAGGATTCACAACTTCCTTTTATAGGGTATTGATAGACATCCCCAAGTTTCACCTTATGAGGTGACTCATGTTCAGATAGGTCCATAAGATATTATTTGAATCTTGTCATATGTTTAGAAGCCCCACTATCAATAAGACAATCATTACACCCATGTGTAACAGTACCTATGAGAGCAGAGATTAGAACATATTCATCGTCACTTGAAGAGTCTTCACTTTCTACCTTAGTCTTCTTCCTGGGAGGTTCATCATCCTCAGCAGCATGAGCATGATATATCTTCTTGTTTCTCTTCTTCTTGCTGTTGTTGTTGGAGTTCCTTTTGTTCTTGGGACATTCTGAGGCAAAGTGTCCCTTCTCATTACAAGTGAAGTATCTCAGATCTTTCTTCTCTATTTGATGATGGTGGTGTGAAGATCTATTGTGAAAAGTATGCTCCCTCTTGGATTTACTTTTCTTGGTATGTGTTGTGAGAGCTTGATCTTCATTTCCCATCTTTTCTTCTCGGGACACAAGCCTAGATTATTCTTGTGAACATTCCTCCCATAGTCTACTGAAGGAGATCAACTTCTTTCTTGCATAGATACCTTGGATGAAGGAGTCCCATGACCTAGGTAGGCCATTCAATGTGGTCATGAAAATTTCTCCATTCTCCACCACTTCATCCACAACTTCAAGTTGTTCTTTGATTTGAGAGACCTTAGTAAAGTAGGATTGTATGGTCTCTCCATTCTTGAACTTAACCCGTTTCAATTGATTCCACAGAGTCATCTTCCGATTTATATTCTTTCCTTCAAACAATTTGGTCAAGGAGTCAAACATCTCCTTAGGTGTCTTTAGAGAAGACACATGGGTATGAGATGGTCTTTTATAGAATCAACACTTATTCTCTTTTCTTTGACCAAGTTATTCTTGTGTAAGGCCTTACCCTCATCTCCATCTGGAACTGGAACCTCTTGACTTATGTAGATGTCCAACTCATTCTCTTCTAGGATTAACCCAATCCCGTTCTTCCATGCTCAGAAGTTGTCATCTCCTTCAAGCTTATCCTCAAGCTTGGTGTGGTGAGACATATTAATGAGAAACTCAAATGGAAATAAAAGATTTAGGTCTTACCACTTTATTTGCTGAAATTGGATCTAGAGCTGGATTAGGGTTTGCAAGAAAAACCCTAAAAATTCAAAATTTGAATTCCAAGCTTCTGGATGGATGGAAATATGCTCCTTGCTGAGATGATCAAGTTGGTATACTTCAATTTTGAAATCTACAAAATTTGACCCCTCCAAATTGCCTTTGAAACTTTTAGATCTGCAATTTCTGGTTTTCTGGTTTTCTTGTCAAAATCCTGAACTAGGGTTTGATAATGCTGAGGGTTCTGCCCAGCCAAAAAGTTTGATCTTGGTCTCTAAACTTTGATTTTTCTGAGGAGCATCCAGCCGTGGTCTCAGATTTAAAAAATTCCAACCTTTTGCAAAAACCCTAATTTTCCACCTTTCCGATAAAAATCCCGAACTAGGGTTTGATGGAGCCCAAGGTTCTACCCAACCAAAAAGTTTGATCTTGGTCTCTAAACTTCTATTTTTCTGAGGAGCATCCATCCGTGGTCTCAAATTCCAACTTTCTCCAAAACCCTAATTTTCGGCAGCAGTGATGGGCCAAAAAATGAAAGTGCTCCAAATTGAATTATGTGTCGACAGAAAGATGCGCCCTTGCAAGGAGAGTCATCCTAGCCTCCTGCCTTTGATGATTTGAGGAGAGAAACCCAAAGATTAAGAATCCCTAGATTTTGCTGCTGTACAGTGCCTTTTTCTTAGTACCGCTCTGATACCATGTTAACTTTTCAATAATTTCTTTCAAACATGATCTAGGATCCTACTAAGAGAATAACATGCACAACATAACAATCATAAACACAAGAGACACGGAGTTTCCTCAGGAAAATCCAAGATGGTGAAAAACCCCGCAACTTCCTCAGAGATAGAATAAGCCCCCAATACAAAGATCACAAAGTTCAATCCCCAAAAGATAGATGATTCCAGCAGCTACTCCTCCTCCACTTGTGCACACTCCTCTCTCTCAACTATGCAAGTTGGATGAGTGAGTGAATGAATATAATGAGAGGCACTCACTCTCTATTTATACACAACTTAACCTTCCTTTAACCCTAACAGGGACGACTTCCTAAGGAAGCCTAATAACCCATCCACATGACTCATACAGGGCCGACCCCACACTGATGGTCTAATAACCCATCAAATATAAGTTGCAACACTTACAATAATACTTGCGACACTTACAAATACAAATGATGACACTTCTGATTGGAGGAATAATACATCTCCATCAGGAATATAATAAAGTACAATTGTAATACTTAGAAGAATATCTTCCGAAGTTACAAATACATCAACAATGATCCTACTGGTAATCCCAGATATCAACTTTGAACATGATCTCAGTTTCAGTGTGCCACTTCTCCTTTGGATTAAGTTCATAGAATAATGCTCCATAGGTATTTGCAAAAGTTTCAAGAAATCCATATTGGGACGCAACTATGGATGAAGAAAATTGTTCCTTAATGGTGATCGATACTGGGGATCTTGTACCTCTTCATAAAAGAAGAAAACTTGTCAGATGTAAATGGGTATATCAAACGAAGAATGCATCTGATGGAAGTGTTGAAATACTTAAGAAAAATTTAGTTTCCAAAGGATTTTCCCAAGTTGAAGGAATTGAATACAATGAAACATTTTCCCATTTTCATTCCCTCCCATGAAGGAATTGACTCCATATGTCTTGATCTTACCCTTACCTCCATACATAAATGGGAGGTCCATGTTGAGGGAAAAAATAGTCACAAGGGTGAGTAGTATTCCCTACTTGATTTAATCATTGAGGTTACAACAAAGACCTAGTGTCATGAATTGTAATTTAGTATCCCAAATTCCAAATGCAAAAAAACTGTAAAAAAGAAATATAAAGAAACTAACATGAAATAAAAGGGACAAGTGCCAAAGAAAAAAAAAACAAAAGTATTCCAAACCAAATGTTGATTTCCTAATAGTCTAACTAAATACAATGGTGTCACCTAGGAGTTGACTCAGTGAAGGATTCAAAGAGAATCCAACAATATCCCTTAGGGAGATCCTTTTATTCCACACAATTGCGATATAACAAGCATAGAACAATGGAGAAACACTTGCTTCTTAGAGGAAGAGAGCAAGGGATATTTTTCATGCCAACTTGATGTAAGAAGTGGATTGAAAGATGATCTCTCAATGCAATTATTGCAGCATAACATTTCTCTAATTTTCTCCTATAGAATGCATGCCCATGGATTCATTTTATAGGAGGAATGGAGGCCATGAAATATCTAGATCCAAATGTGAACACCGTTGCGATTGAACCAACTCTTCAAGAACATGAAGTGGGATATTGAATTATCCCAAGCATGTGATAAGTAAAGTTGGAATTTTGGAACTAAGGGATTCATTATGATCCTTGAATATGATACAAAAATAAGTCATCCCACCATTTTAACAATTGCACATCTTTCAAATGAAAATTCGTGGAGGTACATGTGGTTCGTTGAACAAGAAGTTGCGCTAGTAGTGCAAGAGTTCAATGCAAGTAGTTGTGCGATTTTTTGTACCGACTACCTTTTCCATTCTAGGAATCAATTTATCTTATCGATCTAATGAGGATGTATTCAACGAGATGCATGTTGTATGTTGATGACACATTTCTATAAGATTAGTCAAAATGTCACATGAGGCATTAATAGATGCCCCCTGATGTGTGAGATTCAGAGGGTACTATAGGGATGAAATGCATCATTGTTTCTTTCTCTCCATGTTCTAATAAATTATCAAGCACTTGTGGGTAAAAAAGAATGCCCGTGGGGGAAGTTTGTTGGTGATGACCATTGATGATATAAAGAATGAATGGTGTTTTATATAGATGAAACATGCATACCTTTGGTCGTGAAAAACATGTCAAGATATATTACAATAAGAGGATACATAAGGGGTTAGCTCTTGATATTGCTTCTAAAAGGATGAAGGTGGATTTGATCCTTGTATGAGAAAATGAGTCATAGAAATGATGTTATTGGTTCCAAAGAAGCAGAGCCACTGATGACAATGAACATACCATTGGTGTGGGTGACCTAAAAAATGGTGAAGTTGTTGGATGAAGAACTTCACAATATCATATGTGTTGCTTCCATGAATCATAAATGTGCACAATGCTACCATCACAACGCATGACTCCCCTTTATGCGATGGATTTATTGGCGTCAAGCATAGGGGAGACCACTAAGTTAGGGACAACTAATGAATCTCCCTACTTAATTCAAGGTGATCCCTTATATGAATGAGAAGGGACCCAAAGGTACAATTGTAACTACTATCTCTTGAAATGAAGTGATCCAACGTCAATGAGAATTGAAGGAACTAATAAGACAATGCCTTATCCTAAGAACCAAGATCATTTGTAACCAATTGGGACATTGATAGACCTAACATAAGACTGGTTGATAAGCACAAATCTCATGAATTCCCTTTATCAATGTAAAAAGGGTGAGTGGAAGATGGCAACATTATTCAAATTTTAATATAGGGTGTAACTAAGGGAAACAAATTCTATATGAAGGTATTTATCATAGGCACAATAATGATGGGGTAAGGTGAATGAAACAATGGGAAATGATGGGGTTAGGTGGAATCAAGTACATCAATAAAGGGAGACCATAGAGTGCTTCAAAAAGAATACTATAATGGGGCTCCCACAGTTTTGGGTGGATCATGGAACGATTTATAAAGAAAGAATATGGATACGACTCCCATGTTTTTGAGTGGGTTGGGGAACCAAAGAATTATATGGGTGGGATTCCCACTCTTTTGAGTAGGTTGGGGAACCAAATAATTACATGGGTAGGATTCCCATTGTTTTGAGAGAGTGAGGGAATCATTTTGATGATGATGTAATGGTTTTGTGAAAATGAAAATACATGTTCCTTGTGAATAAATTCCATGTAGAATGTTCTTGCGGGAATAACTAGATAGGATTAATGTCTAGAGCGTGTGGGGCCTCATTATAGTCTTCTCAAGGGTTGATGATATGAAGAGGAACACAGATGATATATTTCTCATGGAGGTACAATAGGTTATCTAAGAATCATAATTGTAACATGTGCTAAGGTATTTGAGGGATGATATGATTAGAATGCAAGGTGACTATATGTGGTTTTAGCTCAACAAACTTGGTGAGTTATCATATTCCTTGAACATGAGAGGGTTCGACATCATAGGTTCCAAAGTATGAATGGGTTGTAATGGTGCGAACACCCATGGAGGAACATGCCCTTCTCGATAATGACATTGATGGTGTGCCAAAACTGAGAATTAGGGCCCCATGGTTATCGATGGGATTATTGGTTAAATGCAATCTAAATAGATGGAATATGTTTCCTATATGCCAGGTTGAGATGATATACCTGTGATTGAGGTCCATGCATCATTGGTGTATGATGGAATAGATGTTTCTTAATGATAATCCTATACACATGACACAAATAACCAAGTGTTATATTGATTATGACAAGTGTATTGATGCAGAAAAATTAATAAGAAACATAACATACCTGAAGAAATGTAGAGGGTGAACAGGGGTATCACCTACTATTTTGGTGGAGACCACTAGTGATGGAAATTGGTGCAACTTATGTAGGTCATATAACGTTTTCATGTCCATGAGGCATCCCAATTTTTTCAACTTATGGGGATAGTTTTGTTGAATTCAACCCATTAGTGGGGTTGCATAAACTATCTCTTATACGTACGCCTAACACATGACAAAGGTATCTAGTTGTCTAAGGATTTAGTATTGGGTCGTGGTTTTCTACCACATTATAGGTTGTTGTTGGTGGTGATCTCTAGTCTTCCTCTAAGGATGATGATGATGTATCGTCATTGGTAGAAAAAATTCTTAATAATGACATATTGATGGTATCAATGTGATTGATCGTACTTGGAAGTGAGGGAAGTACTTTCTCTTGAGGAAATGTTGGTGGGTGTTCCATAGGGGGAGATTGTATTCTAGCCACATTTGTTATAAGTGGACTGCTCATTCGACGCACAAGACTGGCACAAACATGGTTGAGTGTATGGGCCAGGATTAGTGGTATGGAAGTATGATGAAGTGGGACCATGCTAGTAGTGCATGGGATCATACGAGTGTGGTTCCCACATGATGAAAACTCACCATGCTATTCGTTAGTTGGTTCTCATCTAGTGACACCATTGATGGAAGCAACTTCTTGGTAAATTGGTTGAGGTCTTTCAACTACAGGGTGTGAGGTGAATGGTTGCCAATGCATCCTAGAATCGAGGGAGTTCATGAAAATGATGTGAATAATGACCAAATTGAGAACAAATTGTGCATGCATGATCGTTGTGCAATTTCTTGGTCTTGGTATTGGTATTGGGCATACTTTAGGTGGTTGGCATGCCCCTTGCTGAAGTGTTAGAAGCGTGAATTGCACTAACAAAGATGTTGAACAAATTTATAAGCTCTAGTAATGTGGTTCATAGGTTTATTTCATGTCCTAGCTGTTAGGATAGAGAACATGGTTGGTTGAATTTGGGTACTAGGGTAGTAATTGGTACAATGGGGTATTTCAACTTGGGTTGTTTTGTGCCCGTAACATTGGGTTTAGTGAAAACTGGTGGTGGTTTTGTCACATATGGTACAAGATGGCAAGTAATGTGAGTCTGTCCATTGTTGGCGCTCCTTGTACTCCTTTGGGGGGGGGGCACAAGAAAGGGTATTGGAATGTAGGTTGCACTGATGGGGTTATGATTTTTTTTAGTGTCATGGATAGTGTGAGGTGTCGATGTTGGTGTGGAGGGGGCTTATGAATTGTATTTAGAGGTGAATGCAGTGCACATGATATCATCTATCGATGCTAGAATAACTAGTGGAGGACTAGAGTATGCCCCTAGAAATGAAAATTATGTGTAAATTCCTAGACCTATATCAACATATGGGGGAGAAGTGGTTGATCATATGGTGGGTATGATTTTATCTAGGTTTGAGTTGGTATGAGGGTCATAGTAGATTAGTTGTTCAAGGGTGATCATTTCCCCCTTGTGGGGAAATATCATGACGCAAAAAACTAAGGAAGATACTGCCTCCATGGTGTATATGTAACTATGTCCGAACAAAATGTTTTAGTCGAGTTGAGCATGGACCAATTAAATATCCAAAAATACCATTCACAACCCCATCGTGATGGGTATGTTCTGATACAAACCCAATTGTTTTGATGGTATCCCATCATAATAACAGAGAATGATAGATGACGAAGCCAAGTCTAGTGAACCTAGATGTTTCTAGACGTGAGTGGACATCACACAAGTATATGTTCTTCATGGATTATGCATCGATGAATTATGATGTTATTGACCATGACAAGAATATAGAAGGAGAATGATGAAGGTAGCCATGTTTTTCCCTTATCGAGATCAAAGATCATGATTCATGAATGAGAGGGTTTGATAGCACTTAATGCACTAAGTAGTGCCTTATTTTGATAAGGAAAAAACTGAAGGACTTCTACAGTCAACATGGTTGTAGGGGATTGAGCCAAATCATCCACAATTTTGTAATTGTGTGTAGCTTTCATGTAATATCCTAGCCAATATCTAACCAAGATATTGTCTTCCACTTCAGAGTTTAATAAAACTTTACTTGCAATTTGTTTTTAGGCAAACTCTCAGATTGTGCAGGATGTAAGTGACGGGGATGGAAAATCTGAATGGGCATGGTAGGAAAGAGATTAGGTTCTATAAATTATACGTGAGAGTGTGCAGAAGCAAGGATAGTACTGTAATGTACCAACTTATACAAGTGATACAAAAACTCAAGACTTCTCCAAATTGACTGAAATAGTGACTGTGGAAGCTAGAAGTGCTAGATATGGGCAAGGTCAAAGGCTAAGGGTGGATGAGATGTTCTGATATGATTTTATACCTCTGAAAAATTTACTGATACCATTTATGTTTAAATAGAAGCAAGCTGCAATCTACTCCAATGCTCTTGGGCTACTCAGCATATATAGAATAGTATGGGTGAGATATTTAACTGGAGGATGGAGATGGGTGTTTATGATATTACAGAGGTTAAATATCATTTAATAACAGTCATTCAATATTAATATAACATTCCATAAATTTATAAAGAGTACTGAGCAAGTATTATGGCATAACTAGTAAAATCGCAATTTAGGACTGCTCAACTAGCTCGACTTTTGGACTCCCAAACAATACTCAAATGTAATAAAATTTATGAAACAGAGATTGTATCATGTCATGTGATATACTATATAACTCTAGGAACTAGAATGACTTCATTTGGACTTTTACACATTGACTTATGAATCATTCATTGAAAGCTAGTCAAATTCTAGCTCATCTAGAAGGGGTGCATAAATTGGAGAAGAAATCAGAGTTATGTAATTTTTGTTGAAATTTATGATATCATAACATTACATAATCTGTTATTACATCATAAATATTCCATGGTGCCTCTCAGAAGAGGATATAAGAGTCTCTCCTCTTGCACGTAAGAAACTAGCTATAGAATAGAAGAAGGAAGAGGGGTTCGATATCTGAACTTGGTGAAGATGATTATGAACTTTCAATTCGACCTGATAAGATTCAATACTCTGTTATTACATCAGATATAGGTCGAAATATCTCTCAAAACATCATAGAAAAATCTCTCTTCTTCTACACCAAAAACTAGCTCTAGAAATCCATAGGAAACTTGGAGCTTCGAACCATGGAATGGATGATGGTTTTTCTGATCTTCAAATTCAACTTGATCAGCTACAAGACCTGAAAATAAAATCAATGAAAATGGATGAATGCCATAATCCTCTCACAGAAATATGGGGCACATCTCCCATGCTTGACTAGGGGCACATCTCCCAAGTCTCAGATGCACAAATGCATTCATAAAATTTCTCAAACTAACAAAAGTCCCGAAATGGAGTTGGAATCCTTATTTTATAGAATTCATGTTGATCTATTGAGCAATTTTCTTGGCTTGGTGACCTATGAGAATAGGTCACTCATGAGTGGACATACTTTCCTTTCTTTCCTTGTTTGCTTTGCATTGGCTTTCCTTATTTTTTCCTCTTTTTCTGACTTTTCTTCTTTTTTGAACTTTCCTGCTTTTCATACTTTCCTACTTTCTAGATCTATGCTGCTTTTCCTGAAATATTCCTCTTTTCTCATTTTTGGCAACATTTTTGGACTCTAGTGCTTACTTGACTTCTACTCCAAGTAATTCCTCCAACCTTATCTACTAATTCGAATTAGTGGGCCAATTTCTCCATTTATTCAACATAACAAATAAAATATTAATAAAAATATTACAACTCATAATTAGTCCAAACTTTAGCATTTATTCAATTAATTAATAATTAATTAAGTCCTGTGGTATAATTGCCTCCAAAAATACCCCCTACTCCATTTTTGGAAACATCTTCCACCTGGGTGCCCTCTTGGCCCACTTGCTCATTATCCATTAGTTTTATTTATCAAAATTACCTTTAATAAATAAATTTGCCAATTTGTGGGACTTAGGATAAAATTAATTCTAAGCAAATAGAATTAATACAATTTAATTTCCTATAGGGTTGATCTTGTCCCCTTTCACCTATGGTACTGGATGAGCCAAAATTGGGGACATGACAGTCCTTCCTTCCCAAGATTGTTTTTCCTCAAGGAGTGTTAGGATCTCACCAAGATTTTGTTGCACCATTCTGATTATAATTGTCCCCATCCACTGAACAATCTAAAAATTAAACTTGGGGCCTTCAAAAAGATATAAAAGAAATGCAAGATGACCATGAAGAATAAACTGCACTGCAAACTCTATTTACACTAAATCATGAACAAAAATCTTAACCGAGTTAAGATAACTGAGTAGAATTCCTGGATCCCACTGTTTCTCCTGCAAGGACTAAAAATTTTCTATCACCTTTGGCAATCTGTCACTCTAATGAATGTGAGGATCCCAAAGTATCAACTTCATTTTCTCAATCTTCCAAATAAATTTAGAGAATCTATCATCAAACATGTGCCTTTCATCCGAGGAATAACTGAAGGGACATTACTAGCAACCAAACCAAGTAGAGAGAGAGAAAAATGATTCTTCAAGTGAAAAAATCCAATGGCTCAACTCTCTACCATTGGAGAAAAAATGCAAGCATACCTCCAAGCATGTGGATTCCCTCCACATATGCCAACTTCTGCAAGTAAAATGTTCCATTAATTTATCTTGGCAACTTGACTGCTTAGCTTCCTTCCCTTGACCATAATCAGAAACATTTTTGCAAGGAGATTTCATGTTTGTTAGGTAATATTTCACCCAATCCATATGTGGATGAGTGACATCAAATGGCTGCAAATTATGCCTTTTTTGCTGCTTGCAAATCATAGAAAAATCAGCAATATTAAAAACAATTTTATTGCAACAAAACATAAGACTCTTACCTTCTAGGTTTTCCTTTTCAGTGATGCCTCTATCCATCCATTCAGTGGATGAACAGAGATCCTGTTTGCTGATTTATATGAGCTATAATAAGCCATCTCTTCTGCAATAGGATCTTTCTCCCATGGAGAAAGATCATGATCCTCCTGTTGCACATGTGACACGAACTAGAAAAATTTCTTCACCCACTGTTCATTCCACATTGGTGTTGCCGAATCTAGGACATGTGGGAAAGAACTATGAACCTTCTTTGCATGTATTCAAACTTTAGTAATCAGACTTATGGCTACAAATTCTCCATTATTGGCTGGCCCAAATTGGGTGCTCTCATCCCACTCTTCCATGGGAGAGTGACTGTCTTCAAGGAACAACTCAAGTTTCCTTGGAAAAAAGTCAAGTGCTTGGTTCTCATCAAACTGTTCTGCACACTCTTCAAGCACATATAAAAATTAATGATCCTCATGATCCACCATCTCATGAGTTTCCTCCCTATGATCAAGAATGATTTCAGCCAAATGAATTTGACTGAATGGTGTGTAGGAGGGTAGGGGGGGTCTTTGCAACTTTTCATGAAGCTGCAATATTTCTGTCTTGGATTATTGGAGGCCACTTTGAGTGCTTCTCAAAGAATTTTGGGTGGCCATCAATTCATCATTGAGTTTTCTGATCTCTTCATCATCCTTCATGGATGCACCATGAAACAACTCTACAAGCTCCAACAAACTATCTCTATCAAAAAGTAGGTTCAAGAATTTACCTTTGATTATTGACATTGCTTTCTGGATATTCTCCATGGATTCAAAGGAAGATTGGTCTTCCGGCATTAAAGCAGCTTCCCAACACAACCTTGAAACTAAAGCATGAGTTTCATGGAGAATTTTTTGGGCCTCTTGGATCTTCTGTTTATCCATCTTCAAAGATCATGCAAGAAGATGAGGTTCTTGCATAGGTTTCTCCTCTTCATTTTCCATCACCAAATCAATTTCATGCAGTGCACTTGAGGTTTTGAAATCCGATCTATATGTTGCTGCTGCAATATATTCATCTTTTAGGTCCTCAAAAACATAATTTGGGCTGCAACATAAGTGCTCATTCATCCTTGGTGCAACATAAAGATCTTCTCTCAAAGTTTCATCCTTCATACTGCTTTCAGTTTTTACACCGGAATTCCGAACCTCATCACTAGGAGGCTCAACCATTCTAAACTTTTCAATGGAAGTGGTTGCCATATCAGACTGACATAACGACACATAAAAATCAGAAATTACTAATTCACCGTGTGTCATGTTCTCCTCCTTATGTGGTGTAATTATGATGGCTTGTTCATCCACCCATTTCTTTGCTTCACACCCTACTGAGATGTGCTCAATTTCTGCTTCCTTGTGAGGATCAAGGGGTGATTGCAAATCTGAATTATGTTCCTCTTTTGTATTAGATCCAAAATATGTCTCACCTTCATCAATCTGTCCCATTTCTTCTACACTTATTTTGAAATCAACCATCCAAAGATCGAGAGTGATTTTACCTCCTTCCTCACCAACAATCAAATGTTTGACTGATGGATCTTCCAATGTGCATTGACCTTCTTCATCCACTTCTTGGAGTAATGGGGCACCAACAAGGTTTTCTTGGTCATTTCTTTCCAAGAAACTTGATGTCTCTCCATATTGTGTGGTGATCATATCACAACCGTTGGACTTCCTTCTTGAAGGAAAACCAAAGAGTCTCATAATGCTTGTTCTTGCCAATGGCCTTGATGAAACTTTATTCTTGATTCCTTTTCCTTGAGATTGGGATGGATCCACATGTACGGCTGCAACTTCATCTTTATTTTTTCCTACTTATGCTCCACCTGAATAACTAGGTGGATCTTGGTTTCCTCCCTTGATTTTTCCTGGCTGTGAGGATACATCTTTTTCCCTCCCTTCCATCTTAGCTCCTAGGGGTAAAAATCTTTCCTCTACTTCTTTGCACACACCATCAACCATATGCGCAATACTTCTTTTGATATCTCTATTATAGGGGTCTTTGAACAACCTCTGAATCTCCAAATCAAAATAGTCTCTAAAGGTCACGGACTTCTAGACCTCCTTCTTCAAAGCAGAGTACTCCATGAAGTACTCATAGGATTTCTTTGGGTTCCCTCTATTGAGTATTCCTCCATAAGCCCAATTAGTCATAGGTAGATCATTTCCTATGTCCTCTTCAAACATTTGTTCAACAAAGAAATCATATTCAAATTTATGCAAATAGAAATTTCCAACAGGGGTTGTCTCCTCCTCTTCATATGGCTCAAAATAGAATTCTTCTTCTTCATACAACTCAAAGTTTGAATCTTCCATGACATGGAACTAATTCCACAAATGCAACTTGAAAACAGTGTTGAACTACTGTTCCACTGAGAGTTACTTTCCACAGGCTGAGCCAAGGAAAGTGCTCTGATACCACTATAATATCCTAGCCAAGATCTGACCAAGATATTGACTTCCACTTCAGAGTTTAATAAAACTTTACTTGCAATTTTGTTTTAGGCAAACTCTCAGACTGTGCAGAATGTAAGTGATGGGGATGGAAACTTTGAATGGGGATGGTAGGAAAGAGATTAGGTTCTGGAAATTATAGGTTAGAGTGTGTGGAAGCAAGGATAGTACTGTAATGTACCAACTTATACAAGTGATACAAAAACTCAAGACTTCTCCAAATTGACTGAAATAGTGACTGTGGAAGCTAGAATTGTTGGATATGGGCAAGGTCAAAAGCTAAGGGTGGATGAGAGGTTTTTATAGATTTTATACCTCTAGAAAATGTATTGATACCATTGATGTTTCAATAGCAACAAGATGCAATCTACTCCAACGCTCCTGGGCTACTCAACATATATAAACTAGTATGGGCGAGGTATTTAACTTGAGGATGGAGATGGGTGTTTCTGATATTACAGAGGTTAAATATCATTTAATAACAGTCATTCAATATTAATATAACATTCTAGAAAGTTACAAAGAGTTCTGATCAAGTATTATAGCATAACTAGTAAAATGGAAATTAAGGACTGCTCAACTAACTCGACTTTTGGACTCCCAAAAAATACTCAAATGCAATCAAATTTATGAAACATAGGTTGGATCATATCATGTGATATATTAGGGAACTCTAGGAACTAGAATGACTTCATTTGGAGTTTTACAAATTGACTTATGAATCATTCATTGAAAGCTAGTCAAATTCTAGATAAATCTAGAAGGGGTGCATAAATTGGAGAAGAAATCAGATTTCTATAATTTGTATTGAAATGAATGATATAAGAACATTACATAATCTATTATTAAATCATAAATAGTCCATGGTTCCTTTTATAATATGATAAAAGAGTCTCTCCTCTTGCACGTAAGAAACTAGTTGTAGAATAGAAGAAGGAAGAGGGATTCGATATCTGAACTTGGTGAAGATGATTCTGAACTTTCAATTCGACCTGATCAGATTCAGTAATTTGTTATTACATCAGGAATAGGTAAAAATAATTCTCAAAACATCATAGAAAAATATCTCTTCTTCTACACTAGAAACTAGCTCTAGAAATCCATAGGAAACTTGGAGATTCGAACCTTGGAATGGATGATGCTTTTTCTGATCTTCAAATTCAACTTGATCAGCTACAGGAACTACAAATAAAATCAATTACAATGGCTGAATGCCATCATCCTCTCATAGAAATATGGGGCACATCTCCCATGCTTGACTAGGGGCACATCTCCCAAGTCTCAGATGCACAAATGCATTCATAAAATTTCTCAAACTAACAAAAGTCCTGAAATGGAGTTGGAATCCTTATTTTATAGAATTCATGTTGACCTGTTGAGCAAGTTACTTGGCTTGGTGACCTGTGAGAATAGGTCACCCATGAGTGGACATACTTTCCTTGCTTGCTTTGCTTTGGCTTTCCTTTTTTTTCCTCTTTTTTCCGACTTTCCTTCTTTTCTAAACTTTCATGCTTTTCATACTTTCCTGCTTTATGGATTTATGCTGTTTTTCCTGAAATATTCCTCTTTTCTCATTTTTGGAAACATTTTTGGACTCTAGTGCTTACTTGACTTCTACTCCAAGTAATTCCTCCAGCCTTATCCAGTAATTCGAATTAGTGGGCCAATTTCTCCATTTATTCAACATAACAAATAAAATATTAATAAAAATATTACAACTCATAATTAATCCAAACTTTAGCATTTAATCAATTAATTAATTCCCATGGTATAATTGCCTCCAAAAATATCCCCTACTCCATTTTTGGCAACATCTTCCACCTGAGTGCCCTCTTGGCCTACTTGCTCATTATCCATTAGTTTTATTTATCAAAATTACCTTTAATAAATAAATTTGCCAATTTGTGAGACTTAGGATAAAATTAATTCTAAGCAAATAGAATTAATACAATTTAATTCCCTTCGGGGTTGATCTTGTCCCCTTTCACCTATGGTACTGGATGAGCCAAAATTGGGTACATGACATTTCATCTATGGGTTATGGGTGGTTCATATAGTAGTGTATTTGGGATCCAAGGGATCTTATTATTACTTGGATGAGGAATCTACAAATTCCCACTATAGATAGTGGGGACATCCTCTCATTTTTTTGCATCAGTCATTCCATAACTTTTGTTGTGAGTCTAGAGGTTGACTTCAGTTGTGTTCATGTGGATGTTTTGGAATGTTCTATCACATAGTGGGCGAGGATCCTATTGTTGGGAAACTACCCCTTGGTTGAAAAAAGGGTTGTTGCAACACAACTTGTTGGGTTTGTGGTGCATTTGGTGTTTGAGGAGGATTGGTTGTGGCCTTCTTCATTACCTCAAGAAATTGTTGACACTGAGGTGTCAACAAAAAATATGGGTGTAATGCCCGTACTCTCCACACATGGAGAAAGGATAGTTAATATGGAGATTGGCGCTCTTTCCTTGCTTAGGTGGATTGTTAGTCCCCTTGTTTAGGTTTCCTATGTTCTAATACTACTTGGGAGGGGGATCGTTCGCCTAACCCTATTGATGGTTTTTCCTATTCTTTCATTTCTTCTTCTATTGATTTTGATGATTCAAGATATTAGATGCATTCTATTGATCGAAACATTGAGTTTGTTGTGTGGGAGAAGTTTGTACTATATTAACCCCCACTTGAGGAATGGAGGAAGGACCAGGTGGAGCAACAAATGAGAAGTATGGATTGTAGATGGGTGTGGGGAGGTAGGGTTAGGGGATCCATAGTATATGGGTATAGGGAGGTATGTGTTAGGGGATCCATATAATGTGGATGGAGGAGCTGGTGGCACCACTTGAGGTGGTCGTACCATTGGCCCATAATATAACTTCCCAAATGGAGGCATTGGTGCATTTTTGGGAGCTACAAATACAGGAGGTGCTAGTGGGTACTGTTGTTCCAAAATGAGTGGCATGGAAATTGATGGTTCGGGAGGATTTCCATGAGAAATAGTACTGATAATCCTGTCAATAGATTGTGATGTACCCAAAGGTGTTGGGTTCAGAGAACGATGTTGAGGGGAATTAGGTAGGATGGTATGCAAATACCAATATTGTGTGTAAATCAAATCAAAATAATGGGCATTGAGGATGGATTCTTATTTGATTTTGGGTTGTGATTTCCACATCCTTTGCAATCATAGGTTGGAGTGATTTAAGGAACCAATCAAACAAGAATTGGGGTTGGATGTCTATTTTACACAAATTCCTACGTCTACGCCATTCGTGGATATGATATGCGATGTGATTTGAGGTGCTTCATCAAAATTCTAAGAGAATTTCGAGTCTTAAATCTGATGTATGGGTAATTGAAAGTATGTGAGGAAAATAGTGCCAATAGACTCAAAGGTGGAATAAATCATAGATGGTAAATTGATGTACAATTTGGTTGTTCTTCCTATAAGTGTTCTCTAAAAAATTCGAAGATAAATAGTGTCTTTAACAATGTTGTTTGATGAGAACCAAAGTTAAAATGACAAAACATGATTGGATGGGTCTTGTCCATGTTTCCCTTCAAATTTTGGAATATATGAGGGGAGCTTAGAGGAATTTCTGGCCAAGTTTTGTTTTTTGAAAAATGGGACCATTTATCAACTTGGCCAATTCATGGAGATTTAGGATCTCCATGAAAGGTAAGTTTGAGCTTGATGCAGTCATGGTGTTATGTGTGTTACCCCCTCTTGGAGGTGAGGGTGGAGGGGATGGCAGTGTATTTCCTCCTTGAGTTTAAGATGATAGGGGGTCCTTTGTCTAGAATAAGGATGTGATGGGGGGGTTATTCCCTCTTAATGGTGGATGTGGAGTAATACCTCTTCCATGAGATGGAGAGGCAGGGGAAGTTGTATGATCTCCAAGAGTTGTAGAAACGAGAGATTTAAGATAGGTGTTTCCTCACCGACTTGACCCTAACAATGTTTCCTAGAAATATCCCCATCTAGAGTATCACCCTCATGATCCATGGGGATGGGGAAAATGTGAGAAAACCTCTTTGGACAAGAGAAATTCTTTTCATCCTGAGAGACTGTCTTAGATTTCTTTGTTCCACAATGGTAATGGTTTATGTCATCAAGTGAGAGTGATGATAAATGGATTTAAATGAGTAGATGCAAAAATATGCCAATCACAACAAATGCAATATGGTTCAAAGTGAGTGATATGTGCTAAGTCTCTATGTAAATGTTATAAAAATTTAGTTCTTTTTAATTCTATTTTAGGTGATCTTGTAAATAAAAAGAAATCAAATGTATATTCCCTAAAATATGTAACGCACTTCCTCTCAAATAGTCCCTAGTCTTTCCAATATCTTGCTTCTGGGCAGTGATGAAATCCCCTGAATATTCCTGGTGAAGGTATGATAAAGTAAATTTTCAAGCTATGATGTTGGGGCTATCTTCTGGAGGGACCATAACATTTCCAAGAGCTAATGAGATCCTACTCAGGAACAATTGCATCCCACGATTGCACCTTGGTGATATCCTTTGTTTTTTCCACTAAGATACCCATGTCAAGTGTGGATAAGTGGTTTGGCCTTGAATGATAAAGTGTCCGCATCACAAAAAGTTGGGTTGGCTCTTTGTGGCATGTAGAACCAACTATACTTTGGATTTCACATCCTTGGGAATCGTGCCTTCTTATATGGGTTGTCTTTAGACACTTGTTGATAGCAAGATTTAAAAGTATCCTAAAATTCAACAACCATTATGTTTAAAAAATGTAGAAGAATGGTGGGAATTATTTGGATGCCTATCCCAATCAATCTTAAGCTAACTAAAATATTGTTTTGTGACCTCATGTGGAGGATTTTAGTTGGTTAAGAATTATAAATACATTGTTGATTTTATGGTTGTCCAAATTTCATTCAAGGAGTGTTAACAATCAAATTAACACCCTTAACCAAGTGAAGGAAGAAGCATATTTTTACTATGCGCTTGCAACAAGAAGACAAAGACAAGTACATAAGAGAACAATCCTCTCTAATCTAATCACTACTTCCATAACTCGAAGGATTGAGTGAAGAAATAAAAATCCTAAAGAAACAAGGTTCAATGATTGAACTGCTCAATTGAGGGCTCAAATCTAATCTCCATCAGTCAACAATGAGAAGAAATGCATAAGATTGCATTAATTGTGCTTGAGAATGCTGAATTTGCAACAAAATCCTAAAATACTATGGAAAGTGGGTTTTAGAGAAAAAATAATCAAAAAACAAGAAAATGGACAATCCCACAGTGAAAAGAGAAACTTGAGAGCCCATTTCCCAATGCTATCAAACAAAGGAATTTGGGTCATGGTAGAGGAAGGAAAAAGGAAGAGAAAAGGCATGATGGAGAGATTTGGAGGATTGGAAAGCTCATCTTCATCAAAATCAAGGATGGAGAAGGATATCTCAAAGCAATGGAGGATGGATGCATCTCAAGCAAGATTGTATGTAAGTATCTTTTCTTCATTGATATTAATGAAATGATTCAATTTTCCTTCCATTTAAGAGTTTGAGTTTTTCTTATCAAGTTTAGTTTGAATTCTAAAATGACTAAGATATTAAGGAATTTTAGTTAATTGTTTCATATCTGACATTTGAACTCACCATTTCATAGTAAGATAGCATGTTTAATGTAGATCTAACCCTACCTTAAAAGCTATTATCAGACTGGAGACCATACTAGGGATCAAATCCAGAATCTCTGGTTTCGCAGACCATACTAGTTGATTTTTTGTTGAAACTTTCTTCATATTTTGGTGTTCTAACCTTTCATATCTACTCCAAGTCATCCTTAAGATCCCTTCAAGAACCTATGTTGTAGGTTTAGAGGCTCCAAGCCGGCCTAAATCCACTCTTAAACTCCAAAAATCCTTCAAAGGTAGAGCTCAGATCTTGGCCTTTCTTGATTTGGAAGGCTGGTGCACTGTCCCTATGTACAGAGAGCGTCAGATCACCCTGTACAATAGAAAATTGTGCCACTGGATCACCTTTCTTGTGTACAACCTGCGCCATCCTCTTGTTGGCACTCTGCTCTGTTATGGATGGTGTGTCGACTAGATTTTTGAGTTTTTGGAGCCCATTTCTTCATATTTGTCTCGGTTTTTGTAATTTTTCCTTTATGGATGGGCTTAGGAACCCCTTATATTAGAGTTTAAACCTCATTTGGATCCTCCTTTTCTCAAGATTTGGATTATTTTTATAGAGTTTTAAAGCTTTCTTGTTTCAAATTTGTAAAAATTGCTAGAACTAGTTTTGAGATTTCCCTGTTTAGGGCCACATTTAGGCTTCATTTTTGTACTTGCAGACCTGAACATTGATTAAATAAATGTTAAGATCAGTTTACCACTAATTAGGAGAAATTTGGGAGGGTTTGGTTTGAGATCTTCACATTTGGGATTTCCCTCCAAAACCCTTTAAAAATGGCTTAAATTGACATTTCTTTCAATTTTTTCTTAAAATTTCTGGTAGATCCATTTGCTTAAGGTAATATTTTGCCTTTAGATCCTTGATTGGATAGGATTAAGACTGATATTTAAAGAATTTTGATTCATTTCATAGTTTGCAAATAGTGAAAATTGAAAAAAAAAAACATAAATATTTGTTTAAATAACCGTAAGGCCCTTTAATTTTGACTCTCATACACTTGCTTATATGAAACTTGGAACAAAATCTCAATTATGAAATTTGAGAAGATCACTTGAACACATTTGCATTTAAAAGCAAAAAATAAACATTACACTTTGAGATATGTTTCCTCCAAAACTGAAAACAAAACTTTAATTAGTCAAATTTTGTTTTGGATCTAGAGTATTTCATCATTTTCATGCACAATTAGAGAAAGTTGTAGCTTTAGATCTCAATTTTCTTGTGATATGTTGTGTCTGAGCCACCATATCCTCTTCACGTGGGCCTTCGTGCGATTTTGTGAATGAGAAAGTGGATCTCAAGTGTAATAGCCTAGGATTTGATTTTTCAAGCATCTTATTTTGGAGCCACCGTATCCTCTTCACTTGGGCTTTCATGCGATATTGTGAATGAGAAAGTGGATCTCAAGTGTAATAGAGTAGATTTCAATTTTTGCATACAGTTCTCGAGCTACCGTATCCTCTTTTCTTTCACTTTCGAGTGGCCCTGAAAATGAGAAAGTAGATCTCAAGTGTAATAGTCTAGAATTTAATTCATAAGCATTTCAAAGGGCTCTATGTATCCTCTTTGCTTGCACTTTCGGGTGGCCCTGCAAATGAGAAACAAAGATCCCTTGTGTAATAGAATTAGATTCATTTTCACTTGATATATTTGTTTGGTTTACATTGATTTTTGAAAATTAGTCATTATCCATATTTCAGAAGAACTGTTCATAAAAAACCAAAATATACCAACACATTTTGCATGTTTGAAAGACACACATGAAACTCTAACCTTTCATTAGTTTAGAAGATTCATCGAATTGAAAGGTAGCATAGTTAGCATATTGCATTGTTTGGTTCATATTTTTTGAGTCAACACACCACCAGTTTCACATCCACTCCCAAAACTAAGCAAACTACCCTTAAAATTGGCGATTAATCTAAAAATAACCAAGATTTGATTTTTCATATCACCAACAAGATTAGGTTAGTGACCTGGATTAGGTTTGGAGAGTTAACACTCCTGGGCTGCAAAACGTTTGAAACTTGCATAGATTACTGAGAGTTTAAATCCATTAGTAGAAAAAAACTCTTGTAGGGAAAGCACTTCTAACACATGCGTTAAGCACGAGGTCAATATGGATAAGTAAGGTTGGTTCTCTCCCTCTTTCTTGTTTAGTGGGACATGAGCTTATCACGGAATTCTATCTGAAGTGGTAAGTCCTCGGGGTGACATCACTTTTCTAGAATACCTGGTTATGAGAGTTGTCCTTGACTTACAACTGTTCCTCCCAACCATCGATTGTGAAGTGGTAACCTTAGTTGTTATTCCTAGGATATCACATAGGCTATTGTGAGTGGGGGACACTTGCAGTACCTGAGACAGACTTTGGAACTTTTACTCCTTGGGAGGGTGATTGGTCAGGAACCAACACTTGCATCCTGGTGATTAAATTTTATTGTAATTGTTTCTCATACCTCATTGTTAGTAATTTTTTGAGGCCTTATATCCCTCAACAGCTACTAGTTTTGGAAGGCCGTCCAATCCATCTTTTCACTGAACTTCAGTTCTTTGGAAAAGTAGTGTGCTTGCTTGGATCTATAGGAATTTTTTTCTTCTTCTGTGTGGACACTTTTTATTTTTGTTGAGTCTAGACTGCCTTAGGATTGTTTGATTAAGAATATCATTTTAAACACATCCTTTTATCAAATTCTTAGAAGTGGCTACTCTCCCGATCTGCCAGTCACGACAGCAGCGAGGTGAGTCACCAGAAATTGAAGGCCCTGCTACATTGTAGAGATAGATACAAAAACCAGATCCTAATGACTTGGAAACATAACTAATTTTAAACTCAATTAATATTACTTGAGAAGAACAACATCAAATCAACCCTGAGAATTCATCGTCACATCACGAACTGAATACAAACATAGTTGATGATCTTACTCTAGTTGAAATTGAAACATTGAAAAATCACACAAATTATCATATAATTCCACCTTTGATGAGTCTTTCATAACCATTTATACTTACTATCCGTGAGTCACTGGGTGATATCAGTCCTCTTTTTGAAAGTTTGAATGACATTCAAAATTCAACAAGTGACCCTATGGCTTCATGAGGAGCACAAGGGACTACATCGTCGCAACATCAAACAGTTGCTAGAGGTAGAAATACGTCTGATTTGGCCTCTACATTAATCCCAACAATTAGTATACCTATTAGTAGCACAAGTTCAACCATCACTTCAGTGCCAGTTGGTACAGTTTTGGGTTCCAATCCTAGGAGTACATCCACTTCGTCTCCAAGAATCCCTACTGAAGGATGTGCCTTACCAAACATTGGTTTTCCATATGGTTTGGATAATCAAGGTCAAAACACACAAGGAGTAAACCAAAATCCTCTTGGTATACCTGACACTTGTCCAAATTTTACTTTTGGGGGCAACCCTTCACCATGGAATGGTAATATTCCTGGCGGAAGCAATGAACCATGGAAACTTTATGCCAATTGGAGTTATGCTCCTTAGATTAGTGGAAAAACCTCCTGTGGTTATCCTCCGACTTATCCTAGCATAATGCATAGTCAAAATCCACTTATCAACCCCATTCCGCAATGGAGTGGGGAGGTTTCAGGGAGTATCCAATCTTTTTGGGGCCCATCTTCGGAAGGAGGAAATCAACCTTGGAACAATTATATAAACTAAGGAAACAATCAATGGTTTGGTCAGATTCTGAAAAGTAACCAATATTTTTGGGGACTACCTATGCAAGGGGGAAATCCATCCATCCATCCTGTTCCACCATGGAATGCACAACATTCAGGAAGTAACCAAGATTTTTGGATGCCACCTCTGCAAGGAGGTAGTCAACCTTGGAATTATTTTCAATACCAAGTTCAACCACCATGGTGTGGTTGGGATCTAGGAAGTAACTAATCTTCTTGGTCCCCACTTGTGTAAGGAGGAAATCCACCCATTGGTTTTGTTCTAGGAAGTAGCCAATATTCTTGGGGTCAGTCTCTGCATAGGCGAAACCCACCTTGGAATTATGATCACACCCAAGGACCACATCAATGGAGTGGTCAAGTTCTAGAAAGTAACCAATCGTTTTTGGGCCTAACCTTGCAAGGGGGCAATCCAACCATTAAACCCATTCCACAATGGAGTGGCTAGGTTCTAGAAAGTAACCAATAATTTTGGAACCAACCTGCAAGACCTGCGTTTGATCTAGCTAGGCCACCACATGGACCTCATGTTAATGGTATGATGGATTATGTCAACCAACTTGAACGGATTACCCCACATTTGGGACAAGTTTCTATTCAAAATTTGTAACCCACAGTTGGCCAGGCAATGCAACAACCTGGTAATCCTTCCAACACTTCTGAAATATTCACAGTCCCATCGATAGACCTTATAGGAAAGAAGAAGAAGTATAAGGGTAAGCAAATTGCTAATCCTTCCTAGAATTTTGAAATCCTTATAGTCCAATCCGAAGAACTTAGGGAAAAGAAGAAGAAATACAAGAGTAAGAAAAATGCTAACTCTTGGAAAAGAGATGAACCAACTATGCTTCAATGCGGTGGGAAACAAAAAACCACTATTTTGAAACCGGTACCCTCACCAAGGGGCAACCATCCAACCACCTTGCAAGGGGGAAATGATCCCAATTCCAATGTCTTCATGTGTGATCATGAGATGGACATTTAAACAATAATTGATTCTTATGATGTCTCTCCTAGTACATCGGATCAATCGGTATCACAACCAAGTGGTTCTCTCTACATTGAGAAACCAGCCATAGACTTAGTACCACACCCCTCGAAAGGTGTTCTATGTAGAACAATGCATAATCCTAACACATGATCTGCTGAAAATGGTAATGTTCTTGAGGACCTAGCCCAAGTACCATGTGCCATGTTAGCCTTGGAGGTATTGCAATGTCGTCATATGAAAAGAAAGGAGCTATTGTCTACAATTGACATTGTTGATCCATCTGATGCGACTTTGATCACATCAGACATAGACCATTCAATATGTAGGATCCTTTCTGAAATTGCTTTTCAGATTAAAGTAATGACTCATGGTAAGAACATATGTCTAACCATAGTGTATGAAGGGACCTCAGCTTGTGTAATGTCATTTAAATGTTGGAAAGAATTTGGATCACCCCTATCTGCCATAGAAGTTTCATACCAATCTATTCAAATAGCTTCAAAAGATTCGGATCAAAATATTCCCTTGATGGAGGAATATGATTCAGTTACTTGGCCCATTTGGGCTGTGATATCTCCCAGCTCACATGATTTCTTGGATTACATTTTATCATCAGATTAAGATATCCCTGAAGTTGTAAACATTTAGTTGCACCCACCTAAGGACATATTTTGTGGGGCCATTAAGAGCATAATTGGTGTAAATCTACCCAAGTATAGGAGCATGATTTGCATGTTCCTTGATTTGATCTAGTATATTTGGAAGCTTGCATATAGGTTTAGGCTATCCCTTTGTGAAGATGCATTTGAACATTTTGCAACCCAAACTTGCCATGGGGTCGAACCTGTTGGAAATTAGTGGGTCGGCCCTTCATATCTGTATTTTCCACCATTCTGACAGAAGATCCTACCGAACATGGGACACCCTAGTTAGCACCCCATTTCCATTTTGGTGCCCATGCTGAGTTATTCTCATAGGCCTAGGAGCCCTATTAGTCCCATCATGACATGGAGTTTGAGACCACATATTTCTCTTTCATACATTTCTGACGATATCCTGATGGGATCCCAATTTTTTGTCATTTTACATAAGCATGTGTTAAAATATCCACTTGAACATCCATGCAAATTGCTTCGTTGCTTATTGCTTATGTTGCGTATTTTCCTTTGCAGTCACTTTTTGTTGCATGATGCATATAAACCATTGCTTCTATATATTTGACCCATACCCATGGAGGAAACATTTGTAAAAGTGTACATAACTAGCTCAACCCTTTTTTGCAATATGGATATTTTCCTTGGCCTGACCCATGCCCTTGAAATTTAGGCACATTCCCTTGAGACACTCGTTTCCTCTAATGTATCATAGCATGCTTTATTCTTTTTTCAAGCTAATAAATGAAAAAGGTTAAAAAAATTAGAAAACAAAAAATTCCAAAAAGAGGGATAATTAAATCATTTCATATTATATCATTGAAGAAAATGGTAGCAGTCAGTCCTTGTCGCCATTGAACATGGTACATAATTTGGTATCCGCGGTCAATACACCATCTACATTTTCCTTAGGAAACTGTACTAGTATTTTGAACAGATCTCCACCGATGGTTTATCCTTCCCTTCACCAATGGAGCTTTCATTAATGCATCTGGCATTGGTGGATTTCATTAAGGTCAGTTACTCAAAGTCATATGTTTCCAAGTGTCCATTATGGGTCGTGTTATGTGTTCAAGGGAAGTTCAAACTATGTCGACCATTCCTCAAATATTCCTGACCAATCATGTTTCCCTTCCTTGTGTCAATATATAATGTTGGATCTCGCATTTCTACCAAACTATATCAAACTATTGATCTTTGTTTCATATCGGTTGATGTGGGATGCATTAATTCCCTTTTTCCGATGGATCTATTCCTATTGACACCAAATCATTATCTAGATAATGGATCTAAGAACCTAGGAGTACCTTGGATCTTGCAGTCATCAGTGGCAGGTTTCCTCGTAAATGACAGTGGGTATACATCAATGACCCCTGATTATTTGATTCTACAAGTGTTCGACTTCAAAACATCTATTCACACTTGCTAGTTTGTATTCAATACCTTTGAGTCAATCATCATTATCGGTGGGTCTCTTCGCATCTCTTAACGGTATACATCAATGATCGGTAATCGGATGTTGTTTTATTATGCTCGACATCAGTTCATCTATTCACATTATATAAACTTGTACTATCGTCGGTTTGTATTGAAGACCTTGGGAAAAACAATTGTATCACTCATCGATGCACTGCACGAGTTGTGCACTCATCAAAGTGCATGTTTACACTTTTGAAAAATTTACTTTTGACATGGATCCACTATGTATTGTTCATGGCCATGCTTGTTTACTGCTGAGCATGGGTATTCCCGCCTCAGGAAGATATTATAAATTTGAGAAATTGCTATGTTTGACTTGCAGATGTTATCCCGAATCCTGCACCCATGAGCTAGTCCTTTATCATCCTTCTTTTGATCAATAAAGAGTATCTATATGAAGAATATCATTATAAAAGTAATGTATTTCGATCCTTAGATCCGCTTTGGACCTCACACATTAGGGGGCATCTCTTAACAATCAAATTAACTCCCTTAACCAAGTGAAGGAAGAAGCATATTTTTACTATGCGCCCACAACATGAAGATAAAAGACAAGTACAAAAGAGAATAGTCCTGTTTGATCTAATCACGACTTCCATAACTGGAAGGATTGAGTGAAGAAAGAAAAATCCTAAAGAGATAAGGCTCAAATCTAATCTCCATCAGTCAACAGTGAGAATAAATGCACAAGATTGCATTAATTGTGCTTGAGAATCCTGAATTTGTGACAAAAGCCTAAAATACTGTGGAAAGTGGGTTTTTGAGAAAAAATAATCAAAAAACAAGAAAAGGGACAATCCCACATTGAAAAGAGAAACTTGAGAGCCCATTTCCCAATGATATAAAACAAAGGCATTTGGGGCATAGTAGAGGAAGGAAAAAGGAAGAGAAAAGACATGCTGGAGATATTTGGAGGATTGGAAAGCTCATATTCATCAAAAGAAAGGATGGAGAAGGATAAATTAAAGCAATGGAAGATGGATGCATCTCAAGCAAGACTGTATGTAAATATCTTTTCTTCATTGATATTAATGAAATGATTCAATTTTCCTTCCATTTAAGAGTTTGAGTTTTTCTTATAAAGTTTAGTTTGAATTCTAAAATGGCTAAGATGTTAAGGAATTTTAGTTAATTGTTTCATATATGACATTGGAACTCACCATTTCATAGTAATATAGCATGTTTAATGTAGATCTAACCCTACCTTAAAAGCTATTATCAAGGAGTTCAAGAGATGTATTTCAAACTTCCATATCGTTCTGATATATCCAAATCCCTATGAGTGCAATACGAAGGTCATACTAGATTTGAAAGAGTCTTTAGGTCTCTTGATGTGTGGTTAAGTGGAAATCACACATGTGTTGCAACTAAATAAAGAGAATAATAAAGTAAAGACATATGAACATTGATGGTTCTTTCATCCACTTAATTAAGCGCCAAGTGTGAAATGATTGCTTGCAAACAACAACTGCTACAATGATTTAATGAAATAAATGTGCAAAGTGAGGTATTTCAAACCTTTCACCTTTTTCTGATTTGTGAATATCATTAAAAGTGAAAGGAAAAGAGCATACTCGGGGAAAGAGGAGTGTTCAAGACCCTTGTTTGTGTGAATGAGTGAGATAAACTATCTTGCATAAGATCAAAGAAATATGCAAGCATCAATAATATATACAACTAAAGTTAGTTAAATCAAATTTCCTAGACTAACAATTTATATGAAATGGTAAGCATAATCAATCAACTCCTAGTGAGTACTAAGATGTCCATTGAAAACCTCAAAGTATTTTTAGAATAAATCACATTCAAGAAATGACTTCTTTACTTCCTATATTGAGCTAAATAATGTAATTACTAGAAAAAATAAAATTGCTTGTGAGTTTGTTAATTTTCGGGTTCATTGAGTAGTCATTGAAACTGCAAGTGATGATGACAAAATGATGAAAACATGAGGAAAAAAGTGAAAATTGGAAAACTATGGGGATTATGGACCCATATACATGCTAATAGCAGGAGTGTAGTGTTATAGAGGTCACACAGATTTATCGCATGATTGCAAAGTGGAGATAATGTGCCATTAGCATGACTGCTAAAGAGAAAATACCCATTTCATTAAATTTGGATATATTCTAGTCCAAGTCCCTTAGAAGACAAGTCAAAAATAGCCTTTCTAAATCCCAAAATCAATGTTTCAAAAATGAAAAATATGGTTCCAAAAGTGCCAATTTCAGGTTCCAAAAGTGTTCTTTTGCCTTTGATGTCGCCACTTTTGAAACTAGTTTTTGTAGTTTTCCAATATTATAAATATGATAATGGCACTTTTAGAATCTGATTTTTCTCATTTGAAATGTTGTTTTTGAAACTTTCAATACTTCAATTTGTGATTTTGAAAAACAATTTTGGCACTTTCAAGTTCTAATTTTTCACTTTCAAAAACCAAACATGACACTTGGTTTGCAGGTATTGTAGTCACGTAATTTAATATACAAAAACCCAAAGAGTTTGTTCGTGAAAAAAAATCAACTTATTATTTAACAAGCTAGTTGCATATTTTTTATAATTGGCCTCACCTCAGTCACACTATTCAAGTGAAGCAAGAAAGTCCATAATCGATCTAACAATAATGTGTCATTGACGTCATTGCACATATAATTTTTGTTATAATATAGTTTTGTTCCTCATTACAAACATGTTTTGCTTTCGATTCATCCACAATCATTGTATTTATAACATCGTAATCATGGTTCAAAATCTCCCAATTTTTTTTAAATGTTTGAGAAAAACATAAGGATACCCATCACCCTCAAAACCCTCTGTGTGTGTCCAAGAACAATCATCTTGTGTTAACAAAATTCTAAACGGTTCCCTTTCCAGTCTTGTTCTTTCCAATAATTTTGGCAAAAACTCATCACTATTTTTTTTGTGTGGATGTCCATACACCCACTTCAAATATCTAAAGAATTTTTCAAAAAATTCCCTAAATCACGAACCTATAAAATAATTCTTTGTTCTTGATTCGATATCTGGTGTTCTTGACAATCTGAATTCCAGTTTTCTTTGTATTGCATGTAACAACACTCCATTGAAATCGAATATAATAATTGGTTTACATGTAACTAGATTCTTCTAGTAATATCTGCAAAACAGAAACAACACACACAACCGAATCAATGATTTTTTTTGTTTATTGAATGTTTCTATTTGTACGTAAGTATATTACTGGCACGATATGCAATTTTTGAAACACATATCAATCGTATAAATGACATTACGTCCATAAATATGGGAACTGTACAAATATACAAAATTGTTTTTACATTTGTTGGAGTTGTCAAATTATACAAATCACTAAATCAATTGTTGTCTCTATCATTTGAATTTCAACTCAATTTGAAGGTTTTTAACCAATGCCCCATTTTTTTTAACGAAGCCTGAGATGATTCAATAGAGAAGACAACATTGGTTTTATAGTTATTTATCTCTCGTGTGAACCATCTAATGTCTAACTAGTTGGAATTTTCAAGCAATTTTCCTTGCTATTATCTTCTGAATGATATTGTCCTTCATCTATAAACAACATGTCATATTTTAAAAATATATATATATCCATATTGGTAAATACATCCCTGAAGGAGTTTTTGTATATGTGCAGTACTTCACCAACATTATATGTAGACATTGAGGAATTATAAATCATACTATGTTTACATTGCTCTCAACCCAAAATAAATACAAATTCCTCATTCTTCAACCATGCAAATCTATCAAGGAATTTTTTTATTTCCATGTACTTGAGTGAAGAAAACCATAGATCAATTTCAAAATGTTCTCTTGCAACATTAATAATATCAAGACTGAACATCCATACATAATAATGAAAACAATTATGGACAAAATGAGTTTGTATGGAAATTTGTTCTCTTTTGGATAAAAGATGAACTCCAAAGAGCAATCCCTTTATTCCTAGGACCAATAATTTCTTGTGTGTTGATCTTCGGATTGCATACAAAAACCGTGACTATATATATAACCAGAACAACAACACTTTGTTCATCAAGTTAACGGTCACAAACATGCAGTTGTAAATGTAGAACATCAATTCAGAAGAAGAATACAAACATAACCCAAAATTTCTTAGATTCAGATGAATACGAGCATCACACTAAACAATAATAATATGTGAGAGTCAAAATAAAATACCAACATCACCCAACAAAGAAAAAAATCATTTAATTATTTAAAATCTCCATAGGATGCAGTTAATGTTTCTTGCTCTTGGACAAGGCAATGCCATGTTACATTGAATGGAACTTGTCTCTCTTGAAAAAGGCAATGAAGGTTCTGATATCAATTGATTCTGGTATTTTACATAAATGCTAAAAGACTCCATGTACCATATCACTATATTCCTTAGCAGATGATGTATTGAAGGTCTTATGCAAAATACATATTTTAGATGGATGTGTTTGCACATCATCACCCTTAAAAAAAATAATTATGTATTACTTTCCGAAGATTTAACTGGGGACTCCTCCCACACTTTGTGCATGTTTTTAGTATCTTTCCTTCTTTAGCTTTGGTACATCTCTCTTGAAACCAAAAAAATAAAATTCGGTTCCAATTGCTTTTTCTTTTTTCGTTGCCCCTATAAATTTCATAAACAATGGTTTCCCTTCATTGACATCACATTTAGAATACCAAATTGCAACATTGAATTTTTCAATACATAGTTCCAAAAATCCTATCACATTTAGTCATGATTTATATAATGTTCCCTTGTACTTAAATTCAAATTCTTCATCAGTATTTTCATTCACCCTTTTTTCTTTTTTGGAGGCATTTGTGTTGAGTTTCTTGTAAAATATAAAACATTCCATTTCAAATATTAATAACACTTTTGTATGGAGAGATAACCATAATAGTCCGTGTCATATATTCCGTAATCATTTTTTTTTACAAAATTGAACATAAAATAATCATTGTATCTTACCTATCAATGAATGGTGAACATTTAAGTCGATAGTAAGAGTGCAAGAGCTACCACATTTTCCCCCCAAATCCATACCTAGCTCGATATTCTCTGAGTCTCCCAAAACTAATGTTCTTGGATGGATAATTTCCATGGAGATCCTCAAACCTTACTCTTCTTGTGGAGAGTCTACATGTCCAAAAACAATGGAATCATCTTGAGCTGTAAATTTGCATGTATACATTTTTTTATAAATTTATGCTATTCTAAGTATATTAATACCAATCATCCACAATAAAAAACTAGATAATTTAACACAATTTTTTTTTGAAAGATAAATTATGATCTTCACATTTTTCAGACCCTTCTTGTCCATATTGTCCATCAATTTGGTAATTCTTTATGGATTCTTCATCACCCTAAATGCCTTCATCAAATATTATGATTTTACTTGATTGATTCCTGAGTGTCCTCTATTATATTTAAATCTAGTAGAAAATGAATTTGAAAAAATTATTCAACATAATCGACCAAAAACAATACAATGAATAAGAAAATTGAAAACGTTAATAATGCAAATACCTTTCTTTATAGTCAATTCACGATAGAAACTGTTCATAAACAATTCTTGTTGTACTTTCTCCATGATAGAAATGATTATTATTTTTTGTGACCTGGTCAACGAATGAAGAACTCTACTTCCTGCATACAGCGAAAGAGTTGTACCTTGAGAAGATATCAATCTAGAAACCATGTGATTTCAGAACTCCTATGTCATTTCTTTTGTAAAAATGTGGTTTCTCGAATTGTAAGTTAGAACCTTGGACAAAGTTAAATCAATCATTGGTAGGTTCTCATCCTTCCAATCCATCTCCATATGAAGATTTAATAAATTATCCCCCTCCAATCCAATTCTCCAATACTGAATTACGAAGAATCCTATAAAAAGGTCTTTTGAAAAATCCTTATAAATGCCCTTGGTAGGAGACTCCTTAACTATTTTTTTGTATTTCTTGCAGAATTGAGTGTATGCTTTAGAAACCATACATGAATTTTATATATTAGCTATAAAAATACAAGTACAAATCCCTTCATTTTCTTCTAAGTAATACAATAATTCAATCATATCTTCTTCCATCTAGGAATCAACACAATTACACATATCAACAATAACAAGTCCATATCTGATTGCAACACCAAAAAAGGAAACGGTTCTTAGTGTGCTAACCAAAGACATTGGATAACATCGCAAATTGTGAACTAACTATGTCAGATTCAATGGACATACCAACCTCCTCTTTGCTGATATATATGTTCAATATTTTCTTAGCTTTTGTTGGTAATTTGGTACCATTATCCACTTCTTCTTTCTTTCTCTTCTTCCCAAGATATTTTGCATGCTTATCAGATCCTAAAATACTGTAGAGTTGATGGAAATGATTTGGAGTAATGTTATATCTTTTAATGAAATTATCCTCGGTGATTCCCTATGAATTAAAAGAGTCAGCATCATGAAATTAAAATTTTCTCACAAATCGAATGCTTGGTTTACCTCTCTTCCTTGATTTGATTGCAATACTGATGCAAAGTCTGCGCAAACATTTTTGTCAACTGATGTGCTTAGGAAAACCGATCCATTGATATTATTGTCTTTCACATTTCTCAACTCTTCTTCATCAATATCAATCAATGGTCTAAAAAAATTAGAGCAATGATGCTTTATTTTATTTAGAACAAAATCATCTCATTTGATGCTCTTGGGTGAGCATGGCAAGGAACCACTTTCGTAAAGTTTTATATAGAAAACCATTTGTTCCATAATATTTTCGACGTAAAAACAGCAGTCATCTTGTATTTAAGCTTGTCCTTGGTATTCATAAAAAATATATACATACATTCACTTTGGAAAACCTACAAATATATAAAATTGAAGATAATAATAAATTTAGTAATTCCATAACATATTCAGAAATTTGTGAGCATTGATTTTTAAGAAGAAAAAATTTATGCCTGCCACTCTTCATTGGAATTGTTTACCTTGCCCAAGTAGGATGTCCTAACATGGTGTATCTATTTCTCCCTTGCTTCATAACTTGATCAATGAAGGGAATTTCTGCAAATTCCTTGTTTGACAAATTTTGGTGTTTTCATAGTTTGTTGATAATGTTTTGAGGAACATCTTTGTGTAATAGACAAGCTATTCGTTGACGGTATCTTGAATATACTGGTTAATATTTATCATTTTCAATGATTTTTTTATGTGCTGAAATAGTATGTTGTCCATCCAATATATAAAACTTCAATGTGGGAAAATTAATTTCTTCTTTAGTTCTAGGAACATATCCCTCCTTGGTCAGAATATCGAAAGGAAAAATAATGGCATCTCTCAATGTTGTTTTAAAAGTTGAGACAAGGGATTAAACCATATTTTCCATGACATCATCATCAACATTTTTGATATTGCAGTTCTGGAGGTGTTAAAACACAGCCTATTACATCAATAAAAAAATCTTATTCATTGAATAAAAAGTATTTGATTTGTTCTTGTTGAATGCCTTTTGAGCTATTAAATCTCTTACTGGATTTCCATAACATCGCCTTAGATGGACTTGACTTGAGTGCCTTGAAAGAATATATGCTCACATCTGTTTTAATATTTTTGATAAAGAATCTTCGAAGATATAGAAGGATTTTTTCATGAGCAACATTTTTCATCTTTTTTTCCATATTCATGTAATGCAATACAGATAATATCTGCCCTACTGACATTCGTTTCTTCAATATTGACATAATTCATTTCTTCAAATATGTTGTGGTATTTATTCTGTTGAATATGATTGTCATTGATGTCAAAGGAGTTCAGTAATGACAAAGCAATAACCAACGAAATGATGGCTGGGAAAACTCAGTGAAAGACAAAGGAATGACAAAGGAAGTGATGACATGGCATGTGTGATGAAGGTGGAAAGACACATGATGGTGTTCTGCTACTATCATTAAGTCAGTGTTGCAATATGACATCATTCTAGAAAAGCATGGAAAGTTTATGAGACTTTGGAAATTGACTAAGTATGAAAAATTAGTCCAAAGTGCTCTAAGAGAATGCCCTCCATAATTCATGGTTTGAAGTTAATGCTCGCACCATCATATCAGGATATACCTTATTGAGTATGCTATCTAACCATGGTCTCATTTCTTCAAAAGAGTGCTTTATGAAAAATTTATAGATATGCAAAAACAAGGGTTCAAGTAGTTTTAGACATTCTGAAAAATGGTTGTGTTGGAAAATTGGTTCAAGTAACCTTGGGGAAATGCACGCCGTACCTCATAGGTGAATGGTAAAACTTATCTGAAACTATCATGTTGTATCCTGTTGAAGAGGCTATCCTACCATGGTCTCAGCTCTCAAAGAGGGTGTTTGATGACAAAGTTAAAGGCCTGCCAACATAGGGTTTGATGATTTTTTTCACCAGAGGTAGTAAAACTGCCTAAGTGGCCTCAAGAAAATGCATGCCATAATTCATAGGTTGAAGTAAATGAACACACCATATGTTCAGGTTGTAGCTTGTTATCTTGTCCACTTGAACATGTTCTCATATTGACTTGAAAGCGCATGAGGAAGAAGTTATGGATCTGCCAAACCAGTGTTTCAGGTAGATTGGACCAAGTCTAGGAAACTGCAAAAATTGTGTAAGTGTAAAATCACTAAAACTGCCTAAGTGACCTCAGTAAAATTCCTGTCATCTCTTGTGGTTGATGTCTTAAATAATTTTGAGAGTATGGATCTCTAGAATGTTGTTTGGTGCATCCAACCATGGTCTCATATTTTCCAAAGAGTCTCTAAGAAGGAAGATATTAATCTGCCAAAAGTGCCTCTAAGCTTGATTTGCACTACTCCAGTAAAATGCCCGCCGATGAGAGAGAAAGAGGCTTAAAGAGGTGAAATTGGTTTATATGAAGTCACCTTGTTGGACTCTATCCATTGGATGTCTCACACTTCAAAATTGGTGAAAAGAAAAATCTCATCATACTAACCTAGGGTTTGATAATTTTGTCCAAGTGTCAAATCAACAGTTTAAAAGACTACTTTCAAATGCCCGCCAGATGTTGTGGGTGTGTCAATAAGTACATCAATTGACATGGTCTTGTTCATTGATGAAGTGTCTATCTGTCCATGCTTTTATTTTTCCTTATGTTGATCAGATATGACAGAAATCAGTTTGCCAAAGTGAAGGAAAAAGTGTTTTGCATTTTAAAGAACAAAAAGTTTGCTAGTGTTGAACTCAAATGGCTAAGAAGCCATTTGGAAATGCCCGCAAGGAGGTGTCCTTGTGCTGATAAAACTAATAAGGTGGGATAGGCTTGTTCTCTAGTGAATTGGATATCTAACCATGGGTTGAGATTCTCCTTTGGAGTTCACACGTGTGAAATAGAAGTCTGCCAAAATGAGAAAAAGGTTGTTTTATTATTCAATTGTAGGTTGATAAGGCATTTGGAAATGCCCGTAAGGAGGTGTTCTTTTGATTGTTAAATTCATCAGTTAGCATGGTCTTGTTCCTTGTTGAATTGGATATCCAGCCATGAAGTCGGATTCCTATTTGGTGCTCTCACATGCGAGTTATTGGTCTCCCAAAAATAGAGAAAAACATGATTATTTATAAAGGGGCTTAAGGGTTAAAAGCTCCCAAAATATTTATTATGCCCGCAGGGGATAAAGTAATACCCACAAGGGATAAAAGATGCCCGCAAGGGTTTTTTTATGCCCACAGGGGCTGAGGTTAAGCCCATAGGGGCTTAGGGATGCCCGCATGGGGTGAAGTTAAGCCTGCAAGGGGTGAAGTTAAGCCTGCGGGGGCTTGTTGATGCCCCGAAGATCGCAACATCAAGCAGAAAGGGATTCTCCCTGGTAGACTATCCCAATTAGATTGTCCACTGTTTGGTATGGGGAATCCATCCGGTTAGCGGTTTCAGCAATCGTTAGTTTTGGAGATATGGTTCAATTACATCGGTTATGGCCCAATCCACCGTTATTTTTGATTTTATGGTTTAAAATGATATGCAAGTGCCTAAGCTAACTTAATATAAATGCAGAACTCGAAACAAAACTGTATTTAAAACTGAAATAAACCTAAACTATCCTTGCAAGGAGCAAAATTATAAGTATGAGTAATGTGCTGGAAGAGTTATCTAAAGATCAACAGACAGCCATTAAATCATAAAGATATCTCTACAGCAAGAAAGAAACAGATATTAGAAGATAGCTTCCAATTCACATATAACGCATTCCATTACCCATGTAGGAGAAAAATCATTTGCACAAGAAACAGTAAGATCATTCAATACAGAGAAATAATTCAAGACAACAAAGAAAGATCTCACTGTAGAGTATGAAAGTCACAAGAATAATCCAGCATGCATCCAACATCTCTTTCCAGGCAAAAGACGTCTTCTCTAGGTTCTTATTAGGTAAATTTCATTTTCTTGAAGCAAGTGCAAGATAGCTTGTACAAGTTAAGAAAATTATTTTCCCTGTCAAAAGTCCCTTTCACTATTCCCTAAACTTCTATTTATATCTTTACAAAATGCCTCTTGGGCTGCCACCTGGCTCTTTACACATGTCCTCTACAGACTTTTCCTCTTAATAAACAAGTCGTGGCCCTTTTCTTAAAACAAAAAATTTCTCAAAAAGAAAAGGACAACTGTCCAGTGATTCTACGCTTTAAACATAGGGAGACCAAAATAAAAAATAAGAACAATGCCTTAGGATCAACGTGTTCACCCTTGGGAAGGCGCTTCTGTTGGGAGAGAGATGCTTGGACCGGCTGCTACTGCTGCCACTGCTTTCTTTTTCTCCTCTGCTATGTAACTGAACCAGATACCAGTGTCTCTGATAACCACATTTGCTAGGGAAGGGAGCAAGATCTTCTGGGAAGTCACATGTTTGCCAAGTTCTGCTTCAACACCCTAGATTTCTGCAACTGCTGCTTGGTGGATTTCTTTAAGCAAATGACTGTATATTGATGACAGCCCAATATAGTGATGGAGATCATCATTGGATAAGACATCAATCTTCTTTACATATTCTATTTGAATGACTATCTCTTCCTTCAAGTCTGATAAACGTTGCTCTTTGCTTGGGAACTCATCGAGGGATTGAGGAAAACTTATCTTGCACTTATCATGTACTTCATGGATTTTTTGATAAAGGCTGTTACTTTTATCCATTGTTCCTTGGATCTTAGCCATTAGCTTAAGGCCACAGTTCCTGCAGAATTCCATAAGGGCTATATCTTCTTTAAAATCATCTACAGACTTGAATGGGAGATGCTTGGGGAAATCAACCTTCCCTTCTCTCCATTCCATATGGATCAGGATGTTTGCTTTAACCCGAGTATATTTTCCCTTAAGCCTATTGGCCTCTGCATTGACTTCTTTCAATCTAACCATCATGGCTTTGAGCCTGCACACTTCCTCGGTAATCAGCTCCTGTGTGGCATGCATTTGTCTCAAAATGTCACAGGACAACTCATGAAAGGGAGACATATCTATTGCTCTACTCTCTGCCTGCTCTAATTGCTCAGCCATTGCTTGCTTATCTGCTTGTAGATGAGAGACTTTAGCTTCAGAATCGTTCTTTTCTGCTTCTAAAACCATCATCTGGACTGCCAGGTGCTCCTTTTCTTCTTCTAAATGGAGATGCTTATCTGACAATTCCTTGTGCTCAACAGAAAGGTGATTATATTTATTCACTACAAGATCCCTGTAAGCCTGCTCATTAGCCACAGTATGTTGCAACATGTGAGCTCTCCTCTTTGTTGACTCAAATTCTCTAACCATATCGACCACATTGTCCTGTGTTGCTTTTGCTGCTGACACAGCGGCATATGCCATGGCTATGGGAGCCTTATTTGTATTTTGCATCACCGTGGTCTCCCGCCGGGTAAAAATATCTTCTTGGAAGAGTCTCTTTATCCTCTCTTCCGATTTCAAGACTACTGCCTTTCTCTTCTTATCATACACAAATTCATCCCATCGGGACACAGTATGATCTTTTGATGGAGTGTAAGGGACGATTGGGAGGTCTATTACATGTATTTATGCTTCTATGGGTGGGGTCTGTACTACTTGAGACATGTTTGTTCCCACATCTTCGGTGTCGGGGACACCTGCTTGAGCTGTGTCTGCCTCCACATCTTGGGTGCCAGGAACACTTGCTTGAGATATGTCTGCCTCCACATTTTGGGTGCCGGGAACACTTGCTTGATATATGTCTGCCTCCACATTTTGGGTGTCAGGAACACCTGCTTGAGATATGTCTGTTTCCATATCTTGGGTGCCGGATCCACCTGCCTGGGCATCTTCATCAGTCTTAATTTCTTCTTCCGCTTTACGCCTTCTTTCTTCTTCTTCAACTTGCTGCTGATTTTCACTTTCTTCCATCTGCTCTGCATCTTCAGCTTCTTTCTGCAGCCTTGCATCTTCTGCTTCTTGTTGCAGCCTTTCTTCCTCATCTTCTTTCTGCAGCCTTGCTTCCTCAGCTTCTCTCTACAACCTTGCTTCCTCTTTCAATCTTTGTTCTTCACGGGCTAGGGCATCAACTGCTTCTCTCTCTTTCTGCAGACTAGATTTTCGGGCTGGGGAAGAGCTAGAGCTTGCTCCACTGCCTTGATGACAAATCTGCAACTCAGTCGTGTTACTGATGCCTCTGAACACTTCTTCCTCGGCATCATAGTAATGAGCATATTCAAAATGAGCATAAACTTCTTTGCAATGCTCGGCAACGTTGCTCCACCTATCATTTCTATGGAAGATCATTTCACCGAAGTGGAAAGCTTTCAGCTCTTGAAGGAATTCCTCAGCTGATGCAACCCCTGAGAATTTGTAGGCTCCTATGCAGAAGGGAAAAGGAGGGAAAGAAGCCTTATGTTGCTTTTTAAGCACCCCTCCTATTCCATCAAGGAAAATTTGCCTGACTGCTTCCTTGAGGACTACATAATCAGTAGCGTATTTTGGAAAAATGTATGGCGCTTTGGTACCTCCAAACATCCTGATGTAGGTGCCCTGCTCTGAGAAATAAAAAATGCCATAGTTTTCCAGGACCTCCATGGCATTTTCTGATAGACAATTGGGCTCTTCCTTGAACATCTGCTCATATAGAGGCATGATGAATTCTTCGCAGATGAGCTTATAGCTTGCTCTATAATTTTGAGCCCACATTATTTTATAAGCAGTGTAGACTAGGGTGTTGGCTTTATCCCATGTGAAACCTAGTCTAGGGAAAGAGAGCTTAGCCAAAATGCAGTCAATGCAATAGGAAGACATGTAAAATTCTAACTTTTTAAAGGCCAGACCTTCTCTTGCAGCGGCCACTGTGGATGCCAAACTGTCCGAAAGGATAGTAGCCCAGTCAAACACAGTTCCTTTGAATGATATGAAGTGGATGATGGGGACCCACTATATCCTATATACAGTGCCATCGGGCATGCCGAAAATTCTGCAGAGCATCAGGGCGATTAACCTAAAAAGAGGTCTTAGGCTCTAAACATCATATTCATCATTACCTCTCTTCCTCAAGTGTTTTCCCGTGACCAATAACTTTTTGGCCATCTCAATATTATTCATCTTTCCCAACCATTCATCACTTAGAGCTTGTTGGGGACGTGAGAATTTGTAGGCTACAGCAATATACGCTGGATGGAATGAAGCGAAAGGCTCTCCCTTACTGTCATGCAACACTCTTGTCTCTAGGTTGGCATGTTCCAGTATCCACCCGATCACTTTAGAGCATGGGACAATTCAGGGCGGGTAGAAGCCCTAGCTATGCCAGAAGTTCTGATGTTGAGGTAGATTTCTTCTTCTTCCAATAATACATCTGGGATATCCTGGTCCCTGATCATCCGGTAAACATCTCCCCAATAGACCTTGGGAGGAACGCCGATGGTACACTTAGTGTCTTGAAAAATAGTTTCTGTCCTTAGTTGCACTTGCTCTAGTTCCATCACTTTAGTTTTCTTTCTTCCACCTTTTTGCATCGTGGCTTATCCTTGCTAGCAACCAAATGTGAATCATTATAAAAATTTGCAACATGGAATGAGAGTGTAACATAGAGAAGGACAATTTTAACATGCTAATAAGAAATATAGACAAAATTATAAGTTGCATGCTGGGGAAGCAAAATAGATCATTTCAGAAAATGAAATATGGTCCTGAGACTTGATTATTCTATGGAGACAATGCCTAATCAGGAACTTTTGGAATGCTTCCGAAAAGGTAAGCATATGATGTGGAAAAAAAAAACCTACTTCCCTCCTAGTCCTTGGAGAGAGGGTGCCCTTCATCGTAGCACTTCTAATGGTCAATGGTGGGTTGGCCTGGAGTGGAAAAATCCTAGGAATAAACAATGAAATAAGGGACTATTTTCCACATTCATTAATTGAGCCGAAAAGGTGAGTGGTTGAGTATCTCAACCGACCACGACTGTCATTAATAACACTTGCGAAACGGTCTGTAGCCAGTACGAAGTTTGAATCAGGGTAGGAAAACGATTGGAATGCGGCTGGTGAAAAACTCGGATGGTCATGGCTACAGATTTCAGTTGGTAGGAATGAGACACCTAAGGGGCCACGGTGGCTGTAAAAAACAAAAAATGACCTATGTTACCAATGTTTATTGGCCACGTTATGAATGGGAAAACCCAAAAAGTAACTCAACGTGGAGATGAGACAAAGATGGCGGTTAAAAAGCTTACCTGGAGACAAGACAGTGGTTGAGTGAGGTGGATGCGGTGGTGGATGCACTGAGCTGGAGCGAGCCGACGCGGTCTTCCTAACGACATTCTTTGAACAAAAAACCAATAATGGGATCAACGACACCCCACCACCCTTATATAAAGCTAGACACGTGCGGCATTTAAACGGGTAGGTGGCCTTTTTAAACGGGGTTTTAATGCTTGTACGGTGCGGTCTTTTTCAAGTCGTCTTGGCATTTAAGCGCGACCGCCAGTTGCGGGGCAGACTTACAAGTTTCATCCACAGTTGCAGAATAAGATGGCGAATTGCTTCGGTGTTTCAGGAGCGCTTTGTGAATCTTTTCGAAATACAGTCTCTCGGAAGCTTATCACGACCGGTTTTGCCGAGTCGTTCCGCAGTTTTGGAAAGACTCATAATATCCTTTCGCAACTTATGAAATAAATTTGTTCAGGCTTATTGACAAATTACTACGGCAACATTTGGTGAAAGCTTCCACAATTTTGGGAGGAAAACTCAAGTTCTTCCGCAGTGTCGGGAGAGAAACTTGAGTTCTTCCCCAGTTTCGGGAGAGAAACTTGAGTTCTTCCCCAGTTTCGGGAGAGAAATGAAAGTTCCTTTCGCAGTTTCGGAAGAGAAACACTAAGTCTTCTGCAGTTTCAGGAGAGTTCGCTGAGTTCTTCCCCAGTTCGGGAGAGAAACTTGAGCTTCTTCCGCAGTTTCGGAAGAGAAACGCTAAGTTCTTCCAAAAAACACTAATTGTTTTCGCTATTTCAGTGAGTAACTTTAAGTCTTTCCGCGGTGTCGGGAGAGAATCGTGAATTCTTCTGCAATTTCGAGAGAGACATGTAAATTGCTTCCGCAATTTCGGGAGAGACATGTAAATTGCTTCCGTAGTTTCGGGAGAGATTTTGAAATTTCTTTCCATAGTTTTGGGAGAGAATCGTGAATTTTAACTTAGAAGAAAAACTTCAATTTTTTTTATTTTTATTTTTTAAAGCAGATTCCTCAGTTGAAAACAAAAACTAAGTTAAAAGGAGAATTAACTTCTTTAGGCAGTCTTTCTAGAAAAAGTAAAAGGAGGGGCCCCAATATGTGCAAAATTTTGGGGGGATGTTGCTGCAATAATAGGGCTTAAGGATGCCCGCAAGGGATGCGGTTAAGCCCGCAAGGGCTTAGGGATGCCCACAGGGGGTGAAGTTAAGCCTGCAGGGGATTAAGGATGCCCGCAGGGAATGAGTTTAATCCTGTAGGGGTTGAGGTTAAGCCCGCGGGGGCTTAGGGTATGCCCACGGGAGGTAAGGTTAAGCCTGCAAGGGCTTAAGGATGCCCGGAGGGGAAAAAGTTAAAGCCCGTAGGGGCCTAGGAAAGCTCAAAGGGGCTTAAGAATGTCTGTAGGAAGAAGCACACGCCCACAAGGGGCTTTCCCACATATTCCCATGAAGAAGCAAGGGGCTTAAGGATGATGCCCACATAGGGAGAGCCCGCATGGATGAATCCTGCAGGCCTAAAATGTCCAAAGAGGTTTTTAATTAATTAATTAAAAATATGCAATTAACAGGAAATTAATTTTTTTGAAGAGGCATGATGATGGAAAGGCATGAGCTTAGTTTCAAGAGATGCAATGATTAAAGGGTGAATTATATAATATATAAACACAAATTTGAGATGGAATAAAGGTGCCTTAGGTGTCCAGTTTGAAGGAGCAGGAAGAACAGGTCGAGACCAATGAAGATCCAGAATTGAAGGAAATAGGTTCTGGAAAATCTGAATAAGTCAGATAAAGGTAGAAGGGTGGAGCAAGGGAAGGTTGTAGCCTGCTAAAAGGGTCTTGGTGCATCTTGTCAGTTGTAGTTGACAAAATAGGGTGTTGGTGTATCCTTTAGTTGTAGCTTATAATGTGGGTGTTGGTGCATCCAACAAGTTGGAGCTCACAAATTAATTGTAATCATAATTTTGCAGTAATAGAAAGAATTGGTGGTTTTCCCAGTTGGGCTTCCACAATAAATTGTGTCTTCTATCTTTCCTATTGATTCAGTTTGTAATTGTGATAAAATATAGAAAATAGTGTAATACTGATTCACCCCCCTCTCAGTATTGCTTGATATTCCAACAATTGGTATCATAGCAGGCTCTTCATTAAAAATTTAAACACTTGAAGAGACATATTTTATCACTATGGATCAGTCAGGAAAAGTATCCTCCAAGGTTCCCTCATTCAATGGAGAAGATTATGCCTTCTAGAGAATCAAAATGAGAAGTTACATAATGTCTTTTGGATTGGATGTTTGGATGTCCATAGAAACAGGGTACACATATCCCAAAGACGTACCTCCTATAGATATTGAAGGAATTAAAATTTTTGGAAGCAATACCAAAGCTGTTAATGCAATTTTGGCAAGATTGACCAGAACAATTTTATCCAAAGTAATGAATTGTCAAATAGCAAAGGAAATTTGGGAGAAATTGCGGACCAACTATGAAGGAGACACTAAAGTAAAAAGAGCTAAACTCCAGACTCTTAAAACTCAATTCGAAAGTCTGAAAATGAAGGAAGAAGAAAACATTTTAGAATATTTTGGGAGAGTGGATGAAATCGTGAATGCTATTCAAGGGCTAGGAGAAGAATTGGAAGAAAAGGAGATAGTTGAGAAAGTACTAATATCTCTTCCAATGATTTACAATGCTAATATTTCTACACTAGAAGATAGAGAAGATCTTGACAAAATCACCATGGATGAGTTATATGAAATTCTTATAGCTTATGAAATGAGGATTGGGAAAGACAAATCTCAAAAGAAGGAAGCAGCCTTTAAAGTATAAAAAACAAAGAATAAATCTAAAAAGATTCAAGAAGAAGAATCTGATGATGAAGAAGTACTTATAGTAAAAAATATTAAGAGAAGCACTGGTAAGTTCAAAGCGAAATTACCTTTGAAATGTTTTAACTGTGGGAGAATTGGTCACTTTGCTAACAAATGTACCTATCCCAAACAAGAAGAAGAAAGTGTGTGCCCTGATAACTTCAAGAATAACAATTTTTTTTTAATAAAAACAAAAGAAAAACCTTTCATTCCATGGATGACAGTTGTTCAGATGACTCTAGTGAAGATGAAGAAGCATAAATCTTATTCATGGGGATAGAGAAAAAAAACCTTGAAAAAGAAGTAGAAGATAAATCAGATGTGGAAGAGGAAGTGGACCTAGAAGCTGAACTCATGTGTGCTCTTGAGGAAATTGAAAAATGTAGAAGAAGGAACAAATCCTTGAAAGGAAAATTGTCAGAATACCAAGAAGAGGTGAAATCAAAAGAAGAGGAATTCAAGAGTCTCCAAGAAGAGTTGCAGAAGTCAATACAAGAAGTTATGTGGCTTAGAACGAAGCTTGATAAGGAATCTATCAAATCAAAATTTGAGAATAGCTCAAGGAACTTAGATGAAATCCTAAGCAGCCAAAGATCATCAAGTGATAAAACTAGATTAGGTTATGCCAAAGAAAAGAAGGCAGAATGTGTGTCCTTTACATTCCAAGATATAAATAAAAGAAGCTATGATACTGCACTCAAAAGCCCAATTAAGAAGAATAGTCAGAAATATGCTCACTCCTTGCATAATGAATACAAAACTGATACAATACCTAAAAAACCAATGACAAGAAGGTTCCAACAGACATTTTTTGGTAATTGCTACTCATGTAATAAATTTGGACATATGGCTAGAGAATGTAAGCTGAGGAAGAATGCTTCAATAGAAGTTCAAGGACAAAAGAAGGCATGGAAGAAGATGGAAGTTGTGAAGTAGGAAGATCAAAGATTCCTCAAACATAAAGGAAGATTCTATGGATATTGTCACTACTGTCACAAGTTTGGTCACAAGGCTGTTGATTGCAGGACCAAGAGAAAATATCTAAGAATAGAATCCAAGAAACAAATAAGGTCAGTAAGTAGTATACCTCATGGAAATATGTGGAGAAGAAAGGAAGACTACAAATAGTTAGAGGAAACACATGAGATTCCAAGAATCAATAAATTTTCCAAAAATGATGATCAACATAATAGTGTTGTAGATGATAATGACATCCATTATGATGGAAAGCAATATAAAGATGATGAATGTATTTTCTAAAGTCTCTCATGACCTAAAGAGAGAAACCCTGAAATTAGCATTAGAGGGGATCATATACTCAGGGGGAGTAAATATCAACAAATTGCAGTTGGTATTTGAAAAGTAATTAATATCATTTAATGGAGTTCTTTCCCGGTTAATGGAGTTCTTTCCCTACTCCCAAAATTAGTTCCTCAATGAAGATTCTTTCCTAGAGTGTTCGAGGTCTGAATGGTTCATCCAAGCATCGGATGTTAAAGAGAAACATTCTTGAGGAAAATCCTGCCATCCTGTTCATGTAGGAAACTAAATGTTCTACTGAAACCCTCCTCTCTCTTATGTCCAAGATCTGGAAAGACAGTCTTTGCACAACTACTGATGCTCGAGGTGCCTTCAGAGGTATTGCGGTGATCTGGAACCCCTAGGTAATTTATTTAAACACCCTTGCCACCACCTTGCATTCCATTTCATCCTCCTTCCACATTTTGGCAACCAAAATCCATGTACATATCCTGAATGTTTATGGTCCTCAATATGCCCCTCAAAAGCTGCAATTTTTGAACTATCTGTCTTGGTTTACTCACCATCACCTGCACTCCACCATCATCATTGGTGAAGACTTCAATATGATCACCACCCTGGAGGAAAAGAAATGGAGATTGCGCACACTCTCCTCAGAAAACAAGGATTTCAAAGCCACCCTTACTACAAATGGATTGGTTGGTCTCCAAGCCTCTGCTAGCTTCTTGACCTGGAACACCAGAAGAGGGGGGGTGCACCAGATTGCTAAGAGACTGGATCGCTACATTGTCTCAGACTCTATTCTCACTGCGGGAGGGATCCTCACTTCCTCTGTTCTCCTGGTCGTCGGCTCTGATCACTGGCCAATCCTCCTCTCCTGGCATAGCCATGACGCGCAATTGCACAAACCCTTCCTGTTTGAAAATTTTTGGCTCACTCATCCCTCTTTCATGGACTCGTTAACTAATTGGTGGACCAACATGCAAGTTTATGGGAGATCAAAAATGGCCATCATGAAGCAAAAGATAAAAATCCTCCATTCTAACCTCCACCACTGGAATCACACTACCTTTGGAAACATCTTCAAGGAAAAATGCACCCTAGAAGAGAACCTGGAAACTCTCCAGTTATCTCTCATGGAGAAGGGCCACACTGAAGAAACCAAGCTAAAAGAAAAGGATCTCCGAGATGATCTGGATAAACGTTGTGCGCAAGAGGAGATCCTCTGGAAACAAAAGTCCAGAATCACTTGGATAAAAGAAGGGGAGTGCAACACAACCTTCTTTCATTGGACTACCATTTAGCACAGAATCCACAACAGAATCGCAATGCTCAATCTGGACAATGGAGACACTCTGGAGGACCACGAAGCCATTGGTCAGGAAATCACCTGGCAATTCCATGATCTGCTCTTGGAACCCAACCCAGATCATTCAGCTGCTATTGAGCACCTCACCTAGCATATCCCCGCCATCCTCAACGCCGATCATAATGCCACTTTGATGCAGCCCATCACTATGCAAGAGGTTGAAAGTGCAGTTAAGAAAATGACTGATGACAAAGCTCATGGACCTGATGGATTCACTGTCAATTTATTCCATAATTGTTGGGACATGCTCAAATTGGAAGTCCTAGAGATTGTGGAGGAATCCAGACATAAGCAGTGGGTGCTCCTTGCCCTCAATGCCACCTACCTCACTCTGATACCCAAGGAGATCGGTGTGTCCCATCCTTGTAATTTCTGACCCATATCCATCTGCAACATCATCTATAAAATCATCTCCAAAGTGGTAGCCAACCGGCTCAAACCCCTTATGCCTCTCCTTATATCCCCCGAGCAATTCGGTTATGTTGAGGGAAGGAAAATTCTGGATGGAATCATCCTTGCCCATGAAATAACTCATTCTTTGAAAATCTCCAAAACCCCATGCATGCTCATTAAACTTGATCTTTCAAAATCCTTTGACAAACTAAGCTGGCAATTCATACAAAAAATGCTCCAAGCCTTTGGCTTCATCCATGACTGGATCCAATGGATCCCCTCCCTCACCTCCTCAGCTTTCTTCTCGATCCTGGTCAATGGTTCCTCTTCCTCCACTTTTTATCCCTCCTGGGGAATTTGTTAGGGAGACCCCCTTTCCCCTTTCCTTTTCATTCTCATGGCGGAGGGGTTAGGGTGCATGATTCAAGCGGATCTCAACACCAACTCTCTCAGAGGCCTCTCTCCCCACGGAGGCACCTGTATAGCCTATCAACAGTTTGTTGATGACAACCTGCTCTTTGGCCACCCATCGGTCCAGGAAGCACGTAGTATCAAAACCATCCTAGATACCTTCTCTAAAGTTTCTGTAACCTCTATCAATCTAGAGAGGTCTTAGCTATTCTTATATAACACTGACATAATCACTCAGCGCAACATTGCCTACATTCTAAGTTTCACTATCTCCACCCTGCCTTAAAAATACGTGGGCGCCCCCCTTTTTGACTCAGCCATTAAACACTCCTCTTGGAAAGAACTCTTAGCCAAGCTTGATAACCGTATTTCCTCTTGGACCTTCCACTCCCTAAATATGCCTAGCAAGCTCATCCTTCTCAAGGTTGTCTTCCAGTCCATGCCACTCTACCTTTTCTCAGTGCTTACTACCCCTAAATGGGTTCTCAAAGCTATAAGAAGTCTCCAGAGGTCCTTCCTCTAGGGGACAAGAACAAGAGCAGATGGGCCCTCATAAAATGGTAGACGGTTTGTCTCCCTAGGTAGGAAGGCGACCTCGGCTTGCGGGATCCATAAATCAATAACAAAGCCCTCTCGGCGAAAATATGGTGGAAATGGATTTCCATGAGAAACTCACCATCGACATGGTATTGGAACGAGAAATATGCTCATAATTGGGAACCCCCCAATCTCATCCACTTTGACCAAAATCTGAAGGGCACTTAAATCTGGAACGCGGCGAACAGCCAAACATATCTCATCCAATAGCACAGCTTCTAGGAAATCTATGGAGAAACCCAAGCTCTCTTCTGGCAGGACTCATGGCAACAATTTCCTAGCCTCAACAGTCAATTTGATTGGGTGGCCAACCCCATGGTTGACACCATTGTCATGGACCTCTGGCTCAATAATGAAACCACCCCGTTTCGTACTTGGAAGAATCCTGAGACATGGGGCCTGGAGATGGATCACTCCCACCGTGATTCTCTCTGGTAGGAACTCAACCTTTGGAAAATTACGATCCGTCACGGCCCATATATCATCAGATGGGGGCACTCTGCAAAGGAAGTTTCTCTGTAAAGGATGCATACAACATCTTAGTAGGAAGACCGGAAGCTCATCCCTTTCCCCTATGGAAATTGATATGGAAATCCAATCTCTGTCCAAAAATTTCTTGCTTCCTCTGGCTCCTTTTGCATCAGTGTATCCTCACCTAGGACAACCTCCTCAAAAAAGTCTTCCAAGGACCTTCTTTATGTGTTTTATGTCACAATCACATCGAAACTATTGACAATCTACTGGACTCCTGCTAGGCAAACAACGAGCTTTGGGATATGGTTTCCCTCACATTCAGAAAAATGAATAGGGTCAAGGGAAATTTCATAGACACTTTGCTTCACTGGGGAGAAGACCCCTTAAAAAGAATGTTTCTGAACAAACTCTGGATCTTCACCCTTGGCTTCTTGGTCTGGAACATTTGGAAAGAGTGGAACCTTCGTATCTTCGAAGATAAGTGTAAAGCCATCAAGGACATTTGGAAATTCACCTATAACAATCTACATGAAACTATTTATTTGGGGATCTGGAACAGCAAGGATCTCCCCACAACTGAGGCGAATTTATTTTTTTAGAACTTCCACTTTGGGCCCCCTCCGACCTACGCTCCTTCAAGCAACCACTGCATGAACACCCCCATCCCGAACTTCTAGGAACCCCCTCCGGAGAGCATCTTCAAGATCAACTTCGATGGTGCCTCTAAAGGTAATCCTAGGCCTCCATGTTTTGGGGGAGCTCTTCGCAACTCCAACGGCACTATTCTCTGGATCTACTATGGAAACTTAGGCCGTGATAGTAACAACGCTGTTGATCTGGCTAGAATTATGGAAGGAGTGACCTTGGCCAATAATAAGGGATGTTTTCCACTCATTGTGGAAGGAGATTCACAAATCATTCTCTCCCTTGCCACTAAACTCCAGAATGGATCTCAGGTCTCCAAGCTCACTCCTAGCTGGAGACTTGATTATGGGCTCCATCGTCTGAAAGATAGTCTGATACACTCCAGGGAAATATATTTTCACCACATCTGTCGAAAAGCTAATTCTTTGGCTAATTTTCTTTCCAACGAAAGAGTTGCCAGTGATCTCAGTCTCTTCGAAGGTATTTTTCAAGAAAACTGTCCTGATGCCCTGACCTAGAACTATCGAGACCTTTCCAGGAGGCACTTGATCTTCCCGGATGCGGGTGTCAACATGACCCATGGGGCCATCATCCAAGCACATGGAGATCACATGGGGAGGGATCCCCGCCACCTGCGCCCTTAATGCTAGACGCGTACACCTTCCCTTTCTACGGCCTTCCCACACTTATGCTCGCCTCCACACCTGTCTGCCCTCCCATTTTCCTTCCCTACCATATGTCCGCCTCCACAGCTGGCCTCCCTCACATTTGTGACTTAATGGATCCCTCCCGCACTTCTTCTCACAAGTCCCCTCATAGCTCCTCTGGTTACCACCCTGGTACTGTTCGATCGCACCTCGGCCCTCAGAAAATTCAAGACTGCCATCCTCTCGGCTCTCGGTTCCATCATTTCATCTCTCTACTCTTAATTATGGCTCATGTGAACACCGTTGAAGGATTTCAGTCCCAATGATCTTTAAAAGGGCATGTGCACACCATCGATGACATTCAGTCTGCATCTTTGAACCTCTAGTTCGGCTCTGTGCACCCTTGTATTCAGTTGCACTTCTGGTTTTGAACCCTCATTACGCTTTCCTCCATGACCAAGTCACGTGGTCTTTCCCATCATTGTGGGGGGAACTGTTGCAGAATTCAGAGAACCCCAGGCTTTGGTGATGGATTTGAAACTGGCATCTCCTTTGCTAGTCACAACCTGATTGAAGATTGGGAGGGGCAGCTGGTGGCGGACCACTTAGCCTCCGGCTCCAACGATGGCACCATCAACCACTACTGGATCGTGAAAAATATGTTGGGGAATATTCTAGATGATATGCTAGGAAATTTGGGTTCGACAAGGAACCAAATGCTAGCCACTAGGGCCAAGCTCATCTCGTTGGACGAAATCCTGGCTAGTCTCGATGCCACCTTCTCCCTGAGCCAGCACGTTATCAGAAGCCAAAGCCCTATCCTGGCGGACTCTACTAGAAAAGGTGAGGGTGGTCTCAACTGTGTCTCAAGCGTCCGAACCAAAGGGCCTATAGCAGCTTCCGCAACTGATACCTCAGATCCTTTCCTGGTTGTTCTTGCCTCACCTACGGCTCCTCTTGTTCAATTTCCGATTCCTTCCATGATGGGTTCTCCGCCTTGCAAGCGACTGTGTAGCCACGCCGATCTCGACCTCCTTGCTTCCCATAATACTGAGCCGCTTCCCATCAAGTTGCTGGAGGAGGATTTTCTGGGGTGCTGCCCCATACTGGAAGATTTCCCGCCAGAGTAACTTGTTCCATGACTACTTCGGAGCTCGACGAGATGATCGGGTCTCTTCGCTCTGGTTTTTTTGTATGCCTCACTCTAGTTTTTTGTAAGTTTTGTGTATTGTCATCCCTTGTTCAGATAATCCTTTGTTTTCTAGCCGTGTCACTAATGGAAACCTTTTGTTTAGGTGGCAAAAGGGACTGTAACACTCTGAATTGTAACACTCTTTCTACTTCAGCTATTTTTTATATGCCGGGACTGACCTTTCATCCCTGGCCGCTCTGTAATCTTATCTTTTTACTTAATTAAATATTGTGCAAAATTATAAAAAAAAAAATTAATATCATTTGGTAAAAATAAAAGGCTATCATCATCAAAGATAAGAAATAGAGGTGACAAATTGAAGAAAAGCATTTCGTCTAGAAAACATCTATGTGACAAGCACACTTAATGGTTGAAGTGTAACAAAATCATAAGCAGAATTAGAGAAGATAAGAGATGATCTTGGAGAAATGATTAACTGGTGTAAAGAATTGAAATAAGAATGTTGATAGGTAAATATGTTGGAGATAAGAAGTGAGTTTCTCCTACAAGGATGGTCTACATACTCCAAACACAGTAAGGAAAGGATGTAATCTTTGCTCTAGAATGCATGAGTAAAATGAGTCCATGCAAGGTCAAAATATCAATGTTCTATGAGAAACTCTATTGAGAAAGAACACTGAATCCTTAAGAAGTTTTGTGAGCATATACATATACGAAAGAATTGGATAAGAGGTGCAAAATACATTGAATATGATCACCTAGTAAAAGAGATACTATCCATCCATGATATATGGAAAGCATGATTAGATAAGCAAGTACATAATTCAGATGGGAAGACTAATTGTGAAAGACTCATTAATAGAGAATAAGGAAACACTATGATAGGGGGATTCTATGAACTCATCATCCAGGTCCTCAGTCAAAGACTAGCTACAAGATCATAACTATATTATCCTAACAAAGTAAGTCCAAGATAACAGGAGGAAGAGAAGAAAAAGAAGGGCATTTGTCAAAAAGAAGAAAGTTAGAAAATTCTCTATCAAGATGGTTTCAAAAAGGGCATAACAAGTTATCCTTTGTCATTGTTGTCAAAGGGGGAGAATGTTTATATGTTTCCATCAATTCCAAATGGGGAGAATGTTAAATATGATTGTCATTGATTTCAAAGGAGTTCAGTAATGACAAAGAAATAACCAAGGACATGATGGTAGGGAAAACTCAATGAAATACAAAGGAATGAAAAAGGAAGTGATGACATGGCATGTATGATGATGTGGCATGTGTGATGAAGCTGAAAAGACACATGATGGTGTTTTGTTGCTATCATTAAGTCAGTGTTTCAATCCAACATCATTCTGGAAAAGCATGGCAAGTTTATGAGACTTTGGAAATTGACTAAGTATGAAAAATTAGCTCTACGAGAATGGCCACCACAATTCATGGATTGAAGATAATGCCTGCACCATCATATCAGTATATACCTTGTTGAATAGGCTATCTAACCATGGTCTCATTTCTTCAAAAGAGTGATTTATGACAAAGTTATAGATTTTCCAAAAAAAGGGTTCAAGCAGTCTTAGGCATTCTGAAAAATGCCTGTGTTGGAAAATTTGTTCAAGTAACCTTGGGGAAATGCACGCTGTAACTCATAGGTGAATGGTAAAAATTATCTGAAACTATCATGTTGTAGCTTGTTGAAGAGGATATCTTACCATGGTCTTATCTCTCAAAGAGGGTGTTTGATGACAAAGTTAAAGGCCTTCCAAAACAGGGTTTCAGGATATTTCGCACCAGAGGTAGTAAAACTGTCTAAGTGGCCTCAAGAAAATGCACGCCATAATTCATAGGTTGAAGTAAATGCACGCACCATATGTTTAGGCTGTATCTTGTTGTATTTTCCACTTGACCATGTTCTCATATTGACTTTAAAGTGCATGAGAAAGAAGTTATGGATCTACCAAAATAGTGTTTCAGGAAGATTGGACCAAGTCTAGGAAAGTGCAAAAATTGTCTAAGTGTAAAATCACTAAAACTGCCTAAGTGACCTTAGTAAAATTCCCTCCATCTCTTGTGTTTGATGTATTAAATAATTTTTAGAGTATGCATCTATAGAATTTTATTTGGTGCATCCAACAATGGTCTCAGATTGTCCAAAGAGTCTCTGAGAAGGAAGATATTAATCTGCCAAAAGTGCCTCTCGGCTTGATTTGCACTGCTCCAGTAAAATGCCCACTGAGGAGAGAGAAAGAGGCTTCAAGAGGTGAAATTGGTTTAGATGAAGTCACCTTGTTGGTTTCTATTCATTGGGTGTCTCACACTTCAAAATTGGTGAAAAGAAAAATCTCATCATACTAACCTAGGGTTTGATAATTTTGTCTAAGTGTCAAATCAGCAGTTTGAAAGACTACTTTCAAATGTCCCCCAGATGTTGTTGGTTTGTCAATAAGTACATAAATGTTGATGTATTTGTAACTTCGAAAAGTATTTCATATATATATTGTATTCCTATAGAGATGTTATTATTCCTCTATACGGAAGTGTTTGTATTCCTATAGAGATGTTATTATTCCTCTATACGAAAGTGTCATCATTTATATTGTAAGTGTCGTAAGTTATACTTGATGGGTTATTAGACTTCCTTGGTGGGGTCAGCCCTATATAAGTCATGTGGGTCAAAGGGTTATTAGACCACCCTATTGGGGGTTGGCCCTGTCAGCATTATGTTATGTGGTTAAGTTAAGGCCGACCTAGTAAATGTTATTAGGCAAATCAAGTCATGTATAAATAGAGTGCGGGAGGCACTCTATTTGATCATTCACTTCTCTCACATACTCTCATTGGAGAGTGGCGCACTTGTGGAGGAGGAGAATCTGTTGCTAGGAGGACTATCTCTTGTACTTGGGTTGTATCATTTCTCTATCTATCTTTGAGGAAGTTACAGGGTTTTTCACCTTCTTGGTTTTCCCCAGTGAAACTCTGTGTCTCTTGTGTGCTTGCATTATTGTGTCCATGATTGATATGTTGTAGATATGTTGTAGATATGTTGTACATGTTATTCTCTCAGTTAAGATCCTTTATCAGATTGAAATTTCTGAAAAACTAACATGGTATTAGAGCTAGCCTAAAAGATGGCATGATATGGCATTTATGACACTTGTTGCACTTGCGAAGCTAGGGCTTGATATAGCAAAAACCAGTCATCGTAGAAATTTCGATATAAATCCATTTTGGAGAAGTTTCAAGATATGAAAAATTTACAGGTCGTAGATGATATCCCCATGTACCTTTTGGCAGAAGCACAACTTCTAATGCATTGTACTTTTTGAGTTATGATCTGTACAATCTAGGGTTTCTGCCTCTTCCAGATCTCAGTAATAGACAGGTGACCTAGGAAAAAAGGTCATAACTTGAGCTAGGAAGCTCCAAATGAAATTTCATAAAATGTGACAGGTAGGGAACGGAATTTAATTTCTCATGTGAGTTTTTTCATAGGCTGAAATGGAACCAATGACACGTGGAACTCCGTACAAGTTATCTCTCCGGTTTTATCCCATAAACAGGTCACGTTGCGACACTTGGCATAACTCTCTCTCAGAGAATCCAATTGAGGTCAGACCTATGGGGTTGGAAATATAAAAGGTTAGGATACCACAGGAATAATTTTAAGACCCTGTAGATATGAAATTTAGGAGTTACACTAGAAACAATCAGGTGCATGTTTCTGTCAAAACAGAATTGGATTTTGAGAACCTTCATTCATGGCTCCGGGAATTTAGGGTTTCAGAGAATGTTGGAATTTTTCTATCGGAGACCACGACTGGATGCTCCTCATCATAATTGAAATTTAGAGATCAAGATCAAATTTTTTGGTTGGGTAGAAGATTGTGCTTGATCAAACCCTAGTTTGGGACTTTGATCGAAAAGGTGAAAAATTAGGGCTTCTGCAAAAGTTGGAATTTTTTAAGTTTGTGACCACGGCTGGAAGCTGCTCAGAAAAATCAATGTTTAGAGATTTGGATTGAACCTTTTGGTTGGGCAGAAGGGTGGGCTTTGTCAAACCCTAGTTTGGGATTCTGTCCAGAAGATCTAGAAGTTTCAAAGGCAATTTTGAGGGGTGAAACTTTGCAGTTTTCAATTCCGAGTATACCAGCTTGACCAGCTCATCAAGGCACATCTTTCTATCCTTTCATAAATTTGAAATTCAAAGTTTGAATTTTTAGGGTTTCCCTAACAAACCCTAATCCAGCTCCAGATCCAGTTTCTACAAATCAAGTGGATTGGGTTAATCCTAGAAGAGAATGGGTTGGTCACCTGCATAAGTGAAGAAGTTTGAGTTTCATAGGGAGATAAGGCTAAGGCCTTACATAAGAAGATTACAAGCAATCTCGACAAGTATGACTTATCCAGGTATGTTTCGAGATCTATTCATGATTAAGTTTATGGTATGTTTGTCTTCATTAAGGTTAGTACAATCTTGATTAAATTTAAGACTTGTCGTATCACCTTAATAAAATTATGATTGCAAATATTCATTGATTAGGGTTTTGACACTTAATATTGTACTAATGCATTGTGGTGTTGTATGAGGTTGATGTTGTCCGCTAACATGAAAGGTACATCAAGAAAGATAAATCATGTTTTAGTTCAAGAACATATGACCATGTTGACATGAAGACAAAGATTCATCCATTGTCATGGATCACATGCAAGATCTACTTATGAGGTATGTATAACTTGGTTATATAATGATTAACCTATGAGATATGCAGGTTACTAGAACAAGTCATTAAAGAGAACAAGAAGACATTTCTAGACATAACTAACAAATATGATGACCAAGTATGTTTTTCCTATATCAAGTTAGAATCCTACCTTGTGTTAGGATCTTATACTATTGTATGGTTGACAATGATTATTCATGAAGTTAGAAATATAAGTAATCAAGGGTTTATGCATATTTTGTCTCTTACCTTGATTGATGACATGACTAACCAGAAAAGTCCTTTGGTCAAATATGAATATGCATGATTAAGAGAAGTATTCCCTAAAACATTGAATGCTATTGCTTATTATCTATGTTTGAAATGAACATGACTATACATGTTTAAGATTATTGTGTTTTGATACTATTGAGATTATACTAATGAATGTATGATTATGTATGAAATCTCAAGGGTAACACAATGATGATACTAGTAAGCATGCATAGTGATTGAGGATGGATATAAGTTCAAGGATAGGTAATCCAGGAAGCAAAGATCAAGAGGGAGCACACTCCAGTAGTTTCTGCAAGGATGCAGACATTCATAGGGATTTGACCACTTCTCACAATCCACATCAGAATGGAGTTGCAAAAAGGAAGCAAAGGCTGAGAGGGATTCAACCCAACAACAACAAACAAAGATAAGTATTTAAATTTTCATTTCTTGTAGATTTGATTAATATTGTTCAATGATGTATACACTTATGTTCCTAGACTTAGGTTGTGTATTATGCATATTAGAATAATTGCATTAATGAATAGTATACTACTAATATGCATATGATGGGTAAGTGGCCTATGGCACTGTACAACATTCCATTGCTACTTATCTCGAATGAAGCCTCTTTGCGGACATGTTGGGAGTTGTGCACACTCTTAACAATGTTCTGGTAGAGATTGGAAGGTATCTAGAAAGTTACGGGATATGGATAAATGTTGTATTAAAGAATTGGATAAGATAATTGCATGACTGTATGACATATTTATTTATGTGTAAGAATTTATCTGAAAACTATGAGATGTTTTCTAATCATGCAATTTAACTTGTTTTGTAGGAAAGATCGTATACCATCACCTACAAAAAAAGGACTACAACATTTGTTCAACAACAAAGTTATCTATTGAAGATATTGAAGTTCCCATAATTTGGGAAGAACGCCATGATCGAGGAGTGCCAGTCGATCATGAAGAATGATGTTTGGGATGCAGTCCCAAGACATGAAGAGAAGTCTGTTGTGACTTCCAAATGGATCTACAAGATCAAGCATGCTGCATATGGTAGCATAGATAAATACAAAACAAGATTTGTAGCTCGTGGCTTCTCCTAGAAAGAAGGGATAGACTATGACAAGGATTTTTCTCCTATATCCAGGTACACTTCCATCATATCAGTACTTGCCCTGGCTGCAGTGATGAAATGGAAGATACACCAGATGGATGTCAAGACAACTTTCTTGAATGGTGTAGTCGAAGAGGAAGCGTATGTGGAGCAACCACTTGGTTTTGAGACACATGACAGGGAGTCATATGTGTGCAGACTGAAGAAAGCCTTGTATGGCTTGAAGCAAGCTCCTAGGACTTGGTATGGTAGGATAGACAGCTTTCTATCCAGTTTTGGATTTACCAAGAGTAAAGTAGATTCCAACCTTTACAACAAGGTTGAGGAAGGAAATCCCGTGATACTACTTTTGTATGTGGATGATCTGTTTGTAACAGGTGAGGATGGGTTGATTGCCGATACCAAGAGGAAGATTGCTACCGAGTTCGAGATGAAGGACTTGGGGATGATGCACTATTTTCTAGGCATGGAGGTGTGGCAGAGTGCAGATGGAATCTTCCTTGGACAAGGGAAGTATGCAGTAGAGATCCTGAAGAGGTTCGGGATGATGGACTGCAGGGCCATGGCCACACTTATGGCATCGAACCTGAAGCTTCTGTGTGATGCTTCATCTGATCCGGTTGATGTCACTATGTATCGTCAGATGATTGGGTCCTTGATGTACCTGACAAACACAAGACCATATATTTGCTTTGCAGTGAACACATTGAGCCAGTTCCTGACGAATCCTAGAGGTGTTCACCTGGTTGATGTAAAGCATATTCTGAGGTACCTAAAGGGTACAATTGATTATGGGCTCAAGTATGATGCGAATCAAAAGTTTAACCTGAAGGGTTATGTTGATTCAGTTTAGGTAGGCAGTGCTGCAGATAGGAAGAGCACATCTAGGTGCTGCTTCAGTATGGGATCAAGTGTGATCTCTTGGTTTAGCAGGAAGCAATCCTGCATAGCACTAAGTACAGCTGAGGTAGAGTATGTTGCAGCATGTTTGGCTAGTTGTGAGGTAGTATGGCTCTAAAAGCTACTATTTGAGTTATTTGATCTGCTGTTGAAGGCTGCTGGTATATTTTGTGACAACCAGAGTTGTGTGAAGCTGTCTGAGAACCCAGTGTTCCACGACTGGTCAAAACACATTGAGATCAAATATCACTATATCAGGGATATGGTGCAGAGAGGAGCAGTGAAGCTCCTGTATGTTGCAATGGATGAGCAGGTTGCAGATGTGTTGATGAAACCACTAGCCAGAGTGAAGTTCGAGTACTTCAGAGAGAGGCTTGGTGTTCTTCAGATTGACAACACTTCGAGGAAGAAGTGATGGACACATTTGCAGAAGCCATTCCGAGCATGGTGAGAGGAGGATCCTTCCCATGGCTGTGGATGTAAGCACTGTGTGATGAGCATCAGGACGATGCTCCAGTTACTGCTATATATGCATCATTTTGGATGCCTGTTATGACCATTTGGATCATGTATATGCATATGCATCATGTTGGATGCTTGATATGATCAGTTGGATCATGTATATGTATATGCATCATGTTGGATGCTTGATATGATCAGTTGGATCATGTATTTGTATATGTATCAGGTGGATACATTGTATGATCAGGTAGATCATGTATGATGATATGTATCAGGTAGATACATTGTATGATTAGGTAGATCATGTATGATGATATGTATCAGGTAGATACATTGTATGATTGGGTAGATCATGTATGATGATATGTATCAGGTAGATACATTGTATGATCAGGTAGATCATGTATGATGATATGCATCAGGTAGATACTTGGTATGCATTAGGTGGATGCACTATATGATCATGGATGATGAGCTTCAGGATGTTGCTCTAGATGATATGTATCAGGATGATGCTGTGATGATGATCAGGATGATGTTGTGATGATGATCATGTGATGATGCACATCAGGATGATGTATGGTGAGTATCATATTGATATTCTGTGGACATGGACAGGTTGTGTAGATAAGCATATAATAGCGCCTTGGGAGGTTTGCAGATACTCTTTCGAGGTTTTCCCTATGGCATATAATAGCGCCCTGGGATATCTGGAAAATGCTCTTTTGAGGTTTTGCTTGGGAGGACATATAGTAGCGCCCTGGGAGGTTTGCATATACTCTTTTGAGGTTTTTCCTATGGCATATAATAACTCCCTGGGATATCTGGCAAATGCGTTTTCGAGGTTTTTTCCTATGGCATATAATATCACCTTGGGAGATCTGATAGGTTGAGTAGTATGCTTGTAATCAGTCCTGGGATGCTCTTTTGAGGTTTTTCCATGACCACATGTAATACATCCTAGAGATCCAGACAGGTTGTGCTAGTCATGTAAAAGGCCTCGGATGCTCTTTAGAGTTCTTGCTAGTCAAGACACTCTCTAAAGGTTTTGTGGTAGGGGTCACATGTAATAAGTCCTGGAGATCTATATAGGATGAAAAAGGCCTTAGATGCTCTTTAGAGATCTTTCTTATCAATACACTCTTTTAAGGTTTTTTGACAGTCACATTTAATACATCCCTAGGAGATCCGACAGGTAGAGCCATGTGCTCGTAATAGCCTAGGTGCTCTTGCGAGGTTTTGTGACGCATGTAATAAGTCCTGAGAATTCCACAGTATGACCAATGATGATGAAGACCTGTAGGTGGTGGGCCTACATACAGTATGAAAAAGGACTGGCTCTGTAGAACTTCCTATGACGAGTAGATTGGATATTGATTGAGATAGCAGTAGTGACAATGATCCATTGATGATGATCCAGAGAAGAAGACTTGTGCTAGCAGATCTATGTTGAGAAATACCTTCCTAGTTAAGAGGGAGTGTTGATGTATTCGTAACTTCGGAATGTATTTCATATATGTATATTGTATTCCTATAAAGATGTTATTATTCCTCTATCTGGAAGTGTTTGTATTCCTATAGAGATGTTATTATTCCTCTATACGGAAGTGTCGTCATTTATATTGTAAGTGTCGTAAATTGTACTTGATGGGTTATTAGACCACCTTGGTGGGGTCGGACTTGTATAAATCATGTGGGTCAAAGGGTTATTAGACCACTCTATTGGGGGTCGGCCCTGTCAGCATTATGTTATGTGGTTAAGTTAAGGGCGACCAAGTAAAGGTTATTAGGCAAGTCAAGTCATGTATAAATAGAGTGCAGAGGCACTCTATTTGATCACTCACTTCTCTCACATACTCTCATTGGAGAGTGGTGCACTTGTGGAGGAGGAGAAGCTGCTTCTAGGAGGACTATCTCTTGTACTTGGGTTGTATCATTTCTCTATCTATCTCTGAGGAAGTTGTGGGGTTTTTCACCTTCTTGGTTTTCCCCGGTGAAACTCTGTGTCTCTTGTGTGCTTGCATTATTGTTTCCATGATTGATATGTTGTAGATATGTTGTAGATATGCTATACATGTTATTCTCTTAGTTAAGATCCTAGATCAGATTGAAATTTCTCAAAAACTAACAATAAATTGACATGGTATTGTTCATTGTTGAAGTGTCTATCCATCCATCCTTTTGTTTTTCCTTATGTTGATTAGATATGAAAGAAATCAATCTGCCAAAGTGAAGGAAAAAGTGTTTTTCATTTTAAAGAAAAAAAATTTGGCCCAAGTGTTGAACTCACATGGCTAAGAATCCATTTGGAAATACCTGCAAGGAGGTGTCCTTATGTTGATACAACTAATGAGGTGGGATATTCTTGTTCTCTGGTGAATTGGATTTCTAACCATGGGTTGAGATTCTCCTCTGGAGTTCACACGTGCAAAATAGAAGTCTGCCAAAATGAGAAAAAGGTTGTTTTATTGTTCAATTGTAGGTTGATAAGGTAGTTGGAAATGCCCGCAAGGAGGTGTTATTTTGATGATAAAATTCATCAGTTAGCATGGTTTTGTTCCTTGGTAAACTGGCTATCCAACAATGAAGTCAAATTCCTATTTGGTGCTCTCACGTGTGAGTTAATTGTCTCCCAAAAAACAGAGAAAAACATGATTATTTATAAAGGGGCTTAAGGGTTAAAAGGTCCCAAAAGATTTATTATGCCCGCAGGGGCTAAAGTAATACCCATAAGGGATAAAATATTCCCGCAAGGCTTTGTCTATGCCCGTAGGGGCTGAGGTTAATCCCGTAGGGGATTAGGGATGCCTGGAGGGGGTGAAGTTAAGCCCGCAAGGGGTTAAGGATGCCCGCAGGGGCTGAGGTTAAGCCCACAGGGTCTTAGGGATGACCGAAGGGGGTAAATTTAAGCCAACAGGGGCTGAGGTTAATCCTGAAGGGGCTTAGGGGATTCTTGCAGGAGGTAAGTTTAAGCCCGCAGGGGCTAAAGTTAAAGCCCAAAGGGGCCTAGGAAAGCCCGCAGTGGCTTAAGAATGTCCGCAAGAAGAAGCACACACACACAATGGGCTTGATCACATATGCCCATGAAGAAGTAAGGGGATTAAGGATGATTCCCGCATAGGGAGAGCCCGCATGGATGAATCCCGCAGGCCTAAAATGTACAAAGAGGTTTTTAATTAATTAATTAAAAATATGCAATAAAGAGGAAATTATTTCTTTTGAAGAGGCACGATGATGGAAAGGCATGAGCTTAGTTTGAAGATATGCAATGATTAAAGGTTGAATTATATAATATATAAACACACATTTGAGATGGAAGAAAGATTTCTTGGGTGCCCAAGTTGAAGGAGCAACAAGAACAAGTTGAGACAAGGAAGATCCAAAAGTGAAGGAAATAGGTTCTGGAAAATCTGAAGAAGTCAGACAAGGGTGGAAGGGTGGAGCAAGGACAGGTGTTGGTGCATCCTGTCAGTTGTAGCTGACAAAACAGGGTGTTGGTGCATCCTTTAGGAATTTGGGTGTTGGTGCATTCAACAAGTTGGATCTTGCAAATTAATTGTAATCATAATTTTGGAGTAATAGAAAGAATTGGTGGTTTTCCCAGTTGGGCTTCCACGATAAATTGTGTCTTCTATGTTTCCTGTTGATTCAGTTTTTAATTGTGATAAAATATAGAAAATAGTGTAATACTGATTTACCCACCCTCTCAGTATTGCTTGATATTCCAACATATTCCGGGTTGATTACATCCATCATATGAGGGAAAAATCCATTCTTTCTTGACACAGGAATCTGGATCCATTTCTAGACTACTTTTCATTAGATCTACTTCAGAATTACAAACTCGAAGATCAAATTGAAGGAGGAAACATGTATCTGTCTCAATTACTTCAACTTGGACACATAATAAATCATCACTATGACATCTAAAAATGTTAATATTCCAACTGGATTCGACACTCCTTCCTCATTATATAATAATAGATATAAATTAGTATACAAATTAGATGGTTCATCCATCTCAACATACCATGAACTTTGGAAAAAAACAAGGTTGTGATTTTGTGAAATTTCAAGAAATGGAAATTCTCTAAATTGACTAGTGGTCATGAACAAATACATATTTCACCTTAATACAGTAAACATTTGATGGTTAATGTAAGAAAATACATACACTGTTTATAGTTTTCAAATAGTTTCTATCTATTAGATGTTATGATGAAAATGTTTATGTGAATGATATATGGAGAAGGCACGATCATGACCCTTCATAGATTCAATATTATTTATATTTATATCATAAAGGAGGGGGTGACAAACCCTTCTTGTGTTCACTATACTCGATATAGCTAAAATACAAGAAGGGTTGGATGACCATTCCTAGGTTCAGTATTGTTTTATTATTTATATTTATATCACAGAGAAAGGGGTAGCCAATCCTTCTTGTGTCCATTATTCTTGATATTTTCATAATACATTCATTCCTTCATGTGTTCACTATCCTAGATATATCTACAATACAAGAAGGGTGGGTAGATCCTTTGCAAGTTTAATATTCCTTATATTTCTATCAAAGAGGAAGGGGCAACCGAACCTTATTGTGTTCATTATCTTCGATATATAAAATACAAGAAGGATCGACTCTCCTAAAGTAGTTCCCATGGTAAATATGTTAAAGTATTTTGGTGGTCACCTGGTCCAACCCCATGGAATCATCCCATATCTCCCAATAGAGCTAGGGGTCATGGAATTCAATGTAGAAGTGGAATTTGTTGATGCTCCACTTGATTGCAATTTGTTTCTAGGAATAAGTTGGAATTATTCCATGATGGTTGTGGTATCATCGATATTTCCATTGATTACATTTCCCCATGAAGGAAATATAGTCACTATCGATTACTTATCATTCCATAGAAATGAGTCTACTCACAATTCTGGGACAAATATATCCCTAGTAAGCCATTATGGGAAGGACTATGAAAATGTTTATGTGGGAATGTATCCTACCCTTTTGGGAACATTTGATTTACCTCCACCCAACCTAAGTTACAAGGAAGCTCCAATACACACGATAGAATTAGTCATTATTACCACCATAGAGAAAATATCTCAATTTAGAACTTTCTATTTTGAAGATGTGTGGGTATTACCAACAAATAGACATGAAACTAGGTGTACAAAGGTTTTGGAAGTTCTTTCTGCAATATAAATATGTTATCAGGCCGTAGATCTAAAGATTGCAGACCAGAGAGATTATCACATCCAAATGGAAGTAGAGGATCAATATTCTATACCCATTTAGGCCATTAGTTCGTCGACATGTCATGATCCTTTAGAAACTATTATGCATATATATGAGTCCATTATTAAAGTTATGTATTTAGGAGAAAGTCCTTGGAAAGACATGCATCACCATACATCTTTCCTTCCTCTTGAAAATAAGGCTAGACTTGATGAGAATGGAACTACCAAAACAGGGTCAATGGAGTGCTATGGGAATCCTCTTACTACATCACAACTGTATGTAGAGGGGAACATGGATAACATCTCACAAACCATCCCCATCAGTATCTCCAAGACCCTAGGAGTTGTAGAAAATGTATTTATTGGTGCATATCATTAAGCATAAGAAAAATAAATTTATATTGCGTTATTCAAGAAATATAGAGACATTTTCAACTAGTTCTACAAAGAAATGCTAGGGATAGACCTAGCTATTATCAAACATGATATTGATACATATCCTAATGTTAAACCAGTTTGACAGAAGTTAAGACTAGTTAATTCGATGAAGTTTCTACTATAAAAGAAGTGGTGTAGAAACTTATTTGTGCAAACTTCATCTATCTTGTCCCTCTAATTGAATGGGTGTCTAACTTGGTGTTTGTAGATAAGAAACAAGGGAACATTAGATTTTGTAATAGTTTTCGAGACTTGAAATTCGCATGACCTAAGGATAATTATCTTACCCCATTTATAGATCAAATAATCGATAAGTGTGTTGGTAATGACATATTCTCATTTATGGATTTATTTTCAGGGTGTAATTAGTTTCCAATAAGATAATTCTCACAAGGAACATGTCATTTACTACATTAGTAAGAAATTTGAAGGTCCTGAGATAAGGTATTCTCATGTTGAGAATTTTCCATTGGCCACCATACATGCAATACAAAGGCTTAGGAATTACATCATCCTTAGAATAAAAACTATTATTTTAGTTGTCAATCCATTTCATGACATCTTGTATCGACAACTTATTGGGGGCAAGTACAATAAATGGATTTTTATTATTCGTGAGTTTGATCTAGGTTTTGCATCAACTAAATAAAAAAAATCCTTATCTTTTGTCAAGTTAACGTCAAAGATTACTTGTGATGGTGAAGAGACAATACAAATGAGTCATTACCTAATGAACATATTTTCCTCATCATCTCAGAAGACTCTTGGTATGGAAACATCATGGTTTACCTTCAAACCCAAAGGGTCCCTACTCAATCTTCTTGTGAAGAGAGACGTAAAATCCATCACCAAGCAAGACATCATGTCATTATTGGGGACACACTATATTGTCAAGGGATCGATACAGTCCTGAGACATTGTCTAAAACACGAGTGGGGAGAAAGAGTGCTTAATGATTTCCATGGTGGAGTATGTGGTTGTCATTTATCTGGGATTTATACAACCCAAAATATTTTGTGTGTTGGTTATTTATAGCCATTAATTTTCAAAGATTATGTCGAAGTAGTTAATAAATTGCATCATTGTCAAGCCTTTACTAGTAAAATGTGTGCACATCTTACTCCACTCTATCTAGTTATCAGTGTCGGTCTTTTTAGAAAATGGGGGACAGATTTCACAACTTGTAACCCAACATCGGAAAGTGGCCATAAGTACATTATTGTGGAAACATACTACTTTACCAAGTGGGTTGAATCCATGCCTACATTTAAATGTGATGGTGAAATTGTAGCACATTTCATGGTTAATCAAATCATATCTCGTTTCGATATACCCAGGGATATTGTCACTAATAATGGCGGTCACTTTTCTAACAAAATGATGACAAAATTGGTTGAGAAACTTGTTATTCAGCAAAATTTCTCCTCACCTTTCTATCCTCAAGCTAATGGTAAAGTAGAGGTAGTCAATAAGTCCTTGAAGCCCATGCTCCAAAGAACTACGAGTATAAATAAGAAAAATTGGCACACAATGCTTTAATCATCTCTATGGGCATATCGAACCTACATCAAAACTATGAGAGGATTTACTCCTTTCTAGCTTGTACACGGAGTGGAAATTCAGTTACCTACTGAGTGTGGCATTCCATCTCTAAAGATAGCTATAGAGATCTTGTTAGATACTACCCAATTAGAAGAATATTTAGTATACTTGGAACAATTAAATGAGCATAGAAGGGATGAAACTACTGCTATTGAATCACACAAGAAACCTTTGAAGGATCAATATGAAAAGTATGTCTAATTTGAAGGAGATATGGTGCCTTTATATGACCAACAACATGACAATGTAGGGCTTGGTAAACTCAATTCAATGTGTCTTATTCCTTATATCATAAAGATAATCTTAAATAAGGGAGATTATGAGCTATAATATTTTGAGGGGAACATTCTAAGGACTAGAAATGGGCTTTATCTAAAGATATGTTATGCCTAGAACTTCATGTATAGGAAAAATTTGCTTCTAATTATTGTATTATAAGTAGCTTAGGTTGATTTTACTTCCTCTTCATAATATTTCAAAAATACAAAAAATGAAATATTTCAAAAAACTTACTAATATGAATGTCGTTTCACGATATATTGTAAATTATGGTAGGAAAGCTAAATAAAGGCTCAATATAAGTGAAAAACCATCTATGTTACACTCATTATGAAAATTTGTAAACATAAATAAAGGAAAATTTGCACCTTGCTAGACTATTAGGAGAGAATTCACTACTAATTCGCATGTTTCCAATACATTGAGCATGAACCATTTGCACTTTGATAGTTCATTAGGCATGAATATGACTAAAACTGAAAATTCAAATCTTACACACTGACAAAAAGTGAATCATTCACATATTTCCTATGGGTTAAGAACAAATTCCCCATATTTTTATGAATAAAATATAAAAAATTGAAATATGGGAGTTCAGGAAGTTTGACAAACAAATTTGCTCGTTTGAAACTCTCCAAACCACCTGGTAACCATTTACACCATTTCCTTCTCACATAAAAAGAATGGAATGGAACATGGAGGGAAATAACACCCATCACAATGATGTAACATTTTATGAATAATTCTCTATCATATCCATGTCTCCTTTCCATCAATTATCTTTATTGTTGAGTCATCATTCCCTTACATCGTGGAACTGTTTCCCTCTAGTAGTTCCTCCACTTTGAATGTTTATGGATTGAAGTGGGATTGTTGGGGTGGATGAGTAGGATAGACCTAGATTCTTTATGTTTGTTAAGGTTACGAAGTAGTGAAAGGTATATCTTGTACTCTATTTCTCTATTTCAATAGAGATTTTGCATATTTCCCTTCCCTAGAAATTTTAGTAATTGATATTTGACATATTGAAGTTGTTGAGTAGTTTCATCTTCTTAAGTTTCATATTTAAATACAATAACTTTTGTTGTTGTTGTCAAATTGGTTTGAGGAAAGTTATCTCTATATTTTTTGCAGGTTGGACATTGGGAAATCTAAAGTAGATCATGAAGGACATGGAGAATCTAGGATCAACCATCATAAATAAGGTACACAAATTCTTTCTTCTTCTATCTATTTAAACTAGCTTTCTTGGATATGGTCTTGTGAGTGAATTTGAACTATGTTGAATTCCAATCAAGTCTCATTCTCATATTGCATAGTATGAGGTTGATCTCATCCCAGTCATAGGATTAATTTCTATACAACAGATTCCTTAAGAGGAAACCAACTGACCATGAAAAACTTCATAACATCCTTCAAGTTGTTAAGGCCTTTCAGAAATTGGGATGGCTTGGATTTTTCAAAATTTTCAAATATGAATAAACACATAGTTCCAAGCTATATTTAAGCCTCAAAATTATTCTCCAATAGAGATGTTGTAGAAATAGGAAGAAGCACACAATGATCCTTTTGATGAAGGTGCACCTGACATAAAGGAGACAAGGAAAGGAGCTATCATTGTTGGAGACTATAAAGCTCTGAAAGAGAAGGAAAGACAACTCTAGAGAATCATGAAAAAATTGTAGGAGGATCAAAATAAGTTGCATAGTCTTGTTTCCACAGAAGTAGAAGGAGATAAAGAAAAATAACTTTAGGACATGTCAATGGATTTGCAGCTAGAAAAAGGAGAATCCCGACATTTGAAAATTTTGGCAGAGACCGAGAATGGCAGAATGTTGAAGGAAGCAATGGAAAAAAGAAGAGAAAACCTTGGGATATTATAGAAAATAGGCAGCCACAAGATTCATTGCATGGGATTCCGGAGCAGGATATGAGAGCCAAACCAAGGGAACAAATCACAAGAGGTAATAGCTAAAATTTTATTTTTCCTATTGCACAAGGATATGTAATTCCTAAAGTTGGGGAGAAATGATGGAAAATCAAATTAAGTAATGAATGGCCCATGTTTCTAAATTAGAAGAGTCGCGAGGGATGCATAAAGGGTCAATAATGAACAATAACTTAATGATCATCTTTCCTAATAACCTTATTGTCTAGCTATGTGAATGTATTTAATATTTAATGGTGAAAGTTAAATTATTTTTCCTAAATTTGTTTTATTTATTTTATGAGATACCGGGATAATATTTTTCAAATAATTCTTGATTGTGGTGGATTTATAGGTGGAGTATATTTGAAGCAAAGTGGAAGAGATCAAGCTATAATAACCAACTCAATATCCTTCAATGAGTTAACTAGACAAACTAAGACAAAATTGAGAAATTTAAGGAATTATGTCCCCTAATAATTATCATGAGATTACACCACTAGGAGAAGGACCTAGAGACCATAATAACTTGATATCAAAAGGTCAAGGCCAAGTTCGTAAATGGGGAATCAATACCACCAAATTGCATGTAGATTTCTAGTTAACTAGGGGACGACATCCACGAATTAAAGAGTTGAATGCATGGGGATGGTTTTGAGTTTCATCAAGTACAAATAGTAGTAGGATCAAGATAATAAGGAGGTTATCATAGAATTCTTACCTTTATCATTTTCATCCATCCCTTGTTGGTCAAGGTGAATTTGCATAAATCCCTATTTTAATGATAGAGTATTGAATAAAGGAAATCTAGTTGTGTTCCAAAGTTAGTGTATTTACTTAAGCAGGGTTGCAAGACCTTCCTTGGGTTGGGCCAACTCAAGGGAGGTATTGGAAACACCTTCATTTTTTTCTTTCAATTATTTTATATTATGTATCTTTATTTCATGTGTTTTTCCTTTCTTGTAGAAAACTGTAGTCATCATGTAGTAAAGTGTATTTTTGTTGTAGTGAGTAGTTGAGATGAATGTTTGCAATTTTTTTAATTCTCATTCACTTCCAGTTATAAATTTATTATATTTCCATTATGTTTTAGTTTGTATTGATTGTACTATGAACCTAGTACTTGGTTGATTCCTTGCAAAGGCATTCTTCTTTGGGTTGATTGCACAACCATGATAAATAATGAAGTTCAATTGGCCTCCTTGCTTGTTATCCTAGAAAACAATACAACCATGACTAGCTAGAAGGGAAGGGTGATCAATTGATGAAAGGTGGGTTTGACATCATGATCTAGCACTTTACCCTCATCTTACATTCCCTAGTTAGTTTTTTCTTTGCATTTACTTTCCTTCTTAGTTAGTATTTCAAGTTTTCCTTTGCAATTGCGTATACAGTGAATGATACCTCTTTTGTTTGTATAAAGCCTTGGGTTGATAATGAAAGTAATAAGCAAGTGATTCAATGTTTATGGTTGTAATTATTTGGCCCATCAAGTATATAATTTATATTTGATTCAAATTAATTTAATTGTGTGATATGAATTCCATTCTGAGTTAATCATGGGTTTTACATTTAATTTTGATTGCATAATTTCAAATTCAAGTTCATTGTTGAATTTACTTTGTCATTTAAAAATAATAATTTACCTTGATATTATCATAAGGTTTAAATTTAAATGTCATAATATCATGAATGAAATTTTATATTTTGTTTCCCTATTATTGGTAGGTCATTTGCATAATGTACCACACTATATATGTTAGGGATTACAACATCATTAAGGATAATACATGTTTGAATGCAATTTTCATACACCCCTAGTGGTATCCCGGGGAATTGGTATATTTAAGGATGAGATAGAGGTTGAATGGTAAGGAGATACACCCTTGGTGGATAAGTATATTTAGAGGTATAAGGTTCTAAGATAATATTTCCAATAGTCAAACCCTCTATCATTTCGTTGTAATCCTATGATTGACCCAAGGAGTTGAGGCTTATCCCATTCTTCTCCATATGCAATACAAGTGAGCCAATATAGTGAGTGAATCAACAAATTGGAAAGTATGAAATCACTAGGTAGTGTGAATTTAGATGTGATATATATAGAGTGATGTTGAAGCTATAGCTTCCACAAGCATTCAATAAAGGACTGCATTTTAGGAAATGTAGATGTAAATAATCAAGACATTTATGTGGGAAGGTTAACAAACCACTTTGTATACATTCTTATTAATTATTTATACAATTTAGATCATGGTTGGAGTTGTTGTACACTCTCAAACTAATCATCCATTAAATTCTCTTTATCCGGTGTTTTATTGCATTTGCATTCATATGTTCTCTTATTTTAATTTCTTGTGTCTTAATACATTGCACGATGAAGTTTAAATATTATTAAGAGGCCCTTCCAATATCTCCACCAACCTCAAAATATTGTGTCATCTTGAAGCAACTATGCAACAACATATTAGGTCTTTTCTCCTACTAAGGTATCAATATTATGCATATTCATACTAGCATACATGGGTAAATCATCTACATCAATTTCCATTTTTATACGAAGATGCATGTATATAATGTTCTACTTTAAACTATTACTCCTTAGCATATGTCTTCAATCTGGTTGCATTGAGTGTAGCAAGGTGCTCTGAAACTAGTATGGGGGAGATGTTGTAATGTAACATAATGTTACCAAAAATAAAAAAAGTAATTAAAAAACCAATGTCGAATGTGTAAATTTTTTTATCTTGAAGTGTAAATTTTTATGGATGTGTAAAAAAATCAAAATTAAAAAAAAATACACCTCAAGAAATTTGATGCCTCTCGATGCTTGATAGATACATATTTAAAATGTATATATGCTGGTAGGTATTCATGTAGTTAGTGAGACTTAATTTTGACTTATATCACACCTACACAACACTAGTAATAGGGTTGGTTTCTTTGTCAATGTGGGTGACTTAATTTTCACTCTTCTCACTGACCATTTCTCTATCTTATATCCTCTAAGGTCACAACCCAAGGAATTACTCCACAAATCATATATTCATGGGATTAGTGATTTCTTTCATTCTTGTGTCATCATATTTTCATTTAGTCTATTTATGCATGTGCCATTTGATATCTCTTTCTTGAATGGTTTCTTTGCTTTTCATTGTAGTGAGAATCTAGAATTAGTATTATCTTGCAAATATACATATTCTATAAATCATATGCAATAACTCTAGATCAATATTCAACTTTAGTGTTTCAATATATCCTAAGCAAGTGGAAATTAAAATTCTTAACGTTTATCTATTTACTACCCTATTGAACTCTCTATGTATTCAATATTCTTGATCAACTCTGTCTTCTACTTTGTTGAACTCTTTCTTCTACTTAGCTAATGTGTTTCTTTGCTTCTCCTTCAATCATGGGTGTTTCCATTGGATCTTCAACTTTTTCAAAGGAATCTCAACATATTTTCAATGTATTAAATATTTCATTATACATTACATTAAGGAAAACTTTGAATCACTATTCTAAGACTATGTTTTTGCAAATTGACTATACTAGACTTACTAAAACTCTTCTAAAGACTTAGGTAATAAATTTCCAATACTAACAAGACATAGTAAACACTAACTTGTAGAGATTTTAATGAATTTAGAACTTAATAATTGACTTATATTACAAAGATAATCTATTATGTCCTAGTGTAGCAAAGATATACAATGATCAATCTAGTGTATTATTATGTTCGTACGCCATTGCAGTTTTTCTAAATGCCAATGTTAGACACTAGCTTGGATTTTTTGTATTAAAGTATATTTTCCCATAAATTATTTATCTTATCTCTCATTCACTCTATGCCACTAACACCCACCCTCAGGATTTGTATCTCAGGGAGTGGTGGGGTGCTGACCTCCACACTTTTGTGTTTGAATTAATGACATATGGATACCAGTGTAAATGATTGGGCATGAAGTATTACACATTATTGAGGCTCCATATTACTATTTTTAACCATCAATTGGGGTTGGAGTCACAGATCTACCAAAACAAACAACAAATACCTAGGAATATAATGGTAGTAAATGGAATTGGGCATAGAATGGCCGACCATTACTTTTGAAAGGTTGTGGGGCAGTTGAAATACTATTTGGATCCATGTTTTATGACCGTTAATCTTGAGGAATGTCTAGAATTGAATGGATGATAGTACAAATTTCATTCCAAAGGTTTGGTGTTCTCATCGATATAGCTATAGCGTATTAAGGGATAAACTACTTAAGGTTTTTCTTTGTCTTCCTTTCAAATTGAATTCTCCCCTACTCTTGTTTTTTTATCTATTAGAAAAGGTGGATACTGGTAACACCTGTTACAGCTAGAACTAACACCTAGATCCTTGAACCTAGTTTAGGTTTCCATGCACTAATTCAAATGATACACATGAACATGGAAATGCTTCACACCCACCAAAATGTACATTTTGTTGTTCATGTGGATTATGTTTGAAATCACAATTTATTTACATTTGTAACTTTTAGCTTCTTGTTGCAAAATTGCTTGTTCTATTTCACTGGATTCTTTTGTTGTTTTCCACCTACAGACTAGAAGAATGAGACACAGTTATTAGTTCACTTCTGGTTTGACAACTGAGTGTCAACTAATAATATGTATCATGGAAACTACCACATATACATGATCGATTATGACTTGGATGAAGTTCAATTTTGGGCTCAGTTAGGTTTGGCAAGCTTGCTTTAGGAAATTGTGCATGGGTTGTGGGTATCCTTGTTGAAAACATTTCATGATATTTCATGAGTAGGAAAGGATCACAAGATTCAAATCTTAGAATAGAGCATACCATCTCTGTGACTTCAGATTGATCAATTGAAAAGGGAGATAGCACTTTCTAGCTTCATGTGTTTGTTTTGGATGGCATCGATGATCATGGAAAAGTCATCACAAAGCTATTGAAGAAATCCTGTTACAAAGGTAATATTGTATTTCAACTAGGGTTTATCATTGGTTTATTGAAGTTTTGGGTTTTTTTTTATATATGTAGGCATTTCAACCATTTGAAAGCTTATTATTTATTCATCAGTATAGTAAGTGCAATGGATAGTGGGAGAAAGGCTCACAATTTTTTTGTTATAATATTTTTGTTGTGTTTTCATTGAAACAACATCTGTAGCAACAAAAATATTTTGGTTTGCAGTATTATTAAATAGTGTCCACATCCATATCACTTTTAGAATAAAAAACAGTGAAATTTTTGTTAACAAAGTTGTGGTGGCTTGCATAATTCGTTTTTTCATTCTTCTTGTGCAAGCAATGTCACTTTGGCCCCGTGCCATTGTCATGTCGTTTTTCTAGCGTTTGTAGATAAAGTTTGTATAGATTATATTTTTTTCCCTTACTGGATCAAACATGTGAAATTTAAATTGGAATTAAATCTCATGCTTGTTCAAGGGATTTGAACTCTTCCTTCAAGGAATACTTTAAGAGACTCTTTAATTTCAAGAAGTATAGTGATGGTTATTAGAAATGGTTCACTAAAAATTTGGCATCTAGTGGTGTAGCTGGTGCATCTTCTCTCCTTTTTGTTTATTCTGTGGACCATGCTCTAACTCAATTGGCTCATCAGTCCAAGAATGATAAGAAAGGAGGGTAGATAAAATTTAATGGGATTATTGATGTCTACAAGAAGATACTGAATATTGATGGAATTGATGTCCTGTATTGTGGGTTCAACATTTCCTGTGTGGGAATTATAGTCTATCGGGGTTTATAATTTGGATTCTCTATATCTAGTTGTTTTGACTGGTGATATTCAGGTGAGATTTTCCTCTCAAATTCTTCCTACAATTAGTAGGTTTATTCTAGGTTGAATTGCAAGTTAATATTTAGAAAATTATATCAATAGTTTAAATGAAAGTATGAATCGAAATTATTTTTCAAACTTCTAAAATGTTGATGTCTTTGAAATTCTCACTTGAGTAGAATAACTTCCTTGCAAGTTTTCTTCTTGGTTTGGGTATTACAATTGGTGATGGTCTTGAGATACTATATAAAGAAGAATGATGATTAATTTTGGTGAGGTAGTTAAGTATGGAATTTTTTTGGATGCATTTAATCAGACAGTGAAAAACAAAGGTCCTAAGTCATTCTTCTATGGTGCAGGTACAAATATCATCCATGTTATTATTGTAGTTGGTGTGTCAGCTAGATATGACCAACTGTAGTTCATTCTTCTTAGGAGGAATTATGGCTCTAGCAGTGGCTAATATTTCCTTTGATGATGGTGATAAATTAGCTATAGTTAATTCTTCCTAGGAAGAAATATGGCTTTGGCAGTGTCTACTATGGCCTTTGATGATGGTGATACCATGTTTTCTTTCTCGTGTTCTTCAAAAGGTAGGAATTTTACATGTTATGTTATTATCTTACCTAAACTTTTTAATAGCCTATAAATCATATAACAATTGAAATGAACAAATGTGGTCTTGTTGTTGAAATGTACTTTTGCGGGATTCCCTAGTAATTTAAAAAAAAATTGGAGTTAGTTCTAGTGGAGGATCTTTCTAAAAAGAGAGATTATTCTTGAGATGGTATTTATCCACGATACAATTTTTTACCATGTTATTGTTTTCTTTACATTACAGTTATGTGTGATATAAAATCCACTTTTACGCTCATGTTTTTCCTATGTTTCCATAGATATTAAGTTGGAAGATGTGGATTATGATGAATCTTTCCCTATGTTCCTTGATATCTTGCATAATGCCTCCAAACATTAGCATGGTATTATGGAGGATTACATCTACTGAGATGCAAAAGTTGTTACCAATTATCCTTTTTGGCATCTCGTCTAAACATATGGCGGGTTAAATGACATAGTTGCACCGCCATATGGCTGTAACATAAATAATGGTTTATGAACAAACATTGTAATAGCCTATATGATTGTTTGGATGCATATATCTCCTTTTCTATTTATAAATGCAACAAATTTGCAAAAAGAGTATGAAAAGAGCAGAAATAGATCAGAAAGAGTACTCCATGACTTGATTGAAGAAAATAGTTGAATACCAATCCTCTTCGATGGGGAAACCTCCTTATATAATGTACTAAGTACACAAGACAAGACAAGACAAGATAATCCAAATGAAATTTATCCTTCCTATATATAGGAGAATAACAGGTACAATCCCAACTAGCTGAGCCAATCCGACATAACTAATATAACCATACTAATGACAACTACCACTAATGGACCAAATCTGAAATCAAAACTAATGCAATGAACCACACAATATAGGGGGGGGATGTTCCCATGTTTAGGGATTAACATGACCCTCCTCTTCATACAAGTGTTTTCCTCAATGCTTTATTAGTTGCGGATGGCTTTGTATGAAAGACTCATCTTCCCATCTCGAATATTCAACTGGTAATTTCTTCCACTTTATGAAATACTCAGTATTAGCCTGATTTCGTAGTTGTTTAGTCCTTGTTTTAGTGATTTTTTCATGTTCCAATATGAATTTTCCTTCTTGATCAAGTTCCGCCAAGATTGTTTGAATTGGGATCTTGTCTCCTATTACCTTCTTTAAGCAAGAAACATGGAAAACTAGATGTACTCTTGAAGATGAAGAGAGCTCCAATTTGTAAGCCATATTACCAATATTTTCAACACTTTATAAGGACCATAATACTTGGGTGATAATTTCTTGTCCTTTTTTAATAGCTTGAGATACATCTTCTTGTAAGGTTGTATCCTGAGAAATACCCAATCCCCTTCTTCAAAACTCCTTTCACTGCAATGTTGATCAGCTTGTTGTTTCATCCCGTTTTTTGACATATTCAGGTTGTCCTTAAATATATGGAGAACTTCTTGTTGGTGCTCTATGTGATATTCCATGGCCTGAAATTTAGATTTTCGTTTTAAGGGAGATGTGATAGATGGAGGCTGGTACCCATAAAGTTCCATAAATGGAGACATTTTTGATGATGTATGGAAGGAAGTATTGTGCCACCATTCTGCCAAAGACAACCATTTCACCCACTGTGTTTGTTTATCAAATGCAAAGCAATGAAGATAACATTCCAAACACTTGTTCACTATCTCAGTTTTCCCATCAGATTGAGGGTGATAAGATGAAATGCGAGCCAATTGAGTACCCAAACAAGAAAATAATTCAGTCCAAAATTTTCGAGTGAAAATTGGATCTCTATCACTTACAATAATCTTTGGATTTCCATGTGACTTTTGAACACTTTCCATCAAGGGTGCAACTATTGTACATGCATTAAATGGGTGAGAGAGTGCACAAAAGTGTGCATACCTCATGAGTCTATCAAAATCCACCATAATAACATTATTTCCTTTAGACTTGGGTAGACATGTGATAAAATCCATGGATACTTCCTCCCAGCGTTGGCAAGGTATGTCTAATGGTTGTAGAAGTCTGGTTCACCATTATTTTGTTGGAAAACCAAGCATTCAACCATGAACCTTTGAACATCATATTTAAGACCTTCCCCAAAAAAATCATTCTTGACCCTGTGGTAAGTTTTCAAGAATCCTGAGTGCCCACCTATAGGAGAGGCATGTAATTCTGAAAGGACCTTATGCTTGAGTTGATATTTTTTTCATAAATATAAGCGATCCTTATACCATAGTGAATCATTTTTCCACACAAAAGGATCTGATATATTGGGATCATTTTGTAGCTTTTGAATGAGTTTCCACATAGATAGGTCTTTTTTCCATTCTTCCCTTTCTACTACTATCCAATCTGGTTGTAGAATGGAAATGTAACAAAGTAATGCCTTAACATCTTCATCTTTTTTGGAGAGTGCATCTGCCACCACATTATGTTTCCTCTTTCTATAGATGATTTCAAACTCATATCCCAACATATTTGTTACCCACTTTTGTTTCTCTTCTAAAGATAGTCTATGTTCCAAGAATCATTTAAGACTACCATGATCTATTTTGACCTTGAAGTTCCTACCTATTAGATAAGGACGCCATTTCTTAAGAGCATGTAGTATTGCCAACATTTTCTTCTCATAATTGGGCTTTCGTAAGTTCTTTCCCTTGATTGGATGACTTGTGAAAGCAATTGGGTGTCCTTCTTGCATTAGAGCAGTGCTAATGCCATTTCCTGAAGCATCGCATTCCACAATAAAGTTTTTTGTGAATTTTAGTGTGGCCAATACATGAGTTATGCACATTACCTGTTTAATATGTTCAAAATATTGAGTTTCCTCTGGAGTCCAAGAAAATGCATCTTTATTCAATAATGTTGTTAGAGGTGCTGCTATTCTTCCATAATTTCGAACAAACTTCCAGTAGTACCCTGTCAAACCTAAGAATCCTCAAATATTCTTCAGTTTTTTTGGAATCGACTAGTCTATCATGGCTTTAATTTTTTTAGGGTCTACCTTGACACATTCATGAGATACAATATGACCCAAATACTCTACCTCCTTCACCCCAAAGAAACAATTAGAAGGTTTTGCATATAGTTGTTGCTCCTGTAGTAGTTGTAGTACCCTGTCAACATGTTGAACATGTTCTTCGCAAGAATTTCTATAGATTAGTATATCATCAAAGAATACTAGCACAAATTTTATACCAAAATGATTGAAAATGGAATTCATCAAACCTGGAAATGTTGAAGGTGCATTCGTGAGACCAAATGGCATGACTAGAAATTCATAATGACCTTCATGAGTTTTGAATGATTTTTTTGGGATGTCTTCATCTTTCATTCTAATTTGATGATACCCAGAATGAAGGTCCAACTTTGTCAATAAAATTGCTCCATGTAATTCATCTAGTGATTCATCAATGATTGGAATGCGAAACTTATCTTTAATGGTGATCTTGTTGAGCTATCTATAATCTGGAAGCATACACCATGATCCATCTGGATTGTGTACCATTACAACTGGTCCATATTAAGAGATTTGGCTAGGCCTAATTATTCCATCCTCTAACATTTCTTCAACCATATGCTCAATTTCACTCTTATGCACACAGGAGTATATGTAAGGTCTGATGTTAGGAGGAACACTTCCTGGAATTAAGTGAATAGCATTATCAAAATCTCGGACAAGTAGAAGAACTTTTGGAGTATCTTCAAATACCTTGGAATTATTATTAATGGACCTTTGGAGATCTAGGGAAATATGAGGCTTAGATGTTTGAACATCTAATTAGCATAGTTGTGCAATTACACCTTGATGTCCCTTTTTCATCAATTTTGTCATACCATTAGATCTTATCACCTTGCTTGGTTTCCCTGTGATACCCTATAATTAATATTCCTTTCCTTCCAATAAAAATATCATGAAAATCTTCTGAAAATTAAAAGCCATAGTTCCCAAATATTGTAACCATTGAACTCCTAAGACAACATCAGCACCACCCATTGGAATAGCAATCATTGGACTATTCAATACATATTTTCCCATAGTAAGATTTATATTATGGAATTTCCTTGAGTAGTTGATAGTTCCTCCATTTGCAATCATTACTTGAAACTATGGTGCTGAATATACAAAGCAATTGAGAGATTTTGCTAATTTATAATGAATGAAATTATGAGTACTACTAGAATCAATCAACATTGTTACCTTTTTCTTTTTGATAAATCCTTCGATCTTGAGAGTTTGAGGAGTGCTAATTCCAGCCAATGCAGGACATGATATGGTGGGATTAATCTCTTCTAAAGTAGTGTCTTTTATTTCTTCATCTGGAGATGGTACTTATTCTTTTGGTTCTTCCTCTTCACATTCTATGTAAAATAATTTCTTCTCACCACACTTATGTCCCTTACTATACTTGTTGTCACAATTAAAGCATAGTCCTTTTTCTCTTCTTTCCTTTATTTGTTGAGGTGTCAACCTTTGAGGTGGGTTAGAAGAAGTAACAATATTCTCTCGATATGTGTTGGAGGTGCTCTTTCTAGTATCCATCATCATATTTTTACTTTCAACCTTCCTTTCCATCATCAAGGCCTTCTCCAAGGATGGTGGTTCAAAGAGACGCGCCTCATGTTGAATGTTATCATTCAAGGTGCCAGTGAAGAGATCCAACATATTATTTTCTGAAATGTTATTCACTCTAATACTTAGCTTCTGAAACTGTTTGATGTGCTGCAACTAGACCTTTTTGCTTGAGATTTATTAACTGGATAAAGAAGGTATTGCTATTAATATCCCCATAATGTGCAATCAGTTATTCAGTGAATATAGATGTTGGTCTTCTTCGAATGAACCGGGTTTGACGAAGTTATCGCAGCAACAACAAAGCCCCTTTCACTGGCCCTTTCGGAATTAACCTATAACCAGGATGAAGTATCACCCGAAGCGAAGATGGGGTGTTACAAAATCAGTTTTCTGCAATTGTGGTGATGTGCTGATGTGGTTATCATCCTTGCAATATGTCCATGAATTAACATCTACTAACTTATTAGAATAACCAGATGAATTCGCACCTCGTAGTTACCAACAGTTTACAGAACTACGTTGAATCTTTACTTTCTTTACCAATTAACTACACATTCATCATACTTAGTGTTACTTCGTAACATTCATGCACTTGTATTCCATTTACTTAACATATGATTACCATTCACATACATATGAAAGAAAATACACAAACACATCATAACATGGACACAAAACGCATCACAAATTCATACATAACACATAGATTTACGTGGTTCAACCCTAGGCGGGAGCTACGTCCACAGGAACTTATTACTTGGAAGGGTAACAATTCCAGTTTGTGCACTCAACTTTAGACTCTTCTCTATAATAATATCTCTACGCACTCAATTGTAGAGTCTCTTCTCTCTTTGTTCTAACTAACCAAATACCCAATAATAGAAGAACAACAACCCACAAAAACCCAACCAACCAACCAACCCTTCCTTATACAAAAATACCCTTATGTATAGATGTGCCTGAAGGTCACAGATTACAATAACTATGGGCCAACCCACATAGTACCCAAAACCCAAAAACCCCAAGTGGTTCTCCTGTATACCATGCTAAGATTTATCTTCAATGTCCCTTTGGCGTCTCTTCTTCTGATCCTGATGCTTTCTCTAAAAGTGTAGTTTCGACTTCTACAGTGGCGTGTCCTTTACACCATTATGCTTATTTACTTTCTGCTCCTGTAGCAGTCAGGTCGTCGCTTGGCCTTTATTTGCATCAACCACCTCTGGATGTCCTTAGTACTTTGTATTTACTATGGAAAAATTTCATTTCTTCTTGACTGCACTTCGCTCCATACCCTTTGCCCGGGATTTGTGGAGTTGCTTTTCTCCAAAAAATGGTCAATGTCAGGCCTCACCTAACTGTACTTTCCTTCATTACTTCCTTTATTTGGGATACTCCCAATAGGACCCTAACACTTACTTGTGGCTTGTCCCGAGCCACTAGCACTGGGCTTTACTGACTTCGCAGTGCTTGGGATCTTCATTTTTCTGTGAACTCTTGATATGGTGTGCTTAAATTCACAACAACCTCCTTAGTTTCCTACTCGTATTCGTTCACTGTGTCGAGCAACATCACAGATATCAGTTCTTGCAATTGGTCATTCACTGTGCTCTTTGTTGTGCGAATCTCTGGCAGCTTCACCTCAATCTCTTAAGAGTGTGCCAATGCCTCTTCCTGCATTAGTTGTAATTTCACCAAAGTTTCTGCTTCCTTTTCCCTTAATGCCTTCAATTATTTTTGAAGGTCCTTTGTCTCTGTGAACTTTTGTATTCTTTGTATTGGCAGAAAATCCTTCATCACGGTGTTCATCATGTCCAGGTCCTTATGCTTCTTTTGGAATTCATCCTGAATTTTCTGTAAGTCTGGATCTTCTTGCAACATGGCCCATGACTTAGTCAATTCCTCCTACAAGTCTTGGCACCTCACAACTTCCACGGAGATAATTTCTGTTGAAGTTTTTAGTTCTTTAGCTCTTGCTTCCTTTACTTCTGGCGGAGTGCCAGGTTGTTTCCTAGACTCTAACTATGCAATCTTTTCTTTGTAACCAATCTCCATGTCTTCCATATTTTATTTCTGATTGTTGACTGTGGTGCCAATCTTGGATATTGTTGCTACAACTTCAAGTTATTCTTCGTAGTCTGGAATCTTCACAATGACTTCCAATACGACCTTCTTTAGCTTCTTTTGTTTCTCATGAGCATCTTCTAGCTCATTGGTCTTCACTTGGTATTCATTCCTTAGTTCGTTATAGCTGTCCTCCAGCTTGAGATGCTAGTTTTATGTCATCATATCCCTATCTTTGATTTCTTCGACAACTTGCATATGTACATCATGTATTCCTTCGATAGGTAACATTCCCACATTAATATCCAAGAGTGCAAGTTGCTTTGCTCCTTCAGTGATTTCATCAGATGGGAATATGACGTTTTTCAGCTCTATGCGCACTAACCGAGGTCGTATTGTTAGTGCAGGTGATTTTCTTTTTATTCGGCTTGACTCCTATGATCTGTCTTCAGATTCTAATTCCTCATTAGATCTCTTTGTACTTGCTCTACTCTCACCACCATACTTTTCAGTTCTGCGATGCTCTCTACCTTGCTTGCTTGAAGTTTCTCTTTCTTACTATATTTTATTGCGAGCATCTCTTCAATATGTTCGTGGACTGTGGCTGCGATGTAGTCATAGTCATCATCATGCAACTTCGCATCAAGCATAGTCTTACTTGTTTTTTTCTTCTTTCGTTTTGGCCCCTCTGGCACATCTGTGTCAGGGTTCTTCCTCTTTTCTCCTTCTGGAAAGTCGCCAGTCTGTTGTTGTTCTTGTTCTTGACCTTTCTCTTTTTCTTTCTCTTGATTGTCGCTTTCAATGGCACTTTCCTCAGATGTCGTGATCAATGTATTTGCTGCAACAATTTTCCATTCGGGCGGCCAATATTCAATGATGAGGTCAATATTCTGGGTTTGTTGGTTCTCTAGGATGTATGAAAATAGACTGGAGGCCCACTCTGAATCTCATCTTTCGGATGTATGATGTTGTTATTCTCTTAGGAATATGTGAAGTGAACTTAATCACTTCACATAATTTCTCATAAAATGTGTGCAACTGCACATTGTTCACTCTTTGTCTTTATGGCCTTGAATTACTCCACATGTTCGCATATCTGGGTCCATAGTAGTCTCTAGTGAACATCGGTTCATTCTGTTGGTACTTTAGCTCTTTCCATCCCACAAATTCAATGAGGACTATCATCCAACTGTAGTGAAACTAATAGTCGTTTTATTGCGCATCTCCTACATCATCCAGAAATTCGTTCAAGATGTAACTTGCCCAGTTGAATTGTAGTCCATCCTTAGCCTTAGAAGCTAAGGAGATTGCAGCGTCCAAGACTTCTATTGGTTTGCATTTCCTTAGTACTTTTCCTATGAGAAATTATACTTTGAACCATGTGGAAACATCTTTAATATGATTCACTTGATAGCCGCGGGTTCCTTTTACAAAGTCGAATTCGATCTTCATCCTCCTAGCGAGTTCTTTGTCTTTATTATAGCCCACAAATTCTGTTGCGGGGTCATTGCCTCATTTTCTCAATTGGCTAATTCTGTAGATCAGATCAATATTGATATTGATCTTGCATTCTAGCCACAAGTATCCCTGGTGTGTGCATGACAGCAATGCATGCACAACTGTTGTATGTTTTGGACTTCGGTCTAAATGCAGAATTCTCAATAGGTTCAGCAATCCTGAGGATTACAGTGGTGCAATCCAGTCCTGCGCCTGAATAGTTGTTTTCTTAGCAACTTCATTATATTTTCGACACATGTATTGATCTGGTTCAAACTATGGGTAATTATTTGCATTCAACAGATTGTGATCTGTGAACTTACATTCGAGAATCTTTCCTAGCAAATTGTCCTTCTCCCAAACATCGCTTGACATCGGAGGAAACAGGATATCATATTGTGGATTCTTCTTCAGTATTACCACTGGTGCATCATCTCTTCATGGAGGGATGTACTTGGGTATCAACAGAATTGGCCTCTGGCAGATACTTTTTTGGAATTTATGCATGCTGCGGTTTCTCTTGTTCTTTATCTTTTTGCTTATCCTTCTGTTTAATTTCCAGCACATGTCATGACGAGGTTCTAGAGGTTCCACCTTTCTCTTGAGTTTTTTTCTTTACAAGAGTCTTCATAACTACTTCTAGACCATACTACTGGAATTTCCATAATATCTCCTGTAGACTTTCTTGCTCAGACATATACTGTCTGAACGCTCTATTCTTAACTGGTAAAAAAATCAGAAATTACTCGCGGTAAAAATTAAAATTCATGGTAAAATAGGTCACTATGCATGATGAATATGATTTTCATTGATGACAACATTAATGACAAAGGTTAAGTATGATGACATGACCAAGGTCAAGAGTTTGTTGACATGGAAAATGGACATGGTACAATGGCAAGATGTTGGCAAAGACAATGGACAAGTTTGAAGACATTGGATAGTATGATGGTGACATGGCTTGATAATATGCACAATGCATTGATGACAAAATCTTGATGACAAAGCATCAGTGACATACTGGCAAGTAGCAATCATGGAGGACTTAAAGACAAGAAAGCATGATAAGCCAGCATTGATGACAAGGCACATTTGTGGGCATTGGAGCTATTGGAACACCTAATGGGACAAATGGCCCATTCTGTGGTCATTTGTGGCTTAATGGGGTCATGAATCCCACACAAATTGTGAAAAAGCCTTAAAACATGCTCATGACTTTAATGAAGTCTTTGTCTTGGTGAAATTGGGCCCTTGGACATTTGGTGGTGTTTGTGGTCATGATGTTGTTGAATCCCACATGATTTGAAGAATCCCATGAACATGAATACCACATGGAAAAAGATATATTTATATATATTTAATGAGAAAAATATGGAAACAAAAATATATTTGATTTAATTGAAATAAAAATATATATAAAAGGCTCATTTAAAATTATAAAAATAGAAAGTCGGCTCAGCTTGAAAAGTTTGTCTTGAAGATATTAAAATATATATATATATATATTATGTCGGCTCAATAAAAAAAAGACCTATATAAATACCCTTTTAATACTTCACTTTCAGCCAAATTTTTTGATGAAACAAAACTCTAATTGTTTTGGACTGTCTGAGGTGAATTGCGCGGGTACTATAGCAGCTACATTGAACTATTTTCTTTTCTTATTTTTATCTCTGATTTGGATCTGATCCGAGGAAGCAGCAGTTGAAAAGTTGAAGACTCTTTTCCTTTTTATTTTTGGGTAATTCAGGCAGCAAAAATACAGTCCAGCCCTCAAGCAAATTCATCCAGCATGAAGAAGTTTTTTTTTGTAGCAACAAATATTTAATTATCTGATGATTGATTGAAGTTTGATAGGCTTGAAGGGTATCTATGTTACCATTGATTAAATTGATTGTAGGGAATCCAAGAACACCTTCTCTTGCACAGGTAAACCCAACATTACCTTATTGAAGACTTGATGATAATGACAAAGGGGGAGATTGATGAATATGATTGTCATTGATGACAACATTAATGACAAAGGTTAAGTATCATGACATGACCAAGGTCAAGAGGTTGTTGACATGGCAAATGGACATGGTACAATGGCAAGATGTTGACAAAGACAATGGACAAGTTTGAAGACATTGGATAGTATGATGGTGACATGGATTGATAATATGCACGATGCATTGATGAAAAAATCTTGATGACAAAGCATCAGTGACATACTGGCATGTAGCAAGCATGGAGGACTTAAAGACAAGAAAGCATGATAAGCCAGCATTGATGACAAGGCACATTTGTGGGCATTGGAGCCACTCCAACACCTAATGGGACAAATGACCCATTATGTGGTCATTTGTGGCTTAATGGGGTCATGAAGCCCACACAAATTGTGAAGAATCCTTCAAACATGCTCATGACTTGAATGAAGTCTTTGTCTTGGTGAAATTGGGCCCTTGGACATTTGTTGGTGTTTGTGGTCTTGCAACCTTTACATGCTACATATTGTGGTCATGATGTTGTTGAAGCCCACAAGATTTGAAGAATCCCATGAACATGAATACCACATGGAAAAAGATATATTTATATATATTTAATGAGAAAAATATGGAAACAAAAATATATTTGATTTAATTGAAATAAAAAAAGATATATAAAAGGTTGATTTAAAATTATAAAAATAGAAAGTCGGCTTAGCAGAGTCTTGGAATAGAAGTTGGTGCTTCTAATTCAGTTGAAGATGATTGACCCCATGGTTGTAGCCGTTTGAATTGAATATAAAAAGATTACAAAGATTATACTGTGTCTCGTGTGATGTGTTGATGTTAATGAGTTTTTATGACATGTTTAATGAAAGTGATGTTGAAGTGAATTTGTAAATCATATTGATGAAATTGAGATTTGAAAAAGTGTAAGCTCACTGATTCACCCCCCCCCCCTCTCAGTGAGCCATTGGGTTCAACAATTGGTATCAGAGCAAGCCTTCATCATAAGCCTAGCAAGCCTGAAGGGATCCATGGACACAAGATGGAAGGACCAGCAGAAGTTGACCAAGAAGTTTCAGTCTTGTAGCAATCATATTATTTTGGATGGAGAAGTAAAATGAAAGGTTACTTGAAGAAACTCAGTGTTTGGGAAATTGTGGTGAACCCACCGGTCCAGAAAAGCAAGAAGACAAAGGCAGTAGTTGAGAAGCACAATAAAGTTGCATTGAATTTTTTGATGGATGGACTCTCAATCCCTATCAAAGAAAGCATCGAAAAGTATAGTTCATCCAAGGATCTCTGGTTCAAGATGGAAGAAGAATGCCAAAGGAGGAGTCAAGAATAGAAAAGGAAACAGAAGTCAAGGATGAAAAGAAAGAAGAAAAGCATGATCAAGCTTCAGATACAAGTGAAGGTATGTACTCTTCAAGGGATGAAAATTCTAAATGTAATGATGATGAAGTTTTACTTACAGAAGATGAACAAGAAGTCTTGTTGAAAGCCAATAATGCATTTACATGCACATTTTTGGATGTCGATCTCAAATTCAATCCAAGACTCAAGAAGAAAATATTGAGGTCATTTGAAAAATAAAAAGAGGATACAAAAGTTTTGTTCATGAATTTGAAATTCGAGAACAAAGACTTGCAAGATAAACTGGAAGAGCAAAATGATGAAATCAAAGAATTGAAGATTGGATTAGCAAGAGAGCAAGAAGTGATTGGTGTAGATCCTAAAGACCTTGAAGAAACAAGATGGGATAATATTGATCTAAAAATTTAGTTGGAGGAAACTAAAAGAAGAGAAGAAGTATTGACGAATCACTTGGATGAAAAGGGTAAGATTTGTGAGCACCTTGAAATGGAAGTGGTTGGGATTAAGAAGAAAAATGAAAAGTCTGATGCATATGGCAAGTTCAAACACAACTCAGCCATCCTAGATGAAATATTAGATTGTCAAAGGTCCCCATTTGAAAAATCTGGCCTTGGGTACAAAAAGGTAGAAGACAAACTTGAACAAGATAGTGGGTCTCCCAAGACTCCAGAAGCAGGTCCATCATCATCCAAAGCTACTCTCCATGCACCTGCACATGACAACAAAGACATTGGAATTTCAAGAATACATCAAGGAGCTGGGCCCAATCCTCAAAGCAAAGAAACAACTCCATGATGGAACCAAAGTCCCAAGTATGAAAACAAATTTAATGGCCATTGTTTTTCTTGTTCGATTTTTTGTCACAAGGCTATGGATTGTAGATCCTATGGAAGAATAAGTGGTGGAAGTCCCAGTCACACCATTAGATGTTCGACTTGTGACCATATTGGGCACACTGCTGCAAATTGTCACACTATGAAATGTTATAATTGCCATGGCTTTGGTCATAAAGCTCAAGTGTGTGCAAGTTCAAGAAGACAATCAATAAGAAGCTTCTCATACCCATCAGCAAGGAAGGTCAATGAATCTTGGATGAAGAATGACACCAGCAGAATTGAAGACCAAAGGACTAATAATCATAACCAAATACATTCTCAGATATGGGTGAAGAAAAATCTTTTGTTAATTAATTTACATGAAGTGGATGATAAATGCACAAGTGGAGGTGGATGCCATATGGCTAGCTATACTTGAAGTCTTCTAAAATACTTTGAACACACCATGAGTTCATTATTGGAGGATGGACTCAATGGAAATTGATGGTTTCTCCAAGCACAGAGATAGGTCCAAGGATCGTGGTTGAAATATAAAATAAAATATGCCAGTGAAAGGGGGAGCAAGAATATTTTGTAGTAATTTTATGAACTCTCAAGGATTGACATGATATGAAGCAAGAAGATCATCCATAATCTGAGCCAAAGACAAGTTCTATTTCTCTATAATAATTCACATGGCTTGGAAGCAGCATACTTACTTTTGAGCATCAAATTTGAAAGTGTGTGTGAAATGTATGAAGATGAAGAAGTTACTGATACAACAACAGGTGTGACAGATTGCCATGGGGGCTTCACTCAATAAACCACTATCATAGCACATTCGTTCATGGCATATGAAACAATACCCCTAATTTAACTAAATATTGGAAAATACCTTCCAAAATCATTTTTTTAACCCCCTCCCAATATGCCTTCCCAATTTAAAAAAACCTCTATTTTCACTATACATTGTATGTATCAATTTTTTCATTAACATTTTTTATACCCCTTTATATTTCTACCTAGTATATTGATATGATACCCCTCTTATGACCCCACATGCATTCTATAATGCACCTTGCTTCTTTCGATGTATATTGTGGATGCACATTACTTCACCCACAATGCAATTACTCAACCACATATCATTATGATTTGCAACATCTAATGGTCTAATGAAGAGATAGGAGATCACTTCTTGTATGTCACTAGAGCCAATGCACATAGTACAACATTTAGATTACATGTTACAGATCCCCAATCGTTGACTAAGCCTGTTATGGGCTAGGTATCCAAGCCCCCAGGGCCTGTAGCAAGCTCTAGGAGGTTGACTAAACCTCGCAAGGCCTGTAATAGGCATGAGTGGTTGGGTATTCAAGCCCCCAAGGCCTATCGAGGGCCTATAATAGGCCATGGCAGCTTAGAGCCTCCCAAGGCTATTGGTAACAATTGGTTGTCAATGACCACTGTCTCTCGACTATGATCGACTAGAAACCCACTTTACCACTGTGATGAACCTGCAATAATTAATTAATGCAATTACACAAGATATCAAAAATAACATAACATAATCATTTTTATATTGATCACGGGCCACTTCGAGGGGGCAACCTCCTTTGAGCAAGCTCAATACAATTAACTTCACGGTGTCTTCAATGATCTCAACACACACTTATATACTAAGTCTATGCCCAATACTATGAGTCAAAACCATGGGACATATAATACTACAGGACGACTTACAAAGCATATGCGTCCAATACTATGGGATAATATAAACTACGGATCAACAAATACTACGGGACAACTTACAAAGCATATGCATCCAACAACAATATACTAACATAGTAAAGAGAAGGGTTGAAATAGGTTCCTAACATCCCCTCTCCCTTAGAAAAAGCTTTGTCCTCAAAGATTTGGTTGGAGAAATTGCTGCAGAATCTGAAGGAGTGGTTCCCCGGTAGCATCCTCGGTTTGAATTTTGGGCCACTGACGCCTTTGGAGTGTCAAGGAGGATTGCTTGGAAGGATGTAGATGAAGAAGAACCCTATCAACTGCGTGGAAAATGCACTCAGAACAGTGCTGATCGGCTTGTTGTTTCCAGTGAATTCTGGCCATGTGAAGATTGTCCTGCAGAATGAGAAGAATCTGATCGCGGTTTCGAAGAACCGAGTCAATTTCCTGAACTGGGGAGCTGCTAAGGGTGTATGGAAGAAGAACTGGCAGTGTTTGTCCATAGACTGCTTCATATGGTGTCCTTTGAGATGTGGTATTGTACCACTAGAGTGCTGCTAGAAAATCCATAGAAATAGTTGGCCAAAGTTGTGTAGGGATGGGCAAGGGTTTGATCAATCCCGAAAGGAGTGTCGGTTCCCCCTTGTTGACATGGAAAGTATCATCGTTAGCCACCATCTGTTGAATTGTCATTTTTAGTCCCGGCCAAAAGAAGTTACATTGTTCCTGGTCATACATTTTGCAGAACCCAAAGTGCCCTGTTGATGAAGAAGCATGGAGTTCATAGAAGAGATAGCCCTGTTGAACATATTGCAACCAATTTGGAACAAGCAGAGAAAGAGCTGTAAGAGAAACTGGGTCATCAATTATGCGAGAAGGAGCATCTTCCACCATATTGTCCTTACCCTTCTTGTAAGTGATCACATAGGGATAACCCATTGCAGGTGTGTTGGGGAGGAGACCCATTGTTCCAAAAAAAATTTCAGACTTGGGAGATCAGTCTTGATGCATAAATAATTGCCTAATAGGTATGGCTGCCACTTTTGTACTGCATGCAAAATAGCCATCATTTCCTGCTGAGAGGTAGATGTGGCTACATTCTTACCGGAAAGGTCTCTTGAAGGCAGCAAGCTCATTGGTTCAACAAAGATACCTGCATATCTATCCAAGGGAGTAGTGGAGACTGTTGATGGGTGCATCTGAATGGAATTAAGCTGAGCGATGACACCATGTGAATTCTTCTTAAGGATTTTTTCCAGGCGATGTGAACTGATGATGCAGAGAGACCCTGGTTGTAAGCCCCTAAATTTGTGTTATGCCCCATTGAATTTAAACTGCATCCAAAGTTCAGCAAAATCCCATAAGATGGGGCCAAGTGTGCGTAACCATTGAACGCCCAAAACCACATCACATCCACCTAATGGCAAGGAAAACATGTCAGAGCGTAGGTTATAATCTTCCATAGAGATATGCACATTGTGACACTTCCCCTTGCAAGGTAAGGTGCCCCCATTAGCAACCATGACTTCAAAGTTGGAGCAAGGATGGACAAAACAATCAGCCTGTTTGGCAATGCGAGGGTCAATGAAGTTATGAGTGCTACCAGAATCAATGAGTATGGTAAGAGGGAGCTTCTTGAACTATCCCCTAACCCGCATTGTTTGTGGGGTGGTGACGCCGGTTACAGCATGGAGAGAGATCTTGGGTGGGTTGTCCTAAGATGGGGTGTCAACAGGCGGGTGTTGCATGTCGACCAGATCATATACTATATCTGTAGCTTCTTCACCAAGTTCTAAGGCAGGTGGAGAATCCACATCCAAGAGATAGAGCTTTTGTTGAACATATCTATGTCCCTGAGTGAATTTCTCATCACAATTATAGCAAAGCCCTTTTTCTCGGCGTGCCTGCATTTCTATTTCAGACAAATGCTTGATAGGAGTTGGTTGAGGAGCAGGCGTGATGGGAGGTCGTTGGGAACCCATATTTCTGAAGGGAACAAAGGTGGGTTTGGAGCGTTGTTGAGCTGCGATCTTGTCCTCAGCCAACTTAGCCAACCCTAGGACTTCCATCATTGTGTTGGGACAAAACATTTTGACCTCTGAGCGGATTTCATCCTTAAGACCACTGATAAAACAACTCCTATAGAATTCATCAAACAATCCTTCTATGTGATTGGCTAGTTTCTCAAATTCCATCTGATACTCTCTCACTGTGCCAATTTGGTGAAGTTTAGTGAGTGCTCCTGTGAAGTCGTCAAAAGCACTAGGACCAAATCGTGGCAAAATGAGTTGGCAAAAATCTGTCCAGTTTGGCTCGGGATGAGCTTTGATGTACCAACGGTACCATTGAAGGGCTTCCTGTTCCAAATGAAAGGATGCAAGTGGAACTTTCTGAACATCAAAAGTATTATGCAGACTGAAATATTGTTCTGCTCGGTATATCCATCCAGTCGGATCAGTACCATTGAAGCGAGGAAAATCAAGCTTCGGCCCATGAAAATTGCTAGAAGCAGAGAACCCGGTGGCTGCAAAAGATTCTGGCTATTTGGTATTGTTCATGGATGAATGCTGCAGATGGAGGCTAAGAAATTTTTCATCCAGATCTTGGAGTTTGGTTTGGATGGCTGCCAGTGCTTCCTCCATGGTGTGTGCTCCTGCACAGGTGACAACCATAACCAGGTTTTTTTTTTTTTTTTTTGGTTGACTGGGTAGGAAAACAAAAACAGGAACTACTTCAGTAAGGGAAAAGTTGGATTTGGGAAAAAACCGGAAGGATAATTGGGGTTTGACTAGGTTTTGGACACTGTTGGATAGACAGGGAAGCAAAAATGAGGATTTCAGAAGCGGGGTGAAAGAATGGAAAAATTTGGCAGAGGGAACAAAGAAGCAGAATTCAGAAAGGAACTCTGTGGTAAAATTTGAAGGTGATTGGGTGAAATCTGAGGAAGTTATGGCAAACCCTAAAAATAGGCAAATGTGAGATTTCAGGCTGTAGGAAGGGGAATTGAGGATAGGGTCCTCAGGAATGAAATATGCAGAATGGAATGACAGGGGTTCCCTGAAAATTTCAAGGGAAACAGAGGTAAAAAAAGGGAGATATGGAGGAAAAACTGATTTTTTTTTTTTTTTTACAGACGAGTGGCTACGGCTCAGAAGGAATCTGGAACAACGCCGAACGACTGGATCTGGAACGGCTTGCAAAATGGATCTGAAATGGCGCAGCAGTGATCGACAATAGTTCAGCTGAAAGTAGATATGGACCCCAGGTATGTGCGGCTTCCTAACAGTTCAGGGTTTTCACTCGGCCACCAATTCTGTCTGATGGCTTGTGTATTGGGGCAGTACCCCTCACTCCACGGCTCAGGTAAAACTGATAACCGCTTTGCCACAAACGATAGCTCTTGGTTTACCTCACGGGTGGGAACTAGTCAATCAGGTAGGGGTCGTTGCCCTTTTCACTGGCAGGTCCTTTCAATGGGCTAGCTACTTCGGGGTTCCTGTGGTACTCCTCACAATGAGTTTTAGGGCTTATTCCCAAGTACTTCCCACAGTTAAGCGGATAGGGATTATTCCCAAATCCGAACCTATAACAGAAAAAATTTGGGCAGAAATTCCACCCAATGTTCAAAAACCGGATCTATATTACTCAGAATCGCTATTATAGCATGTTTCTGTAACTGGAACAACCACTTTGCTTCTACCCTTGAAAGCGGAATAGAAATCTGGGCGCTCGATCAAAAGATTTTCTCGCCGCAATTTCCGCGGCCGTCACCGAAATTCTGAAAAATTGCTGATTTTAAATCTGCGATATCTCCACTTTTAGAACTCCAAATAAGATGATATTTTTTTTGAAACTACGTATTTTTGAAAGAGTAATTCAGATATGCAATTGGTTTCTTCTGATTTTGTGCAAAAAGTTTCAGAAATTGATCTGAAAGTCGCCGCCCAAAAAAAAAAAATTCCACTTGTGCCAAGGAAAGTGCTCTGATACCAGATGTGATGAACCTGCAATAATTAATTAATGCAATTACACAAGATATCAGAAATAACAGAACAGAATCACTTTTATATTGATCACGGGCCACTTCGAGGGGGCAACCTCCTTTGAGCAAGCTCAATACAATTAACTTCACGGTGCCTTCAATGACCTCAACACACACTTATATACTAAGTCTATGCCCAATACTATGAGTCAAAACCATGGGACATATAATACTACAGGACAACTTACAAAGCCTATGCATCCAATACTATGGGTCAATACTATGGGCTAATATAAACTACGGATCAACAAATACTACGGGACGACTTACAAAGCATATGCGTCCAACAGCAATATACTAACATAGTAAAGAGAAGGGTTGACATAGGTTCCTAACAACCACAAAACCCCCTAGCCTCAAGCATGCCTCAAGACGCGATTTCCCTGCGTACTGGTAAGCCCAAGCCTTGCCTCAACCCGATTTCTCATCTGGCCATGATCCCGCCATCTCTATTTGGCGGATATTTGTCAACCCGGCCATATAAAAAAGACCCCAAAGTATTTTTGTATTGTTACATTAAATAAAAAAACCCTTTGCCCCTTAATATATAAGCAATATAATTTTTAGGTTTTAATGAATATTTAATACCGCAATATGAATGAACGTGGTATTATATTGCCTTCTAGTGAAGCCCCCGTGCAGATTGCTGAGGCATCCACATGTTCACAAATAAGCATCTCGGGTTCCTCCAACAGAAAGCTTTGACAGAAGGCATTTCACAAGGTTTGCATACACAAGAAGGTATTCACAATGAGGATATTGTTTGCATTAACATAGCTATAGATGTTGGTACTTGGCTAATGATTTGGTAAAAGACATTGTTGTGGACCAGTTGTTTGAGTAAGAGAAGATTTGGATGGAAATAGATCTGAGACCTACATGACAGGAACTTGGCAAGTAGTACAAGCATTTGAAGAGGCATTGAGGTCTTGGGAATGTTGGAAGACTATGAAAGAAAAAATGACTGATCAAAAGAAATTTCCTTTTTGCAATAGAGATAAAGTGATGTGACTACTATTGAACTGTTTGAAGATTGTATGTAAGGGCGACTTCTCAAGAGTAGAATTGGATAGTTTGTTGAAGAATCTACGGGCAATCATTCTTATAATCAAATTCATCTAGAGGCAGCCACATAGGATAAACGAAAAACAAAAAATTCCATGACATCCATCCTGACAAGTTCTTTAGACAGCCAATTTCAAATAGTAATTAGTGGCATCAGATGACAGTAACTAGATAGTAGTAGCAGCATATGAAAATGTGGCCTGATTTTTGAAATTCTCTGGAAGAACCTGAAGGAAGAAATTTATTCAAAGGATACAACAATACATCTGATAGGAGGATCATGGCAAACATTGATACATACTTACTCTGAGTTTTGGACTCCCAAAAGATAGGAGCAGGACCAGAATATTATTGAAAGAAGTTTTGATGAAATCTGAACTATGTGAGGTGGCAGAATGATAAGGGGAGCAAGAAATCTATTGAAGAGATCAAGTGTGTGACAAGTTGTCATTGATGCATGCTAGATGAAGTTTGCAGCATCTTAGGGGGAGTAGTATGAAAATCAAGCAAGTAAAATGAAGCAACATCATGGTACAAAAGAAAGACATACTTCTACCATTCAAAGTTTGGAGATTTGCACAACATGAGAAAGGCATCCAAAAGCATCTAAAGTATCAACCTTCAAGCCTTGACATCAGAAATACATGATTTTGGTTTGTTCGGGTACACAGGGTACTACCAAAGGACCAAACACCAAGAGTAACCACTTCACACAAACAGATCACAGATCAACACACTGATGTTTTGACGTGGTTTAAACCTTATTGAGGGAAACACTCCACGGCCCCGGCCAAATAGCTTCTACGGGACAATTTATTATGCAAAGAAAAAAAGTTACAAATGAGCTTCTCATAATCGATCAACTAAACAATGACCCTCCATGCTCTTTAAATAGAGATCATGGACCAATCGGGTGTTAAGCCACGGATCAAGGTTAGGTTTGATCTAAGAGAAGTTGAGCCGTCGGATCACTCTATGTCGGAAACATATCGTGACTATTGGATTAAGTATTTACAAATGCATACTAATGCATACTAAAGAAACACACTATCCCTAACGGATATATTACACAAGTTGATCTTAACTAACTCCTAAGTGTCTAAATATCCTAACATCCCCCCTTAAGAACAACTTGGGATAGGATTGAAGGATTTACAAAAGTGACACTATTAGGAGAAGGAAGGAGGCATTAGAGCATATCCCCCCTTAATGACAAGTTCCTGAACTCCTAACATAGATCGAAGTTTAGAAAACTTCGCTTCTGTAAGAGACTTGGTGAAGATGTCTGCAACTTGATCATCTGTAGGGAAAAAGAGCACTTCAAGAACCCGATCATGAACAAGATTTCTGATGAAGTGCATATGTAGCTCAATGTGTTTGCTGCGTTGATGTAGAACTGGATCTTTGGCAAGCTTTATGGCACTTTGATTGTCGCACCAAAGTGGAGTAGGCTGCTGCTGCTCGAATCCAAACTCTGAAAGGATCTGTCGAAGCCATACAGCTTCCTGACTGGCATTGACGGCTGCTCGATATTCTGCCTCTGCTGAAGAAAGAGCAAGAGCTTGTTGTTTCTTACAAGCCCAAGTAATAGGTCCAGATCCCAGACTGAAAACATAACCTGCAGTAGACTTTCGATCATCAGGATCGCTAGCCCAATCTGAATCAGTGAAACCAACCAACAAAGGTTTCCCCCCTGTACTGTAATGAATCCCAAACTGAACTGTACCTTGAATATATTGAAGTATTCTTTTAGCTGCTTTCCAGTGACTTTCATGAGGTGTCTGCATATAACGGGCAACTCGACCAACGACAAAGGAAAGGTCAGGACGGGAATGAGTCAAGTATAAGATACTACCAATAAGCTGACGATACAAGGTGGCATCGACTTCAGGTGAAGTACAATTGGCAGAAAGTTTGACTCCAGACTGGAAGGGAGAAGGGGCTGGTGTACAATCTTCCATGTGAAAGCGACGAAGAAGGTCACAAGCATACTTAGACTGAGAAAGAAAGATTCCTTCTTTGGTTTGCAGGACTTGGAGACCAAGAAAATAATGCAAATGTCCTAAGTCTGACATTTCAAAATTTTGTTTAAGACTGGATTTCACATGGGTTATAAGTTTAGGGTCACTACCAGTAAGAATAAGGTCATCAACATATAGAACAAGTATGATGAGATGGTTTCCTACTTTCTTGGTATAGACATTGGGGTCAGAATGGAATCTAGAAAAGCCAGTGTCAAGGAGAAAGTTATCCATTTTGGCATACCAAGCTCTAGGAGCTTGCTTAAGGCCATATAAGGATTTCTTAAGGTGACAGACAAGGCTAGAGTTATTCTGAACATAGCCAGGAGGTTGTTCCATGTAAATTTCGTCCTGTAAATCACCATGTAAGAAGGCAGACTTGACATCCATTTGATGGACTTCCCAGTTCTGTAAGGCTGCAAGGGAAAGAACAAGGAGGATGGAGTTCATTTTTGCGACAGGAGCAAAGGTTTCATTGTAGTCAATCCCTTCAACTTGGGAAAAACCTTTGGCAACTAACCTTGCCTTAAGTCTTTCAACACTTCCATCTGATGCATACTTAGTTCTGTAGACCCATTTATATCTGACAAGTTTTCTTCCTTTTGGAAGAGGTACAAGATCCCAAGTATCGTTCGCCATTAAGGAACGATATTCTTCATCCATGGCTGCATCCCAATCTGGATTCCCTGAAGCTTCTGCAAAGGTTTCTGGATCATGATTCTCGGAAACTTGAGCCAAAAGAGAAGAGGCTTGCTGAAACTGAGAACGTGTTCGACGTTGATCTCTAGGATCACCGGCAAGATCACCAGCTGCTTCACATGTTGAACGGACCCATCGAGGAAGCACTTGTGCTGGTGCAATTGGAGGAACATGAGCAGGCGGAGGTGGATTTTCATCCTCACTGTCATCATCAGAAACTGGAGTTGGAAACCTGTCAAGGAAGTTGGAAGAAGAAGAAGAAGGCACAAATGCCGAATCAGGCTCGCAGGCCAAATATGGCACAATCGTCGAGTTAGGCTCGCAGGCCAAGAGATTTTCATCAAATTTAACATCTCTTCTAATGATTATAGCATGAAAATGTGGTTGAAGAAGTCTATAACCTTTTACATCTTCAGAATATCCAACAAATATGCACTTTTCACTTTTAGGCTGTAATGCTTTCCATTTTTCATCCGGAATGTGAGCCCATGCTTCACTACCAAACACACGAAAGTGACTTACATCAGGTTTAATTTTACTCCATGCTTCTTCCGGTGTTATACCTTGTAATGCTTTTGTGGGGGTGCGATTAACTATGTAATTTGCACAATTAATGGCTTCAGCCCAAAATTGAAGACTTAGTCCCTTAGATTGGATCATACAATTAGCCATTTCTTTTAAAGTGTGGTTCTTCCACTCAGCTACACCATTTTGTTGTGGTGTATATGGAACAGTGTGTTGTTGTTGGATGTCTTGTTCAGTGCAGAAAGTAGTGAACTGTTTGTTAACATATTCTCCTCCATTGTCAGATCTTAACTTAATAATATGATGACCAGATTGTTTTTCAACAAGGGCCTTGTAGGCCAAGAACATGTTAAATACTTCGCTCTTAAATTTTAGGAAATAAACCCAAGTGCGTCTGGTGTAATCATCAATGAAAGTTAAGAAATATTTGAAACCAAAAAAAAAAACAGATGGAAGAGGACCACACAAGTCACTATGCACAAGCTCCAAGGGAACCGAGGCGTGCCAAGAGGCACGTTTGTCAAAACTGTCCCGATGATGTTTTCCGAGTACACAACCGGAGCAAACACCATTCCTACAAGATACCATCGGAAGACCTGTCACCATATTTTCTTTACATAGTTGTTGCAATGAACGATAATTTAAGTGACCAAATCGCTCATGCCAAAGTTTGCTCAAGTTATCACTATGAGCAACAAAAACTCAAGGGAAAGGTGATGACCCAAAGTTGTTAAACTTGTACAACCTGGTAATATCATCAACAATTCCGGTAGCTAGGACCTGTTGAGGATCTTTAAAATCCTTGATTACAACTTGGTGAGGTGTAAAGGTCACAGTTTTACCTTCACCAAAATGAGTGATCTGATAGACTGATAACAAATTGCAGGAAATTGTTGGAACACATAGTACATCACTAAAATGACCATTATCTACTGGAACTGTTCCAGCTCCTACAACACTTAGAGATCTATCATCACCAACAAATATTTGTTTGGTGTTACATTCATGCACAGTAGAAAAGATGGCTTGATCCTTAGCCATATGATAAGATGCTCCAGAATCGATGAGCCATTCATTTGAAGTAGAAGAAGAAGATGCATTATAAGAATAACCAGAAGCACAAAGTGCATGTCCATGAGAGGCAGATTCTGAAGGCGAATCTAGGCTGATGTGGTGCTTCTTCATTGCTGCTTCCAAGGCTGCCATTTTCTTGAAACACTTAGATTCATCATGATTATCTTTCCCGCAATAGTTGCAATGTCGCTCAGTCTTCTTTCCTTTTGGCTTGGATCCTTTGTCATTTTTTAAAGAAGGAGTTGACTGAGAGGGTTTTGGACCCTTGTTTGACTTATTATTGCGAAAATTTTGTTTCTTGGGAGGCTTGGACTTTTCTTTCTGTTGGGACAATAAGGCTTTCCCAGATGTATCTGCATTGTTATCCAAGATGAATGAGTTTATCTTGTTCCCTAATCAAGGAATCACAAAAGGATTCAAGACTAGGCTCTTGATAGCTAGCTGCATTCAAGGATGCTTTCATGGAGTAAAATGTAGATACAAAAACAGAATATGCAGGTCCAAGTTTGGAAAGAATATGATAAATGCATTGTTTGTCTTCCCTCTCAATCTTACATTCTACACATAAGAGCTTAAGAGTTTTGTACTTAGATAAATAATCTTGAATGCATGAAAAGTCACTTGGATTTAAAGAAATCAACTCATTTTCGAGTTGGTGACCTCGAATTTCATTGTGTTTACCAAACACAGATTCCAACTTGTCCCAAGCAGCATTAGGTTCATCAATTCCAGATATGTGGAATCGTAAATCAGTTGAGATTGACATCCCAATCAATCCACGAGCTTCATCACATATATTTGCCCATTTTATTTTCTTATCATCATCAGTGGGTTCTTTTTCTTTCCCTGTGGTAATTTTGAAAAGTCCCCTACTTCATAGAACATCCTCCATACGAGATTTCCATGAGAAATAGTTGGAACTGTTAAGTAGAATATCACAATGGGCGGCCATATTTGTAAATTAATGGCTGTAAAAGTAGAAACCAATAGTCTGGATGTGAAGAGCTCGAAAAAATAGGCGGTTTCAAAAAAAATGACACTGAAAACTGACTCTGTATGATGAAGTTATGCTTGAACAAAGAAACTGTTGAAGATGTCCCCAATAGTGACGTGGCAGGTAGAGAATGTCCAGGAAAAAAAAAAAAAAAAACACCTCTCTTCCCAAGATGAACCTTTTGACAATCACTTCACAAGAAATTTGCTTTAAGTGAATCACTTTTGTAATAAGTGATTTCACTTTTACAATGATATTACTTTTAAATAGTGCAACAAAAAAAACTTAAGTGACTCACTTGTATTTTTATTTTTTATTATTTAAGTGAGATGCACTTTTACAATAAAGTAACTTGAAATTAGAAATTGCATGCACTTTTTCTTTTAAAAGTAACTTCCTAAGACTTGAACTCAAGACCTATTAAGGAATAAAGCAACTTTGAACCAAGTGAGCTAGATTAAAAGGTATATAAAATATGGGAATGAGGAAGGGGGCTTTTTTTTTTTACTCTTCTTGCTCGGTTTGCATGCTTGCCCTTTTTCTTGCAAAACATACTACAAATCCAAATAAAAAAACTTTTCCACACTTGTGGAGTTACATCTTGTTAGCTTTCCCAGAAAGTCTACGTTTTCTTTCTGTTTCTGATTTCCCGAGATCGTGCAAAGTGCACGGCAAAGAGCATACGCAGACGAGAAAAACCCTTTCCCTTTCTGTTTCTGATTTGCCGAGATCGCTCAAGGTGCACGGCAAAGAGCATACGCAAACGGGAAAACAACAATACGAACCAAAAAAATCTAACAGTAAAAAAAAATATGAAATATGAGATTTTTTCTTTTCAAAAAACGAAATAAAAAAAATGCGTCACTGTAACATTATACCTTCAGATCTGATGAAATATGTGTTTCTGGAGCAACCGGGAACCATTTTCGATCAAACGAAAACTATTTTCCAATGGAAATGACGCTCCGGACGCAATGGAACACCTCCCACAACCCATAAATGCATAGAAATACCATAACTAGAAACCCTTTCGAGTTTCGGCAACAACAGTTCAAGATCTAGATCATAACCGGAAGCGGCACTTCATAAAAGCTCTGATACCATGTTCGGGTACACAGGGTACTACCAAAGGACCGAACACCAAGAGTAACCACTTCACACAAATAGATCACAGATCAACACACCGATGTTTTGACGTGGTTTAAACCCTCTTGAGGGAAACACTCCACGGCCCTGGCCAAATAGCTTCTACGAGACAATTTATTATGCAAAGAAAGAAAGTTACAAATGAGCTTCTCATAATCGATCAACTAAACAATGACCCTCCATGCTCTTTAAATAGAGATCATGGACCAATCGGGTGTTAAGTCACGGATCAAGGTTAGGTTTGATCTAAGAGAAGTTGAGCCATCGGATCACTCTATGTCGGAAACATATCGTGACCATCGGATTAAGTATTTACAAATGCATACTAATGCATACTAAAGAAACACACTATCCCGAACGGATATATTACACAAGTTGATTTTAACTAACTCCTAAGTGTCTAAATATCCTAACATGGTTGTTATGAAGACATAATAACAACATCTACAGTATGTGAATATGTGCAAACAAAACTCATTGGCAGTATTGTCATAATTAGTGGAACCTACAAGGAAGCTAAAATATCAAAATAATTTTAGTAGTCTGAGTGTAAAGTACAGGGACATAATTATTGATGCAAAATTGTTTTCATGGTCTGGAATGTTGTAGCCACTTGTATATAAAACCTTGTTGAAGCATCCGAAGACATGACGTTGTTACATCTTTTATGAACTTAGGCTACAAGGGATAGTCAAAGCAACATAATTCAACGGTGCCCAGTATGTTGAAGATGTTTGAAGATACACCTAACCATGATCAAAATATCCGTTAAAGACTGATGATGGTAAAGTCCATACTATTGAAAATGTTTAAACAAAAGAACTATTGCACAGAGCCAAAGGATTAACTCTATCTCTCCACATTACAACTCTTATATATCTACCACAATAACTCCATCTTTTTGTAAGCAAATTGAAGTGTTCAGTTCTGAACTTCGTGGGATAAAAGAGACAGTCAATGTTTTTTTTTTAATTAAACAAAGGTGAATTCCTTGGAGGGGTTCTCTTGAGCAATTATGGACTACATCCTGGAAAATTTGTTGCACATAACCTATTGAATACTTCTATTCAGTTTTTGGCTATTAAGGAGCAGCCAAGGATTTTGAAGATCTAAATTTGAATTGAGGACTATTTCTTGAAGGCTTGAACAATGAAAAGTGGAGATGCAAATTTGGGGAGCAGCAAGCACGAAGTCCAGCAGCAGGATACTTGTGACAATCCTATAAAAGCTTTTTTTTTAGGTCTAAAAGACACCAATTAAATCAGAAGAACAGACCAACAAGATCTCAGGGGGAGCAGGCAAGTATATTTGAAAGGGGAAGTATATGTATAGATACTTATGAAATATTTGAAGATGGCAAGTAATGGAAGATCAAACTCTGATTTCATGAAGTTGTTCAAGGATAAATTTTTTTGGGGGGTATTGTGAAGCCTTTAATGGATAATTGGCCCTTTGTCATTAATGTCAAAGGGGGAGAGAAATTTTGGTTGGCATCAATGAAAAAGGGGGAGATTGATGAATATGATTGTCATTGATGACAACATTAATGACAAAGGTTAAGTATCATGACATGACCAAGGTCAAGAGGTTGTTGACATGGCAAATGGACATGGTACAATGGCAAGATTTTGACAAAGACAATGGACAAATTTGAAGACATTGGATAGTATGATGGTGACATGGATTTATAATATGCACGATGCATTGATGACAAAGCGTTGGTGACATACTGGCATGTAGCAAGCATGATAAGCCAACATTGATGACAAGGCACATTTGTGGGCATTGGAGCCATTCCAACACTTAATGGGCCAAATGACCCATTATGTGGTCATTTGTGGCTTAATGGGGTCATGAAGCCCACACAAATTGTGAAGAAGCCTTCAAACATGCTCATGACTTTAATGAAGTCTTTGTCTTGGTGAAATTGGGCCCTTGGACATTTGGTGGTGTTTGTGGTCTTGCAACCTTTACATGTTACATATTGTGGTCATGATGTTGTTGAATCCCATAAGATTTGAAGAAGCCCATGAACATGAATACCACATGGAAAAAGATATATATATATATATATATATAATGAGAAAAATATGGAAACAAAAATATATTTGATTTAATTCAAATAAAAATATATATAAAGGGTTGATTTAAAATTATAAAAATAGAAAATCGGCTCAACTGGAAAAGTTTGCCTTAAAGATATATATATATATATATATATATATATATATATTATGTCGGCTCAATAAAAAAAAGACCTATATAAATACACTTGTAATACTTCACTTTCAGCCAAAATTTTTGATGAAACAGAGCTTTGATTTTTTGGACTGTCTGAGCGAATTTTGCAAGTGCTGTAGCAGCTCAAGTGAACAATTTTTTTCTTCTTCTTTTTATCTCTGATTTGGATCTGATCTGAGCCAACAGCAGTTGAAAAGTTGAAGAATCTTTTCCTTTTTATTTTTGGGTAATTCAGGCAGCAAAAAGACAGTCCAGCCCTCAAGCAAATTCGGCTAGTATGAAGAAGTTTTTTTTGCAGCAACAAATGTTTAATTATCTTAAGATTGATTGAATTTTGATAGGCTTGAAGGGTATCTGTTTTACCATTGATTAAATTGGTGCTAGGGAATCCAAGAACACCTTCTCTTGCACTGGTAAACCCAACATTACCTTCTTGAAGACTTGTAAGCTTGTGCACAAGCTTGTGAAAATAGCTTACAACAGAAGGTTGAAGAGAAAGTGTGGAAGCTTTGAAGTATGGATGACAATACATTGATGGATTAGATGATGGTATTGTGATCAAGCCTAGCTTTCTAACATGGTATTTGTGAATAGTAGGACTATGATATGCTAGATGACAAGTTGGAATGACTTGGATAGTTGAAAGTGGCTTAGACAATGGCCTAGACAGTGATATCTTAAAATGTATTATGTGTTTTGACAATGATTTGGGAAGCCTTATAGATGACTTAACATGGTGTATAAGACTTGACAATTAATGCCTTGAATTCTGCAATGACGGTGAGAATCTTGTGACAGTCTGACTATGTGAGCTTGACATGATAGTTCCATCCATGATGATGAATTCCAGATGATTGAATTGGTGACAGTTATCTATATGTAATTACAATATGGGTCTTGTACATATTTTCTTAGTAGGATCTAAGAAAAGACCAAGCAGAGTCTTGGAATAGAAGTTGGTGCTTCTGATTCAGTTGAAGCTGATTGACCCCATGGTTGTAGCCGTTTGAATTAAATATAAAAATATTACAAAGATTATACTATGTCTCGTGTGATGTGTTGATGTTAATGATTTTTTATGACATGTTTAATGAAAGTGATGTTCAAGTGAATTTGTAAATCATATTGATGAAATTGAAATTTGAAAAAGTGTAAGCTCATTGATTCACCCCCCCCCTCTCAGTGAACCATCATGTTCAACAATGCGCTCCTTGCTATTTATAGCAATAGCTCCAACTAAGACGTGCCAAAAAATGGCTAGGTTAGCATCAAATGTTATGTCCATTGTCCAAATATTTCTTATATCCTGGTCCTTTTCTTTCATTAAATGTGTCTTCAACGAACAAGTATGCCTTAAAGCTGAAAAATACGGTTTCCAAAAAGTACTGTATAATGGATAGTTTTCGAACAAAATTGTAACAGCTAGTTTTCTCTAGCTTTGCTGACGGTTAGGTGAGTGGCGATGCTCACTTCGCATTTCCCTTCTTATTGATGGAACTTCGCAACACTTCCCCCTTCTTTTGATTAAAATTTGTGACTTTACTTACTATGTGTGCTTCGCAGCACATCTTCAAATCTTGTGGACTTCACATTATGACAAAACTGTTTTGTGCAGACTCTGTTCTTTGTTTTAGTGTCCAATTTCAACTGCACTTGACAGTTCAAATTTATTTCATTGTTTAACTTCTTCCTGTAGGAGTAGGGCCATCCTTGTAAGGATTTAATCTGCTTCCATTGACAAGTCCATGTAAGTTTTTTCCAAGTAATGTGGCTAACTGCACTGCGCCACCATTAGTAACATGTTTGACAATGTATGGTCCTAACCAATGCATTCTGAAGTTTCCAGGAAATTTCATAAAAATTTTATCGTAATGGAGAACAAGGTCCTACTTGGAAGAACTTGTGCTTGATGTGTCTATCATGCCATACCTTTTCTCTAACTTTTTGTAGTTGTTGGCGAAATCCTGCAATGAAGCGGTATTCCTACAATCCAATTAATTGTAATAGTCTTTCATCCATTGTTTAATCATCAACCATATCTATAAATGTTGCAATTCTCAAGCTTGATACTATATATTCCATGGGCACGACAACTTCCTGTCCATATGCTAACCTGAAAGGTGTATGGCCTGTCAACTTTTTACAAGTTTTTTTATATGCCCACAATATTGCTGGTATTTTGAGGTCCCAATCGTCCCTATTTGTATTGCATACCTTGGTTAATGCATTCTCTAGTACTGTATTAAAAGCCTCCACAGTTCTATTAGCTTGTGGATGATATGGTGTACTCTTCTGATGATATATTTGAAATTCTTATGTGAGGGATTCAATAGTTTTGTTCAGGAAGTGGGTTCCCTGATCACTCATTAGAATTTTTGGACATCCAAACCTTGTCAATATTTTCTCAAAAATTAACTGCACTACAGTCCTTCACTAGTTTTTATTCTACCCATCTAGTTAGATAATCTGTGGTTGTAATAATGTATCTCGAGCCATTTCTCTTCCCTAGTGGGTTAATAGGACCCACAAAGTCAATAGCCCATTTATCAAAGGCTTTCAAATTCAACTGTGGCATGAATGGCATCTCATCTCTACGAGATGGATTTCTTGTTCTCTGGCATACATCGGAATTCCTACAATGCTCCTTTGAAACTTTATGTATAGAAGGCCACCATAGTCCTGCTCTCAAATTCCTCTGCACAGTAGCTTTCCTTGCATAGTTTCCTCCAGATACTCCTGAATGTGCTTTAGAAAGTGTGATAGTTCTATCATGTTCTAGTACGCATCTACGCAATACTTCATTTGGTCCCAATTTATATAATTGTCATGCAATTAGGGTAAAATCAGTTGATCTTACCACTAATTGTTTCTTCTGCTGCATAGTGACTTCTGCAAGTGCTAACCTTGAAGTTAGAATTTTTACAATGTCTTTGAAGTGGTCATCTTCTATGTGAATAACAAACAACTGTGCATCTGGTAGGTTATCCTCCAAATTATTAGGTTTTTCTCCTGATTCGATTCTTGAAATATGGTTAGGTCCTGCGTTCAATATTCCTATATTTACTATGATATCAAAATCATATTCCTGAAATAGTAGAATCTATCTGCATAGTCTTCCCCCTAACACTGGCTTATTGACCAAGTACTTCAAAGCTGAATGGTCATTAAACATGCAAAAGTGTGAGCCTAGCAAATAGTGTATGGATTTCTACAATGTGTACGCCATAGCTAAGCCTTCCCTCTTTGTTTTGGTGTATTTTTTCCGCTGAAGATATCTTTCTACTAGAAAATGCAATTGGATGTTCGATGCCTCCATCACCTAGTTGTGCTAGTACAATGCCAAGTGCTATAGATGAAGCATCTACATGTACGTGAAATGGCTTATTCCAGTCAGGAAAGACTAGAATAGGCACTATAACCATCTTTTATTTTATTGTGTCCAATCCTCTTTGGAAATCTTCAGTCTAGTTGTACTTCACTTCTTTTTTCAATAGTTTCTCCATGGGTGCAGTTATCTGCACATATATTTTAATGAATTTTCTATAATATCCTGTGTGTCCCAATGTAGTGCATAGCTGCTTAACTGAATTAGGTGCTGGGAGGTTTACTATGATAGTTATCTTTGTTGGATCAACCATCAATCCTTGTTTAGATACTATGTGTACTAATAAAATACCATAAGGAACACAACAGACGCACTTCTTCAAGTTCAAGGAAATCTGATAATGTCTACACTTCGCTAACATCATCCTTAAGTTTACATGATGGTTCTTCAAAATACTGAAAATTGTCCATTCATCGAAGTAAACTTCTAATAATTTATGAATATAATCCTTAAATGCAGTGTAATGGCCCTTTTTCAAAATTTATTAAAATGCCAAATTTTCCACTTTTTTACCAATTTCAACCTTTGACTAGTTTTATTGTTTTGACCTCCAAATCAACCCAAATTCTCCCAAATGTAATGTACCCACCCTTGGACCCAATGCAAGAAATGGAACATGCTACCAATCTATGGGGCTTTTCATAAAACTCATCCCATTCATTAGATGCATACAATTAAAACCAAAAGTGTGCAGATGTAAATCAAACAAATATGCACAGCGGAAATAAATTCATCCACACACATATTTTCATATGCACTCAATATATCAGTAACAATCATCAATTAATTAAAACAATGCAGAAGTAAATACACATAAGAGAATATACTCATCTCACTAAATGCGGTCCCAAACAACTAGCTATGTCGCCGCAACGTTCCTCCCAACCATAGGCCAGTTGTGTTCATCAATCTCTCAACACAAATGCCACCCCCGAGCTTGGCATGATTCTTACAAGGAACAGGGGACATTCAAGCTCACACACAGCCAATTAATCATTCCATCTGAGCCAAGCCAGTCCATAGCTGGGTTTATCAGGCTACAATTGAGCCATGGATGCTTATTCTCAAGTTCAAGCCAAAACAATGAATACCCATACCCATAACCCAACATACTCTTTTCTCACATAGCAAGCACAACATTGGGCATAGATACACATTTTGAACAATGGGATTTACGAATAAGATGGCCATGGGTTTTCCCAAAAATGTTCCCAACCAAAAACGGACTGTGGGATGGGGCAAACAACCACAGGGAGGAAAAACGATTTCTTCCCCAAATATCTCAGCCTTCAACAGCCCAAAATGGTCTCTATTGAACCCCCATTTGATTTACCCTTCTTCCCCACTGGTATACAACACAAAAACACCCTTCTCCCACCTGAGGATCAAGGAAAACCATAAAAACATGGCTGGAAAATGCCCAGGTAGCTCCCAACTCGTGAGGAAGAGGAACTAGTTGATGGGTAATGGCTTGGGGAGCAATTCATGGCTCTTTTTCTTGCCCCAGAAGACAAACACGATTTTCCATGAAGGGTGGCTTGCCCATACCCGAATTTGGACAGCCATACCTCTCCATTCCCAAGGCATTAACTACCTCAACCAACTCTTGGGAGAAATCAATGGTTGGGTGCAAAAGTCAACATGGGTAGTTGAGGGTTTGATGGGTTCTCTCATTGACACTTGGCTTGACTTGAGTGACTCAAGGGTTTGAATGTTCCCCCCCCCAATTCCTTGTAAAATCATGCCCCCATCTCTTGTTGCATTGCATAGCTAGTTGTGGGTATTTATTAAAATGCATATTTACAATTTCAATGTGCCTGGCTAGCACGTAAACCATATGCATCACTAAATCGATGGCGGGGGCCTTGGCCTTGAGCTCCTCACCACGATTTTATAACAATATTACATCATTTACAATTTAATTCCATGGGGTCAAACTGGGGACATTACATTCCCCTCCCCTTGGAATAACACCGTCCTCGGTGTTCCAACACTTAGGTATAAATACCCACTTTACACATGCCTCAGAATTCACAAATGGTGGTAGGTCTGTCTTGCGTTTCATCCCTTTACTTTGAGCTTTCAGGACCAAGTCCTTTCGCTTCCACAAGCTGCTCTTGCTGGCTTGATCTTCCAGTTCTGCAGGTGGGCATCGCTCCACTGCAATCCCTTCCATTTGTTTATCTTCCAACTGATCTACAAGTCTGGAATTTCATGGATTTCATCTTCCTTGTTGTCCTGGTAACTAATTGAGGAAGACTTCTAGCCAAAACAATTAGCTTTCAATGTCTCTCCTGTGAGACTTATCGTGGCAATTCCTGCTAGGACAAGCATAACACAATATTAAAATTAGTCAATTATTTTCCCAATTGACTTGGAACGTCCATGCTTTACTCATGAGACTTCCACATTTTTCATGCTTTCCTAACATACACATGATCTCACTCATGTTCATCCTTCCACAGGAATATAACTATTTCAGCATTCATAATTTATTTCAAGCAATAAACACAATCAACTTCATCTATGACATGCACTCAACAATATTTTGTTTCTAAGTTGCATCAATCATAAGGAAAGAGAAGAGTAAGAGTTTCCCCCTTTTAGTCTTGTTCCAATCCAGAGTCACACCATCACTTGTGTTTTTATGCTCCTTAGCCTCTTTCATTTCAATGTGAATGCTTGACTTGCCCTTTCTTGGCTATGACACTTTAGTGTCTAAGGTTTGTCTAATGCATTTCAACTAGGGAAGCCTTCCCCATTGTTGCTTATAGAACCTTTGGCTTCTAGGACCCACACAGTTCCACTAGCACCATCTTTCATTACTGCTCATACTGAGCTCTCTTTAGGACAGTCACATGTCCACATGCATCCTTTAGATGCTTTCATAGTCCTTGCTTCCAGCAATACCTACACTCAAACATTGAGTCAATTCACATGTTTAGTGTATTTTCATAGGGTTTATCTCCAAACAAGAATTTAAGAAATCATAATTAAATCATATACACATGTATATTCATAAGCAAGAGTTGCAAGATAACCAAATACTTATATGTATAGGATGTCTTCACTTTACTCCACAAGATCCCTCTTTGCTTTCCAAGCATTGGATTTCCCGTGGATACAACAATGAATGTTGGGCCAGCACGTAGGCTACTCCACAACCATTCGAATGGGCAATGTTAGTCCAGTACGCTGACTAGTTTTATCAATTGTTTAAGGGAATGTTTGGTCAGCACGTCGGCTACTCCACAACATCAAGTGGTTAATGTTCCCACCAACTATTCTCTAAATTTACCAAGAATTTTATAGCGCCCAACCAGTGACTCTTTGGCTTTACCAAGAATCTTATAGCGCCCAACCAGTTACTATCTGGCTTTACCAAGCATTTATAGTTCTTTCAGGGTCTTTGCTTCTTGCAATGGCCAAGGTTTCCAACAAGGAAACAATAATGTATCAGCTTAGCTGTTAGAAGACTTATACCTAAAATATTCATTATTCCAAGCAAGAAATAAATTGAAATGAATACTTATGTGTATTGTGCGTTTCCTCGCTACTCCATAGGTTTCCTTCTCTGCTTTACAATCCTTGGATCACCTGTGGGGTGAATGCTTGGCCAGCACACCTGCTGCTCCACAACATCATCCGAATAGGCAATGCCAAGCCAGTGCGCCGAATGGGTTTATCAGGCATCCCAAAAATCAGTATGCTAAGCCAGTATGCTGATTAGGTTTATCAAGCATTTCAAAAATCAGTATGCTAAGCGAGTACGCCGACTGGGTTTATCAAGCATACGACAATCATTTCCAAGCCAGTTCTCCGACTGGGTTTGTCACGAAATAACACCCAAATAGCCAATACCTCCACAACATGCAAATAAGCAATGCCAAGCCAGTACGTCGACCGGGTTTGTCAGGCATCAATCTAACAACATGCTAAGCCAGTACACCGACTGGGTTTATCAGGCATCCAACAATCATTTCAAAGCCAGTACACCGACTAGGTTTATCAGGCAATATGAACAACATAACATGATTACGTGGCTCCTTATCTTATGCAACCGGTAGTTCCTTCCAGGAACTCCATAGGTGACTCACTTGATTGCAGGCTATCATGGCCCCACAATACCCACTCACAATACACAGGGATGATACCCTTTTTCTGCAACACAACTCCTCGGGCCTATCCACCTCTTATAGTGTCCTTTAGTGTGAGCGTAGAAAGGTTACCACTGCCCATACAATCCTCTTGAGCACCCTTGCTTCACTTTGCCTCTTAATCATGCAACACCAAGTTGCATTTGTGTAAGTTGTTAGCACAAGAAGGATAAGCAGGCTCATCAGTATTGCTGCTCAAAAATTGTAATCATATTTCATATCATTCACTATCAAGTATTGAAACACCAGGAATGCGTCCATTCCCTTGGGGTGTAGTCAATATTGAAACCCTAACATAACCCATCACCCAAAAGGTATGCATCCCTTTCCGATGTGAGCCATGTAGGCCTTAGTCACACTCAAGCAGTCTGGAACAATAATGAAATAATAAAACATGCTCTGCATATTAAATCTAATAACCAGACATGTATATCCTTAGTTAGGGTTACCGAATACTCATTCGTTTCACAAATGTATATTTTCTTCATTTGCGAAGAATGGGGGCTCCCTTCTCTGAGTCAACAGTTCTTCGGTTTGAAACCCAAATCTTTTCTCATGCCATAACCCACACATGCCTTCTTGGCATAATTTACTGTCTTACTCACATGCTTTACCAACATGCAGTTCGGTTGAGACACTATCAACATTTACAATGGCGTTTCGCCCAAAACCCATTTCCAAAGCATGGGATCCTTCTCATCTAGTTTGGCTTCTACAGGCCATCACACATGGTCTTCCTGCAATGTGTCATTCTGGCACACTTTATCAAATAGCTAAACAGTCAGCAACATTTAGCAATAAGCTTCAAATATGATTGTTCCATAACCAATCAATAACATTTATAATTAAATTCAATATGAATTTACAATTTTGTCTCCTACAGAAATTGATTTGCTTAGCAATGAGGCTCTCCTCATATTGTTTGGCTCTTGTAAGTGGTATCACTATGCCCATTATGGTTTCACCCTTGCTACCATACATGAACACCCACCTATAACATGGCCTCCTGACACAATTCTATATAAGCCAAACAGTCATTAGCAATTATAAGCAAATTCTCAAATCTGAAATTTGTAAATCTGTTTTCCTACGGAAATTAGATTTGCAACTATGAGACTATTCTCATAAACTTAAACCAGACAATTTTCAGATTTGTTTCATGCATAAATTTACAACCATGAGAACCTTCTCATAACCTTTGGCTTCTGCACATGGTAGATCCTGGTCTTTACTATGGACTTATCCTCATTGCCATACGTAAGACTTTTCTACCTGAAAATTGAAATTTCAATCAGCCAATCACGTTGTGAGTATGTATGCATATACTCTTTTCATTGCTACAACAGCCACTAAAGTGATCTCAAAATGATAACGCTCTATAATTCAAACACTTTCAACTGTTAACATTTTAAATGCAATGAAATATATACATCTCTATATATGCATTTAAAAATTGCAAGACACAGTCACACTATCCATGCAATTTAGATAAACAGTAAATACTCATTACTTCACATTTCATGCAATTTTGTCCTTCCAACTTAGCACTCTTGGTAGCCCATCAACATGTCTACCTTTTATGTTCAATCATTTTCTTACATTTATAGCAGCTTATGAAATGGTCTCAGGATTAGCAATAGTCCACCATTTCATCTATTATCTAGTTGCATTGAAACATATATATGTCACATCCATGCATTCACACAATGCATTTCAACATGTGCACTACACATGCATGCATATTTACAACATTTACCGAATATTTCAATGCACATCTCTTCAATGCCATCTTGCGTGATTTCATGAATACTATGCGTTCAAACATACTATGGCCTAACCATGATTACTACATACAGTATGCACTACCATGACAGGTCCATAAGTCCTCAGTTGCTTTGGTTGTTAAACTCACAACCAATATTCACAAATGGCATGATATGAATTCATATGAATGCATTGAGGTTTCTAGAAACTATAGGGTGTAAGGCTCCCTGCCTTCACCTAACCGCACCTCACCATACTTGGTGGGTTGGCATTCACATTCAGGTACTCAATGCAAACCAAATCACCTTAGTTTAAGCTTAGTTGAAGAGACTCACCACATCCTCTTTCAACATTCATGCAATTAAGCACCGTTAACCCTTACCTGCATGGTTGTTATTAATATCGCTTGATGTTACCTGATCAGTCGTCCTCTTACCAAGGCTACTTAGTCCTTTTGCCAACATCATGATCATGGATTTGTTGCACCATCCTCTCTTCATGAGGTTGGATGCAACAATCATCATCCACATCCTTAGCCATGCTTCGGTTGTCTTTGGTCCTACAACCAATGTGAACACAACTTATTATTAGCAACTGCAATCATTGTCTTAAGTGGCTCATTGCATATGTAAAACCTCACTATTTTACCAATATGCAATATCATATACATGCAAAAACATTTTCACATGCACTGTGCAATATGCCATCTAGTACATATTCACTTCATCTATCTATCCTCTTGCATTTCCAGCATCCCTATGCCATAATTTTTTAGAATATAAATACAATAGCAAGAGAGGAGTTAAGGAATTCTTCCCAATTCCCCATTCCATCATGGAGTTCCTCATCCTCATTATAGCTAATCCTTTTCTTGGCTTCCCTACCAAGCATACAAGCAATCATTAGCTATGATATTATCATGAATTAGCAATTCAACACATACATATGTGCAATCATTCATTCTTGCTATTTTCCAAACATGCAATTCTTATGCTATAAATAGAAATAGTTTAAGGTGAGGCATTTTCCCTTTCATCTTCCATAATGGATATCACAACCAATTAATCTTACTGAGGATTCCACAACCTTCTATGAAATTTTTGCTCTTCATCCCAAGAATGCATTTCACATTTTCAACGACTGTCTTCCGGGGGATGACGGGGGTCAAGGGGGCTTGCCATTTCGCGCAATCTGGCGCATAAGTTCCATGGCAATTTTTCCATTTTCGGCACCTGAAAATCTCCCTGAAAAATGGCTGAAATTCCTTATTTCGGAGCAACTTGTGGAGTTCTTCCGACCTGTTTCGGGCCAACTTGTGGAGTTCTTCCGCAATTTCGAAAGAGAATTCCTTCTGCAATTTCGGAAGAGAATTCCTTCCACAGTTTTGGAAGAGAATTCCTTCCGCAGTTTCGGAAGACATTCCTTCCGCAGTTTCAGAAGACATTCCTTCCGCAGTTTCGTAAGAGAATTCCTTCCGCAGTTTCGGAAGACATTTGGAATTTCTTTTCGCTATTTTGGAATGACTCACCAAAGTCTTCCACAATTTTGGGGCGATTCGCCGAAGTCTTCCGCAGTTGTGGGACGATTCGCCGAAGTCTTCCGCAGTTGCGGGACGATTCGCCGAACTCTTCTGCAATTTCAGAACGATTTGCTGAATCCTTCCGCGTTGCGGAACAACTCACGGAACCCTTCCGCAATTTCGGGCCAACTTGCTAAACTCTTCCGCGTTGCGGAAAAACTCGCGGAATCCTTCCGCAATTTCGGGCCAACTTGCTGTTGGCTTGGTTTTGCAACCAAGCTTAGTGCTATGGGCACCTGCTAACTAGTAGCAGCAGTTTCAAATATTAAAGCAAAAACAATTGTAAATCTAAATCTAAAACTAAACTAAACTAGCATGTGCATATCATAATAAACTTTTGAATTGAAAACAAGAACAAGAAATAGAATAAAGAATAACTTTGTATTGAAAATAAGGGCAAGCAAGTGATTGCAATGATAATATCTCCAAATGGTGAAGGTTGTTGAGTAGCTCCAAGGGTGAGTAGCTCCAAACTCCAAAGGTCCCTTCTCTAAGGTAGCTACAATGGCCAAAAGCTCATGGGAGATTTTGGCAGCATGAGGATAGGAAGATGGATGGATGTAAAGTGAGGAGCCCCTACCACCTTTTTATAGTTTTTGGTGGTTGGGAATACCATTATGGTTTTGTGGAAACCAATGGTATTGACCAACATGGTTTAGGTGCATTTTCCCTCCTTTTTCTTTTTTTGAATATTTTTAATATTTTTATTCCCTTTTTAATATTTTGGGGAATTTTGGACCATTTTTTAGGGTTTTTTATGTTTTTTGAGGAAAAATACTCATTTTGAGTGGAAAAAGGGGTGTATTAAGGTCTTTTGGTGGCTTTAGAGGCTCAAATGGTGGAAAAGTGGACAAATGGGTCATGTGAATAAGGAAATGAGCTAGTGAGCACTTTTTAGGTGTTAACAGATTGCCCCCTGATGTGTGAGGGCAGGAGTTCATCGTATGGCCGATAGACATCATAGTTCTTTTGTCATTTTTCTGGGGTTTGGGGAGGAGAAGAGACCGATTGGAGACTGGATCCATGGCCCTTGGAAGCTGCAAAAAACAAAAAATATTACATGGCCTCAATATGAATGAGGAATGATCTCTGATAATGGATGAGGCGGGCATACCCATGCTCGTATCAAGACATATATAGACAATTAGTCCCAAGAAGGGGGACCTGAAAAATACATAAAAAAATCTGCTGGTACATCATAATGGTCCAGAGGGTACATCATTTTGGGATGTACTCATGATCATAACATGACTGATCTCAATAACTGATACACTGGAATAAAGCAACAACCGTTCTGACAAAGGTCTCAGAAGGGTTGATGAACTGCTGAAACTGGAGGTGTCCAACATCTGTAGGGACTCAATAACTGAGAGTCATCTCTAAGAAGTACATGTACATGTAACTATATACTCGAGGGAGTATAAAACTGGGGTAAATCTGAATACTGTCGCCATGCGCAACCCAGATATCTATAGAAAAATGTAACTGGTTGTTTCCATAAGTAGACTCTCAAATGTGGAAGAGTCAGGAGATATCCGGGGTCTTTGACTAATAACTGAAAGGACCAATACCCTGTGCGAGCCTCAACGATGCGATCAAGGTGTTGAAGTCGAGCATGTGAGAAACAACCATTTGGAGAGGCACTGAGGACTCTTCTCGAAATGATTCGTAGGCACTCATCATAAATGGTGATGAGTCCAAGACACAGGGACCTCTAGGTCTATCCTCTGGAATAAATTTGGTTGTTGTCGACAAAGGGAGACCAGCAACTAACAAGGCAATGATGTTTCCTTGATAGGAGCGCGAGGTGTAGAACTGAAGTGTGGTAGTACTGATGGTAGGACTGACATACTTATGGGGATGGGAAGTAACTGGGGTCATAGAGTGGGTAGACTCAAACTTCCTTTGTTCAGAGCATGATGACATTGTTGACCTGGCAGCGTAGGGAACTGATTTGTAGGTGTGGGTATCATTGCTTTTAAGGACTGAAGGGTATGTATTGACTCTGGGGGGGTCAAGCTGATGGGTGTTGTTGAGGGATTCTCAGGGTGACATTCGCAGAATACTCTGAACAAAGGCGACCAAAATGGGGGGGGCTTCCATATGAGTAGACATGATCTGTTGTGGCGCCGAGAGGCACCATTAGGTCCTTCTTCGTAGTTTTAATGAGCTCCAAGAAGGTATAAAAGTGTGCTTTGAAATGGTATTGTCCTGTGGATTTTGTGAGCCCAGGACTGTTCGTGCTCATTGGTGCTTTCATTTTTAAGGAGTCTGAAAATGATAAGAAGACTCTGCAGTGGTTATGAATACTATCCTGTTGGTTTTACGAGCCCAGGATGGTGATTGCTCATGGTCGCTTTCATGTTTAGAGAGTCTGAAAGCGGGAAGTGGACTCCATTGGTGTTCTTTTTCGTAAGTTAGTCTCCAAGGCCCGAAAAAGCATAAAATGATGCAAATGGAGAACTCTTCTAGCCGATGTGACTAGAGTATTCCTTTTTCGTAATTAGTCTACAAGGTCCAGAAAAAGGGTAAACTTATACCAGGTAGACGCCCTTTCAGATACGTTTAGCGAGCATGAAAGGAAGCAAGGTTGCTCGACGATCTTTTCATTGTTTTAGGAGTCAGAAAAGCGCTTAACAGAAACTCCCTAAGTGCCTTTTTCGTAAAAGGGGTTGCTCGGCCTGAAAAAGGGGTAAAATTATACCGAACAAAAAGGGATTGATGAGAGCGAGAAAAGGTATCAAGCATCGTCATGAGTGCGGAATACTGAATCCGGTGACATAAAGATTGTCAAAAAGGGGAGACGGCCAATGTGGCACGCAAATCGAGGTGATGAGTGGCATTTTGAAAAAATGACTGAAAATTATGGGGTGAGAGCGAGAAAAGGTCTCAAGCATCGTCATGAGTGTGGAAAACTGAATCCGACGATATCAAACTTGTCAAAAATGGACGACGATCGATGTGGCACGTAAACCAAGGGTATGAGGGGGCATGGAAAAAATGCCCAAAAAATCTGGGTGTGAGCGAGAAATGATCTCAAGCATCATCATGAGCGTGGAAAACTGAATCCGGAGATATAAGACTCGTCAAAAATGGATGACGGCTGATGTGGCACGCAAACCGAGGCGACGAGGGGGCATGGAAATAATGCTCAAAAAATCTGGAGGGGAGAGCGAGAAATGATCTCAAGCATCATCACGAGCACGAAAAACTGAATCCGACGATATAAGACTTGTTAATAACGGAGAACAGCCGATGTGGCACGCAAACCGAGGTGACGAGGGGGCATGGTAAAAATGCCTAAAAAATCTGGGTGTGAGAGCGAGAAATGATCTCAAGCATCATCACGAGCATGGAAATATGAATCCTGTGGTGCAAATGGTGCAAAAAACGGACGTCATAAGGACTCCGGAATGGTCAAAGGAAATAACTAGGTTAAAAAAAATGGCTACAAATAAAGGTGAGCCCACCAAGCCAAGGATGCAATGGTGGGGAGAAATGATGATCCGCGGGGGGAGAATACTAGGTGTATCAAATCAAATCAAATATACAAATGATATGTGACCTCAAAAAAATGGTTGAGATCACGCATGTGAAAAATTCAGCAGGGTTAATGACCTGCCCCCATGCTATGTGCATGGGGTTTGTGATTGTGGATCACATATGTGTTGGTTTGAACGATGGGCTCATTGAGGTGTCGAGATAAAGATGATGGGGAAGGTTCAAAATCATTGATCATGCCCCCTATCCCGGGGTCGAGGTAATCTATTATGCCCCCTAACTCAGAGGTGTCAATGTGGTGTAGATGTTGTTTCAGAGAGAGATCAATAGGGCATTGAGCAACTGCTGGCGGGGTGTTATACCATGAGGTTGTGGGCTATGGTAGCATATTGAAGTGATGATATGATGATGGGGGATTCCCTTTGTGGGGTGGATGCCCCCAATATCTCCGATGAGAATCACGATGATGATGAGTAGGAAAGGTTTTGGGCCTGCCCCCATGTTGTGGACATGTGGTTTCCCCGTCGATTTGAGAGGGTTGAACATGTGTGTCAAAGGGATCAATGGAAGGGGCCGACCAGACAGAGGGGTATCCAGTGGAAATCGTGTAAATGGTGTTAATTTCTTTCGAGGAGGAAGATGGTGGGGGGTGAATGGGTCGCTGTTGCTGACGAACAAGGGGGACATCAAGCCATGTGTTAATGTGGTGCTCTATAATGGCGGGGTCAAGACCATGCATTTCAGTATAGGACCAAGCAAAGACATCACGGAATTCGTAGAACAGTTTTTTGCATTCTCTAATCTCATGCTCACTGCAGGAGGCTCCTAATGTAATGATTTCAAGGGCACCAGGTGGGTCAGAGATATCAATGTGGATGATGAGTGAGATTTTGGCCAAGTTACCTTCCTCAAAGGCATTAGGAGTAGGAATAGGATCCTTAAATCAGTCGACTGTACTAGGAGGGAAATATTTGGACTCAACCGCGAATTGGGTAGCGGTGGTGGATGAGGTCTCTTCTGGGAGGAAGTGTGAACAATGGCGCATATCTTCCCAGGGGTAATCAGGGGTAGTAAGAGCCTCTAGAATCTCCTCATCATTGCGGAAACTTTGAGTGGTCGAATCGGTTGACGAGGTAGTAGTAGTCGAAGAGATCATATAAATGGTGTTAATCTCTCCGGATGAGGATGATACGGGAGGGTAGATTTCCTCGATTGTAGGGGGCGCCGTCTCAAGGTCCAAATTATTCATCTTGTAGAGAGCTGCTCTGTAATCTGGGATATCAGGACAGTGATGTGAGTAGTGGCCGTAAATACCGCATATCGCACAAGGGTGGTTGGTACGCAGTGATTTGTCACGAGGCATGGGGTTTGAGTCGATTTTGACAACCGGGATGTTGGGGTTGTCATCAAGCATTTGCATTTGTTCCTGTAATGCAGGTAACTGTGGACATTGATGAGTTGGATGGCCTAATTCATCACACAACGAGCATTTAGGGGGAGCACGGAACACGGGGGGAGGTTTAACTGCTTTGGGTGGGGGTACCGCAATGTATGGTTGTGGGCCTCTGCCCCCAGTGGGCCTGATGAGAGGAGGGGGATTCGTAGATGACGAAGGAGTAGTGATACCAGGAGGTGATTGAGTAGAAGTGACAATGGGTTTCACTGGTTGCAGGATGACATTTGGTGTCGGCGGGGGAACGGGAGGCGAAATATACCACACGGGTAATCCCAATGTTAACCCGGGGAGACTAAGGGTAGCCATAACCAGAGCGCTTACTACACCTGAGGGAGGAAATAGAAAGGGGATTGTGTGGATGGGTGTAACACCAATGTGACTAGGGACCAATGGTGGTTCAGGTAACAAGGATGGTTGATTGTTAGGTGTTTGTGTATTGTGTGAAAGAGTACAAAGGTCAGTGACGTGGGTCTCCGGTGATGGTGGTGGAATGGATTGGAATGTAGAAGTCATCGGCGCGTCGGAGTAAAGTCCAGGTCCTACGGAGGACACAAACGAGGTAGTTGGACCACCAACCGGTTGTTCAACCATGGGGAGAACATTTTCAGGTGCAGCGGGGGCCTTGGGATCATAATAGGTGAGTTGGTCGACTTTGACCACGCGTCCCTCATGGGGGAACATCATGGTATGAAAAATGGATGAGGCAACTTCCCGCATGGTATACATGTAGCTGCAGCCAAGTAAGAGGTTATAATCGAGTTGGGCATTGATGACCTCTATGTCAATGAGCACGGTTTTACCAGCCAGCTGGACGGGGACATTAGCTAATAGACCTTGGGGTTGAGCCGAACGGCCGTCGTAGGCTCGCAACGTAATGGTGGACTGCTGGAGAGTAGGAGATCCCAACTTCTTCCAAACGAATGTGGACATAACGCATGTAGAGGCCCCTTCATCGATAATGCACCGATGGATGACAATATTCCGAACGAAAACGGAAACTTGGAATGCTAAAGTGGAAGGCAAGCGTGGTTCGGACTGGTCTGAATCGAATGCCATCAGTTGTGAATCATTGGGGTCAATAGCGCCAATGGCAGAGAGTAAAGTCTTGCACTATGAAGGAGAGTTCTTTAATACTTCTAAAGCAGACATGGCTGCGGGAGACTGGGCTAAGTCGTCTACAATGTTGTAATTGGATGCAGCGCGAGCATTGGGTTTATTATTGATGCAACGAAGTGGGAAGCGAGGTGCTTTAGAAGCGCCATTGAGTGGATCTGGAGGTATACATAACGTCTGATCTGTGGGATGAACGTTACTGTTCTTGTCGGCGGGAGGGGCTTCAGGGGTGGAGCCATATTGGTTCCGGCGGGTTTGGAGGTTGGCGTCTGTGGATGACATCATTAGCAAGTGGTGGGTATCTGAATCGAACATAGGTTGATCAGGAGCGGCATAAGTGATTTGTTGTGGTGGCGCGTTTCCCTGAGGGGGAACTAACGGCTGAGTGTTCACTATGCCTTGGGTTGGAAAGGGGTTTTGTAGCACCAAAGGTTGATGTTGAGGTGGTGGAGGGTTGGGTGGCACCTGAAGAGTCGCTTGTCCTTGACGGTTGGCATCATCAGTCCAGAGTTGCTGAGCTCACTCCAAATGTGGGAAAGCATGTGTGTAATGGCCATAGACCCTGTAAATAGAACAAGGATGGTTTGTTCTGAGGTTATTGTTTTTGGGCTGCCTGGGATGACGATCTGAATTTTGGTTGGGAGCAGCAGCATTGTTATTATGCGGAGGATTGGGAGGTGGTGGTGTCACGTCCCCTCCCATTCTACCAGCTAGATGGAGAGGATCGTGAGGTTAAACCGGGCATCTAGCCCCATAAATTTTAAACCACTAAGCATTCGCATCATACAACAGAGATATAAGGATGCGTAATTATTTGTTTATACACAGCAGAGGAAATTTCAACTACTCATTCACCAAACATTCAAGATATTCATCAATTAAGCAATTGAAAGATAGCACAAGAGAATACTTATCTTAAACCAAGTATTTCCCGAGCAACCAGCTACGCTTCTGCAACGTTCCACCCAACCGTAGGCCAGTGTGCTCCTCAATCTCTCAGCACCACTGCCACCCCCCGAGCTGGGCATGATCTCCACAAGGAAAAAGGGAAAACAGGCTCTCACATAGCCAAAGGTATATCAAACTTAGCCAAGCCAATCAGCAATTGGATTTCTCAGGCTGTTAAGAGATGGGTGCATGCATCATCAAAAGCATAAGTGTTGGGCATGAGAAAAATGCCTATACGGTGAAGTTCCCAACAGTGGGTTTCTACCAGTTCCAGAAAAATGTGGGTAGACTCAAAACGAATTGGCCACTGGGAAAAATCGACTAGGCGAGCAACCCATTTCAGAAAAACGCCCCAAGGGCAAAAACGACCTCTCCCTCAGTCCAAAATCGCATCCCTCCTTCCCCAGCTGCTCCAAAATACCAAAACGAGTTTCTGGGCATGGAAAAACGCAGGGTTATGGCCAAAAAATGTGAGGATAAACTTCAGGGAGCTCAAACTGCGTGAGAGGAAGAATGGCCATGGGTGAAGAATAGATTTTGGGCCAAATTCGTGGGGGTTTTCTTGCCCAACAAGCAAAAACACGATTTCCCAAGTTGATGGCTTGCCCATGCACGAAAATTGACAGCCATACCTCTCCCATCCCAAGGCATTTATTGTCTCAACCAATTCTTGAAAGAATTAAATGATTGGGTGCATGAGACCAAATGGGTAGTTGAGAGTTCATGGGCTTTCTCATTGACACATGGATTAAAACCATTGGCTCAAGGGTTCGGTTATTTTCCCTCCCTCTTCCTTGTAAAGATCATGCCCCCATCTCTTTTGTTGCATTGCGTAGTTGGTTGTGGGTTTTTCATTAAAATTGCATATTTACATGGTGTCCGATTTTACATTGTGCATAGCTAGCACAAGAACCATATGCATCTATTCTAATTACCGATACATAAAACGACAAATCAATGGCGGGGCCTTGGCCTTGAGCTCCTCACCATGATTAAGTTACAATATTTACATCATTTACGATCTAATGCAAAAGGGGGTCAAAATGGGGACGTGACATACCCCTCCCCTTGGAATAACACCGTCCTCGGTGTTCCAACACTTTGTAAAATAAATACCCACTTTACATATGTCCAAAATTCACAAAAACTTTGCAGATCTGCCCTGCATTCTGTCCTTTACATTGAACTTTCAGGACCAAGTCCTTTGATCTTCACGAGCTGCTCCTGCCGATTCGGATCTTCTAGCTCACCCATAAGTCTGAAAACTTTATGGCTGCTACCCTCTTGAGGTTCTCTTGTTGGGCAGTTGCGGAGGTAATGATCCCCCTCACAATTCCAACACTTCACGGGTTGTTTCATCTTTACCTGCTCAATTTCCTTTGAGTCTTCCCACCTGGAGCATTTCTTAATTGGACGATTGGATGAATGCTTCTTCACTGATCCATTTTTCTTTCCCTTGCTGATTGCTTTCATAATACTTTTTACCTCTTTCTGCAGACGAATAGAGTCCTGCAAGACCTTGTGGTTCATCTTGTTCTACTGCTTTTGCATCTTGAGCATCTCTCCAAGATTTTATTGGGTCTTGACAATTGTTTGAAGAAGACTTCCAGCCAATTTTAATAGCCCTTGGTCTGCCGCCATGGTCAATGGAACGATTGACCACGCTTCGCTTACTAGCAACACTTGCCTGCACCAGCTGCAACCAATTGATTCAATTTCCACCTGTGAAATTCATCATTACAATTCTCGTTAGGCCAAGCATAACCTAAACATTAAAATCAGTTAATGGTTTTCCCTGGTTGACATGGATAGTCCATGCCTTACTCATGAGACTTCCACACTTTTCATGCTTGCCTAACATACACATGAATTCCTTCATGTTCATCCATTCACAAGAAATTCATTAATTAGCATTCACAATTCACTTTAATTAAATAACACACTTTTACTTTCAGTCATGCATGCATTTAGCAACTTTCTAACTCTATAAATGCATCAATAAAAGGAAAGAGAGAGAGCCGTAAGAGTTTCTCCTCTTAGTTTTGTTCCGTTCTGGAATCCCACACCACCACTGTGGTTTTCATGCTCCTGTCCTCTTTCACTTCACGTGAATGCTCGACTTGCCCTTCTTCGCTATGACATGTAGTGTCTATGGTCTATTCCGGACCTTTCAACCATGGAGTCCCTCCACTTGGTTGGTCTAACTCTTGGCTGCTAGGACTCACATAGTTCTACTAGCCCCATCTTTCATTACTGCTCATGCTGATCTCTTCAAGGTGGTTACATGTCCACCTGCATTCTTAAGATGCTTCAAGGTTCTTGCTTCCAACAATACCTGCGTTGGATGTCTTCACTTTATCCCACAAGATCCTTCTTTGCTTTCCAAGCATTGGATTTTCCGTGGATACCACAATGAATGTTGGGCCAGCACGCAGGCTACTCCACAACCATTTGAACAGGCAATGCCAGGCCAGTATGCTGACTGGTTTTATCAATTGTTTAAGGGAATGTTTGGCCAGCACGCCGGCTGCTCCACAACATCGAGTGGTTAATGTTCCCACCAACTATTCTCTGAATTTGCCAAGAATTTCATAGCGCCCAACCAGTTACTCTCTGGCTCTACCAAGAATTTGTAGCTCTTTCAGGGTCCTTGTTTCCTGTAATGGCCAAGGTTCCCATCAAAGAAACAACAATGTATTAGCTAGGTTACAATAAGATTCATACCCGAAATCTTCATGATTCCAAACAAGAATTAAATGAAAATGAATACTTATCTCTATTGTGCGTTTCCTCGCTACTCCACAGGTTTCCTTCTCTGCTTTACAAGCCTTGGATCACCTGTGGGGTGGATGCTTGGCCAACATACATGCTGCTCCACAACATCATCCGGATAGGCAATGCCAAGCCAGTGCACCGACTGGGTTTATCAGGCATCCCACAAATCAGTATGCTAAGCCAGTACGTCGACTGGGTTTATCAAGCATTTCAAAAATCAGTATGCTAAGCCAGTACGTCGACTGGGTTTATCAAGCATTTCAAAAATCAGTATGCTAAGCCAGTACGCCGACTGGGTTTATCAAGCATTTCAAAAATCAGTATGCTAAGCCAGTACGCCGACTGGGTTTATCAAGCATTTCAAAAATCAGTATGCTAAGCCAGTACGCCGACTGGGTTTATCAAGCATTTCAAAAATCAGTATGCTAAGCCAGTACGCCGACTGGGTTTATCAAGCATTTCAAAAATCAGTATGCTAAGCCAGTACGCCGACTGGGTTTATCAAGCATTTCAAAAATCAGTATGCTAAGACAGTACGCCGACTGGGTTTGTCAGGAAATAACACCTTTTCACCAATACCTCCACAACATGCAAGTAACCAATGCCAAGCCAGTATACCGACTGGGTTTATCAGGCATCCAATCAACCATTCGTCGCAACTCCCAAATAACCAATGCCAAGCCAGTACGCCGACTGGGTTTATCAGGCATACAACAACCATTGCCAAGCCAGTACATCGACTGGGTTTATCGGGCAATATGAACAACATAATATGATTACGTGGCTCTTCCTCTTGTGCAACCAGCGGTTCCTTCCAGGAACTCCATAGGTGACTCACTTGACTGTAGGCTAGCATGGCCCCACAATACCCACTCACACTACACAAGGATGATACCCCTTTTCTGCAACACAGCTCCCCGGGCCTATCCATCCTTCCTAGTGTCCTTTAGTGTGAGCGTAGAAAGGTTACCACTGCCCATACAGTCCTCTTGAGCACCCTTTCTTCACTTTGCCTCTTACGTGCAACACCAAATTGCATCTGCGTAAGCTGATAGCACAAGAAGGGTAAGCAGACTCATCAGTATTGTTGCTCAAAAATCGTAATCATATTTCATATCATTCACTATCAAGTATTGAAACACCAGGAATGCGTCCATTCCCTTAGGGTGTAGTCAATATTGAAAAACCCTATCATGACCCAGCACTAGAAAAGGTGTGCACCCCCTTTCCGATGTGCGCCATGTAGGCCCTAATCATACTCAAGCAATCTGCAATGATATAAATAAGATAGAGCATGCTCTGCACATTAACCATAGTAATTTAGACATGAATGTTCTTGTCTAGGGTCACAGAATACTCATTCATTTCGCAGATGTGTCTCACATGCCTTCTGGGCATAGCTTTACCATCTCACTTTCATGGTTTACCGTCATGCGGTTTGGCTGAGACATTATCAATGACGTTTCTTCCGAAACACATTTCCAAGCATGGGGTCTTTCCCATCTGGTTTGGCTTCTGCAGGCCATCACACATGATCTTCCTACAATGTGTCATCCTGGTACACTTTATAAAATAGCCAAACAGTCAGCGACATTTAGCAATAAGCTTCAAATATGATTGTTCCATAACCAATCAATAGCATTAATAATTAAATTCCATATAAATTTTACAATTCTGTCTCCTACAGAAATTGATTTGCTTAGCAATGAGGCTATCCTCATATTGTTTGGCTCCTGTAAGTGACATCACTCTGCCTGTTATGGTCTTATGCCTGCTGCCATACATGAGCATCTACTTACAGCATGTCCTCCTGACACATTTTCATATAAGCCGAACAGTCATTAACAATTATTAGCAAAATTTCAAATCTGAAACATTTACAAATCTGATATTTACAACTGTTCTTACTAACAGAACTTAGAGCTCTCAACCATGAGATTCCTCCTTATAAGCTCAAGATCAAATTTCACAGTCATATCATTTATAACAGCCCATGAAATGATCCTCGAATTATCATCAATTCATCCTTTCATTCATTATTTATTTTGCAATGACATATGTATCATCCCTATGCATTCATACAATGCATCACAAGATTTATAAAATCTCTTAATGCACATCTACTCAATGCTACTTTGCATTGTTTCATGAGTACTATGCATTCAAGCATATTATGATCGAAACATGACTATCTCATATAACTTGCATTACCATAATCAGGACGACCAGTCCTCACTTGCTTTGGTTATCGAGCACATAACCATCATACACATGGCATGATATAAATTCATATGAATGCCTTGAGATTTCTAAACAGTCATAGGGTGTAAGGATCATTTCCTTCACTTACCCACACCTCACCAAGCTTGGTAGGTTAACAGTCCCAATCGGTAACCAATATCACATGCAAACTACCTCAACATAGCTCAAACATAGTTGAAGAGATCTTACCAAATCCCTTTTCAACATTCATGCAATTGGGCATTGATAATCATTACCTGCATGGTTACCATTAACATCGCCTGATGTTACCTGATCAGTTGGCCTCTTACCCAGGCTGTTCAGTCCTTTTTCCAACTTTTGATCATAGATTTGTTGCACCATCCTTTCTGCATAAGGTCGTTGGCTTCATGCAATAACATCCCCAGCACATTTAGCCATGCTCTTTGTTATCTTTGGTCCTACAACCAATACCAACATCAATAGTGATCATCATTCACAATATCCTCCATTAATGGTTCATTGCATATGCAGACTTCATTATTCTACCAATATGCAATATCCCATTTAGGCACAAACATTTCCATATGCACTATGCAATGTTTGTTAAGATGTCATCTAGTACATATACCTCTATGTAATCTCTTACATTTTTAACATTTTTATGCCATATGACGATTTCATAATTGTAAGTATGATAACAAACAGGGGTTTAAGGAATTCTTCCCTTTTTGATCCCTCCTCGTAACATGGAATTCCTTTCCATATCATGCAATTGTAGAAACTGCCCATATTGACAACAAAATTTGTTTGTCAAAACAGCCGCGGGCACTCTTCTGCACTAAATATCTATGATACATGTAGATCTCATTCAAACTCGGGTCATGTATCATTGTTCCCTGCTGGACAAGATTTCCAATGCCTGTCTTCATGCTTCATTCCGACACCGGGTGTGGAAACTGCATCTTTTCAAAAATGACAACTTTCACTCTAATTCTTGCACATTGTACACAGTTGCATTTTGGTCCAGATTGCCAACTTTAGCCACCTGTGGAAGAAAATCTATGAGGAATCATAGAAACTTATCTATCGGGCGAAGTTAGTCCCTATAACAAGGAACACTCAGCAATTCACGGATTTTAATTCCGGCGCACCATTCATCTTCTATGAATTTCTGGGTTTTGCTGCTTCTCACTTTTCACATTTTTCCAAAATTCCAAATTTTGGGCCAAAAATGGCTATCTCCCAAACGGTGCATTTCTGGGAAATCTTCGTCTAACGGAAACTGTCCATCTTAATGAGAATATGAAATGTCTAGTTCAGTAAAATTTTTGACTCCCACATCTAGGGTCACCTTTACTGCCCACAAGCTTTTCAAAATCCCGAAAAAGTGGCCCGGAACAGTGCTTTTTGGCCTTCATGCTCACCCCGACTCCACATCCTTTGGAGTTTGGTTCCAAGATTCGGAACTTAACATTGTGCCTGCTTCATGACCGCACCTGATCAATTTCAGCTCAAACCGACCTGCTGTCAAGCCTCGGGACTCTGTCCTTCAAAAGTCACTATTCCCCTTTTTCTGTCAAATTGGAGTGTAATGGGCTCGGGGGCTTCACTGGTTCTTTCATGGCCCCCGTCAATGGCCTCCGAGCCCCACAAGAATCATCCCATTCCGAGCCCCGATGCTTCCCCTGCCTGCCGCCACCGCGGGGCGGTTCACTAAATGCTCCCGAAATTGCGGCCCGGTTGGCTATATCCTTCCGCAGTTGCGGGCCGGTTGGCCGAATGCTTCTGTAGTTGCGGAACGGATCGGTGAAGTCTTCCGCAATTGCGGAACGATTCGCCGAAGTCTTCCGCGATTTCGAAAGAGATTTCCTTCCGAAATTTCGGAAGAGAATTCCTTCCGAAATTTCCTTTCAACGCCGGGCACTTAGAAATTTTTCTGCTTTTCGGAGCATTTCACCAAATTTTTCCGCGTTGCGGGACAACTCACTGTATCCTTCCGCAATTTCGGAGCCGTTCGCGGAATCCTTCCGCAGTTTCGGAAGACTTTCCCGAATTCTTTCCGAAACAAACCTTAAACAAAAATTTTGAAAACACTTAGAAAATTTTTCCGTCTTTTTCGAAGGAATTCGCCGAATTTTTCCGCGTTGCGGGACAACTCGCAGAATCCTTCCGCAATTTCGGAAGAGAATTCCTTCCGCAAATTTCGGAAGAGAATTCCCTCCGCAAATTTCGGAAGAGAATTCCTTCCGAAACTTCCCTTCGCAATTTCGGAAAAACCCGCGGAATGCTTCCGAAATTTCCGAAAGATTCGCCGAATGCTTCCGCAGTTGCGGAAGACATTCGGGAATTCTTTCCGAAACAGTCCTTAAACAAAAACTTTTTCAAATAGACTCTAAGCAAATTTTTCAAACACTTAGGAAAATTGAAATCTTTCTTTCTGTCAGAGATGGCTGTTATTGGATTTGGCCCATAGAGGCCCAATGCTGCAACCAGCAGCTCTGATACCATTCTGTCACGTCCCCTCCCATTCTACCAGCTAGATGGAGAGGATCGTGAGGTTAAACCGGGCATCTAGCCCCATAAATTTTAAACCACTAAGCATTCGCATCATACAACAGAGATATAAGGATGCGTAATTATTTGTTTATACACAGCAGAGGAAATTTCAACTACTCATTCACCAAACATTCAAGATATTCATCAATTAAGCAATTGAAATATAGCACAAGAGAATACTTATCTTAAACCAAGTAGTTCCCGAGCAACCAGCTACGCTTCTGCAATGTTCCACCCAACCGTAGGCCAGTGTGCTCCTCAATCTCTCAGCACCACTGCCACCCCCGAGCTGGGCATGATCTCCACAAGGAAAAAGGGAAAACAGGCTCTCACATAGCCAAAGGTATATCAAACTCAGCCAAGCCAATCAGCAATTGGATTTCTCAGGCTGTTAAGAGATGGGTGCATGCATCATCAAAAGCATGAGTGTTGGGCATGAGAAAAACGCCTATACGGTGAAGTTCCCAACAGTGGGTTTCTACCAGTTCCAGAAAAACGTGGGTAGACTCAAAACGAATTGGCCACTGGGAAAAATCGACTAGGCGAGCAACCCATTTCAGAAAAACGCCCCAAAGGCAAAAACGACCTCTCCCTCAGTCCAAAATCGCATCCCTCCTTCCCCAGCTGCTCCAAAATACCAAAACGAGTTTCTGGGCATGGAAAAACGCAGGGTTATGGCCAAAAAACGTGAGGATAAACTTCAGGGAGCTCAAACTGCGTGAGAGGAAGAATGGCCATGGGTGAAGAATGGCTTTTGGGCCAAATTCGTGGGGGTTTTCTTGCCCAACAAGCAAAAACACGATTTCCCAAGTTGATGGCTTGCCCATGCACGAAAATTGACAGCCATACCTCTCCCGTCCCAAGGCATTTATTGTCTCAACCAATTCTTGGATGAATTAAATGATTGGGTGCATGAGACCAAATGGGTAGTTGAGAGTTCATGGGCTTTCTCATTGACACATGGATTAAAACCATTGGCTCAAGGGTTCGGTTATTTTCCCTCCCTCTTCCTTGTAAAGATCATGCCCTTATCTCTTTTGTTGCATTGCGTAGCTGGTTGTGGGTTTTTCATTAAAATTGCATATTTACATGGTGTCCGATTTTACATTGTGCACAGCTAGCACAAGAACCATATGCATCTATTCTAATTGCCGATACATAAAACGACAAATCAATGGCGGGGCCTTGGCCTTGAGCTCCTCACCATGATTAAGTTACAATATTTACATCATTTACGATCTAATGCAAAAGGGGGTCAAAATGGGGACGTGACAGGTGGACCTTGATGTTGTTGTTGGTTGTTGCTGCGGTTACGTCCTCTTCCATGGTTTTGTTGCCCACCCTGGTTGCGCTAGTTGTTTTGGTGCTGGGGCTGATTGTGTTGTGTGTACACTTTCCCTTGAGCAGCGGGAGGATTTTGATTCACCGCAGGTGCGGGAGCAGGTTGCGGTGGATAATAAGCTGGTGGGGCTGGAGGTGGTCCAGGTACCTGCTAGGGTTGTTGGTAACCTTGAGCTATTGGAGGTGTTGGGTTAGCTGTCACAGCTTGCTGCGGGTAATACATTGGTTGAGGTGCGGCTGGGGGGGTGTATGCGGGTGGTGCATGACCAAAGCACTGAGGTGGACATGAGGGTCTGTGGGTATGGTGGTGATATGCCATGGGAGCATATGAATTGGTTGCTCCAGATTAAGATGTAGCCTGTGAAAGGTCGGGGCCATGGCTAGAATGTGCAATGGAAAAGGGTTGGGGATGCGAGGCCATACGACCAATGATGCCATCTGCGGCATGGGATGCCCCCGGCGCATCATGTTGGGATGAATCGACCCGAGGGGCGTCTGGTATAATGGTATACAGATAACCCGACTGGTAAATGAGGTCAAACTGTTGGGCTTTGAGGATGGCCTCTTCTTCAGACTGGGGTCGTTCGGATGCCACATCCTTAGCAATGAGAGGGAGGAGGGATTTTAGAAACCAATCTAAGAAGATATGATCGTCTAACTTGATTTTGCAGAGGCTTCGACGTCGACGCCACTCATGGATGTGGTCAGTGATGTGGGTGGCCGTGTTCTATCTGCAAGACAGTAGGATCTCGACTCCCGCATCATAGCGGACAGGTAATTGAAAGAACTGCAGGAAGGTCAAGGCAAGGGAGGTAAAGGTGGCATGGGTCCCATGGGGCTGCTCGATATACCACTTAGCTACAGAGCCAGTGAAGTTGCGCTGTAACAGACAGAGGCGGACAGAGTCGTCCACTATGGATGTTAGGAACCCATGTCTTTACTTTGTTAGTATGTTGTTGTTGGACGCATATGCTTTGTAAGTCGTCCCGTAGTATTTGTTAATCAATAGTTTATGTTATTGTTGTTGGCGCATATGCTTTGTAAGCCGCCCGTAGTATTGTTAATCCATAGTTTGTAACGGCCCATGGTTTCGACCCATAGTATTGGCGCCGAGAATTAGTATATAAGTGTGTGTTGAGACCTATGAAGGCACCGTGAAGTTATTTGTATTGAGCTTGCTCAAAGGAGGTTGCCCCCTCGAAGTGGCCTGTGATCAATACAAAAGTGATTCTGAGTTCTGTCATTTCTACTATTTCGCGTATTCTTGTTAATTAATTGTTGCAGGTGCCTTACATCTGGTATCAGAGCACTTTCTTGGGCTCGCTGGGTGAAATTTCTGCCAAATTTTTTTTTTCACATCTGTTGCAAGTTCGGATTTGGGAATAATCCCCATCCGCTTAACTGTGGGAAGTACTTGGGCATAAGCCCTAAAACTCATTGTGAGGAGTACCACAGGAACCCCGAAGTAGCTGGCCCATTGAGAGGACCTGCCGGCGAAAAGGGCAACGACCCCTACCTGATTGACTAATTTCCACCCGTGAGGTAAACCAAGAGCTGTCGTTTGTGGCAAAGCGGTTATCAGTTTTACCTGAGCCGTGGAGTGAGGGGTATTGCCCCAATACGCAAGCCGTCAGACAGCATTGGTGGCCGAGTGAAACCCCTGGACTGTTAGGAAGCCGCACATACCTGGGGTCCATATCTACTTTCAGCTAAACTATTGTCGATCACTGCTGCGCCGTTTCAGATCTATTTTGCAAGCCGTTCCAGATTCAGCCGTTTTCAGTCCATTCGGCGCTGTTCCAGATTTCTTTCGAGCCGTAGCTGCTCCAGTCTGAGATAAATATTAAAAAAAAAAAAAAAAAAAAAAAAAAAAAAAATCAGTATTTTCTCCATATCTCCCTCATTTTTACTCTGTTTCCCTTGAAATTTTCGTGGAACCCCTGTCATCCCATTCTGCATATTTCAGTCCTGAGGACCCTATCCTCAATTCCCCTTCCCAAAGCCCGAAATCCCACATTTGTCTATTTTTAGGGTTTGCCATAACTTCCTCAGATTTCACCCAATCACCTTCAAATTTTACCACAAAGTTCCTTTCTGAATTCTACTTCTTTGTTCCCTTCTGCCAAATTTTCCCATTCTTTCACCCCGCTTCTGAAATCCTCATTTTTGCTTCCCCATCTATCCAACAGTGTCCAAAATTTAGTCAAACCCCAATTACCCTTCTGATTTTTTCCCAAATCCAAATTTTCCCTTACTGAAGTAGTTCCTGTTTTTGTTTTCCTACCCAGTTAGAGAAAAAAAAAAAATAATAAAAAATAAAAAATAAAAAATAAAAAATAAAAATAAAAATCCTGGTTATGGTTGTCACCCGTGCAGGAGCAAAAACCATGGAGGAAGCACTTGCAGCCATCCAAGCCAAACTCCAGGATCTTGATGAAAAATTTCTCGGTCTCCATCTTGAAGATTTAGCTATGAACAACAAACGGCAGTCCGAGTCTTCAGTAGACAATGGGTTCTCTGCTTCCAGCAATTTCCGTGGTCCGAAGCTTGATTTTCCTTGCTTCAATGGTACCGATCCAACTGGATGGATCTATCGTGAAGAACAGTATTTCAGTCTGCATAATACTTTTGATGCCAACAAAGTTCCACTGGCATCCTTTTATTTGGAACAGGAAGCTCTTCAATGGTACCGCTGGTACATCAAGGCTCATCCTGAGCCCAACTGGCCAGACTTTTGCCAGCTCCTTTTGCAACGATTTGGTCCTAGTGCTTTTGATGACTTCACAGGAGCCCTCACTAAACTTCGCCAAACTGGCACTGTGAGAGAGTATCAGACGGAATTTGAGAATCTAGCCAACCACACCGAAGGATTGTCTGATGAATTTTACCGGAGTTGTTTTATCAGTGGTCTAAAGGATGCCATTCGCTCTGAGGTCAAAATGTTCTGCCCCAACACAATGATGGAAGCACTCGGGTTGGCTAAGTTGGCAGAAGACAAGCTTGCAGCCCAACAACGCTCCAAGCCCACTTTTGTTCCCTTCCGAAATATGGGTTCTCAGCGACCACCTATACCGCAGGCTCCTCGACCGACTCCTATCAAGCGTTTGTCTGAAACAGAGATGCAAGCACGCAGAGAAAAGGGGCTTTGCTATAATTGTGATGAGAAATTCACTCGGGGACATAGATATGTTCAGCAAAAGCTCTATCTCCTGGATGTGGAGTCTCCTCCTGCCTCGGAAATGGGTGTCGAAGATCCAGAAACCTTGGATGCTCCGGTCGACAGTCAGGAACCGCCTATTGACCCTCCGTCTCAGGATGACCAGCCAGAGATATCTCTCCATGCTTTAGCTGGAATCACCACCCCCCAAACAATGCGGGTCAGGGGTTACTTCAAGAAGCTTCCTCTTACAATCCTCATTGATTCTGGTAGCACTCATAATTTCATTGACCCTCGGATCGCCAAACAAGCTGATTGTTTTATCCATCCTTGCTCCAACTTTGAAGTCATGATTGCCAATGGGGGCACCTTACCTTGCAAAGGGAAGTGTCGAAATGTGCGTATCTCTATGGGAGATTATATCTTGCGCTCAGACATGTTTGCCTTGCCCTTAGGCAGATGTGATGTGGTTTTGGGTGCTCAATGGCTACGCACACTCGGCCCTATCTTATGGGATTTTGCCGAATTTTGGATGCAGTTTTCCCTCAATGGACACAAACACACATTGACAGGATTACAACCAGGTTCTCTCAGCATCATCAGTTCACATCGCATGGAAAAACTCCTCAAGAAGAGTTCACATGGTGTCATCGCTCAGATCCATTCCATCCAGATGCAACCATCAGCGGTCTCCACTACTCCTTTGGATCTACAACAAATTTTGGATCGATATACAGGGGTCTTTGCTGAACCAGTGGGATTACCACCTTCCAGGCCAGAAGACCATCGTATTCAGCTCCTTCCTGGCAGCGTTCCTCCCAACATCAGGCCCTATCGCTACCCATTTCACCAAAAAACGGAGATTGAAATGCTCGTTCGGGACTTATTGAAGCAAGGTATTATTCGCCCAAGCACTAGTTCCTTTTCTTCTCCAATTATTCTTGTCCGCAAAAAAGATGGGTCATGGCGCCTCTGCATTGACTTCCGAGCACTTAATCACCTCACCATCAAGGATAAGTTTCCAATTCCTGTTGTTGATGAGCTTCATGGGGCTCACTTTTTCTCCAAGTTGGATCTTCGTTCTGGGTATCATCAAATTCGGGTTCATGAGGATGATATTCCTAAAACAGCTTTTCGCACACATGATGGCCATTATGAGTTTTTGGTCATGCCCTTTGGCCTCACTAATGCTCCTTCCACATTCCAGGCCATAATGAATAAAATATTTCGACCCTACTTGCGGAAATTCATTCTGGTATTCTTTGATGATATCCTCATCTACAGTAAAACATGGGATGAACATCTCCAGCATCTGGATCTTGTCATGCAACTTTTCTCTGACCATCATCTCCATGCCAAGCAGTCTAAATGTGTTTTTGGACAAAAGGAAGTTGAGTATCTCGGGCACATTATCTCAGCACAAGGGGTTCGCGTGGATCCTGCCAAAATCGAGGCCATGAACAATTGGCCACATCCTCAGACACTCAAGAGCCTTCGTGGTTTTTTGGGGTTGACTGGCTACTACCGTAAGTTTGTCAAGGATTATGGGAAGATTGCAGCTCCATTAACTGCTATATTAAAAAAAGATTCTTTTACATGGACACCTAATGCTCAGTGTGCATTTGACAAACTAAAACAAGCTATGTGTACTACACCTGTGCTAGCTATGCCCGATTTTTCCAAGCCCTTCACTATTGAGAGTGATGCTTGCGGCAATGGACTTGGTGCTGTTCTCCTTCAAGATGAACACCCCATCGCGTTCACCAGCAAAGCCCTTTCAGGTAAGAATTTAGCTGCCTCTACCTATGAGAAGGAAATGATGGCTATTTTGCATGCAGTACAGAAGTGGCGTCCATACCTATTAGGGAATCATTTCTGCATCAAGACTGATCACCAGAGTCTGAAATATTTCTTGGACCAGCGTGTCTCCTCCCCGGCACAACAGAAATGGGTTAGCAAACTCATGGGTTATGACTATGAGATCACTTACAAAAAGGGTAAAGACAATATTGTGGCAGATGCTCTTTCTCGCACATTTGATGCCCAAGGTTCTCTTTCAGCTATTTCTATGCCTGTTCCAAATTGGTTGCAATCTGTTCAACAGGGTTACGTCAATGACTCTTCCTTATCTCATATCATCCAACGCTTGACCAACAATCCTTCGGCTGTCCCACATTACTCTTGGGATGGTGCTTCTCTGCGATACAAGGGTCGTCTGGTGCTTCCCCAAAACACAGATCTTCAACAGGCTGTCTTCTATGAACTCCATGCTTCTCCATCGGCCGGGCACTCTGGGTTCCTCAAAACATATGAACGAGCACGGCGTAACTTCTTTTGGCAGGGCATGAAAAGTACAATTCAACAGATGGTGGCCGAATGTGATACCTGTCAGCGCAATAAGGGTGAAACAACACTCCTTCTAGGATTGCTTGAACCCTTTCCCATACCTACACGGATTTGGACAGATATTTCTATGGATTTCATTGAAGGGCTCCCTAAATCTGGCGGGAAGACAGTGATTCTCGTTGTGGTTGATCGTCTCTCCAAATATAGTCATTTTTGCGCTCTCAGCCATCCCTATACAGCCTCCTCTGTCGCTCAAATTTTTATGGACCAGATCTTTCGTCTTCATGGCATCCCTTCTTCCATTGTCTCGGATCGTGATGCGAATTTCACTAGTCATTTTTGGACAGAAATATTTCACCACACTGGCACCAAACTGAAGATGAGTTCAGGGTATCACCCACAAACAGATGGTCAGACTGAAATTGTCAATAAATGCTTGGAAACTTATCTTCGTTGCTTCACCTCAGAACAACAACATCAGTGGGCAAAGTGGCTCCCTCTCGCTGAATGGTGGTACAATACCTCTTACCATACTACCTCTAAAATGACCCCATATGAAGCAGTCTACGGTCAGGCACCTCCAGCTCTTCTTCCATACACCCCCACCAGTTCACCAGTTCAGGAAGTTGACAAGGTCCTTCGCAACCGCGATCAGATTCTTCACATTTTGCGGGACAATCTTCACATGGCAAGAAATCGCATGAAGCAACAAGCTGATCAGCACCGTTCGGAGCGCACTTTTCAAGTCGGCGATATGGTTTTTCTTCGTCTCCAGCCGTACAAACAATCCTCCTTGAAACTCAAAGGGCGTCATAAGCTCGCTCCAAAGTTCTATGGGCCATATCGGATCCTTCAGAGGATTGGGTCCGTTGCTTATAAATTGGAACTTCCTCCTTCTTCCCGCATTCATCCAGTCTTTCATGTCTCTTGTCTGAAGAAAGTTCTTGGCACCAACATCAGCGGCCAAACAATTTTACCCGAACTGGATAATGAAGGATCCATCCTTTTGGAGCCAGAGGCCATCCTCAATCGGCGCACGCGTCAACTTCGCTCTCATTCTATCACAGAGGTCTTAATTCAGTGGCACGACATGCAACCAGAGGATGCTACATGGGAACCACTCCTTCAGATTCAACAACAATTTCCACATCTAAAGCTTTGAGGACAAAGCTTTTTTTTAAGGGGGAGGGGATGTTAGGAACCCATGTCTTTACTTTGTTAGTATGTTGTTGTTGGACGCATATGATTTGTAAGTTGTCCCGTAGTATTTGTTAATCAATAATTTATGTTATTGTTGTTGGCGCATATGCTTTGTAAGCCGCCCGTAGTATTGTTAATCCATAGTTTGTAACGGCCCATGGTTTCGACCCATAGTATTGGCGCCTAGAATTAGTATATAAGTGTGTGTTGAGACCTATGAAGGCACCGTGAAGTTATTTGTATTGAGCTTGCTCAAAGGAGGTTGCCCCCTCGAAGTGGCCTGTGATCAATACAAAAGTGATTCTGAGTTCTGTCATTTCTGCTATTTCGCGTATTCTTGTTAATTAATTATTGCAGGTGCCTTACAATGGAGTTGGAGGAACACCATAGATGGAAGGACATAATATGGTTTTGGGGGTCCTCACCTGTCTTGCCCTCAAACTTAGGGATGTCGGAGGGGAGTTTGGTGGGCATGTGAGGCCATGCAGGGTCGTGTCTGATAGGATCATTGGTTAGCCTGGCTAAGTCTGGTAAGTTCAGACTCGCCATGTAAGGTAAACTTGCAGATGGATGTGGCATAATGACTGGGACATGACTATTCATGGTGGCATGATGTGGTGGTCCAGTTGCTCCAAAGGGTATGCTAGGTGTTGAAGGTATATGTCCTCCAACTGCTGTAGTTTGGTATGGTCTAGCGCTTCCGAGTGCAACATGGGTTACATCGCGGTTAGGAATAGTAGTAAGAATTCCTGGAATCTGGGTTGTGGTAATGAGAGGGGGTGTGACCCCTATCTTTGGCATACCCATAATAGGAGGTAGTCCTGTGTTGGGCATTCCTAAAGGTGGGGTGTCCCACATATTAGGAATACCTAGGGGGGTGGTTGTTGCCATGGATAGAACCGCAGTAGAAGGGTTTGTGGACGTATCTCCTATGGTACTGGTAAAAAATGGGTCGAATGGTGTTCCAGCCATAAGGTTGTTTGGGAATAACGCAGTAGGGTTTTCGGATTCTGCCTCAGAATCAGATGTGAAGTGAGGCGTGTCAGAATCGGATGACTGTATGCTTGACCGATGATGTGTCGAGTCAAGGGATAATGCTCGGCGTCGGTGATGTGGAGATCCAAGTAGACAGAACTCTGGGAGTTCGCCCTGAAGATGACAAGATCGTCTAAAATTATCAATGGTGAGAAATATGTTTTTTGTGTAAAAATATGTAGTGTAAGATGGTAATGTATAAAAAACTCGAAACCCTAATGCAACCAAGGGTGCAAGAAGGGGAGTGAAAATAAAGGCTCTCAGGCTAGAAAAATCAACCTCAAAAAGGCACTTATTATAGCAACTATGCTATAATAAGTGGAGGGATGCAACAAAAATGGTCAGAATACCAACAGTCAAACAGCTTCTAGAAAAAAGAGGTTACTAGACTAAAGGTGGATTGTATCATGCAAACACCTAACTAAAAGTATTGTGAATCAACAAACGATATTCTCTACAAGGTGATGAAATCCAAGTCAGACAATATTGAGTGTTGAATCAACGGCTAGATATCTCCCTACCGGGAGGGACACCGGGTAATCAATCCTAAAGAATGGCAACTAGGATACTCCGTTCATGACACGTTCAGAAAAGGTAAATCTGCCATTTGGTCCTTTTGCTGCAATACCCCCATACAAGGATATCCCGAGAATTGTGAATGGTAGCCTTCGGTTACTGAATGGATTTCGGTATTCCACTCAGGCTTCCGGAACCATCCTCGCGACTTCAACCCTCATAGGGGAGAGGCCCTCTGATAAACTGGTTGTGACCGTGCCAAAAAATACTAGGAGATTTTGGTTCCCTAATGGACAACAACTATGTCTCAAATGTAATAACTGAGGGGTGTTATTGGAACACCTATCCCCTCAATTCTACCTAGCTACAAATTTCTTTTAAGTGCTCCCCAAGTGGGGTTAAAATTTGGTTGAAGTTAGGGTAAATTTTAAGGCTTAGTTTAAATTATGTGTTTGAGTGGGTGCATGTGTGGTATTTTAAACTGAAATTAAATGCTTTGCAAAAACTATTCAAAAAACAAAGGATCTTTGAAATAGGAAAGCAAATAATATGACTTCTTCAACAAATAAATGGATTTCTTTTAAAGTTTGCTATGGGCAAAATATCAAGGAAGTAAACAGTAAAAATTTTTATCTAGATAAAATGCAAATAAATCCTTCTTTCAATTTCTGAAAATTTTTAAAAAGACTTTTTTAAAGGTACATTCTAAATAGTAAAAAGATTTATATGGCTGTAAAAAATGCAGGAATTTTAATACTGTAAAATGTGCTAATTGGGCAGAAAATACAGCAAAAATTAATTCTTTAAACGGATTGGCCGAATGGAAAAAATTTTCATCGCGGGTTTTGACAGAACAGCCGCGATGGACCGCGCGGGTTTTTGTCACACAGTCGTGATGGGCAGCGCGGGTTTCAGCCGCGAATCCGCGATGTGCAGCACGGGATTTCTCCACATAGTCACGATGTGCAGCGCGGAAAATGTCCGCGAAGCCGTGATGTGCAGTGCGCAAATTGGCCGCGAAGCAGCGGCGAGCCGCGCAGAAAAGAGCCGCGCGACTGTTGGGAAAAAATACGCGAGGCGAAAGCCGTACACGGACGCCGAAAAACGAACCCAAAAATTAAAAATTTTGGGCTGTTAATGGCAATAAAATGGGCCAAGATCTAGAACAGCAATGGATCTGCTGTCTAGGGTGGCAGATCTATGAATTAAACTGACTAATACTAACAAAAACTAAGATCAGAAGCAAAATTTGAGATCTAAGAGTTCTAAGCCAGCGGAGTCGCCAAAAACTATTGGTTTGGTTTTGCAACCAAGTTTAGTGCTATGGGCACCTGCTAACTAGTAGCAGCAGTTTCAAATATTAAAGCAAAAACAATTGTAAATCTAAATCTAAAACTAAACTAAACTAGCATGTGCATATCATAATAAACTTTTGAATTGAAAACAAGAACAAGAAATAGAATAAAGAATAACTTTGTATTGAAAATAAGGGCAAGCAAGTGCTTGCAATGATAATACCTCCAAATGGTGAAGGTTGTTGAGTAGCTCCAAGGGTGAGCAGCTCCAAACTCCAAAGGTCCCTTCTCCAAGGTAGCTACAATGGCCAAAAACTCATGGGAGATTTTGGCAGCATGAGGATAGGAAGATGGATGGATGTAAAGTGAGGAGCCCCTACCACCTTTTTATAGTTTTTGGTGGTGGGGAATACCATTATGGTTTTGTGGAAACCAATGGTATTGACCAACATGGTTTAGGTACCTTTTCCCTCCTTTTTCCTTTTTTGAATATTTTTAATATTTTTATTCCCTTTTTAATATTTTTGGGAATTTTGGACCCTTTTTTAGGGTTTTTTATGTTTTTTGAGGAAAAATACTCATTTTGAGTGGAAAAAGGGGTGTATTAAGGTCTTTTGGTGGCTTTAGAGGCTCAAATGGTGGAAAAGTGGACAAATGGACCATGTGAATAAGGAAATGAGCTAGTGAGCACTTTTTAGGTGTTAACACTTGCCGAACTCTTCCGCGTTGCGGAACAACTCGCGGAATCCTTCCGCAATTTCGGAGCAATTCGTTGAATTCTCCCGCGGTTTCGGAGCAATTCGCCGAATTCTCCCATTGTTTCGGCGAAGATTTCCGAGTTCTTCCCGAAACATACTTAAACAAAAATTTTCAAAAACACTTGAAACAATTTCTGAATTCCTTCTTTTCTTCTTCCTGTGATGACTACTGCTCAGTAGGAGGTGATCTTACCTCTGTAATTTTATTCAACTTAGCCAGTTTAGGCCTGATGCTGGTACCTGTGGTGATTAGGAAGGGACCTTCCCATGTGACTGTAATTGGATTTGGCCCATAGAGGTCCAATGCTACAACTAGCAGCTCTGATACCAAAATGTAATGTACCCACCCTTGGACCCAATGCACGAAAGGGAACATGCTACCAATCTATGGGGCTTTTCATAAAACTCAGCCCATTCATTAGATGCATACAATTAAAAACAAAAGTGTGCAGATGTAAATCAAACAAATATGCACAGCAGAAATAAATTCATCCACACACATATTTTCATATGCACTAAATATATCAGTAATAGTCATCAATTAATTAAAACAATGCAGAAGTAAATACACATAAGAGAATATACTCATCTCACTATAATGCGGTCCCAAACAACTAGCTATGTCGCCGCAACATTCCTCCCAACCATAGGCCAGTTGTGTTCATCAATCTCTCAACACAAATGCCACCCCTGAGCTGGGCATGATTCTTACAAGGAACAAGGGACATTCAAGCTCACACACAACCAATTAATCATTCCATCTAAGCCAAGCCAGTCCATAGCTGGGTTTATCAGGCTACAATTGAGCCATGGATGCTTATTCTCAAGCTCAAGCCAAAACAATGAATACCCATACCCCAACATACTCTTTTCTCACATAGAAAGCACAATATTGGGCATAGATACACATTTTAAACAATGGGATTTACGAATAAGATGGCCATGGGTTTTCCCAAAAACGTTCCCAACCAAAAACGGACTGTGGGATGGGGAAAACAACCACGGGGAGGAAAAACGATTTCTTCCCCAAATATCTCAGCCTTCAATAGCCCAAAATGGTCTCTATTGAACCCCCGTTTGATTTCCCCTTCTTCCCCACTGGTATACAACACAAAAATGCCCTTCTCTGTAATGACCCTTTTTCAAAATTCTATTAAAATGCCAATTTTTCCACTTTTTCCCCAATTTCGACCTTTGACTAGTTTAACTGTTTTGACCTCCAAATCAACCCAAATGATCCCAAATATTCTATAGGAGTGTATGAATGGTATTTAGACTTGAATATAAGGTTCAGGGATGTTTTATGGCCCTCCAAATACTGCTGCAAACTTGATTTGTATTCTGATCAATATAGGTAATTTTGACTAGTAATTTGTGCATCAAATCCCCCCCGGGTAACACTGCAAATGGCCTTCCAAATGCCTCCAAACTCCCATGAATTTATGAAAAGAGGTATATAATTTGTTACGTATGTGATTAATGTCTCATATGCACCATTAATTTATTTTTACTACTGTTCTAACTCTCTCACATTCAACAGCAAAAACCCCCAATTCGACCCTTGGGGAAATGGCACTATTTCACCTCCCAATACAACTAAACTGAGTAAAAATGCTTCAAATGCTCAATTACAGTACATGAAACTTGTAGAAGACATCCATGGCATTATATTTATCACAAATATATCAGAGAATCATCCATCCATTCGAAATAATCAATATTATAGTGTCATACATCAATGCATTGGGGAAATGGACATTGTTTGCTCATTAATCAATAGTTTTGCATACAACCAGTGGGTATTTCGACTTGAGACTTTATGAATATTAATAATAGAGGATATGAAGCTATTACAATTATAAATATATAATGATAATCTCTCTCAAGAAGCACAAGTGCTCACCAAAAACGCCCTCCCTCAAGGAGCATGAATATGCCTTCAAAATTGGAAACGGTGGAGAGAAAGTGCTGCACTAAACCAAACCATGAAACTTCCTATAGCTGCTACCTGAAAATAAAAGCTCCATTAAAGCACCATGAAATACCTGAGTGGCCTCTCCAAACACCAACTTGGATGGGAATCTTTCACCCTCAAAATTGGCTAAAGCAAGAAACTAGTCATCCACTGGCTCTCTCTTCACAAATGCATTTTTTCTCAAATCATCAAAAGCCATTCTCATTCTTCATTTCTACATTTTATAACCAACATTAGAATTCTAAGGGTCGAAATCCTCTCAATAGATTCAATAGATTTCCATTTAGGAAATATTCCACATTTGCCACTTATCTCCTAGTTCCAACCTTCCATCTTCTCCCAAATTCGATTTTGAGTCTCTTTGGCTTCTCCAACTCCCAAATTCGCCTTCCTTGAGCCTATTTTTGGTGCTCACATGTCATAGTGGTCAGATGTCATAGGGGCTAGGCCAGGTCTGCAATTTTCCATAGTTGTCATAGATGCTCCATCATTGGTGTCATAGGGGCTAGGGAATCTAGCCCAAGTGTCCACAAACTTCCACTTTGACTCTTTATCTTCCATGGAGGTTACCAATCCTTCCCAATTCGACCTAAGATGCTCAATGACATGTGTTATGACTTACCAACTCACCCAAGAGTTTTCACATTCCCATTAATTCGAATTTGCAAAAGAGAGATACCATGTATTATGAAAAATCAAGCTAGTGTGGGTCCCACCACCTCCATATGTCTCCAAAACCACTTGCCACTTAGAATTTATCTTGAATTTATTTATTCACCATATTTATTAAATGCTTGAACCCCTCTAATGTCTAAATATCATTTATTAGCTTCCTTATTACCATCCCACATGTGCCCATCCAACCTAGGAAACTAGTAGGATTGATGGGATTGTCTTACTATGCACTTATTTGAATGGGGACATTACATTCTCCCAGCTGAGGATCAAGGAAAACCATAAAAACATGGCTGGAAAACACCCAGGTAGCTCCCAACTCATGAGGAAGAGGAACTGGTTGATGGGTAATGGCTTGGGGAGCAATTCATGGCTCTTTTTCTTGCCCCAGAAGACAAACACGATTTTCCATGAAGGATGGCTTTCCCATACCCGAATTTGGACAGCCATACCTCTCCATTCCCAAGGCATTAACTCCCTCAACCAACTCTTGGGAGAAATCAATGGTTGGGTGCAAAAGTCAACATGGGTAGTTGAGGGTTTGATGGGTTCTCTCATTGACACTTGGCTTGACTTGAGTGGCTCAAGGGTTTGAATGTTCCCCCCCAATTCCTTGTAAAATCATGCCCCCATCTCTTGTTGCATTGCATAGCTAGTTGTGGGTATTTATTAAAATGTATATTTACAACTTCAATGTGCCTGGCTAGCACGTAAACCATATGCATCACTAAATCGATGGTGGGGGCCTTGGCCTTGAGCTCCTCACCACAATTTTATAACAATATTACATCATTTACAATTTAATGCCATGGGGTCAAACTGGGGACATTACACCAAATCTTATGTACGAGTGTATGAATGATATTTAGACTTGAATATTAGGTTCAGGGATGCTTTATGGTCCTCCAAATACTTCTGAAAACTTGATTTATATTCTGACCAATATATGCAATTTTGACTAGTAATTTGTGCATAAAATCCCCCCGGGTTAACACTGAAAAGGGCCTCCCAAATGCCTCTAAACTCCCTCAAATTTCTGAAAAGAGGTATGTAATGTGTTAAGTATGTTATTAAGGTTGCATATGCACCATTAATGGATTATTACAACTATTCTCAACCTCTCCCATTCAACTGCAAAAATCCGCAATTCGACCCTTGGGGAAATGGCACTATTTCACCTCCCAATACAACTAAACTGAGTAAAAATGCTTTAAATGCTCAAGTACAGTACATGAAACTTGTATAAGACATCCATGGAAGTATATTGATCACAAATATATCAGATAATAATCCATCCATTCGAAATAATCCACATTATAGTGTCATACATCAATACATTGGGGAAATGGACATTGTTTGCTCATTAATCAATATTTTTGCATACAACCAGTGGGTATTTCGACCTGATACTTTCTGAATATTAAGAATAGAGGATATTAATCTATTATAATCAGAAATATATAATGAGAAGCTCTGCCAAGAAGCACAAGAGCTCACCAAAAACGCCCTCCCTCAAGGGGCATGAATATGCCTTCAAAACGAGAAACATTGGAGACAAAGTGCTACACTAAACCAAACCATGAAACTTCCTGTAGCTGCTATCTGCAAATAAAAACTCCATTAAATCACCATGAAAGACCTGAGTGGCCTCTCCAAACACCAACTTGGATGGGAATCTTTCACCCTCGAAATTGGCTAAGGCAAGAAATTAGTCATCCACTAGCTCTCTCTTCACAAATGCAATTTTTCTCAAATCATCAAAAGTCATTCTCCTACTTGATTTCTACATTTTATAACCAACATTATCCTTCTAAGCATCGAAATCCTCTCAATAGATTCAATAGATTTCTTTTTAGGAAATATTCCACATTTGCCACTTGTCTCCTAGTTCGAACCTTCCATCTTCTCCCAAATTTGATTTTGAGTCTCTTTGGCTTCTCCAACTCAAATGAACACCTTCCTTGAGCCTATTTTTGGGGCTGACATGTCATAGTGTTCAGATGTCAGAGTTCAAGTCTGCAATTTGTCATAGTTGTCATAGATGCTCCATCATTGGTGTCATAGGGGCTAGGGAATCTAGCCCAACTGTCCACAAACTCCCAATTTGACTCTTTATCTTCCATGGAGGTTACCAATCCTTCCCAATTCGACCTAAGATGCTTAATGACATGTGTTATGACTTACCAACTCACCCAAGAGTGTTCATCTTCCCATTAATTCCAATTTGCAAGAGAGAGATACCATGTATTATAAAAAATCAAGCTAGTGTGGGTCCCACATCCTCCATATGTCTCCAAAACCATTTGCCACCTAGGATTTCTCTTGAATTTCTTTATTCACTCTATTTCTTAAATACTTGAACCCTTCTAATGTCTAAACATCATTTATTAGCTTCCTTATTACCATTCCACATGTGCCCATCCAACCTAGGAAACTAGTAGGATTGATGGGATTGTCTTACTATGAAATTATTTGAATGGGGACATTACATGCAGCTACAACCACTCTTGAAAAGATAGTGGGTGCGTTCTTCAATGCAAAAGGAATAACAATGTACTGAAATGATCCCCATTCAGTAGCAAATGTAGTCTTTTTCTTATCTTCTGCAGCAATTTTGATTTGATGGTAGCCCGAAAATTCATCAATAAAAGAGTATCCCTCTTGTCCACCTAGATTATCTAGTACTTCATTTGTGAATGGCATAGGAAACGTGTCATGCATAGATGCATCATTCAATTTTCTGAGATACACACAAATTATTATTTCACCTTTAGTTTTTTTGTCTTGAATCACCATGGGACTTATCCATTTTGACTCTTCTATTGGTTCAATGATGCATACCTCGAGCATTTTATCAATTTATGCTTTCACTCTTTCTTTATATATGGGGTTCAGTCTATAAGTCCTTTGCTTGATAGGATTCACATCATGCTTGAGAGGTATTTTCATAACTCCCAAGTCACCTAAAATTCATTTCATTTCAAAAAACTTGGTAGGGAACAAGTGTCACATCCCCATTTTGACCCTTGTAATATTTTGGGCTATAATGTAAAAATTGTACGCATATTATGTATGATTCCTAGCGTGGAGCTCAAGGCATGGAGCTCAAGGCCAAGGCCCCGCTAGTGAACGCTCGACCTAGAAGAGGAAAGTATTGGATATTATGCTACCCATGTGCTAGTGAACCATGGGGATTGTAAATATGCATTTTAATATAAATTCCCACAACTAGCTATGCAATGCAACAATAGATAGGGGCATGATGTTACAAGGAAATTGGGAGGTAAATATTCAAACCCTTAAGCCAATCAAGTCAATTTAAGTGTCAATGAGAGAATCCATCAACCCTCAACTACCCATGCTGACTTGCGTACAAAATCATTTAATCTCCCAAGAGTTGGTTGAGGTAGTTAATGCCTAGGGGAATGGAGAGGTATGGTTGTCCAAATTCGAGTATGGGAAAGCCACCCTTCCTCGAATTTTGTGTTTGGCTTCTTGGGCAAGAAAGGATCCATGAAATTGCCCCCAAGCCATTATTCATCCATCAGGTTTGCTCTCTCACGAGTTTGGAGCTTCCTGAGCATTTTCCTCCATGAATTTCCTATGTGTCCCTTCATTTTCCTAGCTAGGAAGGGTATTTTTGTTTTGGTTAACAGTGGGGAAGAGGATAAGTCAATTTTTAGGTTTTATAGAGGCCGTTTTGGCCCACTGTATGCTAATACATCCATGGGAGAAATCGATTTTCTTCCTTGCGTTGATTCCCTCTTCCCACAATCCATTTATGGTGTACCCACGTTTTGGGGAAAACCCATGTCCATCTAGTTTCTAAGTCCCATTGCTAAAAGTGTGTTCCCAAGCCCACATCTGAGTATTTTGTGCAAGAGAGTGCTGGGGTTGAGATGGGTATCCATTGCTTTGGGCTGTGTTGTTCTTGAGGGTTCCCTTTTTCCTTGTAGATATCATGCCCAGCTCGGGGGTGGTCTTTGAGTGCTGAAAGAATATAGGTTGGGCAAAGACCTATGGTTGGGTGGAACGTTGCAGCGACATAGCTAATTGTTTGGGACAACATTACATCAAGATGAGTATTTTATTGTGTTTTACTTCTGTAATGTTTAAATTGGTGGTTATTTTGATATGCTGGATGAGTATGAAATGTGTGTGGATGATGTTTAAATCCGCTGTGTGTATTTAATTGATTTGCATCTGCACCCATAGGAATTTTATTGTAATTCCATAACCTTTATTCATGATGAATTTGGCTAAGTTGTTCTAAAAGACCATATTTTAGTGCCATGTTCCCTCCCTTGCATGGGATAGATGGGTGGGTATGTGACAACAAGTCTTGATATTCAAACTTGGTAGGGAACAAGTCCCACTGTTTCTTCATCCTAGTAATCTCCAATAGAGGTGAACTTTGGTTCATCATCTGTTCTAATATTGATATTTTTTGTTTTAATGGGGTTACTGTTAATTTTTGAGCATTAATTCAACATACTCTAGAATATTTACTGAGAGAACAACATGTACAACATAACAATCATAGCAATGCATATCAATCACATCAAGCAATCACATGAGATAATAGACACATAGAGTTTCACAGGGGAAAACCATAAAGGTGAAAAACCCCACAACTTCCTTAGAGATAGAAAGAGAAATGATACAACCAAAGTACAAGAGATAGTCTTCTACTAGCATCTACTCCTCCTCCTCAACTAGTGCGCCACTTTTCGAGTGATGTAGGAGTGAATAATGAGATGATTAAATAGAGTGTCTCCTGCACTCTATTTATACCTGACCTTACCTGCCTAATAACCTAGCAGGGCCGACTTGTCTAACTCAGTCTAATAACTCATGGTTATACTAATTAGGGTCGACCCCACACTCGGTGGTCTAATAACCCATCACAACAAGTTACGACACTTATGACACTTGTCAATACAAATGACCACACTTCAGTATAGAGGAATAATAACATCTCTATAGGAGTACAATATACATAGGTGAAATACATTTGGAAGTTACATATACATCAACACTCCCTCTTAACTAGGAAGGTATTTCTCGACACAGATCTGCTAGCACAAGTCTTCTTCTCTGGATCATCGTCACTAGATCATCGTCATCGAATCAGCATCATCGTCGTCATTGTTGCTGCTATCTCAATCAATCTCTGATCTACCCATCATAGGAAGTTCTATAGAGCCAGTCCTTTTTCATACTGGATGTAGGCCCACCACCTACAGGTCTTCATCATCACTAGCCATACTGTGGAATCCTCAGGACTTATTACTTGCATCACAAACCCTCACAAGAGCATCCCAGGACTTATTACGGGCACACAGCCCAACCTATCGGATCTCCCAGGTCTTATATGTGACCCTCATCACAAACCCTCAAAAGAGCATCCCAGGACTTATTACGGGCACAGAACCCAACCTATCGGATCTCCCAGGTCTTACATGTGATCTTCATCACAAACCCTCGAAAGAGCATCCCAGGACTTATTACGGGAACACAACCCAATCTATCAGATCTCCAAGGTCTTACAGGTGATCCTCATCACAAACCCTTGAAATAGCATCCTAGGACTTATTACGGGCACATAGCCCAACCTATCGGATCTCCCAGGTCTTACATGTGATCTCCACTACAAACCCTCGAAAGAGCATCCCAAGACTTATTACGGACACACAGCCCAACCTATCGGATCTCCTAGGTCTCACATGTAGTCACCACCACAAACCCTCAAAAGAGCATCCCAGGACTTATTACGAGCACACAGCCCAACCTCTCGGATTTCCCAGGTCTTACATGTGGTCATAGGACAAACCCTCGAAAGAGCATCCCAGGACTTATTATGGGCACACAGCCCAACCTCTCGGATCTCCCAGGTCTTACAAGTCCTCTCAAGCATAACTTGTCCATGGCCACAGAGTATCATCCTGATACTCACCATACACAACCTAATGTACATGATCATCTTGATCATCATCACTGTATCGTCTTGATGCATGTCATCTAGAGCATCATCCTGATACTCATCACACATGATCATCCTGATCATCGTCCTGATGCATATCATCTGGAGCAACATCCTAAAGCTCATCATCCATGATCATACTGATCATACAATGCATCCACCTGATGCACATACAGTATCTACCTGATAGATACACAAATACATGATCTACCTGATCATATCCAACATCCAACATGATGCATATACATATACATGATCACAACAAGCATCCAACATGATGCATATACATATACATTATCCAACTGATCATAACAAGCATCCAACATGATGCGTATACATATACATGTTCCAACTGATCATAACAAGCATCCAACATGATGCATATACATATACATGATCCAACTGATCATTAACAAGCATCCAACATGATGCATATACATAGCAGTAACTGGAGCATCGTCCTGATGCTCATCATCCAGCGCATACATCCATAGCCATGGAAGGATCCTCCTCTCACCATGCTTGGAATGGCTCTTGCAAATGTGTCCATCACTTCTTCCTCGAAGTGTCATCAATCTGAAGAACACCAAGCCTCTCTCTGAAGTACTCGAACTTCACTCTAGCTAGTGGCTTCGTCAGCACATCTACAATTTGATCATCCGTCGCCACATACAGGAGCTTTACTACTCTTCTCTGCACCATATCCCTAATATAGTGATATTTGATCTCTATGTGCTTCAACCTGTCGTGGAACACCGGGTTCTCAGACAGCTTCACACAACTCTAGTTATCACAAAAGATACTAGTAGCATCCAACGGGAGATCAAATAACTCAGACATTAGCTTCCTTAGCCGTACTGCCTCACAACTAGCCAAACAAGCTGCAACATACTCTGCTTTGGCTGTACTTAGTGCCACGCAGGACTCCTTCCTGCTAAACCAAGAGATCACACCTGATCCCATACTAAAGCAGCACCCTGAAGTGCTCTTCCTATCTGCAACACTGCCTGCCCAGTCCGAATCAACATAACCCTGCAGGTTAAACTTTTGATTCGCATCATACTTGAGCCCATAATCAATTGTACCCTTTAGGTACATCAGAATATGCTTTACAGCAACCAGGTGAACACTTCTGGGATCTGTCAGGAAATGGTTCAATGTGTTCACCACAAAGCAAATATCTGGTATCGTGTTCATCAGGTACATCAAGGACCCAATCATCTGATGATATAGAGTGACATCAACTGGATCAGATGAAGCATCACACAGAAGCTTCAGGTTCGATGCCATAGGTGTGGCCATGGCCTTGCAGTCCATCATCCCAAACCTCTTCAGTATCTCTACTGCATACTTCCCTTGTCCAAGGAAGATTCCATCTGCACTCTGCCACACCTCCATGCCTAAAAAATAGTGCATCATCCCCAAGTCCTTCATCTTGAACTCGGCTGCAAGCTTCCTCTTGGTATCGACAATCAAACCATCCTCACCTGTAACAAACAGGTCAACCACATACAAGAGTAGTATCACATTTACTCTTGGTAAAGCCCAAACTGGATAGAAAGCTGTCTATCCTACCATACCAAGTCCTAGGATCTTGCTTCAAGCCATACAAGGCTTTCTTCAACTTACACGCATATGACTCCTTGTCATGTATCTCAAAACCTAGTGGCTACTCCACATACACTTCCTCCTCGACTACACCATTCAAGAAAGCTGTCTTGACATCCATTTCATCACTATAGCCAAAGCAAGTAATGATTTGATGGAAGTGTATCTGGCCATAGGAGCAAAAGTCTCTTCATAATAAATCCCTTCTTTCTAGGAGAAGCCACGAGCTACAAATATCACTTAGTATTTCTCTATGCTGCCATCTACAGCATGCTTGATCTTGTAGATCCATTTGGAAGTCACCACAGACTTCCCTTCAGGTCTTGGGACTACATCCCAAACATCATTCTTCATGATCGACTGGTATTCCTCAACCATGTCATCCTTCCATTCTTTCTTTTCCATTGCTTCTTCATATCTGGAAGGTTCTTTATTCATAATGTCATAAAGTAAGGCAACATAGTTGGTATGAGATCTAGTTCTCTTCCTTGCTCTATGTTCTTCTTCTAGAATACCATACCTTTATGCATCTTGAATGAGCTCTCTAGCCCATGCAGGTTTCCTCTTGTAAGAGTTCTTCTCACGGGGTGGATCTTCAGGTATTTGCAGATCTTCAACTTCACAATCTGCTTCTGGAATTGCTTCATTCATGGTGGTGTCTTGAAATATGGTTTCCTTTGGTCCTTCATGATCTTCAATAGGTGTCTTCGTTGACTTGATGAAAGCTGAGTTTTCATCAAATGTTACATCCCTGCTAACATCAATCTTCTTGAACCCTGGAAAGTATATTCTGTAAGCCTTCGAGCTTTCACTGTACCCCACAAAGATGCCCTTCTTTCCTGAAGGATCTAGCTTTGTCCTCTTTTCCTTTGGAACATGTGTATATACTGGACAACCAAATATTCAGAGATGGCTGACTTCAGGTTTCTTACTAGAGAAGACCTCTTCTGGTGTTTTTTTGTCCAATACCTTGTGAGGTGTTCTGTTCTACACATATACAGCTGTCCTAGCTTCTTCTACCCATAGATGCATAGGCAGATCCTAGTATTGTAGCATTGCCCATGCTGCTTCCATGATTGTTCTATTTTTCCTTTCTACAACTCCATTCTATTGTGGATTGTAGGGAGCAGTCAACTCCCTCTTAATCCCTGAATCACCGCATAACTTCTTAAAATCACCTTAAGTGAATTCTCCTCCATTGTCGGATCTGAATGTCTTGATCTTCTTGTCAGTTTGATTTTCCATCAAGGCTTTGAATTCCTTGAACTTATCAAACACTTCATTTTTGTTCTTCAAGAAGTAAACCCAAGTCTTCCTAGAAAAATCATCAAAGAAAGAGACATAGTATACATACCCACTCAGAGAGATGGATGACATCGGACCACATACATCGGAGTGGATAATTTCCAAGATTCCTTTAGCTTTGCTTTCACTACTTGGAAATGCCTTCTAAATGTTCTTTCCTTTTGCACATCCTTTGCAAACACCTTCATGCTTTGTCTTGATTTCAGGAAGACCCTCTACAACTTTACTTGCGATTGGTAGTGCTCTATAGTGCACATGTGCAAGCCTTTTATGCCAAAGTTCACTTGGCTCCATGGATTCATGCACCATAGCATGTTCAGGTTGTCCCTTCAATTTGTACAATCCTCCCTCTTGCTCTCCAATTACTACTGCATCATCTATAGTTTTACCCTTTGGCCACATTAGGACTTGGCCATCTGCAAATGCAACCCTCATGCCTTTTGCATCCAATGCAGATATGGAGAGTAAGTTCTTCTTGAGCCCAGGTACATATAGAACATCTTTCATCTTCAAAGAATTCCCAGAGTCTAGGTTGTAGGAGGCTTCACCACTTACTTTGATAGGATATTGATAGTCATCCCCAAGTTTCACCTTATGGGGTGACTCATGTTCATATAGATTTGCAAAAGATTCTTTAAACCCAGTCATGTGTTTGGAAGCCCCACTATCAATAAGCCAATCATTACATCCATGAGAGATATTACCTGTGAGAGAAGATATTAGAACATATTCATCTTCACTTGATGAATCATCACTTTCTGCTCTAGCCTTCTTCTTAGAAGGTTCATCATCCTCAGCATCATGAGCATGATATCTCTTTTTGTTGTTGTTCTTCCTCTTGTTGAAGTTTTTGTTGTTGTCTTTCTTCTTCTTGGGACAATCTGCAGCAAAGTGTCCCTTCTCATTGCATGTGAAGCATCTGAGATCTTTATTATCCTTATGATAATGGTGGTGTGAATTTTTCTTGAAGTGGGATGGCTCCCTCTTGAACTTTCCTTTCTTGGTGTGTGCTATGAGGGCTTGATCTTCATTCCCCATCTTTTCTTCTCGGGCCACAAGCCTAGCTTCTTCTTGAGAGCATTCCTCCCACATCCTACTGAAGGATATCAGTTCTCTTCTTGCACAGATTCCTTGAATAAAGGAATCCCATGACCTAGGTAGGCCATTCAAAGTGGTCATAACAATTTCACCATTCTCCACCACTTCATCCACAACTTCAAGTTGTTCCTTGATCTGAGATACCTTAGAGAAATAAGATTGAATGGTCTCTCCATTCTGAAGCTTTACCCCTTTCAATTGATTTTGCAGAGTCATCTTCTGATTTATGTTCTTCCCTTCAAATAGCTTGGTTAGGGAATCAAAAATCTCTTTGGGTGTCTTTAGAGATGACACATGTGATATGAGATGGTCTTTGATAGAATCAGCAATGATCCTCTTTTCCTTGACCAAGTTCTTCTTATGTAAGGCCTTAGCCTCTTCTCCCTCTGGGACAAGGACCTCTTCCCTTATGTAAGTATCCAATTCATTTTCTTCCAGGATTAACCCAATCCTATACTTCCATGATTGGAAGTTATCAGCCCCTTCAAGCTTATCCTCAAGCTTGGTGTGGTGAGACATTTTAATGAGAAACTCAAATGGAAATAAAAGATTTAGGTCTTACCACTTGATTTGTAGAAATATGGATCTGGTGTTGGATTAGGGTTTGTTAGAGAAACCCTAAAAATTAAAAATGTGAATTTCAACTTTCTGGAAGGATAGAAAGATGCACCTTGATGAGCTGATCAGCCTGGTGTGTTCAGAATTTGAAATCTGCAAAGTTTCACCCTTTAGAAATGTTGTTTAGTCTTCTCAGATTTACTAGGGAGGACCCTGAATTAGGTTTTGAGTTTCCTGGAGCTTCACCCAACCAAAAATCTCGATCCAAAGATCTAAACTTCGATTTTTCGAAGGATCTTCCAGCTATGTCCTCAGTTGTCTGAAATTCCTATTTTTGTGGAAACCCTAATTTTTAGGGCCAAAAATGAAATTTCCTAGAATTGAATTCTGATTGGATAGAAAGATTCTCCTTGATGAGTAGATTCAATCTACCTTGATGCTTTTCCAAAATCTATGGAGAGAAACCCAATAAGCATGAAACCCTAGTTTTCGTCATTGCACAATGTCTTCTTCTCAGGTTAGATTTGATATCATGTTAATTTTTTAGCATTAATTCAACATACTCTAGGATCTTTACTGAGAGAATGACATGTACAACATATCAATCATAGCATTGCATATCAATCACCTCAAGCAATCACATGAGACAATAGACACACAAAGTTTCACTAGGGAAAACCATAAAGGTGAAAAACCCCACAACTTCCTCAGAGATAAAAAGAGCAATGATACAACCAAAGTACAAGAGATAGTCTTCTACTAGCATCTACTCCTCCTCCTCAACTAGTGCGCCACTTTCTGAGTGATGTAGGAGTGAATAATGAGATGATCAAATAGAGTGCCTCCCGCACTCTATTTATACATGACCTGACCTGCCTAATAGCCTAGCATGTCCGACTTGTCTAACTCAGTCTAATAACCCATGGTTATACTAATCAGGGCTAACCCCACACTCGGTGGTCTAATAACCCATCACAACAAGTTACGACACTTGCGACACTTGTCAATACAAATGATGACACTTCCGTATAGAGGAATAATAACATCTCTATAGGAGTACAACATACATAGGTGAAATACATTCCGAAGTTACATATAAATCAACAGTTACTCATATCTGGAATTTCTAGATCAGGTCCTTGCACATTGTGTTTTCCTTCAGATTTGGGTATATTCAGTTCGCAAGGATCTTCATTTTCATTTTCATCCAATGTAAAATTATAACACTCAAAGGCATGCTCCAATTGTATTTACAATCTAGTTGACTATACACAAGCAATAGGACATCATCAAATATTTTACTTTTAAGGATTTGCAGAGCCTCATTACTGCTCGGACAGTCATCCTCAAAACTGAAATTTAGCTGAAAATTCTTTATCATCATGTTCTAGTCTGTTGGACCATGTCGAAGCTTTGTTTCTATATACCAGTTTTTTTCTACTAGATCCAATGTGTGCACAAACATATAGACCCATTTTTTCTTTTGTATATTCATCCATGCTTTCAAGAAAGATTCTATATGATCTCTAGGATCAGTCTGTCCAATGTACTTTTCTTGTACATTCTCAGTTTGTTCAACAAATCTAAATTCCATTAAGCGCTTACATTATTTCCATGTGCTCAATTTGTCTTTGTGCACATTCCACCACCTAGCAGATGTAGCTCTCAATGCTACATCTAGAGCTAATATCCTATGTTCATTTGAAACTGTTGCTAGATATTCAGGAAAGAATGCATGGATATTACTCAAACCATCATAGGTAAAAATTGGAATTACCTCTGTTCCAATCCATCGGAGTGACTTGTTATCTTCGCACATCGTCTAACTGATACTCCATGCATTCTACTCTATCAGTTCTCCATTCCTGCATCTGAATATGATACGCAAGAGTTCTCACATCTCCAACTCAATGTTCCATATTCTGTAGGATTAATGTAATATGCTTGATTAATTGTCATCTTGTATATTTTATCAAGTTCTTGAGCTCTGCATTCTTCTCTTATTGGTTCAACATACCTTGTTCCTTGTCAGGGATCCAACGGTGCGATAACCTTGATATTTTGTCCTTCAAATATCATTTTTTTTTCTTCAAGTTGATAATTGTGAGGTTATCAATTGCCCAGTAAATCCCTAATAATGAAGGATAAGAATTGTTGTCATCTATGATCTCAATAACCTCAAAGTATTCTTTAATTCGCAATCCATCAATGTTAACAAGAACACTTGATGGTCTCCTAAAAGGTATAACATTCTATTGGCTAGCTAATCTCAACTATATAGGATACCAAGATAAATTTGGTTTCCCCATCAGCTCCCATGTTTGTTTTGTTAGCATGTTCATTTCTGAGCCCAAATCAAGAATGACATGGTTCATTTCAAAATATCCAATCTACGCGCTTAACCTCATTTCTCTCCCTATCCTTTTATGGTTCTTAATGTGATGGACTACTCTATGTGCGTCGTTCACTATACTACGATGTTCATAATATCCTAGCACATTCTGTAATTCTCCTTAAGCGTGCTCATGCCTTAGTAGCTTTATGCAACTCTGTATAAACTGTTTTACATGACTTTTCTACTCCGGTGAAGCTCGCAGCCCATCATACAAGGATGGCATATATAGTACAAGTGTCTGCTCACTTCATAAAGGGATCCTTATGGTTGAAGCTCCTGAGTCCTGAAATTCTTTTCTTGCTTCCATGAATACTTATTTTTCTCTGTTAGGGTCGAATACAGGTCTCTTTTCAACTGATTTTCTCACCCAATCCCCATCAGTATGCTTTGGTCCATTTATTTGATTATCAGAAGTCGAATTTTTGTTTGTCCTGCCATCTCCAGTCAAAGATACACTTCACGTCACAACATGGATGTTGCGTTCTTCGTTTCTTTTCTCAGATGCGATCATCTAAATATTCTGGTTTTGTACTTCTGGTCCTTTTTCTTTCATTTTGTCTAGAAAAATGGGACATGCTTCAATGATATGGTCATAATATTTACAATACTTACAAGTAATTCATGGGTTCTGACAATCTCTTTCCAAATGTACAAGTTGAGCACAGTTGTAACAGAGAATCTGACCTCTTCCTCATCCTTGGCCAGTATTACATCCTCTTCCTCTAAATCCACCACATCCTTTGTATTTACCTTAATCATATTGTACATTCTCATTGTTGCTCTGTGTTTCTCCTTGGACTCTAAGACATCATGCTTTCCTTCCATCATAAGGTCATATGCTCTACAGTTGGTGTCATCAAGGCCAACTAACTTACAAAATGTGCAATACAAGTTCTTTGGCATCTGTACATACTTCTGAAGTAGGTAACAGTCCTCTGGTCGATTTACTCTACATCAAAAAATCTCGCACCATGGTCCTTGAGGTTGATTTAATGGCTTCGGTGCCCCACTAGCAAGGTAATTTATGAATACAGGACAATGTTCCTTGGAATGTCCTTCTCCTTTTCATTTAGGACACCAAACCTCTTCTATTACTTCTTTTCCTTTTTGTATATCTTGTAACGGTAATGTCAAGTTTTCTAGTTGTGTCTGTATTTGTACCATTCCTGCACTAGTTTCTCCTATGGGCGAAGCTTCTAGCTTCATCCCAATTTCCAATGCTTCTGTTTGCGAAGAAACCTTTTGTTGCATCAATGGTAATCTAATGTGGGGAAAAAACGTAGTGATAAACCATTCTTGGTGTTGTTGCGGTGCTATGTCAAAGATGACTTTATCTAACAAGGCTTTGAATTTATGATCAAATTCCCACACAGTCTCATTAGGTTTCTGTTTTATTTCTTTCAACTCTGTAATGCATTGAGACTCTAATTTAGGCTTCTTAAATTCTCTAATCAATGTAGTTATGATATTATCTAGTGTTATGTTCTTTCCAATAGAATATTCCATGAACCATGTTAAAGCTCTGTCTCTGAATTTGGTGACTATTTGAGCTTGCTTTATAGCATCATCTTGTACTTGTTTAACATTCCAAATAGAATCACAGAGAAACCAATGTTTCTCTGGATCTTCTAGACCAGTTCCTTTAAAAACAGGTAGCTTTATATCACCTTCCATTCTTCTTCTAAGAGGTGTATGGTTCTAAAATACTACAGTACTTCCTACAGAGTGAAATGGTGGAGGTATACCACCACTCGGTTGATTCTTTGTGCTCGTTCCTATAGTATTGCTGCTACTAGTGTTTTGCGAACTAGTACTATCTCTTTCGACATCTATAGGTTTCTGCGGAGTAATAGGCTGATAGCCAATATGTCTAGGTTCTATATCACTATCAGACTCAAGTTGATATGAGTTTCTATCACTTTCTAACTCAGTTTCTAGGAATGTGCAAGGTTCAACTTCGCGATACCTCTTTCTATTGTTGTGTTTATATCTTTTTCCACTACGCAAAATCCCATTGTATTTGTCTGTGTCACTATTTGTGTTTTTTAACATTACAGACTCAAACCTAGGAATCTGACTGCATTCTAAGATGTATTTTTAAGCTAATACCATTTTAATGCATAAACTTAGGTTTTTCATGTACTTACCTCTAAATCCCTTGAAAAAGTATCGTTCAGCTGCACTATAAGACTTCAAAGTGTCCATAGGAAACTCTATAATATAGCCTTCCAACAAGCTATCCAGCCAAAAGTATACTGCTCTTGAAATTTGGTTATTTATTCCTTTAAGCCTCTGAATCAATCCTGGATTCCAAACTGTAGGTTCTTCACCATGGAAACAGTTTTTTCTTTCAACTACCCTTGATATCCACTCAAATAAATCATCATCAATTGATGCAAAGAAAAGTTCATGCAACTCGGTAAATATATGTCTCTGTAGCCATTGTTTTGTAGTAAACCAAGGATGTCTGTTTTATTTCTTCGCAAACTCGTGTTCTGTTTGACTCACCCAGTTTTGTGTTTCATTCTTCTCTGGATTCCACATAAACATAGCATATCACTGATATGATAGTCCAAATTCAGTGACATAACCATTTTTTTGGTCTGCTTGGGCTGACCCGGGTTCGGCGAAGTTATCACAGCAACATCAAAACCCCTTTCACTAGCCCTTTCGCCATCAACTTGTAACTAGGATGAAGTCTCTCTTGAAGTGAAGATGGGGGGTTACAAAATCAGGTTTCTACAACCGTGGTGATGTCTTGATGTGGTTATTAGTCTCGCAATACGTCCCTGACTTAACATTTGGTAACCGATTAGAATAGCTAGATGACTTCACGCCTCGTAGTTACCTACAATCTACAGAACTACGCTGAATCTCTACTTTCTTTACCAATTAACTACTCATTCATCATACTTAGTGTTACTTTGTAACATTCATGGAATTGTATTCCATTTACTTAACATATAATTACCATTCACATACATATGAAAGAAAATACACAAACACGTCATAACATGGACACAAAATGCATCACAAATTCATACATAACACATAGATTTACATGGTTCACCCCTAGGCGGGAGCTACATCCATAGGAACTGTTCTTTATTACTTGGAAGGGTAATAGTTCCAATCTGCGCACTCAGCTTTAGACTCTTCTCTACAATCAAATATCTACGCACTCAGTTGTAGAGTCTGTTCCATCTTTGTGCTAAACCAAATACCCAATAATAGCAGAACAACAACCCACAAAAACCCAACCAACCAACCAACCCTTCCTTATACAAAAATACCCTTATATATAGATGTGCCTGAAGGGTCACATATTACAATAACTATGGGCCAAACCCCATAGTACCCAAAACCCAAAAACCCCGCGTGGTTCTCCTGTAGACCACGCTAATGTTTAACTTCATTGTCCCTTTGGCGCCGCTTCTTCTGATCCTAGTGCTTTCTCTGATAGCGTAGTTCTGACTTATGTAGTGGCATGTCCTTTACACCATTCTACTTCTTTAATTTATGCTCCTGTAGCACGCAGGTCATCGCTTGTCCTTTAACTGCGTCAACCACCTATGGCTGTCCTTAGTACTTTGTCTTCACTAAGGAAACAAGACCTTTCTTCTCGACTGCACTTCGCTCCATACCCTCTGCCCAATATTTGCAGAGGCGATTTTCTCCCAAAACTGGTCAATGTTAGGCCTCGCCTAACTGTACTTTCCTTCATTACTTCATTTACTTGGGTTGCACCCAACAATAGACCAAGATATAATAGATTCATTTTTACTGTCGCAAAGCCATTGGTATCATACAAATTGATTAGGCTCTAAATATAATGATGCAATAGTTACCTTTTGCAAAGTTGGAACCTGGTGTAGATCAAAGGATTACTCCATTTGGAATATCCATGTTATTAGATCATTGCCATCAAACTTGCTCATGCCAATCTTGGGAAGTTGGGTACTCCTTGGTGACTCCCTGATGACTTCCATTACCAGAATCATTTCCTCTTGGAATATTCTTATTCATGGAAGGTTTCTCAACATGATAATTATCTTTATCCTCCTGAGTATCCTGGAACACATCATCACCTGTAGGAAGAGTATCCCTTGAATTTTGGATGAGATTAACAATATTTGTCCTATTTCCCATCAACTTCTTCTCTCGATTGCTTAAATCAACTTTTCTCACCGAAACTTTCATATTTTCCTCCATTTTATTCAACTTCTCCTCTAAATTATCCAAATCAACTTTTTTCACAAACCTTTAATCATATCTTCCAACTGAGACACTTGAAAAGAGAGGTCTTCCCTTTCATCATACGTCGAGAATGGATCCTCTCATGGTTTGGGTGGAGTGTGAGAATTTAGACTTCCTTTTGGTGGAATTTTGAACAATATAAATAGATATCACACCTTAGGTGTCACCGCAATTATATCCTTCTACTCAAAGTTAATCAAAATTAAAAATGGCATACCTTTTAAAACCCTGATTGGAAGACACTTTTAAGCCCAACTTGGAACTGATGTAAATTTTAAATTTATTCTCCTATGGGTCCTGAAAATTTATTACTGTTGTAGAATTATGTGTCCCCTTTCCAATTCCATAGGTATGAACTGATTTGGATTTACCAATAAGAAGTTATTGTGAATCTCCCAACCCCTCTTATTTTTGGTCTTTCCAGAATAGTGAATTTGTATTGTATGCCACGTATCCAATATTTTTTATCTGGGGGTTTAAAACCCTACCAAATATATTTTGGTTCGTATTCTTTCATATTCAACAAGTCTCACTCAATTTGGATCTTTCATGCCCAAGATATGACCTTTTTTCTCAAAACTACTGTTTTAGACTAGTTTTTTGGACTGGTCAAAAGTCCTAGATTCTAGAGCAAATATCTCTGAAATTGTACTGTATCAGAATATGAAACTTGTCCCAAAGTTAGTTCGGCCCTTTTTTATTGATGGGTTGTATTTCTCACTCTTTGGACCCTTGTAGAAACAATTTTGTAGCGAAAATTCCATTATGACTTGTTTTGAAGAAGCCAATCTCAAGGAAAGGGCACTAATACCAAATGTTATGCAACAAATTTCCAAAAAGAGTATGAAAAGAGAATAAATAGATAAAAAATGGTATTCCACGACTTGATTGAAGAAAATAGCTAAATAACAAGCCTCTTCGATGGGGAAACATCTTTCTACAATGTACTAAGTACACAAGGCAAGACAAGACAAGATACTCCAAATGAAAGGTATCCTTCCTATATATAGGAGACTAAGGGGTACAATCCCAACTAACTGACCAAATATGACATAACAAATATAACCATACTAATGAAAATTACTAGTAATGGACCAAATCTGACATCAAAACTAATGTAATGAACCACAATATAGGGGGGAATGTGCCCATATTTAGGGCTTACCAGTCACTCTTCTATGGTGTAGGTACAAATATCCTCCATGTTATTATTGTGGTTGGTGTGTTAGCTGGATATGACCAAATGGCAGTTCATTCTTTTTAGGAGGAATTATGGCTCTGTCGGTGGCTAATATGTCCGTTGATGATGGTGATAAATTAGCTATAGTTAATTCTTCCTAGGAAGAAATATGGCTTTGGCAGTGGCTACTATGGCCTTTAATGATGGTGATACCATGTTTTCTTCCTCATGTTCTTCAAAAGGTGGGAATTTTACATGTTTTGTTCATCTCTTACCTAAAATTTTGAATAGCATATAAATCATATAACAATTGAAATGAACAAATGTGGTCTTGTTGTTGAAATGTACTTTTGTGGGATTCTGTAGTAATTTAAAAAAAATTGGAGTTAGATGTAGTGGAAGATCTTTCTAATAAGAGAGATTATTCTTGAGATGGTATTTATCTACCATACATTTTTTTACCCTGTTATTTTTGCTTTATATTACATCAATGTGTGATATAAAATCCACTTTCAAGCTCATGTTTTTATGTTTCCATAGATGTGGGTTATGATGAATCTTTCTTGGAGTTCCTTGGGATCTTCCATAATGCCTCCAAAAATTAGCATGTTATTATGGAGGATTATATCTATTGAGATGCAAAAGTTTTTACCAATTATCCTTTTTGGCATCTCTTCTAAACATATGGCGGGTTCAATGACATAGTTGCACCGCCATATGGTTGTAACATAAATAATGGTTTATGAACAACTATTGTAATAGCCTATAGGATTGTCTGGATACAGTTATCTCCTTTTCTATTTATAAATGCATAGCAACATATGAAATTATTTCTTTTCAAGGGATTGTTTTTGGCTAGGATGGTCATTACATAAATTTATGTAAAAGGTTCAAAATGTAATTGATATTGTTGTTAAAAATAATGGATGCAAGAAAAACATATTAGCTAACTTTTAATTGATGGTGGGTTTAATGAAACTTGCATAGTGTCACGTCCCCTCCCATCATACCAGTGCGATGGAGAGGATCGTGATGCTAAAACCGGGCATCTAGCCCCATGAGCTTTTAAATAAGCATTCACATAATATAAAAGAACATATGAGATGTATAATTATAAGAAGAACACAACGGAAATAATTTCGGTAACACATACATCATACATTCAAGATATTCATCAAATAAATAAATGCAAAGTTAACACAAGAGAGTACTTATCTTATAACAAAGTAGTCCCAAGCAGCTGGCTATGCAACTGCAACGTTCCACCCAACCATAGGCCAGTTGTGATCATCAATATCTCAACACACGGCCACCCCTGAGCTAGGCATGATCTCTACAAGGAATCAGGGAACAGCAGACTCACACATAGCCAAGCATACACCAAGATGAGCCAATCCAATCTACAATTGGGTTTATCAGGCTACTAGGAAATGGAAAGGAAGAGTGGCTAAGCTAGTGAGCTCAAGCACAGAGCCAAGGGTAACCTTACAAGATCTATCTAGCTTGGCACCCACAATACCTACACACCCCGCATAAGGAAGTATTATTTTCACTGTTGTACAGTCCCTCAAGCCATACCTTCCCCATCTAGTGTTCTCAGGGTGTGCATAGAAGAGTAGCCAAAGACCTCTTGATCTTCTTGAGAGGTTATCTTCCCCACTAGGTTTATCAAGCCCTCTCTGTCCACTACCACTCCAATCTCTTGATTACAGTCTCCAAATCAAACAGGGATGCAGATAATCAGCTAACTACAATGGTTGGACAAGAGAAAAAAGTTTGTACAGTGATAAGCATGAAAATGATTCCCTAAGCTTCAGAAAAACGTGGGAAGGCTAAAAATGAACAATGGAGGTTTGGGAAAACCCCAGGAAGCAGAAATCATTTTTAGGAAAAATACCCATGAAAATTATGGGACAAAACAACCTCCATACGGTCCCAAATCGTAGCCCCTTCTTCCCAGCTACTATCCAAAACCAAAAACGAGTTTCTTGGCAAGGAAAACCCTGCGTTTTTTATGAAAAACATGAATGTAACTTCCAGCAATCTCAATCTGCATGAGAGAGGAAAAACTATCTGTTCCGAATGGATTTGGGCACCATTTCGTGGGTGTTTTCTTTCCCAAGAAGAAAAAATCTGAATTCGCAGGTTGATGGCTTTCCCATGCACGAAATTGGCTGCCATACCTCTTCATTCCCAAGGCATTAACTACCTCAACCAATTTCTGGAAAAATTAAATGATTGGGTCCATAACCCAAAATGGGTAGTTGGTGGTTTATGGGTTTCCTCATTGACACATGGATTAACACCATTGGCTCAAGGGTTTGAATAATTTCCCTCCCTGTTCCTTGTAGAATCATGCCCCCATCTCTTTGTTGCATTGCATAGCTAGTTGTGGGTTTTTCATTAAAATTCATGTTTACATGATGTCTTAATTTACATTGTGCCTATCTAGCACAAGAATCGTAGGCATCTATTTTTAATTGCCAATACATAAAACGCTAAATCAATGGTGGGGCCTTGGCCTTGAGCTCCTCACCATGATTAAATATCAATATTTACATCATTTGTGATTTAATGAAAAAGGGGGTCAAAATGGGGACGTGACATTCTCCTCCCCTTACATTAGCACTGTCCTCAGTGCTCATCAAAACTGAACAAAAATGGATATGCCACCCTCATGGCATCCTCCAGTTTCCATGTAGCCTCATCGGGACCGTAGTGCTTCCATTACACCTTTACCTGTCCGATGGCTTGGTTCCGGAGCAATGTCACCTTCTTGTCTAGGATGCACAATGGATCGGTTTGGAATTCTCCCTCGGGTTCCACCTAGATCACATCCCAATTAATGACATGGTTAGAATCATGTACATATTTCTTAAGCAAAGAGACATGAAATACATTATGAGCTTTAGTGCTAGCAGGCAATGCAAGTCTATATGCAACTATCCCTATTCTTTCAAGCACTTCAAATGGCCCACAATATCTAGGTGATAGCTTGGCACAACTCCCAAGCTTCAAGGAACCCTTCATTGGCCTCACTCTAAGATACACATGATCCCCAACACTGAATTCCCTCTGCACTCTATGTTTATCTGCATAGCTTTTGTGTCTATCATGGGCTACTTTTAAATTTTGTCGGATCTTGGCAACCTCTTGTTCCATTTCATTAAGCAATTCTGGCCCAAGTACAATTCTGTTCACTGGATTGTCCCATGTCACTGGTGTCCTACACCTTCTGCCATACAAAGCCTCATATGGACTCATTCCCAATGATTCTTGCTGCCCATTATTATATTCAAACTCTACCAAGTGTAGATAATCCTCCCACTTGGATGGCTTGTCCATTACATACATGCGAAGCATGTCTTCAAGCACCTGATTTACTCTTTTTGTTTGTGGATGGTACGCGGTGATAAATTTCAACTGTGTACCCAAATCTGCAAAGAGACCTTTCCAAAAATTGGAAGTGAACTTGGTATCCCTGTTAGAAATGATTGCCTTAGGCAACCCATGTAATCTGAAAATTTCCTTCATGAAAATATTTGCAATGGCGTCGGCTTTATGTGTGGACTTAACCGGTATAAAATGTGTTTCCTTTGTTAACTTGTCCACCACAACCATGATGGAATCATGTTGTCTCATAGTCATTGGAAATCCTGTAATAAAATCCATGGAAATTATTTCCCATTTCCATTCTGGAATTGGCACTGGGTGCAATAAACCTGCGGGGTGTTGGTGTTCAACCTTTACCTGCTGACATTTCATGCACTTAGAAATGTATTCAGCGACATCCTTCTTCATCCCTTCCTAGAAATAATATTTTCTTGCTGTAGCAATTGTTTTCTGATATCTTGGGTGACCAGAGTATGGAGCTTTATGGATTTCATCCATAACAATCCTCCTCAAATCTACCGCATTTGGAATATAGACTCTGTTCTTATAAGTAATAAGTCCGCCTTCTTCCAAATGATAGCCTTCATACTTCTTGCCAAGGTCTTGCTGCTGCAATTTGTCCTTTATCTGCACGTACACTTCATCCTCAACAATATGGTTAACAATCTGCTGCTTCAAATCTGGTTGGCAAGTACTAAGTGCTGCTACATGCATTTCATGTACCTTCTTGCTGAGTGCATCAGCCACCTTGTTTTCTTTCCCTTTTATGTGTTTGATTTCAAAATCAAATTCACACAAAAATTCCAACCATCTAGCTTGCCTAACATTTAAAGTTGGTTGATCAAACAAGTATTCCAGACCACAATGGTATGTCCTTTAACTCAAATTTTCTTCCCATTAAGTAATGCCTCCACATCTTTAAAGCATGTACTATGGCTGCAAGTTCTATATCATGAGTAGCATAGTTCTTCTCATGCTCTTTCAACTTTGTTGACTCATATCATATCACGTGGTGTCTTACATAAGAACTCCTCCAAGTCCTTGATTGCATGCATCGGTACACACCAAAAAGTCTTTTTATGGGTCTCCAATTTTCAAAATTGGTGCACTTGTAAGAAGATTCTTCAATCGTTGAAAACTTTCCTCACATCTTGGTGACCATTCAAACTTTATCCCCTTCTTTTGCAAAGAAGTGATCGGGTTTGCAACCTTGGAGAATCCTTCAATAAACCTCCTGTAGTAACCAGCAAGGCCCATACAAGATCTCACATCATTCACATTCCTTGGAGTTGGCCAATTCATAATGGCTTCAATCTTCTCAGGGTCTACAGATATTCCTTCATCAGAGATGATGTGACCCAAATAATGAATTCTCTCTTTATAAAAGTCACATTTGCTCAACTTTGCATACAGCTTATGCTCCCTTAGTAATTGCATTGTCATCCTCAAATGTTCTTCATGTTCTTCTTCATTCTTAGAATAGATGAGAATGTCGTCTAGGAATACAAGAACAAACGTGTCCAAATACTTGCTAAAAACATTATTCATGAGACACATGAATGTAGCTGGTGCATTTGTGAGACCAAATGGTACCACTACAAACTCATAGTGTCCATACCTCGTTCTAAAGGTTGTCTTATGAATATCTTCTTCTTTGATTCTTACCTGATGGTAACCAGACCTCAAGTCAATCTTTGAAAATACCTTTGCTCCTCTCATTTGGTCAAAAAGGTCATCAATTCAGGGCAATGGATATTTGTTCTTCACAGTGACTTTGTTGAACTTCCTGTAGTCAATACATAACCTGAGTGTTCCATATTTTTTTTTCACAAATAGAACAGGTGCTCCCCACGGGGACACACTTGGCCTAATATATTTCTTTTCCAGCAACTCTTGTAATTGCATTTTCAATTCTAGCAATTTCGGTGTACTCATCCTATAGGGTGTCTTAGACACTGGTGTCGCTCTTGGCACAAGTTCAATTGTAAAGTCAATGTCTCTCTTTGGAGGGAGTCCTGGAATCTCATCAGGAAAAACATCCCTGAATTCTTGCAATACATGATAGTCCTCCAATTTAAGAGTTTCATTCTCTGCTGCCTCTAAAATGTGGGCTACATACAATTGACATCCCTTCCTACAGAACTTCTTCAACTGCATGGTTGTAACCTGTCTAACAAAAGTCACCCTTGGAATGCCTTTTACAACCCTTGGGTTTCCTTCTTCGTCCATGCATTCAAATGTCTTATTGTAGTAGTCAAGTTTAACCCTGTGTGCCTCTAACCAATCCATCCCAATGAGAATATCATAGGAACCCAGTGGTAAAATATTCAAATCTGCATAAGTGAATAGCCTATCCATCTCTAATGGACATTTCTCTACTATTTCACTAACTTTTCTCTTGTTTTCGGTGGCTAGTTGAACTAACCATGATTTACTATGCTTTAATTTCTTGAAAGCACAAATCTCAACAATTCTAGGAGTGACATGACTGTGAGTAGATCCAGGATCAATCAAAATAGAAACAGATTGCTTAGCAATCTTACCTTCAACTTCAACCACAGTTGACTGATGATCTGCTTGGCGGTCGTCTAGTGCTGCATAGATTCTAGGGATTGTCCTTGCCACTTGACCCACAGTTTCAGCTCCTTGGATGTTGTGAACTTGATTTGGATTCCCATTTCGATGTGGACAGATCCTAAGCATGTGCTCCCCTCCACAACCCCAACATTGAAGTGGTTCTTTTGGTTCCTTTGGATCTCTTGGCTTGTCTCCCATCATCCTAGTTGGCTTCATCACAACCTGTGATGGTTGCCTTTGCTGATTCCAGAATTGAGGAGGCTTGAACCCCTTCTTCCTTTGATCAAAATTTTTGTTTTTCCTATCCTTCCATGCCGTATGGAATTCTGGTTTGCTTTTGTTTTGATCAAAGCAATACTTGGCCTTTCTTATGGCCTCCTCTAGAGTTCGAGGTTCATCAAACTCAATTCTATCTTTATATGACTGGGGCAGTCTACTTAGGAAACGCTGAATTTTCACCTTATCATCTCAAATATACCTGACATACCTCAGTAGCTCCAAGAACTTGTTTGCATATTCTTCCATGGTCAATTGTCTCAATCTCAGCTCATGGAACTCTTTGATCTTATCATCATAGTACATGTCAGAGAGGTACTTCTGCTTGAAGTATTTCTTGAACTGCTTCCACACAATCTTTCGTTCGTTGATCTTCTTCACTTGCCTGATGTGTTCCCACCATATAGATGCCCTTCCATTCAAGTTGAAGATGGAAACCCTTGCCTTCATATTCCTAGAGTAGTCTTGGACTTGGAAATATTTTCTCATCCCAAGAAGCCAAGCTTCAGCTTCTTGACCATATTTTACCTCTCCGTCAAATGTAGGAGGTTTCACCTTCTTAAATTCCCCATGTGAATTGTTCTTGTAGTGCTTCTTCCTCTTACTCCTGTGAGATGAAGAGCTTGAACCCTCAATGGATTCTTTGGAGTCATATGATTCATTAGAAGAGATTTCTGGAGTATATGTTCCGTCTGTAGAAACTCTTCTTGAGCTACTAGCCCTCTTATGGGAATTCCTTCTAGAACTACTCCCACCCCTTTCTGGATTTGATGTCTAATGCCCAGAGTTTATTTGCCTTTGGATGTCTGTCAAACTCTGTAGCATGGCTGCATTCAACTGATTTTGTTCTTCTTGAGCTTTAATCATTCTTTCATTATCTTCTCTACAGCTTTGAAACTCCACCCTTAGGCTTCTCATGGTGGCTGCAATACCTAGAGGAGTCTCTTGATTTCTTCTCCCATTAGATTCTGTTTCAGCATTTTCAACATGTATGTTCTCCCCCATAGCATCTGTCTCAGGCTCATAGGGATTTTGTCCATCATCCATGATGTCGATTTTCTTGGCCCAACCAAGGTCCAAAACTTTCCAACTGTACTATCTAGAGTGCTTCCCTGATGTAACTGTGATTCTGCAAAATGTGTTCATCAACACAATTGTTAGCTGCATTATATTCTCAGAAATTCATAATTTACTTTCATGCACGTGGAAAAATATTATATTGACAATTTGTCAAATCATAGAATTTTCTCACAATCAACGACATATGAGGGGGGGTACAATTGACTTTTTTTTTTTTTTTTTGTAAATCTTTCATTTCGCGCAATCTAGCACATAAGTTCCATGGCAATTTTTCCATTTTCGGCACCTGAAAATCTCCCTAGAAAATGGATGAAATTCCATGTTTCGGAGCAACTTGTGGAGTTCTTCCGCAATTCTGGAGTTCTTCTGCAGTTGTGGGGTGATTTTCCAAATCCTTCCGCAGTTGCGGGGCGATTTTCCAAATCCTTCCGCAGTTGTGGAGCGATTTGCCGAATCCTTTCGAAATTGCGGGACGATTTGCCGAGTCCTTCCAAAATTGCGAGATGATTTGCCGAGTCCTTCCAAAATTGCGAGACAATTTGCCGAGTCCTTCCGCAATTGCGGGACGATTCACAAAATCCTTCCACAATTTCGGGCCAACTTGCCGAACTCTTACGCGTTGCAGAACAACTCGCGGAATCCTTCCGCAATTTCGGGCCAACTTGCCGAACTCTTCCGCATTGCGGAACGACTCGCGGAATCCTTCCTCATTTTTAGGCCAACTTGCCGAACTCTTCCGCGTTGCAGAACGACTCGTAGAATCCTTCCGCAGTTTCGGGCCAACTTGCCGAACTCTTCCGCGTTGCGGAACGACTCGCGGAATCCTTCTGCAGTTTCGGGCCAACTTGCCGAAATCTTCCGCGTTGCGGAATGACTCGTGGAATCCTTTCGCAGTTTCGGGCCAACTTGCCGAACTCTTCCGTGTTGCGGAACGACTCGCGGAATCCTTCCGAAGTTTCGGGCCAACTTGCCGAACTCTTCCGCGTTGCGGATCGACTCGCGGAATCCTTTCGCAATTTCGGGCCAACTTGCCGAATTCTTCCCGAAACAGACTTAAACAAAAAATTTCCAAAAACTCTTAGGAAAATTTGAAATCTTTCCTTCTTTCAGTGATGACTGCTGCTCAGCAGGAGGTGATCTTACCCCTGTAATTTTTATTCAACTTAGCCATTTTAGGCCCGATGCTGAGACCTGTGGTGATCAGGAAGGGACCTTCCCATGTGACTATAATCTGATTTGGCCCATAGAGGTCCAATGCTGCAACCAGCAGCTCTGATACCATTCTGTCACGTCCCCTCCCATCATACCAGTGAAATGGAGAGGATCGTGATGCTAAAACTGGGCATCTAGCCCCATGAGATTTTAAATAAGCATTCACATAATATAAAAGAACATATGAGATGTATAATTATAAGAAGAACACAGCGAAAATAATTTCAGTAACACATCCATCATACATTCAAGATATTCATCAAATAAATAAATGCAAAGTTAACACAAGAGAGTACTTATCTTATAACAAAGTAGTCCCAAGCAACTGGCTATGCAACTGCAACGTTCCACCCAACCATAGGCCAGTTGTGATCATCAATATCTCAACACACGGCCACCCCCGAGCTGGGCATGATCTCTACAAGGAATCAGGGAACAACAGACTGACACATAGCCAAGCATACACCAAGATGAGCCAAGCCAATCTACAATTGGGTTTATCAGGCTACTAGGAAATGGAAAGGAAGAGTGGCTAAGCTAGTGAGCTCAAGCACAGAGCCAGGGGTAACCTTACAATATCTATCTAGCTTGGCACCCACAATACCTACACACCCAGCACAAGGAAGTATTCTTTTCACTGTTGTACAGTCCCTCAAGCCATACCTTCCCCATCCAGTGTTCTCAGGGTGTGCATAGAAGAGTATCCAAAGCCCTCTTGATCTTCTTCAGAGGTTATCTTCCCCACTAGGTTTATCAAGCCCTCTCTATCCACTACCACTCCAATCTCTTGCTTACAGTCTCCAAATCAAACAGGGATGCAGATAATCAGCTAACTACAATGGCCGGACAGGAGAAAAACGTTTGTATAGTGATAAGCATGAAAATGATTCCCTGAGCTTCAGAAAAGCGTGGGAAGGCTAAAAATGAACAATGGAGGTTTGGGAAAACCCCAGGAAGAAAAAATCGTTTTTAGGAAAAATGCCCATGGCAATTCTGGGACAAAACGACCTCCATACGGTCCCAAATCGCAGCCCCTTCTTCCCAGCTACTATCCAAAACCAAAAACGTGTTTCTGGGCAAGGAAAACCCTGCGTTGTTTATGAAAAATGTGAATGTAACTTCCAGCAATCTCAATCTATGTGAGAGAGGAAAAACTATCTGTTCCGAATGGCTTTGGGCACCATTTCATGGGTGTTTTCTTGCCCAAGAAGCAAAAATATGAATTCCCAGGTTGATGGCTTACCCATGCACGAAATTGGCTGCCGTACCTCTTCATTCCCAAGGCATTAACTACCTCAACCAATTTCTGGAAGAATTAAATGATTCGGTCCATAACCCAAAATGGGTAGTTGGTGGTTTATGGGTTTCCTCATTGACACATGGATTAACACCATTGGCTCAAGGGTTTGAATAATTCCCCTCCCTATTCCTTGTAGAATCATGCCCCCATTTCTTTGTTGCATTGCATAGCTAGTTGTGGGTTTTTCATTAAAATTCGTATTTACATGATGTCTTAATTTACATTGTGCCTATCTAGCACAAGAACCATAGGCATCTATTTTTAATTGCCGATACATAAAACACTAAATCAATGGTGGGGCCTTGGCCTTGAGCTCCTCACCATGATTAAATATCAATATTTACATCATTTACAATTTAATGAAAAAGGGGGTCAAAATGGGGACGTGACACATAGCCATGTGATTGTAATAGGTTGAAAATGTTAGTAATACTAGTGTTGAAAGAATGATTGTATGAATAATATATTAGTTAAACTTCTTAACTGATGGTGGGTTCATTGTAGGGAAAATTTTAAGGATCCATAATTTTTTTTAAGTGTAGAAACCTTGGCTAATCTCACTAATTTGTAAATATCCAACCATAAAATGTTGGGTGATATTTTTCTAAAAAGATTCAAATTTCTAAGGGTTTTATATAGTTTTTTGAATTTTTTTGCGATTTTTAGTGTAAATTTTTTTATCCCATCGGCTAAATTTCACCCCTAAAATTTTCCCTAGTTCAGTGGCATAGTTACATAACCATATGGTTGTGATAAAGACTCTATGATAGCAGTTTGGTTGAGCCCTGTGTAACTATCAACCTGTTTGTATAAGATCTTTGTATTCATAAAGATGCTTGTATCGAAGATTTGAGAATGCTTAGAATGAGGTTTTAACATGTCAAAATTTATAATTTAAAATGCCTCCTATTAGTTGAAGTGAAGAGGATTCTTTACTCATAGGAATTTGCTCTATTATTTTAATCTTTTTTTAAAATTCATTTCTATATCTGTGTATGAAACCTCTTTAGTGTGCCTAATAATGCATGTGGGTTTTGTACATAGAAAACACGAGTGCTTTTTTGTTTTTTGAAAACACTATTTTTTCTTATACTCCAATAAATCGAACATATCCAAGCAAATTATAGTCATCTCTGGATTTTTCGTTAAGGCAACCAATAACTCTTTAATGTCCCAAAAATTACACAATTTGTTTTGTATAAATAATAAATTGACGACGTTGCGATGTGACGGTTCCTTGAAACATATTTATAACCAAAGTCATTAGCACATAATTCAAAAGAAATATCTACGTTAATTAAAATAACAATTTATTATTTCAGAATAAATTGACTATACAAACAAAATCCATAATCTGCTCTATCTTTTGTCGTATTATCTGTTTATAGACAAGTTTATTGCTTTATTCTTTTCATTATCTTTCTCTTAAACCTTCCAACCAAGAAAATTAGGCCAGTGACATGAATTTGAGGCTTACTTATCATGTAGCTAAGAATATTTTTTTCATAATCTCCTTGCAGGTCATATATGTAGATTTTATTGTGCAACTATGTTTAGGAGTTGGATTACTAGTCTTAAGATTTTGGTCTATATCTAAACCATGGTGAGCAAATGTAGTAAAGACTTATGTTATATATTCATTTTCTAATAAGTTTCTGTGTACAATTTTACTTTTGTGTAAAAATGTAGATTAATGTTATTCATTACCATACCTGATGGTAATCGTGTACTTGTTATAACATCTAGATTATATGTTATATTCGTATCCAATCTTTTAGTAACATAGTTATATGGTATATTAGCCAACACACATAATCGAAAGGGGTTTAAACAATTCATATGGTTCTATTTACCATATTAACTAATATACAATTGATAATTGATTTGTATTTATGAGTCAAGGTATGGATTTGTGGTAGCATTAAAAGATCCTGAGAACATCATGTGAACAACCTTATCCGAGAGCTTGTCACATCTCCTTGTACTGACAGTGCATTAAGTCTCAAGCTAAGTCCTCGAGCTACTCTTTTATGGTTGTGAAATTTGGGTTTCACATATCATTGTTACATTTCATTTTGAGGGAGAGTGCCAAGCTCTGCTCTGGCATTTTTGGATAAAACCTGTCATAATAATGGTGTATGCATCATGTTTTATTCTCCCCGTCACTACTGTAATTTTGAGTTATCTCTTACCTGTTTAGTAAAGTTCTTGGTAAGGAGTGTTGTTCAACCTTCTTCATTCGTTCAGGGTTTAAATATGCCTGAAGGCTACTTGATACCTCATCTCTATTAAGAGGTAAATTGCTTCTTCATGTTACACTATATTTTCTATTTTATTTTTGCTCCATAACTTTCTCATATATTAAAATTTTGCACTATCAATTGTTTTGCAGACCTAATATATTCGGTGTTTGTACTTTGGGTTCCTTTTGGAGAGGATAGAAAGTGCATTACTACGGGTAAGCTTGCACTTTTTAGAGGTTTTCTTTTCTTAGAGAGGATGGTTTAAGCCCAATACTATTGATATGGAGCGACACTCATTTTGTTCTAAGTTTTTATAACTATCTTCACACTGTAGAGGTGAGACTACCTCATGAATATGTTATGAACATTCAAATAATAAATATACTTTATGATCCATAGTCACATGACTCAATATCAACTCAAAAATACTTTATTCTTAAAAATGTTATTTGCAAAGGGGTTCTAAACTCGGGATATCACATCCCACCCCCCTTAAAAACACCACCATCCCAGTATTAGTACCTTTACTGTAAATTTTGAAATAAAGTGGGATATGCCTCTATGAAGGGATCTTCTCTTTCCAATGTTGCCTCTTCAGGGTTTTAATGCTTGCATTGAATTTTTAACTGGAGAATAGTTTTCTTTCAGAGTTGCAGCTCTCTCCTATCTAGAATTTGAAGGGGTTTTGGCATGAAATCCCCTTCTGGATTTACTTGCAATAGATTCCAATCAACGACATGATTAGAATCATATACATACCTTTTAAGTAAAGAAACATGGAAAACATTGTGGATCCTAACATGAGCAGGAAAAGAAAGTTCATAGACCACTAGGCCTCTTCTAGCTAATATTTTGAAAGGCCCAAAATATCTGGGAGATAGCTTCTTGCATGTTTCCAAACTTAGCGAGATTTCCTTTTCCTTTACTTTCAAATAGACATGATATTCAACTTGATACTCTTTTTCTCATATATTTTTATCAACATATATTTTATGACTATCCTGTGCTTCTTTCAAATCTTGTTGTACCCTTTTTACAATATGTTCAAGTTCCTTTAATAGATTTGGACCTAACATCAATCTATCCACTGGTGTCCTACATTTTTTGCCATAGAAAATTTCGAAAGGGGCCATTTTACTTGATGTTTCATAGCCATTGTTATGAGAAAACTATGTCATGTGTATGTAGTCTTCCCAATGTGTTGGGTTATGCATGGCAAACATTTTGAGCATGTCCTCTAATATTTGATTGGTACGCCCCATCTTCCCATCTGTTTTGGTTGATAGGCTGTACTGAAATTTAACTATGTGCTTAGACCGGAAGATAAATATTTCCAAAACATTCCTATAAACTTTGCGTCTCTATCAGATATAATGATTTTTGGTACCCCATGTAATCTGAAAATTTATTTCAAGAAAATTGTTGCTATGTTTATGGCTTTATGTGTATATTTTACAGGTATGAAATGTGTATATTTAGACAATTTATCCACAACCACAAGTATATCATCATTCAATTTTTTTTCTTTTCAGTAAACCAATAATAAAATCTATGCTTATTACCTCCCACTTCCTTTCTAGAATGGGAAATGGATGTAATAGCCTAGCTAGGTGCTAATGTACATTTTTTACAACCCGACATTCTTGGTATTCAACAATAAACATGCCTATATCAGTCTTTAATTTAGGCCAAAAATAATGTTTTTTGTTACCATAAATCATATTTTGATAACTTGGATGTCCAGAGTACGGTGGTTTATGAAATTCATGTAATATTTCAGATCTGATTTTTATTGTTTCAGGCACATATAATCTATTTTTATACCACAATAATCTGGTTTCATCAATTTTATAATTTTCTTGTTGTTGTCAAATTATTTCTTTGAATTTTCTTGTTAATTTCAGTGTAATATTCATCATTTCTGCTTGTTGTCCTAATTCTATCATACAAATCATAATTAATTTGACAAGTTGTTACCTCAAATTATTCCTTTGAATTTTCTTGTTAATTTCAATGTAATATTCATCATTTTTGCTTGTTGTTCTAATTCTATCATACAAATCATAATTAATTTGACAAGTTGTTACCTCATACAACACATGTATTCTTTGACTTAAAAAACATCATCGCATTATTTTCTTTTCCCTTGATATGTTTAACTTTGAAATTGTACTCACTCAAAATAGCCATCCATCTAGCCTATCTAGCACTTAAATTTGGTTTTTCAAAAATGTATTTTAATCCCATATTGCATGTTTTAAGGATCAACCTTTTCCCATCAAATAATGCCTCCATATTTTTAAGGCATGTATGATGGAAACCAACCATAACCAACCATAGGAAATTACATAACCATATTGAATAAGTACTCCTCCTAGTCCTTCCTTATAGGCATCAGTGCAGACAACAAAATCCCCATCTAGGTCAGCTATTTTCAAAATAGGTGCAATTTTTAACAATTGTTTAAGTTGACGAAATCTTGCTTCGCATTATTCAATTCAAATATATATATATATATTATTTTTTCTATAAGGATGTCATTGGATAATCTATAGTATAAAATTGTTCAATAAACTTTCAATAATATCCTGTTAACCCCGTAAATGAACAAATGTAAAATACATTTTTAGGAGTATGTCACTCCATAATTGGTTTGGTCTTTTCTGGATCAACAACGATACCTTGTTCTAAAATAATATGTCCTAAATACTGAATTTGCTTCTTATAAAAAACACATTTATTGAACTTAGCATAAATATATTGTTCCCTTAATATTTGTAGGACAATTTTTAGGTGTTCATTATGTTCTTCTTCACTCTCAGAATAAATAAGAATGTCGTCTATAAAGACTAGTACAAACGTATCTAGATATTTGCTAAAAATGTTATTCATCATGCACATAAAAGTTGTAAGAGTGTTAGTTAATCCATATAGCATCACTACAAACTCGTCGTGGTCATATCTAGTTCTAAAGGATTTTTTACTTATGTCTTCCTGTCAAATTCTCACCTAATGATATCTATATCTCAAATCAATTTGGGAAAAGATCTTATATCCCCCTACTTGATCAAAGGGATCATCAATTCTAGGGAGTGGGTGCTTATTATTGATCGTTATCTTATTTAATTATCCGCAGTCAACACACATGCACATTGTTCCATCCTTTTTCTTTACAAACAAGATTGGTGCTCCCCACGAGGACACACTAGGTCTTATGTACCATGTTTCTATCAATTCATGAAGCTGTAATTTTAATTTAACTAGCTCCGATGTACTCATGCGGTATAGATCTTTGGACATTGGCACCGTTTTCAGTATATAATCTCTATAGAAAAATCTAAATCCTTCTTACATGGAAGCCCTGATACCTCTTAAGGAAACACATATTTAAACTTATTTAAAATAGGAAAATTTTATATTTATGATTTATTCTCAGTATTACAAATCTAAATATTATCTTAATAGACTTTACAACCCTTCCTAGCACATATTTTAACTTGTATGGATGAAATCTATCTTAATGAGATTGTCTTAGGCACACCATGCACTACTTTATGTTTTCCTTGATCATCAATACATGTAAAATTATTGTTCAAACAATCCAGTATTATGTGATATTGTTCCAACCAATCCATTCCTATCAGTACATCATATGCTCCCAAAGGAAATATAATTTAGTCTACACTTGTGTCGAGACCATTCAAGTCTATTAGGCAGTCCTTAATTAACTCTAAAAAATTTCTTTTTGCACTAGTTGTTAGTTGTACCAGCCAAAGTTTATTATGCTTTGTTTGATGTAATTTACAATTTTCCACAATCTTAGGGGATATATAACTACAACAGGATCCTAGATCTATCAAAATAGAAACTATTTTTGTAAAAAAATTACCTTTTATTTCAATCATAGTGGATTGATGATCAACTTTCTTGCCTTCCAAATAAACGCAAATCCTTGGCATCCTCAGAACACCTTCTACCATAATATCCTCTTGTAGATTGTTCATTTTTTTTTTACTTTTTTATAGACAACCATGATATAAATGTGGACCTTGTCATCCCCAACACTTTACTGTTGTTGGAAAATCCTTACTACCAACAAAACACTTTGGTTTGCTTCCACTTTGGGCTGGTAGGTTTGACTGTACTTCACTTTTGGCATATTTCATGATGTTTGGAAAAGTGTTGTTAAACGTTCTGTAGGGAGGGGGCTTGTATCCTTTTATCCTGTTTTCTGAAGTTATTTTTTGTTTGTCTTTACTCTTTTTCAAATTTTTAGTTCTATGTTGATTGTGTTCAAAGAAAATTATAGCCTTAAATAAAGCTTCATCAAGAGTCTTAGGTGTATCAAACTCAATTTTATCTTTAAAGTAAGGTGGAAGGAAACTCAAAAACTATTGGATTTTAACTTTGTCATCCCTAATGTAAGGAACATAGTGGAGTAATTCCAGGAATCTGTTTATCAAAACATACATGGTCATAGATCCCATCTTTAACTCATGAAATTACTTTATCTTTTTATCAAATAAACATTCAGACATGTACTTTTCTTGAAACATTTTCTTAAAACTTTCCCATGTAACTTTTCTTTCTTTTATATTTCTGGTGAGTTTTAAATCTCGCCACCACCAGGAAGCCTTTCCATTTTAATTATAGATAGCCAATCGTGCCTTAAACCTACTAGGATAGTTATATACCTTAAAATAATTTGTCATCCCTATTCCCCATTCTTTAGATTTTTTGCTTGAGTCTAATTCACCTTCAAAGATATGGGCTTTAATTTTCTTAAATTCTCCTTTTAATTCCTCTTTACTAGATCTTTTACTTTTCTTTCTGTGAGGATAAGAGAAAGAAGTTTCTTATGTACTATCACTATAGTAATGCTTTATGATGAAAGATGAACTAGAATCTGATTCAAATTTAGCTTCTTCTTCAATTTCTATATTTTTGTTATCTTTTTCATGTGTATGCTTCTTTATTAGGTTACTAGATTCATGAAATGGTTGGTAACTTTTTTTTATTTATGTTAATATGTGTAGAAGGATGGCATTCATTTCTTGATGTCCTTGTCTGTCTTTCAAGTTATCATCTTTATAACTTTGCAATTCAACCTTTAAACTTTGTACATTGCCATCAGTTCTGAAGGCATTAGAGCAAATTTGGGGTCTAAAATGGGCTTGATAAGAATATGAGCTACCTCATAAGAAAATGAGCCACCTCATAAGAAAAAGAGACATTGAATTTAAGAAACAATAGAATTTGAAGAAAAGAGTCAGCCATAATGGTTGACATGACATATCTGACATTAAAAAAACTAGTTTGTTAATTCATATTTTCAACTTATCTCCTTGTTGTTTTACTCAAATTTCAAGCGGGAGTACTCAATGGATGCAGAATTGAATTATGCATCCAATGAGTACCCACACTACATATTTTTGGGGTACCCCACCCCCAAAAATGTGAGAAATACATTAAAAAATGTGTTACTTTGAAAAAATATCATTAGCTACATGCTAAGTAAGCCCCGACTTCATGTCGATGGCCTAATTTTCTTGGTTGGAAGGTCTAAGAGAAAGATAATGAAAAGAATAAAACAATAAACTAGTCTATAAACAGATAATAGGATAACGATGGAGTAGATTATGGATTTTGTTTGTATAATCAATTTATTCTGAAATAATAAATTGTTATTTTAATTAACAAGCATATTTATTTTGAATTATGTGCAAATTAATTTGGTTACAAATATGTTTCAAGGAGTCGTTGCATTGCGACGTTGTTAATTTATTATTTATATAACAAAATTGTGTAATTTTTGGGACATTACAATATACTATTGGAGTTGAAGTTCAACACTTTGTGACCTATGGGCTTGACTGGCTGACAAAAAAAGACTAATAATCAAATTATCTTTTGCACATTAGAAAGTTATATCTAGAAGATAAATGACATTGCCACAACAAACACAACCTGATATACAAAACAATTTTGGAACTCAAAATTCTATGTCTTCCTAGCTATTCAATTTTACAATTAACATAGCTCAAAGCATAACAGAACTTGAAAGGGCTTGGGAGGCCTTGTCCCAGCAAGACAAACTTATAAACCGGATTAGAAATCAGAGACATCAAAATTAAAGTTCAGGCAATATGAGTGAAATCATGATTTCTAGTCAACAAGGTATTCTAGATTCACCCCAAACTAAGGAAGAGCAGAACTATGAAGAAATAATTTTCTCTAGTTCAGTAGCATAGTTGCATCACCATATGGTTATAATAGAGAATCTAGGATAGAAGTTTGGTTCAGCCCTTTGTAACTATAGACATGTTTGTATAAGATCTTTATATTCATTAACATGCTTGTATCAGAGATTTGAGAATGCTTAGAATGAGGTTTTAGCATGTCAAGATTTATAAACTAAAACACCACTTATTGGTTGAATTCAAGAGGATTCTTTACTCGTAGGAATGTACTCTATTATTTTAATCTTTTTTTAAAAATAAGTAAAAATAAAAGAGAATACCTTAATGAGTCTTTATATTTGAATTAGTTTGCTTACCTTTTTTTTTTTAACAATTATGTATTTTGTGAAAGGTATTCATTGTAAATTTGTTGGTATTAATTATTGTGTCTCATCAATCAAGGAATACACAAAGTAGTTATAGTTTGAGGGATCAATTCCATGTCAACTCCAAAATTTGCACAAAATTCCAAACATTCAACCAACTAAATTATCCTACTCAATATTATAGCAACAAATTGTTGGTTGTGGAGCCTGATCTTCCTTATTCAGAGGTCGTGTTTTAGTCGTGTCTGGATCCCAGCCGATGATGGGGGGGTTTGAGGGGGATTTCCCCAAAAACATAGTCACCATGGGGGGGTCCAAGGGGGGAAGAGAATAGTTGGGGAGCCCCCCCTAGCGGGGGTTTGGGGGCAATACCCCCGTAGCGAAAATTTCAAAAAAAAAAGCCTTGTAAAATGTTGTAATTTCATATTCATGACTTGGTCAATAATGCGTGATTTATGGGCCCATTTTATTGGGTGTTCCATAGTATTTTCCCATGGTAATCCCTCTGTAAAAGGGAGACATTATAATATGGCTATGTATTGTAGCATTGTAAATATCTCTATGATTGTGTGAGAGAGACTGAAGAAGAAGTTGTAGCAGATGTGTTGCAGGTTGTATCCCTTCATTTGTTGGATGGTATAAAAATAAGGACTGGCAATTCCTTTGTGGACGTAGCCCACCCTGGGTGAACCACATTATATTGGTGTCTCTATTGTAATGTGTTTTATGTGATTTATATTTTCATCTTGTTTATTGTTATTGCTCTACGATCATGTTTTTCTAACAATTGGTATCAGATCCAAAGGTCTATTTGGCAGATAAACTCGTAGGAAAGAAGGGGTCATGGTTCGAGTGGGAGCAATGGTGGAAGAAGGAAAGTTTAAGGTCGAGAAATTTAACTTCCAAAACTACCAGTTATCGAAAATACAAATGGAGGACTATATGTACCAGAATGATGTATCCATACCATTGGGAAGAAAAGAAAAACAACCGGCGACTATGAAGAACGAATAATGAGAGGTTCTTGATAGAAAGGCATTGGGAACAATGCGGTTGTGCTTGGATTCGTCGATGGCTTTAAATATTTCAAAAGTAAATACAACGGATGGTCTGATGAGCACATTGGGTAAGCTGTATGAAAAACAGTCGGCCTACAACAAGGTATTTCTAATGAAGTGTTTATTTAATATGAAGATGTACGAAGGTGGATCTGCTGCTGATCATTTAAATAAATTTAATACAATTGCAAATCAGCTAAGTTCTGTAAAAGTGAAATTTGATGATGAGTTTAGGGCTCTTCTAATCTTGTGTTCATTCCCAGAAATATGGAACGGCTTGGTCATGGATGTAAGTAACTTTGTCTCTGGTTCAAACACTTTGAAATTTGATGATGTTGTTGGTTTTATTCTTAGTGAGGAAATGCGAAGGAAAATCACAGGTGATACATTAGGTAGTGCATTGAATATGGAGAGAAGGGGAATACAAAGGGAGAGAGGAAAGAGCCTAGGTAATCGTAGCAAGTCCAAGAAGGGAAGATCCAAGTCTAGATTGGGAAAGATAGAGTGTTGGAACTGTGGAAAGAAAGGACATCTGAAGAAAGTATGCAGATATATAAAGAAGAAAGGAGATGGATAGTAGGAGACTACTCAGGAAGCAAATGTAGCAGTTGATGTGTTACAAGTGTTAGGATATTCCTATACTCCATCCTAGTCCTACTAGCTTTCCAGTCATTTTCATTTTCAGTCATGCATGCAAAATTAGGGTTTGCATGCATTCTAGGTCATCAGTCCCAGCACCTAGTCCTCAACAAACTAGCCCCAGAGCTTCTTTCAAATCATTTCTGGGCCTCGCAGTGACTAATGCACCCTCCTTTGCTTCACTGCATGACAAGGGCGCCTTCTTCACCTACCAGTCCAGTTATATTCAGTTATATTGAGTTATCTTCAGTTATTCCCTTGATTTAAGGCTTAACTGACTCTTTACTAAGTTTATCACTCTGTTGGACCTCCAGTGAGACTAGATTGACCATTTTGACTCCAGTTAACTCCTATGGCGCCCTCCACTGAGCCTCCTTCACTATATTAGTGCTTCCATGTGCCAGTTACACCAACCACATTCAGTTAGACTCAGTTTGACTCCCGGTTGATCATTACTTGTGCATTGATGACTTCACTGATGAGAAGGTGGACTCCTAGTTAGGCATTGATGACTCTCCACTGATTATGGATCTGTGCATGAAGGCCAATTCGAATTCCTCTGAGTGAATTCGAATCCTCATACTCAGCATTGTATATTTACCAGTTCATTATTCTGTTAATAGTAACATGTGTAATTATTCTACCTCAATCAGAGTTTCTTTGGATCTAAGTTCTATTGCTTGTCTCTTCTTCTATTATTCCTAAATTCTTTCATTGTGAGGTTTACATCATCTCTTTGGATCTTATGTGGCAAATTTCACATGGTATCAGAGCCTTGAGAGTACATTCTACCTCCATTCTTGAGATTTTTTTGCAGTATTTTTGAAGTTCCAGTAGTTGCAGCAGCAGATTCAGCAGCTTTCTATTTGCACTTGTTCAAGTAGTCAAGATGAGCAATTCGAATGCTCCTTCTTCTATACTTCTCACTCCTTTCAATTATTTCGAATGGAAGAGGAAGATGACAATACTCTTGCAATCAAGAGGTTTTACTAGAATATTTGAGGAAAAAGATGCCATACCACATCAAGTTGAAAAGAGAATCAAGCACCTAAACAAAATGGATGAAGCCTTTAGATACATATGCCTTCATATATCTGATGATCTATTGTTTCATAGTGATGGATTGAAGTCTCCAAATGATTTATGGATAAAATTGAGGAGTCTTTTTGGAAAACAAGATGAACTAAGAGGCTACATTCTTGAGAATGAATTGGTTGCCCTTCAACCTAGCAATTTCGAGAGCATCCAAGATTTCTTCTCCAAATTTCAGAATTTAGTTTTGCATTGCAAGCAATGTGGCATCACTAAAAGTGATGAGCAATTGATACTCTCTATATTTAGCAAACTTGGATCTCAATTTTTTGTCTTTGTATCTACCTTTCATTCTGTTCGAATGTCCATCCCTGGATGGAAGTTTCCCACCTTAAGTGACTTTATTGAAGCTCTCACTCAAGAAGAGAACAAACTGTTTCAAATGGGTGCCATCAAAACCTCCAGAGATCTAGCTCTTTTAGGTGGTGAATCAAGTGGAGCGAATGCAAAGGGGGGGACAAAAAGGAAAAGGAAAGAAACCTTCAAGATCCAAGAATGACAAACAAAAGAGACCAAATTGTACCTACTGCAAGAGAGGAAACCATCCTGAGCATTCCTGCATGCATAAGAAGATTGATCTTTTAACCAAGCTTCTTGAACAAAACCAAATTGTTGTTCCAAAAGAAGCAAAGATCCCTGATTTCGGAAGTGGATCTGATGATTGTCATGCATTGATGGCTGGTTTTTCAAAGACAAAATCTCTCCTCATATATTCTGGAGCTTCCAACCACATGATGGCACAAGAAGAATCCTTCTCCTCTTTGGATCTCCAAGATGGGCCTACCATTCACATGGGAGACAACTCTCAGATTTTTGCCAAAGGTTTGGGTACAGTTCATATGGAGCATGGTAAGTTCAAAAATGTCTTATTTGTTCCTTCTCTTACAGCTAATTTGTTGTCAGTATATCAAATGACTCATACAAGATCTCCAAAACAAGTAATTTTTGGTCCAGACATAGTAGAGATTACAGAAATCTCCACTGAAAAGGTTATAGCGAATGGGATTGCTAATCATACCTCAAAGGCATATGAGTTCTCACACTTCATGCCCTTCTCTCCAACTATTCCTTCAGATTCTGATGAAGATCACAGTGACTTCTCTTTCAGTGACTCCTATTCTAGTGAAGAAGAATATCAAGATTTTGATGTTGAGATCATGGTTCAAGAAGATTCAGAACCAACACCTATTCTCAGTCCAGATTCAAGAGAAATATGTTCTCACACAGTCCTTGCTACTATTGAGAACACAGTTGATGATTTATTTGCTTACAGAACTACTAGACTTCAGCAGCATGCTAACCTTTCATTATGCCATCCATCTCTCCATAAGAGATGCAGCATGATGATGGGATTCTCTCTTCCATCCTTTTGGAATACTACTCATGTTCCATTCGCTCCAGATACAGAAAAATTTCCTGAAAGACTTGCTTCATCCTCCACACAATGGGAGACCTTCCTACATGGGATTAGCTTGCCAAGTATTTTACAAAAGTTTTCACTGATGAAAGCTTCTTTCTTTTCTGCATGATGGTTCTTTGAGTTATTTACTGTTTTTTTGAGGGGGGGTATTTTTCCCATGAGGTTTTCCCCATTTTCTCAGTTTATGGACAGTTATGTATTTTATTATCATTTCATTTATTATATGGGTGACCTTTGGTCCTAGTTACCAGGGCTCAGGATGGATTAAGGGGGGGTGTTAGGATATTCCTATGCTCCATCCTAGTCCTACTAGCTTTCCAGTCATTTTCATTTTCAGTCATGCATGCAAAATTAGGGTTTGCATGCAATTAGGGTTTGCATGAATTTTGCATGCATTCTAGGTCATCAGTCCCAGCACTTAGTCCTCAGCAAACTAGCCCCTAGAGCTTCTTTCAGATCATTTCTAGGCCTCCCAGTGACTAATGCACCCTCCTTTGCTTCACTGCATGACAAGGGTGCCTTCTTCACCTACCAGTCCAGTTATATTTAGTTATATTGAGTTATCTTCAGTTATTCCCTTGATTTAAGGCTTAACTGACTCTTTACTAAGTTTATTACTCTGTTGGACCTCCAGTGAGACTAGATTGACCATTCTGACTCCAGTTAACTCCTCTGGCGCCCTCCACTGAGCCTCCTTCACTATATTAGTGCTTCCATGTGCTAGTTACACCAACCACATTCAGTTAGACTCAGTTTGACTCCCGGTTGATCATTACTTGTGCATTGATGACTTCACTGATGAGAAGGTGGACTCCTAGTTAGGCATTGATGACTCTCCACTGATTATGGATCTGTGCATGAAGGCCAATTCGAATTCCTCCTAGTGAATTCGAATCCTCATACTCATCATTGTATATTTACTAGTTCATTATTCTGTTAATAGTAACATGTGTAATTATTCTGCCTCAATCAGAGTTTCTTTGGATCTAAGTTCTATTGCTTGTCTCTTCTTCTATTATTCCTAAATTCTTTCATTGTGAGGTTTACATCATCTCTTTGGATCTTATGTGGACAATTTCACAACAAGATACTTTGATTCTTGCATTAGATAATACTAGTGATTACTCGGTATTAGATTCAGGGGCTTCATATCATGCTAGGAAATTCTTTAATGATTATGTTCTAAGCGATTTTGGACATGTTTTATTGGGTGATGATGAACCCTGTAAAATTGTTGAGATGGGTTGTGATATTTTGTGATATTCTCATAGATATCTAGAGACAAAGATAAAATTCACACTAAGTCTAATAGAGATCAAAAGAATTGAGCAGGAAAAATAGAAAAGGAAAATTTGTGTTACAACATAAGAGAATGAAGAAAAAATGGAAAAAATTCCATTACATTATTATTCAATAGAATGTGTACATAAATAATGCACATCCAAAGGAGAAATCGTGATAATAAAGAGGCAATTGGAATCCACACATGTGGCAGGCTTAGTTTGCATTGGAACCATCTCCCGATAAGGTTTAGTGGCCACAGACGATGAATGGCTATTCAATTGAGGTGGATTGGTGCATGGCTAATTCATTGGGGATAGAAATTAGGGGATGAGAATCCAAGGGAGATAAATACTAACTTGTAGTGGTCAACACAGGCACTCATACACTCAGTGGAAGTGAAACTAGGTGTAGCAGTCAATTAACTAGTCAATCAAGGAGATAATGAACCCTAAATCATGGAACTGACTGTGCTAACTCCTAAAATCATGCACGAGGCCGCCTTTGGAATTTAGTGATGTAACCAAGGTGCTATGAGTGGATAATAGGGATAATTATGACCAAAATTAAGCTTTAGGGGGCCTAAAGGAAGGAATGGGTTCTAAGAGACTCAACTACCAATTCATGGATGCATGGAGTGCTGTATGGAATGCATGCATGCACGCAAAAGCAAGATGACATTGGTAGAATATTCCAAAACCCCCCCTAAACCATGAATATGTGAGGAAATATCAGAAATAGGGCCTTGGTAACTAAGACCAAAGGTCACCCTTTACATATTTCTTAGTCCATTTAAGTGAGGAAAGAGGGAAAACCTTGTGGGAAGAAAACCCCCCCTCAAGATGGACATAAAACACACCAAAAAATTAGTTGCTCCAAACTCAAGTAGGTGTGATGCTTGATCATATGCCTAGAGGTATATTCCTCTTGGGAAGAAGTGGATCATGCTCCAAAACCATGTGCTTGAATTCTCCTTCAGTAGATGCAAGCGAATATGGAGGATTTATGAACGTGCTCTTCAGACCAAACATGGTGAGAACAAATCCAAAAATATGAATATCATCTTGGAACCTGTAATTCGAACCAGCTGAGGTAGGATCAACTCCAGGAATGTGTAGATGTTTCTTTGATATGTCCTTTGAAATAGTAGGGGTGAGATCAAAACCAAAATCACCAAAATATGCTTGAGACTTGAACCCAAGCAAATGGTAGTGTCCTCCATATTTAGTGAAACTCTGAGACATGTGCCAATGATCAAATAGAATTCCATATGAAGCATGTGATCAAGGAGGATGAATGCATAACCTCAAAACTCTAATTTAACCACCAAAACATTCATTAGATCATCATTATGCACATCGTCATACTCATGGGAAGTAGAGAATTCAAAACTCTCTTCAATGTCTTGAGTAGTAACTGACATATCTTGCTTAGAATTTGAAATAGAAGACATTAGGAACATGAGTGAGGAATGGATAATCTCTCCAAAAGGATCAAATTCATTAGTTGTATCACTTTCATCTGCATCATCTACATGGGAAGATGAAAATTTGAAATTGTCTTCAACTTCTAGAGAAACAGAGGAAGGATGAGATGCACCTGCAACAATTACTTAATAAAAATATGCGAAATAGCAGAAATGACAGAACTCAGAATCACTTTTATATTGATCACAGGCCACTTTGAGGGGGCAACCTCCTATGAGCAAGCTCAATACAAATAACTTCGCGCTCCTTCATAGGTCTCAACACACACTTATATACTAATTCTACGCGCCAATACTATGGGTCGAAACCATGGGTTGTTACAAACTATGGATCAACAATACTACGGGCGACTTACAAAGCATATGCGCCAACAACAATAACACAACTATTGATCAACAAATACTATGGGACGACTTACAAAGCATATGCGTCCAACAACAACATACTAACAAAGTAAAGACATGGGTTCCTAACATCCCCTCCCCCTTAAAAAAAGCTTTGTCCTCAAATCTTGAGATGTGTAAATTGTTGTTGAATCTGAAGGAGTGGTTCCCATGTAGCATCCTCTTGTTGCATGCCGTGCCACTGAATTAAGACCTCTGTGATAGAGCGAGAGCGAAGCTGACGCGTGCGCCGATTGAGGATGGCCTCTGGATCCAAAAGGATGGATCCTTCATTATCCAGTTTGGGTAAAATCGTTTGGTCGCTGATGTTGGTGCCAAGAACTTTCTTCAGACAAGAGACATGAAAGACTGGATGAATGCGGGAAGAAGGAGGAAGTTCCAATTTATAAGCAATGGACCCAATCTTCTGAAGAATCCAATATGGCCCATAGAACTTTGGAGCGAGCTTATGACGCCCTTTGAGTTTCAAGGAGGATTGTTTGTACGGCTGGAGACAAAGAAAAACCATATCGCCGACTTGAAAAGTGCGCTCCAAACGGTGTTGATCAGCTTGTTGCTTCATGCGATTTCTTGCCATGTGAAGATTGTCCCGCAAAATGCGAAGAATCTGATCGCAGTTGCGAAGGACCATGTCAACTTCCTGAGCTGGTGAACTGGTGGGGGTGTATGGAAGAAGAGCTGGAGGTGCCTGACCATAGACTGCTTCATATGGGTTCATTTTAGAGGCAGTGTGGTAAGAGGTATTGTACCACCATTCAGTGAGAGGGAGCCACTTTGCCCACTAATGTTGTTGTTCCGAGGTGAAGCAACGAAGATAAGTTTCCAAGCATTTATTGACAATTTCAGTCTGACCATCTGTTTGTGGGTGATACCCTGAACTCATATTCAGTTTGGTGCCAGTGTGGCGAAATAGTTCTGTCCAAAAATGACTGGTGAAAGTCGCATCACGATCCAAGACAATGGAAGAAGGGATGCCATGAAGATGAAAGATCTGGTCCATAAAAATTTAAGCGACGGAGGAGGCTGTATAGGGATGGCTGAGAGCACAAAAATGACTATATTTGGAGAGGCGATCAACCACAATGAGAATCACTGTCTTCCCGCCAGATTTAGGGAGCCCTTCAATGAAATCCATAGAAATATCTGTCCAAATCTGTGTAGGTATGGGAAAGGGTTCAAGCAATCCTGGAAGGAGTGTTGTTTCACCCTTATTGCGCTGGCAGGTATCACATTCGGCCACCATCTGTTGAATTGTCCTTTTCATGCCTTTCCAAAAGAAGTTACGCCGTGCTCGTTCATATGTTTTGAGGAACCTAGAGTGCTCGGTCGATGGAGAAGCATGGAGTTCATAGAAGACAGCCTGTTGAAGATCTGTGCTCTAGGGAAGCACCAGACGACCCTTGTATTGCAGAGAAGCACCATCCCAAGAGTAATGTGGTATAGCAGAAGGGTTGTTGATCAAGCGTTGGATGATCTGAGATAAGGAAGAGTCATTGACATAACCCTGTTGAACAGATTGCAACCAATTTGGAACAGGCATAGAAATAGCTGAAAGAGAACCCTGGGCATCAAATGTGCAAGAAAGAGCATTTGCCACAATATTTTCTTTACCCTTCTTGTAAGTTATCTCATAGTCATAACCCATTAGTTTGCTAACCCATTTCTGTTGTGCCGGGGAGGAGACACGCTGGTCCAAGAAATATTTCAAACTCTGGTGATCAGTCTTGATGCAGAAATGATTCCCTAATAGGTATGGACGCCACTTCTGTACTGCATGCAAAATAGCCATCATTTCCTTCTCATAGGTAGAGGCAGCTAAATTCTTACCTGAGAGGGCTTTGCTGGTGAACACAATGGGGTGTTCATCTTGAAGGAGAACAGCACCAAGTCCATTTCCGCAAGCATCACTCTCAATAGTGAAGGGCTTGGAAAAATCGGGCATAGCTAGCACAGGTGTAGTACACATAGCTTGTTTTAGTTTGTCAAATGCACAATGAGTAGAAGGTGTCCATGTAAAAGCATCATTTTTCAATAGAGCAGTTAATGGAGCTGCAATCTTCCCATAATCCTTGACAAACTTGCGGTACTAGCCAGTCAACCCCAAAAAACCACGAAGGATCTTGAGTGTCTGAGGATGTGGCCAATTGTTCATGGCATCGATTTTGGCAGGATCCACGCGAACCCCTTGTGCTGAGATAATGTGCCCGAGATACTCAACTTCCTTTTGTCCAAAAACATATTTAGACTGCTTGGCATGGAGATGATGGTCAGAGAAAAGTTGCATGACAAGATACAGATGCTGGAGATGTTCATCCCATGTTTTACTGTAGATGAGGATATCATCAAAGAATACCAAAATGAATTTCCGCAAGTAGGGTCGAAATATTTTATTCATTAAGGCCTGGAATGTGGAAGGAGCATTAGTGAGGCCAAAGGGCATGACCAAAAACTCATAATGGCCATCATGTGTGCGTAAAAAGCTGTTTTAGGAATATCATCCTCATGAACCCGAATTTGATGATACCCAGAATGAAGATCCAACTTGGAGAAAAAGTGAGCCCCATGAAGCTCATCAACAACAGGAATTGGAAACTTATCCTTGATGGTGAGGTGATTAAGTGCTCGGAAGTCAATGCAGAGGCTCCATGACCCATCTTTTTTGCAGACAAGAATAACTGGAGAAGAAAAGGAACTAGTGCTTGGGCGAATAATACCTTGCTTCAATAAGTCCCGAACGAGCATTTCAATCTCCGTTTTTTGGTGAAATGGGTAGCAATAGGGCCTGATGTTGGGAGGAACGTTGCCAGGAAGGAGCTGAATACGATGGTCTTCTGGCCTGGAAGGTGGTAATCCCACTGGTTCAGCAAAGACACCTGTATATCGATCCAGAATTTGTTGTAGATCCAAAGGAGTAGTGGAGACTGCTGATGGTTGCATCTGGATGGAATGGATCTGAGCGATGACACCATGTGAATTCTTCTTGAGGAGTTTTTCCATGCGATGTGAACTGATGATGCTGAGCGAACCTGGTTGTAATTCTGTCAATGTGTGTTTGTGTCCATTGAGGGAAAACTGCATCCAAAGTTTGGCAAAATCCCATAAGATAGGGCCGAGTGTGTGTTGGTCTCCTATTATTAGTTGTCCAATACATCATTTTCTAGCATAAAACTTATGAAACCACATGATAAGTTAGTTTTATTAGTGTTTATTTGTATGGTCATGCTTTTGTGGAGACCAACGTGGACAAAGGTTTGGTAAGTAATTTTTGGTTATTTATTTCTCACTTTACATTGTTTTATGCATAAATTGGGTTTTTAAATCTCCATATAAATATCCGGTCAACTGATGGGTTGTTGTTTTCTTTGTGCAGGGGTTTCGGCACTCCAGGGCAGGTTCACGTTAGCTACACCAGTGATTCGGGGGCTTCGATCCACATCTGGGGTGTCTCTTGAGCTTCCATCGCCTTCCAGATGCCTATGAAGTTTATTCCGGTGCTGTTTCATGGATTTCCTTCGTTCAAAGAGCTGTTACCCTCCATTTTTAGCAGTGTATGGATCTCAAGCAATCTGGCAATGTCATTTCCGTCCTTGATCAGGACCCTAATTTCGGGCTCAATTTCTGAACAAACGGTTGGGAATTTTTCAAAACGGTTCGAAACCCACTTCACAAATGGCCCCATTTACCCCTACCAATGGGCAGTTTTCAGAATTTCTCAATGAATGTGGAGAAATCCTTTCCGGAACAGACATGGTTTTGCCAGATTTGGTGTTGGCCGTTTTCTGGGTAGTTGCTCAAATCTCTGCATTTTGGGATGGATCTTGTTCATCTATCCATCTATAAATAATCCTTAGGATGGATACTAGAGGGAGGAGAAGATTGTAATACTTCATTTCATTAATACAACCAGCGTTTGTCTCTTTTAAGGTTTTGACTTAGAACTGGAAGGCGTTGAGGGAGGGCCCCCTTCAACACCAACCTTTGGTATTTCGCATTGTGTATTTTGCAATAGAGGATAACGTTTTTCTTCCTTTGATACTGTTCTATAGATTCTAATGGTTTTACTCATATGCATGTCTGCAGATTCTTAGTCATTTGCAATTGATTTAGCTTGCTGAATAGATTCAGGAACAGTTTTTTAACACCCCTTTCTGGTTTTCAGCGTGGATTGTGTATCAATGGCTATGATTATTGTTTAGAGTTCTTGTATTTATAAATCGTGTGATGGTTCGATTCAAGCTTTACTTAGTGAAGAATTATAAATAGACTGAGCTTTCACATTGTCTTCACTGCCAGCATATAGTGATAAATGAATAGCTGCAGGATTGGTTTAGACTCTTCTTGTTCACAGGACTGTAGAATAAATTGAGGAATGGTGTGTATTTAAATTTTCCTTTGGATTTCCAGTGTGAATTGTGGTATTGGCAAATTGGATAATGAACTCGACTCTAGCTGTTGAAGAATCCTTTCGTTGCAGCATGAGAATAATTGATGAACAGCCTATCCTTTTTATTTTCGAACTTGCAGAGCTGTAGGATATTTTGTTGGAGTTGAACAACATTTGTAATATTTTGTAGAGGACTTGAAGATTGTAGCCTATAGAGCGTATAGGGCTTTGTTAAATAGTTCTTTAAATAAGTGATTAAATAGGAAGAAATTGTGCTGTTTGACATTGATTAAATAGGGTTTGTTAATATTGCTTCCTTGAATCAACATCAGCTCCACAGTGTGCATATGCAAATCAGAACCAATGAATATTTCTCACACAGTCCTAATATTGATTAATGAATATTGTTTGGATAACCTTGGCATTTTTCTGTGTGCATTAGTGTGTATAAAATAAAACAGAGCACATTGGGATAATGATAACTAGCCAAGCTTTGTTATAATAGGCTGTGTGTTGACAAGAGGCCATAGGTGTTACTCTGGCAATAATTCTAGAAGTATTAGTGTGGAGTTCAGCATTAGATCTTGTAGGATTAATGGTGTAGTTTTCAGGTTAATAGATCATAGTTATTCTGAAACTTATTAAGCTCTTTCATTTGTAGAATAGATCATTAGTACTGTAGTTGAGTGTGGATTGTTGAGTGTTTTAAGGGATTGCTGTAGTTCAAGGGTTTGTTTAATTTATTAGCAGGTTGTTCTTTTGAAGCATTGTTGTAGGGAGGATTTCTCTGAAAGGTTAGGGTTGTTTTAAAGAGTTACTGTAGCCTGTGGATTGTTGTATGTTATGCTAAGTTTGGTTGTCAGTAAATTGATTTCCCTTTGTTTTAGAATAGACCCATGAGTCCTTAGTATAGATCATCTAGGATAGAAGTAGTTTTATTCATGTCATTGCTTTGTTTGAAGTAGACTAGCATTCCTGTAAGCACGAGCATTAAAACTGCCTTGCCTGCACATATAGTGTAGCAGCTCAAAGTTTACGATTCTCCGGTTGATAATTAATTGAAGGTGAATTAACTAGTGATAATTTTAACCAACATTTTGGCGCCGTTGCCGGGGAGTTGCTCCAAGGTAAGCTGGTATTTTGCTCATTTTTCTACGAATTTGTTCCGGTAGATAGGTTTCCTGTTACATTACACAACAAGGTGGAGGGGAAACGTTAAGACGCAAAGACGACTTCACTATGGGATTCCCATGGTGTAACAGCCTGCCGCATCCACTTTAGTGGGTTGCCCCAAACCCTTGTTGTTTCCTTCTTGCAAGCGTGTTTGTTTTTTTTGTATGTTTGATTTATTTTGCTGCAAAAGTGTGTTTACCTTTCCTGTAAGGCGTGTTTACTTTCTTGCAATTTAATTTCATGCAAGTGTGTTTTTCTTTTTGCAAGTTTGGGTGTGTTTACTTTCTACAATTTAATTCCAAGAGTGTTTCATTTTATGCAAGAGCAGTGTGTAGTCTTAATTAGAATCATTTAAAACACATCTAAATCAAATAAAAACAAAAACTTGGGTGTTGTAAGAGCCCCAGACATTGATCCTTGTGCGAAACATGAACAAAACAACTGACATAAATGGATACAGAAGTAACCATCAATTTGGGAAAACTTTCTCAAATCCTAGCTGCAGTTGGGAGTTCTTCTTATCAGGTAGAACACATACTAACAGTAGTTAAGAGTTTATCTACCTCTCCTGACACAACAAATGAACCAAAGTCCCAAGAGCCACAAAAAGACATTCCTTTCCAAATTTGCATGGAAATTGACAACTTGGGTGTTACATTGGATGGAAAGCAGCTGAAAATTGAGGAGGTATCAGCAAATTCTCTATGTACTTCCGAAATCAATCAATCAGGAGAAGGGGATCTATATGATATGATGAAGGAAGGTGAGTACCAGGACTACTTCGAAAGTTGGTTCCAAGAGGCAACCAGACTACAACACCATTTCCTCCTTCAACACCTTTTGTTGCAGAAGCAATTAAGTCAGTTGGTTCTCCATATCCAGGTAATCATTTCAAATGTGGATAAAGGTATATTTTTAATTTTATTTCGCACTTGGTTACATTGGAAAAATTCCTATACTTGAATAGAAATGTTTTCTTTCTTCTTAAGTAGAATAGGAAAATATGTATATAAATAAAAAGTTGCATGTTCAGTTTAGAAATTAATGCAACTTCGTTGTTTTTCTTTCTTTTCAATAAAATGATAAGATCTTTAACCAGAATTTAGACCTTCTCTCCAGTCCATACTTTCAGAAAATTTATTATAACAGGAGCCCATAGCAAGAAAAAAAATGCCAGAAGGTAATATGAAATTGTGACTGTTGTTTTTTATAATGATTCTGTAAACATAAGACCAATTGGTGAACAGGTTGCATTTGTGGTAATGGATATTGGTTAAAGATATATCACAAACCCATTTCTAAGCAAGAGTTCATTCATACCATGAGTCAGCAATCTGGGCTAGAGTTGGTAGGTGAAGAAATGACTTCTTCATCCCCTACTCTCTCACAGTGATATTCAATGAAATTGTTTTTTTGTATATATGTACAGGAATTTGTTTTAGTAGGTCTCTTTTTGAAGGATGCAGATGTTCTTTTCAGTAAGGCTTAGAATGTTTTGAAAACCTAAGAGAAGTCTCTCTGTCACTACCCCTATTTCAGCCTTTGATTATTTTTGCAAAGCATTTTTTAAGGATTGTGTTAATTTGGGTTAATTTCTGAGTTTCACTGATTGATTGGAATGCCTGTATCAAATAAATAAGATGTGTGCTGCTAGGGTTTTTAGATCTGTCCTCGTTATTCACATGAGTACTTATTCACCTGGCATTGTCTCCATCAGTGATTTAAGGGGTTTTTGCTTATGAACTTATGGGTTACTAGGACCATTTGACTTGGTTTCACACTAGATGGAGCGAGGGAATTGTTTTTAGTAACAGCTATGGGCATGAAATTATTTTCAAGACAGGCATCATTTTGAAAAAGGTATCCAGGACTAGGCAGTTTGGGGGTTATTATCTATTGGCTGTTATAATACTAAATACATATATATACATTGTTGCACAGCCACTTTATGACTTTCACTTTCTACAGTTGCAAAGGTTAGTTGTTCATCTGGGCAAATTTTTACAGGCATGTACAAAGAATACTCTTCCAATTCTGGTACCATCCCACTCCTAGACGGTTTTCAGAGCAGCTCCCCCACTCATCTATGCTTGAGCAAATCATAAATTTTATCTTTAAGGTGAAATTGGGACAAGAGCCTCTGATAGAAAATGGGTGCAAGAGGTTAACCCGCCGGGATACTGAACAGGTCCGCTGGCAGCGGGTACCGACCTGTGGTATAAACAGGCAAACCCATCAGGGTGCTGAACAGGCCTGTTGGCAATGGGGCATCTGCCTGGGGAAGAAGCTTCTTAGATGTTACAGTTACCCCACCGCAGTACTGAACAGGCTTGCTGGCAGTGGGTTCTGACTCTAATATCTTCTTTAACAGCCTCATCTATATTTGTCTGTATGAACAATGTACCTATGTAAAGGTAAAAGAGAGGCCATAAGGGTGGTTAATTAAAATTTAATAAACTCATTGAAAAAGTTAATTGATAGCCAGTTGATAATCATCTCCAGCTGTTCTGCATTTTGGGTTACCTGATTCTAGTAAAAAAGGTTTATGCCTGATATTTTCTAAGTCTTGAACATAGCTGAAGATTTCGGTACAGTTTTTGGCACTGCTCAAACTATCATGTGTGAAGCTGGGTCAAAGAGGACCACTATCCCATTAGCTTCTGTTAGCATTCCTTTTGTCTTGTGGCCTATGTCTTGGTGGAAATAGTTCTGTATGATTGGCAAGCATAAAGTTTGCATGTATGATTGTTTGAACATGAGTAAGGGTGATTGATTGAGGTTTGCATTTTGATTGTTTGTTTTGTATTGTTAATAGAAATTGATTTCATGGCATAGTTTGGTTTCTTGTGTGATTAGGAGCAGCAGTAAGCTGGAAATGAGGTAATTATGCTATAAACTGTTTTGGTCAAACCAATTTTAATTCAGTTTATTTGTTTATTAACTCATTTGAGTGTTGCATATTGGGAAAGTTAATGGTTTAACATCACTGTGTGAGTGCCTTTACTCGAATAGTACAGCTGCTGCTCAAGATGCTGGTAATTACTACTATGTTGGTAACTTTTGTTTATTTTTATCAATTAGAAAGCACTGCTGTATTTTACATTGGCTGAAGTACTGGATTAAATGCTGAATGAAGTACCGGAATATAAATTTTTTGCAAATTGACATGGCAAAGGTAAGAAATGTTGATAAAGGTAATGCACATGGCATGATTGGGTAAGTTTTAATTGCTATGTATTGAGGTTTATGGTTATAATTAAATGCTTTTGCCATTACTAAAAAAGTTGATGAGCTATGAACTACCATAATAATTTTGGCATTCATTTAATTGATACATCATGGTTTTCCTTTCATATTGTTAATTTGGACAATATTTCATCCTTTATTATTGATTGGCAACCTTTAATAAAAATCATAACCTTGTTTTATTGCAATTGGAGTTTTTTTTAAGTGTTATGAGGTTAGCTGTCCCAATTCAGCTAATTTATGGAGACTCCTTGATAGTTATTTCATGGCTCAATCGATTGTTGGCATTTGATGTTCTTTTCTGATGCCTTGGTGCAAAGATATAAGATATTTGATCCACATGGCTCCTCAGGTGATCTTCAAGCACGTTTTCCGGGAGCATAATTCTCTAGCAGCTGGACTTTCTAAGAAGGCCCTGAATTTGGATTTGGGCCATGGTTATTTCTTTGAGTTTTTGGATGGCAAGGCCATTAATGAGGCCCACTTTGTTCTATTTTAGATGCTGAGTTTCTCAGCTTTGTGCCATCAGCTTTATGTGTTTTTCTCATGATTTGTATTGGATCAAGTCCTTCTGTTAACAAGTTTTGCTCCTGGAACATTTGATTGTTGATCACCACAGATGTTCATCAGCATGTCTGACCTGCTAAATGCGGGAATGATGAGTAAAGTCTGCAAGATCAGACTTTAATTCTATCAGACTTTACTTTGAGTTTCAAATCTTGTTGTATGAGACTTTCTTGCATAGGGACCTGCAAGATCTTTGGGTTGGGGGAGATGTTGGTCTCCTATTATTGGCTGTCCAATACATCATTTTCTAGCATAAAACTTATGAAACCACATGATAAGTTAGTTTTATTAGTGTTTATTTGTATGGTCATGCTTTTGTGGAGACCAACGTGGACAAAGGTTTGGTAAGTAATTTTTGGTTATTTATTTCTCACTTTACATTGTTTTATGCATAAATTGGGTTTTTAAATCTCCATATAAATATCCGGTCAACTGATGGGTTGTTGTTTCCTTTGTGCAGGGGTTTCGGCACTCCAGGGCAGGTTCACGTTAGCTACACCAGTGATTCGGGGGCTTCGATCCACATCTGGGGTGTCTCTTGAGCTTCCATCGCCTTCCAGATGCCTATGAAGTTTATTCCGGTGCTGTTTCATGGATTTCCTTCGTTCAAAGAGCTGTTACCCTCCATTTTTAGCAGTGTATGGATCTCAAGCAATCTGGCAATGTCATTTCCGTCCTTGATCAGGACCCTAATTTCGGGCTCAATTTCTGAGCAAACGGTTGGGAATTTTTCAAAACGGTTCGAAACCCACTTCACAAATGGCCCCATTTACCCCTAACGGCGGCCAGTTTTCAGAATTTCTCAATGAATGTGGAGAAATCCTTTCCGGAACAGACATGGTTTTGCTAGATTTGGTGTTGGCCGTTTTCTGGGTAGTTGCTCAAATCTCTGCATTCTAGGATGGATCTTGTTCATCTATACATCTATAAATAATCCTTAGGATGGATACTCGAGGGAGGAGAAGATTGTAATACTTCATTTCATTAATACAACCAGCGTTTATCTCTTTTAAGGTTTTGACTTAGAACTGGAAGGCGTTGAGGGAGGGCCCCCTTCAACACCAACCTTTGGTATTTCGCATTGTGTATTTTGCAATAGAGGATAACGTTTTTCTTCCTTTGATACTGTTCTATAGATTCTAATGGTTTTACTCATATGCATGTCTGCAGATTCTTAGTCATTTGCAATTGATTTAGCTTGCTGAATAGATTCAGGAACAGTTTTTTAACACCCCTTTCTGGTTTTCAGCGTGGATTGTGTATCAATGGCTATGATTATTGTTTAGAGTTCTTGTATTTATAAATCGTGTGATGGTTCGATTCAAGCTTTACTTTGTGAAGAATTATAAATAGACTGAGCTTTCACATTGTCTTCACTGCCAGCATATAGTGATAAATGAATAGCTGCAGGATTGGTTTAGACTCTTCTTGTTCATAGGACTGTAGAATAAATTGAGGAATGGTGTGTATTTAAATTTTCCTTTGGATTTCCAGTGTGAATTGTGGTATTGGCAAATTGGATAATGAACTCGACTCTAGCTGTTGAAGAATCATTTTGTTGCAGCATGAGAATAATTGATGAACAGCCTATCCTTTTTATTTTCGAACTTGCAGAGCTGTAGGATATTTTGTTGGAGTTGAACAGCATTTGTAATATTTTGTAGAGGGTTTGAAGATTGTAGTCTATAGAGCGTATAGGGCTTTGTTAAATAGTTCTTTAAATAAGTGATTAAATAGGAAGAAATTGTGCTGTTTGACATTGATTAAATAGGGTTTGTTAATATTGCTTCCTTGAATCAACATCAACTCCACAGTGTGCATATGCAAACCAGAACCAATGAATATTTCTCACACAGTCCTAATATTGATTAATGAATATTGTTTGGATAACCTTGGCATTTTTCTGTGTGCATTAGTGTGTATAAAATAAAACAGAGAACATTGGGATAATGATAACTAGCCAAGCTTTGTTATAATAGGCTGTGTGTTGACAAGAGGCCATAGGTGTTACTCTGGCAATAATTCTAGAAGTATTAGTGTGGAGTTCAGCATTAGATCTTGTAGGATTAATGGTGTAGTTTTCAGGTTAATAGATCATAGTTATTCTGAAACTTATTAAGCTCTTTCATTTGTAGAATAGATCATCAATACTGTAGTTGAGTGTGGATTGTTGAGTGTTTTAAGGGATTGCTGTAGTTCAAGGGTTTGTTTAATTTATTAGCAGGTTGTTCTTTTGAAGCATTGTTGTAGGGAGGATTTCTCTGAAAGGTTAAGGTTGTTTTAAAGAGTTACTGTAGCCTGTGGATTGTTGTATGTTATGCTAAGTTTGGTAGTCAGTAAATTGATTTCCCTTTGTTTTAGAATAGACCCATGAGTCCTTAGTATAGATCATCTAGGATAGAAGTAGTTTTATTCATGTCATTGCTTTGTTTGAAGTAGACTAGCATTCCTGTAAGCACGAGCATTAAAACTGCCTTGCCTGCACATATAGTGTAGCAGCTCAAAGTTTACGATTCTCCGATTGATAATTAATTGAAGGTAAATTAACTAGTGATAATTTTAACCAACAGTGTGCGTATCCATTGAGCGCCCAAAACCACATCACAACCACCTAAGGGCAAGGCAAACATGTCAGAGTGCAAGGTATAATCTCCCATAGAGATACGCACATTTCGACACTTCCCTTTGCAAGGTAAGGTGCCCCCATTGGCAACCATGACTTCAAAGTTGGAGCAAGGATGGATAAAACAATCAGCTTGTTTGGTGATCCGAGGGTCAATGAAATTATGAGTGCTACCAGAATCAATGAGGATTGTAAGAGGAAGCTTCTTGAAATAATCCCTGACCTGCATTGTTTGGGGGGTGGTGATTTCAGCTAAAGCATGGAGAGATATCTCTGGCTGGTCATCCTGAGATGGAGGGTCAATAGGCGGTTCCTGAATGTCGACTGGAGCATCCAGTGTTTCTGGATCTTCGTCACCCATTTCAGAGGCAGGCGCAGACTCCACATCCAGGAGATAGAGCTTTTGTTGAACACATCTATGTCCCTGAGTGAATTTCTCATCACAATTATAGCAAAGCCCCTTTTCTCTGTGTGCTTGCATCTCTGTTTCAGACAAACGCTTGATAGGAGTCGGTCGAGGAGCCTGCAGTATAGGTGGTCTCTAAGAACCCATATTTCGGAAGGGAACAAAAGTGGGATTGGAGCATTGTTGGGCTGCAATCTTGTCTTCTGCCAACTTAGCCAACCCTAGTGCTTCCATCATTGTGTTGGGACAGAACATTTTGACCTCAGAGCGGATGGCATCCTTTAGACCATTGATAAAACAACTCCGGTAAAATTCATCAGACAATCCTTCGGTGTGGTTGGCTAGATTCTCAAATTCAGTTTGATACTCTCTCACAGTGCCGGTTTGGCGAAGTTTAGTGAGAGCTCCTGTGAAGTCATCAAAAGAACTAGGACCAAATCATTGCAAAAGGAGTTGGCAAAAGTCTGGCCAGTTGGGCTCTGGATGAGCCTTGATGTACCAACGGTACCATTGAAGAGCTTCCTGTTCCAAATGAAAGGATGCCAATGGAACTTTGTTGACATCAAAAGTATTATGCAGACTGAAATACTGTTCTGCACGATAGATCCATCCAGTTGGATCGGTACCATTGAAGCGAGGAAAATCAAGCTTCGGACCACGAAAATTGCTGGAAGAAGAGAACCCATTGTCTGCTGAAGACTCGGACTGCCGTTTGTTGTTCATAGCTAAATGTTCAAGATGGAGACCGAGAAGTTTTTCATCCAGATCCTGGAGTTTGTCTTGGATGGCTGCAAGTGCTTCCTCCATGGTTTTTGCTCCTGCACGGGTGACAACCATAACCAGGATTTTTTTTTGTTTTTTTTGTTGACTGGGTAGGAAAACAAAAACAGGAACTACTTCAGTAAGGGAAAATTTGGATTTGAGAAAAAATCAGAAGGGTAATTGGGGTTTGACTAGGTTTTGGACACTGTTAGATAGACAGGGAAGCAAAAATGAGGATTTCAGAAGCGGGGTGAAAGAATGGGAAAATTTGGCAGAGGGGAACAAAGAAGCAGAATTCAGAAAGGAACTCTGTGGTAAAATTTGAAGGTGATTGGGTGAAATCTGAGGAAGTTATGGCAAACCCTAAAAATAGACAAATGTGGGATTTCGGGATGTAGGAAGGGGAATTGAGGATAGGGTCCTCAAGAATGAAATATGCAGAATGGAATGACAGGGGTTCCCTGAAAATTTCAAGGGAAACAGAGGTAAAACAAGGGAGATATGGAGAAAAAACTAAATTTTATACTCTTTTTTTTCTTTTTTCTTTTTTTTTTTTTTTTTTTATACAGACTAGAGCAGCTACGACTCGGAAGGAATCTGGAACAACGCCAAACGGCTAGATCTAGAATGGCTTGCAAAATGGATCTGAAACGGCGCAGCAGTGATCGACAATAGTTCAGCTGAAAGTAGATATGGACCCCAGGTATGTGCGGCTTCCTAACAGTTCAGGGTTTTCACTCGGCCACCAATGCTGTCTGACGGCTTGCGTATTGGGGAAGTACCCCTCACTCCACGACTCAGGTAAAACTGATAACCACTTTGCCACAAATGACAGCTCTTGGTTTACCTCACGGGTGGGAACTAGTCAATCAGGTAGGGGTCGTTACCCTTTTCGCTGGCAGGTCCTCTCAATGGGCCAGCTACTTTGGGGTTCCTGTGGTACTCCTCACAATGAGTTTTAGGGCTTATGCCCAAGTACTTCCCACAGTTAAGCGAATAGGGATTATTCCCAAATCCGAACCTGCAACAGATGCGAAAAAAATTTGGCAGAAATTTCACCCAGCGAGCCCAAGAAAGCGCTCTGATACCAGATGAGATGCACCTGCAACAATTACTTAATAAAAATATGCGAAATAGCAGAAATGATAGAACTCAGAATCACTTTTATATTGATCACAGGCCACTTCGAGGGGGCAACCTCCTATGAGCAAGCTCAATACAAATAACTTCACGCTCCTTCATAGGTCTCAACACACACTTATATGCTAATTCTAGGCGCCAATACTATGGGTCGAAACCATGGGCCGTTACAAACTATGGATCAACAATACTACGAGCGACTTACAAAGCATATGCGCCAACAACAATAACACAACTATTGATCAACAAATACTACGGGACGACTTACAAAGCATATGTGTCCAACAACAACATACTAACAAAGTAAAGACATGGGTTCCTAACAAAGGAATGTCTTCAACATGAACTTTTTGTGTTGAATCTGGAGCTTCTTCTTCATCTTGAACAACTTCATAATGAGATATACTTGAGGCCGAGACATAATTATAGAGAACACTTAATGAGGGATCACTGAGTTTGTTCTCCAAATAATTTGCACCAATCTCTTCATTCTGCTTTCCAAATGCTTTGTCTAGTTAGGCCCATAGATCAGTTGGATATTCAGTAGTTTCCATGAGGTAGCACATACTAGGAGACATAGAAATACCAAAGGCTCTATCACATTCATTTAGCCAATCATTATCCTTTTCATAGGAAGAAAAATATATCATAATATCAATACACATATCAAAAATACCCTTTCTCTTCAGATATGTTATCATATTTGGTTTCCACTCATCATCATTGAATGGAGAGACAGGAGGAATTGCTTTCAGATTCATGGAAGCTGTTGTAGAATACCTGCACAAAAAATATCTAAAAAAAGATCTGGAAGATTAATTTTCTAAAAAACGCTCTGATACCAGGTGATATTTTGTGAGATTCTCACAGATATCTAGAGACAAATATAAAATTCACAATAAGTCTAAGAGAGATCAAATTAATTGAGCAAGAAAAATAGAGAAGGAAAAATTGTGTTACAACCCAAGAGAATGAAGAACAATTGGAAACACTTCCATTACATTATTATTTAGTAGAATGTGTACATAAATAATACATATCCAAAGGAGAAATTTGTGATCCTAAAGAGGAAGTTGGAATTCACACATGTGGCAGGCTAAGTTTGCATTGGAACCATCTCCTGATAAGGTCCAATGGCCACAGATGATGAATGGATATTCAAATGAGGTGGAATGGTGCATGACCGAGTCATTGGGGGTAAAAATTAGGGGATGAGACTCCAAGGAGGATAAATACTGACTTGTATTGGTCAAAATAGGTGCTCCTACATTGAGTGCTAGTGAAACCAGGTGTAGCATTCAATTAACTAGTCAATCAAGGGGACAAGGCACCCTAAATCATGAAACTGGTTGTGCTAATTCCTAAAATCATGCATGAGTGCTCCTTTGGACTTCACTGATGTAACCAAGGTGCCATGATTGGATAAGAGGTATAATGATGACCGACATTAATATCTAATGGGGATACATTAAGGACTAGTTTCTAGGAGACTAAACTACCAATGCATGGAAGCATGGAGTGCTGCATGGAATGCATGTATGCAAAACCAAGATGAGATGGTTAGAATATTCCAACATGGGTAAGGTACAGACAAAGTTAAATAATGGTGAATGGTTGTTGAAATATGTAAGGAATATTCCTGCTATGAAAATAAATATGATCTCAATAGGGCAGTTGGAAGATGGTGGTTGTGTATCTATGTTTGGATAAATATGGTGGAATATTACTAAAGGATCAATGGTGATAGCAAAAGGAGACAGGATAGGTACGTTTTATTTATGTCATCATAAAACTGATTGTTCTATCTCTTTAGCTTCAACAAAAACATATACAACATTATGGCATCATAGGCTTGGCCACATGAGTGAGAAGGGGCTAAAAATTCTCCACTCAAGGAAATTGCTGCCAGATCTGAAGTAGGTAAGTTTGAAACTCTGTGAGAACTATGTTTATGGAAAACATAAGAGAGTCAAATTTCTCAGGGTTGAGAAATAGAAGAAGAGTGAAAAGTTAGATCTTGTACATATAGATGTATGGGGACTAGATAACGCACAATCTCTTGGTGGCTCTCATTATTATGTTACTTTTATTGATGATGGAACTAGAAAAATTTGGGTTTATTGCATTAGAAAAAAATCTGATGTGTTTTCTACTTTTAAAAAATGGAAAGCTTTGGTTGAGAATGAGACGGGAAAAAGGTTGAAGTGTCTCAGATCTGATAATGGAGGTGAATACTGCGGCAAGGAGTTTGATAGTTATTGTTCATACCATGGGATTCATAGAGAGAAGACAGTACCAGGAAAACCACAAGAAAATGGTGTGTCAGAAAGGATGAATAGAACAATCATGGAGAGTGCAAGGTGTATGAGATTGCATGCAAGGTTTTCCTTACATTTTTGGGAAGATGTTGTAGATAATGTTGTTTACTTAATAAACAAAGGTCCTTCAAGTTCTTTGGATGGTGGTACTAGTATTCCAGAGGAGTCATGGACGGGTAAAAAGATAAACTACTATTTTCTGAAAACTTTTGGTTGTGAAGCATTTGTCCATAGTGATAAAGAAAATATAACAAATATTGAGACTAAATCCATGAAATATACCTTTATTGGATACGGGGTTGATGATTTTGGTTATCTTTTATGGAATTATGAAAATAACAAAATCATTAGGAATAGAGATGTGGTATTCAATGAAAAGGTCATGTATAAATATTAATTGCAAGGAAAGAAACGGGAAAAGGAAAACATAGAGTACACAGTTCTTGATGAAAACAAAGAAAATGAAGTTCCAAAGGTGTCAGAAAATCAATAACAACAACAGGTACCTAAAAATCCTTCAAGTGTTAGAAGATCTACCAAGTTAAGTAGACCCCGTGAACGATTCTATGATTCACTATATTATTTATTGATGATTGATTATCGTAAAACAAAATGTTATGAAGAAGCAATGCAAGTGGAAACTAGAAATAAGTGGGAGAAAGGCATGAATGAGGAGATGGATTCATTAGTAAGAAACCAAACTTGGGATTTGGTTCAATTTCTTGCGGGTAAAAGAACATTGCAGAATGAATGGGTTTACAGGTTGAAGGAAGAAGATGGAGGAAAGAAGCGGTACAAGGCCATATTTTTTGTAAATGGGTTTGCACAAAAGAAACTTGTATAGATTTTAATGAAATATTTTCTCATCTTGTTAAAATGACTTCAATTAGAACTATTTTAAGTCTAGTCACGGTATAAGATTTTCATCTTGAATAGTTAGATGTAAAAACAACCTTTTTCCATGGGGATTTGGAGGAAGAGATTTATATGCAACAGCCATAGGGGTATGAGGTCAAATGGAAGGAGATATTGGTATGCAGGTTGAAGAAGAGCTTGTATGGCTTGAAACAAGTTCCAAGGAAGTGGTATTTGAAATTTGACAGGTTTATGATAGAACAAGGTTATAGTAGATGTCATTCTGACCACCGTGTTTATTTTAAGAGGATAGATAATGGAATATATATTATTGTGTTATTGTATGTGGATGACATGCTTGTTGTAGGGTCTAACATGTAGGATATAAATGTGCGCAAAAGGAAGTTAGATAATTCATTTGTGATGAAGGATTTTGGTGCTGCAAAGCAAATCCTTGGTATGAGAATAACAAGAGATAAGAAAAATCACAAATTGACATTGTCTCGGGATGAGTACTTACAAAAGGTGTTGGAAGTTTAGAATGTAGAATGCAAAACCAGTTAGTACACCTTTGGCCATCCATTTCGAACTAAGTAAGAACATGTGTCCCAAGACACAGGAAGAGATAGATTACATTTCCAAGGTTCCCTATTCATCAGCAGTTGGCATCTTGATGTATGCCATGGTGTGCACAAGACCAGGTATTGCATGGGTAGTGGGATTTGTGAGCAAGTATATGAAAAATCTAGGTAAAGAACATTGGAATGCAGTATAGTGGATTCTCGAGTATTTCAGAGGTACTACCACTCATGCATTTTTTTGAAGGTTCAAACACTATTCTATAGGGATATGTTGATGAAAATATGGTAGGTGATAAATATAATAGAGGAGCACCAAAGGGTATGTCTTAACTATGTTGGAATATTCACACCATCATTTTTATATTTTGCATGCCTACATGCAAATCTGCATGCCGCATGCATTTGCATGCCACTGCATGCATCCAATCATCATCATGGTTTTCTCCCCAGCACCTAGAGCTTTCTTCTAGCTCTCCAGAGCCTGTATTTAGCCCCCATTTGGCCTCCTACCTACCTAATGCACCCCCTTGATTGTTTTGCATGTCAAGTGTGCCTTTCCCACCTACCACAACCAGTTTGGGCGCCTTTACTCACCTACCACCAGTTATCACTCAGTTAGGGCACCTTTTCTCACCTACCAGGAGTTATCACTCAGTTAGTGCATTAATTAAGCAGTTGTTCCATTGATTGCTCATGCTAACTGCTTGTAGCTTCTAGTTATCTAGTTCTGGAGTTCCACTTGACTATTTCACAGCCTCATGCACCCCCCTTGGAGTCTCCATTCCATGATTTATGCCTAGATGGTTATGTTAGACTCAGTTGGACACACTTGACTGGATCTTACCATTTATGACTGATACTACTGACTGGACAATGTCTCCATTGTTATCCAAGCTAGACTCTGAGCTCAGATTCAAATGCCCTACATGGATAATTCGAATCCTATATCATGCTCTTTTGCAGTTCATTTTAACACATTCTTTACATTCATAATTCAATTATATGATATCGACATTGTCTATTATTCTGTGTTTGTGAGTGATTATTGAGTGCATTCTTCTCTTCTTATTTGAAACATACTTGAGAGTTTGATTGTGAGTTGTTATGGTTTCTAGATCTCTTGCAGATTATCACATCGTATCAGAGCAGTTGCAGCCAATGCAGCAGTTGCAGCATTTCTTTTAGCAGCTATCTTTCACTTGTGCACCAGAAGCCTCTGAGTTTCCACAGCAAATCCTGGTGATATTACTTGAATTCATTGGAGAAATACAGTGAGGTATAGCCAGGTGTGAAGCACTTAGTCTATGTGCCAAGTGTTCTTAAGGTAGTGTTCAGTCGAAATGTAGCATTCTCCATCAACAAAAACTCTTCTTGTTTTGCAGGTTTATTCAACTGTTTGGAATCTTCTTCAACTATTCGACTTTCTCTGTTCACATGGATCTAAATCTCACATCTTTCAACTATGTTGAGTGGAAATCCAAGATGGATCTCTTTATGAGAACCAAGGGCTCCACCCGAATACTCAACGGAACAATGGTAGAACCTCTCAGTGAAGTTGAAAAGTCCCAAGTACTTGGATAGGCTTGATGAAGCATTTGTCCTCCTCCTTCTCTCAATTTATAAAGATCTTCACTTCCATGTAATCAATCTTACATCTCCTAAAGAGGTTTGGGACAAGCTCGAATCTCTTTTTGGACAGAAAGATGATATGAAAAAACACAAATTGGAGAATGAGCTCATATGTTTGAGTCCTGACAGCTTCGAATCTATCAATGCCTTCTCACCAAGTTCAAAAGCTTGATATCACAGTTGAAAAGATAATAGATAATGAAAGAAGATAAGCAACTTATACTTTCCATTCTCTCAAAGTTGGGGCCAGACTTCCCAGTTTTTGTCTCTACTTTCCAGTCAGCTAAGTTTTCCATTCCAAAATGGAAGTTTCCCTCACTTGATGACTTCATCCAATCTCTTACTCAAGAGGAAGAGAAGTTGATATCCATGGGAATGATCAAACCCAAATTGGATTCAACTCTTACAGCTACAAAGAGAGCGAATGGTAAAGGAAAGCAAAAAATTTCTAACAAGGGATTGAATGATACAAGGCCTACAGATAGTCCATACCAGTCAGATGGGGCTTCAAACTCAAAGAAGACCAACCATTCTCAGAAGAAAATATCCAAGTGCACCTATTGTCTTAGGGGTTTCCATCCTGAGAGTGCTTGTATGAGGAAATCTATAGATTTGATGGCTCAGTTACTTGAGGAGAACAATCTTCATGTGCCTACATGTACAAAGAAGAAAGATCCTAATATTGAACCTTCTAGATCTGAAGGCAAATAAATATGTCATGCCCTCATGGAAAGTGCATAAACAGATTCTTCTTTCATCATAGATTCAGGAGCATCAAGACACATGTCTTCCTCCAAACATCTCTTCTCCAGTTTCGAAAACTCAGTTGGCTCTTCCATCAGATTGAGCAATGATTTAGAAGTCTCCTCTCAGGGGAGTGGAAGAATCAATCTTGACTCAGGTTACTTTTCTGATGTGCTTTATGTTCCTTCTCTTGTAGCAAATTTACTTTCAATGTACCAAATGACCCATATTGGATATCCCAAAAGAGTGATCTTTTCTCCAAATGAAGTTGAAGTACAAAACATGGTTTCAGGGGAAATCATTTCAAAAGGTGTTGCAAATCATGAGACAAAACTCTATGATTTTTCCCACTTCTTACCTCTCTCAAAGGAGTCTTCTCTTTGCTCTCATACTCATGAAGAGAGTAGACTATCTCATCTCAACTACAAGCTAGCTCAAGATGTGGTTGAAGGTCTTCCAAATAGCAAGATTGCTCATGGAACCTGCAAAGATTGCTTGAAAAGAAAGGACCGATCTAAGAAGATTGAGAAAAAGAGGAAGCTTGAAGAAGTGTGAATGCTAGATCTAGATCCACAAGAACCTGAAGATCTAGCACCTATTAGCTCAACTCCTATGGCCAAAAGGGCCATCACTACTACATCCACTAGTGATCTTGTTGAAGATCCATCATCATCATATTCTAGTTCTTTTGGTAAAAATCTCACCTATGATTTCTCAAAAGAGATATCAGAGATCTACATGCACCTTTAGAAGCAGGTTCATGATGTTCCCACTTCATCAAATTCAGAGTTTGGAAGTGATGATGAGTCAGTTTCACTTGCTTCTTCACATGAGATTTTAGATTCAGAGTTTGAAAGTGATGATAAGTTTCAAAAGAGCGAATCTCCATCACATGATAGTTCAGATTCAGAATATGGGACATCAGCTTCACATGCTTCTTCATATGGGATTTCAAATTTAGAGTTTGTATGTGATGATGAGCCAGTTCTACTTGCTTCTCCTCATAAGATTTCAGATTCATATTTTGGATGTGATGATGAGCTAGTTGTAGATACATCTTCACATGATACTTCAGATTCAGAGTTTGGAAGTGTTGATGAGCTCCAAGAGACAGAACCATCATCACATGGAAGCTCAGATTCAGAGTATGATAGTGAGTGTGATGAAGAGCAAATGCTAGATCAAGATCCACAAGAACCTGAAGATCTAGCCAATGCTAATGAAGATGAGGAGATGGGAGATTCAGTTCCAAAATAACCTTATGATCTCTCAACTAATTTTCCTCCTCTTCCGAGATGGGTAGCCACTACTCTCATATCTACTAAAGATCTTGTTGGTGATCCAGCTGATCTACGGAGAACCACATCAGATTTTTAGAATGGAAGGTTTCATCCTTCTCACATTACTGATCCTTTTTAGATCGATCAACCCTTCTTTTGAAAAGAAGGACACTTGCCTCCTTCAGGGGTGGGTGATGATATGATACTTTAGCATCCTTCAGTCTATTTTGAGGGAGGGCTTTCTTCCCATTGGGTTTTCCCTCTTTCCTCACTTAGTTTATTTAGATTGATTGTACGAGGTGACTGTTGGTCTTAGTCACCAGGGCCCTATTTTTTAGATTTCGGTTATTTTCTCATAGTATAGCTTGCGGGGGGTGTTGGAATATTCACACCATCATTTTTATATTTTGCATTCCTGCATGCAAATATGCATGTTGCATGCATTTGCATGCCACTGCATGGATCCATTAATCATCATGGTTGTCTCCCCAGCACCTAGAGCTTGCTTCTAGCTCTCCAGAGCCTACCTTTAGCCCCCATTTGGCCTCCTACATACCTAATGCGCCCTCCTTGACTTTTATGCATGGAAAGTGTGCCTTTCCCACCTACCACAACTGGTTTGGGCACCTTTACTCACCTACCACCAGTTATCACTCAGTTAGGGCACCTTTTCTCACCTACCAGGAGTTATCACTCAATTAGTGCATTAATTAAGCAGTTGTTCCACTGATTGCTCATGCTGAATGCTTGTAGCTTCTAGTTAGCTAGTTATGGAGTTCCGCTTGACAATTTGACAGCCTCATTGTTACATCGTAATCTTCCACCCTATGAGCATCAACATTCTTTGGCCTGTAGGATCCATTTCAGTGACTCAAATCCACTTATATCCTTCAGAAACTATTTTTCCTATTTTTATTCCTACCCGCATGTTGCATCATTATAGCATGCGTACCCGTGAGTTGCATCACTATAACCCGCGGGTATCAAGTAAAATGGTAAAAATCACTAATGTATTACTTTTTACTCCCAAAAAGAAGTCATTGGGTGACCTTTGACTCTCCATCTGCCCGAGTAACGCCTCGATGTGTCCTTTCACCTACCTTTGAGAGGACTATATATTGAGCACATATGGCTTATGGACGGGAGGAAGAATAGAATAGTAAGAGAACTCTAGTGGATTTTTGCCCTATCTTGAGTCTGCACTCATTGATCCTTGTAGTTGTGAACCCCTTATGTTCACCTTCCAAAATCCTTTCTAGTTTGAGTTTGCCATCCATGGAGGATTGAAGTGGTGGAGGCACAAGTGGATTGATCTAGATCTTGGTTCAGATTGGTTGCCGGCAAGAGGTCGTATCACTTTGTACTTCTTCTTGTTCATTAATAGAAATACTCATATTCTCGTCCATCATGTTGTGAATGTTGTTTATTATACATTGGGTTACATTTGCTTGTGATATTATGGACCATTTTTATTAATAATGTTAATTTCATTTATATATTATATGTGCTTGTTGTATATTGGCTGTCAAGACTAATTTGAAGATTTCAAGTGCATGGATTGAAAGCTCCAACGGGGATCTACTTCAAACGTTTGGATCAAGGTTGGTTACATTTCTCCATTATCTTAACATTATCATTTATAATAGCATTGTTTTGAGAATTGAGTTGATTTCTGGTAGTCATCTGTCTGTTGTGGTATTCCCAAGCCATAGTGAGTTTTCTCCAATACAGAAATGGCGACTCCGTTGGGGAAAACATCCATGTTTGGGAAATTGTTTGAGCATTAGTCCATAATTAGAGTTGTTGTTTATCAAAGCTCTGTGTCACTGATTGGCCGTTAAGATACACCATAGAAAACTTACTTTTTCTGAGCCCTTGGACTCTTTATTTTCCCATTTTCCTTTCCTCACCTGTGGGCTAGCTTAGCTCAGCTCGCGTATACCTGCCTCTGTTTTCTCTACTGCTCGCGGGTACCCGCAGGTATTCCTTCAACAGTAGCGTACAACTCCGTCTTTTGTTGGTTTATGGCTATTGGTTGTTGTTGGGTTGGCTTTGATAGTTCTTGAGTCTTTGTTGGCCTCTTTCTTGACTGTTTCATGCCTTGGTTGTGACCAAATCTCTTCGTTTCTATTGGTTGAGCCTTCTTATTTTTTTACCAATCTTTGGATTTAGCCTCTTGGTTTTTCCTTTTGAGCTCTTTCCTGTGGCTGAGTCTTGCTGTTTAGGATCTATTGGGTTGTCTTAGTGATCTTCTCGGCACTTCAGTGACTGAATAGTAGGATTTTGCTTGCATTTTTTCATTCCATCTATATTGAAAAAAATACAAAAATATACATTTAGTTTTTGCATTTTCCTTCTTGTTTATAAGTGAAAATACAAAAATATTTTACTTTCATGTACTGCATCTTGCATTGAGTGCTTGTTTCCTTCATTTAGGTTCTGCTTGTGCATCGAAAAGATAAAAGATTGCATCTTTATTTCGGAATTGTTGGTGGATTTTGCATATTAGTGACATTGTTTTATTGGATAGATGAGTCTAGGATTAGACGATTTTGCATACTATTGAGTCTACACATCACTAGTTTCATGATCATATCCCTTGAGTAACCACAGCCACTAAAATTAACGCTTAATCTTAAAATTGATTAGACTGATTTTATTTATAGGGTACACCAACTAGCATAGGTTTAGAGTCTTGGAATAGATCATTGTGAGTAAACGATCCAAGACTACTAGACGAAACATTAGGTGTCTGACCAGGGATTGGAGGAATCCATGGTATAGATCAGTGTTCTCAGCAAGCTCCACTCAATCCAGAGTTAAGCACGAGGTCACGGGAGGTTGGTTGAGGAGATATCCCTCTGATACCAGCTGAACGTGGGATATATATCCAGGATTTGTTCGTATTTGGGGGTACCTAAGGTTCGTCTTCTTGTGCTTTGGGCTTAGCTACCCTACGACGGGTCCCACCTGCGACTATCCCCCTGATCATTGGTTATATTGCGGTGACCATAGTTTCCTTACCTAGGTATCGCATAGGGTACTTGCAGTGGTTATGTTGTTTGTGTCCTGAGTCAGATAGGGATTGGACAGCACAGTTGTGTTTGTGCAGTGGACTTGACCTTGTACACGTAGTGAATCCTGGGTGTCTCTATAATTGATTCTGTTACCTTTGGCTATAGTTTGGGAGTCTCAAGCCTCTCCTAGGCGAGACATACCGGCTCTAGTGTTGGGAGCTCATTTAGCCACTCTGTTTGTCTACTCTTGGCTGTAGTTTCTCTAGGTGTGTGCTTTTGATTTACTGTTTTTGATCGATAGTTGGCCTTTAGGGGACGTTTTGATTATATATTCTCTACGGAGATATCGTGGCGCGGAGCCCTACTCTCGGCCGATCTCGTCAGTTGGCCGGCTTAGGGCCTGCCAAGATTTCACGCCATGTTGATAGAGGACGCTGGAGGGCTTCCTCTGAGTCTTCGAATTCTTATGAGACTTACGTCCAAGACATTATGACTGCTCCACATTCTGATACTAAGGAAAAACCTTCGACTCCATCAGGTAGAGTTGACCATACTTATGATCCCCATACTCCTCGTGAGGAGTGGGGAGGTGATCCACCTAAGACTCAACCTGGTTCTATTTGGCCTAATCCACTTGAACGAGATCCGTTTGATCCTTCGAATCTGGATAATTATCTTTACGGAATGCCCAACTTACCTAAGGACGAAGAACAGGACGATCCTTTCGTTCCTTCGTTTCCACGCAACTATAGACACGGAATGCCAGAGTTACATGACACCACTGGTCCTACGATAAACCCAACCGCACTCTCTTTTGGTATGCCTAGTCATAGTACTGTCGAACCTTCCGCTATGTTTGGTAGTGACGCTGGCACCAGTCATGGTGTTAGCCATAGTATACCCACTGGGGGCATTACCCTCGCTGGAGGCACTACGTTGTCCACCCACACACATAGTATGGGGACTGGTCATGTTCCTCCTAATAATGCTAATATTGGAATACAACCACCTCCTAGGATTTCCCAACCTAATAGGAATGTTGTTCGAAACACGACTCGCCATCCACCACCTAATACACGTGCCGCTACTCGTCAACCCAGGACTACTTTTACAGATGTTAATGTTCCTCCCAACCACAGGGATGGACATATACCGCATACTTTTTCATCCACTACCGCCACTAGTAATGCTAATGTAGGGGGTGGGAATATCTCCTATCCACATGGACATCACGCCACCATCCCTGCTACTAGTAACACCAATGTTGGGGATGGGAATACTTCTCATGCTTTTGGTCACCACACGACTGCTCAAGCTAATCCTAATGTTGGGGGTGGGAACATACCATACCATTACGTCATTACAACACAGTTCCTGCTATGAATAGTACATACATGCCCCATACTAATGGTGGAAACCCTTACTACAACACAGTCGGTGCTGGTCACCAGTATCACCCACCACCCCAATATGGTGCCCAAAACACGCATATACTTGCTTACTCTCAAATGGGTCAGGCAGGACGAGGTTATCAATCCTATGGCCATGGGCAAGCTTATGGTCCGTCAGGTCCTTATCATCAGCAGTTTAATCCTCATGGTCAATCTTTTGGTCCATCTTATAACACGGTTCCATTTAACCAACCTTTTATGGGGGCTTATAATCAAGCTTTCCAGCCTCAACTCCCGTTCCTTGCACGCTTGAATCTCCCGGATCTTTCGAATCTCACGAATGATCCGGTGTGTCACGACCCTACTTGGCCCCCGGTCCCCCCCAAGCTCCCTTCGGACATTCCGAAGTTTGAGGGGAAAGGTGGTGAGGACCCGGGAGATCATGTCACGACATTTCACCTTTGGTGCTCCTCCAACTCTTTGAACCATGATTTCATTAGATTACAACTATTTCAACGCACCTCCGTATGATTCTCGAACGATGTATGCACTCCAAAATTTGATTGAATCCAAACAAATGCATCTTCACTATTAGGACTGGTCGCCTTCTAGGATTCACAGTTTCAAAAGAGGGTATTAGAGTCGATCCTTTCAAAGTTGAGGCAATAATTCAATTGCCTCCTCTGCGTAATTTGTTACAACTTCAGAGCCTCCAAGGGAGAGCTACCTTTCTGCATTGGTTTATAGCTAACTATGCTAATATTACCAAAGGTTTCACACGCTTATTGAAGAAAGACACACCTTTTATCTAGGATGAGCGAGCCCAGTAGTCTTTCGACACCCTTAAGAAAGCTTTGGTATCGTCCCCTGTGCTTAGTCCACCGGATTTCGCACAAGATTTCATTCTTTATGTGGCCGCGTCTCAAGACACTATTGACATGGTCTTGGTTCAGGTAGATGATGCGCTCATCGATCATGTTATCTATTATCTCAGTCAAAATTTAGTAGATGCTAAACTAAGGTACACTCACATAGAAAAGCTGGCACTTGCGACTGTCCATGCAGTCCAGCAGTTACGACATTACATTTTTCTTCGAACAACCATAGTTTTAGCTCACATCAATCCATTTTAGTTCGTGCTATCACGACACCTTATCGGGGGTAAGTATAATAAATGGATTGTAATCCTTCAGGAATTTGATCTTGATTTTGCTTCGGCAAAATCGGTGAAATCGTTGGTGTTCGCTGAGCTTATGTCGGACCTTCCATGACTTGATGAGGATGTCATTCATGAATATTCCTTTGTGGATGAACACTTATTTCTTATCTCGTCTAAGGACCCTTGGCATGGGGATGTCATTATATATCTCCAAACTTTGATGTTTCCTCCGCATTATTCACGAGACGAGCGACGGCGTGTGAGACATCACGCGAAAGATTATACTATCGTCGGTGATCCTTTGTATCGACAAGGAAAGGATTCCATTCTTCGTCGTTGTTTGACTCACAAAGAAGCGGAGCGGGTACTTAATGATTGCCATGCGGGGGTGTGTGGCGGTCACTTATCCGGGCTTGCTACAGCCCAGTGTATCATGCGAGCTGGTTATTTTTGGCCTACCATATTTAAATATTGTATTAACGCTGTGAAGTGATGTCACCCTTTCCAGGTGTTTTCTCGGAACATACACTCGCATCCAGCGCCCCTCCATCCGGTCATCACTGTCGGTCCCTTCACTAAGTGGGGGGTAGATTTCATGGATTGCAAACCAGCTTCAGATGGGGGGCATCACCATATTATCGTGGCCATGGATTATTTTTCCAAGTGGTTTGAGGCCATGCCTACTGTAAAATATGATGGTGCTACTGTATCCCATTTCGTGTTCAACCAGATTATCATTCGGTTCGGTATCCCAAAAGAGATTGTCACTGACCATGGCAGTCACTTTCAAAAAAAGATGATGGAGTATTTGTCTCTCAAGCTTGGGTTTCGTCAGGAACACTCGTTTTCCTACTATCGTCAAGTGAATGGTTAGGTTGAAGCAGTAAATAAGTCTTTGAAGACCATTATCCAACGTACCATCCAACAAAGCAAGACTAATTGGCATATCATGTTATATCCTTCTTTGTGGGCATATCGAACCGTAGTTAAGACTGCCACTGGGTTCTCACCATTCCATTTAGTTCATGGTGTGGAGTCACTTTTACCAATTGAATGTGAAATCCCTTCACTCAAGCTAGCCATAGAGATCCTCCTTGATATGACAGATATTGAGCAACGTTTAGTACACCTCGAGCAACTTGATGATCAATGTCGAGATGCCGTTGTGGCCATTGATGTCAACAAGCGTCATTTCAAGGTTCAATACGATAGGTCTGTCCATCCCCGACACTATGTTGAAGGTGACTTGGTACTTTTGTATGACCAAGCTAAAGAACCCCTTGGGGCAGGCAAGTTCAATCCCATGTGGCATGGTCCTTACATTGTGAGGCATGTCCTCGAAAAAGGAGCTTATGAGTTAGAATACTATGAGGGGATTGTCTTGAAGGAGCCTAGAAATGGGCTCTACCTCAAGCAGTACTATGCTTGAACCTCTGGTTCAGGTTGATACTTTTGTACACTATTGTATAGTTTTTCTGTACATAGTTTAGGTTTCCTTTTGGTTATCGGGTCTGCTGATTAGCCTCTGTTTGATTGGCAGATGTCAATGGGATCTCCTACATTATTAGGTTTCGCGGATGGTGCTAGCTGACATACACAGTAGCTTGCTTCTGCTGCCTGGGTTAGATTCTCACCTAACCACCTAGTTGTGTCCTCAGGAGGTGCTTGTCTCGGTCCTACATCTAATAATGTGGTTGAGTATAGTGTCGTTATTGAGCTACTTCGGGATGTTATTTCACATGGCATCCTGTCTTTAGAAGTCCGCCTAGATTCACAACTAGTTGTGTCACAGCTGAATGGGTAGTACCATGTACGAGACCCTACATTACTAAGGATATTCCTTAAGGTACGACTCTTGGAGAGACATTTTGTTTCAATTACATATATTCATATTCCGAGAAGTCTTAATTACATATCTGATGCATACGCTAACTATGTATTAGATTGGCATTTGTCACATTCATCATGAAGCACATAAATACAAAGAAATTCATACATTTGTACATACACACATATAGTAGAATCGAGAACCAAAGTTTTATATATATATATATATATATATATATATATATATATATATATATATATATATATATATATATATGTCCAAAAAATGGTAGTGTCATACAAAACTAGAGCCCATATCCCTCAAAAATATACATATCGATACAAAAATGAGACCCTGGGATATCTATTCCCTCCGAGGAGGTCTATCTACCGCCTCAACAGGATGTGTCTCATAGAAGTACTGTATTGCATTGGCCACCGCTGCAGTAGCCACACCCACTCACCAGGAACACCCACTACTTGGTGTTGCATGGCCTCAGGTAGTCAGGCTACCTCTATATGTGGTACTCGAGAAACCATCCATGATATGTTGTGCTGCAACGTCTGAAGTGTGTGCCCTGCTGCAGCATCTGCTACCTCATCACCTCTACCCTGACGACCATGTCTCGGGAAGCCCTCGAGTATCACTGGGCCTTTGTCCGCGAGCAAACAATCAAATTTTAGCACTTGATACTACCACCAAAAATATTTTTGCATTTTCAACTATAATAAAAAAATCCATAAAAATTTAATAAACACAAAACCAAAAGAGTACTCACCGATGTCTCCAAACGTTGCGCCTGGTGGCAGTGGCATGTCACGGTCCTGTCTGAAGTCTATCCCCACATAGGGGTAGTCCTCTATAGCGATAACCTGCCGGTTCCACCAGCGGAAGAACCCCTCAGTATATGGTGACGCCAGATGGCCACCACCCTATCGTGTCAAGATCTCATCCCACCAGTTCAGGGCTGGATCACGGAGGCTATGAGGAGGGACATCCACCCTCGGACTAAGCCCCGAAACCCTCTCAAAGAAGAAGCTGCATAGGATGCTACCATACCCGAAGTTTTTGGCCTTCCCCTCTTTGCATTCCGTCAGTTGTGTCTTCATAGATACCAGCAGAGTAGTACACTAGTCAAATATCGTAGGTTGCATGCATTGTGATGCATAAAACATCACCGGCCTGGATTCCTGGTGCAGTGCTTTGGATCCAGTGATCCGCACCAGGGTAGCCACAATGATCTTTGTACTCAAATATACTATGGCGTTGATGGGAACTTGGCTTCCCACCGCTCCTGTTTTTGCGGGACAATACCGCTCTATGTAGTCCTGAACAGTGATCCCACCACCCACGGTCTGAGACCGAAGACTAGCCACCTCCCCTCTGCGGGACAAACTGGTAATGAAATAGATATCCTCTACTTCCAGTGTCAGAGTTTGCCCATTGAGGATGAAGTTTTGTGCATCCACATCCCAGTAGTCTATCAAACGATGGAGTAATAGGTTTTGGGCCCTTAAATCCCCTATACTCCAGTACTAATATAAACCACATGCTTGCAATGCCTGTTGTGCTTGCACATCATTGTGCACAGCCTCATCAACCTGGTCATGCTCTCTTTCCCTCCACTCTAGAACTATCCTGGAGTGCATAACAAGTAAATTTTGGTCAATTTCATGATTAAAAATTTCTTCACGGCCATACCCGCGGGCTAATTTGTATACAGTGGCGGGTACCCGCGGGAAGTATATTTTTTGACTACAGGTTTGGTGCCCTACCCACGACCCGCATAGTTATAGCCCGCGGGTAGCGCCGAAGCTATCTAGGGCTTGGCCAAACAAAAAATCTCACCGTCAAAAATTGAAATAGAAGCATTGAAATGAAAGGTATGGAAGTAACCACTAACCTGCTCCGGACGGTTCGCTGAATGGTCACCTGTAGCTCCCAGAATCAGCAACTGAACTTTTAGGTAAAAACTAACCACTAAACTCCAAATTGGTGAATAGTGCAAATGAATTGTAATTTGGAAAATTTTATTACTATTTATAATTTTCTGGACCCACTTCTCTATAGTTTTTTCCATTTTGAGCCATTATGAACTAATATCGTGTCATGGAGTAGTGTTTTTTAATCAGATTTCCTCGGCAAAAGTTGTTCAGAACCATTTCACAGCTACGGCAGGTACGTTTCACACTTGGCATATAGGTTAGATGCCATTTTCGCATGCATTATGCATTTGTCCTATTTTCATAAACCCTAGGTGTGACCCCACTTCGTAACTAACACGGAACCTTTACACTGCTATAGAAGTGTCGTTATGTGGTGGTAGGGATTTTTTGAACATGGGTACCCTAGTTAGAACCCCTTTATGCATTTTGGTGCCCATGCTGTTGTTTTTCCTTAGGATTGGGAGTCCTTTGTAGTCACGCCATGACATTGCGATAAAGACTCATGCTCTACTTTGTCTTATGCTGGCCATCTCCTTTAAGAACTCCCCTCCGTTATATCATGTTGTGATTGCATTGCATCATCCTACTTGCCGCTTGAGCCTTGTGCCAGCTCCCGCTTACTCAGTTGTTAGCCTGCTGCCTGAGCACTTTTCCCTGTCGAGCCCTGTAGAGCTTATATATTTTCCCTTCACAATTTGATGACCTTTTGACCCTGAGGGAACATACCCCTGAGTGTCCACATCTTGCACGCACTTCCTTGCATTTAGCATAGGTGTGTTCCACTACTTAGGACTAGTCTGCTAGCTATTTGACAATCGTTCCCTCACTTGTTGTACTATAAGCAATTTTATTCTTTTTCAAGCTTTTCCCAAATATGAAAAAGACCAAAAAAATCAAATATTCCAAAAAAGCCGGATGGGATTATGGTCACTATTTCTTGTTGGAAGCTGTTGTGTCGCCTTTGAATAGAGCATTCATTCCACTCCGTACATTATGAGTTGGGACTATAGTTGGGCCTTAGGAGCTATACTTGTTTCTCAGTTTACTCCACCGATTGGTTAAGCTACCAATCATTATGGAGCCCTCTATAATGCCTCCTGCATTGCACAGTTTATGTCAAGTCTATGCTGCCTGAGTCTATCCATCTGCTCATGCTCTTGTTCAAAGGAAGTCCTGAAACCAGTGTCGGTCACTCCTCAGATCTCTTGACTATTGCATGTCGGCCATCCTTATTGAGTTAGTTCGTTTCACCTGAGATATTCCAAATCTTTCAGCATTGCTGGTACCTCATGCTGGTTGATGGGGGATGCCTTAATGCCCTCCTTCCAGCAAGTCGCGTTCCGTCGAATTCAACCCATTTATTCTGGGACTTGAGGATTAGAGTTCAGTTGAGTACCTTGAGGCTTGCAGTCATTAGTGGCAGGTTCTCTCGCCATCGAAATTTTTGGGAATACATCAATGTCCCCTAATCGATGGATTCATCCTAGTATTCGACTTCAACCCAATTATTCACACTCCGATAATTGTGCTATGTGCCTTGATGCCCATTTTCATTATTGGTGGGTCATCTCGCGTCTGTTAATGGTATACATCATTGATCGTTAATCAGACGATGTCTCATCAGGTTCGACCCCAACTCCTTTATTCACTTGATGGGACTTGCACCGTTGAAGACTTGTGTAGAAGACCCCAGGCGATTGTGGCATTCAATATGCTACATATGACTTTGACTTTACATCTGAGATATCACCTCTCATATTTCAACAGTTTGTACCTCCAGTTTGCACCGGTTGTTTCCTTTTCAACAGGAGACCATATCTTACTGTAGAGGGATCATGGCTATGATCACTTATGACATGTATTCACTATGTACTGCCTATTCGTGGCCATTGTATCAGATTGTTGTACTATATCGACATGTATTCAGAGATACTATTGTATTATGACAAGTGACTTGATCTTTCCACTTGTGTCTCCATCACTCCACTTCTGAGTTTTATAATGCATTTCGGCCATCGTAGTATTAGTCTCTGACCTCACACATTAGGGGGCATCTATTACATCGTAATATTCCACCCTGTGAGCATCAACATTCTTTGGCCTGTAGGATCCATTTCAGTGACTCAGATCCACTTATATCCTTCAGACACTATTTTTCCTATTTTTATTCCTACCCACATGTTGCATCATTATAGCATGCGTACCCGTGAGTTGCATCACTATAGCCCGCGGGTATCAAGTAAAATGGTAAAAATCACTAATTTATTACTTTTTACTCCCAAAAAGCAGCCATTGGGTGACCTTTGACTCTCCATCTGCCCGAGTAATGCCTCGATGTGTCCTTTCAGCTACCTTTGAGAGGACTATATATTGAGCACATATGACTTATGGACGAGAGGAAGAAGAGAATAGTAAGAGAATTCTAGTGGATTTTTTCCCTATCTTGAGTCTGCACTTATTGATCCTTGTAGTTGTGAACCCCTTATGTTCACCTTCCAAACTCCTTTCTAGTTTGAGTTTGCCATCCATGGAGGATTGAAGTGGTGGAGACACAAGTGGATTGATCTAGATCTTGGTTCAGATTGGTTGCCGACAAGATGTCGTATCACTTTGTACTTCTTCTTGTTCATTAATAGAAATACTCATATTCTCGTCCATCATGTTGTGAATGTTGTTTATTATACATTGGGTTACATTTGCTTGTGATATTATGGACCATTGTTATTAATAATGTTAATGTCATTTATATATTATATGTGCTTGTTGTATATTGGCTGTCAAGGCTAATTTGCAGATTTCAAGTGCATGGATTGAAAGCTCCAACAGGGATCTACTTCAAACGTTTGGATCAAGGTTGGTTACATTTCTCCATTATCTTAACATTATCATTTATAATAGCATTGTTTTGAGAATTGAGTTGATTTATGGTAGTCATCTGTCTATTGTGGTATTCCCAAGCCATAGTGAGTTTTCTCCAATACACTCATGTGCCCCCCTTGCAGTCCCCCTTCCATGATTTATGCCTAGATGATTCTGTTAGACTCAGTTGGAAACACTTGACTGGCTCTTACCATTTATGACTGATACTACTGACTGAATGATGTCTCCATTGTTATCCAAGCTAGACTTTGAGCTCATATTCGAATGCCCTACTTGGATAATTTGAATCCTATATCATGCTCTTTTGCAGTTCATTGTAACACATTCTTTACATTCATAATTCCATTGTATGATATTGACATTGTCTTTTATTCCGTGTTTGTGAGTGATTATTGAGTGCATTCTTCTCTTCTTCTTTGCAACATACTTGAGAATTTGATCGTGAGTTGTTACAGTTGCTAGATCTCTTGCATATTATCACATACTGTAGTTGGAACAATAGTAAGTTGGATTTCGAAACTACAAAAGGTTGTTGCACTTTCAACAACAGAAACAAAGTATGTTGTTGCTACAGAGGCTAGTAAAGAGATGATTTGGTTACATAGGTTCATGGAGGAATTGGGTAAGTAGGAGAATAGTAGTTTGTACAATGACATCTAGAGTGCCATTCATCTTGCAAAGAACTCATCCTTCCATTCTAATACTAAACATATATAGATCAAGTACCATCTCATACAGTCTTTTCTGGAACATGAACTGTTGAAGTTGGAAAAGATACACACTAGCCAGAATCCTGCCGACATGTTGACAAAGGTAGTAATGAGAGAGAAACTGAGTTCCTTAAGGTCGAGAAATTTAAAAGCCAAAACTACCAATTATGGAAGATACACATGGAGGACTATCTGTACCAGAATGATGTATTCCTACCGTTGGGAGGAAACTCAAAACAACCGACGACTATGAAGAACAAATAATGAGAGGTTCTTGACAAAAAGGCACTGGGAACAGTATGGTTGTTCCTGGCTTTGTCGGTGGCTTTCAATATTTCAAAAGAAAAGACAACGGAGGGTTTGATGAGCACATTAGGTAGGCTGTATGAAAAAGCCTCGGCCTCCAACAAGGTATTTCTAATGAAACATTTATTTAATATGAAGATGTCAGAAGGTGGATATGTTGTTGAACGACAGATCTAAGTAGGTGAAATTATCCCAATCTGGATTCCAGAATGGCTTTTGAATGATCTGTAATCTTTTCAATGAGACTCGTGTTTCAGCTTTCTCCTTCCATCGTTTTTGAGATGTGCCCAACAAAGGTTGCATACTCTTCCACTTTCACACCTAATTCCATTGAAGAGAAGTTGGGACTATCCACGCTAACAGTTCCAAGAATGAAAGCCATCCAGATAATCCTCTTGATTAAAATATTCAAAATTTTAATTTGTTGTTCCCATTTCGAATTGTAGAATAGATTTGGAATTTGGTAGTTGATTGTGTCCTATATATTAATCTCTTGTCTATGGCATGTATATCTGTAACTCATTGCCTCTTTTCAGGTCGATTAACACTAGTAATTACACCTCAGGGCACAATAAAAGAACGTCATATTGCAAGTGAAGAAAGGAGATGAAGTAGGTGTATCTAAAGAAAACATATGGAACAAGAATCACAACTTGAATTCAAGGAAATTTTTAGGGGCAAAATCTACCTATGGGCTACTTTTGTCCTTTCTTTCCAAAAAAGGATTCTAGTTTGTCTTTTTTTTCAAAGATGATTTGCCCAAATTCCATGGGATAATTTTTTTTACTCTAAGAATCGACAAAATTGTCCCAAAACTATATAGTCCTTAAAATTTTGAATATTTAAAAAAAAAAAAACATTTTATGGTTGCAAATTTAGGTATTAGTAAGATTCGCTAAGCTTTCCACAATTTGGAAAAATTATGGATCCTCAAAATTTTCCCTGCTTGAAGTGTTAAACCACGAGAGTTGTTTCCATATGTCATAATAGTAGAGTAATCATACTATTTTCAATATACCCGTGCGAATTGTGATGGAGCTACAAAGGTTGAAGCAAAGGCATTCTAAGCTTTGCAGCACCTAGTGCACATTTTTCGAGGCTATACATGGATTTCATGGTCGAGTTGACCTGCACTATAATACTGACATCCAAACAATTTATGAATGAATAATGCAATTAGAGTATCGGAATACGTTACCTTGGAAATAATGTTTTGTGAGAAATAATGCATTTCATTGCCACTTAAATCTTCTCTATAATTGTTTATTCATAACGACAAGTCGCATTTCTCACATTCTTTGTAGTGGTCCTTCCATCAAATGAAACCAATATCACCTTAATCGTATCACTTTTACCATGATTTCTCCCCCAAACATCAAGGGTCAAAACTCATCAGCACTGACACATAGAAAGGATTGGGCTTGATATTTCTGCAACAATTGAAGCAACTCAACAACCTCACGCTACTATCTTAGCATCTTCTTTGTTGGTGACGGCTTCTTACACACTTTACATGTACAATTTAAACACAAGAAAAAATTCCAAACATCTTTCCTTGGTAGATGCACGTTATACGACTTCTCCACAAGTTACTTCACAAAACACAAATGATGAAAATGTTTTCTCACCTAGCGACAACAACATCTCTCTCTCTTCCACGCAGGTGTGCAACAACTCTATCACGGGTTCCATTCTGGATTGTTTTCAAAATTCTCCAAGAAGTGTTTTGATAACAATCTAGGCCTCAATCTATACCTCAATGTGTCAAATAAACGTTTATGTTAGTATAGTTTTGCAATTTAAAGTCTTCAGGATATAGTTCTTACCTATTTTATGGATTTATCTTTTGTGGACTTGAAACGAAATTTTAATTTGACTTTTTAGTTTGATAAAAATAATTTGTTTCTGATAATTTTAAATAAATAATATAATATACAAATAAAAAATTCAATGATACATTTTGTAAATAAGTGTATTTTTCTTTTTTCTTTTTCTTTGGTATGTCATAATGTTAAGATAAATAGGGGGAATTGTTGCCATGTATCAGACTCAAATATTTCTCTCTGAATGTTTCAGTAAACTTTGCCTTAGAGGCTTGTTATAGAGCTTCAACTCTTTCCCATTCACTAGCATTGGTATTTGATCTTCATCTATAGTCCTTATTTTTATTGATCCATTATCATAGATGACCTCAATTTGATAACGATATAACCATTTGGTTCTCATTTTTCCTTTAAAGTCTTTAAATCTTGAATCATAAAATAGAGCCTAGTCTCCTTCTTTGAAGTATTTTGTTTTTATGTATTTTCCATGCCTTGTTTTCGTCTGTTGTTGGATTAGCTCTATTTGATGAAGATATTTCTATCTAAGCTCATCTAGATAACTGAGATGTAATAGTCTTTCATTTTGAGCTACTAATAAGTCCATATTGATATCTACTATTGTCCTTATTGTCTTAAGGTCAAACTCAATAGGTAGCATGATCTTCTTTTTGTAGACCAATTCATAAGGAGTAAGACCTATGGTTGTTTTCCATGTGGTGTTGTATGTCCATGTAGCTTTATGAAGTCTATTGGCCCAATCCTTTCTATGAATTTGGACTGTCTTGGTCAAAATATTTTATATTTCCCTATTTGTTACCTCCACTTGACCATTTTCCTGAGAGTGATAGGAGATTGATTGTATATGATTCACCTTATTTTTTTTTATCATATCTTCAATCAAATTTGAGGTGAATTGAGCTCCTCTATCAGTGACTAGTTCTCTTGGAACTCCAAACTTGGTGAAAATATCTTAGAGCCCTGAACTTCACCCATTTTTTCAAGTAGTCAATACAACAATATGTGGTGTTTCTAATTTGATGGAGGGTCAATGGGTCCTACAAGTCTAGCCCCCATTTCTCAAAGGATTCTAATTTCACTTGAGGATGAAGAAGCATCACATCCCTTCTTGTAGGTTTTCCTGCACTCTAACAATCATCACACCTTGAAACATAGTTTTTGTTGCATCCTTATGTAGTGTTGGCTAGTAGTACCTAGTATGTAAAAAATTGTATGTTTTCCTCTTAGTTGCATAGTGTCCACCACATGGTTCATTATGACATGCATGAAGAATGTTATGAACCCCATATTCTCAATTGAAAATTCTTGGGATGTGATTTGGTTCTTGTTTGAATAGGTACCCTTGGATCAATGAGAATGTGGCACTTTTCCTTACTATGTTGTAGTGTTCCTTGTAGATTAAATGTTGAGGAAACCTCCATGTAGCTAGGTAGTTTGTTATGTTATCAAACCATGGTGTATTTTCTGAGATGGAAAGGAGATGCTCATCTACAAATGCATCATCCAAAATCTCCTTATCTGCAACATGGGTTAGTCGTGACAAGAAATCTGTTACTACATTATGTTTTATAGGTTTATCAAGTATTGTAATATCAAATTCTTGTAATAATAATAGCCATTTGATCACCTTGATACTAACATCTAATTTATTCATCAAGTATTTAATTGCTTAATGGTCAATATGAAAAAATACCCGATAACCTGTGATATGATGTCTCAATTTTTTGATTGCATAAACCACAATTGTGAAATCTCAAGCACAACAGATCTATGGAACAAACACAACAGTTACTAGAGATGCATGCAATAAAATGTATGGAAGACTGTGCAGAAGGTTTGTAGTAGTATAGTTATCTCATAAACTCAGAATATTGATTACAATGTGTAACAATGGTTGAATAAGCCAAGCAATTCGAATTACAAAGGTGGTCATTCGAATTGATGCATGAGAGTGGCTTACTAGGCAATTAACACCACTCGACACATTAGTTAACCACTTAACTAAACAATAATTGACTCTAACATACTCTAGAACTGACTAACTGAGTCTAACTCAATGCATAACTCAACTGAATGCCCAAAAATAGGGGAGGACGCCATATGTCTGCAGTCTAACTGAGTGTAAGGTGAGAATCACACCAAACTAGCCCATGCAGTGTAGTAAGGCGCCCTAGTATCACCAGTTGGCTGAATAATGTGCTAGAGGCATGAAAATCACCCCCTGAAAGGTGAAGGAGGCTGAGTAGGTGGCCCAGTTGTCTCCTGGAATGTAGAAGGAGGCTCAGTTGATGCCCAGTTGGCTCCTAGAATGTAGGAGAAGGCTCCAATGACTGAAACTGTGATCTGCTGATGATGTAGGCACATGATGGAGTCAATAATGCATAGGATAAGTGGATAATTAAGCTGGAAGGATCAATTAAATGATGTGTGGTTGGAAAATGCTCCAACACCCCCCCTTAAGCTAATCTCATGGAGGTATAAAAAATAATAAAAGGGCCCTAGCAGGAATGGCCATAGGTCACCCAGTACAGAAATAATCCAAACAATGCTATAAAAAACTCTAAGTGAGGAAAGAGGGAAAAACCCAGTGGGAAAGAAAACCCCCCTTCAAACTGAACACTAAAGGATCTAATATATCCTCACCATAGTAGAACTCACCCCCAGCAGTGAACGAAGGTAAGAGAACTTCTTTTCAGTGAATCTCTTGGTGAAGATGTCTACAATTTGCTCTTTTGTAGGGAAATATTGCAGTACAATGGTTCTGTCATGCACAAGCTCTCGGATTTAGTGCATGTGGATCTCTAGATGCTCCGTCATTTGTCTCCAAACTGGATCTATTGAGATCTTGATAGCACTTTGATTGTCACAAAATATGACAGTCGAATTGGTGCTACCAATATCAAACTTTGCTAGAATATCCTACAACCAAACTGCTTGAATGCAAGCATTGACTACTCCTCGATACTCTCCCTCTGTTGAAGATAAGGAAATGGATGCCTTATTTTTGCTTAACCAATAAATAGGACCTGTGGAAATCATGAAAAAATATCTATAAGTGGACTTCCGATCAATGCTATCACCAGCCCAAGTTGAATAAGTGAATCCAACCAAATCTAGATCGGAATCCGCAGCATAGTGAATGCAAAAATGTCTAGTACCTTGCACATAGTGCAAGATTATTTTGGATACCTTCTAGTGAAGCTCATGGGGCTGCTACATATACCTTGACACAACACTCACGGCATAACAAATATCAAGCCTAAAGTGTGTCAAGTATAGAAGACTACCAATCAACTGTCGATAAAGTGTAGAATCACCATCCTCAAGAATGATTCCTGAGAGGAATGGGAATGGTACCTCTTTACAATATGCCATATTAAATTTGCTTAGCATGTCTGAAGCATATTTTTACTGATATATGGTGATCCCATCAAAATTTTGAGTGATTTCTAAGCCAAGAAATTGTTTTAGCAAGCTTAAATCACTCATGTCGAATGCTAGATGTAGTGCGGTTTTTATAGTGTCGATCGAAGCAAGAGTGCTTCCTGTAATCAAAAGGTCATCAAAATAAAGGAAAATGATCAGAAAATTACCTTCATGTTTCTGTAGGTACACATTTGGATCTGATTTTCATATTGCAAAATTTTGTGACAGAAGGAAGGAATCCATCTTTGCATACCAAGCTCTTGGGGCCTGTTTTAAACCATACAATGATTTCTTCAGTCTACACACTAATATCGGATCTGATATGTAACCTTCATGTTGCTTCATGTAAATCTCTTCCTGAATATCTCCATGAATAAATTCACTCTTCACATCCATATGGTGCACTTCCTAGTGCTTAGATGCGGAAATTGCCAAAACTAGGCAGATAGAATCTATCTTTGCAACTGGTGCAAAGATTTATGTGTAGTCCACACCATGAACTTGTTAGAATCCTTTGGCCACCAACCTAGCTTTGTATTTTCAGCTTGAGCCATCTGCAGCAACTTTACTTTGGTAGACCCATTTGCATTGAACTAATTTCCACCCGGGTGGAAGAGAAAGTAGCTCCCATGTAGCATTTTTCTGAAGAGAATTGGAATCTTCATCCATGGCGGTTTGCCATCTTGGATCTCGATGGGAATGATAGTATGATTTAGGATCTGAACCTATCATCAAATTTTTTTTTCAAACAGTAAAGGATCATAATATGAAAGAGCCATACCTTCTCTTTGAAATTATGGTCAAGTTCTTTTTGGATCGGCAAGATTTCCAATGTTAGAACCAACAAAATTGAGAGCCTTTTCTACCCACTTTGGAAACTGAAGGGGCTCATCTGGATCTGAATTTGAACCTAATATTTCATGTTCATTAATGTCTGATAAAATATCAGAAATATCAGAACACAAATTTTCATCATCTTCTTCTGAATATTCTTCTTTTGGAGGAGGCAATTCAACAGTTTCTTCCTCGACTAGTTTTAGATCTTGAAGCGGTTCTTCAAATTTGACACTTCGCTCGATGAATATATTTTTGGATCTAATATCCATGAGTTTGTAGAATTTTGATTCTTCAGCATATCCAATGAGGATGCACTCAGTACACTGTGGATCTAAAGATATTCTCTTCTCAGTCGAAATTCTATCCCATGGAGGCTTTTTGAACTTAAACTTTTGATCAATGGGAGCTAAATCAGCTCCAAGAATTGGTAGATGGTTTCTTGTGATCTCCTTTAAATCAACAGGGGTGAGATCAAAATCAAAATCACCAAAATTTTCTTGAGACTTGAACCCAAACGAATGGTAGTGTCCTCCATCTTCAATGAAACTTTGAGAACATGTGCCAATGATTGAACAAAAGTGCATAGGAAGCATGTGATCAAGGATGGCGAATGCATCACCTCCAAAAACTGATTTAACCTACAAAAAATTCAATAGATCATCATTCTGCACACCAACAAACTCATGTGAAAGAGAGGATTTAAGGACCTCTTTAGATTCTAGAGTATGAGTTGGCTTATCTTGCTTAGAATTCAAAATAGAAGACATTGAGAACATGAGTGTTGAATCTGCAGTTTCTTCTTCATCTTGATCAACTTTATCATGAGATATGGTTGAGGTTGAGACATATTTAGAGAGAACACTTGAGGAGGTATCACTGGGCTTGCTCTCCAAATGGCTAGCATGATCCTCTTCTTTCTGCTTTCCAAATTCTCTATCCAAATTGGTCCAAAGATCTCTTGGATGTTCAATAGTATTAATGAGGTAGCGCATACTAGGAGACATAGCAAGACACATTGCTCCAAAGGCTATGTCACAATCATTTAGCCAATCATTCTCCTCTTAGTAGGAAGCAAAATCTCTCGTAATACCAATACAAATATAAAAAAGACATTGTCTCTTCAAATATGCTATCATCTTTGGTTTCCACTCATCATAGTTGAATGGAGAGAGAGGAGTAATTGCTTTCAGATCCATCGAAGAAGTTGTAATCTTTGAGAGAAACCTGCAGTCACAAACAAACAAGAACCATTAGGTCAACAACTTGCACTTTTCAAGTTTCATCACATCTGGCATAGACTATCAAGCAAGCTTGAAGAGTCAATAATCAATATCCAGGAATTATATGGAAAATATCAGCTTCTGGTGCAGAGTTGGAAATAGTTGCAAGTGCAGAATATGCATGCAATGTAGAATCACTAGTGCAGAATATGCATTCAGTGCAAAATCACTAGTGTAGAATCACCAGTGCAGAATCACTAGTGCAGAATATGCATGTAGTGCAGAATCACTAGTGTAGAATAACCAGTGCAGAATCACTAGTGTATAATCACTAGTACAAAAAATGCATGGAGTGCAAAAAAGTTGGCTTGTCCCTCCCATGAGATCTGATACCATGTGAAATCTCAATCACAACAAATCTATGGAACAAACACAACAATTACTAGAGATGCATGCAATAAAATGTATGGAACATTGTGCAGAAGGTTTGCAACAGTATAATTATCTCATAAACTCAGAAGATTGATTACAATGTGTAACAATGGCGGAATAAGCCAAGCAATTCGAATTCCAAAGGTGGTCATTTGAATTGATGCATGAGAGTGGCTCACTAGGAAGTTAACACCACTCGGCACATTCGTTACCACTTAACTAAACAATAATTGACTCTAACAGAATCTAGAACTGACTAACTAAGTCTAACTCAATGCATAACTCAATTGAATGCCAAAAAATAGGGGAGGGCGCCATATGTCTGCAGTCTATCTAAGTGTTAGGTGAGAATCACACCAAACTAGCCCATGTAGTGTAGTAAGGAACCCTAGTATCACCAGTTGGTTGAATAATGCGCTAGAGGCATGCAAATCACCCCCTGAAAGGTGGAGGAGGCTCAGTAGGTGGCCCAGTTGGTTCCTGGAATGTAGGAGGAGGCTTAGTTGATGCCCAATTGGTTCCTAGAATGTAGGAGAAGGCTCCGATGACTGAAATTGTGATTTGTTGATGATGTAGGCACATGATGGAGTCAATAAGACATAGGATAAGTGGATAATTAAGCTGGAAGGATCAATTAAATGATGTGTGGTTGGAAAATGCTCCAACAACAACAAGGAACTCCTTCTATGTAATAGTTTAATTCAACTCTACTCCATCTAGGTTCTTGCTAATGTAGTAGATTGCATAAGGATCTTTATATTCTTGTTATCCTAGGACTACACCATTTTCCTTTTTTTGGTGCATCTGAACTGATGTGGAATGGGATATCCTAGTTAGGTCCTTGCAATACAGGGGGTTGCATTATCTTTTCCTTAATGCACTCAAATGCCTCTTGACAGTTATTGCTACATTGAAACTATACATCTTTGGTTAGTAGAAGAAAAATAGGGGGAACTATTTTACTAAAATATTTTATGAATCTTCTATAGTAGCCTACTTGTCCTATGAAACTTCTAACATATTTTTTTTTATGTGGTGGAGGTAGGTTTATTATGACTCTGAATATTTAGGGCTCAACTATAATTCCATTTGCATAAACATAATTCCCTAACACTACCCTGCCATCTATTATAAATTAACACTTTTCATTGCTCAAACAAAGGATCATTTCAATAAATTTCTTAAACACATTTTCAAGCCTTGTTAGAGCTTCTTCAAATTCATCCTCATAAGGGATGAAATCATTCGTGTAAATTTCCATGTTCTCATGATTAAAATTAGAAAAAAAAATAAAAATTAAAAATAGTAAAGACTACTTTTTGGAATGTGGTAGGGGTATCACACAACCTAAAAGGAAGGAATCTGCAGGAAAAGGTACCCCAAGGTCAAGTGAAGGTGTTCTTATCTTGGTCCTCCAGATGCATTTATATCTGATTATATCTGCTAAAGTCATCCAGGAAAGGGAAGAATTTCTTTCCTACTAGGGTGTCTAACACTTGGTCAATGAAGGGAAATGGAAAATTATCTTTCTTGGTGGCTTTATTGAGCTCTTTGTAGCCTATGTCAATTCTCCACTTGCCTCCCTTATTTGGGACTATCACCAAGGGTGATACCCATTTATTGTCTAAGATAGGATATATGAATCCAAGATCGAGGATTTTCGGTAGTTCAACTTTGAAAATGTCCCTTAGGGTTGGTTTCATCTTTCTCTGAGGTTTTCTAACAAGGGTGGCATCATCTTTGATGTTCATTCAATGTTGGAAAATGTTTTGGAGCACACCTTTCATGTCTATAGAGTCCCACGCAAAAGATGTTTTATATTTGGTAGGAATTTACATAAATTTTCTTCTTGCGCAGGGGTTAAATGGCCACTTATTTTCAAAGTTTTTCCAAGGGAAACCTCAAAAAAAAAATTGGACACTTCCCCTTCCTCCATGAGATACAAATTTTGCCACATTGGTTCTTCTATTCCAATAATATCCAAATCCTAAATTGTAATATGTCCTCCTACAAGGAAATGGATATTGTAAGGGTTTTGGAAGAAATTAGAGATGAGCCATGTCCTCTTGAGGTTGACTCAATGCTAAAGTAGTATCAATGGTAAGCATGGGATGGATGGGATTATCAAAATTATTTTCCTCCTCTATCCAAAGAGACTCTATGGTGTCTAGATAAGGCTTGGTACAGAATAAATATTTAACTTTTTTCTTTTCGGTACCATTTGTGATGGTCATGTCCCATTTCCTACAACCTATATATGAATCGATTGTCGCAATCCAAGGACTTACAAGAATGAGAGGGTATACACTAAGCTTAGATTTGTTTGCAATGCCATAAAATCAATAGGGTATTGCAACAACTCTATGGAAACAATGATGTCTTCCAATATTCATTCAGGAAACATAATGGAAGTATCTGCTAGCTGTAAACTAATTGTGGTATGTCTCAGCATTGGTTTGGAGATTCAAATTTAGCATAGAATCCTTGGTCATAACATTGATAGATACACCTAAATCAATTACATTTTTTTGGATCAAAATTAGAGAGATGTGCACATCAACTATGGGGCTTTCTGGATCAACATATTTTGGATTAAGAATATTTCCTAACATAAGATTAGAAAGCCATCCCACAACATTTATAGTAGTAGGATCCTACCTTCTTCTCCTAGGTATTTTTATGAAGTTCTCCTTAATGAATTTCTTATAGATTGGGATCTCCTTTATGGCTTGTAAGAGTGGTATATTTACACAGGTTTTTGAGTTCTTCCATAAGATAATTTTCAGATTTAGTTGATTCTCTATGTTCCAATATATGAGGAAAAGGAGGAGCAACAAATGGTGATTCCTCTATGTTCCTTTATTCCTCAGCTTGTTGTTCTTGAGGAGGGTGAGTTACTCTAGCTAAAATAAGGTTTCCATGTTGCTTTGTAATACTTGGTGGAAGAGACTTTATCAAAATTCTTCATGAACATAGATTTAGTTCATTTTCCTCCACCATGTCCACATAATATGTTGGGTAATTAGCCACTTCATTGATATAAATAGGTTGATCTTTCCATTTGTTTGGATTTGGAGCTAGGTGAGCCGGTAGCTGAGGTGGTGTAGGCACTTGCTAAGCAGAACATTAAGATTGGTGTTGAATAGGATTATTTATTAGAGGAGGAATAAGGGTAGGTTACTATTGATTTGGTCTATATCCTATAGGAGGGAAATATTGTCCGTATGTAGGGGGTATTCCTTGAGTATTCTTCCACTGGAATGGAATTTGATTAGGGAAAGAGCTTGGTCTTGTCCAGTAGATGTCCATTTAGAAGACTAGTTAAAAGGATCATAATAGTTTTGTTATCCATAAGGTGTTTAAAAGGCTATTGTACATATTGTTGAAATGGCGATTGTCCCTAAAAGTGTTGATAAGGTGGTTTTCCATATTGTTGAAAAGGTCTTGGTGGCCCTAGTTTCTTAGGGTTTACATAACATACATGTTCTATAGTTTCTTCTGGCTCATAAAGAATGGAATTCAAAGGAAATAACTATGGGAATTTGTCAATGACATGGTTATTGGAACATATTCCACAACATTCCATCGTTTTTTCACTAACCTACGTAGGCCTAATGGAAATTCATTCTTTTTATGTTTTGTTATGCATGTAAGCCAAAAAAAGGCTAGATATTTTTCAACTTCTTCCTTCTTCATTTTTGCTTGCATGGAATCCATTTGTATAGCTAAGGAGTGGAGAATACTTGTCCTCATTTCATCCAAAAGATTCCATATATTAGACTTGTGTTGAACCCACAAGTTCAATTCATCATCCAAGCAGGGAATAAAGCATACACAATAGAATATAAAGAAGAACAAGAAGTGGACAGAACATTCAATCGATTGGATTTCATCTTGAATAGGGTATTTTATACATCTTAGATATGGTTGGAGTGGTTGCACCCGCTCCAAATTTTCCTTAGTTAGTACATAATACATTAATTAATATAGTAATGAAATAAGAAGGCCAATGGCCCCTTCCAACATCTCCCCCACCAAACAAACGCTTCTTCGTACTAAAGGGAGCAAGTATGCAGAAAGAAGTTGTGAATGGTGACTCATCAACATCTGTTTTCAATATGGTAGTGATCTATCGAAGTATCACCCTCTCACAAAGGCGGTTGACTATCCTCGCCGCAAGGATGTATTTTGGTTTAAAGCCTCACCCGTTCTTCATTTGACTGAATTTTTCTCAACTCAAGCTTGGGTCTTTTGTTTCTTCGACTTTCTATACCATATCTCTGCCTTAAATGTCTGAGGGAACACTCCAAGAGATGCTTCTGCATTTCAACATCGGGGGGTGCACTCAATTTGTTGTTCTTTGCGTCATCATCTAATGTTAAGCTCTATTTCTGAGCGGTGTAAGATTTCTTCTGCTTGAATGTGCATCAACGTGTTTGTTTGTTGTCAGGATTTTAAATTTTCTGCAAATTTCATTGAACTATCTGCTTCATTGTGCCTTCTCTGATCATGGTTGGGACCGAATTAGACTTGATTGACACTAGTCGGTTAGGGTAGGGGAGCTACGGGGATGCGATTGGTGGAAAGGAACAGAAAAACAAATCATGTTCTTGGGACTTTGAGAGTGCTCGAAATTCACATATATCATGGTGTGGAGGGGAGTTGCGAAGGGGAGGGCATTGAAATGCTCATATATCATGATTGAAGAACACCCATAACTAGAGTGGATAGAACAACAAGGGGAAAGGAACATGGGTGGAGAAAAATAATGCCATGGATTACAAAGGTTTCAATGTGATGTTGAGTGGAGTATGGTCATCCTTTTATAGGGTATCTTGTGGATGGCTAGCAAAGTGGTGAATTGACACGGATGGGACAGCTGGAGAAAATACACTTGTGAAATCATGGTGGAATGGTGGTCATATATCTCACATGTAGAGACCGTGGATTTGTTGGAGGAATCGTACGTGTATCAATCAAATCAATGCTTTGAAAGTGAGTTTGTTTCTGACATGGCTGCAGTGTGGATGGTTCTGGCAGCACTAATGTTGAATGTGGGCCAGCATAACTTGTGTGAAAAATATTTGAATCAGGATTCAGATGAAAATCGACATGTGAATCTATCACAATTAGACGGTGCAATGATAAAATCCTGGAGATGGCAAACTTTTGATGTTGAGTAAAGTTTTATGTAATTCTTATGGTTTCTTATCCTCAGAGGCGTGGAAAATTGACTGACGAATAGCACCGACTTCGATGATTTCTTCGGAATATACTATCAGATGGTGTTCAAATTATTCCCAAGCATGTAAGGCCTTATGTATGTCGATGGTGAGAGTGGTGATCGATGAGAGGATCTTCATATTTTCTGCAACTGGTCGATCTTGGATGTTGCGCATGTCTCCACTGAGGAAGGTGAGTTGGTTTTCGACGACTGAAAGCAATCGACGATGCTGCGGAAGGATTTGGTCAACTTTGAGCAAGGAAAATATTGCTTGAGATATCCATTGTTCTTCTTTCTTTTCTAATTTTGCTAGCCTCTCAATTTCCATGGAAAGCTGATTTTCCAATATTTGTACTAAAGCTTCATCTGCTCCCTAGCTTTGTTGTTGTATGTTGTTGATTTGTTCCTTTGTATCCTACATTTTGACAAATATGTTTCCATAATATGTGTACCAATTTTGAAATACTTCTGTAGTTGTTTCATCCTCTTGGACGTATTGGGCTAGCTGCCTATGATTCTCGACAAAAGCAATGAACTGATTTGTCATCAATATTGTTGTTTCTTGTTCCTGTGTTTGTCGATCTTTGGTTAAATTTTCTTGAAAGGCCGACACAATGGTTTCAAAAAGTTCATAGGCCTTGTCAAGTGGGTTCTGAAATTGACTTGATTGCTGGGGTGGTAAAACCCGCTGAAATAGTTCTTCACACTTTGTCAAAAAGTTGGTTTGTTAATATTCTAGTGCTTTGATATGGTCCTTGTCAGATGTTCTCCTTTTCAATTTTTCTCTGATGATAGCATCCGAGAGTAAGTCGATCTCGACATCCGTGAATTTTGTTGGGATGAATGTAGAGATAGGACCAAATTGATCTAAGTGTACCATAAGTCCAGGCTAGTTCTGGAGTTGTTGATTTTGCTGTTGCTTCTTTTGCTTCTCTCTCTCCCTTATTTTATTCTCCCTTTTTCTCCTCTTTCTTCCTTTTTCTTTTCCCTTCTCTTTCTAAGGTTATGTTTCTATATTCTTGTCTGCAATGTCTTTTTCTTGATCCTTTCATTGGTCCTTGTCTGCACCCTGAATCGGTTGTTGTTGTTATTGTTGATTTTATGTCTGAGCCACAGTAGTCAAGTTGATAGGGTGAGGGGAAGGTACTTCAAGCAGTTCTTGCGGATATGGGGAGGTTTTTTAGACATGTTGGGAGGTGATGGTGAGATTTGAAGGTTTGGATGATTGAAAGGGAAGGATATTTCCTCTAATATTTTTACCTATGGATCTAGAAATATTTTTAAAAATATGATTGATTTCATCATAGTCTATTTGGTAAATTTCACCATTGCATAAGAGATTTAAAGTTTCAAGAAATTCTTCATTTACCCGTCTGAGGAATACATGCTTGAGAGACTCCTCATCCAAGGTAAAACTATGAGATCACTTACAAATCAATTTAAATCTCTCCTCATTGTCTTCTAGTGACTCATTCTCCCCTTGCACCATCCTAAATGTTTCATCCCTAGTTTCCCTAGCCTTGCAATAGTCCCTATATTTTTCAATGGTGTCTTTCATATGATCCCATGTAGTGATGTTGTTAGTGATCTTGTTTCCTTCCCCAAAGAGATTGGTTCTTAAAATGGATTGAAAAGGAGGAAAATTTAGCTCAATATTTTCTTCATATTTTCCTTCTCTTCTCTCCTATGGCTTGAGATGGGGTTTGTTTGAGTGGGGGTTTTAGGAATAAATCGACCAAACTCATCCCTAGCTCTAGGCATTCATGCTACAAGAGTGTGAGTGATAAATTTTTATGGTTTCGTATTTATAGAAATTTTTTATTTTCGAAAATATTCCAAGAAAAAGAGATGATTTGTATTTTTATGTTTTTTCATAAATCATTCATCTTATTTCATCTCCCATTGTTTCCTTACGTTACAAGTAATTTGTGGCTCCTTTGGAGTAGTTCTTCCTTGTTTTGAATTTGTAGGATTATTTGTGCTCATATTCTCTACATTGAAAACATATAAATCCTTAATGTGTAGGTCCTATGTTTTCATGATTTTTTTCTTCTTTCCTAGATTCATGTGGTGGGGTTGTATTGAATCTCTATTGATTATACTTCCACCTCTAATTCCTTTGGTTATTAATCTTTCAATTTAACTTTCCACTAAACTCCTTATTCCATCAAGCCTCAAATCCACATAGATTAATCCTTTACATTACTTATGTCAAAGTATTTAATATACATGTTATCAATTTATCTCTAGCATAGTCCTTGAGTTCCCCAATGAGTCTCTCAACTCATGACTCTTCATTGAGTCCTGTCACGTCCCCTGTCTCCTTGGTTCCCTTCAGAGGTAATGGGATACAACCTGATACTTTTTTTTTTCAACAATTCTCTATGTTTTTACAAGCAGCCGCAATGGCCTCTGATCTGCAATCTACCTTGCCGCAATCCGCATGCGGAACTCAGATTGCCAAATTTACCTTTCCGAAGAAATCGCGCTCCCGACTTCCGCAATCCGCAATCCACATTTCAGAAGTTGGAAGTCGGAATTCAACTTCTCGGCCTTGAAAATTAATCGTCTAACCGACTTCCACAATACGCATGCAGAACTCGAAAGTCAGAACCTCAAATCATCGTCCCAGAAAATTTACTCCTCTGACTTCTGCAATTCGTAACCCGGGAAAAAACAACCTTCCGACTTTTGCAAGCCGCAATCCTCTTTGCGGATGCGGAAATTCGGAAGTCTAACAACGCAAATCCAAAGGTTGGTCCAACTTCCGCAATACGCAATTCACTTTGCGGATTCAGAAATTCAGAAGTCTAACAACGTAACTCCAAAGGTTGGTCCTCAACCTCCGCAATCCGCAATCCGCATTGCGGATTCAGAAAGTCGAGAGCACATACCCCTACACCTACAAAATTCTCATGTTGAAAAATTCTTCATCCTTAGACCAAATTGGGAAAGTCTGGTAGCATTGGAAATATATTCGAGAGATCTATGTAATGGTGTGGACCCCTGCCACACCCGAGGAATCTAACCTTGCCTCTTTTCCAAACAAAAAATTTCCCTGAAGTCCATCAAAACCTCTTTACCCCACTGCCAAAATCCTTGGAATCACCCTGCTAAGGTCCCTTTCTTCATCTGATCACAATGAGTGCATGAACACATTAGGGGGGTTTCTAAATCATATCCCAAGCTCATGTGATGAATTACAAACCCTCTAATGAGATTTGCAATGCATAACAACAAACATAGTGGAAATAATTCTAATGAATGCATCTACCACATGTATGTTTAACATCATATTATCACAAGCAAAGTGATCAAACCAAAAACAAATGAATCATCCTTATAGTTAGTCTCATAAACAAACTTCCTACTAATTACTTCCCTATGATCATTTCATTCATTTTGACTTAGATAACACATAAACATACATAGGAAATTAGCATCATTTAACACCATAGAGAACACTTATCTTATAAGATGAATAGTCCAAGCAACTGGTTATGTGAGAGAAACGTTCCACCCAAACATAGGTCCTTTTCCATCCTATAATCCTTCAGTTGAGATACCACCTCCAAGCTGTGTTGTGTATCCACTAAGGAGGGTTAAAAAGACTCACTCACATCCATAGCTTCTCCCAAACACACATTATAATCCAACACTCGGTTGGGTTTATCAAGCATTCAAGGAATAGTAGAGGAGTATGCTAATATAGTGATCTCAACCTCAGAGATGCAGCCCTCTCAATTCACGCTCATATAGTCTTGGCACCCACAATACCTACCACACCCAACATAAGGAAATATTCCCTTCATTGTTGCACAGTCCCTCAAGCCATACCTTCCCTCCAGTGCTCTTCAGGGTGGGAATAGAAAGGTCCAAGTTGTTGGATCCTTGAGAATATATCCTTCACTGGGTTTATAAAGCAACCCTACCCTCTGTACTATCCTTTCTATGTCTTTTCCACTTGGGTTTTTCTTTCACTTCTGTAACCAAACAACTCAATTCTCGTAGTTGGTTTCTCAGCTAACAACACAGGGTTTTCTTCATGGTTTTCTGAGCATCTTACATGCTGTAATTTTCCCTAGGGTATATAATGATAGGTCCCCTACTGGATTAATATCCCCACGCAATTTCCTGGACCAGTTCGGCACTCTAAATCAAGGTTTTTCACAGAATCGCTATTTTTCTCCTTTCTCACCGCTCGACTCTCTGTTCCCTGCGTTCAACTCTAGTTTCTTATGCCTAACGGAATGGGGATCGGGGAATATGAATTCCCATGGGTAGAGTGGGGTGCGGTTCAAAGAAAATAGAGCCTCATACCCTACCATCTTGAATTTCGGGGATTTCCCACACTCCATCAACCTCAAGGAACAGTTTCTTCAACCACCTTTTGTAACAGAAATAAATGTCAGCAGCGAAGGTCAAAAGGGTTCTAAGGATGAAATTTGGCAGTCCAAGGTTCAATCCCACAACCCCGTCACCTCTCCCTATTGGATACACATGGCCCTCTCTTATTGGTTGCCTCCATAGCCAGTTTTCTTGGTATTTTATTGCAATATTTAATATTTACATCATTTTCAATACCTCATGGCTTAATAACACATGGATAATCAGAATGTCAAACACTTTCCTTTTAAATAAAACCTAAGCATCCTCTAGTGGGGCCTTGGCCTTGAGCTCCACACTAGGGTAACACACATTGCATGCATACAATATTTACATTGAAGCCAAATATGTCCCAAGGGTCAAAATGGGGGTATTACAATTCCCTCCCCCTTAGATCAACACCATCATCAGTGTTCTCAAAACTGAACAAAAATTGGAATGCCTCTCTCATCGCATCTTCCATCTCCCATGTAGCTTCATCGGGACTAAGGTGATTCCATTGCACCTTCACCTATCTGATAGCTCGGTTCCAGAGCAATGTGACCTTCTTGTTGAGGATGCACATAGGCTCCACTTGGAACTCTCCCTCTAGTTCCACATGTATTACATTCCAATCAATTATGTGATTAGGATCATGTACATATTTCTTAAGCAAAAAAACATGGAAAACATTATGAGCTCTCATCTTATCAGAAAATGCAATTCTATATGCAACTGGTCCTATCCCATCAAAGACTTCAAATGGCCCACAATATCTTGGTTCCAACTTGTCACAACTCCCCAAATTTAGGGAACTTTTTCTTAGCTTCACTCTTAAGTAAACACGATCCCCAATCTGAAATTCCTTATGCACTCTTTTCAAATATGCATAACTCCTCTTCCTGTCCTAAGCTACCTTTAAATTCTGTGTAATTTTAACAATTTCTTGTTCCATTTCCTTGACCATCTCTAGCCCAAACACTACCATGTTCACTAGATTATGCCAATTCACTGGAGTCCTGCATCCTTTGCCATACAATAATTCAAAAGGACTCATCCCCAATGATGCATGATATCCATTGTTGTATGCAAATTCTACCAAGTGTAGGTAGTCCTCCCACTTGGATGGTTTGTCCATCACATACATCCTCAACAAGTATTCAAGAACCTTATTCACCCTCTCAGTTTGACCATCTGTTTGAGGATGATATGTTGTACTAAAGTTCAGTTGAGTTCACAATTCCTGAAATAATCCCTTCCAGAAATTGGATGTGAACTTTGCATCTCTGTCTGAAATTATTGCCTTGGGCAATCCATGCAATCTAAATATCTCCTTCATGAAAATATTGGCAATGTCACTTGTATTATGAGTGGACTTGAGTGGAATAAATTGAGATACCTTTGATAGCTTGTCCACCAATACCATAATCGAATCATGCTTCCTTATTTTCATTGGAAAATCTGTTATAAAATCCATAGAAATCACTTCCCACTTCCATTCTGGAATGGGAAAAGGCTGCAATAATCATGCTAGATGTTGATGTTCTACCTTGACTTGTTGGCATTTTTGACACCTAGAGATGTACTCTGCTATGTCCTTCTTCATTCCATTCTAAAAGTACTTCTTTCTTGCTATTGTTATTGTATTTTGATATCCCGGATGTCTAGAGTATGGCATTTGATGTATCCCATCCATCACAAGCTTCTTCAAATATGCACAATTTGAAATATACAGTCTAGCGCCTTGATAAAAGAGAATACCATATTCACCAAGCTGATAAACTATACACCTTTCATCTATATTTCCTTGCTGCAAATTCTCTTTAATTTGAAGGTAAGTTCCATCACTGGCTTGGGCTTCAAGAATTATTTCCTTCAAATCGGATTTGCACATACTTACTGCTGCAACATGAAACTTTCTACTGAGAGCATCTGCAACCTTATTCTCCTTACCTTTCACATGATTAATTTCAAGATCAAATTCACAGAGAAATTCCATCCACGTTGCTTTCCTAGCATTCAAGTTTGGCTGGTCAAACAAATACTTCAAGCTCATGTGGTCTATCCTAAGCTCAAAAATTCTTCCCAACAAATAATGTCTCCACATCCTGAGAGCATGTACTATGGCTGCTAGTTCTAAATAATGTGTGGAATAATTCTTTTCATGCTCTTTAAATTTCCTTGACTTGTAGAAAATCACAAATCCCTCTTTCATGAGTACTCCACCTAGCCCTTCAATGCAAGCATTTGTACACACTACAAAATCCTTCCTTGGATCCACAATATTCAAAACAGAAGCACTGGTAAGTAACTTCTTTAACTATTGAAAGCTTCTCTCACATTTTTCAGACCATACAAACCTAATATTCTTCCTCTGCAATGATGTAATTGGGTGAGCTATCTTGGATAACCCTTCAATGAACCTTTTATAATAGCCTGCAAGACCCATAAGAGATCTGATATCTGAAACATTCTTTAGAGTGGGCCAATCCATTATGGCTTCAATCTTTTCTAGATCCACTGCAATGGGCCTTCTTCTGACATGACATGACCCAAATATTGTACCTTCCTCTGGTAGAAGACACACTTGATTAGCCTTGCATATAATTGGTGTTCTCTAAGAAATTGCAACACCGTTCTTAGATGTTCATCATTCACTTCTTCATTCCTTTAATAAACAATAATTTCATCCAAGAACACTATCACAAACTTATCCAAATACTTGTTGAAGACACTATTCATGAGACACATGAATGTATCAAGTGCATTGGCAAGACCAAATGGCACCACTGTGAACTCATAATGGTCATATCTTATCCTGGAAGATGTCTTTTGAATGTCTTCTTATTTTATCCTTACCTGATGATAGCCAGATCTTAAGTCAATCTTTGAAAACACTCTAGCTTCCTTCATTTGATCAAACAAATCATGAATTCCTGGCAATGGATATTTGTTCTTGATTGTCACTTTATTGAGCTTCCTGTAATCAATACACATCCTTAAAGTTCCATCCTTATTCTTGACAAATAACACTAGTGCTCCCCAAGGAGATACACTAGGTCTAATATACTTCTTGTCCATTAATTCTTGTAGCTACATCTTTAACTCTACCAATTTTGGTGTGCTCATTCTATAAAGATCCTTGGAAATTGGTGCTACTCCTCGAACAAGTTCAATGGTAAAATAAATATCTCTCTTAGGTGGCAATCTAGACACTTCATCTGGAAACACATCTTGGAAATCTTGCAATGGCTGGAAGTCTTCTATCCTTATCCCATTATCCTCTGATGAATATGATATATGCACTGCATATAATTGACAACCCTTCTGATAAAAAAATTTCAACTGTAGGGTTGAAATTTGTCTTACTGAAACTTGTTTGGGAATTCCTTTTACCAATATGGGTCTACCTTCTTCATCAATGCATTTAAGTACATTTTCATAGAAATCTACCTTAGCTCTATGGATTTCCAACCAATCCATACCAATTAGGGAATCATAATATCATAATGGTAGGACATTCAAATTTACATTTGTGAGGAGTCCATTCAACTCCATGGGGCACTCCATCACTACTTCACTTACTTTTCTCTTGGTCCCTGTGGCTAACTGAACTAGCCAATAATCATTGTGCTTCACTTTTTTAATAGAACAACCTTCAACCACTTTTGGAGAAACATAACTATGAGTAGATCCTAGTTCAATCAAAACAGAAATGGATTGCTTAGCAATATTACCTTCATCTTCCACCACTTCTGACTGATGGTCTGCTTTATTATTATCCAATGCTACATAGATTCGAGGTGTTTCCCTTTCCATATCTTCCACTATATCTACCCCTTCTAAGTTGTGCAAAGTTTTGGGATTCTCCCTCCAATGTGGACATTCTCTAAGCACGTGGTTTCCTCCACATCCCCAACATTGAAGTGGCCCTTTTGGTGCTCTTTGTGCTACCACTGCTGGTTTGTTTCCACTTCTTGCTTGCTGGCCCTATGAAAAATTCCTTGGTTGGTTTTTGAATGGTGGTTTGAATCCACTTTTTCTTTGTTCAAACCTCCCACTTGGCTTTCCTTTCCATGATGGGTGGACCTTTGTTTTATCTTTTCTCTTCTCATACCAATGCACTACCATTCTAATGGCTTCATGAAGACTTGCTGGGTCAACAAACTCAATTCTATCTTTAAAATTATGAGGTAGGCTTCCAAGGAAACACTAGATCTTAACCCTCTCATCTTTGATATATTCCACATACCTCAACAATTCCAAAAAATTATGGACATGCTCATCCATAAATTTCTGTCCCAACCTGAGTTCCTTGAACACTTTCCTCTTGTTGTCATAATACCTAGCTTATAGGTATTTTTCCTTGAAATACCTGTTGAATCTCTCCCAGCTAATCCTTCTTTCATTGATTCCTTTCACCTGCATGAGGTGTTCCCACCAAATTGAAGCTCTGGCACTTAGATTGTAAATGGAAATTCAGGCCTTTTCATTTCCTGAGTATTCATGGATCCTAAAGTAATTCTTCATCCCAAGGAGCCATGCTTCTGCATCTTGGATAGTCTTACTTTCTCCATCAAATGTGGCAGGACTTTCCTTCCTAAATTCTCCCTGTGGCATCCCTTTGTATCTATTTCTTATTTCAAACCTGCTAGAAGTATGTCACGGGCTTCTTCAAGGGCCTCTTGAATCACACAATTGGATGGAAGAAGACCTTGAAGAGAGCATGTTGTGCTTTCTGCTCACCGAGCTCTTCCTTTGGCTTGGAGTCCTCTTCCTAGAATGACCTCTAGAGCGACTTTCTACACCCTTTCCCTCTTTGTCGATGTTACTTGGAGGGCACTCCATCAGTGAGGCTTTGCAAAATAGTAGCATTGAGATTATTTTGTTTTTCTTGAGCCTTCATCAACCTTTCATTGAAGATGATCATGGTTTCAACCAAATTCTAAGGGTTTATTTTCTCCCTTCTTCCATTGGATTTAGTTTCAGCATGATCCTCTTGCACATTTTCTCCTAGCACGTCTTCATCATGCTCGAAAGGATCCTGGGCATCATTTATGGTCACCATTTCCTTGCTTTCCCTGTATGCTGCCTCTGTTGTACGATTCAACTATTATCAACTACCAACAATATGCATTACAGAGACATTTATCAAACATCATAAGAATGCATATGCAATATAAAATATCCATACAAATATGGAAACTACTCATTCAGACAACAAAAATACTAATTAATGTTTATCAAATTCATTCCATGAGCATCCTTCTTCCTGTAAACACTTTCATGCTTCGACCCAAGAATCCCCAGTGTTGTAGCTTGGGATCTGATACCAATTTATCACATCCCCGATCGCCTTGGTGCCTTTCAGAGGTGATGCGAGACAACCTGATACATTTTTTTTCAACAATTCTCTATGTTTTTACACGCAGCCAAAATGGCCTCCGATCCGCACTCCACAATATACCTTGCCACAATCCGCATGCAGAACTCGTATTTTGGATTTCCAAATTTACCTTTCTAAATAAATCGCACTCCTAACTTTCGAAATCCACAATCCGCATTGCATAAGTCGGAAGCCAGAAGTCAACTTCTCAGCCTCAAAAATTACTCGTCCGACCGAATTCCACAATCTGCAATCCGCATGTGGAAATCGAAAGTTGGAACCTCAAATCAGCGTCCCAAAAAAATTACTCCTACAAATTCCGCAATCCAAAACCCACGTTCCGGAAGTCAGAAATCGAAAACCTCAATTCGTAACCTGAGAAAAAACCACCTTCCGACTTCCGCAATACGCAATCCGCTTTGCGGATGTGGAAAGTTGGAAATCCAATGCACCAATCCCATGTAAATTGCCCTTCCAACTTCCACAATCTACTTTGTGGATTTGGAAAGTCGGAATTCTAACCACGAACTCCAAAGGTTGGTCCCCGACCTCCACAATCCACAATCCGCATTATGGATTCGAAATGTTGGGACCACATACCCGTGCACCTGCAAACTTCTCAGGCTAATAACTTCTTCATCCTTAGAACAAATTGGGAAATTTTGGTACCTTTGGAAAGCTCTTGGAGATCTCTATGAAATTGTGTGGACGCCTGCCACACCCGAGGACTCTAACCTTTCCTCTTTTCCAATAAAAAATATTCCCTGAAGTCCATCAAAACCTCTTTACCCCACTGCAAAAAGCTCTAGAATCACCGTACCAAGGTCCCTTCCTTCATTTGATCATAGAGGGGTGGATGAATACATCAGGGGGGTGTCTAACTGATCTCCCAATCTCATGTGATGAAGTACAAACCCTCTAATGAGATGTCCAATGCATAGCAACAAACATAGTGGAAATAATTCTAATGAATGCATCTACCACATCCAGGGTTAACATCATATTATCACAAGAAAAGTGATGAAACCAAAAACAAATGAATCATCCTTATAGTTATGCTCATACAAAGACTTCCTATTGATTACTTCCCTATGATCATTTCATTCATTTTGACTTAAATAACATGTAAACATAGATAGGAAATTAGCATCATTTAACACCATAGAGAACACTTATCTTATAGGATGACCATTCTAAGAAACTGGCTATGTGAGAGCAATGTTCCACCCAACCATAGGTCCCTTTCTAGCCTATACTCTTTCATCTGAGAGACCACCCCCGACTTGGGTTGTGTATACACTAACAAGGGCTAAACAGGCTCACTCACAGCCATGGCTTCTCCCAAACACACATGCTAAGCCAACACTCAGTTGAGTTTATCAAGCATTCAAGGAATAGTAGAGGAGGATGCTAATCCAGTGAGCTCAACCTCAGAGCTGCAGGCCTCTCAATTCACACTCAGACAATCTTGGCACCCACAATACCTACCACACCCAACACAAGGAAGTATTTTGTTCACTGCTGCACAGTCCCTCAGGCCATACCTTCCCTCCAATGCTCTTCAGGGTGTGCATAGAAAGGTCCAAGTTGTTGGATCCTTGAGACTCTATCCTTCACTAGGTTTATCAAGAAACCCTACCCTCTGTCCTATCCTTTGTTTGTCCTTTCCACTTGGGTTTTTCTTTCACTTCTGTAACCAAACAAATCAATTCCCCCATATTTTTTATGTTGGTATTAAGAGTCTATTTTAAACTAATAAACAAAAAAAATGGACAAAAATAGAACACATAAAACTCAATAATTTAATGTGGTAAAATCCCAACTTGGGGAAACATCCACTAGGAAAAGTATCGATGTCTTATTCCTTTCAATAATGGAGATTACAATAGGCATTTTCGCATCCATACACTCTACACTACCGTACTCCTCTCAAACCACATATAAATACATTTGATCGAGAAGTTACAAGTTAGGAGAACTTCCCACTGGTTAGAATAACTTCCAACCAACCAACGGTTAGACAAACTGCCCATGTTTATAAACCAATACTCAGTTTTGTGAAACCATCTTTGGTTAATTAGTTGTCACATTTTTAACAATCTCCACCTTGAAAACAAATTATCTAATACTTTTCCCAAGACTATTTATCACATCTTTTTCAAGCCAAGAGAAGCCACACACCACCGTAGCTTCTCTAATAACATTGGTTTTGTAAACATATCTGCAGAATTTTCTTGAGTATGAACCTTTTTCAGATCTACTCCAACTTCACCAATGCATTGTCTTACAAAATGAAACTTTACATCAATATGTTTGGTCTTACTATGGTAAACAGGATTTGTAGCCAAATGTATCGCACTTTGGCTATCACAGAAAACATGCACACTATTCTGCAACCTTCCAATTTCTCCAAGTAGACCTTTCAGCCAAATTGCCTCTTTGCAAGCATGTGAGGAAGCAATGTATTCAGCCTTTGTAGTGGATAAAGCAATTTTTTCCTGAAGCTTTGACATCCAACTTATAGCTCCACCTTCTAGAGTAAATACATAACCTGAAGTAGACCTTCTCTTGTCCAAATCACATGCATAATATGAATCAACAAAACCGCATACAAAATCACTATTATTATTAAAGGTGATACAATAGTCACTTGTTCCTCTTAGATACTAAATCACCCATTTCACTGCATTCCAATGTTCTTTTCCTAGATTTTCCATGTATTTACTGACAACACCTACTGCATGTGAAATATTAGGTCTATTACACACCATTGCATACATTAAACATCCTATTGCATTGGCATATGGAACATGAGACATATAATCCTTTTCTTCATCACTACTAGGACATAAACCTGAAGAAAGCTTAAAAAGGGAATCCAAAGGAACATTCACAGGTTTTACCTTATTCATTCCAAATCTTACAAGTATTTTCTCAACATACTTCTCCTATGAAAAATTAAGCTTAACATCTCTTCTGTCTCTATGTATTTCAATACCCAAAATTTGTTTTGCAGCTCCAAGATCTTTCATATCAAATTCCCTAGCCATCTGAGCCTTCAACCTATCAATCTCGTCCATGATTTTACTCACAATAAGCATATCATCAACATACAATACTAAGATAATCAATATGTCATCCAACCTTTTGAAGTACAAACAAATTATGATCATACTCACTCCTAGTATAATCGTGGCTCACCATGAAAGAATCAAACTTCTTGTACCAATTCCCGGGTGACTCTTTCAGACCATACAATGATTTTTTGAGCTTGCAAACTAATTTTTCTTTACAACGTTGCATAAAACCCTCTGGTTGTTCCATAAAAATATCCTCATCTAAGTCTCCATGTAAAAATGTTTTTTTAACATCTAGTTTCTCTAAATCCATATCAAGCATTGCAAATAGTGCTAACACAATACGAATAGATTCAATCTTGACAGTAGGTGAAAATATCTCATGATAATCAATACCTTCGATTTGCAAATACCCTTTCGCAACCAATCTGGCTTTGTATCTTTCAATATTACCATCAATACCTTTCTTCAACTTGAAGACCCACTTACATCCAACAACTTTTCTATCTTTGGGGAGTTCAACCAAGTTCCATGTCCCATTCTTATTCAGAGAATCCATTTCTTCTTTTTTCCATCTTCCATTTAGTATTGTCAACACAATCAATGCATTCCTGAAAACAAAAAGGTTCTCCATCATCACTAAATAAAGCAACAAACGAAACAAAATCGGTATACCTTTTAGGAGGATTTCTCTCCCTTGTAGATCTTCTTGGTGTAGGTTGTGGAGTTTCCACAATTTCCTGATTTTCTTAATCTTCTATGATTTCTTTATCACCAGAAACTTCTTCTTGTTTCTTTGAGTCATGAGAAGATGGGTACTTCAACTGAACTAGTTTTTTTTATAGTACTTGTTCTTGTTCCACATCAACTTTTACATTTTCTAATTTAATGAGAAAAGACTCATCAAAAATTACATCTCTGCTAATGATGATTTTTCGAGTAGTAGGATCCCACAACTTATATACTTTCGTTACATCATCATAACCAACAAAGATGCATTTCTTTGATCTGGGGTCTAACTTAGAATGTTGATTTTTAGAAGTGCATAAGCTTCACAACCAAAAAAATTCAAATTTGAATAACTACAAGGCTGACCTGTCCATACCTCTTCCAAGATTTTACAATTTATTGCAGTTGATGGTGATTGATTTATTAAATAACAAGTAGTAGAAGTTGTTTCTTCCCACAACTTTTGAACCAAATTAGCATCGTTGAGCATGCTCCTTGCTCTCTCTAGAATATTCCTATTCATGTGTTTTGCAATGCCATTTTGCAGAGGAGTGTATACATTTGTTTTATGTCTTACGATTCCTTCTTCTTTGCAATACTTTTCAAACTCTGAAGAAGTAAACTCACCTCCGTTATCCGTTATTAAACATTTGATTTTCCTGCTAGTTCTTTTTTCAACCATAATTTTAAAACATTTGAAAGTATCAAACACTGTTGGGGCCAAGGTCGCAGCTATAGTAAAAGCTGCGAATTTTGGGAAAAAGCACGAGTATGGAAGGAAAGTGCTAATTTTGGGACAAGCACTAAGTTTTGGGTAAGAAGGAGACGGTGCGCAGTACGGTGCCAGATGGATGATCTCAGCGCAGATCACGGACCGGAAATTGCGGAGCTCGCGCGCACGTCATCGAAGAATGAAGGTGGCTCAGCTACCATAATAAATAAGGCGATGGAGTAGAGGGCTCAGCTACCCTCATTTAAAGGCTCAGTACAGAAGTTATGGTTGCTCGGATCAAGGAGGAGCAACGGACCAGAGCATTGAAGGCGAAGGACGATCGCCCATACCCACAATCTGCGCCGGAATTCATGGAGCCTGCAGGAAGCGGCGACGTGACTGCAAGCGGCGCCTACAGTACACCTAGCCATGTGCGTGGTTAGGGTTTTTGGGAATCACTGTTGGGAAAGGCCCACAGTTTTGTAAAGGTGTGACCGTCATGGCCACCTATATATATGAATAATTGTAATGGGTAGACGGTTGGAGAGTTAGAGAGAGCTAGATAGACTGTTAGATAGCCAGTCTAAAGGATAGATCATGTGTTGATTATCCTTCACTGTATTTTCTACCCAGTGTGTATAACTAGAGAGGAAACCGGATAGCCGAGGAGCTAATCCCTGAGTTGCCAGACAGTCTGAGTCGACGTCTGTGCCTTTGTAATCTCCATAGAGAGGAGACTTGATTGAGAGAAGGGCTCCCAGCTGTGTGCGTGGAGTTTCCTGGAAAGATCTAAGGCTGCAGCTGTGTGTGCAGCATATTGTATACTCTACCATTTTCTGGTTAATATAACACCCCCGTGGACGTGGTTTTCCTCGAGGAGATGAGCTTCACATATATCTTCTTGTTATAATGTTTGCGTGAATAATAACTGTTTAAGATCATTACCTGTGTGTACATCTTTTGCATCATCTTTGCGACTGTTTAAGTGAGTGTAGGAAGGTCCTTTATTGTTATAATAGCCGAGTATAGAAGGAGTGGTGGAACGCTGTCGCTGCAGCGACCGAGTTTCGCGTGACTGCGATGAGTGCGCAGGGCGAGAAGGTATTTTAGCGCATCGACGCAAGGAATAGGCGCCTTCCGCGCCCGGAGGACGAGACTGCGCAGTGGGTCTGCAGGAAGGAAGGCATCCGCGCAGTGGTGTCGCGAGGCCTGCGGGAAAGTCCGACCGCCGATATAAGGGGAAGAAGAAGATATATAGAACAATCTCAGCGTCACCACGGTTAAGGAAAGCTGATTCCTTAACCCCCCCATAGCCACTTCGGGTGAGACCTCGAGCTGCCGCGCAGCTCGTTGCCGAGAGGGCCAGTGCGCCAAGGGGTTTTGTTGCTGCGCTTCATTAAAACCCGGGTCTGCCCAGTAAAGCAGCCAACAAATGGTTCCGTTGCTGCGTGAGCGAGACTTCTTATTCCAGTGACACGCGAGATTGAGGAGCCAACAAATGGTTCCGTTGCCGCGTGAGCGAGACTTCTTATTCCAGTGACGCGCGAGATTGAGGAGCCAACAAATGGTTCCGTTGCCTTATGACTTTTTGATTACATTACTTCCATGGCTTTGAACCCTGTTGATTGAGCCAACAAATGGTTTCGTTGCCTTGCGACTTGTTCCTGTAAGACTTACTAGTTACGCGACATCTGAGATTGTTGCTGAAGACAACATAAGGTTCTGTTACACTGAGACTTGCTCAGTTAACAAATGTGTTACTGGAATCCTACAGCTAAAGAAATTGGAGATTGGTTTGATTTAAAGGCTAAAGAGTTCGCTGAACAAGAAAATAGAAGCCTTACGTTTCAAACAGAAGACTGGTTACAGAAGTATATTTATGCTGACCTTTACGAAATTTTCTTTGTTACGCTTGCATTGGAGTTACACGCTTGGATAGCCAAGTTAGCAGATTCTACACCTACGCTGCATGTTGATCGACCCGTCACGTGGACGCCTGAGCTAGTCAGTATTGTGAAGCGGATCGACAATTCTGTTTCCCGCGCAGTAGACTTTTGGTTGAATAGTCTACTGGAAGGTTTCATTACCGAATTTGCAGTTGATACAAGAAAGAGTTTCAGTGAAGCTGAGAGGAGTTTCTTCCAAGTACACAGAGGTAAGTTCTTAAATTCTCTGAACTTATGGATTAAAATGCTTCTGTATGAAAAAGGAAAGCTATGTATTGCTTCTGATGAATAGCATAGACAAGTAATGTCCGTAGATTCTGATAGTGATCCTGAAGTTATTGGTTGCACTCGTAGTGGAAAACGATATAAAGTAGGCCTTGACCAATATTCTTTTGAGTCTAGCCCAGACGATAGCCAAGTCCCTAGAACAAGCCATATAGAACGACAAGGGAGTGCTCATATCCCTTATTACCCCTTTACACCGCAAAAACCAGACGGAGCTCAGTATAATCCTACAGTAACACCTTCTAGTAGCCCACACGGTACTTCTAGTACCTCTGTACCACCTTTGTTTAACCATCCCGGAGGCACAGCTACAGTACCTCCACTTCAAACCCGCGCAAGAAGGATGGGTGATGACATGAAGCTACCAACTTTTAGAGGAACAGGGATAGAAGACCCTGAGCAGCACTGGTTCTTATGTGAAGCCATTTGGACAATTAAGCAAATTAATGACGATGTTGTTAAACTGGTTCAGTTAGCAACCACACTAAGAGAAAGAGCCTTGACTTGGTTCATGAAATACTCAGCAGCACAGAATAGGACGCTTGCTGAGGTAAGAAATGCTATGATTCGGGAATTTAAGAAACCTAAATCAGAATCACAGTGTATAACAGAGCTCAAAGACATCAAACAGTTACCTACAGAATCAGTATGGGACTTTGACCAGAAGTTCAAAGCCTTGATAGATCAAGTAAGCTTCGAGTTTGCACCACAGCAACATAAAGAATGGTTCATTGCTGCACTGCTCCCACACATTAGACTTCCTCTTATGCAACAGAATCTCAATACTCAGGAACAAGCTCTAGAGATGGCTATGAAACTAGAAGCTTCGCCAATTGCAGGAACAAGCAATGATGTTGCGCATTTACAGAACCAATTAGCAAACTTAACCTTGCAAGTGCATGATATTAAGAAAGGCAAGGAGATTAAGGAAGAAAGTTGGTGTACAAAATGTAAAGCCCAAGGTCATTCAAAGGACCATTGTCCTGTTTTCATAGACTATATTGCAACTGGAGCACCTAATCCTTTACCACAGGCACAAGGGCCTTGGTGCGAAATCTGTAGAACTAGAGGTCATAGACCACAAGAATGTCACTTACTCCAGAAATATGTGCAAACCCCAAAGAATCTCTATTGTAATTTCTGTAAATCAGTAGGTCATGATGAGAACAATTGTAGAGCATATGATCTTATGATAGAAAGAAAGCATGATGTTTATAGGGTACAAGCAGAGACACAAGGACCCACAGCAGGTCCACCTTATGACCAAACTCGGGACGCCCGAGCAGCAAATTACAGAGGACGCAGACGCACAACAAATTTTGGTCGCGGAAGAGGACAGATCACTTGTTATAATTGCGGAACACAAGGTCATTTTGCTAGGGATTGCCAAAATCCTACAACCCTCTGCAGGTATTGTAAATCTTCTGACCATATCATTGAAGAATGCCCTCAGTTACAGGCTAAGATGCAAGCAAAGACACCACAGGTCAATCAGAATATCCAGTTGATTGGAGCAGAAAAAAGAGAACCAGACCCTATAGTTAATATAGTGACACACAGTGGAGCAACCACTGGTGCGCAAGAGATGGGAACGGGAAAGCAAGCGACGCAATGGGTGCGCCGCGCTAACATTAAACCAGCCCCACTTAACCTACAGAAGCAAAAATAAGCATTTAAGCAAGCTCAAGAGTATTTCTCAGATCCGAGAGCTTCAAGTTCTGCCGCAATTCCGCAGAACATTAGTAGATCGCAAGTGCTAAGACAAGACAACCTGGTACAAGAACAGGCCACTACAGCTGGAAGACCTGATGATGATGATGAGCATGCACAAGGCAGTGTTCAAGCATTCCTGCGACAATGTTTAGAACTGTTGCGCAATAAAAAAGCAACTCTAGAACTCCAACACCTGTTGGATCAGTGCCAACACTCTGCTTCGACGAACACACCGCAGTGTGCTGTTCACCAGATCAGGAGTCACATTAGAACTGGAAAAGAGATGAGGCTCACAGCGCAGATTGGAGCATTTGAAATGGATGAAGTCATGTTAGATTTGGGCTCCGAAGCCAATGTTCTCACTATGCAGACATGGGAACAGATGGGAAGCCCTCAGCTTACAAGATCCCCTATCCAGCTAAGACTCGCAAATCAGCAACGAGTCTCTCCATTGGGCAGATTACCCAATGTACCTATTGATATTGAAGGAGTAAGAAGCTCTGCAGATTTTGAAGTAATCAAAATTATGGATGATAGTAGACCATACCCAGCGCTGTTAGGAATAGACTGGGCATTTGATAATTTGGCTGTCATTAACCTGAAGAAAAGACAGATGACCTTTGAGGATGACCAGATCAGGGTCATTGCACCTCTTGATCCTATTCAAGGACCAAGATATATAGAACCCATTCGCGCAGAAGAGGAAGCGCGCCACATGGAAAGCTTGTATCAGATGACCACTAACCACAGTGACTATGTCAACCCCACGGCAGACGGCCATATCAGCTGGCGATGTGATAGCTCGTGCACATCAGATTCAGATGCAGGATTGGAAAACTGGCAGAATCGTCTACATGAGGTTTCTGCAAGACGTTGCGCCATGATAACTAAATCCATTCGATGGATTGGCACAGAATTAACTGACACTCCAACTTTTGATGGTCTAACCGAAGTAACTAAATTCATACAGGAATATGAACAAAAGCTTCCAGAACCGCAGCGCATACAGGCACTGGATGTAGCATTGCGCGCTACACCCGCAAGATGGTGGATTGCGCACAAGGAAAATATTCATACATGGAAAGACTGTCGCAGATTGATACTGCGCAGATTTCAGGACACCACAGCCGAAGCGCTACGCAAATATGAAGGACAGAGTGACCCCAGGTCACACATTGAAGCATGTATTCAGCAATGGTCAGATATTCCGGAAGATGAATGGGTTCACCAATTCATCCACACATTGGATACAATTCCAAGGAATTGGTACACTGAAACAGAATTGCGCAGAGGCACTCTTACTTGGGCTCTTATGATAGAAAGCTTTCAACTTACCTTCAACTTTGAGTCAGAACATCCAAGCATTGATCAGGCTTTGAAGTGTATTAGAAAGAAGGTATTTGAACACTATCCAGTAACAGAGTATTCCCAACCAGATTGGGCTGTCCAGATAGAACATGCCCTGGAATGTTATAACTTCACCGCTGAAGATGAGGAGGACGATCCTCGCAACATCAATATCCCAGAATCAGAAGGGACGCGCAATATTGAAGGTCCTGAGCTTGATATTTCTGCCATCACAGAACACGTCAAGCTCAAGAAAGTTAACATTGGCACAGAAGCTGACCCAAAGTTTGCTTCTATAGGAGATTATTGGGATGATGAAACTGTTGCGCACGTTTCAGATTTATTGCGTGACTACCAGGATATCTTTCCTACCAAGTTCACAGAAATGAAAGGCATCCTAGGAGACTTAGGAGTGATGCGCATACCTCTGAAACCAGATGCCAAGCCAGTAAAGCAGCGCCCATACAGGTTGAACCCGCGCTACAAAGAAAAAGTCAAAGAAGAAATTGATAAGATGCTTGCAGCAGGTATTATTGAGCCAGTAGAGGAAAGCGATTGGATTAGTCCTATGGTGGTCCAAGAAAAGAAAACGAAAGGTGAAATAAGAATTTGTGTCGACTTGCGCAAACTCAATGATGCATCAGCGCACGATCCATTTCCCACTCCTTTCACAGATGAAGTACTTGATAATGTTGGAGGACAAGAGGCTTACTCTTTCACTGATGGTTTCTCGGGATATCATCAGATCAGAATCCATCCGGACGACCGCCACAAGACTACTTTTGCAACTGAATGGGGCTCATTCCAGTATACGGTAATGCCCTTTGGTCTTAAAAACGCACCTGCTATATTCTCTAGAGTTGTTGTTGCTGTTTTTAAAGAATTTATCAACAAGTTTTTAGAAGTCTATTTTGATGACTGGACTGTATTTGGTTTACTAAAGAACCATATTGCGAATCTGCGCATGATGCTAGAAAAATGTAGACAGCATCAGATTTCCCTTAACTTGAAAAAATGTATATTTTGTGCGCCCTTTGGTATTCTGTTGGGACATATTGTATGCAGACAAGGACTTCTGATGGATCCTGCGAAGGTTGCCATCATTGCTAATTTACCGGCGCCCAACTCAGTTAAGCAATTGCGCACTACATTGGGACATACAGGATACTACAGAAAATTCATCAAAGGATATGCAAGGATCACAGCACCTATGGAAAGATTGCTGAAGAAGGATTCGAAGTTCCACTGGACAGAAGAATGCCAACAGAGCTTGGACACACTTAAAGAAAAGATGATCACAGCGCCTATTCTAGTTTTCCCGGACTGGAGAAAACCTTTTCATGTTCATGTTGATGCTTCTTCCATAGCACTAGGAATCGTGCTTACACAGTCTGGAGAAGGAAGTATTGACCACCCAATTGCTTACTCCAGCAGAAAGCTATCTACAGCTGAGAAGAATTACACCACTACAGAAAGGGAAGGACTAGCTATGGTATATGCCCTACAGAAATTCAGACACTACCTGTTAGGAGCTCACTTTAAAATGTATACTGACCATTCTGCTTTGAAATATTTGGTCAATAAACCAGTTTTAGGAGGAAGAATTTGCAGATGGCTACTGATCTTTCAAGAGTATGATTTTGAGGTTATCGTAAAGCCAGGCAGATTGAATGCAGGGCCTGACCATCTATCCAGAATAGAGTCAGGAGAGGAACCTACGAGTCTGGAGGACAATCTGCCTGACGCACAGTTGTTTTCTATCCAAGCAGCAGACGAATATTATTCTGATATTCTTGAGTTTCTCACTACCGGACAAGCGCCGGCTGAGCTTACAATCCAGCAGAAAAAGAAACTTGTTGTTAGAGCCGCAGACTTCACTTTGATAGCAGGCCAGCTTTATAAGTTGGGCCCTGACGAAATTTTGCGCAGATGTATCTTACCACATGAAAAGAGCTCTATCATCGCAGAAGCGCATTCAGGTACCGCAGGAGGCCATTTCGCAGGAAAGCCGACTGCGCAAAAGATATTAGCCGCAGGTCTTTGGTGGCCGACATTGCACAAGGACACTAAGGAATTCTGTAAATGTTGCGATGTGTGCCAGCGCACAGGAAAACCCTCAAGGAGAGATGAAATGCCGCTAAGACCCCAGATCACACTGCGTGCTTTTGATAAATGGGCCATTGACTTTGTAGGACCTATTAACCCACCAGGAAAAAGAACTGGCGCAAGATATATCATTACAGCTACTGAATACCTCACCAGATGGGCTGAGGCGAAGCCAGTTAAGAACTGCGACGCTGCTACTGCCGCGCAGTTCATTTTCGAGAACATTATCACTAGGTTTGGATGCCCAGTGATCCTCATGAGTGATCAAGGTACACATTTCCTCAATGAGACTATAGAGGCCCTTACTGAAGAATTTCAAATTAATCACCATAAGAGTACACCCTACCATCCTCAAGCTAATGGTACGGTGGAAGCATTCAATAAGATCCTTGAGAATGCCCTGACGAAGATCTGTAATCAACAAAGAGATGATTGGGACCTTAGAGTCACAGCTGTATTATGGGCTTACAGAACCACTTGCAAGAAACTAACAGGTCACACACCTTTCAGCTTGGTGTATGGACAAGAAGCAGTTATGCCCATGGAATACATTGTTCCCAGTCTCCGAATTGCGCAAATTACAGAAATGGCAGATCCTGATACTATGAATGAAAGACTTTCGCAACTGCTTTCCTTAGAAGAAGACAGACTTTTGGCCGGATTTCATCAACAGGTACAGAAGGCAAGACAGAAAGCTTGGCACGACAGGCACATTAAGCATAAGCACTTTGAAGAAGGAGACTTGGTACTCCTTTATGATAGTAAATTCATCAAGTTTCCAGGCAAGTTTCGCGTGCATTGGTTAGGCCCTTTTCAGGTAATAAAAATAACAGACGGAGGCGCAGTTCAGCTTGCGAAGCTGAATGGAGAATTCCTACCTACAATGATAAAGGGGAGTCGGCTTAAGCTTTATTGCGACGGCCACTCCGCCCTGTCGACATAATATATTGCTCAGAAGTGCAGATGTCCGGTGTAGTTGAAAGAGACATCGCATTCAGTCTACACGGAAGCTGCGACACACCCTCAGTTTCCAGCTTCCTGCGCAGTTCCTTGAAATATCTGCGCATCCTGAATAAAAATTGCTTGAAGAGAGCTTATCGGTGCGCTCTGGCGAAGTTTTGTTTTTGGACCGTCGAACTATCGCTCTTGCGGAGTTCCCTTTGATAAATTACCGCTTGAAAAAGTTTTGTTGTGGACCCATAGAGGCACAGTTTCCTAAGTTGAAATGACCCGCCGGAAATTTTGAATTACAGCAGTTATGTAGCCGCGTTTGAATAAATGAAGGATAAGGCCGCTATTTAAGTCTAGCCGTTCTGACGGATTCGGCTTAATCTCCGAAAGATTTGCATTCAATTCAGGCGCCGAAAGCATTAGCTTCTCCCGGAAGGCTGTCAGAACCCGTCAATCACAATAAATGCACCGCTATGGCAAGGAGGATAGCGTGTTGTCAACTTACGTATAGTCGCCTACAGCTACGTAACCCCACTTGGTCGCATTTACTATCCCCGCTGGCTATAAATACCTCACACTTGTATCATTTTCGGGTTACTGTCTCGAGTTGCATAGTTGTGTTTGAAGATCTAAATTATTGTTTTCAGAGCCGAGTGTGCAGAGTATTTTCCCTTGTTTTCAGCATCCATACCCTACGCAGGTCCGCCATTTGCTATCCAGAGTTTTGTTATTTACATTGGTTCACGACGGAGAATTTATCGACTGAAGAAGTTGTTCGTCAATTTCTACGCCGAGGCTTAGATTTCGGCATGGCCACTCCGGTGACGCCTTCGACCTACGTACACCCTGGTGCTACTGATCCCAGAACATCTCCAGGCACAAGAGCATCTCAGCAGCAGCCGAAGGAACCTGTTCCAGAGCCGCTCGCGTCTATGGTGAACTATATTCCGCCACGTCCAGATGATGCGCCGGATGTACAGATTCCGAAGAATGCAAAATATCCAATTCCGCTACCGCCACTACCGGCTAGTGTGCGGGTAGAAGGCCAACTATTGGGAAACATTCCATTGGTTAAATTCTCTGATTTTAACCTTGGAGACTATAAGACATATCCTCAGTTCCAGTTGGACCGATATCTGGATATCGTCCATAATCCCACCAGAAAAGTTGACGAGTTTATCCCGAAGGGATTTGCAGCAAATCTTGAGCGCCCTGGACTCTTGAATTTGTTGAAGCTACCGCACTTTGGGCGTAGCAATGAAGTGAACGCAGTCGTTAAAACACTGCTATCCTGCGTTCATGGAGGTTACCTTTGGCTCGGGAGGCCAATTGATCTAAATGTTGATTTGATACACCGTATCACCGGTCTATCTAAGGTTGGTAAGGATCCCAATATCCATTTTGTGGGAAAGGAAAAGGACCGAAAATTGGCTGCAAAGCTGGTCCAGAAATATAACTTGACAAGAGGAGGTCGGGCTTATGACCTCACGACAGTAGAAGATGAGGCGCTTCGCTTCACAGGAAGTCTGCTTGCAGGCAGACTTCTCACAAAGTGCCGACCAAAAGAAGTTACTGGATCTGTTGTGGAGCTCGCTATCGCAGCTGCGGAGGGAGAACAGTACAACTGGTCTCTCTTCCTGCTGAATTCTTTTTTGGCTGATTGCCTGAATGTGCAGGACAATGCAGCCCAATCATTCCATTTTTCGTGGCTTCTAATTTTATGCGCTCTCGTCGGGTGGAAGGAGCCCCCGAATACTCAGTTCCTTCCGCGCCGCGCAGGAGAGGTTGCCGGCATGCGCTACATCAACCTCTGGGATTCCCCTAATCCCGCGAAGCGCAAGATGAATCGCGCTGTCTTTTGTGAGTACTACTATCTCCTCCGAGATACCATACAAGATATGCCAAGGCTGAGCGAGGAGACAGCCACATTGTATGAAGGGAAGTTGGCTTTTACTGCCGACATCCATCAACTATACCTTCGGCCTTGCGACATTCCAGGTGACTGGGCGCTAGGTCTTTACAGGATGACCACAGAAGATGTCGAAGAAACCATTAAGTCGTGGTCGGACGAATGGAGAGCAGCAGCCGACATCGCATCTGCGATGCCACCCGCCGCTGCGAAAGAGAAGGATAAGGGCAAGGAAGCCCCTGAGCAAAGAAGCGATGAAGCCTCAACAGAACCAGCCACCAAGAAGCAGAAAGTGTCGCATCCCACTGAGGCCATTCCCTCGGAGATCGAAAAATACTTGAAAGAGCAATTTCGTGAGATGAGGAACACGCATGCTCACATCCGAAGTGCTCTAGACTTACAGTTTGTAGAATTGAAAGGTCTCGCAGGAAGGATTGCGCAGACCCATGCGCCAGCATCTACTTCGCAGGCGCCACAAGAAATTCCAAGTGATGTGCGAGTTGAAGAACTCACAGAAAGGCACACTGTCGTGCATATTCCGCCTACCAGCATGACACTTCCAGATCCTCTAGCTGAACTACAGGTAAGCACAGTTGGACCTGTAGAAATTAATTTGTCTATAATTCCTATAGAGACTCTACAGCTTGTACAGGAGAAAGTTTCTCTTGAGTTGAGAGCTAGAGAGCTCTCTACTTTCCAGGCAAACCAACGACTGCAATCGCAGGAGATAGAGCTGAGAGAAAGTAATAAGAATATCTCTGCGAAGCTTGCACTCTATGAGGCGCAAGACACCGGCATCAGAAACGCAATAGAAGAGATTGCCCAGGAACTGCCGGCTTGCGAGATTCAACCAGACCTCCCTCTGGTTGCAAAAGTTCAAATTATTGGCGAAAGGGCGAAAACCCTGGAGCAAGAAATAGTTGCTATGGCAGAAGGCCATAGAACCCAGATTGCTGAGCTAGAAGCTCGCGTTGCTGCACATCTTACGGATGATGCGCAGATACAATTTGAAGCACTGAGCAGAGCTTCCACACGGATGAAAGATCGAGTACAGGAAGCCAAGAACCTGATGGACCAGGCTATGGAAGCTTGGTCAGAGCTTGTGAACCTCCCTTTTAAAGTGGGACTGTCAGAACAAGTGCAAGCTGCAGAACAGTCTCTCACTGTTCTCAATGAAGAAGCTAAGGCCCTAACAGGCCTACCAAAAATGAAGAAAATGGGCGAAGTGCGCAAAATGCAGCAGCAACTGCACAAGCTCAGAACTGAAGATGAGAAGCTCACCAACAGCATTCAGCCATTCATGGATGAGTATGCTGAAATCGTTGGCCAGATTGAGACAAAAATCAAAGAGATTGCCGAGTCTCAGGAGATCATTGATACACTCACTAAAGACGAAGCGACCGCAGAAACAGTGCAAACAGCTGATGAGTGTATTGAGGAATTGGACTCCGCTATTGCGAAGTGGCAGAAAACATTCGCGGAGATTCAAGCAAACGCAGATGCGCAAATCAAACGACCACGCGCTAGTGCGAGTGGCTCGAGGGCGAGCCACAAGTGAGTGTTGGGGGCCTGTTGGGGCCAAGGTCGCAGCTATAGTAAAAGCTGCGAATTTTGGGAAAAAGCACGAGTATGGAAGGAAAGTGCTAATTTTGGGACAAGCACTAAGTTTTGGGTAAGAAGGAGACGGTGCGCAGTACGGTGCCAGATGGATGATCTCAGCGCAGATCACGGACCGGAAATTGCGGAGCTCGCGCGCACGTCATCGAAGAATGAAGGTGGCTCAGCTACCATAATAAATAAGGCGATGGAGTAGAGGGCTCAGCTACTCTCATTTAAAGGCTCAGTACAGAAGTTATGGTTGCTCGGATCAAGGAGGAGCAACGGACCAGAGCATTGAAGGCGAAGGACGATTGCCCATACCCACAATCTGCGCCGGAATTCATGGAGCCTGCAGGAAGCGGCGACGTGACTGCAAGCGGCGCCTACAGTACACCTAGCCATGTGCGTGGTTAGGGTTTTTGGGAATCATTGTTGGGAAAGGCCCACAGTTTTGTAAAGGTGTGACCGTCATGGCCACCTATATATATGAATAATTGTAATGGGTAGACGGTTGGAGAGTTAGAGAGAGCTAGATAGACTGTTAGATAGCCAGTCTAAAGGATAGATCATGTGTTGATTATCCTTCACTGTATTTTCTACCCAGTGTGTAGAACTAGAGAGGAAACCGGATAGCCGAGGAGCTAATCCCTGAGTTTCCAGACAGTCTGAGTCGACGTCTGTGCCTTTGTAATCTCCATAGAGAGGAGACTTGATTGAGAGAAGGGCTCCCAGCTGTGTGCGTGGAGTTTCCTGGAAAGATCTAAGGCTGCAGCTGTGTGCGCAGCATATTGTATACTCTACCATTTTCTGGTTAATATAACACTCCCGTGGACGTGGTTTTCCTCGAGGAGATGAGCTTCACATATATCTTCTTGTTATAATGTTTGCGTGAATAATAAATGTTTAAGATCATTACCTGTGTGTACATCTTTTGCATCATCTTTGCGACTGTTTAAGTGAGTGTAGGAAGGTCCTTTATTGTTATAATAGCCGAGTATAGAAGGAGTGGTGGAACGCTGTCGCTGCAGCGACCGAGTTTCGCGTGACTGCGATGAGTGCGCAGGGCGAGAAGGTATTTTAGCGCATCGACGCAAGGAATAGGCGCCTTCCGCGCCCGGAGGACGAGACTGCGCAGTGGGTCTGCAGGAAGGAAGGCATCCGCGCAGTGGTGTCGCGAGGCCTGCGGGAAAGTCCGACCGCCGATATAAGGGGAAGAAGAAGATATATAGAACAATCTCAGCGTCACCACGGTTAAGGAAAGCTGATTCCTTAACCCCCCCATAGCCACTTCGGGTGAGACCTCGAGCTGCCGCGCAGCTCGTTGCCAAGAGGGCCAGTGCGCCAAGGGGTTTTGTTGCTGCGCTTCATTAAAACCCGGGTCTGCCCAGTAAAGCAGCCAACAAACACATCACCCTTTCTTTTTAAAACATAGAACCAAACTTTCCTTGAAAAATCATTGACAAACAACACAAAATATGCTGCTCCTCCATAGGAAATAGTAGGAGATGAACCCCATACATCAGAATGAATGTAGTCAAGAACACCTTTACTAACATGAATCCCTACTTTGAATTTGTGTCTACAATGTTTCACAAATATACAATGTCTACAAAACATCAAATCTAAAGATTTCATATTTGGAAGTAATTTATGATTCATTAATACCTGTAGTCCTCTCTCACTCATATGACCAAGATGTTGATGCCATAATCGAGTGGATTCTGATACCTCCTCAAATACTAATGTTGTTTCATTAACTTGAGTTCTTCCAACTAGTTTGTAAAGGTTTCCTATTTTCAATGCCTTCATGACCCCTAAAGCACCCTTGGATACTTTTAGTACCCCACTTAAACCTGTAAACTTATGACCACAAGAATCCAACACTCCCAAAGAGATTAAGTTTTTCTTTAATTCAGGCACATGTCTAACATCTGTTAGTGTTCTTATAGCTCCATCAAACATTTTCATTTTAATACTTCCAACCCTAACAATTTTACATGAATAATTGTTTCTCAAAAGAACTACACCATCATTAACTATTTGATAAGAAGTAAACCATTCTTTATGAGGATAGATATGGTGCAAAGCACCAGAATCTAACAACCATTCTTCATTGTATTCAGAAATATTACGAATGGAAAAAACCTCATCAATCATACCTGAATCGGTTTCAACTGAATTTGCCTTAGATTTGGAGTCTTCCTTTTTGGATTCTTGTCTTTTCCAACAGTCCTTCTTGAGATAACCATTCTTGTTGCAGTACCAACATTTGAGTTTGGTATTTTTTCCCTTTGATTTAGATCTCGAAGAACCTCTTGATTTTTCTCCTCTTTCTTTGGATCGACCTCTAACAAACAAAGCTTCTGGTGTAGAGGACTCAATACTAGCTTTATTTATTAACTCCTCAGACAACAAAGCTCCAACCACATTGTCAAATTCCAAAGTTTCAGTTGTACTAAGTCTAATGGAAGATACTACATGACCCCAAGATTTAGGTAAAGTAACTAAAAGATTTACTTCCTTATCTCCATCATCAATCTTAACATCCATACTAATCAATTGGAAAATAGGAGTATTAAATACATTCAAATGATTTGCAATCTTCATACCAACTTCTTTCATTTTCATACCGTATAGCTGCGTCTTCAAGTAAATTATGTTTGTCAAAGACTTTGTCATATACAAGCTTTCCAACTTGCTCCATAAACTTGTTGTTGTCTTTTCTCCAGCGATATTAAACAATAAATCATTCACAAGGCATAACCGAATTGTGCTAAGTGCTCTGGCATCAAGTTCCTCCCATTCATCATTTGTCATAGTTACGGGTTGTTTTTTCTTGCCATATAAGGCCTTCTGCAACCCTTGTTGAACTAACAGATCTCACATCTTAAGTTTCCACAATTCAAAATTATTTTCTCCATTAAACCTCTTTATTTCTAATTTAGAATAAGACATTTTTGCCATCAATCTTTAACACGGAATTTAAAGAATACTCCAGAATATTTTCTCAAAATTTTTAAATAAGCCAAACTTTCCAGCCTTCTAAAAACAAGTAAAAAATGCTTCACCTATGGCCTTTTGAGCACTGGCTCTGCTCTAAACGGGCTCCTCGGCTTCATGCAGACTTCACACAACGCGGGCAGTCTTTCTTTCCTCCACAACGATTGGATCTGCTTCACGTAGGCTCCTGCAAACTCGGTGGTGGTTGGCTCTTCTTCACGGGATTCAAACAGGCTTCATGCACAGACAAACAAAGGTCTTGATCCACAAAATTGGCGGATCCTATGTTATACTCTGCTGTACGGCGGCAGCACCGGCTCTTCACGAAATGGTAGCTTTGTTCTTCTCTTCTCTACGACGGCAGCGCCCACTAACAACCACAAGCTCTTCCACAGACTCCCTGAGGGATCCTTTTGGGCTCAGGCTCTTCCTAAGGACTCCTCTCGGGCTCAGGCTCTTCCAGGGGTTCCTTCTCCAAATCAGGCTCCATGGCTTCTCGGACTCCTCCAGAGCACGAGCTTCTCCTCCACGATGGGTTTCTCCACCTCAGATAGACGAATATTGCTTCATGCAAGAAGACTCCATGGCTTCTTGAACTCCTTCATAGCATGGGATCCTCTTCCACGACGGCTGTCAGGAATGGAGGCTCTCTCTCCAGCTCTCTCTGGGTGCGGCTTCACCTTCAGCTCTGATACCACTTGTTGGTATTAAGAGTTTGTATTAAACAAATAAACAAGAAAAAATGGATAAAAATAGAACACATAAAACTCAGGAATTTAACGTGGTAAAACCCCAACTTGGGGAAATATCCACAAGGAAAAGTATCGATGTCTTATTCCTTTCAATAATGGAGATTACAATAGGCATTTTCTCATCCATACACTCTACACTATCATACTCCTCTCAAACCACATATAAGTACATTTGATTGAGAAGTTACAAGTTAGGAGAATTCCCACCGGTTAGAATAACTTCCAACCAACCAACAGTTAGACAAACTTCCCATGTTTGTAAACCAATACCCAGTTTTGGGAAACCATCTTTGGTTAATTAGTTGCCACATTTTTAACACTTTCTTGGCTAACAACATAGGTTTTTCTTCACGGTTTTCTGAGCATATTATATGCTGCAATTTGTCCTAGGGTATCGACCAACGGGTCCCCTGCAGGATTAAGCTCCCCACGTGAATTTTTGGATCGGTTCGTCACCCTAAATTAGGGTTTTTCACATAATCGTGATTTTTCTCCTTTCTCACTGCTCAACTCTCCGTTCCCTACGTTCAACTCTAGTTGATTCTTCCTAATGGAATGTGGATCAGGAAATACAAATTCCCAGGGGTAGAGTGGCATGCGGGTCAAGGAAAACAGAGCCCCATACCCTGTCATCCTGAATTTTGGGGTTTTCCCACATTCCATCGACCTCAAGGAACAATTTCTTCAACCACCTTCTGCAGCAGAAATAAATGTCAGCATGGAAGGTCAAAATGGTTCTAAGGATGACATTGGCAGTCCAAGGTTCAATCCCACAACCTCCTCACCTCTCCCTAGTGGATACACATGGCTCTCTCTTATCGATTGTCTCCATAACCAATTTTCTTGGTATTTTATTGCAATATTTAATATTTACATCATTTACAATACCTCATGGCTTAATAGAACATGGATAATCAGAATGTCAAACACTTTCCTTTTAAATAAAACCTGAGCATCCTCTAGTGGGGCCTTGACCTTGAGCTCCACACTAGGGTAACACAAATTACATATATACAATATTTGCATTGAAGCCAAATATATTCCAAAGGTCAAAATTGAGGTATTAGAAATCCGAGGGCATATTTTCTAACTCTACAAACATGAATTCATACTCCTTGAACATATTTTCCTTGTTGAGTGAGTAATATCCATCTTCTTTCTTTCAATATTACGTCTTATTCATTAAAGTGTGTCTTGAATCGATATCAAGGTTTATGGTTGCTGTTGTTTTCCAATGAAATATTAGATATTTTAATTATGCTTAGACATCTAAAATTTAGAAAAAGGAATTGCGATGTCCAAAGAATTAAATTGCATTGTAGTTATCAAGCCTTTTTATACTTGGATAATAATGAATTTTTATTAGAATAATGTTTTCCACGTATGCAAATGAAAAACAAAAAGATGATTTTGTAATAAAAAAGTAATATATAATTTGATTGCACTCATCTTCATTTCAATAAAAAAAATAAAAGCACTTCAAACTATACATCAAATTGAAAAATGAAATTACCAAAATTTTGAAAGTTACTCACTATATATGATAGCTAAAGAACCTACCTATTGAGTGTGTGACCATGCAAGTGACTCGTGGGAAATGAATTTGGCCTTGGACCATGAACTAAAATTAGATAATTTTGTGTTACAAGGGGACCACATGGATCGAAGACGTACGTCGTTCACAGATATAAACAAGTCGATGCCATCAAATTCGTAGAGTGTAGATGACCAATGAATGGATGCAAAAATAATAGGTGGAGAGTTGTTGATTAGAATTGAGTAGAAGAAGATAATAGCACATCAATCACTCTAGACAACTAACTAATGTGTTGGTCACGTTAATGTAATGCTTGCTAAATCAACTACCTTATAACAAAGGCTCTTAAGAGCAGAACCGGAGAATATAGTTGACTCAAAAAGGTAATCTTAGTGGTATACAACTTCCAAAACTTACCCAGTGAGAAAACCATAATGCAAGTGAATGTGTTGGACAAATATCTATTTCTGAATACTTTGAATGAAGATGAACATTGCACAATCAACAATTTCGAGATGAAATAACTATTTGATGATTGAAGTGTGAGTCGGTGAACATATTAATTACGATGGGCAAAGAAGGTAAACCAAACTCTACGAGGTTTAATAATAAAAGTCTCATGCGATGAAGCATGCACAATTAATCGATATTGTTCATGTAATTGTCAAATAAAAAAGCATAGCTAAGTGACTTAAATCCATAAGTTTCTAATCGATGGGTGTCTTCTCGTCGCTAAGAGTTTTTCACATTGAACTGTGTTAAGATCATTACAATCATAATATATTGCTGAAGTCAAAGAGGGCGAACCGGAGTACATTTTTCCGAGAATTGATTGTTAAGTAATCGAACATAAAGAGAATGTAGTATCCATTACATCAAGACACATTGATAGAGATAGATTTTGATGATGGAGAGGCATTAACAAATGAACAACTTTATGTCGACTAAAATTAATAATTTTGACTTGGAGAGCATCTCGTTCTAGAATTAATTTTGACTTGGAGAGCATCTCGTTCTAGAATTAATTTTGACTTGATTGTCCTCCTAACTAAGAGGACAATGTCTTGACTTAAAAAAATGCATATAGGAATGGTAGAATGACTTTGGAAATCAACATGGGAGTAAAGAGTAATTATTTTCTAAGACATTGGAGTTTTAGTGGTCCAAGACATGAAATCAACACGGAAAGAGAAGTACTAATGAATTTTCAAAACTGATACAATAGTAATGATTTGTAGTAACTTACAATACAATACAATAATAGAGTAGTAAATTTAAACATTAAGAATTTGAAATTGCACTTGATTGGGAGATATTGCAACATTAAAGTTTATCATTGATCTAGATTTATTCCATATGGTTTACTGAACATGTAGACTTACAACTGATTACTAATTCTAAATTCTCACTACAATGATCAGGAAAGAAACCATTCAAGAAATATATGTCAAATGGCACACAAATAAATAGCCTAAATAAGAATATGATGACATGAGAATGAATGAAATGACTGAGCCCGTAATTATATGAATTGTGTTATGCACCAAATTCCCAAAATAACATAAAAATAGAAAGAAAGAGTAACTTAATTCCTTGAGAATGAAATAAAGAGATGAATAAGAAGCCTCTTTGAGGGGGGAACCTCCTTATACATTGTATCAAATGCACAAGAAAAAATGATATGATCCTAACTCTAGGTCAGCTTGGTATATATATATATATATATATATATAGGAGACAAAGGGTGCAATTACAATTAAGGTCCTAGATGATCATACGATTAAAATTAACATCTTAGCAGACCGATAAAGATAATAATAATATAATAATAGAAATTTAATGTCATAGTATATGGGGCTTAACATGTCCATCCCCTTCAAACATGAATTGTCCTCATCACTTGATGAAGTTTGGATGTGTGTGCATGAAGAAGTCATCTTCGCATGCCACCTCTTCTATTGGCAAGTTCTTCCACTTGATGATGAACTATATAATTAATCAATTTTGCAGTTGCATATCCATGTGTCAAGCATTGTTTCAAGTGCTAGTATCAATTTCCCTTCTTCATCAATCTCTTGTAAAATAATTTGGATTAGGATCATGTCACCAATTACCTTTTTTTGGCAAGAAACATGGAAGACTATATGTTCATTTGAAGATGGAGGAACTCCAATTTGTGAACCATACTTCCAATCCTTCGCAACACCCTATAGGGACCATAGTACTTTAGTGTTAATTTAGTTTCATTCTTTTGTTGCTTGAGGGACATTTGAATGTATGGTTGTAGCCTAAAATATACCCAATACTTCAAATTTCCTTTCACTACAATGTTGATTTGCTTGTTGTTTCATCTTATTTTGTGCTCTAGTAAGTTAATTTTATGTAGTTGGAGAACCTATTGTTGGTCACTCTGTGTGATCCTCCACTACTTGAACATTAGCTTTCTCTTTCAAGGAGGATGTGATGGAAGGAGAATGATAGCCATAAATGGTGACTTTTAGGTGAAGTATGGAAATTAGATGTGTTGTACCACCATTTTGCTAAGGGAAATCACTTGACATGTTTTGTTTTTTTATCAAATGAAAAGCAATGAAGATACCCTTCTAGGCATTTATTCAAAATCTCAGTTTTCCCATCAAATTCAAGATGGTAAGAAGAGCAATGAGCCAATTGAGTTCCCAAACAATAAAATATTTTCTACCAAAAAATTACAATTGAAAATTGGATCTTTATCACTTACAATAATCTTGGGCATTCCATATCATTTATGAACTATTTCCATGAATGATGAAGCTACTTTACTTGCTTTGGAATGATGAGAAAGAGAGAAGAAATGGGCATATTTTTGAGCCAATCCACTACTTCCATGATGGTATTACCTCCTTTTGAATTTGGTAAACCCATGATGAAATACATTGAGGCATATTTTGAACACTACCTTCATATGGTTAATGGTTATAGAAGGACCTAGTATCTTGATTGTATCTCCCTTTCTGTTGGTAAATAAAATATTCTACCACAAACTTTTGGACAACAGCTTTAGCTTTCCTAGAAAATATCCTTATTGATCCTATGGTAAGCTTTCAAGGACCCTGAATATATTCCTATACTAGAATTGTGCAATTCCAAAATTCCCTTTTGTTTGGGTTGATAATTCTTACATAAATATAGGCAGTCTTGGTACCTTACTTAATCATTCTTCCATAAAATTTATTCAATGAACCATGGTCCTCTTTTAGTTTTTGAACCATATTGCATGCCATCTGGTTTTTATTTCATTATGTATTTGCTTCTTCCACCCAATAAAATTTCATAATAGAAAAAACACAAATTAATCCCTCTATTGTCACGTCCCCATCCATTATTCCAACCATAGGAGGGGATATTTATGAATTACAAGTTTCTAAATTTTGTCCCATGTGCCATAATACAGATTCATAAATAATAATTGCATGTGTATATGTATAAATGTAAAACACAATGGAATTACAACTCCATCCACACACACACACACATCATGCATAAACATTTCATAATTATCATAAGAACAAAATGAAAACATTCCACATTCATATACAAAAGAATACTTATTTTTTAACAAGAAGATCCAAGCAACTAGCTATGTAAGAGTGATTTTCCACCCAACTGTATGTATTAGTTGTATATACCAACCCCAAACCAGGATATGAGGCCACCAAGGCAAAGGAAACACCTACATGCTTCTCTCTCTCAACTCAGAACTCATTTCTCTCATGCTTATCCAAACTAACCACCTTTGATCATTTATAGGGTTCTTACTCATCCATCCCAACCATGGCAATCTTTTCTAATGCCCCGCATAACATAAGGAAGGAATTTCCCTTTACTACTCCATAGTTCCCTCAGGAAATCCAAACCCTACAATTCTTACAAGTGTGTGCAGAAAGAGTTCAACCTAATGTATGTTGTTGAAGAACCTCTAATAACATTAATTCACGGATTCTCAAACATTGAAGAACAACAAACCTCAATGGGTAAAAGCACATATCTTTCCCAACCTATATTCTCATCTACAACCACCTCGTTTCTCCTAGGTCTGCAATTTTATGTTCGCAATTTGAATTTCTAGTTGTTTCATAATTTGGTAATGGTAATGGCAATAGAATGAACAACATGAGGAAAAATATGTCTATTATAAAATTAATTGTAAAAGAACTACATGAGAATCATGAATGATGGCCTCCAAAGGAAATGATAAGATGGTGAAAAACCGAGCTAACATAACTTACGACCATAAACTAGAGGGATCTTACAACAATCATAGAAGTATATTCATCCCATGCTTCCAGACTACATGAGAAGACTTCCCCCTACCAACTTTACACATGCATTTAATGATTGGATTTAACAATCAAAATAAAGTAATTAGCTCATTTGAGGAACATGGAAACAAATGTATGAGTTTTAAGGTTAACACTTGGTCCCCCTTTCCTCTTTCCCTCTAGTGGAATCATAGCCCCTCTAGTGCTTTTTACACAACCATCGTGGACCATTTTATTATTTATTATGCAACATAATATTTACATAGATTTTTTAGTTATCATGACACGCTAATCACATGGTCCATATAAAAATATTTACAATACACATGCCTAGACTATCCATTGTTTATCATAGAAATGGTCGAGAGGAGGCAGAGGATGAGGATGTGTGCATTAGCAGGTGATAATAAGGATTCCAAGGTAGTGCTTCCACCCCGCATGTGCAATCTTAGAGCCTTCAGTGAAAGTAGAGATAATGTTCTGAAAGATGAGGTCGAGTCCGAAAGAATGCCAAGTTTCTTCAATTCCCTTGCTTCCAGTATCAATCATGCAACCAAATTCAAAGACTTGGAAATTATGTTGGGTCATTTGGCATTGATTTTTTTTTGCGGAAACCATCAATGTGGAGATGTTAATAAGAAACCCTCTGCTCCAGAATATGGACATGCAAAATATCTATGAATTTGGGGGAGTTTGCATGGTTTTCCATTGTTGGTGTTGCTAGATTCGCATGGACATCTTGTGCTAAAATACGAATCGGTGACATCTTTTATGAGAAATATAACAAATTTGTTGACAGTGTCATCAATCAGTTAGTTGTCGGACTCTTCTCCGAAGAAGGAGCAAAATTGACACAGTGCCTTTTTCTTTCCAATCCCCTTCCCCATATTGAGAGTGCATTGATACATGTCTGTGGATGTAGGGGAATATCATTCTCCTCCCCATCTAGATGAAAGAGGAGGAGGTGCTCCCATGGACATGGACAATGGAATCCTTAGGCACGTGGAAGAATTTCTAGGAATTCTGGGAGTGTGGCCACGAAGAGAATTGTTAGAGTCGTGCATGGATATTCTAAGGAATTTGTAGGCAAGGTTTTCCAATATGATCGTCACCCAACAGTAGGAGCTCTACATTTCTGAGTTCTTGTTTATAGACATGAATACTATCGTGTTAAGAATTCTAATCTCAATGGTCGTAAGTTGGTTAATTAGTTGAGTTATTAGTTAATTCTAGTTGGACTAGGACACTTGGTTGTCCCATAGTATTGGACAATGGTATTAATGTGATGTAATCCTATATATGTTCATGGTTAATAATCAGAAGGCTATGAATATGCCCACTTGTGTTCCATCTTTTCTTTCTTCTATATTTTAACATGGTATCAGAGCGTATGTCCTGATCCATACCTGTAAGCCTTTTCACATAGTGGAGAGCACGATTCGATCGTAGATCGTCTGGAGCACATCGGCGTGGAGGAGAAGCTTCACAGCCCTAGAGAACATATCAAAACGCATGAAATATTTATTTTTTTTTTAATTTTTCCAGCGCATGACCCGTTAGGGAAAAATTGGCCATTGGTGCACGTGCAGAGAGGGAAAAGTGATCCATTGGCGCACTCCCAGAGAAGGAAAATTGCGCCATTGGCGCACCTACAGAGAAGGAAAAGCGTGCCAACCCCTATTTAGTCTGCAAATTCTTTCCCGACGCACCCCCAAGTCGCACTGTGTTAGTTGAAAAGTTGCGCCACTATGTTAAAGATCGTCATATGAGATGGGAAGTCACAGCATGAAGCAGATCTACGGACCCATGCTGACCGACAGCAACTATGAGTTTTGGTCAATCAAGATGAAAACGTTTCTCCAACTCAACAAATGTTGGGATATGGTTGAAAACGAGTTCATAGAACCAAATGCAACTGCTTTGGCTGCAATGTCGAACGCTCTCAAGAAATCCCTTGAAGAATGTCGAGATTGAGATCTGGCAAAATGGTTGATCCAAAGCTGTATTGAGGACTCCATATTCCCGCGGATATCAGGATCTACTACTGCATATCAATCATGGAATATCCTTGCAACTGCATACGAAGGTACCGACAGAGTTAAAACGGTAAGACTACAAACCCTTAGGCTTCCGTTTGAAAGTCTTAAGATGAAAGAAAAGTGAAATTATAGATCAGTTCATGACTAGGGTTTCAAGTATTGTGACTCAATTCCACAGATGTCTTACTACGAAGTTTCCTATGGTTGTCACAGCAATAGAAGAATCTAAAGATCTATCCAAGTTTACCCTAGAAAAGGTAACAGGGTCCTTTTTGTCCCATGAAGCTTGATTCAGTCAAGAGGAAGAGTCTCTGTCAAATGCATTCAACACTCAGGCTTCATTGAACAGAGTTCGAGGTAGAGGAGGCAGAGGACGAGGCAAAAGAGGAAGGGGTTCTCATTCTACAGAGGATAGAACTACTCATGAACATTCAGATCACCATGATCACTCTCACAACTCTCAGAACTAGAGGAGGAGAGGCAAGAAATGGACAAATAGGTCCAACATTCAGTGCAACTACTGCAAGAAGTATGACCACTATGAACGAGACTACAGAAAGAAGCAAGCATATCATAACAATATAATATCCCATGTCTCCAATGTTGAAGAAAGCTCAGAAGTCATGTTTCTCTCATGCCAAGCAACTGAAGAATAATATCACTCAGATATGGTTGCTAGACAGTGGCTGCAACAATCATATGGCAAGTAACAAATCATTATTTTCTGATCTAGATCCATCTATTAATTCAAAGATCAAGCTTGGTTATCATTATCATGTTCTTTCTCAAGGCAAAGGACTTGTTCCTATACTTACTAAGAAGAATGAAAAGAAGCTAATACATGATGTATTTTATGTTCCTAATATGAAATTCAATATGATCAATGTGGGTCAACTGATTCAGAATAAGTATGACATCAAGTTCATTGATTCATATTGTACCTTATATGATAAATCCCTCAGTAGAAGACTCTTAGACAAAGTTGAAATGACCAAGAATAGAATCTTCCCACTCAGTCTGAGAAGTGCTATCCTATCACAGTCATATGCTCATATTGTTTCTAGTCTAGATGAAAGCTGATTGTGGCACTGTAGGTATGGTCATCTACCCTTTCAGAGTCTCAATTATCTGCAAAAACATTCCATGGTTAAGGGGTTACCAGTTATGAATGAACAATTCAGTTCTTGTGAAGACTGTATATTGGGGAAACACCAAAGGGACAATTTCCCCACTTCTACATATCGAGCCAAAGAGCACCTTGATTTAGTTCACACAAACCTATGTGGACCCATGAAAAACCAGTCCATAGGAGGTAGTCTGTATTTTCTGACCTTTATTGATGATTATAGGAGGAATTTATGATTCTACTTTGTTAGACACAAATCATATGCCTTCTCCAAATTTAAAGAGTTGAAAGCATTGATTGAGAAACAATCAGGTAAATCCATCAGAATAATCAGATCAGGTGGTGGAGGTGAGTATGACTCACATGATTTTGCAGAGTTCTCTAAGCAGCATGGCATCTCGCACCAATTCACTACCAGATACACTCCACAATAGAATGGGGTTGTTGAACGGAAGAATCAAACCATTATGAACATGGCCTGAAGTATGTTGTCATACAAGAAGCTGTCAGATGATTATTGGGATGAAGCTATTGCATGTTCAGTTTACTTACTGAACATATCTCCCACAGTTAAGTGTTAAAGATAAGATTCCTAAAGAAGCATGGAGTGGCACTAAAATTAGTGTTTCACATCTCATGGTATTTGGATGTGTGGCATTTGCACACATACCTGATGAATTGAGGAAAAATATTGACAAGAAAAGTGAAAGATGTATCTTCACTGGTTACAATGAAAATCATAGGGCTTACAAACTATATAATCCTGTCACCAAAAATCTTGTGGTGAGCAAAGATGTCAAATTCCTTGAAGATAAATGTTGGAGTGATCCTCATAATGATACTGCAGATATCCACTAAAAGGATAGTCCTGTACCACCAGATCTACCACTTAGAATGCCCAGACTGGAGGTACAATAGCAGCAGCAAGAAGCAACACCAGTAGACAGTCCACCACAGAACTAGAGAACCAGAAGCTTAAGGGAGTTATATGAACAGACTCCTGTTATTGATGAGCAACTACAGTATGCTCTATTTTCCTGTCATCCAACATCATTTGATGAAGCAGTAAAAGATGCACAGTGGGTACAAGCAATGAATGAAGAAATTGATTCTATTGAAAGGAGACTTGGGATCTTATTGATATCCCATCAGACAAAAAGAGTATTGGAGTAAAATGGGTCTATAAGACCAAACTAAATGAAAAAGAAGAGATAGAAAAGCACAAAGCAACATTGGTTGCAAAAGGATTTGCACAACAATATGGTGTAGACTATGATGAAACCTTTTCTCTAGTAGCAAGGATGGACACCATCATAGTTGTACTTGCAATAGAAGCTCAAAACCAGTGGCTTGTTTATCAAATGGCTGTGAAATTTTCCTTTCTCAATGGCATACTTGAATAAGAAGTCTATGTAGACTAGCCACCTGGTTATGTTTTCAAATGTCAAGAACACAAGGTATGTAAGCTTAAAAAGGCCTTGTATGGTCTAAAACAAGCTCCAAGAGCTTGGTACAACAGAATTGATTCTTATCTCATAAAAAATGGGTTCAACAGAAGCAGCAATGAACACACTCTGTATGTCAAAACAAATCAGCAAGGTAACATTCTACTTGTATGTCTTTATGTTGATGATATGATTTATATTGGAAATCTTATGCTAGAAGAATTTAAGACAGTCATGAAAAAGGAGCTTGAAATGACTGATCTTAGTCTCATGAAGTATTTCCTTGTTATGGAAGTTGACCAAAGTGAAAATGGAATATTCATATGTCAGCATAAGTATGCTACACACATTCTGCAGAGATTCAAAATGGATAAATAAAAACCAGCAGAAACCCCCATTGTTACAGGAACCAAGTTAAGCAAGAATGATGATGAACTAGAAGTAAATTCTACAATTTACAAAACATTGGTACGAAGTTTAATGTATTTGACTGCAACTAGAATTGATTTAATGTATGCTGTAAGTTTGATCTCTATATTTATGGAGTCTTCCAAAGACTCTCACTGGAAAGTTGGAAAAATAATTCTGAGATATGTTGCAGGCACAATTGGTTATGGACATTGGTACACTCATTCACCAGACAGTACTCTTACAAGGTACACTGACAGTGATTATGGAGGCAGTGTTGATGATAGGCAAATAACATATGGTTATGCTTTCTATTTTGGTACCAGCCTGATTTCATGGGCCTCTCAGAAACAACCCATTGTTAGTATGTCTTCTGCAGAAGCAAAATATGTCGCATCAACTATAGCAGTGTGCCACGCAGTTTGGCTAAGAAGAATTTTGAAGGATATGGGACACACAGAAACAAAACCAACAACTATTTATTATGACAATAATTCAGCCATAAAGTTGTCCAAACATAATGTGTTTCATAGAAAGAGTAAACACATTGACACTCGCTATCACTTTATACGTGAGTTATTTAATAATGGAGATATTACTTTGATGGTTTGTGGCTCTAAGGAGAAATTGGATGATATGTTCACCAAACCTTTGGGAACATCTGCATTTGAGTTTCAAAGGAAGCACTTAGGAATTTATAGTGTTGAGAATACCATCCCATTTGAGATTAAGGGGGTGTGTTAAGAATTGTAATCTCAATGGTCCTAAGTTGGTTAATTATTTGAGTCAATGGTCCTAAGTTGGTTAATTAGTTGAGTTATTAGTTAATTCTAGTTTGACCCAGACACTTGGTTGTCCCATATTATTTCATATCCCATAGTATTGGATAGTGGTATTGATGTGATCTAATCCTATATATGTTCATGGTTAATAGTCAGAAGGCAATGAATATGCCCACTTGTGTTCCATCTTTTCTGTCTTCTATATTTTAACATATCAGAGATGTTGTGATTCCTTCGAACATTCACACTTTGCACACCAAGGATATTCCCAGGCCTGATGTCTTGCATGTGGATGAAATTGCTAATTTGAGTTCCAAAAAGCATGAATTCGATGCCCACTTTTCTCTTTAACGACATCAATGACATTGGATCGACAACTGCCATGAACAACGAAATCCTTGATAGCAATACTTTCGATGTTGATTTATTCAATTCCTTTGAACATGACTTCGATGACTATGAAATCACATGATGGAATCCTCTAATGAGGCAAGCGTCTGATGAAATCCATCAAAAGAAAGAGTTCATGGAAGATCTACTAGTAAAGATCACCTATTGCTGCTGTTGTCACTGTATGAGAAAAAAACTATCTAGATTTTGGTTGGAAGTCCATGCAAGTGATTATTGTGGAAAAGTGTGATAGATACGTCATGCTATGTGAAAAGTATGGATCGATTTGAAGATTTATGATAAGTTATCGTGTGCTGAACATGATAGGGTCACCATGAAGACATTCTTACCATATATAGCCAGGGGTTACTACTGGTAGACTCAGTAAGGTCGATAAGAGCATGTTGGAGGGGGCATTAAAAGGCAAAGATCAAAGGCCAAGTTTAGGGCCTGGGCAGACACCTGACATATGTACAAGGGTCTCATTTAGAGGAAAATTATGTGCATGATATCTACTGATCAGTTGAGGATCGAGTTAAGGATCCAAAATAAAATATAAGTATTTGTACTATCATTTGAGTTATTCCTTACATTTCTAAGTGTTTTGAACATATTTAAAGGATATTGTTCATAAAAGTTATATGTAGATCTATGATACAAGTTCTCCCGTATGCATGTATATATGATTGAGATTGATTAGGAGTAGGCTCATGTAGTGAATGATATGTGTATGTTAAGTAAATAGCCTATAATGCTGCACAATATTCCATGAGCTCTAGATGGAGCTAGTCTCAGATGAAGCCTCTTTGCCAACATGTTGAGAGCACTACACTCTCTTGATAGTGTGTTCTGGTGGAGATGGAAGGAATCTAGATAGTTACCACGTGTGTTTGGTATTTGGATGGGTGTTGTGTTGAAGCATTGGTTAATATGCTTACATAACTGTGTGAACTAATTCGATTGCACTGAAAATTCAATATGATTTGATTGAATTTCATGATTATGCAATGTTTCTAACTATTTGACTGAATTTATCTTGTAGGAAAGACCATGTGATATGGCCTACAAGAGAAGGATGATGAGACCTCTTCCGAAGAACAAGTGATGACTATCCAAATGCATAGGTAGAAATATGGATTCGTGATAGAGGGAGAAGGATACTTAGTTACAGAGGGAGTTGAGTGCACAACTGTAGATAGAGAAGGGTGCACCAACACTAAGCGAGTAGCTACATCACAAGTTTTTGACAATGATGATTGACAACATCGAGCAGATATTGACTCGTGGAGGCTTGGATAATGGTGAATAAACACATACATTGTATTACTCCTTTGGTACTCAGGATGTTAGCATAGAGATGATTCTCTGGTTGGTCTTTTGACTAATTAAAAGCTCTGGGTAGAGTCTCAAGAAGACACTTGAAGTGCTAACACCAGGGATGTTAGCATAGATTTGATTCTCTAGTTAGTCTTTTGACTAAGGAGAAGCTCCAGTTAGAGTCTTGAGGAGAGACTTGAAGTGCTAACACTGGGGATGCTAGCATAGATATGATTCTTTGGTTGGTCTTTTGACTAAGGAGAAGCTCCAAGTAGATTCTTGAGAAGAGACTTGAAGTGCTAACATTGGGGATGTCATCATAGAGCTGATTCTCTGGTTGGTCTGTTGACTAAGGAGAAGCTCTAGGTAGAGTCTTGAGAAGAGACTTAAAGTGCTGACATCAGGCAATATTCCTCCAGGGAGATCTTGGTGGATGGGTCGCATAAAGGAGTTAAATAACACTCGAGATGCATATGCCTACTTTGTGTACTTTTGTGACGAGCTTGGAGTGGTAAAGAATGCATCCCTCATTGAGAGGGAGTGTTGATGATTGTAGCATCGATGAGACATTCTCCTTAAGACAAGGAGAATGGTGTGCCTCTCCCTTGAGAGGGAGAGAGAGGGAGTTGACTCTCCTATATGATCCTTCTCGATAGACTTAGTTGTGTTGAGGACCTTCCTTATGATGACGAGATGTTCAAGACAAGTTGTGATGTTAAAATGACATCCAAATGTGTTCCAATATGATGATATCTCCCTAGATAAGAGGGAGTGTTAGTGTTTGTACCATCGGGAGGTCTCATCCTCAAGTCAGCGCAAGGAAATAATCATATTTTATTATTATTTTATATTAAATGTACAATTTGTCCCTTAAAAATATGGAAGGTTTAACCATCAAACAAGTATAAATAGAAGTGTCTTATCATTTATTTGGGCATCCAATTCTCGCTCAAGTCAGTTGATTTAATGTGCAAGTGCGGGGCAGAGAAGAAAAGGACAATATAAGACTTTTCTAGGCTTTATCTTTTAGCTTGTACATCTGATGTATTTTTGGATCTTGAATTGTTTCTCTGAGTAAGGAAGGTTGTTGGGTTTTCTTCCCTTGAGAAGGGTTTCCCAAGATAAATCTTTGTGTCTCTTTATTTTTGTTCTTTGGTTATTCTTTTAATGATCCTATTTATTTTCTGCTAAAAAATAATGATTGAATTTATTCTTCTATATTAGCTTAAAATCTAACACCTAGGTTGGTGCATCAAACATAACACTTCCTAATACTAACGTCATCCATCTAGGTCGCTTAAAGAGAAGAAATGACTTGACAAGTGAGAGGAGCAAAATAATAAAAGGAAACATGTTATTCCATGCATCATATCATGTTAATTACGCCATACGGAATTCCTCTAAGTGGGAGAGACTCCCCGATTTCACTTAATCTCCTTCTTCTCCATTTAAATACTTACAATGTCGATGATCGCGAAATCTCATGCACTTGTATGTAATACAATTGTTATTTTGCATATATTTTCGCAGATCAAGCTTCTCCAACCCTATATGTCATTAAAACTCTGCTTTGAACTAATGTCTCCAATTCGTGTCTCCTCATTTTCCAACAGAAAATTCCTATTGTTCGCATAAGCGGGCATTCTTCTCGATAAAAAGTACGCATTGGTTGTTGTTTAGCCGCATAAATGGCCGGCCAATTAGAAAAATGAACGGAGTTTTAGGTAATAATTAGAAGTCGGTTCGAAATATGGGAGGTCTAGTGCATTAAAAAGGTAGAATCAACATATCCAATTAGCATGGATAAGTGGCATATAAAGCCAAAATATATAGAATTTGCGTGAGAAAAAAGACATATATATTATATTTATTTTGGGTTGGTCTAATTGTGTGGACCATAAGTTCTTTTCCATATTTTTAATACTATTAATTCATCAATGTTTTAAAAATAAATAAAATTATAGTTTATTTTGGTTCATTTTAATATATTACCGATAACTTTTGATATATTAATCATATGAGTTGTTATCTTTGGGAGAATTTTAAAAAATAACTATATATTAAAAATTGGTTTTGGACTTTTTCAATGATTTAATCACACATCTTTATTTAACAAAAATATAACTTTAAAATAAGTATATCATCACAATTTTAAAATTAAATAAATAATATCATCACATTTTAAAAATAATAAATAAATTTGAATGAGCTTTATGAAAATGAATCCATCACAACATTGTGTCTACAAATGAAGAGATTTTAAAGTGCAGAATAATTATCCTTTTGACATCAACATGGATCATTTTGTATTTGGATTCATGTGCAATTTATGAGGCATCATAGTAATAGGATAATATCTATCATCGAGATTATAGAGACTATCAATTTCTACCCATATGTAAGACAAATTATCAGTTTCTATTGATATGTAGGATTGCAATACTTATATAAAAATTTTATCATCTATATTGTATTTGAAAAATAAAAAGTAGTAAGTGCACGATCCATGGGATATGACTAATTCTAGTTTCTTTGATTCACCATATGAATAACAATAAAAAAATTTCTCATAAAAAAATGCTAACAAATTCAACGAACTAATTAATTAAAGTGGTATAGAGGTTGGCAAGAAAATGGTATGATTTTCTAACCAAGCTCACGATCACATACTTAAATATCATAAGCCAAGGGTGATAGTTATAAATCCTAGATGATTGTTAATTTTGAATATGGAGGGAAAACATGGTAAGGGTGATAGTCATAAATCCTAGATGGTTGTTAATTTTGAAGATGGAGGGCAACCACGGTAATATCAACTAAGTGACTTGCATTTCAAAAACAATTTGCATATTGAACAAGGTGTAGGATGATTTATAAAGCATTAGTTGTAAAATCATTATTTAATAATAATTTTAATTATATAAAGTAGTAATAGTTATTAAAAAATAAAAATAAAAATCTAAAATAAATTGATAATATAGAATTTTCCTTTCTATGGAAGAAAAGGCTTTGTCATTAGAGTTCCTTGTCTACAACCATATTAAATCATAGTTTTACAATTTTTATTATAATATTAGCCTCACTAATCTTTTAACATAGTAACTGTACAAACTTAGAGTGTCATGTCTACAACCATATTAAATCATGTTTTTACAATTTTTATTATAATATTAATCTCACTAATCTTTTAACATAGTAACTGTACAAACTTAGAGTGCCATGTCTACAACCATATTAAATCATTGTTTTACAATTTTTATTATAATATTAACCTCACTAATCTTTTAACATAGTTGTACAAACTCAAATAATCTGTTAACATAGTTGTACAAACTCAGAATGTCATGTATACAACCATTAAATCTAAATTGATATAGATATACACTTCTTTACAAAATATATCATTAAAGTGTTTTACATGTATATTATATTATATTATTTAAAATGATTAGAAAAAAAAAAAACATTTTTTATCAAATATTAATAAGTAAAAATATCCACTTAGAATTTAGTTTCAAGCCCAAAATATTCTAAAATTTTAAGTTACTTCAAAGTCCATAAAAATATAAAATGTCATTACATTTTTTTTAATAAATCTAAATTAATATAGATAAAAATACAATAAATGCAATAAAAAAATTTGCATATGAAAACCTCTTTTGAGGCATGTGGCATAGGTTGACAGATTGAAAACCTCATTGAGGTAGTCTAGCAGTTTGCATAATAAAAAAATGTAATAAAATTACAATAAAAATTCTTGAGTGAAAACCTCTTATGGAGCACTTAAGATAGGTCCTAAGTGAAAATCTCTGATGAGTGAAAACTTCCAAAGATGACCTATGGTTTATAGAAAAAAAGTGAATAAAATAAAAAGATGAAAATGTTGTTTTTTTTTAATGAATTTTTATGTTTCCATTATATCACATGTTGATATCTTACATAAAAGTGTATAAAAATAGGAATATTTCCTCCAAACCTATTATCTTCAACACCATTCATCAATCAACTACAATGAAAAACTCAAATTATCAAGAGACGTGAACTGTCTAAACTCCAAAACATAATATTTTCCTACAACAAAGCATAGTTACATGATTTCTACATCCTACAACATCCTACACAAGCACAATTTCTACACCCACTTCTGCATTCTACAAAGATCAAAAACTACATTGAGTGTAATATTTTCCTACAACAAAGCATAGTTACATGATTTCTACATCCTACAACATCCTACACAAGCACAATTTCTACACCCACTTCTGCATTCTACAAAGATCAAAAACTACATTGAGCTTCCACTCAACTAGACATGTGCCACGTCAAATCCATGACAAATCCTAACTCTAAATTATCTAAAAGGTATTTCTTGTCATTTAAATATTTAATATAGTCACATACTTTCCAAAACTTATGACATGCAACATTATCCAATCCGATGAGGGCATCGTAATTAAAGTTGGCTGGAGGAGAAATTGAAATTTGAATTTGAAGAAGCAAGGCCGCATGCAAAATATACAACCACATGTAAAATTTCCAATGACTACATGATCGACTACTAAACATGAGTTATGAAGGATCATCATGAGTGTGAGTGGAATTGTGATTGGATAGTTTGGTTGCTACGGAATGGTCAATGATGATTGATGAGGAAAATTAGATATAATGTAAAGAAGAGGAAGATAAGATTACATATAAAGTAATCAACGAGCCCATCGTTAACTCCAAACAAGAGATATAGATAGCCAATATATCTCTGTGCAAGCTCCATCCTCCCGTCGATAGTTAAAAGGAAAGAAAATTGTGAGAGCAAGGAGGTGAAGGGTAGAGTAACCAAGAGACAAGTACTTCATGGATATCAAATTCTTAATATTTTTACTAACATTTGTTTCTCTCTCTATCCTTTATGCTACAATACTGAAACAAAATTCTTTATCATTCCCAATCCCTTTAAGAAAGACATAAGAAAATTGTCACAAAATGACATGAGTTTTTGTAAAGAGGGATCCTACAAATCATTCAAAATTATTCATAAATCCCAAAGTAGCAGAATAATTTTAGGATGCTTGGTGGATAGAGTATTTTTAGAAATTGGATGGATACCATGATGGTGTCACATAATAATTTTCCAGGAATCTGAAAAAGGTATATGAATACAGATGTATAACTTAAGTCAAAGCGACTATGATCGAATTGAATGAATACGTACTCAATCAGGTAACGGAGTTACTAAGAGGCATGATGTGGGACAAGGAAGATAGAGAATTGGAACAAAAAGATAATATATATTTCTTCAGATTCGCCGAATTTATGAGGATACAATAAAAGGAGTAATAAGAGATTCTCTTCTTGAGCTATGGGCAGAAATTGCCCTGATTATTATGAAGTATATGATATGTGATGTTAGGCATGCTATTGTAAATGCACACCACTTCAATTTTTTGAACTTGTTTAGGAATATTCAATTGTATAAGTTTATCCAGAACATCATCCCCCTTGTTTTTATTGTGATCAGTAGCCTCCATGAGTATGAAGCTTCAATTAGGGAAGATGGATTCCTTGTCACAACATTTCTTAGTTAAGCTCCTTGTTTATGATTTTTTGCAAGCAAGCTCTTCCCCTCTATAGTGGGATAAATTTAATTGAGCTTACTAATAAAAATGTATAGTCATTCAAGAAGGACACAAACTCAGCTCAAATGGATGCGCAACCACCTCAAGGAGATCCTGCATCTTGTTATCTACCAATAGAAAGAGGAAAGAAAACCTAGTTGAAATACATGTTTCTAGAAGAACGAGAGTCTCTATGAGAAGGAGAGTCGATCAGAGAAAAGAGGAAGCACCAAAGGAAGCATCTAGAAAATATAAGGAGATTGCATATGTATTGATACAAATCAGTAGTCCTAGTTCTATCCCTCCAAAGTTCAGTTTACCTATACCTCTTAGCAAAAAGGTTAAAATCAAAGCGTAGGAGAAATGAAACATAGGTGTAAGATGCTTGGGTAAGATAACACAATATTCCAATCTGTTAGCCATAGAAGACCTCCATGATCACCAAGAGGTATAAGCATAAGAACCTCCTGAGAACCCACTTGAGGCCACCATTGATAGAATTACTTCAGGTATGAATAACATTGTGTTATTACAAGAACAGGAGTGGAAAATTTTACAGCTACAAAATCAACTGAGGGAACAAAAGAAGTAATTTTTTAAGTGGAAAGAGATGGTGCATGGAGAAGAAGTAGTAAAGGTTGAGATTACTCAAGTATCCCATGCTCATCATGAGCATGAGATCCACCCCATCGGGGAGAAATTCCATCTCTTAAAGTTGCAATGCCTCAATGACAAGCGGCAATTGGAAGAGGACAACAACAAATTAAGCCATGAACTACAAGAAGGGAGAACATATATGGAGACTAAGGAAGGAGAGATAGCAGAGCTAGATAAGTTTACAAAAAAGTCCTTCAAAATTATGGAACAAGTGATAAGGTGCAGACCACCCGCTAGACTCTATTCAATATTCCTAAATGAGAGGTGGTTATGGTTTCGTGACTTAAGAGACTTAAGTACCACTTAGATGAGAAAATAGAGACCCTGAAGGACTTCATAAACACCTACCAAAGATTGGGTGAGCTAGGTAAATATCACTTGAGTGAATTTTACATGTATAATTACATATTACCTAACCCCTATAGATGGTCCCCAAACCCCTATGTAGGGGATGTGCAGCTTAGATCCCTCTGCTCCTAGCTTACCAATTAAAATAGAAGGCCTACTGAGATGGCCAAGTACCATGAAACATATAAAAATTCATAGCTATGGGTAAGGGTTGAGTCTTCCAATCCCGAAGTTGTTATCAAAACACACCATTTGCTAAGGGAATACCTTTATAACCCTAGTGCTAAAACAAAAGAAAGAAGAAGCAATGTTACATTTAAAGGAGAAATTTCACGGAGAAGAAAGAGATAGAGAAACCAAGCAAATTACAACAAGATGAAAGGACGTTCCCTTGGGAATACAACCAATAGAGGTTCACTCTCCATCTATTATTTAGAGATCCATTTTTAGATCAACCTTATGCATATACACTCCAAACAAAATGGGACTAGAATGGTCTGGATTGAAGTTTACCCCTCCTCTTCTCCTACCAGATGTAGGTCAGGAATGGACCAAGGAGTAACAAAATGTCAATTGGGAACAAGTAGAGTAGGATAAAGGGTACCATGATGAAAATGCAATAACAAAATGTGTGACTTGGAACCTCAAGGCACTAGAGGGTGAGATATCAAAAGGAAAATCAAGTATCCTTCCTTGATAGAATAAGGATGTGCAATTGCTCAAGTTGGGGGGAGATGATGGGACCCTATTTTGGGTAAGGAAATTCCATCCATTTCTTGTTTTTCTAAAATATTAACGATGCAAATTAGCCAAGAAGCAACCTTATTTACATTGGATCAATGTTTATTGCATCTTTTACAAGTTGGATTTGTTGATGTATATGTAACTTCGGAATGTATTTCATCTATGTATTTCATATATATTTATTGTACCCTTATAAGAGATGTGTTATTCCTCTATAAGGAAGTGTCGTCATGTGTATTGACAAGTGTCGCAAGTGTGTGTACATGGAAATGGGTTATTAGACCACCATGTGTGGGGTCGGCCCTGAAATATATATTATATTGTGGATGTATCTAGATAGACAAGTCGGCCCCATAGTGTAACTGGGAAAACATGTTAGTATAAATAGAGATCGGGAGATCTCTATTTTGATCATTCGAAAACTCACACTTCTCTCACTCAGAAAGTGGCTCACTAGTGAGGAGGAGGATCATCTGCTACTAGCGGACTATCTCAGTGTATTTTGGTTGTACTTTGGTTGAGCCATTGCTCTCTCTATCTCTGAGGAAGTTGTGGGGTTTTTCACCTTAGGGTTTTCCCCACGGAAACTCTGTGTCTCTTGTCTCTCATGCTTTTGATTCTTGTGATGCTTGTCATGCTTATTGTGATTGTTATGCATTGATATACTGTATATGTTATTCTCTCAGTGAAGATCCTACCGTGTTGTGAATTAATGCTCAAAATTTAACATGGTATCAGAGTTAACCTGAGAAGAAGACATTTTGCAGTGACAAAAACTTGAGTTTCTTGTTTATTGGGTTTCTCTCCACAGATTTTGGAAAAGCAGTATAGTAGATTGACTCTACTCATCAAGGAGAATCTATCTGTCCAATCAGAATTCAATTATGAGCATTTTTAGATTTGGCTTTAACAATTAGGGTTTCCATAAAAATAGGAATTTCTGAAATCTGAAGACATAGCTGGAAACTCCTTGAAAAAATCGAAGTTTAGAGCTTTGGATCAAGATTTTTGGCTGGGTAGATCTCCGGGAAACTCAAACCCTAATTCAGGGCTCTCCCTAGTGTACCCAGGAGGACAAAAAGGCAAATCTGAAGGGTAAAGCTTTGTTGATCTCAAATTCTGAATACACCAGGTTGATCAGCTCATCAAGGCACATCTTTCTATCCTTTCAAAAAATTGAAATTCACATTTTGAATTTTTAGGGTTTTTCCGACAAACCCTGATCCGGGACCATATCTAGTTTTCAGCATTTCAAGTGGTAAGACCTAAATCTTTTCTATTTCCATTTGAAGTACTCTTTAAGATGTCTCACCACACCAAGCTTGAGTATAAGCTTGAAAGAGCTGATAACTTTCGAGCTTGGAAGTATAGGATTGGGTTAATCCTGGAAGAGAATGAATTGGACTCATATATAAAAGAAGACATCCCTATCCCAGAAGATGAAGAGGCCAAGGTATTGCATAAGAAGAACTTGGTCAAGGCAAAGAGAATCATTGTTGATTATATCAAAGACCATCTCATACCCCATGTGTCTTCTCTAAAGACACCCAAAGAGATGTTTGACTCTTTGACCAAGTTATTTGAAGGGAGGAACATAAATCGAAAGATGACTCTGCGGAATCAATTGAAAGGGGTCAAGATGTTGAATGGAGAAACCATTCAATCTTACTTCTCCAAGGTATCTTAGATCAAGGAACAACTTGAAGCTGTGGATGAAGTAGTGGACAATGGTGAAATTGTCATGACCACTCTGAATGGCCTACCTAGGTCATGGGACTCCTTTATTCAAGGAATCTGTGCAAGAAAGAAATTGATCTCTTTCAGTAGACTGTGGGAGGAATGCTCTCAAGAAGAAGCTAGGCTTGAGGCCCGAGAAGAAAAGATGGGAAATGAAGATCAAGCTCTCACAGCACATGCTAGGAAAGGCAAGTCCAAGAAGGAGTCATCTCATAACAGGAAATTTTTAGACCACCATTATCATAAAGATAAGAAAGATCTCAGATGCTTCAATTGCAATGAGAAGGGACACTTTGCTTCAGATTGTCCCAAGAAGAAGAAAGAAAACAACAACAACTTCAACAACAAGAAGAAGAATAACAAAATAATATATCATGCTCATGCTGCCGAAGATGATGAACCCCCAAAGAAGAAGGCTAGGGCAGAAAGTGATAGTGATGATGACTCATCAAGTGAAGAAGAGTATGTTCTAATTTCTGCTCTCATGGGTACTATCTCCCATGGTTGTAATGATTGGTTTATTGATAGTGGGGCTTCCAAACACATGACTGGGTTCAAGGAATCTTTTGTGAATCTATCTGAACATGAATCACCCCATAAGGTGAAACTTGGGGATGATTATCAATACCCAATCAAAGGAAGTGGTGAAGCCTCCTACAACCTAGATTCTGGAAAATCTTTGAAGATGAAAGAAGTCCTTTATGTACTTGGGTTCAAGAAGAACTTACTCTCCATCTTTGCATTGGATGCAAAAGGTATGAGGGTTGCATTTGTGGATGGCCAAGTCCTAATGTGGCCAAAGGGAAAGACCATAGATGATGCAGTATTGATTGGAGAGCAAGAGGGAGGTTTGTATAAATTGAAGGGACAACCTGAACATGCCATGGTGCATGAATCCATGGAGCCAAGTGAACTTTGGCATAGAAGACTTGCTCATATGCACTATAGGGCACTTCCAATTGCAAGCAAGGATGTAGAGGGTCTTCCTGAAATCAAGACCAAACATGAAGGTGTTTGCAAAGGATGTGCAAAAGGTAAGAACATTAAAAAGGCTTTACCAAGCAGTGAAAGCAAGGCAAAGGATATCCTAGAAATCATCCACTCAGATGTATGTGGTCCTATGTCATCCAGTTCTCTAAGTGGGTATGTTTACTATGTCTCATTTATTGATGACTTCTCCAGGAAGACTTGGGTATACTTCTTGAAGAACAAAGATGAGGTGTTTGATAAGTTCAAGGAATTCAAAACCTTGATGGAGAATCAAACTGACAAGAAGATCAAAACATTCAGATCCGACAATGGTGGAGAATTCACCTCAGGTGACTTCAAGAAGCTTTGCAGTGATTCAGGGATTAAGAGGGAGTTGACTGCTCCTTACAATCCTCAACAGAATGGAGTTGCAGAAAGGAAGAACACAACAATCATGGAAGCAGCAGGGGCAATGCTGCATGACCAGGATCTACCTATGCATCTATGGGCAGAAGCAGCTAGAACAACTGTATATGTGCAGAATATAACACCCCACAAGATATTGGACAACAAGACTCCAGAAGAGGTCTTTTCTGGTAAGAAACCTGAAGTCAACCATCTCAGAATATTTGGCTGTCCAATATACACTCATGTTGCAAAGGAAAAGAGGACCAAACTAGATCCTTCAGGAAAGAAGGGTATCTTTGTGGGTTACAGTGAAATCTCGAAGGCTTACATAATATAATTTCCAGGGTTCAAGAAGATTGATGTCAGCAGGGATGTAACATTTGATGAAAACTCAGCATTCATCAAATCAAAGAAGGCACCTATCGAAGTTTATGAAGAACCTAAGGAAACTAGATTTCAAGACACTACCATGACTGAAGCAATTCCAAAAGTTGTTCGTGAGTTTGAAGATCCACAAGAACCTATAGATCCACCCCATGAGGATAAATCTCACAAGAGGAAACCTGCATGGGCTAGAGAGCTCATTCAAGATGCAGAAATATTTGGCATTCCAGAAGAAGAATACAGAGCAAAGAAGAGAACCAGATCACATACCAGCTATGTTGCTTTACTCTGTGACATAATGAACAAAGAACCTTCCAGTTATGAAGAAGCAGCGGAAAAGAAAGAATGGAAGGATGCCATGGTTGAGGAATACCAATCAATAATGAAGAATGATGTTTGGGATGTTGTCCCAAGACCTAAAGAGAAGTCTGTTGTGACTTCCAAATGGATCTTCAAAATCAAGCATGCTGCAGATGGCAACGTAGAAAAATACAAAGCAAGATTCGTAGCTCGTGGATTCTCTCAGAAAGAGGGAATAGATTATGAAGAAACTCTTGCACTTGTAGCCAGGTATACTTCCATCAGAACAATACTTTCCCTGGCTACATCAATGAAATGGAAAATACACCAGATGGATTTCAAGACTGCTTTCTTGAATGGTGTGGTTGAAGAGGAAGTATATGTGGAGCAGCCACTTGGTTTCGAAATACATGATAGGGAGTCATATGTGTGCAGATTGAAGAAAGCCTTGTATGGCTTGAAGCAAGCTCCCAGAACTTGGTATGGTAGGATGGACAGTTTCCAATCTAGTTTGGGCTTTACCAAGAGTAAAGCGGATTCCAACCTTTACTACAAGGTTGAGGAAGGGAATCATGTGATTCTACTCCTGTATGTGGATGACTTATTTGTAACAGGAGATGACAGATTGATTGTAGATACTAAGAGAAAGCTTGCTACTGAGTTCGATATGAAATATTTGGGAATTATGCATTATTTCCTAGGTATGGAGTGGTGGCAGAGTGCAGGTGGGATCTTCCTTGGTCAAGGGAAGTACACAATAGATATCCTGAAGAGATTCGGGATAATGGATTGCAAGGCCATGACCACACCTATGGAATCAAATATAAAGCTTCTATGTGATGCTTCATCTGAGCCTGTAGATGTCTCTATGTATCGTCAGATGATTGGGTCCTTGATGTACCTGACGAACACGAGACCAGATATTTGCTTTGCGGTGAACACATTGAGCCAGTTCCTGATGGATCCGAGGAGTGTTCACCTGGTTGCTGTAAAGCATTTTCTGAGGTACCTGAAGGGTACAGTGGATTATGGGCTCAAGTATGAGGCAAATCAAAAGTTTAACCTGCAGGGTTATGTTGATTCAGATTGGGCTGGCAGTGCTGAAGATAGGAAGAGCACATCTGGATGCTGCTTCAGTATGGGATCAGGTGTGATCTCTTGGTTTAGCAGGAAGCAGTCCTGTGTAGCACTGAGTACAGCTGAGGAAAAGTATGTTGCAACCTGTTCAGCTAGTTGTGAGGCAGTATGGCTATGGAAGCTATTGTCTGAGTTATTTGATCTCCCATTGGATGCTACTGGTATCTTTTGTGATAAATAGAGTTGTGTGAAGCTGTCCGAGAACCCAGTGTTTCATGACAAGTCGAAACACATAGAGATAAAATATCACTATAGTAGGGATATGGTGCAGAGAGGAGCTGTGAAGCTCCTGTACGTTGCGACGGACGAGCAAATTGCAGATGTGCTGACGAATCCACTAGCTAGGGTGAAGTTCGAGTACTTCAGGGAGAGGCTTGGTGTTCTTCAGATTGATGACACTTCAAGGAAGAATTAATGGACACATTTGCAGAATCCATTGTAAACATGTTGGAAGGAGGATCCTTCACATGGCTGTGTATGTAAGTGCTGGATGATGAGCATCAGGACGATGCTCCAGTTACTGCTCTGTATATGCATCATGTTGGATGCTGGATATGATCAGTTGGATCATTTATATGTATGTACGCATCATGTTGGATGCTGGATATGATCAGTTGGATCATTTATATGTATGTACGCATCATGTTGGATGTTGGATATGATTAGTTGGATCATTTATATGTATGTACGCATCATGTTGGATGTTGGATATGATCAGTTGGATCATTTATATGTGTGTACGCATCATGTTGGATGCTGGATATGATCAGTTGGATCACTTGTATGTATTTTTGTATATGCATGATGTTGAATGCTTGGACCATGTATCTATATATGTATTAGGTGGATACATTGTATGATCAGGTGGATCATGAATGGTGATATGTATCATGTATTTGTATTTGTATCAGGTGGATACACTGTATGATCAGGTGGATCATGTATGATGATATGTATCAGGTAGATACTTGGTATGCATCAGGTAGATGCATTGTATGATCAGGATGGTCATGGATGACAAGCTTCAGGATGTTGCTCTAGATGACATGCAGCAGGATGTTGTAGTGATGATGATCAGGATGATCATGTGTACATCAGGATGATGTATGGTGAGTATCAGGTTGATACTCTGTGGCCGTGGAACAGGTTGTGCAGATAAGCATGTAATTTGTGCCCTGGGAGATTTGCAGATAGTCTTTCAAGGTTTTGCCTATGGCATGTAATTTGTACCCTATGATATCTGGCAAATGCTCTTTCGAGGTTTTGCTTGGGAGGACATATAATTTGTGCCCTGGGAGATCTGCAGATAGTCTTTCGAGGTTTTTCCTATGGCATGTAATTTGTGCCCTAGGATATCTGGCAGATGCTCTTTCGAGGTTTTGTCCTATGGCATGTAATTTGTGCCCTGGGAGATCCGATAGGTTGAGCCATGTGCTCGTAATCAGTCTCGAGATGCTCTTTCGAGGTTTTTCCATGACCACATGTAATTTGTGCCCTGGGAGATCCGATAGGTTGAGCCTTGTGCTTGTAATCATTCTTGGGATGCTCTTTCGAGGTTTTGTGGTGATCACATGTAATTTATGCCCTGGGAGATCCGATAGGTTGAGCCTTGTGCTCGTAATTAGTCCTGGGATTCTCTTTCGAGGTTTTGTGGTGGGGTCACATGTAATAAGTCCCGGAGTCTGGACAGGATGAAAAAGGCCTCAGATGCTCTTTAGGGTTCTTGCTAGTCAAGAGACTCTTTTAAAGTTTTGTGATGCACGTAATAAGTCCTGAGATTTCCACAGTATGGCCAGTGATGACGAAGACCTGCAGGTGGTGGGCTTACATCTAGTATGAAAAAGGACTAGCTCTGTAGAACTTCCTATGACGAGTAGAGTTAGAGATTGGTTGAGATAGCAGCAGCAGTGACGATGCATCGATGACGATGATCCCGAGAAGAAGACTTGTCTAGCAGATCTGTGTCGAGAAATACCTTCCTAGTTAAGAGGGAGTGTTGATGTATATGTAACTTTGGAATGTATTTCATATATATTTATTGTACCCTTATAAGAGATGTGTTATTCCTCTATAAGGAAGTGTCGTCATGTGTATTGAAAAGTGTCACAAGTGTGTGTACTTGGCGACGGGTTATTAGACCACCATGTGTGGGGTTGGCCCTGAAATATATATTATATTGTTGATGTATCTAGATAGACAAGTCGGCCCCATAGTGTAATTGGGAAAACAGGTTAGTATAAATAGAGATCGGGAGATCTCTATTTTGATCATTCAGAAACTCACACTTCTCTCACTTAGAAAGTGGCGCACTAGTGAGGAGGAGGATCATCTGCTACTAGGAGACTATCTCAATGTATTTTGGTTGTACTTTGGTTGAGTCATTGCTCTCTCTATCTTTGAGGAAGTTGTGGGTTTTTTCACCTTAGGGTTTTCCCCACAGAAACTCTGTGTCTCTTGTCTCTCATGATTTTCATTCTTGTGATGCTTGTCATGCTTATTGTGATTGTTATGCATTGATATACTGTATATGTTATTCTCTCAGTGAAGATCCTAGAGTATTGTGAATTAATGCTCAAAATTTAACAGGATTGTGTGTTGATTATAATTACTTTCTTATTTGTTAAAGACTTCCTTTTTTACGATTAAAATGCACATGAATACTAATCCATTAGGTGCAGTTGTGGCTTTTAGAATAGATCCTTGTGGCACATTTTGAGTAAGTCCAAATCAAGTAAGATCCTTGATTGGCATAGTCATGCCGCACAGCCATCTCATGCACTCTATCACATACCCAAAAATACCTATATATATATATATATATATATATATATATATATATAGGATAAATAAATAGAATAAATGCATGTATTCTTTTGTACTTCTAGTATTGCGAAAAACAAAATACTTTACTAGATTACATACTAGACTCTAAGCCAAAGTTAGAAGCATGTCAAGGTTATGTTCTTGAATAGTAGCCAAGGTCTAGGATTTTACTTCTTTATGAGCATACTAGATTAGGACTATGGGCACCATTGATAAATTTTAAACCTCAACATAATTAGCAAAAGAGGGTTTAAACCCTTACCCAAACCCTTGTGGATCTCCAAAATATGACTATGTATTTTCACGGTTCCGCAATATGACTTCCGCATTGCGGAAGCCCAAAACCCAACTTTAAACTTTACGGTTTTGCAATCAAACTTCCGCATTGCGGATGCGGGTTGCGGAACCCCAAACCTGACTATTTAAATTTACGGTTCCACAATCCGACTTCCGCATTGCAGATGCGGGTTGTGGAACCCAAAACCCGATCGTTTAAACGTATGGTTCCACAATCCGAATTCTGCATTGCATAACCCCAAACTCTGACCATTTAAACTTACGGTTCCGCAATCTAACTTCAGCATTGCGGATGCAGGATTACGGAACCCCAATTTTCCAAAGGTTAAAAACAACAATTCTGCATTGCGGATTCGGTGGATTTGACGATTGCGGAAACTTTTACAGGATAATCCAGAACTTAGATAAAAGCTTGAATTTGTAAGTAATTACAATTAAATAAAAATATCTAGGGTTTTCATGTGTGAAATTTCCTTCCCAAATTGTTATGAATTACTCTAATTATATTTATAAACATAAAATATAACAAATGCCCAGTGTATAACATAAATAAACCTTTTACATACTCTTCTTATAACAGTAAGGGCATAGATAGACATTGATACATTTATTGACGCATAAATAGTTTTTTAAATCTTAATGACTATGTTTCTGAAATGGTAGTTCATGCTAGACTAATCGTATGCCTGCTAAAACCATATTTATTGAAATAAACTTAAACGAGTGTTTGGAATATCTTGCATGCAAGTCTGGAGATATAAATCTGAATAAGAGTACTTAGAGTAAAACAATAAAGTATAGTAAAACATTATACGGTGACATGAATAACAAGATGACCATTTCTGATAACATGCATAAGCAAGATAACATGCATAAGAAGGATGTACAATAAAACCTTATATGTCAACATGCATGAGCAATGTAATCATTTTTTATAACATGCATAAACAAGATAACATGCATGAGTAAGATAAATAATAAATGTATAGTAAAACCTTATGAAAACATGCCTAAACCTTGTAATCGTCCTAGATAAAGACTTAAGATTGATTTACAGAAATCAATGTTTACATAATGATAAAAGACAATTAATAACATACATAGCAATGTAATCATTATGAATATTAGTTTAGGGATCATTTATAGTAATGGGTAAATGCAAAATGATAAAAAGAGAGTTGATAAGGACAAAATCAATGTGAATAACAACTTAGGAATCATTACAGTGATTGATAATTGCAAAATTAAATAAATGGGACCTGTATTAAGAAATATATTCATTCTTCTTAATGATTTAGATATATTTTACAGTAACAGACATTTTCATAAATAAGATAAATGGAACTTGAACTAAACAAGGAAATCGTTTTGCTTAACAATCTAGCTATCATTTACAATAACCATGTTTTTCAGAAATAAATAGCTAGAATTTGGTCTAAGCAATGCGAGTTACAGTAAATAAACAGATAAAAAATGAATAATTAGAACCTGATCTCAGCCATGCAACCATTAGATATGATTTACAGTAAAATATATAGTTCATAAATTAATAAACATAACCTGATCTCAACCATGCAACCATTAGAAATCATTTACAGTAAAATAGATAGTTCATAAATTAATAAAAACAACCTGATCTAAGTTATGCAATCAACAGATAGTTCAAAAATTAATTAAATAGAACAAAACTAAACTATGCAATCATTTGATATCATATACAGTAACAATTATGTTAGAAATAAATCAATAGAACCTGAACCAAGCTATATAATCATTAGATATCATCTATAGAAATGAGGCATGTCAAAAATAAATAAACAGATCATCATATAAACAATGCAATCGTTAGTTGTCATCTACAGAAATCAAACATTTCATAAATAAATAACAGAACCTGAATCTGAGCAGAGGGAAATCAAAGATGAAGGTCGATGTTCCTCCCAACCAACTTCAAGAATAGCCAAAGTACTTGCTCTGAAACCCCCGATCTTGTTTGTTGAACCACAAGGACAAAGACTAGTCACAAAGTTCCTCTGGTAGAAGCTAGGTCACAATATCACTTCACCATAAGCCTCTTGCTTAGTGGGTGAATCAATACTCATTGTATTCTCCCCTTTCATCAAGAACCTCTTGTTCAATGGATGAAATCGATGCTTTATAGCATTTTCCTAGGAATTAGGGAATTCATGAGCCTCCTGCTCATAAATCTCCAACAGGAGTCACAAGCTAAATGCTAGGGAGGATGCCTCCTGCATCATGTGCACCTTTACTAGGTTGTCTTTCCACAAAGGGTTTCCTCTTAACACTTGTCGTTTCTCCTTGTGGGTCAGCAAACGCTATTCAACGGCTGCCTTCAGTTTTGATTCCCATTACTTATTTAATAATTTTAAAAATAATAATTCTTTTACAATTTCTTGACCTCACTTGATCAATAATGTCAATTTAAATAATAACATAAGGTATTATAAAAATAATAATAATAACTAGGGTTCCTAGGTGTATTACATACACCACCCCTTAGAGTCTAACACCGTCCTCGGTGTTACTTTTAAACTTCCTCCGATTCATTCTGAAACAGAATTGGATATGCCTCCCGCATATTACTTTCCAATTACCAAGTAGCCTCTTCTAGGCTAAGGTGTTTCCATTGCAAGTTGAATTTTCCAATGGTGCGGTTCCAGAGTAAAAGTTCTCTCCTCTCGAGAATCCATTCCGGTCCCACCTGAAATTCTCCTTCGGGTTACGACAAATTCATAGTGACTATATCTGGTCTTAAAAGTTGTCTTATATATACCTTCATCTTTAATTCTGACCTAATGATATCCAAATCTCAAGTCTATTTTTGAAAATACCGTTGCCCCTTGAAATTGATCAAATAAGTCATTGATCCAAGGTAAAGGATATCTGTTTTTAATTGTTATTTTATTAAGTTGCCTTTAGTCTATGCACAATGTTAATGTTCCATCGTTTTTCTTCACAAACAACACCAGTGCTCCCCAAGGAGAAACAATTGGTCGAATGTACTTTTTATCAATCAATTTTTGAATTTGTGCTTTTAATTCATTAAGTTCCAATATATTCATACGATATGTAGCTTTCGACATTATTACTGCTCCTGGTACCAATTCAATAGTAAAATCATTCTCTCTTTTCGGAGGTAATCCAAGAATTTCCTGGATGTGATAATCTGCAATAGGATCTGACAGTTGTAACAAGCCTCACACAAAACTCACCCAAGAAGTGCAGAGAAGAAGAGAAGAATGTAGTCAACAATCACTCATGAACACAGAAAATGGAGAATAGCAGTATAATCATACATCTGCTCTGAGTTGGCACTGTGAAAACTGAATACAATATAATAACTGTCAATAGAATTCGAATTGAGCTAAGTTCATTCGAATTCATCCTCAGTGTCTAGCTTGGATAACATTGGAGACATCATCCAATCAGTAGTATCAGTCATAAATGGTCAAAGGTCAGTCAAATGAGTCTAACTGAGTCTAACAAAACCATCTAGGCACAAATCAGGGGATGGAGACTCCAAGGAGGGCACATGAGGCTGCCAGAAGGTCAAGTGGCACTCCAAAACTAGCTAAATAGGAGCTACAGGCAGTTAGGAAGAGAAATCAGTGGAAGAACTGCTCAATCAATGCACTAACTGACTATTAACTCCTGGTAGGTGAGAAAAGGTGCACATGTCATGCAGGTGAGTAAAACAAGGCACATCTGGTAGGTAAGAGGGCTACTGGGGGCTGAAGACAGACTCTAGGGATCTAAAACTAGGCTCTAGGTGCTGGGGAGACCACCAAAATGATGATTGGATGCATGTAGATGCATGCATGATGACTGGATGCATGCAAATATGAAAAATGATGGAGAGAATATTCCAACACCCCCCTGCAAGCTATACTATGAGGTAATAGCTGAAAACTGAAAAATAGGGCTCTGGTGACTAAGACCAAAGGTCACCCCGTACAAAAATCTAAATAATAAATGAGGAAAGAGGGAAAACCTAGTGGGAAGAAATCCCTCCCTCAAAATAGACTGAAGGATGCTAATGTAACATGTCATCACTCACCCCAAGAAGGGACCGGAGGTGAGTGAATCTCTTCACTATAAATGACTTAGTGAAGATGTCTGTAATCTTCTCTTTTGTAGGGCATTAGAGCAGTGTAATGGTACTGTCATGCACCAATCCTCGAATGTAGTGCATGTGAATCTCTATGTGTTTGGTTCTCTGTCTCAGAAACAAATTTGTGGAGATCCTGATGGCACTCTGATTGTCACAATAGATGATAGGTGGAGTACTGAATTGAATCCCAAACTCTGATAAGATGCCCCACAACCAAATGCACTGTGTGGCTGCATTTACTACACCTCTGTACTTGGCCTCTGCTAAAGAAAGAGCTAAATCAGTCTGCTTTTTGCTCAACCAACATATAGGTCCATATCCAATTATGAAGACAAAACCAGATGTAGACTTTCGATATGAGCTATCTCCAGCCCAATTAGAGTTAGTATATCCAACTAGGTTCAAAGGACACCCAGCTGAATAGTGAAGACCATGAGTCTTGGTACCTTGCACATAGTGCAAGATCCTCTTTTTTTCCTTCTAGTGAAGCTCATGCGGCTCCTGCATGTATCTGGAGAAAACATTAACTACATAGGATAGATCAGGCTGAGTGTGTGTAAGAAACTATAGGCTTCCAATCAAGTTCCAATACAAAGTACTGTCTATCAAGGGTGTAGAAGATCCATCCTCAAGGCTGATCCCTGAAAGAAAGGGGAATGCAATTGGTTTTCATTCTCTCATATGAAACCTATCAATCAAATCTTAAGCATACTTGGATTGAGTAACTTTGATTCCTAAATCACTTTGAGTGACTTCAAGACCAATAAATTGCTTCAGCAATCCCATATCTGACATAGAGAAGGAGTTGTGCAAAGCAGTTTTTATAGATCTAATACATGAAGAATTGCTCCCAGTAATCCACAAATCATAAACATAAAGTACAATGAGAAGTAGGGAGTTACCATCATGTCTCATGTAGACATTTGAATCTGATTTGCACCTTTGAAAGTCTTGTGAGATCAAGAAAGAGTCCATCTTAACATACCAAGCTCGAGGAGCTTGCTTAAGCCCATACAAGGAATTTCTCAATCTACAAACAAGTGAAAGATCATCAATATACCCCTAAGGTTGCTTCATGCAGATATCCTCCTCTATATATCCATGAAGGAAAGCAATCTTGACATCCATATGATGCACTTCCCAGTGCTTGGATGCAACAAGAGCAAGAACAAGACGGATTGAATCCATCTTAGCAACAAGAGCGAATGTCTCAGAATAGGCAATCCCATGAACTTGGGAAAAACCTCTTGCAACAAATCTAGACTTGTACTTGTTGGAGACTCCATTCGAATCCATCTTAGTTCTATAGATCCACTTGCATTGAACAAGTTTCCTCCTAGGTGGGAGAGAAACAATCTCCCAAGTCTCATTTCTTTGAAGAGATTGATACTCTTCTTCCATAACAGCTACCCATCTCAGATCTTGGGAGGCTTCAAAGTATGTATTTGGATCAGATCCAATCATAAGAAAGCATCTCTCAGCTAGAAATGAATCCGAGGGAGAGAGTGAAACTCTTGTATCATGAAAATCAGATCTATCTTTGACAAGATCAATGGTGGAGACAGGAGTAGTGGTGGTCCATGTAGCAATAGGAGTTGAAAATTTAGGTGCTAGATCTTCAGGTTCTTGTGGATCTAGATCTAGCATTTGCACTTATTAAAGAGTCCTCTTTTTCTAAATCTTCTTTGGTGGATCTTTACCTTTCAAGCAACCTTTGCAGGTGCCATGAGCAAACTTGTCATTTGGAATACCTTCAACCACATTTTGAGCTTGCATGTCTTGCAAATGATTGTAGTTTAGATGCCCAAATCTCTCGTGCCACAATCTGCTTTCTTCATTGGCATGAGTATGGAGAGCAGATGGATTTGATAGAGGTAAGAAGTGTGAAAACTGATAGGCTTTTGAAGTGTGATTTGCAACTCCCTTTGCACTGATTTTACCTGAAACCATGTGTTGTATCTCGACTTCATTTGGAGAGAAGATCACTCTCTTGGGCTATCCAATATGAGTCATTTGGTACACTGAAAGTAGATTTGCTGTGAGAGAAGGAACATAAAGAACATATGAGAAGTAGCCATGGTCAAGATTAATCCTTCCAATCCCCTCACAGGAGACTTCAGAATCATTTCCCAACATGATGGAAGGGCCAACTGGGCATTCAAAGTTGGATAAGAGATCTTTGGAGGAAGACATATGTCTTGATGCTCTTGAATCTACGATGAAGGAGGATTCTTTTGATGCACTTTCCATGAGAGCATGACATCTTTATTTATCCTTAGATCTAGAAGGTTTAGTATCTTGCTTCCTTGCACATGCAGGTACAGGGAGATTGTTCTTCTCAAATAACTGAGCCATCAAATCTATATTTTTCCTCATATAAGAACTTTCAGGATGAAATCCTCGATGACAATATGTGCAATTGTATCTCTCCTTCTGAGATTGCTTGTTCTTCTTTGAATTTGAAGCCCCATCTAACTGATATGGAACATCTTTTGGATTTGTATCATTCGCTCTCTTTTCAAATACTTTTTGCTTTCCTTTTGCATTCTCTCTTTTGGCCTCAGTAGCTGTAAGGGCCGAATCCAACTTTGGTTTTATCATTCCCATGGAGATTAACTTCTCCTCCTATTGTGTGAGAGATTGGATGAAGTCATCAAGTGTAGGAAACTTCCATTTTGGAATGGACATCTTAGCTGACTGAAATGTGGAGACAAAAACTGAGAAATTTGGCCCCAATTTTGAGAGAATGGAAAGTATGAGTTGTTTTTCTTCTTTCACTATCTAATATCTCTTCAATTGTGAAATCAAGATTTTGAACTTGGTTAGGAAAGCATTGACGGATTTGAAGCTTTTAGCACTCAATGAGATGAGCTCATTCTCCAATTTATGAACTTTCAAATCATCTTTCTGTCTAAAGAGGGATTCGAGATTGTCCCAAACCTCTTTTGGAGATGTTAGATCAATGACATGGAAGTGAAGATCTTCAGAAATTGAGAGAAGAGGTAAGCCTACTGCTTCATCAAGCCTATCCAAGTACTTGGACTTCTCTACTGCACTAAGGGGTTCGACCATAGTTCCATTCAATATCCTGGAGAAGATCTTGGACTTCATGAAGATGTCCATCTTGGCCTTCCATTTGACATAGTTGGAAGAATTGAGTTTTAGATCAATTTGGAGCAGTGGAGGTTGAATTGAATAGGAATTCGAATGGATGAATAAACTTGCAAAACAAGAAGAGTTTCGTTGATGGAGATTTGCTACACTTTGAATGAACACTACCTTAGGACACTAAGCACATATGGCTAAGTCCTTCACACCTAGATAGACCTCATTGGATTGCTCCAGTGAATTCAAGGTAACAACACCAGGATTTGTTGTGGAAACTTAGAGGCTTCTGGTGCTTAATGAAAGGTAGTTGCTCAATGAAATGTTGCAATTGCTGTAATGGCTGCAATTCGAATAGCTACTGCAAGCTCTGATACCATGTGATAATTTGCAGTAGGATCTGACACCTATAACAATCCTCACACAAAACGCACTCAAGAAGTGCAGAGAAGAAGAGAAGAATGTAGTCAATAATCACTCATGAAAACAGAAAATGGAGAATAACAGTATAATCATACATCAGTTGTGAGCCGACACTATGAAAACTGAATACAATACAATAACTGTCAATAGAATTCGAATTGAGCTAAGGACATTCGAATTCATCCTTAGTGTCTAGCTTGGATAACATTGGATACATCATCCAATTAGCAGTATCAGTCATAAATGGTCAAATTTCAATCAAATGAGTCTAACTGAGTTTAATAGAACCATCTAGGCACAAATCAGGGGATGGAGACTTCAAGGAGGGTGCATGAGTCTGTCAGAAGGTAAAGTGGCACTCCAGAACTAGCTAACTAGGAGCTACAGGCAGTTAGGAAGAGAAATCAATGGAAGAACTGCTCAATCAATGCACTAACTGATTGTTAACTCCCAGTAGGTGAGAAAAGGCGCACATGTCATGCAGGTGAGTAAAACATGGCACATCTAGTAGGTAGGAGGGCTACTAGGGGATGAATGCAGATGCATGCAGATGATTGGATGCATGTAAAATGCATGCAGGCATGCAAATATGAAAAATGATGGAGACCACCAAAATTATGACTGGATGCATGCAGATGCATGCATGATGACTGGATGCATGTAAAATGCATGCAGGCATGCAAATATGAAAAATGATGGAGAGAATATTCCAACACCAGAAACACATCCTTAAAATATTTTATAACTGGAAAATCATTTATTTTAATTTCATTGTTTTTATCTCTGTCATCAATTATACAAACAACATAAAATTTACATCCTTTGCGAATAGATCTTTTCATTTGTAAATCGGAAATTTCTCTAATTGTAGTTTTCCTTGGAATTCCTTTAACTATTATAGGTCTACTTTCTCCGTCTATGCATGAGAAAGTTTTACCACAACAGTTCATAATTACTCTATGCTTTTCTAACCAATCCATTCCTATCAATGAATACTAAGATCCTAAAGGCATAATATTTAAATCAGCATATGTTGTAAAACCATTCATAATAAATTCACATTCTTTTACAAAACTAGTGACTTTTCTTTTCGTGCCTATAGCAAGCTGAACTAACCAAGAATTTTCAAATTTACTTTGTTGTAATTTATATAGTTCTACAATTCTTGGTAAAACATAATTTAAATTTGTGCATGGATCAATTAATATAGAGATTGGTTTATATTTTAACATACCTTCAATATCTTCCATTGATGTCTGATGGTTTGCTTGCCTGTTCTCCAATGCTGTGCAAATTCTGGGCATGCTCCTTGCTACATCTCCAACCATAGTATCCTTTTGAACACTGTGAACTTTGTTAAAGATTTTTCTTCTTACTGGATAGTATTTAAAATAATGTGGCTCACCATATTCCCAACATTTTAAAGGTTCATTTTGCACAGTATTTTTATTATAACTAGCAGGTGCTTCTCTTTCTTTCATTATTGTAGGATTTTGTGGCTTAAAAATCTTGAAATTATTTCTATGATAGTTTTGATGATTATTTTTAGAAGTATTATTAAATCTCATAACTTTTATTTTGTGTTCAAAGATTTCATGTTTTCTGTTCTTCCAACTTGGTACATTATCTCTTTTGTTCTTATTTTGATCATAACAGAAATTTGCTTTTCTCATAGCTTCATCCAAGGTTTTAGGATTGCCAAATTCAATTCTTTCTTTGTAAATTGTTGGTAAACATCTGACAAAACGTTGTACTTTAGGTTTTTCTTCAACAATATAAGGTACATAATGTAACAAACTCGGAGATATGCTGCACAGTTCTTTCATTGTAAGAGTTCCTAGCCTTAAATTATAAAACTCTTTATCATTTTATTCATAATACTGTTTCGACAAGTATTTCCTTTTAAAGTAGTTCTTGAAACTTTTCCAAGTTAAGTGGCATTCCTTAATGCATTTTACTTTCTTATTATCTTTCCACCAAATTTCCACCTTTCCTGTTAAGTTATAAATTTCCATCTTTGCTTTTAATTCATTAGAGTAGTTGTAAATCTGAAAGCACTTTTTCATTCCGGAAAGCCAAGCTTCTGCTTCTTCTCCGGTTTCAATCTCACCATTGAATATAGGAGGTTTTATCTTTTTAAATTCACCAGGAATTTATTCATAAGGTTTACTTTTCCTACTATACTTATCACCATCACTACTTTCGCTAGATTCTTAGTAATTATGTTAACTCTGTTTAGGTGAAATTATACTTGAAGTCTCAGTTTCACTATCTGAAAAATTTAAATTCCTTCCCTTGCATTTATAAGATGTGGTCCTTGATGTTTCTTTCTGATATCCTTTCTTCCTTTCTATTTCCTGATTAGGTAATTTTGTTAATGAGACATTGTTTAACTCCTCTTGTGATTTCATAATTCGTTCACTATCTTTATTAACACTTTATAGTTCTGCTCTTAAATATTTTATGGTTCGTAACAGTTCATATGGGTTATCATTCCTATTCTCATTTAGATGCACCCATAGATTATCATCATTAATTTTTTCTTGTTCATTGTTTACTTGTTCTTTAGGATGGAATTCTTCTTCAGCTAACATTTCAACATCTGCCATAGTTCCTATAAAATCAGGGTTATACTTCTCTTTTGAACATAAGAGAGTCAACCATAACACATAAGTTAGTTTTTTGTTTGTACTTGTTTCAATGTTGATCCATTTAGGCTATGTGTTGTAACCATGCTCTGATACCATCATGTCACATACCCCAAAATAACTATATTAAAAAAAAATTAATAGGATAAATAAATAGAATAAATGCATGTATTATTTTGTACTTCTACTATTGTGGAAAACAAAATACTTTACTAGATTACATACTGGACTCTAAGCCAAAGTTAGAAGCATGTCAAGGTTATGTTCTTGAATAAAATCCAAGGTCTATTCTTTTACTTCTTTATGAGCATACTAGCTTAGGAATATGAGCATCATTAATAAATTTTAAACCTAAACACAATTACCAAACAAAGGGTTTAAATCCTTACCCAAACCCTTGCTGATCTCCAAAATATGACTGTGTATTTTCATGGTTCCGCAATCCGACTTCTGCATTGCGGAACCCCAAAACCAAAATTTTAAATTTATGGTTCCGCAGTCCGACTTCTGCATTGCGGATGCGGGTTGAGGAACCCCAAACCCGACTGTTGAAATTTACGGTTCCACAATCTGACTTTCGCATTGCGGATGTAGGTTGCGGAACCCCAAACCCGACCGTTTAAACTTACAGTTCCGCAATCCGAATTTCTCATTGCAGAAACCAAAACTCTAAGCGTTTAAACTTACGATTCCGCAATCCAACTTCTACATTGCGGATGTGGGATTGCAGAATCCCAATTTTCCAAGGGTAAAAAACAACGATTCCGCATTGCGGATTCAGTGGATTCGACAGTTGCAGAAACATTTACAGGATAAGCCAAAACTTAGATAAAAGCTTGAATTTGTAAGTAATTACGATTAAATAACAAGATCTAGGGTTTGCATATGTGAAATTTCCTTCCCAAACTGTTATGAATTACTCTAATTATATTTATAAACATAAAATATAACGAACTCCCAACCTATAACATAAATAAAGCTTTTACATACTGTGCTTATAACAGTAAGGGCATAAACATACATTGATACATTTATTGATGCATAAATAGGTTTTTACATCTTAATGACTATGTTTCTGAAATTGTAGTTCATGCTAGACTAATCTTGTGCTCGCTAAAACCATATTTATTGAAATAAACTTAAACCAGTGTTTTGAATATCTTGCATGCAAGTCTGGAGATATAAATCTAAATAAGAGTACTTACAGTAAAACAATAAAGTACAGTAAAAAATTATATGGTGACATGCATAACAACATGATCATTTCTGATAACATGCATAAGCAGGATGTACAGTAAAACCTATATGCCAGCATGCATGAGAAAGGTAAGCATTTTTTATAACATGCATAAACAAGATAACATGCATGAGTAAGATAAATCAGAAATGTACAGTAAAACCTTATGAAAACATGCCTAAGCCTTGTAATCGTCCTGGATAAAGACTTAAGATTCATTTATAGAAATCAATGTTTAATGATAAAAGACAGTTAATATCATACATAGAAATATAATCATTATGAATATTAGTTTAGGGATCATTTACAGTAATGGGTAAATGCAAAATGATAAAAAAATAGTTGATAAGGACAAAATCAATCTGAATAACAACTTAGGAATCATTACAGTGATTGATAATTGTATAATTAAATAAATGGGACCTGTATTAAGATATATATTCATTCTGCTTAATGATTTAGATATCTTTTACAGTAAGATGAATTTTCATAAATAAGGTAAATGGAACTTGAACTAAACAAGGAAATTGTTCTGCTTAACAACCTAGCTATCATTTACGGTAACCATATTCTTCAGAAATAAATTGCTAGAATCTGATCTAAGCAATGTGATTTACAGTAATTAGATAGATCCGAAATGAATAATTAGAACCTGATCTCAGGCATTAAACCATTATATATCATTTACAATAAAGTAGATAGTTCAGAAATTTAAAAAAAAAATGAGAGGAACCTCCAACAATTAATTAATGAAAATGCACGATATATAAAAAATAACATAACTCAGAATATATTTATTGATTGTGGGCCACTTCGAGGGGGAAACCTCCTTTGAGCAAGCTCAATACAAATAAATTCTGGATTCCTTCATTGGCCTCAACACGTACTTATATACTAAGTCTATGCGCCAATACTATGGATCAATACCATGAAACATATAATACTACATGACAACTTACAAAGCATATGCGTCCAATACTATGGATCAATACCATGGAACATATAATACTACGGGACGACTTACAAAACATATGCGTCCAACAATAATATACTAACAAATTAAAGAGAAGGGTTGACACAGGTTCCTAACATCCCCTCCCCCTTAGAAAAAGCTTTGTCCTCAAAGCTTTAGATGTGGAAATTGATGTTGAATCTGAAGGAGTGGTTCTCATGTAGCATCCTTTGGTTTCATTATGTGCCACTGAATTAATACCTATATGATAGATAGAGAGCTAAGCTGATGAGTGTGCTTATTGAGGATGTCCTCCAGCTCCAAAAGGATGGATCCTTCATTATCCAGTTCTAGTAAAATAGTTTTTCCTTTGATGTTGGTGCCAAGAAATTTCGTCATACAAGAGACATGAAATACTGGATGAATGCGGGAAGAAGGAGGAAGTTCCAATTTATAAGAAACTGACCCAATATTTTGAAGAACCTTATAGGGCCCATAGAACTTTAGAGTGAGCTTATGACACCCTTTTAGTTTCAGGGGGGATTGCTTGGAAGGATATATAGGAAGAAAAACCACATCTGTTAATTTTTTAGCATTAATTCATTATACTCTAGGATCTTTACTGAGAGAATAAAATGTACAGCATATCTATAGCATATAAATCATAGACACAATAGCAATCACACAAGAGACACATAGTTTCCTTGGGGAAAACCATAAAGGTGAAAAACCCCAATAATTTCCTCAGAGATAGATAGAGCAATGATACAAAACCCAAGCATAAGAGATAGTCTCGTAGTAGCATATTCTCCTCCACCACTAGTGCGCCACTCTCCAATGAGTGTATGAGTGAGAAAGTGAATGATCAAATAGAGAGCCTCCCGTACTCTATTTATACTTGACTTGAATTGCCTAATAACCTTTACTAGGTCGGCCTCAACTTAACCACATAACATCATGTTGAAAGGGACGACCCCCAATAGGGTGGTCTCATAACCCTTTAACCCACATAACTTATACAGGGGCGACCCCATCAAGGTGGTCTACTAACCCATCAAGTATAAGTTATGACACTTACAATATAAATTACGACACTTACAATATAAATGATGACACCTCCGTATAGAGGAATAATACCATCTCTATAGGAGTACAATATACATATGTGAAATACATTACAAAGTTACCAATACATCAACACTCCCTCTTAAATAGGAAGGTATTTCTCGATACAGATCTGCTAGCACAAGTCTTCTTCTCTGGATCATCGTCACTGGATCATCATCATCATCACTGCTGCTACTATCTCAATCAATCTCTGAAATACTCGTCATAGGAAGTTCTACAGAGCCAACCTTTTTTCATGTTGGATGTAGGCCCACCACCTATAGGTCATCATCATCAGTGGCCATACTGTGTAACATAGGACTGATTACATGCATCAACAAAACCTATCTCAAAGTATAGGATCGTTTACATGTTGACTGTCACAAAACCTTTAAAGAGTGTCTTGCATCCTGCAAGAACTCTAAAGAGCATCCTAGGACTAATTACGAGCTTACTACTCAACCTATCGGATCTCCAGGATGGATTATATGTGACCGTCACACCACAAAACCTTTAAAGAGCGTCTTGCTTCCTGCAAGTACTCTAAAGAGCATCCCAGGACTGATTACGAGCTTACTGCTCAACCTATCGAATCTCCTGGGCAGATTACATGTGGTTAGGAAAAACCTTTAAAGAGCATCTTGCTTCCTGCAAGTACTCTAAAGAGAATCCCAGGACTGATTACGAGCTTACTTCTCAACCTATCGGATCTCCAGGGCAGATTATATGCCTCTAGTAGCAAAACCTCGAAAGAGCATCCCAGGACTGATTACGAGCTTACTGCTCAACCTATCCGGATCTCTATATCTCGGGATGTTACGAGCACACAACTCTACCTATCCAAATCTTGAGAATATTTTCTATGCTACCTGCACAACCTGTCCACGGCCACATAGTATCAACCTGATACTCACCATACATCATCCTGATGTACATGATCATCCTAATCATTGTCATTGCATCGCCCTGATGCAAGTCATCCAGAGCATCGTCCTGATACTCATCATACACAATCATCCTAATCATCATCATAGCATCGTCTTGATGCATATAATCTGGAGCAACATCCTAAATCTCATCATCCATGATCATCCTGATCATACAATGCATCCACCTGATGCATACCAAGTATTTTCCTGATACATATCATCATACATGATCCTCTTGATCATACAATGTATCTACCTGATACATATAAAAATACATGATCCACCTGATCATACAATGTATCTACCTGATACATATACAAATACATGATCCACCTGATCATATAATGTATCCACTCGATACATACACAAATACATGATCCACCTGATACATACATAAATTCATGATCCACCTGATACATACATAAATTCACAATCCACCTGATCATATCAAGCGTCCAACATGATGCATATACAAATACATGATCAAACTGATTATATCAAGCATCCAACATGATGCATATACAAATACATGATCAAAGTAATCAAAGCATACAACTAATGCATATACAAAGCAGTAGCTGGATCATCGTCCTGATTCTCATCATACAACGCTTATATCCACAGCCATGGGAAGGATCCTCCTATCACCATGCTTGGAATGGCTCCTGCAAATGTGTCCATCACTTCTTCCTTGAAGTGTCGTCAATCTAAAGAACACCAAGCCTCGCTCTGAAGTATTCAAACTTCACTCTGGCTAGTGGTTCCGTCAACACATCTGCAACCTACTAATCCATCGCAACATACAGAAGCTTCACTGCTCCTCTCTGCACCATATCCCTGATATAGTGATATTTGATCTCAATTTGCTTCCACTTGTCGTGGAACACCAGATTCTCAGACAGCTTCACACAACTCTGGTTGTCACAAAAGATACCAGTAGCATCCAACGGGAGATCAAATAACTCAGGCATTAGCTTCTGGATCCATACTGCCTCACAACTAGATGAACAAGCTACAACATACTATGCTTCAGCTATACTCAGTGCTACGTAGGACTACTTCCTGCTAAACCAAGAGATCATACCCGATCCCATACTGAAGCAGCACCCATATGTGCTCTTCTTATCTGCAGCACTTCCTGCCCAGTCTGAATCAACATAACCCTACAGGTTAAACTTTTGATTCACATCATATTTGAGCCCATAATATATTGTACCCTTCAGGTACCTCAGAATATGCTTTACAACAACCAAGTGAACACCTCTGGGATCCGTCAGGAACTGGCTCAATGTGTTCAACGCAAAGCAAATATTTGGTCTCATTTTCGTCAGGTACATCAAGGACCCAATCATCTGATGATACACAGTGACATCAACTGGATTAGATGAAGCATCACATAGAAGCTTCAAGTTCGATGCCATAGGTGTGACCATGGCTTTGTAGTCCATCATCCCGAACCTCTTCAGGATCTCTACTGCATACTTCCCTTGTCCAATAAGATTCCATCTGCACTCTGCCACACCTCCATGCCTAGAAAATAGTGCATCATCCCCAAGTCCTTCATCTCGAACTTGGCAGCAATCTTCCTCTTTGTGTTGGAAATCAGTCTATCCTCTCATGTAACAAACAAATCATCCACATACAAAAGTATTATCACTGGATTGCCTTCCTCAACCTTGTAGTAAAGATTGGAATCCACTTTACTCTTAGTAAAGCCCAAATTGGATAGAAAGTTGTCTATCCTACCATACCAAGTCCTAGGAGCTTGCTTCAAGCCATACAAGGCTTTCTTAAACCTGCATACATATGATTGTCTGTCATATGTCTCAAAACCAAGTGGCTGCTCCACATACACTTCCTCCTCAACTACACCATTCAAGAAATATGTCCTGATATCCATATGGTGTATCTTCCATTTCATCACTGTAGCCAGAGCAAGTACTAATCTAATAAGAGTGTGTCTAGCCATAGGATCAAAAGTCTCTTCATAATCTATTCCCTCTTTCTGAGAAAAGCCACGAGCTACAAACCTTGCTTTGTATTTATCTATGCTACTGTCTGCAACATGCTTGATCTTGTAGATCCAACAAACTTCCCTTCATGTCTTGGGACTACATCCCAAACATCATTCTTCATGAATGACAAATCACGACATTCTTCCATTACTTCATCTTGGATCCTGGGAACTTTAGATTCTTCAATAGATAGGTTTGTTGCTGAACAAATGTTGTAGTCCTTCTTTTGTAGGTGATGGTATACGATCTTTCCTACAAAAACAAGTTAAATTGCATGATTAAAAACATCTCATAGTTTATAGAACAAATTCTCACATAAATAAATATGTCATACAGTCATGCAATTATTTTATCCAATGCTTCAATATAGCATTTATCCATATCCCGTAACTTTCTAGATTCCTTACAATCTCTACCAGAACATTGTTAAGAGTGTGCATAACTCCCAACATGTCAGCAAAGAGGTTTCATTCTAGATAAGTAGCAATGGAATGTTGTACAGTGCCATAGGCCACTTACCCATTACATGCATATTAGTAGTATACTGTTCATTAATGCAATTATTCTAATATGCATAATACACAACCTAAGTCTAGGAACATAAGTATATACATCTTTGAACAATATTATTTAAACAATCAAATATACAAGAAATGACAATTCAAATACTTATCTTTGTTTGTTTGTTGGGTGGACTCTCTCTCAATCTTTTTTTCCTTGCAGGAACTGCTAGAGTGTGCTCCCTCTTGATCTTTGCTTCCTGGATTACCTATCCTTGAACTTATATCCATCCTCGATCACTATGCATGATTACTAGTATCATCATTGTGTTATCCTCGAGATCCCATACATAATCATACATTTATTAGTATAATCTTAATACTATCAAAACACAATAATATTAAGCATGTATAGTCATGATCATTTCAAACACAGATAATAAGCATTAGTACTCAAGGTTTAAATAGGACTTTTCTAGTTAGTCATATCATTAATCAAAGTAAGGAGCATAATATGCATAAACCCTAGATTAATCAAACTTGTAACTTCATGAGTACTCATTATCAATCATACAAAATCATAAGATCCTTACATAGGGTAGGATTCTAACTTGATATACGAAAAACATACCTGGTCATCATATTTGCTAGTTATGTCTAGCAATGTTTTCTTGTTCTCTTCAATGACCTGCATAACTCATAATTTAACCATTGTAGAGCTAAATTATACATACCTCCATGTGATCCATGACTATAGATGAGTCTTTGTCTTCATGTCATCATGGTCTTGATCTAGAACTTGATTTGTACCTTTCATGTTAGCGGATAACATTCTCCTCATACAACACTACGGTGAATTAGTACAATCATAATACAATCATAAGTGTCATAGCCCTAACCAATGAATGTCTTCTATCATGCATTCATACTTTTACTAGGGTGATAAGACAAGTCTAAAAATAAATAAAATTGTTACTAAACTCAATAACATGAGGACAATCATATTATAAACTTAATCATGAACATATTTCAAAACATATCTGTAAGTCATACCTGTCAGATTGCTTGTAGTAGTAGTTGTTGTTGTTCCTTTTGATCTTAGGACAATCTGAGGAAAAGTGACCTCTTCTTGGTATGTGTTGTGAGAGCTTGATCTTCATTCCCCATCTTTTCTTCTCGAGCTACAATCTGAGCTTCTTCCTTTGAGCATTCTTCCCATGGCCTACTGAATGTGATAAGTTTCTTCCTAGCACAAATTCCTTGGATGAAGGAATCCCATGACCTAGGAAGGCCATTAAGAGTGGTCATTACCACTTCTCCATTCTCTATATCTTCTCCCACAGTTTCAAGTTGTTATTTTATCTCGTAGACCCTTGAGAAATAAGACTACATGGTCTCTGCATTCTGGAACTTGATATTCTTCAATTGATTCCTCAAGGTCGTCTTCCGATTTATATTCTTCCCTTCAAATAGCTTGGACAAGGAATCAAACATCTCCATAGGTGTCTTCAGAGATGACACATGTGACATGAGATGGTCTTTGATAGAATCAGCAATGATCCTTTTAGCCTTGACTAAGTTCCTCTTGAGTAAGGCCTTAGCCTTTTCTCCCTCTGGGACAGGAACCTCTTCACTTATGTAGGTGTCCAACTCATTCTCTTCTAGGATTAACCCAATCCTATACTTCTAGGCTTGGAAGTTAACAACCCCTTCAAGCTTATCCTCAAGCTTGGTGTTGTGAGACATCTTTAAAGAGTACTTCAAATGGAAATAAAAATTATTTAGGTCTTACCACTTGATTTGCTGAAAACTGGATCTGGTGCAATATTAGGGTTTGTCAGAGAAACCCTAAAAATTCAAACTTTGGATTTCAAAATTCTGAAAGGATAGAAAGATGCGCCTTGATGAGATGATCAAGCTGGTATACTTAGAATTTGAAAACTGCAAAGTTTCATCGCTTAAATTTGCTTTTCAAACTTCCGGATTCACTAGGGAGGACCCTGAATTCGGGTTTGATTTTCCCGGAGCTTCACCCAACCAAAAGGTTCGATCTTGGTCTCTAAACTTCCATTTTTTAGAGGATCTTCCAGCCATGATCTTAGATTTCAGAAATTCCAACTTTTGTAGAAGCCCTAATTTTCGGCTTCACTAGACAGGACCCCAAACTAGGGTTTCATTTTCCCGGAGCTTCACCCAACCAAAAAGTTCGATCCAAAGCTCTAAAATTCAATTTTTTTGAGGATCTTCTATCCATGGTCTCAGATTTCAGAAATTCCACCTTTTGTGGAAACCCTAATTTTAGGGCCAAAACTAAAAGTGCTCAGAATTGAATTCTGATTAGACAGAAAGATGTACCTTGCTGAGGAGAGTCAATCTAGCCTCCTTCCTTTTCAAGAGTCGTGGAGAGAAACCCAAAAAACAAGAATCCCTAGCTTGCGCAATTGCATAGTGTCTTCTTCTTAGGTTAGCTCTGATACCATGTTAATTTTTTAGCATTAATTCAATATACTCTAGGATCTTTACTCAGAGAATAACATGTATAACATATCAATCATAGACACAATAGAAATCACACAAGAGACAGAGTTTCCTTGGGGAAAACCATAAAGGTGAAAAACCCCAATAACTTCCTCAGAGATAGATAGAGCAATGATACAAAACCCAAGCATAAGAGATAGTCTCCTAGTAGCAGCTTATCCTCTTCCACTAGTGTGCCACTCTCCAATGAGTGTATGAGTGAGAAAGTGAATGATAAAATAAAGTGCCTCCCGCACTCTATTTATACTTGACTTGACATACCTAATAACCTTTACTAGGTCGGCCTCAACTTAACCACATAACATAATGCTGATAGGGCCGACCCCAAATAGGCTGGTCTAACAACCCTTTAACCCACATAAATTATACAGGGGCGACCCCATCAAGGTGGTCTAATAACCCATCAAGTATAAGTTACGACACTTACAATATAAATGACGACACTTCCGTATAGAGGAATAATACCACCTCTATAGGAGTATACTATACATATGTGAAATACCTTCCGAAGTTACAAATACATCAACAATATCACCTCCTTGAAAAGTGTGCTCAGAATGGTGTTGATAAGCTTGTTGTTTCATTCGAATTCTTTCTATGTGAAGATTGTCCCGCAAAATGCAAAGAATCTGATCGCGGTTTCGAAGAACCATGTCAATTTCCTGAACTGGTGAACTGCTGAGGGTGTATGGAAGAAGAACTGGCAGTGCCTAAACATAGATTGCTTCATATGGAGTCATTTTATATGCAGTATTGTACCACCATTCAGCGAGAGGGAGCCACTTCTCCCATTGAGGTTGTTGTTCGTAGGTGAAGCAACGAAGATAAGTTTCCAAACATTTATTGGTAATTTCACTCGGACCATCTGTTTTTTGGTGAGACCCTGAACTCATCTGCAGTTTGGCAAAATAGTTCTGTCCAAAAATTACTAGTGAAAGTTGCATCGCGATCTGAGACAATGGAAAAAGGGATTTCATGAAGACGGAATATATGGTCTAGGAAAATTTGTGTGACTGAGGAGGATGTATAGCCATGGCCGAGGGCACAAAATTGACTATATTTGTAGAGGCGAGCAACCACAACAAAAATCATTGTCTTCCCTCCAGATTTATGGATCCCTTCAATGAAATCCTTAGAAATATCTGTCCAAATCAATGTAGCGATGGGAAATAGTTCGAGCAATCCTAGAAGGAGTGTTGTTTTACCCTTTTTGAGCTAGAAAGTATCATATTCAGCCACCATCTGTTGAATTTTTCTTTTCATTCCCTATCAAAAGAAGTTACATTGTTCCCGCTTATACGTTTTGAGGAACCCAGAGTGCCCAACCGACGGAGAAGCATGGAGTTCTTAGAATAAATCTTGTTAAATATCAGTGCTCTGGGGAAGCACTAGATGACCCTTGTATCTCAAGAAAGTACCATCCCAAGAGTAATGCATTATAGTAGAAGGGTTGTTGGCCAACCATTGGATGATTTGAGATAATGAGGAGTCATTGACATATCCCTGTTGAACAGATGGAAACCAATTTGGAACATGCATAAAAATAGTTGAAAGAGAAACTTGGTCATCAAATGTGTGAGAAAGAGCAGCCACCACCAGATTGTCCTTACCCGTCTTGTAAGTGATTTCATAGGAATAACCCATGAGTTTGCTAACCCATTTTTGTTGTGTTGGGGAGGAGACCTGTTGTTCCAGGAAATATTTCAGACTCTAGTGATCAATCTTGATGCAGAAATAATTCCCTAATAGGTTTGGTCACCACTTCTGTACTGCATGCAAAATAGCCATCATTTTCTTCTCATATGTAGAGGTAGATAAATTCTTACAGGAAAGGGATCGTGAAGATGGAAATCCCATTGGGTCAACAAAGACACCTGTATATCTATCCAAAATTTGTTGTAGATCCAAAGGAGTAGTGAAGATCATTGATGGGTGCATCTGAATGGAATGGAGCTGAGGGATGACACCATGTGAATTATTCTTAAGGATATTTTCCATGCATTGGGAACTGATGATGCGGAGAGACCCTAGTTGTAAGCCAATCAATGTGTGTTTTTTTCCATTGACTGAAAACTGCATCCAAAGTTCAGCAAAATCCCATAAGATGGGGCCAAGTGTGCGTAACCATTGAGCACCCAAAACCACATCACATCCTCCTAAGGCCGAGGAAAACATGTCAAAGCATAAGTTATAATATCCCATAGAGATACGCACATTGTGACACTTCCCCTTGCAAGGTAAGGTGCCCCCATTGGAAATCTCGACTTCAAAGTTGGAGCAAGGATGGACAAAACAATCAACCTGTTTTGCAATCCGAGGGTCAATGAAGTTATGACTGCTACCATAGTCAATGAGTATTGTAAGAGGGGACTTCTTGAAGTAACCCCTGACCTGCATTGTTTGTGGGGTGGTGACTCTGGCTAAAGCATGGACAGATATCTCTAGGTGGTCATCCTGAGACGGAGGGTCAACAGGAAGCTGTTGAATGTTGACCTGATCATCTATTGCATCTGGAGCTTCTTCACCAAGTTTAGAGGAAGGCGAAGAATCCACATCCAAGAGATAGAGCTTTTGCTCAACACATCTATGGCCTCGAGTGAATTTATCATCACAATTATAACAAATCCTTTTTCTCTACGTGCCCGCATCTTTGCATCACACAAATGCTTGATAGCAGTTGGTCGAGGAGCTGACGTGATGGGAGGTTGTTGGGAAACCATATTTCGGAATGGAACAAAAGTGGATTTGGAGCATTGTTGGGTTGTGATCTTGTCTTCTTCCAACTTAGACAACCCTAGGACTTCCATCATTGTGTTGAGACATAACATTTTAACCTCTGATTGCATTGCATCCTTGAGACCACTGATAAAACAACTCCTGTAGAATTCAACAGACAATCCTTCAGTGTTATTGGCCATTTTCTCAAATTTTGTCTGATACACTCTCACAGTGCCAATTTGGTGAAGTTTAGTGAGTGCTCCTATGAAGTCATCAAAATCACGAGGACCAAATCGTTGCAAAAGGAGTTGGAAAAAATCTATCCATTTTGGCTCTTCATGAGCCTTGATGCACCAACGGTACCATTGAAGGGATTCATGTTCCAAATGAAAGGATGCAAGTGGAACTTTGTTGAAATCAAAAGTATTATGCAGAATGAAATATTGTTATGCTCGGTATATCCATCCAATCGGATCATTACCATTGAAGCGAGGAAAATCAAGCTTCGACCCATGAAAATTGTTGGAAGAAGAGAACCCCGTGTTTGCAAAAGAATCTAAATGTCGTTTATTGTTCATGGATGAATGTTGAAGATGGAGGATGAGAAAATTTTCATCCAAATCTTGGAGTATGGTTTTGAGGGATACAAGTTCTTCCTCCATGATTTTTCTCCTACGCGGGTGACAACCATAACCAGGAGTTTTATTTTGTGAATGGGTAGAAAAACAAAAACAAAAGATTCTTTAGTAAAGGAAAATTTGGATTTGGGAAAAAATCTGATGGGTAATTGGGGTTTGACGAGGTTTTGGACACTTTCTGATGGACATGGAAGCATAAAATGGGGATTTCAGATGCGGGGTGAAAGATTGAGAAAATTTGTCAAAGAGGGGCAAAGAAGCATAAATAGGAAATGAACACTATGGAAAACATTGAAAGAGATTGGGTGAAAATCAAAGAAGTTATGGAGAACCCTAAAAATAAACATATGTGGGATTTCTGGTTTCGAGAAGTGTAATTTGGGTTAGGGTCCTCAAGAATGAAATATGAAGAATGGGATGGCAGGGGTGCCAGTGAATTTTCAAGGGAAACAAATTTAAAACAAAGAATATATGGTGAAAAAAGTGATCTGCAACGACGCGGAAGTGATCTGTGTGAAGAACCTGCAATAATTAATTAATGAAAACACATGAAATACCAGAAATAACAAAACTCGGAATCACTTTTATATTAATCGCAGGCCACTTCGAGGGGGCAACCTCCTTTGAGCAAGCACAATACAAATAACTTCACGGTACCTTCATTGGTCTCAACACAAACTTATATACTAAGTCTAGGTGCCAATACCAAGGGTCAATACCATGTGTCAATACAAACCATGGGCCAATACAAAATATGGATCAACAATTACTACAGGACGACTTACAAAGCATATGCGTCCAGCAACAATAATACAAACTATGGATCAACAAATACTACGGGACTACTTACAAAGCATATGCGTCCAACAACAATATACTAACAAAGTAAATAGAAGGGTGGACATGGGTTCCTAACATTCCCTCTCCCTTACCTAACATTCCCTCTCCCTTAGAAAAAGATTTGTCCTCAAAGTTTTAGATGTGGAAATTGATGCAGAATCTGGAGTGGTTCCCCTGTAGCATCCTCGGGTTGCATTCCGGGCCACTGACGCCTGTTGAGTTTCAGGGAGGATTGATTGGAAGGCTGTAGACGAAGAAGAACCATATCATCTGCGTGAAAAGTGCGCTAAGAATGGTGTTGATCAGCTTGTTGTTTCAAACGAATTCGTGCCATGTGAAGATTGTCTTGCAGAATGAGAAGAATCTGATCGCGGTTTCGAAGAACCGAGTCAATGGCCTGAACTGGGGAGCTACTAAGCGTGTATGGGAGAAGAATTGGTGGTGCCTGTCCATAGACAGCTTCATATGGTGTCCTTTTAGATGTGGTATTGTACCACTGGAGCGCTTCTAGTAAATCTATAGAAATAGTGGTCCAAATCTGTGTAGGGATGGGCCAGGGTTCGAGCAGTCCCAAAAAGAGTGTCGTTTCATCTGTGTTGACCTGGAAAGTATCACAGTCAACCACCATTTGTTGAGTTTTCATTTGCAGTGCCTGCCAAAAGAAGTTACATTGTTCCCGGTCATAGGTTTTGAGGAACCCAGAGTGCCCTGCCGATGAAGAAGCATGGAGTTCATAGAAGAGATAGCCCTGGTGAACAAATTGCAACCAATTTGGAACAAGCAGAGAAATAGCTGTGAGACAAACTGGGTCATCAAATGTGTGACAAGGAGCATCTGCCACCATATTGTCCTTACCCTTCTTGTAAGTGATCGCATAGGCATAACCCATGAGGTGGAGAACCCATTTCAGGTGTGCCGGGGAGGAGACCCATTGTTCCAAGAAATTTTCTAGACTCTGGAGATCAATCTTGATGCAGAAATAATTCCCTAATAGGTATGGCTGCCACTTGTGTACTGCATGCAAAATAGCCATCATTTCCTGCTAAGATGTAGATGTGGCTAAATTCTTACCGGAAAGGTCTCTTGAAGGCGACAAGCCCACTGGGTTAGCAAAGATGCCTGCATATCTATCCAAGGAAGTAGAGGAGACCATTGATCGGTGCATCTGAATGGAATGGAGTTGAGCGATGACACCATGTGAATTCGTCTTAAGGATATTTTCTAGGTGATGTGAATTGATGATGCGGAGAGACCCGTGTTGTAAGCCCTTAAATTTGTGTTTTGTCCCATGGACTGAAAACTGCATCCAAAATTCAGCAAAATCCCATAAGATGGGGCCAAGTGTGCGTAACCATTGAACACCCAAAACCACATCACATCGGCCTAGGGACAAGGCAAACAGTTCAGACCGCAGGTTATAATCTTCCAGAGAGATACGCACATTGTGACACTTCCCCTTGCAAGGTAAGGTGCCCCCATTGGCAACCATGACTTGAAATTTGGAGCAAGGATGAACAAAACAATCAGCTTGTTTGGCGATCTGAGGGTCAATGAAGTTATGAGTGCTTCCAGAATCTATGAGTATTGTAAGAGGACGCTTCTTGAAGCAACCCCTGACCCGCATTTTTTGGGGGGTGGTGACGCCAGATAAAGCATGGAGAGAGATCTCTTGTTTTTCATCCTAAGAGGGGGGTTCAATAGGTGGTTCCTGAATGTCATCCTGATCATCCGTTGTATCTGGAGGTTCTTCACCAATTTTAGAGGCAGGCGGAGAATCCATATCCAAGAGATAGAGCTTTTTTTGAACACATCTATGTCCCCGGGTGAATTTCTCATCACAATTATAACAAAGCCCTTTTTCTCAGCGTGCCTGCATCTCTGTTTCAGACAAATGCTTGATAGGAGTTGGTCAAGGAGCTGGCGGGATGGAAGGTCGTTGAGAACCCATATTGCGGAAGGGAAAAAAAGTGGGTTTGGAGCGCTGTTGGGCTGCAATCCTGTCTTCTACCAACTTATCCAACCCTAGGACTTCCATCATTGTGTTGGGACAGAACATTTTAACCTCTGAGCGGATTTCATCCTGAAGACCACTGATAAAACAACTCCTGTAGAATTCATCAGACAATCCTTCTATGTGATTGGCTAGTTTTTCAAATTCTGTCTGATACTCTCTCACGGTGCCACTTTGACGAAGTTTAGTGAGTGCTCCGGTGAAGTCATCAAAAGCACTAAGACCAAATCGTAGCAAAAGGAGTTAGCAAAAATCTGTCCATTTTGGCTCGTCATGAGCCTTGATGTACCAACGGTACCATTGAAGGGCTTCCTATTCCAAATGAAAGGATGCAAGTGGAACTTTTTGGACATCAAAAGTATTATGCAGACCGAAATACTGTTCTGCACGATAGATCCATCCAGTCAGATCAGTACCATTGAAGCAAGGAAATTCAAGCTTCGGACCACGAAAATTGCTGGAAGAAGAGAACCCATTGGCTGCAGAAGATTCTTGCTGTCGGTTATTGTTCATGGCTGAATGTTGAATATGGAGGCTGAGAAATTTTTTATCCAGATCTTGGAGTTTGGTTTGGATGGCTGAAAGTGCCTCCTCCATGGTGTTTTCTCCTACGCGGGTGACAACCATAACCAAGAGTTTTTTTTTTTGGTGGGAATGGATATAAAAACACAAACAAAAGCTTATTTAGTAAAGGGAAATTTGGATTTGGGAAAAAATCGGATGGGTAATTGGGGTTTGGTTAGGTTTTAGACACTTTTTGATGGATAGGGAAGCAAAAAATGGGGATTTCAAAAGAAGGGTGAAAGAATGAGAAAATTGGTCAAAGAGGGAGAAAGAAGCAGAAATAGGCAATGAACACGGTGGCAAAATTTGGAGATGAGTGGGTGAAAATTGAAGAAGTTATGGAAAACCCTAAAAATAGACAAATGTGAGATTTCTGGCTTTGGGAAGTAGAATTGGGGATACGGTCCTCAGGAATGAAATATGCAGAATGGGATTGTAGGGCTGTCCAGGAAGTTTCAAGGGAAACAAAGTTAAAAAAAGGGATATATGGAGAAAAAATAGAATTAAAATGGATCGGCTACGACGCAGAAGGCAGCAAAAACAGATGGATTTGTAATGACGCGGAAGTGATCGGAAACAGATAGATCAGAAACGGTGCCAAATGGATCTAAAACGGATTTCAAAATAGATCTAAAACGGCTAGATCTGGAACAGCTTTCAGGATGGATTTGAAACGGCTAGATCTGAAATGGATCGGAAAGGATATGAAATAGCGCGGAAGTGATCGAAAATAGTGCATCTGAAAATAGATATGGACCCCAGGTATGTTCGGCTTCCTAACAGTTCAGGGTTTTCACTCGGCCATGAATTTTGTCTGACAGCTTGCATATTGGGGTAGTACCCCTCACTCCATGACTCAGGTAAAATTGATAACCGCTTTGCCACAAATGACAACTCTTGCTTTACCTCACTGGTGGGAACTAGTCAATCAGGTAGGGGTCGTTGCCCTTTTCACTGGCAGGTCCTCTCAATGGGATAGCTACTTTGGGGTTCCTGTGGTACTCCACACAATGAGTTTTAGGGCTTATGCCCAAGTACTTCCCACGATTAAGTGGATAGGGATTATTCCCAGATCCGAACTTGCAACAGATGCGAAAAAAAATTTGGCAGAAATTCCACCCAACGAGCCCAAGAAAGTGCTCTGATGCCAGATGTGAAGAACCTGCAATAATTAATTAATGAAAACACACGAAATACAAGAAATAACAGAACTCAATATCACTTTTATATTGATTGCAAGCCACTTCGAGGGGGAAACCTCCTTTGAGCAAGCTCAATACAAATAACTTCACGATACCTTTATTGGTCTCAACACAAACTTATATACTAAGTCTAGGCGGCAATACCATGGGTCAATACCATGTGTCAATACAAACCATGGGCCAATACAAAATATGGATCAACAATTACTACGGGACAACTTACAAAGTATATGCGTCCAACAACAATAATACAAACTATGGATCAACAAATATACAAGACAACTTACAAAGCATATGCGTCCAACAACAATATACTAACAAAATAAATAGAAGGGTTGACATGGGTTCCTAACAATCTGCAACAGTTCTGACAGATGTAATCTGCAATATATCAACTGGCAATAGATATGGACCCCAAGTATGCGCATATTCCTAAAGGTTCAGGGGATTCACTCGACCACCATTGTTTTCTAACGACTTGCATATTGGGGTAGTACCCCGCACTCCATGGCTCAGGTAAAAATTATAACCGCTTTGCCACAAACGACAACTCTTGGTTGACCTCACGGGTGGGAACTAGTCAATCAGGTAGGGGTCATTTCCATTTTCGTTGGCAGCTCCTCTCAATGGGATAACTACTTGGGGTTCTTATTATAATCATCACAATAATTTTTAGGGATATGCCCAAATATTTCCTGTAGTTAAGCAGATCAATATTATTCCCGGATATGAAACTGTAATTGAAAGGAATAATACAAAACAAAAAATTTGGTAGAAATTCCACCCAACGAGGCTGAGGAAGTTCTCTGATACCAGATGAGAGGAACTTCCCATAATTTTATTAATGAAAATGAACGATATAACAGAAATAAAAGAACTCAGAATAGATTTATTGATCGCGGGACACTTCGAGGGGGAAACCTCCTTTGAGCAAGCTCAATACAAATAAATTTTGGATGCCTTCATTAGCCTCAACACGTACTTATATACTAAGTCTATGTGGCAATACTATGGATCAATACCATGGAACATATAATACTATGAGATGACTTACAAAGCATATGTGTCCAATACTATGGATCAATACCATGGAACATATAATACTACGGGACGACTTACAAATAATATGTGTCCAACAACAATATACTAACAAAGTAAAGAGAAGGGTTGACATGGGTTCCTAACACATAATCTAATCTCATCCATGCAACCATTAAATATCATTTATAGTAAAATAGATAGTTCAGAAATTAATAAATAGAACCTGATCTAAGCTATGCAATCAACAGATAGTTCAAAAATTAATTAAATAGAACAGAACTAAACTATGCAATCATTTGATATCATATACAGTAAACAGATATGTCAGAAATAAATCAATAGAACATGAACCAATCTCTACAATCATTAGATATCATCTACAAAAACCAGACATGTTAGAAATAAATAAGCAGATCCTGATGTAAAAAATGCAATCGTTAGTTGTCATATACAAAAATCAAACATTTCAGAAATAAATAATAGAACTTGAATCTGAGCAGAGGCAAATCAAAGATGAAGGTCCAATTTCCTCGGAACCAGTTTCCAGAATAGCCAAACTACTTGCTCTGAAACCCCCAAGCTTGTTTGTTGAACCACAAGGACAAATATTGGTCACATAAGAAGCTAGGTCACAATCTCACTTCACTCTAATACTCCTACTTAGTGGGTGAATGCATACTCAGCGTATTCTCCCCTTTCATCATGAACCTCATGTCCATTAGATGAAATCAATGCTTTATAGCATTTGCATAGGACTTAGTTCATTCATGAGCCTCCTACTCGTAATGTTCCAACATGAGTCACGACCTGAACGTTAGGGAGGATGCCTCCTGCATCATGTGCGCCTTTACTAGGTTGTTGTGCCACAAAGGGTGTCCTCTTAACACTTGTTGTTTCTCCTTGTGGGTCAGCAAACACTATTGAATGGTTGGCTTCAGTTTTGATTCCCATTGCTTATTTAATAATTTTAAAAATTATTATTATTTTACAATGTCTTCACCTCACTTGGTCAATAATGTCAATTTAAATAATAACATAAGGTATTATAAAAAACAATAATAATTAGGGTTCCTAGGTGTATTACACACTCATCCTTGTTTGTCACAATTAATATCCTTGTCGAACATTTTGGGGAAGAAAAAATCAATTAGGTGGCATGACATATCCCACATTATCCATTGGTTCTCTCAGTATCATACCATTCTTATGACAATACTCAAAATATTGTGCACTGCTACCAGTTGTTTATGGTGTAGGAATTATGAGACCAGTGAAATATTCAATTAGATGAGGGACTGCTTGAGATGATCAAGAGAATCATTTTGTATTTAAGAAATATAAAAAATAATCCGTAGGGATGTGCTATTCTGGGATATAATTATTATGTTATTCTCTTCGATTCTGAATTTTTGAGTGCAAAGACAGTTTTGATGTAATTCTGGTTTACTACATTGAATGAAAAATATACTAGTTGAAACCTACATCTGAGTAGTTCTTCAGTTCCTATAGTGACCTTGGGTAAGGTACTAGCCAAGGGAGGTACATGTACTTTTGTTTGTTAGGATATATTTTCCTTCCATTTCGTTTGATTCATATTTGTAGAAAATCACTATTTGTTGTGGTTTTCCTACAATTTATAGGTTTTCTATGCTTTCTATCAATTACCATTCTCTTGCAATATTTACACAGGAGCATTATATATTTGCTTTCACAAATGAAATTTAATTTGATCATGTCATTTATTTTATATGAATGAATTTACTATTCAACTTGGTAATATTCCTCTACATCTTTGCATCTTTGTATGGAACTCATAGCTTCTCAGATTCCTGCATTTTTTAGCCCTACGGTAGCGTAAGGAGGACTTGCACTGAAAGTTGTTATAGTCGATAATGTCAAGTCAGCCTAAGATTTCCCCTAGAGGGACCTATAAGGAACTAAGTTCCAAGTAAGATATTTGGATCTAACACCCTTACAACCAGTAGTTAGAATTCAGTCTAGAGTTTGATTTTGTATTTAAGATAGACTACTTTCCTTCTTGGTTAATCAATTTTTTATACTACTAGACATATCTCCCTTCTTGTGGATGCATATTTTTTTTGAACCTTCATAATTTTTTACGATCTCTGGGTTGAAATTTAAAAGTTAAGGCTATGGGAAAAACACCCTTGATGGAAACTTATCGTATAGGTACAACATTAATGTTGATATATGGATCCTACAAGTACCTTCAAGTTCACCAATAACAATATTACGGAGAGAATATTTGTCCTTGATCCTTCATAAAGGGGTATTTGTGCCTTATCAATCAGAGGTACATCATGAATATCATCAAACATGTCAACCATTGGATAAAATATGTCTTGGATCAATATACATATACCATCAATATTCTCAGTTGTTTTATCAAAGTTATTTCCTACCATAGGATTAACTTCATTTCCATTATTCACTCCATCTTCATCAGTTTGTACAATAGTATTTCTATTGATACTTGACACATTTTGAACCACACATGTAGGATGCTTTCTCTTTACAAATACAAAGAGCTATATCAAAAAATTAGTATATATAATAAATATTAAAATGACAGAAAGTTTTACTAATAATATCAATATAAAAACATATAATGAATAACTTACCAAGGGGTGATATTCATACCCCCCTTTAGCGTTCCTAGACTGTCAACAATGTCTTTTAGATATTTTTTTCAAATTATTTTTGTAAACAAACCCTTGCTTTGAGTGCAAGGGAAATAACACTAACAATCACCCTTTGCCTCCAATGCCACCCTTAACCTAACAATGTTGGACTATCATTTTCTTTTGGAGTAATGTTAAATGACATTGTAGTTACCTATTACAATAAAATCCACTAAAGCAATATAAGTATAATATAAGAATATATTCAACCAATTTCATCCATGCAAGTTCATTTTTATGGGATAAAAACATGTCAACATTGTAGAGAACATAATAAAAACAAGTGTTTCCATAATGGATGTGAATTATTGATATATAGAACATGCAAGGTTATTTATAATTAGAAATGGAAATTTTTTTGATGTGTTATTGAAATGAGATTGACGATGATGTTGTGAAAACTCATACTAGGTTAAAAATTTCAACTATCCTAATTGTTGATGTGGAAAATGAAAATTTTCCCACAACAACCTCAAATTCTGCTTGGCTAATGCAGAATAGGTAGGAATAATCACCCTGAGTTTTAAGACGCTTAAGACAAGACGATAAATTAAAGAGAAATAAAGCATTGTGTCTTGAATTATAAGAAAATGTATATATAGAAAATACAAATGGATTCTTTAAATAATTTTAACCAGTTCCCATAATACGTTTTGTTTATTTATTTTTTATTATTTGATCTTTAAATTTTTGTTTTCTTTTTTGAAAAGAAAAAGATAATAACAAATAAGAAATTAAAAAAACAAATTAAATATTATTTACAAATTTTAGTGTTTTTTTTCTAAAAGAAATATGTAATACCCCTATTTTGGACTTTGAACCCCTATGATAATTTATGCTAAGTATTATTTCATTTATAGTTAGGAATGTTTAGAAATCTACTAAAGAGGTTTCTATTGACCATGTGGACCAGCATAATAAAAGAGGGAGTCACAGTCTCCTAAGGTTGGAGGGAAAATGCCACTTAATAATAAGAAGAAGAAATTATTATTGGAGACAATTGGAAAACCCTAAAGAAAAGAATGGAGAGATTAATGAATTAAAAGAATTCACATAATGAGCAAAATTCCCCTAAGAGAATAAAAGGTGAAAACTCATTGAAACTATCATAATTTCATTATGCATCATTCACAATCTCAAGAGCTTAATACACAAGAGCAATGGGAATGGGAAAACTTGAACCTGAGACAATGAATGTTGGTGAGGGAGGATAGATTTGGGAGAACCAAACTGGTCCTGAAGCCAAGTGGTTGAGTGCAGATTTGGGAGGACCAAATTTACTCAGATCATGAGGAATCATACAGTTTCGTATGAGCTTGGCCACTTAATTGTGTGCAAGTAGGAGAACTACCCTAGGCTGCAAGAGTACTGCATTTACCTGAATAGACTGTGATAGTGATTCTCTCCATGGCTATGGCTTAAAAGCCCCTGGAGCATCCTAAAACTCAAGAGTATTGAGTTGGGTGTTGGGTTTCCTATTGCCTTTGAAATATCCTAAATAACTTGGGTAAATGACAATTTAAGGGTAACTAAAATAAATACTCTACCTGGGGGACTGTGAACTCAACTCGAGGGTGACCTGAGAGCAAGGAGAACTTGTTCGTCAAAGGCTGGGAGGTTTGTGCCTGGTTACATTGGTTAGCAGATTCAGATAAGTGTTATAATCTGACTTGCAGAGTATTTGTTTTGGACAATATTTACATATGTGTTTCTGAATATATCTGATTTACTGTTGAAATGTAAATGTATCAGATCTGATCATATATGTATTGTTCTTGATTATTCTGAGCATGAATCTCAGCTAGGAAACTAGATCTCTGATATGAGTTATATTACGATCATTTTACAGATCTGGAATATTGATGTGATGGGCTCACTGTGATAATATCTACATTCTAATGGTAGTAGATTTACAATATTAAGACCCTCTATACAGTTATAAATGTATGCAACATCTAAAATAGTAATGATATGATTCATGTGCTAACCTGGGATTTGTTGATACATGTTTTCATATTTGCAGGTATTGTACTTTCAATATATTCCAGTATTTAGATAAGATCTTATGTTTTGCTTCATAATGTTGTAAATAGGGAAGGCAGGTAAACCTGAAGGTTTACATGTCTAGCCCATATGTTAATCAATCATTTATCTATGCTAAAGTTTATGGCATAAAAGATAAACCCTGATAATGATAGAATGCAAACCTGTTATAGATCTGAGTTACTATGGTTGTTGACATAAATTGTATTTTATTCAGATCTTATCATAATCAAGTTTATGCATGTAAATGTCATTTCAGTTTAAATTGTTGAGTATTGAATAAATGATACATTGCTATATTTCTGAGTAAATATATGCCTAACTGTCATTTTGCATTTAATGGATAATGCTTATGCAGACAGTATAATATTATGCATTATATATATAAAGGTGTATGTAATGGCCGATGGCCTTATGCAACCCAAGCATAACCTAGGTTGCCAAACCTATGTATAAACGTATTGACTGAATGCGTTTTGAAGTGCCGAAAAGATGAATGCAAATGATTAAAGTGGCTAAGGGTTTGACCCTTAGAGTGGATGCTCTATTATTAATATATGGTATTATACATTGAAGCATTCACCTGTGCATATGTTTATAATCTGGCGTTTTCAACTATAGTTAATAGTATCTTGAAAACATTAAAATGAAAACGATGCCGGGCATAAACGAAGCCACATATTAATAATCAAACATTGCAGCATGTAAGCACAATTTGTATAATAAACATTGTTGAAGAATGAGACAACGTTTCGTCGCTTTGCATATTCATTTGTGCATATGATGGGCAGGCTAAAGGCCTCAACCCTAAACATTCTTCATAAATGAATTAAAAACTACATTACAGTATACCATTTTCGAATGCAAAAGAATCATGGAAGATGCATGCGACGAGGTCGATTCCTTCCAGGGAGCATTTAAAACAATGAATGCAAGCATATGCTGATAAGCTACATTTTGGTATGCATTTAAACGTTAATATCGTATGCATCAAACCTCATTTGTTATGCACAAACATCGGGGAAACAAAACGATTACATTGCATAAAAATATCAAGTGTCGAGGGCATTTGCACAACTCAAAGTATGTAAACCAAAATGCATATCAAGTAATTATTCCACAGGCCTGACGAGAATCGTCGAGGGTTTTACAAAGTCAAGCTGGGCTTGCAAAGGAGTTTACATCACGAGTTCAAATCTTTAAAATATTATACATACAGAGTTGGAATCGAAAAGGGTGGTGGAATGGCCACTTTAATTTACTGCAAATCCATGTACATAATCCCGACACCTCTCCCAAGGGCAGAGCGTCTTTGGATAGCCTATCAAATTACATATGACAGTGGGAAGTCCCACTTCATTTCGCTGACACACATTAACCCTACAACAATAGTAGAGAGAAATAGAGGTCTCAGTGATGCTCTTAGAGGATGGCTTCATGCCTCTATCCTCTCGGCCAAGGGCCGAGCTCCTTAAAAACGTACCAACGAAGATAGGAGAAACCCTAACCCTAACGGACAAACACTTTAGTAACTCTGCCCTCACCAACGGGGTGAACCAAACCCAAGCGAGTGGGATTAGCAAGTTACATGTTGAACCAGCAAGTTGCCACTACCCCAACGTTTGCTATGATCTTGTAGGAGTACTTCACTCCACCACACGCTATTGTTTTCCTGCATATCAAAACATGGCGAGGGTCCAAACCGCGGGATTAACAACTTAACCATACAACACCTGTCAAAGCAAGTAATTTAACACATGACAAAACTGAAGGTGTGTTGTGATATAAACTGACTAAGTAATGAGTCGCAGCGTAGCCCGAATCCGTCGGCACCTGTCAACATAGCATCACAAAGGTCAAACTTGGGCCTTTCCTGGAAAAACATTAACATAAATGTAAATTGCAGTAAGAACGATATTGTAAAACGTAATGTTGGTGCAAACAGAAAGACGTAGCACTTACCTTGTATTGTGTTCACACTAAGTATGGTAACAACTGGTGCAGCATGCATCTGTAGAAGCAAAGTGCCATGGTGTGGCCGTAGATCTCCACCATACCCTGCGGAGAGCCAAATATCTCGTCGCATCCGAGCAGCAATGAACCTAGGTTACAAGTGATAGTCTTTCAATGCTAGATACCAGAGAGAGAGTTGGAAACGTTGGTTTCCGGTGGAGCGACGAGTTAATGCAGGCATGGAGATAGCTGGGTGTGAAAACCCAATGCCTGGATCGACATTGCTTAACGCGTCACAATATCCCATGCATGGTCCCAGATCACGATCAACGACGAAAAATGCAGGAAGAGTTATTGTATTGCAGAGTTGGGTGGTTGGTACGTTTCAACATCACTATCAACTGACAGAGTCCATAAATGGGACGAGACCCTGCGTGCTCCATCTCGACCAAGTTTTTAAACACAGTGTGTGTACCACTTCCCATCCACATGAGCACAGTCACCTGCCAACAAGGCATCCAAGAGAGGGTTTAAAATGTTGATTAGGCTTGGTGAAGTCTGTGTGGCGTAAGCCACAAACCACGTAGGACACACGTTGGAGTGAGCTGACATACATTCAAATGGATCATATGTATTTGTCCACTTTCAAATGCCAAGTCGAGCTACGTTCATTCGTAGGCTCCAAGCATTACCCTCGTGGAAGCATGCTTAACCTCACATGGTTAGGTGTTGACCGGTTGCAATCCAAGACTTTAAGCATTGAATTTATGGTATGAACCACGTCAAAGTGGTAGGGTCGGCTTCCATTAATGACTGTTTATTAATTTTAATCAACTGTTATGTAGAATTTTGCCCTACGGATAAGCCAAAACTCTCTTAACTTTAAAGTAGATTTTCAACTAACTCTAAAGCAAGAAACAAGTCAAAACAAATGCTACCTTGAAATTCCTGAATTAACTTTTACAGCAAGATTAAACGTATTCAGAAATAAATGAGAGATAAGACACACCTTTCAAATTGACGTTTGTCCCGCTCCTAGCTCTCGATCCAAAGCTCCAATGTAGAACCTGTTAAGATCAACCAAAGAACAAACATACAAGCTTCCAAATACCTTGAATGTAAAGATTATATTCAAATCTGGATTAGATACATTTCATGCTAAGAACTTATGCTAAACACATGAAATGGGAAAGACAAGACAGTTATCTTATTACAACTTGAAGAATGCTTACAAAGGTTGCTTGATGTCCAAGCCAATCTTCTACCTCCAAGTGCCTTCTCCTCTAGCTATCTCCACAATGCTGCAAGATCATAAGTTTGGTACTTCAAGAGTCCTCCCCTTTTCCCCATGGAATGCCTCTCTTTTATAGTGTATGGTAGGGTTAACCAACAAGAGAGATGGGTGGATCTAGGGAGATATAAGTGGATCAAGGTTTCTAATCAAAGAAAGTGAGTTGGGATCGAATCAGGGACTCCAATCTTCCATTATCTTTGAAAATCCAAAATCCCACAAGCCATGGGAAAAATGCTAATAAAAGAGTACCGCGCCCTGTGGTCTGAGCACAATGCGGTACTACTGCGTTCTGGGGGAAAAGCATAGCGCGGTAGTGTGGAGTACCGCACGCATATAAATGATCAAGGCGTAGTAGTGTAGGAAAATAAAGTCTCAGCTGGGTCAGAACCTGTCAGGGTAGATTTACCTTCAAGGTTCATTCATCTTCTGGGTGGTTCAAACAGCAGGGGAAGTGTCGTCAACTCTGTTTATGGTGGAGATGCGACACTGTGGAATATAGAGGTATAACATCAACATTGATATATGTTAAGTTTATGCCTTTAGCCTTAAGGCTAAGGCTTTTAAGTGCTCATTATGTTTAATAATCCATGCTTATGTGCATAGTGGGTGGCACATTAAGTTAGGAAAGGAGCGCTTTGTTATATGTAAAATATATATAGAACTATATATATATCGATAACCCTTGTATGCATAAGATATGTTATGGCCCGATTTTTAATATGAGTATTGTTATAAGGGTAAGTCGAATTGCATGGTAGTGCAATTGTTAATCATAGTATGTTTGTAATATTAATTACGCTTTGGGTTATGTGTTATGCAAAGTATTAATATATATATATATATATATATATGTATTAATAGCTATGATCATTTTATCATATAGTTGTTGATTGTTAATAAATGACTTTTGTACCTTAGACCTTTGCTTATGGAATTATAGTATTAATGTATAGCATTAATATAAATTGTTGTGTTGATTATTGAAATGTGTATGTAGTCAATACATATGTACTCCCAAGAGGAGAGTGGTGGCTATGTCCATCAAAGCATTAATGACGATAATAGTACCGGATGGCATGCCCATGTCTAGCATTAAATTCATACAGATTGTGGTATTAGTTGAGTGAGATGGAAAAGATACCGGGTCTGGGGTGTCATGTTTTAATGCTCGCACTAGGCCATAGACTAAGTGTTGTATGAACACTGCTTAGGCATGTCATGGAGTGTTACACCGTTGGTACCGAGAGGTAGCAGGTGTCATCATGTCGGCACAAAGTACCTCTAAGTCACACACGTTTGTTGTAGTACATTCGTGTCATCACACTTAAGACATAAGGCGCGCATAGTTTAAAGGACTATAGAACTTCATTAAAGAACCACGACGAGCAATGTGTGACCGATTATGTAAATTGTTATGCTTCTGTTATGTTTTTATAATTATAATTATTACCTAGTGGTGTAACTGTAAACAGTATTGGAGGGCTGTGGGCCTATGCAATAAAAAATTTGGTAAGAGGAGACATGACAAATTGGTATCAGAGCATGGTCACTACACTAGGACCTTAATCTCATTATGTTTATGCTGTGTTTTTAAATGCTTTTACTTTGTTTATAATAAATGCTTAATTATTTTTCCTGTAGCATACTACCTATAATTTTTTTCATTTAATTACTTGTTATTTTTAAAGTCTAACAAACAACTGGTTGGCCACACATAGACAGCAGAGCAGCTGAAACTTTAAATGGAAGAATTTAATTCTACAAAACAAGAAGGTGGAATGTCTTTAGAAACATCCATCCAGCACAGAGAAATGGCCAGCAGGAATGGGAGAAATCCAAATTCTCCACTAAGAGCTACACCATCCAGCGAGATGTTGGAAACAGTGAAAAGTCTAAAAGCATAATTAATGAGCATCAAAGAAGACAACATTAAGAATTTTGAACAGCAGCGAGAAATTAATGCTATCCTGCTGCAAAAATTGATGGAAAAGGAGAACAACCACCTCCCAACACCGGAGGAACAACATGCAGAAAATCAATCACTAAGAGAAACTCCAAGTACAAATCTACACCTCCAAGAAATTCTACTAGCTTTAATATGGACGTCAGTGAAGAAGAGTCACATGGCAAGGATTCTGAAGAGTACGTTCCTAAAAAGAAAAAAGAAAATAGGAAAAGTACATCACTTACATTCAGAATTATAGAAGATCAAGCCTCCTACTTTTAACGAAGAAATTAAAAATGGAGAAGAAGCAGAACTATGGATGCGAGACATGGAGAAGTACCTATGCATGTTCAATTATTCCAGCCTCATGAAGGCTAGAATTGTTGTTTTCAATCTGCAGGGTAAGGCATCAGCTTGGTGGTAAGATCTCAAGCTTACCCGCTCTACCAAGGAGAAGAAAGTAAAGTGGAAGACTTTTACAATGTTCTTCAAACAGAAGTACCTATCTGAATGGTACTAATTCGACAAAAAGGTAAAATATTTCTATGACCTTAAGCTGGGACAACAAAACATGGAAGAGTTGATCAATAAATTCTTGGAACTACTGAACTACATTCCATACATTCAGGAAGAAAAAGTCAGAATTCAATGTTTCCTGAATTGTTTACCATTTGGGTACAAGGATCAAATAGATTTTGATGATCCCAAGACCTTGGAAGATGTGTTCAAGAAAGCTAGACTGTGCTACAAACAAAGGAAGAACCGAGCTGAAGTGTCCAAGAAGTGGAAGGAGAAGAAGAAACATAAATATGAAATAAGGCAGAAGGGTCATAAACCCAACCATTTCAGAAACCAAAGTTCACGGACACATTCCAGCAACAAATTTGTGGGCAACAAGCCACAGTCTAAATTTGTTCCGCTCACAAAAAATTTCAATAGTGAAGGCACCAGAAAACCAGAACCAACACCATCGAAACCACCTATCAAGTTCTGGGGCTGCAGAGAGAATCATCGATGGTATGATTGTCCTCATAAAAAGGACATAAGCAAACCTGTGCATAATCTGCAAGAGGATTCTATGGTCTAAGACGTAGCAAGAAGTCCAAGAATTTATGCAGCATTGAACAACTGTCGGGATGAACATCAAGCTTCGGTAATCGAGGTTGAAGGTATGCTTTCCGGGACACCCATGTCTATATTAATTGATTCTGGAGCATGTAAGAGTTACATAGATCCAAAACTATGTGTGTCATGCAAACTTAATAAGAGCAAATACACGCAGCCTTGGCTGGTACGAATGGCAATAGGGACAAAAAAAAAGGTTTTAGAGGTGGTAAATCAGTGTCCCTTGCAGTTAAATAAATCTTGTACTAGTGCAGACTTAAATGTTTTGCCATTAGGATCATACGATGTGCTCATCGGTATGCATTGGATGGAAAAAGATAGGGCTATTATAGACTGCTACCAAAAATCTGTTGCATTTACTAACGATGTGGGATAGCAGGAAAAGATCCAAGGGATCACGAGAGCAGTAAAATTACGGGAAATTTCTGCTCTCCAACTAAAAAGGAATGCAGGAAAAGGGTGCAAATTGTATGCTGTCCACATGACAGAAAATCAGCAAACTGAAAGTGCATATTTCATAAAGCATCCTGTGTTGGCTGAGTTTAAGTATGTATTTCCCAAGGAAATTCCAGAGCTACCTCCTAGACAAGAGCTGGATTTTACCATTGACTTGTCCCTAGGAACCGTGCCAAACTCTAAGGCACCGTATCAGATGAGTACACCTAAAGTAATTGAGCTAAAAGCACAATTGCAAGAACTGTTGGAGAAGGGTTATATCCGCCCAAGTGTGTCCCAATGGGTAGCATCGGTAATCTTTGTGTGGAAGAAGGATGGCACATTCCGATTGTGCATAGACTATAGACAGTTGAACAAGGTAACCATCAAGAACCGGTATCCTTTGCTAAGGATAGACGATCTGTTCGATCAGGTTGGGGGTGCCATTGTCTTTTCTAAGATTGATTTAAGATCAGGTTATCATCGAATCCAGATTAAGGAAGAAGATGTGCACAAACAACTTTCCGAACTCGTTATGGACATTACGAGTTTGTGGTGATGCCATTCGGTTTGACGAATGCCCAAGCCACATTTATGTGCCTAATGAACAATGTTTTCAGCAAGTACTTGGAGAAATTCATTGTGGTATTTATTGACGACATCCTCATATATTCGAAGAACGAAAAGGAGCATGAGGAGCACTTAAGACTAGTGCTGCAAGTCTTGAGAAAAAATCAGCTTTATGCCAAGTTATCTAAGTGTGATTTTTATGAGGACCAAATTCAATATTTGGGTCATATTATATCAGCAGAGGGTATTGCGGTGGATCCCGACAAGATTGAGTCCATTATCAGTTGGCTTACACCCCAAAACGTAAGTGATTTCCTCTCTTTCATGGGATTGGCCGGGTATTATCGGAAATTTATTCAAGGATTTTCCAAAGTAGCCCTTCCCATTACTTCGCTTCAACGAAAGGAAGTAAAATTTTTGTGGACAGCCAAGTGTGAAGCAAGTTTCGCGAAGCTAAAAAGGTTGCTCACTTCCGCCCCTATCCTAAAAGTGGCAGATCCTTATGTATATTTAGTTTTATGCACACATGCATGCAAGGATGGATTGGGAGGCGTGCTTACACAAGATGGAGCAGTAATTGGTTACGAGTCAAGAAAACCGAAAACACATGAAGTGAATTATGCAACGCATGATTTAGAGTTGGTTGCTATCATTCATGCCTTGCGAATGTGGTGACACTACCTTCTTGGAAAAAGGTTTGTGTTGAAAATCAACCACATAGGGCTGAAATATCTTTTCGAACAACCAAATCTAAATTGAAGGCGAGCAAGGTGGCTATCCTTCGTAAGTGAGTTTGACTTTGAAATTCAGCACATCAAAGGTAAGGAAAATAAAATTGTTGATGCACTTAGTAGACGCATGCATCTACAAACTATGGCAGCAGTTAACAATTTTCAATCTGATTCAATAGCGCAGATACAAATAGCAGCTGAAAAAGATAAAAAAATATCTCAATATAAGACAGAAATGTCTTGCAGAAAATTCAGAATAGCAAGTGATAGATTTCAGCATGTTCAAGGGTGGACTGTTGTTGTTCAAAAACAGGCTGTACATACCGGATCAACCAGCCTTAAAGCAATTAATTATGGATGAATCTCACGTAAGACCATATTCTGGTCATCCTGGCTACCAGAAAATGCAGACTGCTGTTAAAAAACAACATTATTGGCCAAGACTGAAATCAGAAATTGCTGAATATATTGCTAAATGTATGGACTGTCAGCAATGAAAATAGAACATCAGCATCCAGCTGGTTTTCTGTAGCCCATACTAGTGCTAGAATGGAATTAGGAAACCATTTCCATGGATTTTATCACCGGATTGCCTAAAAACGTTCAACAACATGATGCAATCATGGTTGTTGTGGATAAGCTGACTAAGGCAACACACTTCATACCTATCAAATCCACTCTTAAGGCAATAAATATTGTAGAGGTTTTCATGAAGAAAGTCTTTAGACTTCATGGATTTCCCAAGGTGATTATATCCAATAGGGACACCAAATTCACCTTACACTTTTGGAAATATCTGTTTGTAGGTTTGGGGACTAAACTGAGTTTTAGTACAGCCTACCATACACAAAATGATGGGAAAACCAAAAGGGTGAACCAAGTCCTTGAGGACATGCTTTGCTTGTATGTCATGGATAAACCGAAGCAGTGGGAAAACTACCTACACTTAGCTGAATTTGCCTACAATAACGTTTACCAAACTTCTACAGGGATGAGTCCATTAGAAGTGTTGTATGGTAGAAAGTGTAAAACCCCTATGACTTGGAACAATCCAGTAAATCGGATTGTGATGGGTCCCGAAATGTTAAATGAGTTAGAAAACATTGTGCATAAAGTTAGAACAAATATGAAAACTGCTCAAGATAGGAAAAAGAGCTATGTTGATCTGCATACGGAAAACAAAGAATTCAAAGTTGGGGATCATGTCTTTCTAAGAGTGAAGGCCAAAAAGAGTTCTTTGAGCTTGGGCAAGGTTGCCAAGCTTGCACCTAGATTTTGTGGTCCTTTCCAAATACTTGCTAGAGTAGGACCTGTTCCTTATCAATTAGATGTACCAGCACATTTTAAAGTACATGATGTGTTTCATGTTTCATTGCTGAAAAAGTATGTATATGATCCTAAGCATATTGGGAACTGGCATGTGATTCAGGTGGAATCGGAAGGAGATTTCCAAATAGACCCTATATGCATACTGGATCGGAAAGAGGTGGTACTTCAGAATCAAACCATTGTTCAGGTAAAAGTACAATGGGAGCACTACAAGCATGATGAGGCTACCTGGGAAATGGAAAGGGAAATGCAAGCAACATACCCCTTCATGTTCGATGAAGACCATGATAAAAAATAATGAATTATGTTTATGTTGATTTTGTTGTATTACATACTGGACTCTAAGTCAAAGTTAGAAGCATGTCAAGGTTATGTTCTTGAATAACATCCAAGGTATATTCTTTTACTTCTTTATGAGCATACCATCTTAGGACTATGACCATCATTAATAAATTTTAAACCTAAACAAAATTACCAAACAGAGGGTTTAAACCCTTACCCAAACCCTTGCTGATCTCCAAAATCTGACCGTGTATTTTCACGGTTCCGCAATCCGACTTCCGCATTGCGGAACCCAAAAACCAAACTTTTAAAGTTACGGTTCCGCAATCCGACTTCCGCATTGCGGATGTACGCTGAGGAACCCCAAACCCGACTGTTGAAATTTACAATTCCACAATCTGACTTCGGCATTGTAGATGCAGGTTGCAGAACCCCAAACTCGACCGTTTAAACTTATAGTTCCGCAATCCGAATTCCGCATTATGGAAACCAAAACTCTAACTATTTAAACTACAATTCCGCAATACGACTCCTACATTGCGGATGTGGGATTGCAAAACCTTAATTTTCCAAGGGTTAAAACAACAATTTCGCATTATGGATTCGACCGTTGCAAAAACATTTACAGGATAAGCCAAAACTTAGATAAAAGCTTGAATTTGTAAGTAATTACGATTAAATAACAAGATCTAGGGTTTGCATGAGTGAAATTTCCTTCCCAAACTATTATGAACTACTGTAATTATATTTATAAACATAAAATATAACGAACGCCTAACCTATAACATAAATAAAGCTTTTACATACCGTGCTTATAACAGTAAGGGCATAAACATACATTGATACATTTATTGATGCATAAATAGGTTTTTACATCTTAATGACTGTTTTTGAAATTGTAGTTCATGCTAGACTAATCTTGTGCCTGCTAAAACCATATTTACTGAAATAAACTTAAACCAGTTTTTGAATATCTTGCATGCAAGTCTGCAGATACAAATCTGAATAAGAGTACTTACAGTAAAACAATAAAGTACAATAAAAAATTATATGGTGACATGCATAACAAGATGATCATTTTCGATAACATGCATAAGCAGGATGTACGGTAAAACCTATATGCCAGCATGCATGAGAAAGGTAAGCATTTTTTATAACATGCATGAGTAAAATAAATCATAAATGTACAGTAAAACCTTATGAAAACATGTCTAAACCTTGTAATCGCTCTGGATAAAGACTTCAGATTCATTTATAGAAATCAATGTTTACAGAATGATAAAAGACAGTTAATATCATACATAGAAATATAATCATTATGAATATTAGTTTATGGATCATTTACAGTAATGGGTAAATGCAAAATGATAAAAAGATAGCCAATAAGGACAAAATTAATCTGAATAACAACTTAGGAATCATTACAGTGATAGATAATTGCATAATTAAATAAATGGGACATGTATTAAGAAATATATTCATTTTGCTTAATGATTTAGATATGTTTTACAGTAACATGAATTTTCATAAATAAGGTAAATGCAACTTGAACTAAACAAGGACATTGTTCTTCTTAACAACCTAGCTATCATTTACAGTGACCATATTCTTCAGACATAAATTGCTAGAATCTGATCTAAGCAATGTGATTTACAGTAATTAGAATCCGAAATGAATAATTAGAACCTGATCTCAGCCATGAAACCATTAAATATCATTTACAATAAATTAGATAGTTCAAATTTTTTTTTAAAAATGAGAGGAACCTCCAACAATTAATTAATGAAAATGCACGATACATCAAAAATAACATAACTCAGAATATATTTATTGATCGTGGGCCACTTCGAGGGGGAAACCTCCTTTGAGCAAGCTCAATACAAATAAATTCCAGATTCCTTCATTGGCCTCAACACGTACTTATATAATAAGTCTATGCGCCAATACTATGGATCAATACCATGAAACATATAATACTACATGACAACTTACAAAGCATATGTGTCCAATACTATGGATCAATACCATGGAACATATAATACTATGGGATAATACAAATTATGGATCACCATGGAACATATAATACTACGGGGCGACTTACAAAACATATGCGTCCAACAACAATATACTAACAAAGTAAAGAGAAGGGTTGACACAGGCTCCTAACATCCCCTCCCCCTTAGAAAAAGATTTGTCCTCAAAGCTTTAGATGTGGAAATTGATGTTGAATCTGAAGGAGTGGTTCTCATGTAGCATCCTCTGGTTTCATTCTGTGCCACTGAATTAATACCTCTATGATAGATCGAGAGAAAAGATGACGAGTGTGCTTATTGAGGATGTCCTCCGGCTCCAGAAGGATGGATCCTTCATTATCCAGTTCTGGTAAAATAGTTTTTCCTCTGATGTTGGTGCCAAGAACTTTCGTCATACAAGAGACATGAAATTTTGGATGAATGCGGGAAGAAGGAGGAAGTTCCAATTTATAATCAACTGACCCAATATTCTGAAGAACCTTATAGGGCCCATAGAACTTTGGAGCGAGCTTATGACACCCTTTTAGTTTCAGGGAGGATTGCTTGGAAGGATATATAGGAAGAAAAACCATATCTGTTAATTTTTTAGCATTAATTCAATATACTCTAGGATCTTGATTGAGAGAATAACATGTACAGCATATCTAGGCCCACCACCTATAGGTATTCATCTTCAGTGGCCATACTGTGGAACCTAAGAGAGATTACGTGGGTCAACAAAACCTATCTCGGACTATAGGATCTTTTACATGTTGACTATCACAAAACCTTTAAAGAGTGTCTTGCATCCTGCAAGAACTCTAAAGAGCATCCCAGGACTAATTACGAGCTTACTTCTCAACCTATCGGATCTCCAGGACGGATTATATGTGACCCTCACACCACAAAACCTTTAAAGAGCATCTTGCTTCATGCAAGTACTCTAAAGAGCATCCCAGGACTGATTACAAGCTTACTGCTCAACCTATCTGATCTCCTGGGTGGATTACATGTGGTTAGGAAAAACCTTTAAAGACCGTCTTGTTTCCTGCAAGTGCTCTAAAGAGCATCCCAGCACTGATTACAAGCTTACTACTCAACCTGTCCAGATCTCTATATCCCAGGCTGTTACGAGCACATAGCTCTACCTATCCGGATCTTGAGAATCTTTTCTATGCTACCTGCACAACCTATCGACGGCCACAGAGTATCAACCTGATACTCACCATACATCATCCTGATGTACATGATCATCCTAATCATTGTCACTGCATCGTACTGATGCAAGTCATCCAAAGCATCATGCTGATACTCATCATACATGATCATCCTGATCATCATCATAGCATCATCCTGATGGATATAATCTGGAGCAACATCCTGAAGCTCATAATCCATGATCATCATGATCATACAATGCATCCACCTGATGCATACCATGTATCTTCCTAATACATATCATCATACATGATCCTCCTGATCATACAATGTATCTACCTGATACATATACAAATACATGATACACCTGATCATACAATGTATCTACTTGATACATATACAAATACATGATCCACTTGATCATATAATGTATCCACTTGATACATACACAAATACATGATCCACCTGATCATACAATGTATCCACCTGATACATACATAAATTCATGATCCACCTGATCATATCAAGTGTCCAACATGGTGCATATACAAATACATGATCAAATTGATCATATCAAGCATCCAACATATGCATATACAAATACATGATCAAACTGATCAAAGCATCCAACATGATGCATATACAAATACATTATCAAACTGATCAAAGCATCCAACTAATGCATATACAAAGAAGTAGCTGGAGCATCGTCCTGACGCTCATCATACAACGCTTATATTCACATCCATGGGAAGGATCCTCCTCTCACCATTCTTGAAATGGCTCCTGCAAATGTGTCCATCACTTCTTCCTTGAAGTGTCGTCAATCTAAAGAACACCAAGCCTCTCTCTGAAGTATTCAAACTTCACTCTGGCTAGTGGTTTCATCAACACATCTGCAACCTACTCATCCGTCGCAACATATAAAAGCTTCACTGCTCCTCTCTGCACCATATCCCTGATATAGTGATATTTGATCTCAATTTGCTTCCACTTGTCGTGGAACACCAGATTCTCAGACAGCTTCACACAACTCTGGTTGTCACAAAAGATACCAGTAGCATCCAACAGGAGATCAAATAACTCAGGCATTAGCTTCTGGATCCATACTGCCTCACAACTAGATGAACAAGCTACAACATACTATGCTTCAGCTATACTCAGTGCTACGTAGGACTACTTCCTGCTAAACCAAGAGATCATACCCGATCCCATACTGAAGCAGCACCCAGATGTGCTCTTCTTATCTGCAGCACTTCCTGCCCAGTCTGAATCAACATAACCCTACAGGTTAAACTTTTGATTCGCATCATACTTGAGCCCATAATCAATTGCACCCTTCAGGTACCTCAGAATATGCTTTACAGCAACCAAGTGAACACCTCTGGGATCCGTCAGGAAGTGGCTCAATGTGTTTAGCGCAAAGCAAATATTTGGTCTCGTATTCATTAGGTACATCAAGGACCCAATCATCTGACGATAAACAATGACATCAACCGGATCAGATGAAGCATCACACAGAAGCTTCAGGTTCGATTCCATACGTGTGGCCATGGCTTTGCAGTCCATCATCCCAAATATCTTCGAGATCTCTACTGCATACTTCCCTTGTCCAAGGAATATTCCATCTACACTCTGCCACACCTCCATGTCTAGAAAATAGTGCATCATCCCCAAGTCCTTCGTCTCAAACTCGGCAGCAATATTCCTCTTCGTGTCGGCAATCAGTCTATCCTCTTCTGTAACAAATAGATCATCCACATACAAAAGTAGTATCACTGGATTGCCTTCCTGTAATGTCCCCATTTTGACCCCCTTTGTATTAAATCGTAAATGATGTAAATATTGTAATTAATCATGGTGAGGAGCTCAAGGCCAAGGCCCCACCATTGATTTAGTGTTTCATGTATCGGCAATTAAAAATAGATGCCTACGGTTCTTGTGCGAGGTGGGCACAATGTATATAAGACATCATGTAATTATGAATTTTCAATGAAAAACCCACAACCGGCTATGCAATGCAACAAAAGAGATGGGGCATGACTCTACAAGGAAAAGGGAGGGAAATTATTCAAACCCTTGAGCCAATGGTGTTAATCCATGTGTCAATGGGGAAACCCATAAAACCACCAACTACCCATTTTCTCTCATGCACCCAATCATTTAATTCTTCCAAGAAATTGGTTAAGGCAGTTAATGTCTTGGATGGGAGAGGTATGGCAGTCATATTTTCGTGCATGGGCAAGCTACCAACCTGAAAATCGTATTTTTGGCTTGCTAGGCAAGAAAACCCCCACGAAATGCTACCCAAGGCCATTCCTCATGGAGGACGTTCTTCCTTTCACGCAGATTGAGCTCACAGGAAGTTATCCTCACGTTTTTCACCATAACCCTGCGTTTTCCCATGCCCAGGAACTCGTTTTTGGATTGTGCAACAGCTGGGGAAGGAGGGACGCGAATTGGGACTGAGGGGGAGGGCGTTTTTGCCCTGGGGCATTTTTCTGGAATGGGTTTTGCCTCCCCAGTCGAATTTCCAAAGTGCCAATACGTTTTGAGTCTACCCACGTTTTTCTGAAGTCCAGGAAACCCCATCTCATGCATCCCACTGTTGGAAACGTTTTCTCATGCTCAACAAGTGTAGGTTGTTGTTAGGTGCATCCCTGTTTTGTTTGGAACCCATGAGCAAGAAACTGGAATGGTAGTGGAGAGAATTGGCTTGATAAACCTAGTGTAGGGAGTATCCTCTCAAGAAGATTAAGAGGGCTGGCTACTTTTCTATGCACACCCTGAGAGCACTAGAAAGGAAGGTATGGCTTGAGGGACTGTGTGGCAGTGAAGAGAATACTTCCTGGTGTTGGGTGTGTAGGCATTGTGAGTGCCAAGCTAAATAGATCTGGGAGAGGTACCCATAGCTCTGTAGTTGAGCTCACTAGCTTAGCAATTCTTCCTTTCCATCTCCTAGCATCCTGATAAACCCAATTGTAGATTGGCTTGGCTCATCTTGGTGTATGCTTGGCTATGTGTGAGTCTGCTGTTCCCTGGTTCCTTGTAGAGATCATGCCCAGCTCGGGGGTGGCAGTGGTGCTGAGAGATTGAGGAGCACACTGGCCTACGGTTGGGTGGAACGTTGCAGTTGCATAGCCAGTTGCGTGGGACTACTTTTGCATAAGATAAGTATTCTCCTGTGTTAAATTTTAAATTACCATTTGATGAATATTTTGAATGTATCATGGATCTGTTAATAAATTTGCTTCCGCTGTGTATTAAAATGATTATGCATTTCCATATGATCTTGTTTAATTCTGCACAGATCTTTATGTCATGGCTGTCACAGAATCTTGAATGTGTGTTAGAGATCAACATCATTTATTTGATTACCATCGTTTTTCCATAGCATGCACAGATACAGTTCTTTGCATCAATGTTTTAATTCAAACGTTTTGGGGCTAATTGCCCGGATTGAGCACCACGTCCTCCCTATCACACTGGTATGGTAGGAGGGGACACTACACTTCCTCAACCTTGTAGTAAAGGTTGGAATCCGCTTTACTCTTGGTAAAGACCAAATTGGATAGGAAGCTATCTATCCTACCATACCAAGTCCTAGGAGCTTGCTTCAAGCCATACAAGGCTTTCTTCAACCTGCATACATATGACTATCTATCATGTGTCTCAAAACCAAGTGGCTGCTCCACATACACTTCCTCCTCGACTACACCATTCAAGAAAGATGTCCTGACATCCATCTGGTGTATCTTCCATTTCATCACTGCAGCCAGAGCAAGTACTGATCTAATAGAAGTGTATCTGGCCACAGAAGCAAAAGTCTCTTCATAATCTATTCCCTCTTTCTGAGAGAAGCCACGAGCTACAAAACTTGCTTTGTATTTATCTATGCTACTATCTGCAGCATGCTTGATCTTGTAGATCCAACAGACTTCCCTTCAGGTCTCGGGACTACATCCCAAACATCATTCTTCATGATCGACAGATCATGACATTCTTCCATTACTTCATCCCGGATCCTAGGAACTTCAGATTCTTCAATAGATAGGTTTGTTGCTGAACAAATATTGTAGTCCTTATTTTGTAGCTGATGGTATACGATCTTTCCTAAAAAAACAAGTTAAATTGGATGATTAGAAACATCTCATAGTTTACACAACAAATTCTCACATAAAGAAATATGTCATACAACCATGCAATTATTTTAGCCGATGCTTCAATACAACATTTATCCATATCCCGTAACTTTCTAGATGCCTTCCAATATCTACCAGAACATTGTTAAGAGTGTGCACAACTCCCAACATGTCATCAAAGAGGTTTCATTCTAGATAAGTAGCAATGGAATGTTTTACAGTGCCATAGGCCACTTACCCATTACATGCGTATTAGTAGTATACTATTCATTAATGCAATTATTCTAATATGCATAATACACAACCTAAGTCTAGGAACATAAGTATATACATCTTTGAACAATATTATTTAAACAATCAAATATACAAGAAATGACAATTCAAATACTTATCTTTGTTTGTTTGTTGGGTGGACTCTCTCTCAATCTTTGTTTCCTTGCAAGAACTACTGGAGTGTGCTCCCTCTTGATCTTTGCTTCCTGGATTACCTGTCCTTGAACTTATATCCATCCTCGATCACTATGCATGCTTACTAGTATCATCATTGTGTTATCCTCGAGATCCCATACACAATCATGCATTTATTAGTATAATCTTAATACTATCAAAACATAATAATCTTAATCATTTATAGTCATGATCATTTCAAACACAGATAATAAGCATTAGTATTCAAGGTTTATATAGGACTTTTCTGGTTAGTCATATCATTAATCAAAGTAAGGAGCATAATATGCATAAACCCTATATTACTCAAACTTGTAACTTCATGAGTACTTATTATCAATCATACAAAAGCATAAGATCCTTACATAGCGTAGGATTCTAACTTGATATAGGAAAAACATACCTGGTCATCAGATTTGCTAGTTATGTCTAGCGATGTTTTCTTGTTCTCTTCAATTACCTACATAACTCATAATTTAACCATTGTAGAACCAAATTATACATACCTGCATGTGATCCATGACTATGGATGAGTCTTTGTCTTCATGTCATCATGGTCTTGATCTAGAAGTTGATTTGTACCTTTCATGTTAGCGGATAACATTCTCCTCATACAACACCATAGTGCATTAGTACAATCATAATACAATCATAAGTGTCATAACCCTAATCAATGAATGTCTTCTATCATGCATTGATACTTTTACTAGGGTGATAAGACAAGTCTAAAAATAAACAAGATTGTTACTGAACTCAATAACATGAGGACAATCATATTATAAACTTAATCATGAACATATTTCAAAACATACCTGTAAGTCATACCTGTTAGATTGCTTGTAGTAGTAGTTGTTGTTGTTCCTTTTGATCTTAGGACAATCTGAGGAAAAATGACCTCTTCTTGGTATGTGCTGTGAGAGATTGATCTTCATTCCCCATATTTTCTTCTCGAGCTACAATCCAAGCTTCTTCCTGTGAGAATTCTTCCCATGGCCTACGGAATGTGATAAATTTCTTCCTAACACAAATTCCTTGGATGAAGGAATCCCATGACCTAGGAAGGCCATTAAGAGTGGTCATTACCACTTCTCCATTCTCTATATCTTCTCCCACAATTTCAAGTTGTTATTTTATCTCAGAGACCCTTGAGAAATAAGACTGCATGGTCTCCGCATTCTGGAACGTGATATTCTTCAATTGATTCCTCAAGGTCATCTTCCGATTTATATTCTTGCCTTCAAATAGCTTGGACAAGGAATCAAACATCTCCTTAGGTGTCTTCAAAGATGACACATGTGGCATGAGATGGTCTTTGATAGAATCAGCAATAATCCTTTTGGCCTTGACTAAGTTCCTCTTGAGTAAGGCCTTAGCCTTTTCTCCCTCTAGGACAGGAACCTCTTCACTTATGTAGGTGTCCAACTCATTCTCTTCTAGGATTAACCCAATCCTATACTTCCAGGCTTGGAAGCTAACAACCCCTTCAAGCTTATCCCCAAGCTTGGTGTGGTGAGACATCTTTAAAGAGTACTTCACATGGAAATAGAAAATATTTAGGTCTTACCACTTGATTTGCTGAAAACTGGATCTGGTGCTGGATTAGGGTTTGTCAAAGAAACCCTAAAAATTCAAACTTTAAATTTCAAAATTCTGAATGGATGGAAAGATGCGCCTTGATGAGTTGATCAAGCTGGTATACTCAGAATTTGAAAATTGCAAAGTTTCACCGCTTAAATTTGCTTTTCAAACTTCCAGATTCACTATGGAGGACCCTAAACTAGGGTTTGATTTTCCCGGAGCTTCACTCAACCAAAAGGTTCGATATTGGTCTCTAAAATTTGATTTTTCAGAGGAGCTTCCAGTGATGGTCTCATATTTCATAAATTCCATTTTTTTGCAGAAGCCCTAATTTTTGGCTTCACTAGATAGGACCCCAAACTAGGGTTTGATTTTCCTGGAGCTTCACCCAATCAAAAAGTTCGATCCAAAGCTCTAAAATTTGATTTTTCTGAGGAGCTTCTAGCCACTGTCTCAGATTTCAGAAATTCCACCTTTTGTGGAAACCCTAATTTTTAAGGCCAAAACTAAAAGTGCTCAAAATTGAACTCTGATTGGACAGAAAGATGCGCCTTGCTGAGGAGAGTCAATCTAGCCTCCTGCCTTTCAAGATCTATGGATAGAAACCCAAAAAACAAGAATCCCTAGCTTCCGCAACTACACAGTGTCTTCTTCTTAGGTTAGCTTTGATACCATATTAATTTTTTAGCATTAATTCAATATACTCTAGGATCTTTACTCAGAGAATAACATGTATAGCATATCAATCATAGACACAATAGAAATCACTCAAGAGACACAGAGTTTCCTTGGGGAAAACCATAAAGGTGAAAAGCCCCAATAACTTCCTCAGAGATAGATAGAGCAATGATACAAAACCCAAGCATAAGAGATAGTCTCCTAGCAGCAGCTTCTCCTCCTCCATTAGTGTGCCACTCTCCAATGAGTGTATGAGTGAGAAAGTGAATGATCAAATAAAGTGCCTCCTACACTCTATTTATACTTGACTTGACTTGCCTAATAACCTTTACTAGGTCAACCTAAACTTAAACACATAACATAATGCTGATAGGGCCGACCCTAAATAGGGTGGTCTAATAAACCTTTAACCCACATAACTTATACAAGGGAGACCCCATCAAGGTGGTCTAATAACCCATCAAGTATAAGTTACGACACTTACAATATAAATGACGACACTTCCGTATAGAGGAATAATATCATCTCTACACGAGTACAATATACATATGTGAAATACATTACGAAGTGACAAATACATCAACAATATCACCTCCTTGAAAAGTGTGCTCAGAACGGTGTTGATTTGCTTGTTGTTTCATTCGAATTCTTTCCATGTAAAGATTGTCCTGCAAAATGCAAAGAATCTGATCACGGTTTCGAAGAACGATGTCAATTTCCTGAACTGGTGAACTGCTGAGGATGTATGGAAGAAGAACTAGCAGTGCCTGAACATAGAGTGCTTCATATGGAGTCATTTTATATGCAGTATTGTACCACCATTCAGCGAGAGGGAGCCACTTCTCCCACTCAGGTTATTGTTCGTAGGTGAAGCAACGAAGATAAGTTTCCAAACATTTATTGGTAATTTCAATCGGACCATCTGTTTGTGGGAAAGACCCTGAACTCATCTACAATTTGGCGAAATAGTTCTGTCCAAAAATGACTAGTGAAAGTTGCATCGCAATCTGAGACAATGGAAAAAAGGATTTCATGAAGACGGAATATATGGTCCAGGAAAATTTGTGTGACTGAGGAGGAGGTAGAGGCATGCCTAAGGGCACAAAATTGACTATATTTGTAGAGGCGAGCAACCACAACCAAATCCATTATCTTCCTTCCAAATTTATGGATCCCTTCAATGAAATCCTTAGAAATATCTGTCCAAATCAATGTAGGGATGGGAAATAGTTCGAGCAATCCCGGAAGGAGTGTTGTTTTACCCTTGTTGCGCTGGAAAGTATCATATTCAGCCACCATCTATTGAATTTTTCTTTTCATTCCCTACCAAAAGAAGTTACATTGTTCTCGCTTATACGTTTTGAGGAACCCAAAGTGCCCGACGGATGAAGAAGCATGGAGTTCATAGAATAAATCTTGTTGAATATTAGTGCTTTGGGGAAGCACCAGATGAACCTTATATCTCAGGAAAGTACCATCCAAGAGTAATGCGTTACAGTAGAAGGATTGTTGGACAACCATTGGATGATTTGAGATTATGAGGAGTCATTGACATATCCATGTTGAATAGATGGAAACTAATTTGGAACATGCATAGAAATAGTTGAAAGAGAAACTTGGCCATCAAATGTGTGAGAAAGAGAATCCACCACCAGATTTTCCTTACCCATATTGTAAGTTATGTCATAGGAATAACCCATGAGTTTGCTAACCCATGTTTGTTGTGCTGGGGAGGAGACCCGTTGTTCTAGTAAATATTTCAGACTCTAGTGATCAGTCTTGATGCATAAATAATTCCCTAATAGGTTTGGTCACCACTTTTGTATTGCATGCAAAATAGCCATCATTTCCTTCTCATATGTAGAGGCGGATAAATTCTTACAGGAAAGGGATCTTGAAGATGGAAATCCCACTGGGTCAACAAAGACACCTATATATCTATCCAAAATTTGTTGTAGATCCAAAGGAGTAGTGAAGATCGTTGATGGGTTCATCTGAATGGAATGGAGCTGAGGGATGATATCATGTGAATTATTCTTAAGGATATTTTCCATGCGATGGGAACTAATGATGCGAAGAGACCCTGGTTGTAAGCCCATCAATGTGTGTTTTTTTCCATCGATTGAAAACTGCATCCAAAGTTCAAAAAAACCCATAAGATGGGGCCAAGTGTGTGTAACCATTGAGCACCCAAAACCACATCACATCCTCCTAAGTCCAAGGAAAACATGTCAAAGCGCAGGTTATAATATACCATAGAGATGCGCACATTGCGACACTTCCCCTTGCAAGGTAAGGTGCCCCCATTGGAAATCATGACTTCAAAGTTGGAGCAAGTATGGACAAACAATCAACCTGTTTCACGATCCGAGGGTCAATGAAGTTATGACTGCTACTATAATCAATGAGTATTGTAAGAGGGGAATTCTTGAAGTAACCCCTGACCCGCATTATTTGTGGGGTGGTGACTCCGGCTAAAGCATGGACAGATATCTCTGGGTGGTCGTCCTGAGACGGAGGGTCAACAGGCGGCTGCTGAATGTTGACCTAATCATCTATTGCATGTGGATCTGTTACACCCAAAATCTACTCATCATAAGCTTTAGTGTATACACCCCTGAATATATCTTGACTAAGTGATCAACCAGGGAGGATTTGTACCCAATTGTGCTAGGTTTTGAAGGGTCGTCGCAGGCTGCACATGAGCAACATGCGATGTCGCACCTTACCCCATTAAAGGGTGCGACAAAGTCAGTTAGATGGAAAAAATAGCTTCTTCGAGGTCCTTCTTGAAGCTTGCTGACTTGGGACCCTATCCCTGACCTCTTGGAGGAGCTGGCACTCGGTTCCTAATACTTTGGAGAGATCCCTTAAGCCTTTCCCACAATATCTCAACCTATCATATCCATACCCTATACACTTAGTCCTATATGAATGAAGCTCACTCCCATCCCAAAGGGAGGAAGTCTATGGTATCTACATGCTGGTGAAATAACCCTTGGAACATCTCCACTCACCCATTGGAGAACTCATACTTCCTTGGAAGGATATGGCAATCGGCTTTGTCGGAGAAGGGCTACAACGTTAAGCCTTGGTTGTAGTTCTATATCTCTATTATGTACTCCTATTTTTACAATAATACAAATGCTTTCCACCAATATTGTTCATGTGTGCAATGATATTGATTGGTTTACCTGCTTAACTGCTTACTTAGTTCTCTTATTGTATAGATGTCTTTTACTTGTTTCTCTTGTTTCTTGTCTTGAGAGGTCTTGCAGCTTGGATTTGACAACCATGGGATGTGGAGCAGTATTCGGGAGAAAGGATTGTGAAGTGAAAGGTAAGACATCTAATACTCGATCCTTAAGTAGATCTAGGAAATGCATTGGTATTTTGTTCTATTTTTTCTAGACTCACTTTGAGCTAGGGAGATCCGGCTCGCGTCCGCTCGAGTGGATTGTCCGATAACAAATCCGGTGACCACACTGGGGATGAACATAGTTTTAGTTTTCAATTTGAATTCCATTTTCATTTGATTTCTTTTGCCATCCATCTAAATTTCCTCCCAAGTCTCTTTCACCATCAGATCTTCACTTTGAAGAGTCTGATTACCTTCCTTTGAGTTTGTACTCCTCAATTTCAGACCATTTAATTACTCATTGTCTGGAGAATTGGTTCATTTTTTAACTTAGATCTCGCCTGTCGCACCTGGTCAGTGTACTCAAAGCGACACTATGTCTTTTTTATCTCTATTCTTTGTCTTTTGGCTTCTCGTCGCAACCCTTCCATTGGTATACTGCGACATCATCGCACTTCTCGCATTGGTGAACTGCGACGTTGCACTGTGCGCAAGCACAGAGTGCGTCGATCTGCGAAAAGTACCTTACAGGCACCCCTTCTCCATTTATGATTTGAGTTTTGGTTTGTGTGTAGACTCCTCTGCACTGTACCTTCCAAGAAGAGACCCTTTTTGTCCAGCAGCGTTTTTTGGCTTGTTTGTTTAGGTTTTTGGGTCTTTTGAGATTTGGACTCATGTTTGGCCCTTCGAGTCAAAACTATTGTTTTGCTTGCATTTTTAAGCGAAATGGGTGACTAGCTTGTTTTAAAGACTTGAAAAGTGTGGGATATCCATGTCTTTTTGAGCCTCTCTTTCTTGGGTTATGCATCTTGTTTCCCTTACACGCTGAGCTGTTAAATCATTTTTGGGAAAGATTGATTCTTTGTCTCCACTTTAGTTCAAAGAGAAGCTTGATTTTGTCACTCTTTTGCTATACTCATGAAATTGGAAAACATAAGTATTCTTCTTGCTTTAATTTGATCATTTGAAATTCTTGGTCTCACACTCGTAAGAAGAAGAAAGGCTTGTTTTAGTCTTGTGTACATTTGAGTTAGGCATGATTATTAAGTGCTTTTCTTTGTCTTGCATTTGATTGGAAACATGTATGGAATCTTTCTTTCCGTAGTTTAGATGTGTTTTTTTCAAGTGTAAAAAGATAGGAAATGAGTTATAATTATTGCATTTGGTAGATTTTGAGATTTTCTCGAGTGCCTTTGAGTTGGTTGGGTGTTTGTCATTTTTCTTTGGGAATTTCTGAATGATTAAAGAGTGTTGTATATATTCTCTCACTTTCTGCATATAGATATGAAAAGCGTTTAGTTATCAAATTCCATTTTTGGTACATGTATTTGAAAATTGAAAGTGCTTCATTATTTTGTCTTATACGTTGTTAAGATTAGTTGCATTTTTCATTTTCTTTGCGCTTTTTAGTAGATTATTACAAAAATTTAGAGTTATTGCACTATAGGAAGGAATTCTTCTTTCCATTACTACTTGACTACTTTTGGTTTGAAAGAAAGAAAAATCTCTCATTACCTTATGTAGTTTTCATTGAAAAGGAAAGGAAAATGTGTGTTATCATGTAGTTGAGGATTGCATTATGTTTACATTTATGTATTCACCTCATGCATCCACCTAACTGTACAAGATAAAATTAACGCTAGCTTAGGTTAAAATCATTTAGTAACTATGTGTAAGTTGGAGACGTGTTCCGGCATCATTAAGTGTGGTAGCTATCATTATTTTCCATCACTGTATCCCGGGGGTATTGTAGTCTTCCACGTACTTATGGGTATATCGAGCTCCTTCACATACCCACCAAGTACCATAATCCATACTTGGCATATATCAAAGGGTGTATCACATACTCGGTAGTATATTGGAAGGTATCTTGCCAAACGGTTGTGCATTAGACAACACCACTACGGATTTGAGCTCCCACATACCTTGCGTATATCGGGAGACACCCTTAGGATTCCTGAAACCAACTGAGTTAACCATTTGGCTGTCTTGGCAAAGCAATAAACCGAGAACAGCACTCGGGGAGATTAGCATGCACGTATTGTCCAGATAATTGGGTATGCAGGCAAGGGTACGGTCCCAATACTCCTTGTCGTGTCATATTTTTGGACCCTACAGTATATAGCGGTTTGCGATGCCTTGGTAATCCTTTGAGGTTCCAGAATTTGAATCCACTCCTATTTACACAGTTTGCTTGTTGCTTTTAGACTTGAGTAGTGTTTGATTTGTGTGGTACTTTAGAAACTCTTAGGAAGCTTAGATATGGAAGACTCTTTTGGGACTACCAACCAGGAAACCCCTTTCCAAGGTATGCCATTTTTTATTTCCCCTTGTGGAACTGTTGGTCCTCCCTTTATGGCTACGTTGAGTCTTCCTGTATTGATGATAGGATTACTAGTATGGTTATTCTCCAATCCAGTTACACCAAGTGCACCAATTGTGTCAAACCTAGGTCCTTCACCACATGAGCATCAATCTCATGGTGACCCTTCTCCTTCTCCATTGAAAGTTGAATTGGCTTCCGTATCTTCCTCTTCTCCTACTGAGAACTCTGATGTTAGTAAGAAGGTGGAGAAGAAGAAGAAGAATAAAAGGAAGATTAAGAAGAAGAAGAAGGATAAGAAAGAGACCAAGCGTCAACCATCTGCCTCTGATGGAACTCATTCTATGAGAACGCCTCGTAATCCCAAGTTCCCCTGCAAAAATTGCAAGGGTGATCACCTTCTCAAGAATTGTCCCAGTCTTCCCCATGTGTCAGAAGTGTGGTCTAAAAACCCCAAACCGATTGTATCGTCAACCTCTGGCCATCATGTTGATGACACTCCCTCGTCCAGTGACCCATTGGTGAAGGGTCAGAAGGGTAGAGCCACAAAACCTTGCTATCTATGCAAGGGCATGCATCGTACTTACCTTTGTCCAAACATGGATGAAGCTTCATGGTGGTTGGAAGATATTACTAGTTCTCAACAGGTGCTTCCAACAAGCGATTGTAAGTTGTCCCTTGACCCCCCGCTAGTTGACCAAGTGATCAATTCAGTTTCATCTGTAATTGATCCCACTCTCCCTTCCGAGAGTGAAGAGATCGAGTCGATGTCATCTCCACTCGATCCCGCTCTTTCATTGGAGAAAGTTCGGATTGAAGCAGTCACCATGACACAATCCTTGTCTCATTCTTATCTTCCAAGTGAGAGTGAATTGGAAACTGCTGATGTTTTCCTAGTCAGTTCAGAATGTCCTAGGAAAGGGGAAATCCTGTCCATTCCCATAGGACCCCTTCCAAGTACTGAGGTCATTTCCTTTGATTGGAATGGTCTAATAGAATCTCATCTTCCTTCGAGTATTCCTTTTCAAATATCTGTAGGAGTTTTCGATAAAGAAATATTTCGTACGATAGTTGATGAGAGAGATTCTATTAGTATTTTATCCTCAACTGCTTAGCAAGCTATAGGTTCCCCTCAGCTTGTGCCAGTAACTGACCATATTTTGGCCTTTAATCGAAGGCCTACTGGACCTTTAGGGATTCTCCCGCAGTTACCTATCACATTGAGAGGTAAAACGGTTTATGTTGATGTCATGGTTGTCCAAGGTCCTTTAGATTTCAATCTAATTCTTGGATGTGATTATGTCTATGCTATGAAAGCTGTAGTGTCCACGCTCTTTCGAGTGATGTATTTTCCTCATCATGGGAATATTGTGACCATTGATCAGCTTTCCTTCGTGACACCCACTCATCATATGACTCCTAGTCATCAGACTTCCCTAAATGTTCCACATGTTTTAGTGGTTTCTTCCCCATGAGGATAGGGGGTACGAGCATGGTTTATGTTATGTTTCAATCTCATTAAAAAATGAAACCGAACACTCTAGCATAGTTTACCTTTGGTTTCAAGCTTGCATAAAAATGAAACCATCCACTCGAGCATAGTTTTATTCCATTTCAAGCTCGTTTAAAAATAAGATGGGCCCCCTCAAGCATAGTTATTGTCTGTTTCAAGCTTGTGTAAAAATGAAATAGATCTACCTCCCATCAATTCGAGTCTCTCGCTAGAGTTAGAACTTGAACCTTCATTTCATCTGATTCTCGTTTTCCCCTCCTTGGCGAATATTTTCATATTAGTAGCCAGATTGGTAGTCGGGTTAGCAAGCAGCATTTTCAGACGAAATGAAGCTTGGGGGGCATCATGTTGAGGGAACACTACCATGTTAAGCCACTAGAAATCATGCTGGGGTCATTTACCAACCTCTAGGCATCATGTTGGGGAGGAACCCGTCAATGGACCTTAACTTATGAGCATAGTTCCCTTTCTGTGTCAAGCTCTTTAAAAAATGAAACAAGTCTTTTGAGCAGAGTTCTATTCCTGTGTCAAGCTCATTAAAAAATGAAACATATCCTTTCCCTTTGAGTCGAGTCTCCTTGTAGACTTAGTACCTGAACCTTCTTTTCACCCGCCTATGCCTAAGGAAAATGAAATGAAGCTTGGGGGCATGTCTTCAACCTCTAGAAGTTACGTTGAAGTCAAATCAATTGCCTCTCCACACCACGTTGGAGCTAAGTCACTTACTTCTAGCAATCATGTTGGGGGCACACACCAACCTATGGATGCCATGTTGGGAAAAAGTCCACCATTGGGAACATTTTCAAGCATACTTTCCTTTCTTAGGTTTCGAGCTCATTAAACCATGAAAATTATCCCAAGAATAGTTCATTTTATGTTACAAGCTCGTTAAAAAATGAAGTAGACATCATGAGCATTCTTTGAACCTATCTTCGAGCTCATTAAAAACAGTAAGATGGCATTTGAGCTTACTTTTCACTTTTTTTCGTGCTCTTGTTAAAACATGAAAAGTGGTTTGAGCTTAATTTTTACTTTTTCATGCTCTAGTTCAAATATGAGAAAGATTTCGAGTGCTTTTGATACCATCATCGTGCTCGTTAAAAATTTGAGTAAAAAGGTGTGTCTAACGAGTATAGGTTTATCACTTTAACCAGCCTTGCTAGACTATTTACAGAAGAGGAACTGTGTTGAGTTTAATTTTTCCTTTGTCGTACTCATCATCAACCATGACAAAGTTGTTCATGGAGTCCTTTTTAATCTCTTTTCATACTCCCTAAATAGGAAAAGATTGCCAAGCAAACTTGTCACGTTCACGCTTGTAAAAGAATTTGAATGGTCGTCCTCCCGGTGATAGTTTACCCCTTTTTCGGACCAGGAAGCACTATTTATGAAAAAGGAATACTCCATCCAATCATGACTAGAAGAATCTTCTCCCGCATTGTTTTACCCTTTTTCGAGCGATGAGGCTAACTTTACAAAAAAAGGACCATTGGAGTCTTCTTTAGTTCTTTTCAGACTCTCTATACATGAAATGATGACCGAGTTTACCTTCTATGGACTCATTAAAATTCTCACATTGAAGGGCCCGTCATGGGACGAACCCCTCCTATCCCAAGTTTGGAAAATATTTGGGATTGGACTCATCTATGAGATGAGCTATACCGAGCATCTGGTTACCCTCATCAAGCTCGTAAAAAACACATGAGGTACTCATCATTGATGATGGGGAAAAAGGAAAGTGTTTGTGTTACATACCTTATTAGTGGCAGTATTTAGTCGTTCTTGAACATGGCACTCATCTGCATTTGCATATAGCACTTGGATTATATGTTTGTCCTTGAGTTCCACTTATTTCCTGAGTCTTGTTACTCCTTTGAGTCATTCGAAGAAAGTCTTCCATCATCAGTCGCTTTGAGAATTTGTGTCACACTCATCGTGTCAATACTGCCAAGTCATACCATGCCCATGTTCAAGAATATGTCTATCATTTATCATCTATAGTTAGTACACCCGCCTTTACGTCGGTCTACTCCGAGTCAATCTTGCATGTTACTGTACCATCTGATCTACCCCATACATTTTTGTCGTGTTTTGTGTCGATTGATGGGGATTCATCATGGCCCTCCTTCAATGGATTCATCCTTGTCGACTTCAACACATCATCCAAGGATTGAATCTAGAAACCAATCAAGTACCTTGGCCCTACATGCCTAAATGGCAGGTTACCTTGCTTTCATCATGAGTATACATCATTGACTCTTGATTGAAAGATTTCATCTTGCATTCGACTTCAACTCATTTATTCACGCTTGATGATATGTACTGTGATACCTTGGGAATCATTGACGTCAATGGTGATCTCCCTCACACTTGTTAACGATTTACATCAATGGCTGGTAATCAAGTGGTTTCTACCATGTTCGACATCAAGACATTTGTAATAATATGGATAAATTCATATCATTGCGGGTTCAGCTTGAAGACCCTGGGGAGTCATGTTTTACCCAGGTTGCGATGGAGTTTGTATTGAGTTATATCGCATGGATCCACATTTTGTATTGGTCGTGGCTGTGTTATCATCTCATCATGGATCTACGCTTGTGTCTAGTAGCCATGATTGTGTTCAGTCGATCATTACTACCATGGATCTGTACTATATTGGTTGGCAGCCATGTTGTACTTCATATGAGATTGTCAGTTCAGAGTCAGTTGTACTGCAACAGTGTCGTTTGTCCAACAAGTCTATTGCCATTACTTCTATCAAAGCACTTCACTTGTCTATCTTCAACAGCTTCATGCTTTGGGGGGCATTATGTTACACCCAAAATCTACTCATCATAAGATTCAGTGTATGCACCCCTGAAGATATCTTGACTAAGTGATCAACCAAGGAGGATTTGTATCCAATTGTGCTAGGTTTTGAAGGGTCATCGCAGGCTGCACATGAGAAACATGCGACGTCACACCGTGCCCCATTATAGGGTGCAACGAAGTCAGTTAGATGCAAAAAATAGCTTCTTCGAGGTCATTCTCAAAGCTTGCTGACTTAGGACCCTATCCCTAACCTCTTGGAGGAGCTGGCACTCGGTTCCTAATACATTGGAGATATCCCTTAATCCTCTCCTAACATCTCTCAACCTATCCTATCCATACCCTATCCACTTAGTCCTATATGAATGAAGCTCACTCCCATCCCAAAGGGAGGAAGTCTATGGTATCTACATGCTGGTGAAATCACCCTTGGAACATCTCCACTCACCCATTGGAGAACTCATACTTCCTTGGAAGGATATGGCAATCAGCTTTGTCGGAGAAGGGCTACAACGTTAAGCCTTGGTTGTAGTTCTATATCTCTATTATGTAATACTCTTTTTATAGTAATACAAATGCTTTCCACTAATATTGTTCATGTGTGCAATGATATTGAGTAGTTTACCTACTTAACTATTTACTTAGTTCTCTTATTGTATAGATGTCTTTTACTTGTTTCTCTTGTTTCTTGTCTTGACAAGTCTTGGAGCTTGGAGGACGTGGAGCAGTATTCGGGAGAAAGGATTGCGAAGTGAAAGGTAATACATCTAATACTCGATCCTTAAGTATATCTATGAAACGCATTGGTAGTCTGTTCTATTATTTCTAGACTCACTTTGAGCTAGGGAGATCCGGCTCGCGTCTGCTCGAGTGGATTGTCTGATAACAGGAGCTTCTTCACCAAGCTCAGAGGAAGGTGAAGAATCCACATCCAAGAGATAGAGATTTTTCTCAACACATCTATGGCCCTGAGTGAATTTATCATCACAATTATAACAAAGCCCTTTTTCTCTATGTGCCCACATCTTTGATTCACACAAATGCTTAATAGGAGTTGGTCGAGGAGCTGGCGTGATGGGAGGTTTTTGGGAAACCATATTTCGGAATGGAACAAAAGTGGATTTGGAGTGTTGTTGGGTTGTGATCTTGTCCTCTGCCAACTTAGACAACCCTAGGACTTCCATCATTGTGTTGAGACATAACATTTTAACCTTTGATTGGATTGCATCCTTGAGACCACTGATAAAACTACTCCTGTAGAATTCAACAGACAATCCTTCTGTGTTATTGGCTAGTTTCTCAAATTCTATCTAATACTCTCTCACAGTGCCAATTTGGCGAAGTTTAGTGAGTGCTCCTATGAAGTCATCAAAATCACTAGGACCAAATCGTTGCAAAAAGGAGTTGGCAAAAATCTATCCATTTTGTCTCTTCATGAGCCTTGATGTACCAATGGTACCATTGAAGGGATTCATGTTCCAAATGAAAGGATGCAAGTGGAACTTTGTTGACATCAAAAGTATTATGCAGAATGAAATATTTTTATGCCCGGTATATCCATCCAGTCGGATCATTACCATTGAAGCGAGGAAAATCAAGCTTCGGCCCATGAAAATTGCTAGAAGAAGAGAACCCAGTATCTGGAAAAGAATCTGAATGTCATTTATTGTTCATGGATGAATGTTGAAGATGGAGGATGAGAAAATTTTCATCCAGATCTTGGAGTTTGGTTTTGAGGGCTACAAGTTCTTCCTCCATGATTTTTTCTCGTACGCAGGTGACAACCATAACCAGGATTTTTTTTTTGTGAATGGGTAGAAAAACAAAAACAAAAGATTCTTTAGTAAAGGAAAATTTGGATTTGGGAAAAAATTTGATGGGTAATTGGGGTTTGACGAGGTTTTGGACACTTTCTGATGGATAGGGAAGTAAAAAACGGGGATTTCAAAAGTGGGGTGAAAGAATGAGAAAATTTGTCAACGAGGGGCAAAGAAGCATAAATAGGAAATGAACATTATGGAAAACGTTGAAGGAGATTGGGTGAAAATCAAAGAAGTTATGGAGAACCCTAAAAATAGACATATGTGGGATTTCTGGTTTCGGGAAGTGTAATTTGGGATAGGGTCCTCAAGAATGAAATATGAAGAATGGGATGGCAGAGGTGCCAGTGAAATTTCAAGGGAAACTGATTTAAAACAAAGAATGTATGGACAAAAAAGTGATCTACAACGATGCAGAAGTGATCTGTGTGAAGAACCTGTAATAATTAATTAATGAAAACACACGAAATACAAGAACTCAGAATCACTTTTATATTGATCGTAGGCCACTTCGAGGGGGAAACCTCCTTTGAGCAAGCTCAATACAAATAACTTCATGATACCCTCATTGGTCTCAACACAAACTTATATACTAAGTCTAGGCGCCAATACCATGGGTCAATACCATGTGTCAATACAAACCATGGGCCAATACAAAATATGGATAAACAATTACTACAGGACGACTTACAAAGCATATGCATCCAACAACAATAATACAAACTTTGGATCAACAAATACTATGGGACGAATTACAAAGCATATGCGTCCAACAACAATATACTAACAAAGTAAATAGAAGGGTGGACATGGGTTCCTAACATCCCCTCTCCCTTAGAAAAAGCTTTGTCCTCAAAGCTTTAGATGTGGAAATTGATGCAGAATATGAAGGAGTGGTTCCCCTGTAGCATCCTCGGGTTGCATTCCGGGCCATTGACGCCTATTGAGTTTCAGGGAGGATTGCTTGGAAGGATGTAGAAAAAGAAGAACCATAACAGTGGCATGAAAAGTGTGCTCAGAACGGTGTTCATCGGCTTGTTGTTTCAGGCGAATTCGTGCCATGTGAAGATTGTCCTACAGAATGAGAAGAATATGATCGCGGTTTCGAAGAACCGAGTCAATGGCTTGAACTCTGGAGCTGCTGATCGTTTATGGAAGAAGAACTGGCGGTGCCTGTCCATAGATGGCTTCATATGGTGTCCTTTTAGATGTGGTATTGTACCACTGGAGTGCTTCTAGGAAATCCATAGAAATAGTGGTCCAAATCTGTGTAGGGATGAGCCAGGGTTCAAGAAGTCCCGAAAGGAGTGTCATTTCATCCGTGTTGACCTGGAAAGTATCACAGTCAACCACCATCTGTTGAGTTTTCATTTGTGGTCCCTGCCAAAAGAAGTTACATTGTTCCCGGTCATAGGTTTTGAGGAACCCAGAGTGCCTTGCCAATGAAGAAGCATGGAGTTCATAGAAGAGATAGCCCTAGTGAACAAATTGCAACCAATTTGGAACAAGCAAAGAAATAGCTGTGAGAAAATCTGGGTCATCAAATGTGCGACAAGGAGCATCTGCTACCATATTGTCCTTACCCTTCTTGTAAGTGATTGCATAGGCATAACCCATGAGTTGGAGAACCCATTTCAGGTGTTTCGGGGAGGAGACCCATTGTTCCAGGAAATTTTCCCGACTCTGGAGATCAATCTTGATGCAGAAATAATTTCCTAATAGGTATGGCTGCCACTTTTGTACAACATGCAAAATAGCCATCATTTCCTGCTAAGATGTAGATGCGGATAAATTCTTACCGGAAAGGTCTCTTGAAGGCGACAAGCCCACTGGTTCAGCAAAGACGCCTGCATATCTATCAAAGGAAGTAGAGGAGACCATTGATGGGTGCATCTGAATGGAATGGAGTTGAGCAATGACACCATGTGATTTCTTCTTAAGGATATTTTCCAGGCGATGTGAACTGATGATGCGGAGAGGCCTGTGTTGTAATCCCTTAAATTTGTGTTGTTTCCCATGGACTGAAAACTGCATCCAAAGTTCAGCAAAATCCCATAAGATGGGGCCAAGTGTGCGTAACCATTGAACGCCCAAAACCACATCACATCCGCCTAGGGAGAAGGAAAACATGTCAGAGCATAGGTTATAATCTTCTAGAGAGATACACACATTGTGACACTTCCCCTTGCAAGATAAGGTGCCCCCATTGGCAACCATGACTTCAAAGTTGGAGCAAGGATGGACAAAAAAATCAGCTTGTTTGGCGATCCGAGGGTCAATGAAGTTATGAGTGCTACCATAATCAATGAGTATTGTAAGAGGAAGCTTCTTGAAGTAACCCCTGACCCACATTGTTTGGGGGGTGGTGACGCCAGATAAAGCATGGAGAGAGATCTCTGGTTGTTCATCCTGAGAGGGGGTCTCAATAGGTGGTTCCTGAATGTCGTCCTAATCATCCGTTGTATCTGGAGCTTCTTCACCAATTTTAGAGGCAGGCAGAGAATCCATATCCAAGAGATAGAGCTTTTGTTGAACACATCTATGTCCCTGGGTGAATTTCTCATCACAATTATAACAAATCTTTTTTTCTCGACGTGCCTGCATCTCTGTTTCAGACAAATTATTGATAGGAGTTGGTCGAGGAGTTGGCGGGATGGAAGGTCGTTGAGAACCCATATTGAGGAAGGGAACAAAAGTGGGTTTGGAGTGCTGTTGGGCTGCAATATTGTCTTCTTCCAACTTAGCCAACCCTATGAATTCCATCATTGTGTTGGGACAAAACATTTTAACCTCTGAGCGGATTTCATCCTTAATACCACTGATAAAACAACTCCTGTAGAATTCATCAGACAATCCTTCTGTGTGATTGGATAGTTTCTCAAATTCTATCTGATACTCTCTCACAATGCCACTTTGACGAAGTTTAGTGAGTACTCCGGGGAAGTCATCAAAAATACTAGGACCTAATAATTGCAAAAGGAGTTGGAAAAAATCTGTCCATTTTGGCTCGTCATGAGCCTTGATGTAACAATGGTACCATTGAAGGGATTCCTATTCAAAATGAAAGGATGTAAGTGGAACTTTTTGGACATCAAAAGTATTATGCAGACTGAAATACTGTTCTACATGATAGATCCATTCAGTCGGATCAATACCATTGAAGCAAGGAAATTCAAGCTTTGGACCATGGAAATTGCTGGAAGAAGAGAACCCATTGGCTACAGAAGATTCTTGTTGTCGATATTGTTCACGGTTGAATGCTGAAGATGGAGGATGAGAAATTTTTCATCCAAATCTTGGTGTTTGGTTTGGATGGATGCAAGTGCCTCCTCCATGGTGTTTGCTCCTACGTGGGTGACAACCATAACCAAGAGTTTTTTTTTTGTGGGAATGGATAGAAAAACACAAACAAAATCTTATTTAGTAAAGGGAAATTTGGATTTGGAAAAAAATCGGATGGGTAATTGGGGTTTGACTAGGTTTTAGACACTTTCTGATGGATAGGGAAGCAAAAAATGGGGATTTCAGAAGAAGGGTGAAAGAATGAGAAAATTGGTCAAAGAGGGACAAAGAAGCAAAAATAGGGAATGAACATGGTGGCAAAATTTGGAGACGAGTGGGTGAAAATTGAAGAAGTTATGGAAAACCCTAAAAATCGACAAATGTGAGATTTCTGGCTTTGGGAAGTAGAATTGGGGATAGGGTCCTCAGGAATAAAATATGTAGAATGGGATTGCAGGGCTGTCCAGGAAGTTTCAAGGGAAAGAGAGTTAAAACAAGGGAGATATAAAGAAAAAATGGAATTAAAATGGATTGGCTATGGCATAGAAGGGAGCAGAAACAGATGGATCTGCAACGACGCAGAAGTGATCAGAAATAGATAGATCTAAAACGGTTCCAAATGGATCTGAAACGGCTTTCAAAATAGATCTGAAATGGATAGATATGGAACGAATTTCAGGATGGATCTTAAATGGCTAGATCTGAAATGGATCGGAATGGATCTGAAACAGTGCGGCTGAAAATAGATATGGACCCCAGGTATGTTTGGCTTCCTAACAGTTCATGGATTTCACTCGTCCACCAATGCTATCTGACAACTTGCATATTGGGGCAGTACCCCTCACTCCACGGCTCAGGTAAAACTGATAACTGCTTTGCCACTAACGACAACTCTTGATTTACCTCACAGGTGGGAACTAGTCAATCAGGTAGGGTTCATTGCCCTTTTCCCTGGCAAGTCCTCTCAATGGGCCAGCTACTTTGGGGTTCCTGTGGTACTCCATGCAATGAGTTTTAGGTCTTATCCCCAAGTACTTCCCATAGTTAAGCGGATAGGGATTATTCCCAGATCCAAACTTGCAACAGATGCGAAAAAAAATTTGGCAGAAAGTGCTCTGATACCAGATGTGAAGAACCTGCAATAATTAATTAATGAAAACACACAAAATACCAGAAATAACAGAACTCAGAATCACTTTTATATTGATCACAGGCCACTTCAAGGGGGAAACCTCCTTTGAGCAAGCTCAATACAAATAACTTCACGGTACCTTCATTGGTCTCAACACAAACTTATATACTAAGTCTAGGTGCCAATACCATGGGTCAATACCATGTGTCAATACAAACCATGGGCCAATACAAAATATGGATCAACAATTACTACGGGACGACTTACAAAGCATATGCGTCCAACAACAATAATACAAACTATGGATCAACAAATAATACAGGACAACTTACAAAGCATATGCGTCCAACAACAATATACTAACAAAGTAAATAGAAGGGTTGACATGGGTTCCTAACAATCTGCAACAGTTCTGACAGATGTAATCTACGATTTATTAGATGGCAATAGATATGGACCCCAAGTATGCGCATATTCCTAAAGGTTCAGGGGATTCACTCGACCACCATTGTTTTCTAACGACTTGCGTATTGGGGCAGTACCCCGCACTGCATGGCAGGTAAAAATTATAACCGCTTTGCCACAAACGACAGCTCTTAGTTGACCGCACGGGTGGGAACTAGTCAATCAGGTAGGGGTCATTTCCATTTTCGATGGCAATTCCTCTCAATGGGACAACTACGTGGGGTTCCTGTTATACTCATCATAATCATTTTTAGGGATATGCCCAAATACTTCCTATAGTTAAGCAGATCGAGATTATTCCTGGATACGAAACTGCAATTGAAAGGAACAATACAAAACAAAAAATTTGGCAGAAATTCCACCCAATGAGCCTGAGAAATCTCTCTAATACCAGATGAGAGGAGCCTCCCACAATTAATTAATGAAAATGAACGATATATCAGAAATAAAAGAACTCAGAATAGATTTATTGATCACGGGCCACTTCAAGGGGGAAACCTCCTTTGAGCAAGCTCAATACAAATAAATTTTGGATGCCTTCATTGGCCTCAACACGTACTTATATACTAAGTCTATGCACTAATACAATGGATCAATACCATGGAACATATAATACTACAAGACGACTTACAAAGCATATGCGTCCAATACTATGGATCAATACCATGGAACATATAATACTACGGGACGACTTACAAAGAATATGTGTCCAACAACAATATACTAACAAAGTAAAAAGAAGGGTTGACATGGGTTCCTAACACATAATCTGATCTCATCCATGCAACCATTAAATATCATTTATAGTAAAATAGATAGTTCGAAAATTAATAAATAGAACCTGATCTAAGCTATGCAATCAACAGATAGTTCAGAAATTAATTAAATAGAATAGAACTAAACTATGCAATAATTTGATATCATCTATAGTAAACAGATATGTCAGAAATAAATCAATGGAACATGAACCAATCTATACAGTCATTAGATATCATCTACAGAAACCAGACATGTCAGAAATAAATAAGCAGATCCTGATGTAAAAAATGCAATCGTTAGATGTCATCTACAAAAATCAAACATTTTAGAAATAAATAACAGAACTTGAATCTGAGCAGAGGCGAATCAAAGATGAAGGTCACATTTCCTCCCAACCAGTTTCCAGAATAGCCAAACTACTTGCTCTGAAACCCCCGAGCCTGTTTGTTGAACCACACGGAAAAATATTGGTCACATAATAAGCTAGGTCACAATCTCACTTCACTATAATCCTCCTGCTTAGTGGGTGAATCAATACTCAGCGTATTCTCCCCTTTCATCATGAACCTCATGTTCATTGGATGAAATCGATGCTTTATAGCATTTGCATAGGACTTAGGTCATTCATGAGCCTCCTGCTCGTAACATTCCAACATGAGTCACAACCTGAATGTTAGGGAGGATGCCTCCTGCATCATGTGCGCCTTTACTAGGCTGTCGTGCCACAAAGGGTGTCCTCTTAACACTTGTCATTTCTCCTTGTCGGTTAGCAAACAATATTGAATGGTTTCCTTCAGTTCTGATTCCCATTGCTTATTTAATAATTTTAAAAATAATAATTATTTTACAATGTCTTCACCTCACTTGGTCAATAATGTCAATTTAAATAATAACATAAGGTATTATAAAAAAACAATAATAATTAGGGTTGCTAGGTGTATTACACACTTATCCTTGTTGGAATAATCATCCTTGTTTGTCACAATTAATATCCTTGTCGAATAGTTTGGGGAAGAAAAAATCAATTAGGTGGCATGACATATCCCACATTATCCATTGGTTCTCTCAGTACAATACCATTCTTATGACAATACTCAAAATATTGTGCACTGCTACCAATTGTTTATGGTGTAGGAATTATGAGACCAGTGAATTATTCAGTTAGATGAGGAACTGATTGAGACGATCAAGAGAATCATTTTGTATTTAAGAACTATAAAAAGGAATCCTTAGGGATGTGCTGTTCTGGGATATAATTATTATGTTATTCTCTTCGATTCTGAGTTTTTGAGTGCAAAGACAGTTTTGATGTAATTCTAGTTTACTACATTGAATGAAAAATATACTAGTTGAAGCCTACATCTGAGTAGTTCTTCAGTTCCTATAGTGACCTTGGGTAAGGTACTAGCCGAGGGAGGTACATGTACTTTTGTTTGTTAGGATATATTTTCCTTCCATTTCGTTTTATTCATATTTGTAGAAAATCACTATTTGTTGTATTTTTCCTACAATTTGTAGGTTTTCTATGCTTTCTATCAATTACCATTCTCTTGCAATATTTACACAGGAGTGTTGTATAATTGCTTTCACAAATGAAATTTAATTTGATCATGTCATTTATTTTATATGAATGACTTTACTATTCAACTTGGTAATATCCCTCTACATCTTTGCATCTTTGTATGGAACTCATAGCTTCTCATTTTCTTTCATTTTTTAGCCCTACGATAGTGTAAGGAGGACTTGCACTGAAAGTTGTTATAGTCGATAATGTCAAGTCAGCCTAAGATTTCCCCTAGAGGGACCTATAAGGAACTAACAACCAGTAGTTAGAATTCAGTCCAGAGTTTGATTTTGTATTTAAGATAGACTACTTTCCTTGTTGGTTAATCAATTTTTTATACTACTAGACATATCTCCCTTCTTGTGGATGCATATATTTTTTTGAACCTTCATAATTTTTTACGATCTTTGGGTTGAAATTTAAAAGTTAAGGCTATGGGAAAAACACCCTTGATGGAAACTTATCATATAGGTACAACATTAATGTTGATATATGGATCCCACAAGTACCTTCAAGTTCACTAATAACAATATTCCGGAGAGAATATTTGTCCTTGATCCTTCATAAAGGGTTATTTGTGCCTTATCAATCATAGGTACATCATGAATATCATCAAACTTGTCAACCATTGGATAAAATATGTCTTGGATCAATATACATATACCATCAATATTCTCAGTTGTTTTATCAAAGTTATTTCCTTCCATAGGATTAACTTCATTTTCATTATTCACTCCATCTTCATCAGCTTGTACAATAGTATTTCTATTGATACTTGACACATTCTAAACCACACATGTAGGATGCTTTGTCTTTACAAATACAAAAAGCTAGATCAAAACATTAGTGTATATAACAAATATTAAAATGATAGAAAGTTTTACTACTAATATCAATATAAAAACATATAATGAATAACTTAACAAGGGGTGATATTCATACCCCTCTTTAGTGTTCCTAGACTGTCAACAATGTCTTTTAGATATTTTTTTTCAATTTTTTTTTGTATACAAACCATTGCTTTGAGTGCAAGGGAAATAACATTAACAATCATCCTTTGCCTCCAATGCCACCCTTAACCTAACAATGTTGGACTATCATTTTCTTTTGGAGTAATGTTAAATAACATTGTAATTACCTATTACAATAAAATCCACTAAAGCAATATAAGTACAATATAAGAATATATTCAACCAATTTCATCCATGTAAGTTCATTTTTATGGGATAAAAACATGTCAACATTTTTTTGATGTGTTATTGAAATGAGATTGACGATGATGTTGTGTAAATTCATACTAGGTTGAAAATTTCAACTATCCTAATTGTTGATGTGGAAAATGAAAATTTTCCCACAACAACCTCAAATTCTGCTTGGCTAATGCAAAATAGGCAGGAATAATCACCCTGACTTTTAAGACGCTTAAGACAAGACGATAAATTAAAGAGAAATAAAGCATTGTGTCTTGAATTAAAAGAAAATGTATATATAGAAAATACAAATGGATTCTTTAAATAATTTTAACCAGTTCCCATAATACATTTTGTTTATTTATTTTTTATTATTTGATCTTTAAATTTTTGTTTTCTTTTTTGAAAAGAAAAAGATAATAACAAATAAGAAATTAAAAAAACAAATTAAATATTATTTACAACTTTTAGTGTTTTTTTATCTAAAAGAAATATGTAATACCCCTATTTTGGACTTTGAACCCCTATGATAATTTCAGCTAAGTATTATTTCATTTATACTTAGGAAAGTTTGGAAATCTGCTAAAGAGGTTTCTATTGACCATGTGGACCAGCATAATAAAAGAGGGAGTCACAGTCTTCTATGGTTGGAGGAAAAATGCCACTTAATAATAATAATAAGAAATTATTATTGGAAACAATTGGCAAACCCTAAAGAAAAGAATCAAATGATGGAAGTTTGAAGTTAACACTTGTTTGAACAAGCATGTATACAGTTTTTTATGTTAATATATTGCAAGAAATGACTGTTATTTTTTAAGTATAATATGATATATGAGCCAGTCTTATTTTAAATCAATGACGTATATGATGTCATTATTCTTTTGTCTCATGGTCTAAATTTCATGTTTCAATTCTTATGATTAGCATACAACTATGCCATAATGGTAGGATAAGATCATACACTGTTCACCCTAATTACTTCATAAACCCAGTTCTTCCTTGCTTTTATTCATCTGAACTTTACATTTTCATGTCTCTTGTCTTTAGTTGTCCAACCTAAGTTATTTATTTCATTTACCACCAGAGTATCATAAAAATTATTGATTAGATGTTTGATATCTACCTTCCAAGATTTCCTTAAGCTAAAGTGTATGGTAGAAAAGATAAACCCTGATAATGCTAGAATGCAAACCTGTTATAGATCTGAGTTACTATGGTTGTTGGCATAAATTGTATTTTATTCAGATATGATCATAATCGACTTTATGCATGTAAATGGCATTTTAGTTTAAATTGTTGAGTATTGAATAAATGATACATTGCTATATTTTTGAGTAAATATATGCCTAACTATCATTCTACATTTAATGGATAATGCTTATGCAGACAGTATAATATTATGCATTATATATGTAAAGGTGTATGTAATGGTCGATGGCCTTACGCGACCCAAGCATAACCTAGGTCGCCAAACCTATGTATATACGTATTGACTGAATGCGTTTTGAAGTGCTGAAAGGATGAATGCAAATGATTCAAGTGGGTAAGGGTTTGACCCTTAGAGTGGATGCTTTATTATTAATATGTGGTATTATACATTGAAGCATTCACCTGTGCATATGTTTATAATCTGGTGTTTTCAACTATAGTTAATAGTATCCTAAATACATTAAAATGAAAATTATGGCAGGCATAAACGAAGCCACATATTAATAATCAAACATTGCATCATGTAAGCACAGTTTGTATAATAAACATTGCTGAAGAATGAGACAACGTTTTGACGCTTTGCATATTCATTTGTGCATACGATGGGCAGGCTAAACGCCTCAACCCTAGACATTCTTAAGACATGAATTAAAAACTACATTACAGTATAATATTTTCGAATGCAAAAGAATCATGGAAGATGCATGCAATGAGGTCGATTCCTTCCAGGGAGCATTTAAAACAACAAATGCAAGCATATGCTAATAAGCTACATTTTGGTATGCATTTAAACGTTAATATCGTATGCATCAAACCTCATTTGTTATGCACAAACATTGGGGAAACAAAATGATTACATTGCATATAAATATCAAGTGCCGAGGGCATCTGTAAAATTCAAAGTACGTAAACCAAAATGCATATCAAGTAATTATTCCACAGACCTCATGAGAATCACAGAGGGTTTTACAAAGTCAAGCTGGGATTGCAAAGGAGTTTACATCACGACTTCAAATCTTTAAAATATTATACATACAGAGTTGGAATCGAAAAGGGCGGTGGCATGCCACTTTAATTTACTGCAAATCCGTGTACATAATCCCAATGCCTCTCCCAGGGGCAGAGCGTCATTGGATAGCCTGTCAAATTACATATGACAGTGGGAAGTCCCACTTCATTTCGCTGAGCACACATTAACCCTACAACAACAGTAGAGAGAAATAGAGGTCACAGTGACTCTCTCAGAGGAGGCTTCATGCCTCTATCCTCTCGGCCAAGGGTTGAGCTCCTTAAAAAGGTATCGACAAAGATAGGAGAAACCCTAACCCTAATGAACAAACACTTTAGTAACTCTACCCCCGCCAACGGGGTGAACCAAACCTGAGGGAGTGGGACTGGCGAGTTACCTATTGAACCAGCAAGTTTCCACGACCCCAACGTTTGCTACAAGCTCGTAGGAGTGCTTCACTCCACCACACGCAATCATTTTCCTGCATATCAAAATGTGGGAAGGGGTCAAACCACGGAATTAACAACTTAACCATACAACGCCTATCAAAGCAAGTAATTTAACACACGACAAAACTGAAGGTGTGTTGTGATATTACCTAACTAAGTAATGAGTCGCAGCGTAGCCCGAATCCGTCGGCACCTGTCAAAATAGCATCACAAAGGTCAAACTTGGGCCTTTCCTGGAAAAACATTAACATAAATGTAAATTGCAGTAAGAACGATATTGTAAAACGTAATGTTGGTGCAAACAGAAAGACGTAGCACTTACCTTGTATTGTGTTCACACTAAGTATGGTAACAACTGGTGCAGCATGCATCTGTAGAAGCAAAGTGCCATGGTGTGGCTGTAGATCTCCACCATACCCTACGGAGAGCCAAATATCTTGTCGCATCTGAGCAACAATGAACCCAAGTTCCAAGTGATAGTCTTTCAATGCTGGATACCAGAGAGAGAGGTGGAGACCTCAGTTGTCGGTGGAGGGACGAGTTAATGCAGAAATGGAGATGGTTGGGCGTGAAAACTCAACGCCCGGATCAACAATGCTTAACGTGTCACAATCTCCCATGCATGGTCCTGGATCACGATCAACGGCACAAAACGCAGGAAGAGTTATTGTATTGCAGAGTTGGGTGGCTGGTACATTTTAACATCATTATCAACTGACAGAGTCCATAAATGGGACGAGACCCTGCGTGCTCCACGTCGACCAAGTTTTTAAACGCAGCATTGTTATACCTCTATATTCTACAGTGTCGCATCTCCACCATAAATAGAGTTGACGACACTTCCCCTGCTGTTTAAACCACCCAAAAGACGAGTGAACCTTGAAGGTAAATCTACCTTGACAAGTTCTGACCCAGCTGAGACTTTATTTACCCACACTACCGCGCCTTGCTCAGTTATAGGCGAGTTGTACTCCACACTACCGCGTTATGCTTTTTCCCCAACACGCGGTACTACCACGTTATGCTCAGACCACAGGGCGCGGTACTCTTTTATTAGCCTTTTTTCCATGGCTTGTGGGATTTTGGATTTTCGAAGATAATGGAAGATTGGGGCCCCTGATTCGATCTCAACTCATTCTCTGTGATTAGAAACCCTGATCCACTTATCTCTCCCTAGATCCACCCATCTCTCTTGTTGGTTAACCCTACCATACACTATAAAAGAGAGGCATTCCATGGGGAAAGAGGAGGACTCTTGAGAGTATCAAACCTATGATCTTACAGCCTTGTGGAGATAGCTAGAGGAGAAAGCACTTGGAGCTAAAGGATTGGCTTGGACATCAAGCAACCTATGTAAGCATTCTTCAAGTTGATAATAAGATAACTTGTCTTGTTTTTCCCATCTCATGTGTATAGCATAAGTTCTTAGCATGGAATGTATCTAATCTAGATTTGAATCTAATCTTTACATTCAAGGTATTTGGAAGCTTGCATGTTTGTTCTTTGGTTGATCTTAACAGGTTCTACATTGGAGCTTTGGATCAAGAGCTAGAAGCGGGACAAACGTCAGTTTGAAAGGTGTGTCTTATCTCTCATTGTTTTTGAATACATTTAATCTTGCTGTAAAAGTTAGTTCAGGAATTTCAAGGTAGCATTTGTTTTGACTTGTTTATTGCTTTAGAGTTAGTTGAAAGTCTACTTTAAAGTTAAGGGAATTTTGACTTATCCGTAGGGGAAAATTCCACCAAACAAGCATGTGTACCACTTCCCATCCACGTGAGCACAGTCACCTGCCAACAACGCATCCAAGAGAGGGTTTAAAACGTTGAATAGGCTTGGTGAAGTCTGTGTGGCGTAAGCGACAAACCACGTAGGCCACACGTTGGAGTGAGCCAGCATACCTTCAAATGGATCATATGTATTCGTCCACATTCAAATGCCAAGTTGAGCTACGTTCATTTGTAGGCTACAAGCATTACCCTCGTGGAAGCATGCTTAACCTCACACGGTTAGGTGTTGACTGGTTGCAATCCAAGACATTAAGCGTTGAAGTTATGGTATGAGCTACTTCGAAGTGGTAGGGTCGGATTCCATTAGCAATTGTTTATTAATTTTAATCAACGTTGACATATGTTAGGTTTATTCCTTTAGCCTTAAGGCTAAGGCTTTTGAGTGCTCATTATGTTTAATAATACATGCTTATGTGCATAGTGGGTGGCGCATTAAGTTACAAAAGGGGCACTTTGTTATATGTAAAATATATATAGAACTATATATATATCGATAACCCTTGTATGCATAAGATATGTTATGGCCCGATTTTTAATATGAGTATTGTTATAAGGGTAAGTCAAATTGCATGGTAGTGCAATTGTTAATCATAGTATGTTTGTAATATTAATTACGCTTTGGGTTATGTGTTATGCAAAGTATTAATATATATATGTGTGTGAAATTATATATATATGTATTAATAGCTATGATCATTTTATCATAGAGTTGTTGATTGTTAATAAATGACTTTTGTATCTTAGACCTTTGCTTATGGAATTATAGTATTAATGTATAGCATTAATATAAATTGTTTTGTTGATTATTGAAATGTGTATGTAGTCAATACATATGTACTCCCAAGAGGAGAGTGGTGGCTATGTCCATCAAAGCATTAATGATGATAATAGTACCGGATGGCATGCCTATGTGTAACATTAAATTCATACAGATTGTGGTATTGGATGAGTGAGCTGGAAAAGATACCGGGTTTGGGGTGTCATGTTTTAATGCTTGCACTAGGCCATAGACTAAGTGTTGTATGAACACTGCTTAGGCATGTCATGGAGTGTTACACCATTGGTACCGAGAGGTAACAGGTGTCATCATGTCAGCACAAAGTACCTCTAAGTCACACACGTTTGTTCTAGTACGTTCATGTCATCACACTTAAAACGTAAGGTGTGTATAGTTTGAAGGACTATAGAACTTCGTTAAAGAACCACAACGAGCAATGTGTGACCGATTATGTAAATTGTTATGCTTATGTTATGTTTTTCTAAGTATAATTATTACCTAGTGGTGTAACTGTAAATAGTATTGGAGGGCCTTGTGCCCGTGCAATAAAAAAATTTGGTAAAAGAAGACATGACAAATTGGTATTAGAGCACGGTCACTACACTAGGACCTTAATCTCATTATGTGTATGTTGTGTTTTTAAAAGCTTTTACTTTGTTTATAATAAATGCTTAATTATTTTTCCCGCAGCATACTACCTGTAATTTTCTTCATTTAATTACCTGTTGTTTTTAAAGTCTTACAAACAACTGGTTGGCCACACATAGACAACAGAGCAGCTGAAACTTTAAATGGAAGAATTTAATTCTACAAAACAAGAAGGCGGAATGGCTTTATAAACATCCAACCAGCACAGAGAAATGGCCAGCAGGAATGGGAGAAATCCAAATTCTCCACTAAGACCTACACCATCCAGCGAGATGTTGGAAACAGTGAAAAGTCTAAAAGCATAATTAATGAGCATCAAAGAAGACAACATTAAGAATTTTGAAGAGCAGCGAGAAATTAATGCTATCTTGCTGCAAAAATTGATGGAAAAGGAGAACAACCACCTCCCAACACCAGAGGAACAACATGTAGAAAATCAATCACTAAGAGAAACTCCAAGTACAAATCTACACCTCCAAGAAATTCTACTAGCTTTAATATGGACGTTAGTGAAGAAGAGTCACATGGCAAGGATTCTGAAGAGTACTTTCCTAAAAAGAAAAAAGAAAACAGGAAAAGTACATCACTTACATTCAGAATTATAGAAGATCAAGCCTCCTACTTTTAACGGAGAAATTAAAAATGGAGAAGAAGCAGAACTATGGCTGCGAGACATGGAGAAGTACCTATGCATGTTCGATTATTCCAGCCTCATGAAGGTTAGAATTGTTGTTTTCAATATGCAGGGTAAGGCATAAGCTTGGTGGGAAGATCTCAAGCTTACCCAGTCTACCAAGGAGAAGAAATTAAAGTGGAAGACTTTTGCAACGTTCTTCAAACAAAAGTACCTATCTGAATGGTACTAATTCGACAAAAAGGTAAAATATTTCTATGACCTTAAGCTGGGACAACAAAACATGGAAGAGCTGATCAATAAATTCTTGGAACTACTGAACTACATTCCATACATTCAGGAAGAAAAAGTCAGAATTCAACATTTCCTAAATTGTTTACCATTTGGGTACAAGGATCAGATAGATTTTGATGATCCCAAGACCTTGGAAGATGCGTTCAGGAAAACTAGACTGTGCTACGAACAAAGGCAAAACAAAGTTGAAGTGTCCAAGAAGTGGAATGAGAAGAAGAAACATAAATATGAAATAAGGCAAAAGGGTCATAAAACCAACCATTTCAGAAACCAAAGTTCGCGACACATTCCAGCAACAAATTTGTGGGCAACAAGACACAGTCTAAATTTGTTCGGCTCACAAAAAATTTCAATAGTGAAGGCACCAGAAAACCGGAACCAACACCATCGAAACCACCTATCAAGTTCTGGGGTTGCAGAGAGAATCATTGATGGTATGATTGTCCTCACAAAAAGCACATAAGCAAACCTGTGCATAATCTGCAAGAGGCTTCTACGATCTAAGACGTAGCAAGAAGTCCAAGAATTTATGCGGCATTGAACAACCGTCAGGATGAACATCAAGCTTTGGTAATCAAGGTTGAAGGTATGCTTTCCGGGACACCCGTGTCTATATTAATTGATTCTGGAGCATGTAAGAGTTACATAGATCCAAACCTATGTGTGTCATGCAAACTTAATAAGAGAAAATACACACAGCCTTGGCTAGTACGAATGGAAACAGGGACGAAACAAAAGGTTTAAGAGGTGGTAAATCAGTGTCCCTTGCACTTAAATAAATCCTATACTAGTGCAGACTTAAATGTTTTTCCATTAGGATCATATGATGTGCTCATCGGAATGTATTGGCTGGAAAAAGATAGGGCTGTTATAGACTGCTACCAGAAATCTGTTGCATTTACTAACGATGTGGGACAGCAGGAAAAGATCAAAGGGATCATGAGAGCAATAAAATTAAGGGAAATTTCTTCTCTCCAACTAAAAAGGAATGCATGAAAAGGGTGCAAACTGTATGATGTCCACATGACAGAAAATCAACAAACTAAAAGTGCAGATTTCATAAAGCATCCCATGTTGCTGAGTTTAAGGATGTATTTCCCGAGGAAATTCCAGAGCTACCTCCTAGACAAGAGCTGGATTTTACCATTGACCTGTCCCTGGGAACAGTGCCAAACCCTAAGGCACCGTATCGGATGAGTACACCTGAACTAATTGAGTTGAAAGCACAATTGCAAGAACTGTTGGAGAAGGGTTATATCCGCCCAAGTGTGTCCCAATGGGAAGCACCGGCAATCTTTGTGCAGAAGAAGGATGGCACATTTCGATTGTGCACACAACAACTTTTCAAACTCCTTATGGACATTACGAGTTTGTGGTGATGCCATTTGTTTTGACGAATGCACAAGCCACATTTATGTGCCTAATGACCAATGTTTTCAGCAAGTACTTGGAGAAATTCGTTGTGGTGTTTATTGATGACATCCTCATATATTCGAAGAACGAAAAGGAGCATGAGGAACACTTAAGACTAGTGCTACAAGTCTTGAGAGAAAATCAACTTTATGCCAAGTTATCTAAGTGTGATTTTTATAACGACCAAATTCAATATTTGGGTCATATTATATCAGCAGAGGGTATTGCGATGGATCCCGACAAGGTTGAAGCCATTATGAGCTGGCCTACACCCCAAAACATAAGTGATGTCCTCTCTTTCATGGGATTGGCCGGGTATTATCGGAAATTTATTCAAGGATTTTCCAAAGTAGCCCATCCCATTACTTCGCTTCAGCGAAAGGAAGTAATTTTTTGTTGACAGCCAAGTGTGAAGCAAGTTTCGTGAAGCTGAAAAGGTTGCTCACTTCCGCCCCTATCCTAAAAGTGGCAGATCCTTATGGATGTTTAGTTGTATGCACATATGCATGCAAGGATGGATTGGGAGGCGTGATTACACAAGATGGAGTAGTAATTGGTTACGAATCAAGAAAACTGAAAAACACATGAAGTGAATTATGCAACACATGATTTAGAGTTGGCTGCTATCATTCATGCCTTACGAATGTGGCGACACTACCTTCTTGGAAAAAGGTTTGTGTTGAAAACCGGCCACATAGGACTGAAATACCTTTTTGAACAACCAAATCTAAATGGAAGGCAAGCAAGGTGGTTAGCCTTCATAAGTGAGTTTGACTTTGAAATTCACCACATTAAAGGTAAGGAAAATAAAATTTATGACGCACTTAGTAGACGCATGCATCTACTAACTATGGCATCAGTTAACAATTTTCAATATGATTTAATAGCGTAGATACAGACAGGAGCTGAAAAAGATAAAAAAAATATATGAATATAAGACAGAAATGTCTTGCAGAAAATTCAAAACAGCAAGTGGCAGATTTCAGCATGTCCAAGGATGGACTGTTGCTGTTCAAAAACAGGTTGTACATACCAGATCAACCAGCCTTAAAGCAATTAATTGTGGATGAATTTCACGTAAGACCATATTTTGGTCATCTTGGCTACCATAAAATGCTGATTGCTATTTAAAAACAACATTATTGGCCAAGATTGAAATCAGAAATTGCTGAATACATTGCTAAATGTATGGGCTGTCAGCGATGAAAATAGAACATCAGCATCTAGTTGGTTTGTTGTAGCCCATACCAGTGCTAGAATGGAAGTGGGAAACCATTTCCATGGATTTTATGACCGGATTGCCTAAAAACGTTAAACAACATGATGCAATCATGGTTGTTGTGGATAAGATGACTAAGGCAACACACTTCATACCTATCAAATCCACTTTTAAGGCAATAAATATTGCAGAGGTTTTCATGAAGGAAGTCTTTCGACTTCATGGAATTCCCAAGGTGATTATATCCGATAGGGACACCAAATTCACCTCACAATTTTGGAAAGATCTGTTTGTAGGTTTGGGGACTAAACCAAGTTTTAGTACAGCCTACCATCCATAAACTGATGGGCAGACTGAAAGGGTGAACTAAGTCCTTGAGGACATGCTTCGCTTGTATGTCATGGACAACCCAAAGTAGTGGGAAAACTACCTACACTTAGTTGAATTCGCCTACAATAACGATTAACAAACTTCTGTAGGGATGAGTCCATTCGAAGTGTTGTATGGCAGAAAGTGTAAAACCCCTATGACATGGGATGATCCGGTAAATCAGATTGTGATGGGTCTTGAAATGTTAAATGAGTTAGAAAACATTGTGCAGAAAGTTTGAACAAATATGAAAATTGTTGAAGATAGGCAAAAGAGCTATGTTGATCTGCATAGGGAAAACAAAGAATTCAAAGTTGGGGATCACGTCTTTCTAAGAGTGAAGGCCAAAAAGAGTTCTTTGAGCTTGGGAAAGGTTGCCAAGCTTGCACCTAGATTTTGTGGTCCTTTACAAATACTTGCTAGAGTAGGACTTGTTGCTTATTAGTTAGATTTACAAGCACATTTTAAAGTACATGATGTGTTTCATGTTTCATTGCTGAAAAAGTATGCATATGATCCAGAACATATTGGGAATTGGCATGTGATTAAGGTGGAATCGGAAGGAGATTTCCAGATAGACCCTATATGCATACTGGATTGGGAAGAGGTGGTACTTCGGAATCGAACCATCATTCAGGTAAAAGTGCAATGGGAGCACTACAAGCCTGATGAGGATACCTGGGAAATGGAAAGGGAAATGCAAGTAGCATACCCCTTCCTGTTCGATGAAGACCATGATAAAAAAAACTGAATTCTGTTTATGTTGATTTTGTTGTATTGCAAAACTGCTTAACACCGAGGACGGTGAAAACTTAAGGGGAGGGGGAATGTAATACCCCTATTTTGGACTTTGAACCCCTATGATAATTTTTGCTAAGTATTATTTCATTTATACTTAGGAAAGTTTAGAAATTGCTAAAAAGGTTTCTATTGACCATGTGTACCAACACAATAAAAGAGGGAGTCACAGTCTCTTAAGGTTGGAGGGTTTATGCCACTTAATAATAAGAAGAATAAATTATTATTGGAGACAATTGGAAAACCCTAAAGAAAAGAATTGAGAGATTAATGAATTAAAATAATTCACATAATGAGCAAAATTCCCCTAAGAGAATAAAAGGTGAAAACTCATTGAAACTCTCATAATTTCATTATGCATCATTCACAATCTCGAGAGCTGAATACACAAGAGTAATGGGAATGGGAAAACCTGAACCTGAGATAATGAATGCTAGTGAGGGAGGACAGATTTGGGAGAACCAAACTGGTCTTGAATCCAAGTGATTGAGTGCAGATTTGGGAGGACCAAACTTACTCAGATCAGGAGGAATCATACAATTTGGTATGAGCTTGGCCACTTAATTATGTGCAGGTAGGAGAACTACCCCAGGCTGTAGGAGTACTGCATTTCTGAATAGACTGTGATAGTGATTCTCTCCATGGCTATGGCTTAAAATCCCCTTGAGCTCAAGAGTATTGAGTTGGGTGTTGGGTTGCCTATTTCCTTTGAAATATCCTAAATAACTTGGGTAAATGACAAGTTAAGGGTAACTAAAACAAATACTCTACCCAGGGGACTTTGAACTCAGCTCGGGGGTGACCTAAGAACAACGAGAACTTGTTGGTCAAAGGCTGGGAGGTTTGTGCCTGGTTCCACTAGTCAGTAGATTCAGATAAGTGTTATAATTTGACTTGCAGAGTATTTGTTTTGGACAGTATTGACATATGTGTTTATGAATATATCTGATTTACTGTTGAAATTTAAATGTATCTGATCTGACCATATATGTATTGTTCTTGATTATTCTGAGCATGAATCTCAGCTAGGAAACTAGATCTCTGATATGAGTTATATTATGATCATTTTACAGATCTGGAATATTGATGTGATGGGATGACTGTGATAATATCTACATTCTAATGGCAGTATATTTACAGTATTAAGACCCTCTATACAGTTATAAATGTATGCAGCATCTAAAATAATAATGATATGATTCATGTGCTAACCCAGGGTTTGATGATACATGTTTTCATATTTGCAGGTGTTGTACTTTCAATATATTCCAGTATTTAGATAAGATCTTATGTCTTGCTTCATAATGTTGTAAATAGGGCAGCCAGGTAAACCTGAAGGTTTACATGCCTAGCCCATATGTTTATCAATAATTTTTCTATGCTAAAGTTTATGGCAAAAAAGATAAACCCTGATAATGCTAGAATGCAAACCTATTATAGATCTGAGTTACTATGGTTGTTGACAGAAATTGTATTTTATTCAAATCTGGTCATAATCGACTTTATGCATGTAAATGGCATTTCAGTTTAAATTGTTGAGTATTGAATAATTGATACATTGCTATGTTTCTAAGTAAATATATGCCTAACTCTCATTCTGCATTTAATGGCTAATTCTTATGCAGACAGTATAATATTATGCATTATAAATATAAAGGTGAATGTAATGGCCGATGGCCTTATGCGACCCAAACATAACCTAGGTTTCCAAACCTATGTATATACGTATTGACTGAATGCGTTTTGAAGTGCCAAAAGGCTGAATGAAAATGATTCAAGTGGCTAAGGGTTTGACCCTTAGCATGGATGCTTTATTATTAATATATGGTATTATACATTGAAGCATTCACCTGTGCATATGTTTATAATCTGGCGTTTTCAACTATAGTTAATAGTATCTTGAATACACTAAAATGAAAACGATGCTGGGCATAAATGAAGCCACATATTAATAATCAAACATTGCAGCATGTAAGCATAGTTTGTATAATAAACATTGTTGAAGAATGAGATAGCGTTTCTATGCTTTGCATATTCATTTGTGCATACGATGGGCAGGCTAAACGCCTCAACCCTAAACATTCTTAATACATGAATTAAAAAATGCATTACAGTATACCATTTTCAAATGAAAACGAATCATGGAAGATGCATGCGACGAGGTCGATTCCTTAATAATAGGGAGCATTTAAAACAATGAATGCAAGCATATGCTGATAAGCTACGTTTTGGTATGCATTTAAACGTTAATATCATATGCATGAAACCTCATTTGTTATGCGCAAACATTGGGGAAACAAAACGATTACATTGCATATAAATATCAAGTGCCGAGGGCATATGTACAATTCAAAGTATGTAAATCAAAATGCATATAAAGTAATTAATCCACAGACCCGATGAGAATCGTCGAGGGTTTTACAAAGTCAAGCTGGGCTTGCAAGCGATTTTACATCACGAGTTCAAATCTTTAAAATATTATACAAACGGAATTGGAATAAAAAAGGGCAGTGGCATGGCCACTTTTATTTACTGCGAAGTCATGTACATAATCCCGACTCCTCTGCCAGGGGCAGAGCATCGTTGGATAGCCTGTCAAATTACAAATGACTATGGGAAGTCCCACTTCATTTCCCTAAGCACACATTAACTCTGCAATAGTAGTAGAGCGAAATAGAGGTCATAGTGACGCTCTTAGAGGATGGCTTCATGCCTCTATCCTCTCATCCAAGGGCCGAGCTCCTTAAAAACATACCAAGGAAGACAAGAGAAACCCTAACCTTAACAGACAAACACTTTAGTAACTCTGCCCCCACCAACAGGGTGAACCAAACCCGAGGGATTGGGATTGGCGAGTAACCCGTTGAACCAACAAGTTGCCACGACCCCAATGTTTGCTACAAGCTCGCATGAGTGCTTCACTCCACCACACGCCATCATTTTCCTGCATAGAAAAACGTGGCGAGGGGTCAAACCGCGGGATTAACAACTTAGCCATACAACGAATATCAAAGCAAGTAATTTAACGCACGAAAAAAATGAAGGTGTGTTGTGATATTACCTGACTAAGTAATGAGTCGCAGCGTAGCCCGACTCCATCGACACCTGTCAACATAGCACCAAAAAGGTCAAACATGGGCCTTTGTTGGAAAAACATTAACGTAAATGTAAATTCAGTAAGCCCGACATTGTAAAACGTAATGTTGGTGCAAACATAAAGACGTAGCACTTACCTTGTACCATGTTCATGCCGAGTATGGTAACAACTGGTGTAGCATGCATTTGTGGAAGCAAAGTGCCATGGTGTTTCCTTAGATCTCCACCATACCTTGCGCAGAGCCGAAGCTCTCATTGCAGCCGAGCAACAATGAACCCAAGTGCTAAGTGATAGTCTTTCAACGCTGGATACCGGAGAGAGAGGTGGAGACCTCGGTTGCCGGTGGAGGGACGAGTTAATGCAAGCATGGAGATGGTTGGGCGCTAAAACCCAATGCTTGGATAACCAATGCTTAACGCATCACAATCTCCCATGCATGGTGCTGGAGCACGATCAACAATGTAGAACATAGGAAGATTTATTGTATTGCAGAGCTGGGTGGCTAGTATGTTTTGACATCACTATCAACTAATAGAGTCCATAAATGGGACGAGACCCTACGTGCTCCACATCGACCAAGTTTTTAAACGTAGCGTGTGTACCACTTCCCATCGACATGAGCACAGTCACCTGCCAACAAGGCAGCTAGGAGAGGGTTTAAAATGTTGATTAGGCTTGGTGAAGTCTGTGTGGCATAAGCCCTAAACCACGTAGGCCACACATTGGAGTGAGCTGGCATACAATCAAACGGATCATATGTATTCATCCATGTTCAAATGCCAAGTCGAGCTACGTTCATTCGTAGGCTCCGAGCATTACCCTCGTGGCAGCATGATTAACCTCACACAGTTAGGTGTTGACCGGTTGCAATCCAAAACGTTAAGTGTTGAAGTTATGGTATGAGCCAGTCGAAGTGGTAGGTTCAACTTCCATTAGCGACTGTTTATTAATTTTAATCAACGTTGATATATGTTAAGTTTATGTCTTTAGCCTTAAGGCTAAGGCTTTTAAGTGCTCATTATGTTTAATAATCCATGCTTCTGTGCATAGTGGGTGGCGCATTAAGTTAGGAAAGGGGCGCTTTGTTATATGTAAAATATATATAGAACTATATATATATCGATAACCCTTGTATGCATAAGATATGTTATGACCCGATTTTTAATATGAGTATTATTATAAGGGTAAGTCGAATTGCATGGTAGTGCAATTGTTAATCATAGTATGTTTGTAATATTAATTACGCTTTGGGTTATGTTTTATGCAAAGTATTAATATATATATATGTGTGTGTGTGTGTAGTTATATATATATGTATTAATAGCTATGATCATTTTATCATATAGTTGTTGATTGTTAATAAATGACTTTTGTACCTTAGACCTTTGCTTATGGAATTATAGTATTAATGTATAGCATTAATATAAATTGTTGTGTTAATTATTGAAATGTGTATGTAGTCAATACATATGTACTCCCAAGAGGAGAGTGGTGGCTATGTCCATCAAAGCATTAATGACTATAATAGTACCGGATGGCATGCCCATGTGTAGCATTAAATTCATACAGATTGTGGTATTGGCTGAGTGAGCTGGAAAAGATCTCAGGTCTGGGGTGTCATGTTTTAATGCTCGCACTAGGCCATAGACCAAGTGTTGTATGCACACTGCTTAGGCATGTCATGGAGTGTTACACCATTGGTACCGAGAGGTAGCAGGTGTCATCATGTCGACACAAAGTACCTCTCACTCACACACATTTGTTCTAGTACATTCGTGTCATCACACTTAAGATGTAAGGGTGCATATAGTCTGAAGGACTATAGCACTTCGTTAAAGAACCACGACGAGCAATTTGTAATCGCTTACGTAAATTGTTATGCTTCTGTTATGCTTTTCCAAGTATAATTATTACCTAGTGGTGTAATTGTAAACAGTATTGAAGGGCCGTGGGCCCGTGCAAAAAAAAATTGATAAGAGGAGACATGGCAAAATAATAGTGATATCTTAGGTAACTAAAATGAAGAGTTAATATAGTAACCAATCCTAATAAACAAAAAAACAATTTAATATATTTACATTAATTTAATAAAAGATTTTTTTAAAAGAATGTAAATGGAATAAAAGAAATGTAATTTTTATTTTTATTTTTTATGTTTCATATACATATATTCTGTTCATAATTTTTTGAATTTTTTTTATATGTTTTTTTGTTTATATATATTTGAAATAAAAAATAAAATACAATAAAAGAAATAAACAATAATTTAATAAACCGAGTGAAAGAAAATTTTGTGAATCAAATCTAGGATGTAAAACTTTATAAATTTAGATGTAGAAAATAAAAGTTAAATTATATATATATATATATATATATATATATGAATAATAAAATAAATGGAATGAAGAAAATGAATTAAGTATAAATAAAAAATTTAAAGACAAAAAATAGCATAAAGCGATATTCAAACATGATACAATTTTACAATGAATGAAGGGTAGAAGGGTTGGATTAAGTGAATCAATAATTATTTTTGCAATTCCTTCTTACTACACAAAAAACCATTAATTAACCCAATACTACAAATTGTTTTTTTTTTTTTTTTAAAGGTTAAAGGAATTTCAATCTACCTTTTATAATAATGCAAACCAATTTCAACCTTCAATTTATCTGCAAGATTTTAAGAGAGAACTTGCTATCAACAACATTGTTAAATACTCCAGAAGAAAAATAAGAAGGAAATGAATGAATGAGTAAGAAAAATAAGTGAAAAATCCACCATACCTCCACCAATAGTTGTTGTATCGATGGGCCTTCTTCGTGAGTGAAATGCCTTCCTCTTTTAAGGGAAATCTCAACAGTTATTGTATTTTTTGTGAGAATATTTAAAGAAAAGAAAAAACGTAACCTCTATCCCTAACTGACTCTTAACCCTTAACCATAGTGGAGGTCTCCACCCATTAGAAAAATCTAAGGGATATTAATATAATAATTAGAAAATTCTAAGGAATTTTAATAAAAGAAAATGAAATTATGGGACATTTTTATTGTTTTGATTTCTTATTCCAAATAAAATAATAATATTGTCTCATGAGCAACTTATCTCTCCATTTGGACTATCCTTGTGATCATGTCTATTTTACATAATTTCTTCATATACAACTGCTCGATTTCATTTACCAACTCCAAAGTCATAATCCACTGATCCTTTGTGGCGTTTTTCTAGATTATACTAGCATGTACTAAACAATTGTTTACAAAAGAGTTGATATCTCATACCATAATGAGTATGAATCTTCATTTGGTAGTTTGGTGAAGAATAAATCACATTCACCATGTAGCATATCACTAGCTTTATGAATACCATATTTGACTTCATCAGAAGTTGTGCGACCCAATGCAATCTACAATTCTTTGTTGGATCCTAGAAAGAATCTGTTGCTACATATGAGATCTTTAAATTTCACATTCCACATATTCTCAAATGAGAAAACATAAACTGAGATTTAATCCTCCAAAATGTGTCTCACTTGATTCACCATTGATTCCTTATGTCAGAAAGTCTCCCATTCATAAACCAATATTTTATGCCAAAAGAGACTAGAGGCATTACATTAAAAATAAGCCTATCAAACAAAAAAAAAACTTGAATACGAATTTGACACTTAATGCATGTGATATGAACTTGTTGCAGCTACAACCTTATCCCCAAAACTTTTGTAAATTTGTAGGGCCCCTCCTTCTTTTTGAATTTACTTAGAGTGTTGTTTTATTTTATCTGCTTACTTTTGTTTGATAGAATTTTTTTTTAAATCAAAAGAAAAATTCATTTTTTGGATAGGGGGAGTTTTCAATTTTCCACCGAAACGGTCAGAGCATAATCCAATGTTGCGCTGAAACGGTCAGAGAGATTTTGATTTTAATGCTGAAACGCTCATATTTTTTGGAGAAGAATTGTGTTTCGGAGAAAAACAGAATGTGTCACGTCCCCATTTTGACCCCCTTTTTCATTAAATCGTAAATGATGTAAATATTGATATTCAATCATGGTGAGGAGCTCAAGGCCAAGGCCCCACCATTGATTTAGCATTTTATGTATCGGCAATTAAAAAAAAAGATGCCTATGGTTCCTGTGCTAGATAGGCACAATGTAAATTAAGACATCATGTAAATACGAATTTTAATGAAAAACCCGCAACTAGATATGCAATGCAACAAAGAGATGGGGGCATGATTCTACAAGGAATAGGGAGGGAAATTATTCAAACCCTTGAGTCATTGGTGTTAATCCATGTGTCAATGAGAAAACCCATAAACCACCAACTACCCATTTTGGGTTATGGACCCAATCATTTAATTCTTCCAGAAATTGGTTGAGGCAGTTAATGCCTTGGGAATGAAGAGGTATGGTAGCCAATTTCGTGTATGGGCAAGCCATCAACCTAGGAAATCGTATTTTGTCTCATTGGGCAAGAAAACACCCACGAAATGGTGCCCAAAGCCATTCTAACCCCATAGTATTTCCTCTCTCATGCATTCTGAACTACTGGGTCTTTCCCCATCACGTTTTTCACCCTTTTTCCTGCATTTTCCATGCCTGGGAGTTCGTTTTTGCATTGTACAGCAGCTGGGAGAGAAGGGCCACGATTTGGGACTGTGATGGAGGTCGTTTTTGCCCCAAAATGCCCATGGACGTTTTTCTGAAAACAATTTCTGCTCTCCAGGGTTGTTCCCCAATTGCCATTTCATTTTTGGGCTTTCCCACGTTTTTTCTGAATTGGTAGAAACCCCCTCTTTGGACATCCCACTGAAGAAACGTTTTTCCTCATGCCCAGCAATTGTGGTTTTGTTGTTATGTGCATCCCTGTTTTGGTTTGAATCTGTGAGCAAGAGATTTGGAGTGGTAGTGGATAGAATTGGCTTGATAAACCTAGTGGGGAGAATAACCTCTCAAGAAGATCAAGAGGGCTTTGGCTACTCTTCTATGCACACCCTGAGAGCACTAGATGGGGAAGGTATGGCTTGAGGGACTCTACAGCAATGAAAATAATACTTCCTTGTGTTGGGTGTGTAGGTATTGTGGGTTCCAAGCTAGATAGATCTTGTAAGGTTACCCATGGCTCTGTGCTTGAGCTCACTAGCTTAGCCACTCTTCCTTTCCATTTCCTAGCAGCATGATAAACCCAATTGTAGATTGGCTTGGCTCATCTTGGTGTATGCTTGGCTATGTGTGAGTCTGTTGTTCCCTGATTCCTTGTAGAGATCATGCCCAGCTCGGGGGTGGCCGTGTGTTGAGATATTGATGATCACAACTGGCCTATGGTTGGGTGGAACGTTGCAATTGCATAGCCAGTTGCTTGGGACTACTTTGTTATAAGATAAGTACTCTCTTATGTTAACTTTGCATTTATTTATTTGATGAATATCTTGAATGTATGATGGATGTGTTACCGAAATTATTTTCGCTGTGTTTTTCTTATAATTATACATTGCATATGTTCTTTTATATTATGTGAATGCTTATTTAAAAGCTCATGGGGCTAGATGCCCAGTTTTAGCATCACAATCCTCTCCATCGCACTGGTATGATGGGAGGGGACGTGACAGAATGGTATCAAAGCTGCTGGTTGCAGCATTGGACCTCTATGGGCCAAATCCAATTATAGTCACAAGGGAAGATCCCTTCCTGATCACCACAGGTCTCAGCATCGGGCCTAAACTGGCTAAGTTGGATAATTTGCAGAGGTAAGGTTACCTCCTGCTAAGCAACAGTCATCACAGGAAGAAGGAAAGAAGAATCCGAAATTGTTTTAAGAGTTTTTGGAAAATTTTTGTTTAAGTCTGTTTCGGGAAGAGTTCGACAAATCGTCCCGCAATTGCAGAAGAGTTCGGCGAATCGTTCCGAAATTGCGGAAGAGTTCGGCGAATCGTTCCAAAATTGCGGAAGAGTTCGACAAACCATCCTGCAATTGCGGAAGAGTTCAGCAAATCATCCCGCAATTGCGGAAGAGTTCGGCAAATTGTTTCGAAATTGCGGAAGAGTTCGGCAAATTGTTCCGCAACGCGGAAGAGTTCGGAAAGTTGGCCCGAAATTGCGGAAGGATTCCGCGAGTTGTTCCGCAATTGCGGAAGCACTTGGAAAATCGCCCCGCAATTGCGGAAGCACTCGGAAAATCGCCCCGCAATTGCGGAAGCATTCGGCAAACCGCTCCGCAATTGCGGAAGCCCTCGACAAATCGCCCCGCAATTGCGGAAGCATCCGGCAAACCGCCCCGCAATTGTGGAAGCACTCAGCAAATCGCCCCGCAATTGTGGAAGCATTCGGAAAACTGCCTCGCAATTGCGGAAGCATCCGGCAAACCGCCCCGCAATTGTGGAAGCACTCGGCAAATCGCCCCGCAATTGTGGAAGCATTCGGAAAACTGCCTCGCAATTGCGGAAGCAGTCGGCAATTTGCCCCGCAATTGCGGAAGCGTTTGGCAAACCGCCCCACAACTGCGGAAAGAATTTCTCAGTGTCTTCTGAAACTGTGGAAGGAATTCTCTTCCGAAATTGCGGAAGAACTCCGAAATTGTGGAAGAACTCCACAAGTTGCTCTGAAACAAGGAATTTCAGCGATTTTTCAGGGAGATTTTCAGGTGCCGAAAGTGGAAAAATTGCCATGGAACTTATGCGCTAGATTGCGCGAAATGGAAAGATTTACAAAAAAAAAAAAAAAACGAGAGCGCTACCCTTGACTCGCCCTACATTGGCGCGAGGAAGCCACAAGGGGGCAAGCCCCCTTGACCCCCATTGTCCCCCCCTCATATGTCGTTGATTGTGAGAAAATTCTATGATTTGACAAATTGTCAATATAATATTTTCCCACGTGCATGAAAGTAAATTATGAATTTCTGAGAATATAATGCAGCTAACAATTGTGTTGATGAACACATTTTGCAGAATCATAGTTACATCAAGGCAGCACTCTAGATAATATAGTTGAAAAGTTTTGGATCTTGGTTGGGCCAAGAAAATCAACATCATGGATGATGCACAGGATCCCTATGAGCCTGAGACAGATGCCATGGGGGAGAACATACATATTGAAAATGTTGAAACAAAATCTAATGGGAGAAGAAATCAAGAGACTCCTCCAGGTATTGCAGCCACCATGAGAAGCCTAAGGGTGGAGTTGCAAAGCTGTAGAGAAGACAATGAAAGGATGATTAAAGCTCAAGAAGAACAAAATCAGTTAAATGTAGCCATGCTACAGAGTTTAAAAGACATCCAAAGGCAAATGAACTTTGGGCATCAGACATCAAATCCAGAAAGGGGTGGGAGTAGTTCTAGAAGGAATTCCCGTAAGAGGGCCAGTAGCTCAAGAAGAGTTTCTACAAATAGAACGTATAATCCAGAAATCTCTTCTAATGAATCATCTGAATCTGAAGAATCCATTGAGGGTTCAAGCTCTTCATCTCGCGGGATTAAGAGGAAGAAGCACTACAAGAACAATTCACATGGGGAATTTAAGAAGGCAAAACCTCCTACATTTGATGGAGAGATAAAGTCTGGTCAAGAAGTTGAAGCTTGGCTTCTTGGGATGAGAAAGTATTTCCAAGTCCAAGACTACTCGGAAAATATGAAGGCAAGGGTAGCCATTTTCAACTTGGATGGAAGAGCATCTATATGGTGGGAACACATCAGGCAAGTGAAGAAGATCAACGAAAGGAAGATTGTGTGGAAGCAATTCAAGAAATACTTCAAGCAGAAGTACCTCTTTGATAGGTACTATGATGATAAGATCAAAGAGTTCCATGAGCTGAAATTGCAACAATTGACCATTGAAGAATATGCAAACAAATTCTTGGAGCTTCTAAGATATGTTAGGTACATTCGAGATGATAAGGTGAAAATTCAGCGTTTCCTAAGTGGACTGCCCCAGTCATATAAAGATAGAATTGAGTTTGATGAACCTCGAACTCTAGAGGAGGCCATAAGAAATGCCAAGTATTGCTTTGATCAAAACAAAAGCAAACCAGAATTCCATAAGGCATGGAAGGATAAGAAAAATGAAAAGTTTGATCAAAGGAAGAAGGGGTTCAAGCCTCCTCAATTCCGGAATTAATAAAGGCAACCATCACAGGTTGTGACTAAGCCAACTAGGATGATGGGAGATAAGCCAAGAGATCCAAAGGATCCAAGAGAACCACTTCAATGTTGGGGTTGTGGAGGGGAGCACATGCTTAGGAATTGTCCACATCGGAATGGGAATCCAAATCAAGTCCACAACATCCAGGGAGCTGAAACTGTGGGTCAAGTGGCGAGGACAATCCCTAGAATCTATGCAGCACTAGATGACTGCCAAGCAGATCATCAATCAACTGTGGTTGAAGTTGAAGGTAAGATTTATAAGCAATCTGTTTCTATTTTGATTGATCCTGGATCTACTCATAGTTATGTCACTCCTAGAAATGTTGAGATTTGTGCTTTCAAGAAATTAAAGCATAGTAAATCATGGTTAGTTCAACTAGCCACTGGAACCAAGAGAAAAGTTAGTGAAATAGTAGAGAAATGCCCAATAGAGATGGATGGGATATTCACTTATGCAGATCTGAATATTTTACCACTGGGTTCCTATGATATTCTCATTGGAATGGATTGGTTAGAAGCACACAGGGTTAAACTTGACTGCTACAATAAGACATTTGAATGCATGGACGAAGAAGGAAACCCGAGGGTTGTAAAAGGCATTCCAAAGGTGACTTCTGTTATACAGGTTACAGCCATGCAGCTGAAGAAGTTCTGTAGGAAGGGATGTCAATTGTATGCAGCCCACATTTTAGAGGCAGCAGAGAATGAAACTCTTAAATTGGAGGACTATCATGTATTGCAAGAATTCAGGGATGTTTTTCCTAATGAGATTCCAGGACTCCCTCCAAAGAGAGACATTGAATTTACAATTGAACTTGCGCCAGGAGCGGCACCAGTGTCTAAGACACCCTATAGGATGAGTACACCAGAATTGCTAGAATTGAAAATGCAATTACAAGAGTTGCTGGAAAAGAAATATATTAGGCCAAGTGTATCCCCATGGGGAGCACCTGTTCTATTTGTAAAAAAGAAAGATGGAACACTCAGGTTATGTATTGACTATAGGCAGTTGAGCAAAGTCACTGTGAAGAACAAATACCCATTGCCCCGAATTAATGACCTTTTTGACCAAATGAGAGGAGCAAAGGTATTTTCAAAGATTGACTTGAGGTCTGGTTACCATCATGTAAGAATCAAAGAAGAAGATATTCATAAGACAACCTTTAGAACGAGGTATGGACACTATGAGTTTGTAGTGGTACCATTCAGTCTCACAAATGCACCAGCTACATTTATGTGTCTCATGAATAATGTTTTTAGCAAGTATTTGGACAAGTTTGTTCTTGTATTCCTAGACGACATTCTCATCTATTCTAAGAATGAAGAAGAGCATGAAGAACATTTGAGAATGACAATGCAATTACTAAGAGAGCATAAGCTGTATGCAAAGTTGAGCAAATGTGACTTTTATAAAGATAGAATTCATTATTTGGGTCACATCATCTCCGATGAAGGAATATCTGTAGACCCTGAGAAGATTGAAACCATTATGAATTGCCCAACTCCAAGGAATGTGACTGATGTGAGATCTTTTATGGGCCTTGCTGGCTACTCCAAGAGGTTTATCGAAGGATTCTCCAAGGTTGCAAACTCGATCACTTCTTTGCAAAAGAAGGGGATAAAATTTGAATGGTCACCAAGATGTGAGGAAAGTTTTCAACAATTGAAGAATCTTCTTACAAGTGCACCAATTTTGAAAATTGCAGACGCATAAAAAGACTTTGTGGTGTGTACCGACGCATGCAATCAAGGACTTGGAGGAGTTCTTATGCAAGACAACCACGTGATATGCTATGAATCAAGAAATTTGAAGGAGCATAAGAAGAACTATGCTACTCATGATATAGAACTTGCAGCCATAGTACATACTTTAAAGATGTGGAGACATTACTTAATGGGAAGAAAATTTGAGTTAAGGACAGACCATTGTGGTCTGAAATACTTGTTTGATCAGCCAACTCTAAATGCTAAGCAAGCTAGATGGTTGGAATTTTTGTGTGAATTTGATTTTGAAATCAAACACATAAAAGGGAAAGAAAACAAGGTGGCTGATGCACTGAGCAGGAAGGTACATGAAATGTATGTGGCGGCACTTAGTACTTGCCAACCAAATTTGAGGCAGCATATTGTTAACCATATGGTTGAGGATGAAGTGTATGTGCAGATAAAGGACAAATTGCAGCAGCAAGACTTTGGCAAGAGGTATGAAGGCTATCATTTAGAAGAAGGCAGACTTCTTACTTATAAGAATAGAGTCTATATTCCAAATGCGGCAGATTTGAGGATGATTGTTATGGATGAAATCCATAAAGCTCCATACTCTGGTCACCCAATATATCAGAAAACAATTGCTACAACAAGAAAATATTATTTCTGGACAGGGATGAAGAATGATGTCGCTGAATACATTTCTAAGTGCATGAAATGTCACTAGGTGAAGGTTGAACACCAACACCCCGCAGGTTTATTGCACCCAGTGCCAATTCCAGAATGGAAATGGGAAATAATTTTCATGGATTTTATTACAGGATTGCCAATGACTATGAAACAACATGATTCCATCATGGTTGTGGTGGACAAGTTAACAAAGGAAGCACATTTTATACCGGTTAAGTCCACACATAAAGCCGATGCCATTGCAAATATTTTCATGAAGGAAATTTTCAGATTACATGGGTTGCCTAAGGCAATAATTTATGACAGGGATACCAAGTTCACTTCCAATTTTTGGAAAGGTCTCTTTGCAGATTTGGGTACACAGTTGAACTTCAGCACCGCATACCATCCTCAAACAGATGGGCAAACATAAAGAGTAAATCAGGTGCTTGAAGACATGTTTCGCATGTATGTAATGGACAAGCCATCCAAGTGGGAGGATTATCTACACCTGGTAGAGTTTGCATATAATAATGGGCAGCAAGAATCATTGGGAATGAGTCCATATGAGGCTTTGTATGGCAGAAGGTGTAGGACACCAGTGACTTGGGACAATCCAGTGAACATAATTGTACTTGAGCCAGAATTGCTTAAGGAAATGGAACAAGAGGTTGCCAAGATCCGGAAAAATTTAAAAGTAGCCCAGGATAGACACAAAATCTATGCAGATAAGCATAGGATCCATAGGGAATTCAATGTTGGGGATCATGTGTATATTAGAGTGAGGCCAAGGAAGGGTTCCTTGAAGCTTGGGAGTTGTGCCAAGCTATCACCTAGATATTGTGGGCCATTTGAAGTGCTTGAAAGAATAGGGCCAGTTGCATATAGACTTGCATTGCCTGCTAGCACTAAAGCTCATAATGTTTTTCATGTCTCTTTACTTAAGAAATATGTACATGATCCTAACCATGTGATTAATTGGGATGTGATCCAGGTGGAACCCGAGGGAGAATTCCAAACCGATTCGTTGTGCATCCTAGAGAAGAAGGTAACATTGCTCCGGAACTGAGCCATCGGACAGGTAAAGGTGCAATGGAAGCACTACGGTCCCAATGAGGCTACATGGGAGCTGGAGGATGCCATGAGGGTGGCAAATCCATTTTTGTTCAGTTTTGATGAGCACTGAGGACAGTGCTGATGTAAGGGGAGGGGAATGTCACGTCCCCATTTTGACCCCCTTTTTCATTAAATCGTAAATGATGTAAATATTGATATTTAATCATGGTGAGGAGCTCAAGGCCAAGGCCCCACCATTGATTTAGCGTTTTATGTATCGGCAATTAAAAAAAAAGATGCCTATGGTTCTTGTGCTAGATAGGCACAATGTAAATTAAGCCATCATGTAAATACGAATTTTAATGAAAAACCCGCAACTAGCTATGCAATGCAACAAAGAGATGGGGGCATGATTCTACAAGGAATAGGGAGGGAAATTATTCAAACCCTTGATCCAATGGTGTTAATCCATGTGTCAATGAGAAAACCCATAAACCACCAACTACCCATTTTGGATTATGGACCCAATCATTTAATTCTTCCAGAAATCGGTTGAGGCAGTTAATGCCTTGGGAATGAAGAAGTATGGCAACCAATTTTGTGTATGGGCAAGCCATCAACCTGGGAAATCGTATTTTGTCTCCTTGGGCAAGAAAACACCCACGAAATGGTGCCCAAAGCCATTCTAAGCCCATAGTCTTTCCTCTCTCACGCAGTCTGAACTAATGGGTCTTTCCCCATCACGTTTTTCACCCTTTTTCCTGCATTTTCCATGCCTGTGAGCTCGTTTTTGCATTGTACAACAACTGGGAGAGAAGGGCCACGATTTGGGACTGTGATGGAGGTCGTTTTTGCCCCAAAATGCCCATGGACGTTTTTATGAAAACGATTTCTGCTCTCCAGGGTTGTTCCCCAATTGCCATTTCGGTTTTGGGCTTTCCCACGTTTTTTCTGAATTGGTAGAAACCCCCTCTTTGGACATCCCACTGAAGAAATGTTTTGCCTCATGCCCAACAATTGTGGTTTTGCTGTTATGTGCATCCCTGTTTTGGTTTGAATCTGTGAGCAAGAGATTTGGAGTGGTAGTGGATAGAATTGGCTTGATAAACCTAGTGGGGAGAATAACCTCTCAAGAAGATCAAGAGGGCTTTGGCTACTCTTCTATGCACACCCTGAGAGCACTAGATGGGGAAGGTATGGCTTGAGGGACTATACATCAGTGAAAAGAATACTTCCTTGTGCTGGGTGTGTAGGTATTGTGGGTGCCAAGCTAGATAGATCTTGTAAGGTTACCCATGGCTCTGTGCTTGAGCTCACTAGCTTAGCCACTCTTCCTTTCCATTTTCTAGCAGCCTGATAAACCCAATTGTAGATTGGCTTGGCTCATCTTGGTGTATGCTTGGCTATGTGTGAGTCCGTTGTTCCTTGATTCCTTGTAGAGATCATGCCCAGCTCGGGGGTGGCCGTGTGTTGAGATATTGATGATCACAACTGGCCTATGGTTGGGTGGAACGTTGCAGTTGCATAGCCAGTTGCTTGGGACTACTTTGTTATAAGATAAGTACTCTCTTGTGTTAACTTTGCATTTATTTATTTGGTGAATATCTTGAATGTATGATGGATGTGTTATCGAAATTATTTCCGCTGTGTTTTTCTTATAATTATACATTGCATATGTTCTTTTATATTATGTGAATGCTTATTTAAAAGCTCATGGGGCTAGATGCCCGGTTTTAGCATCACGATCCTCTCCATCGCACTGGTATGATGGGAGGGGACGTGACATAATGATCCACCGAAATGGTCAGAGAACAAAGGAAACATGCCTTATCAGAGGACATTTCAATTTCAATGCGAAACAATCGGTGGAGTTTATTATTTATCACTGAAACGGTTGGGGTGGAATGTTGTTTTGCACCGGTACAGTTAAAAGGAAGTAAGTCCCAAAACGATCGGAATAAGTTAGGCTTTATGCCGATGCAACCAAGAAAGTTTGCTTGATCCTTGACTGTTTGAGAAGTTCTTTTTTATCGAAGCAAAATCCTTTTTTGCATTTAAATATTCAAAATGAAACTGAAATGCACACCAAGGAAATCCGACATAGAATGGGAAGTTGTGCCGATCGAAGAGATGGAGTGGGTCAGCATCAAATAGATTTATTCCCCAAAGTAGTTTGACACAAAACTGGTTTCACCCCGAAACACATCGGTGCCAAAGGAACTGGTCTTCGAAACAGGATCGGTGCCAAAGGAGTGTTGCTCTGAAACATGCCCAAACTCTTTTTGGTGTAAATTTAAAATTGGTCCGAAACATTTTTGACATAAATTTAAAATTGGTCTGAAACATTTCTGACGTAAATTTAAAATTGGTCCGAAACATTTTCGGCTTAAGTTAAAAAATGATTTGAAACTATATCGGTGCCCAAATGGATTTCACCCTAAAAACTTTCATTGGTGGCAAAATAAAAGGCTCATCCGAAACGAATCGGTGGAAAACAAAAATTGAACCGAAATTGGATCGACGGAAAAGATGAAAGTGCTTCGAAACATTTCGATGTTGAATGGTAAAGTGATCCGAAAAAGTGTGATTTGACCTCTTTTAACTCATTTAATGCAAGGGTTGTTTTTTGATATATATAAGGTTTCAAATTATTGCTCGCTACATTGTTTGTAACGACGATTTGGAGCACTCACCAGATGGCAGGAAAGCACGTGTTACTCTATTGGAGAGCCTATTTGAACCACTTTTCTGTCCAAACGACATTTTCACCATTGTTTATTAGGTTTTTTCAAGCATATTACCGCCTCATTTGCATTTAAATTGAAAAGCGTATAACACCAACCTAGGGTTTTGTTCTTCATGGAGTAACCTTGTTCTCTCAGTGCCATAGCCTAGCAATCCTAGGGTTCATAAGGCCTTTTCAGGTCCATGACTGGTCAGTATCATAGCTCTTAGTTATGCTATACTACCAGTATAACGTTGGGTGGTTCAGTTCGATTTGTGCTCGTGCTTCCTCTGCTCCCTTCCACTAATGCCAATTGATCTTTGCTGATCAATTAGTGATAAGTTTTGCTTCTCCATTGCTTCATCAAACTATGTTATAAAGAGGAGCCAACTCTACATGCACCTAAAATAGAAGGCATTACCTAGGGACCAACACCATAACATAGGTAGTCACGCATTTTAGTAAAATACTTTATTGCCGCCATGCGAGTCGGATTAACTTCCATTTTTTCACCTCAGGTGTTGGTTATTTGCATTAATAGGACCATGTAATTGTATTTGCGCTAAATGAGCCAACACCAGTCTTTGTACTTGGAGGCTCTCTATCTTGGAAGCTTGATGCGCTTACAACCTAGGGTTTTTCTCTTGTGTGTTTTTTATTCACGGGGTGTATTGTTGTATCCTTTATTGGCCCTAGGGTTTTGGGCATGATTATGGTTGTATTTTTATGAAAGACACTCTCTATAATATTCACGGAGTGATCATATTCTTATGGGTGTAGTTTATCATTTATTATCAGTGCGTGCCATGCAACAAATCTTCCGATAATCATGCGACTTGTTCCAAAACCTATATACATCGATTAATTCTATTTATTCTTCCAAAATGGCCACTATCTACTCGATTGTCTCAAATAATTAATAGCAAGAATATGCTTACAATGATGAACAGGATAATGCATATCAATAAGTCACACCGCTTTGGTCACCAATGATGCTCTGCTTAAAATAGATTAATAAGAAAATATGTATATAAGCCCCGAGGAATCACTAGTATAAAATGAGAGATAAGTGACTAGGCAACTGAAAAAGTTAGTCACCATTGTTTTTTCAAGGGATAAATGACTAAAATTGAGCAATTTTAAATAAGCCAACTAAAAACGATTAAGATAAATGACTAATTTAGTCACGGGATAAAATATATGACTAGATAGAAAGTGACTAAAATAAAGATGACTAACATAAATGACTAATTTAGTCACAGTAATATAAATATGACTAGATAACAACGACTAATGAGAATTAGTCATTTTTAGTTAATGTGTCACACTGACAATGTAAAATTACAATTTTGATAATGAATTTCTACAATATTTTACTAAATTTTAACAATTCAGATGGATTTAGAGATCTTACTATGGGGGTCACGGTCCATGTGTGTGGTCCCAAACCACCATATTGGCCCTCCATAGGGGATATTTTCCCTGGAAGTGGGATGTGGTGCTCATTTTGAAGTTTAGAACACTAGTTATGGTTTCTATAAACACCACAGGAAAATGATCTAAAATTCTAGTATGCTCAAACTAGGTCTTGTAATTGACATTGTCCAAGAATTCTAGCATCTCATGACTTGGCACTTTCATATTTATGAGGGGGATTTACCCAAACTGGTGTGGCCTTAATGAATTCACTATGAGCGTGGCCTTGAAGAATTCATAATAAGCACCTTCTCAATAAACTATGTTAGCCACATGAAGAATATGAATGAAACCAATCCTTTTTTAAATACATACATTTATAGTGCAGAACATTGATGCCAACCAACAAAATACCTCCTTAACCTATTTTTTTTATCTAGGATCAATGAAGATCACCCTCCTTCCCCCCACCTCATACTTGGAGATTGTTAGGATATAGTGGTTAGAGCATTTTTCTCTCTAACTCTAGAAAGCGTTTACCTTTTTGTAAAATATTCAAGTCATTCTAGGATGCAATGCTATTAGGCTATGAACATACTGAATTGATGAATGCCTTATTAGGTTTCCATTATTTATCATTTTGCTCACAAGGTTGACTGTTTAGGGCCATTATATTTTCAGTCATGCCTAAAGGGAACCGATTAGATAGGCAAACCAATATTTGGTGTTGCCTGAGTTGCACCTATGATAATTTATAACATGTTTCTGCATGTGGCATGTGCAAAACAATTAGAAGTGCTTCTTTTGAAGATTCCCATGCATCTGCTTTGCAAGAATTCCATGTACTTGAAGATTTTTTGGAATTCATAGATGGAGATTGTTAGAATACAGTGGGTAGATAATTTTTATCCCTCGATTTGTTTGGGAGTTGGAACCCCTCTTCCCTTCTCTTCATACTTTCAATTTACCACTTTTTTTGTTTCTTGTTTATTTCTCTCTAAAAAGATTTAGCTTACTGGGCACACTTTATAAGTTCTTTCTCTATATATAGAACATGAGAAAATTCCCTTCATTGGTGCTTCTTGGTGTTCCTTTTTTTAGGGGTATTTGTTTTGTATACAACTTCTTGAAGTTTATTAAGATGGGGTGATATGCGTAGTATGCTCAATACCAAATATTCCTAGTTGTAAAATAAGTCTTTGGTAATGGTAAGAAGTGTCTTCCATATGTTTTGAACTAGCTAATATATGTAATTTGATGAGGGTGGGCACAACAACTTTTTATTCAATGGACTACTAGATAGATTGAGCATATTTGTTGAATTTTGATTGAGTATTTGAATTTCTAATTTGGCAATAATATATTAATATTAATATACAAGAATTTTGAAGATAACAACATCCAAAATCTCCTCTATAAATAGTAGTGAGTTCAATGTTTCCTCTTAAATGTCTCAAGCTTTGATTAATTTAGACATCTTGTTTGAATCCCTTAATGGAGTTCAACATTTGAATATACAAAACTAAAATAATTAAATGCATATGTTAACCATAAAATATAGGTTTTATAACCCATATACCCCATGCCAATACTCATCATAGAATTTCAAAGTTATGGAAACATTTCACAACAATGCCCTTATTTTCCATCTTCCACGTCTTTAACGATGGGAACCTTACAAACATAGGTTTCAATAGTTTAAGGCCCAAATGAACAGTGCACTATTTCAAAGAGTAGCCAAAGTATACAAATCCACTTCTCGAAGGGAATGGTGTGCAAATATTTGAATGACAAGAGTTTATATGTCAAAACTTAATTTAGGCTAAATCAAAACCCATTTTCTGCCCACAATGCATGCCAACAAAATTTTGGTTAAAATAAAAACCCAGTAATGTTTTGAAACCTTGCACCAATAATAAAAACACATATTATGTGGCATATTATGACTTTAAACACCGTGCAAAAAAACTATAATTTTATAATCCACACATCAAATGTATAAAATTCACATACATCAAACCTTGGATCTCGATGCTAAATCCCGAATATGCGACCATAGAGAACTTGGACTTCGTCTTTTAGAAACTCATTCCCTTGCACTGTGTAGTGGCCCATGTGGCCACGGTCAACATTGGCATTCAAACCCATCCAAGCCCTCATTTTTTGCATTGTTCCATGTGACATGGTGCTTCAACTAGAAAATACCTAGGTGCCATGGTGGAAATGGCCCTCGGCTTCGTGGGCTAGCATATGCCCTTTGTTTTCTTCGGTGCTATGCCTCGATATTATGCAACCTTGGAACTAGATGCTTTGGCCTTTAATGTTTCTTGGCCCACACTCTTGTGCTTGAGCCCATTGGCACCATGGCGCTTCAACAAAGGAGATCCCCAACACCCTTCGGCCCGCATCTCGGCCCTGTAGAGTGCAAAGTTTCAGTCCCACTTCTCAGTCCTTTGAATCTCTTCAACTCTTAGCATTGTGCTATGATGCTAGAGCCTCTGTCAACTGGCAGTCCCTCTCGGCACTGTGTAATGGAAATACCATCAAATTACTTGCCCCTGTGCTCTGAGCTAACAAACCAACTCTGCGCTATAGAATAACTCGGCCTTCTGTTGCATCCCTACAACCCTGCAACACAAAAGCTTTCACGTCGAACATCGTTCCAAGGTCCACCAAACCAGCGCAATGACAAAATCATTGTGATGGGAGATTGGAGTTTGCAGGTTTGAGGAGTGACCTACCTAATCTTGATATTGAGGACCTTCTTCTGGAAGCACATATGCAGTATCTAAGGTGATTTGCAAAGCTTTCTAGTCTTGAGACTACATATATTTATACTTCTTTTGAGTGAGGGGCTATAGGGTTGTGACCACAAACTACTTGGTGGCTAGGTCATATCTTGGTATCAATATAGACTTTTCCTATGATTCCAAGCTTTCCATGCTCACCCCATTATGAGTGCTAGACCTCCAAAAGTTTGAATGTCAAATTTCCTAGCAAGTCCTTGAACCTATGGCCATAATCACAAATAGTTTCTCCAACCATTTGCTTGATATCCTTTAGCTCTAACACGCACTGCTACTTTGATTTAGGGCTTTTAAATTCCCTAAATAAAATATTTACTAATCTCATCCAATGTTCTCACTTGTCCCACAGGGGAAACCTGATTTCATTATAATACATACAACACCAACTCCCATGTTAGTTTCCTTAGTAAATGCTTGGATGGAAGAGTGGCCCTGACCAACTCGCCTTTGCCCGAAATCCAGCTAATCGTCTCCCTTCCCTCCGAACAATCCTTGTGGCCAGAGCTAGATTAGTTACAATCAGTTTCCTTATTGGAGTTTTTACCTCCACCTAGATCTGTAACAATGTTATCATTCAAAAGCTAAGGTAGGAATCCATGATGTAGGATGGGGAGGACATTGAGACGTTTTTAAAGACTTTTTTTGTGTTCCTCCTTCAACTCAACCCTTACTAATTTATTAGAGAGGGGGGGAGTGAACAACCACATAAGCCCTACTGAACACAGAGAAGGATATGTATAAGGGATAACTAAAACACTCTCGACTCGCCGGAATCTGGCAGATCAATTTTTGTCAAAATAGCAATTTGCAGTGCTCAGATTGCAATTTTTGCGATCTAGATAGTTTGCAATCCCAATGGTTGAAATTACAAAAATGCGAAAATAGCAATTTCCAACAAAATTTTTAACCAGTTTTAGATCCAAAATCGCCGGAAAAGCAGGGCGTTTTGGTTTTCTCTTATCCTACGCACACAGAGAGGGGCCTAGGATCTAAAAATAATCGCTCATTTGAGGAACGCTCAGACTGAGGCTAATAAACTGCTGATTAGAGCCAAACATATCTTGGATCTGCAACTTGTTAAAACAACAAACTCAAAAGTTGGTTATGTAGGTTTGTAGTTATTGGGGATAAGCCTTGTTTGTTTTATGATCTAAGACTATGATTACACAGGATTTCACGTAACTGGTCCTTCGACACCGTCGCCACTATGATTACATAGGATTTCACGTAACTGGTCCTTACACACCATCACTAGTGGATGGATAACCATGTTAGGTTTTTTTATTTGCGGGCAGGCTCTATGTCTGCTAGCTGGTCCTTCGCCAGGATGATTTACTTCTAACGGTCAATGATTTGCTGGATGATGTTATGCTAACGTGTTGCACCGTTTTTTTTCTGTGATCTCACCTGATATCTGGTTTTTGTTATTTGCTTACTAGGTTTCCTCAGGTATTTCTTTCCCTGCAAATGGAGGATATGAAATAAGCTACGCACTTTAATTTGACAAGGATTCCTAAGTCGCCTATAAATATCTGAGGAAATTCCATTTCCATAGAAAAACCTATGGTATCTACAACCTTTGCCATGATTTGAGATCTTCGAGTATGCCGAGTGCCAAAATCTAGAGGATACACGAAAGTGTTTGACAAAATGCCAAAGCTGAATGTCTACTCTTGGATTGTCCTGATAAGTGCGTATGCCAGACCCAGGGGATGTAATGAAGCTGTAAGCCTCTATGAGTGGTGAGCCTTGCCCACAAATTGATACACGATAGCAGTTGACCAGAAAGCTTAAAGCACATGGAATGGGTATAGTGCATGGATGTGGTTGCTTCATTCAATATCTATTTCTCGTTGCTTGTTTTCTTTTTCTTGTTGCTTAGTTCATTTTGGTCATGATCAAATTTATGCATACTATTTCCAAGTTCCACAACATATGATGGCAGTAATATGTTCTGTGTGATTTCCAAAGCGATTGCAGGTTTATGGTATGAAGTCATGGTGTTGAGACTTTGAAATAGAGAGAGACAATCTCTGTTCAAATCAAGGGTACCCTACAACAAGCTTTCCCCTGCTTTCCTTGGAGCCTATCAATGTAAAATGGAGTCGCCCAGACTTGAAGTCAACACCTTTGGTATTGTTTTAGAGGTTGATCGTGCTTTCTTTTTCATTATCGAACACAGTGGAAAAGGTAATAACTCAAAACGATGTCCCTATTGATTGTGGTAATGCTGTGTAAATCCTGGTAACCTTCTGCTAGAAATTCCAGTGTTAAAAGAAAAAAACAATTTCCTGTAGAATGTGATTTCCAGATTTGTGAATTTTTTTGCATAGTATACCTGAGTAAATATTGGTTTAGATTTTAAATGATCTGCAACATCAAAAGGAAACCTAGAAACATTAATTGAAACCAAAGTTTTAATTCCATCACAAGCATGACATTTTTGCATTTTCATAGGTCAAGGTGGTGTACAACTGAAGAGAATTTTGACATAGATTTTCAGAAAAACCCGAGCTGCATTGTATTTGGTACCCTTTGAACCCAATCAAAGAAGTGCTATAAGTCAGTTTACAGTGCCCATTGCAGTCCCTTTAATCTCCCTAGCAGTCGCATCACTTTTATTTTTCTGCATAATGCCAATCCCCAAATATTTTTTCACAAATGACAAAGAATGTCTCAATAAATGGAAACATCTTTTGCTAGCCTAGTGAAGAGGAGGTAAAATAGCAGCTATGCTTTCAGTAGTGGTTAGCACAAATATCTATTTCTCGTTGCTTGTTTTGTTTTTATTGTTTCTTAGTTCATTTTGGTTATGATCAAATTTCTGCATACTGTTTCCAAGTTCCACGACATATGATGGCAGTATATGTTCTGTGTGATTTCCAAAGCGATTGCAGGTCTATGGTATGGAAGTCATGGTGTTGAGACTTTGAAATAGAGAGAGCACATCTCTGTTCAAATCAAGGGTACGCTACAGCAAGCTTTCCCCTGCTTTCCTTGGAGCCCATCCATGTAAAATGGAGTCGCCCAGACTTGAAGTCAACACCTTTGGTAGTGTTTTAGAGGTTGATCGTGCTTTCTTTTGCATCATCGAACACAGCGGAAAAGGTAATAACTCAAAACGATGTCCCTATTGGTTGTGGTAATGCTGTTTAAATCCTGGTAACCTTCTGCTGGAAATTCCAGTGTTAAAAGAAAAATCGATTTCCTGTAGAATGTGATTTCCAGATTTATGAATTTTTTTGCATAGTATACCTGAGTAAATATTGGGTTAGCTTTTAAATGATCTGCAACATCAAAAGGAAACCTAGAAACATTAATTGAAACCAAAGTTTTAATTCCATCACAAGCATGACATTTTTGCATTTTCATAGGCCAAGGTGGTGTACAACTGAAGAGAATTTCGACATAGGTTTTCAGAAAAAAAACGATCTGCATTGTATTTGCTACCCTTTGAACCCAATCAAAGAAGTGCTATAAGTCAGTTTACGGTGCCCATTGCAGTCCTTTTAATCTCCCTAGCAGTCACATCACTTTTATTTTTCTGCATAATGCTAATCCCCAAATATTTTTCACAAATGACAAAGAATGTCTCAATAAATGGAAACATCTTTTGTGAACCTAGTGAAGAGGAGGTAAAATAGCAGCTATGATTTTTGTAGTGGTTAGCACAAACATTTTGTTTGATGTAGTTGTAACGGAGGTTAAGTTATTTCCCAACAGTTTTTCTTGCTTTTGTAGGCACTTGATTCTTTCCATGATGGTTCAAGAGATGTATATAGTTATCCAAAAACAATGGTGCTTTCTCATTCCCTATCATACCTTTGAGTCTTATGGCTACCTACTCCATCACAAATACCTAAAATCAATGCACTCAATACTTTTAGGACTCTCAAAGTTTCTTCTACAACCATGGAATGTGAACTTAGTCCCAACATAGCATCATCACTTAAACCACTAGCCAATTTTTCAATTTAAGAAATCAAGAGTTCACTATGAAGAGATGGCATGGTGGTGAGCTTCTTCAGCATTTCTACTGTGAATGATTACACCAGATCTGCCCATATCTCTTGTGCTAGAAGTGTACATATGTTTTGTATCTTTAAGGCACATCTACTATTGGATAATGTACTATATACGAGGGTGTAAAGTGGTTATGTATTACATAAATACAATATATGATAGATAAGAATTAAACAACACATGACATATAGCAGTGGGAAATGGAAAAAATAAGAGTAACATTCTTAGCATGGTTGAAAGGATTTATCTGTTTGACTTTTGTGGTCAGTCACAATCATGGTCCTCAAGTTCGTCGAGTTCAAAACTAAGATTGCAAGATTGGATTCTTTAATTCTAGAAACTAATTCCTTTCCTACAGATAACCCACCCCTTTAATTACAACACAGTAATGCCTTGGAAGAACCTTTCCCATCTTATTAATGGCCGTTGGATTTGAATTATGACCAACTGTACAGGGGAAATGCTTCATTCCATTAAATATGTTTCATTGAAAATGGATCACTCCACACATCCAAAATTTTATTTAGGTCATTCACTGAATATTCTTGTAAGTCCTTTCTCCAATAAAGGTTGTGAACAAATATTAGTCAGTGGGTTTTCTATGCAAAACCATGTCAAAAGAAAAAGTTGCACCTAATGTCTAAAATTCATTTCTCTTATTTAGATTGAACAAGGATTCCCAATCCTTCTAGTGGGCCTTTGAAATTTGTTTCTTAATTGTTGTGATTATATTAGACAGTCGCAGGTATGTCCCCTTTGGGAGAAATTCAAATGAAAAGAAACGTTTTCCACCCTTGATTGTTTCCATTTATTGAAACTTACATAATGGTGTAGTCTTTAATACTACATCAAAAGATTTGTTCTTAAGTGGTTCCTTGTAGCTAGCATCGTTCCTTGTGTAGAAAACTAACTATTTCTTATGAGGTGGGTTTCCCTATAGATTGCATGAGAGTGACTATACGTAACATTGCATTCTTCAGAATTCTTCTATGTGTTTGTGGACAGATCATTAGGAAATGTTTGCAATCGATGTTAATTCTTTTGTCCCCGAGTAATATGTTTTGCATTCCTCAAAGTTTTATTTCTCAACTGCTGATATTAATTGCACTAGTGACAATAAAACCAATCCTTTCTTCCAAGCTCCATATTTGTGGAAGCATATATCAGGGGTTTGTCCCTCTAGGTTTTGTTTATGTTGTTTCTAATTAATAAAATCTGCACATGAAACCAAATTAGATAAGGGTACGTGCTTCTCTATAAGGACCCAAAAGTGTTCAAGAACAATGAACAAACAATAAAATAAATTATGAGGGTCGAGATTAGTTTCCTGGCCCTCCAAGTAGAAATATGATGTAAATAAGATTCCAACTCTACTCAAACTTCCACATAACTAGTCCTCAAATCTTCCTCCAAACCACTGCCACACAATTGCTAACTACACTGAAGTAAACTCGTCCTATATCCAATTATAGGCCTATATGTATGCCAAAGGTTTGAAATATTCCAAACAGAGCTTCAATGTAGCACATCTCTCTCTCAATTGTTGTCTTTTTCTTGGAACAATTAACATGCATGCACAACAAGCTGAAATTAGAGGTCACCAAGGTGCAATTTCCAAAGATATCACTACTTTGGATCATGCATGGATTGAACCCACAAATAGGAGGCCAAGTCAGCCTCAATTACCTCTAATTATGATCAACAACTAGTTGGAAATATGACTCAAAAGATAATTTCTCTCTTGGGATATTGTTGTTGTTTGCATTGAAATCACGAGAAAGCAACCACAAAAGCCTCATTAAGGCATTGATTCCCCAAAATACATGTTGTTTATTAACAATAAAAGAATCCCCTGCTAGAAATAGTGAAATATGTGACTTTTTCTAATTGTATACATCTCAAAACTTGTTGGAGACTACCTCTAAAACACTCCTCCTTGCTAAAAATCCTCATTTTTTTAATAATAGCAAGAATGATCTGTGGAAAATATACCTAATCAGGGTGCACTCCATGAATATGGTTGTATACATGGATGAGATGCTAAGTTTGCTTGAATCTCCTCCTCTAGAGTGTGAACTCTTTCCAAGAGTTTTGTTGTTTTCATGGTTGAAACTTGAAACACAACATCTGCGTTATTGTTTTATATTGAATCTGGAAAACGATGAATTAAAATGCTAGAGCGCAAAAATTAATTTCTTTAACCAACCTAGTGGAAGGACCCATTGTTGAGATATTGTAACTTCAAAGAATATTATAATTGTACTTTATTTATTCCGGAGATGTTCCATACCTCCGATGTGATTATACTATGAATCCGGAGATGTTTATTCCTCCGAGAAGTTGTGGTAACTAGGGTTATTAGACCCACCATGTGGGGGTCGGCCCAGTCAGTTATAATAGGATATTTAACCTAATGGTTAAATACGAGCCTACATGTACTTGTGTAAAATATATGTCAGTGTAGTGTATAAATAGAGGAGGTGTGTTCCTCATTTGACACACACACTCACTTGAGAGAGGCGCACTTGTGGAGGAGAGGTCTGCTATGGTGGAGGAGGAGATCATGTCTTTGGTTTGCATCTTTGTATATTGCTGGTCATCTATATTGAGGAAGCTTTACTGGGTTTTCTACCCCATGAGGGTTTTCCAGGATAAATTTGTGTCTCTTGTGTTTATGCTATGCATGTTGTTTCTTCAGTGATCCTGTATATGCTATTATTGTGAAAATGGAATGTAATGCTGCTATTTTCTGTCTTAGCATATTGAATTTTAACATGGTATCAGAGCTAACCTGAAGGAAGGCAATGTATGGCACTTACGACACTTGCTTCTCTTGCGACAATTTGAAGGTTAGGGTTTTATATAGCAAAAACCCGTCATCATGGAACTTTCGCTATAAATCCATTTATGCAAAGTTTCAGGATATGAAAAGTTTACAGGTCATAGATAACATCCCTAGGTACCTTGTGTCCAAAGGGCACCATCAGATTCGTTGTACTTTATGAGTTATGATCAGTACAAGTTAGGGTTTCTGCCTCTTCCAGATCTCAGTCAAAATCAGGTGACGTTGCAAAAAGGTCATAACTTGGGCTATGAAGCTCCAAATGAAATTTCGTAAAAAGTGACAGGTAGTACATAGACTGTACTATCTCAGGAAACTTTTTCAGAGGCCGAAGGTGAACCAGTGACACGTGGCACGCCGTACAAGTTTGCTCTCCTGTTTTATCCCATAAACAGGTCACGTTGCGACACTTGGCATAACTCTCTCTCAGAGAGTCCAATTGAGGTCAGACCTGTCATGATGGAAATATAACAGTGCGAGCTATCTCAGGAAAAGTTTTCAGAGGCCGAAGTTCAAACAGTGACACGTGGCACGCCGTACAAGTTCGCTCTCCTGTTTTATCCCATAAACAGGTCACGTTGCGACACTTGGCATAACTCTCTCTCAGAAAATCCAATTGAGGTCAGACCTGTCAGGATGGAAAGATGACAAGTCAGGCTACTGCAGAAAAAGTTTTCAGACCCTATGGAGCAGAAATTTCAGAGTTATAGCAGAAACAATCAGGTGCATATTTATGTCAAAACATAATTATTTTTGGAGCACCTTTATTCATGGCTTCCAGAATTTAGTGTTTCGGAGAAAGTTAGAATTTTTGGAATCGGAGTCCACGGCTGGAAGCTCCTCAGAAAAATAAGAGTTTAGAGCCTTGGATCGAACCTTTTGATTGGACAGAAGGGTGGGATTCATCAAACCCTAGTACGGGTTCCTGTCCAGAAGATCCAGAAGTTTCGAAGGCACTTTTGAGGGGTCAAATTTTGGAGATTTGAAAATTGAAGAATGCTAGGTTGATCAGCTCAACAAGACACATTCTTCCATCCATTCAGAAGTGTGAAAGTCAAAGATTGAATTTTTAGGGTTTCTCTAGCAAACCCTAATCAAGCTCCAGATCAAGTTTCAGGGGGAGTTGAGGCTAAGGCCTTACATAAGAAGACTACAAAAAGTCTCGACAGGTATGACTTAAGGAGGTTCAGGTATGGCTTGAAATCTGATTATTGATTAAGTTCATAATGTGTTTGTCTTCATGTTATTTATTAGTACAATCTTGATTAATGTTATTAATTGTCTTATCACCCTAGTAACAATATGAATGCATGTGAATGATCGAATACATTAATTGATTAGGGCTATATGATTGTACTTATGCATTATGGTGTTGTGTGAGGTTGATGTTGTCTGCTAACAAGACACAGGTACATCACAAAAGACAAATCAAGTTCCATGACCATGACAACATGAAGACAAAGACTCACGAGGTATGTATGACTTTGTTATATCATTTTTAACCTACGAGACATGCAGGTTTTAGCTTAGGATCTCTAAATCATTGAAGAGATTGTTTAGGTATGTTGTACATAACTAAGTAGGTATACTAATCCAGGTATGTTTTCCTATGTCATGTTAGAATCTTACCTTGTGTAAGTATACTTGGTATGATTGGTTAGTATTCAAGGGTTTATGCATATTATGTCTCTTATCTTGGTTGATGATTTAACTAACTAGATCAAACAAGAATATGCATGAGTAAAAGAAGACTTCCTTGAAACCCTGAATACTAATGATCATGACTGTACATATTCAAGATTATTTAGAATTAGAATGTTTTGATAATATTGAGAATATACTAATGAATGTATGTTTGTGTATGAGATCATGAGGATGACACTAGTGTACACTTGAGCATGCACAATGGTACAGAATGAATAGAAGTCCAGAAGACATACAGAAGATCAAGCGGGAGGCAACCACACAAACATAAAAGATAAGTATTTGGGTTGTTATTAGAAATAGTAAATGATATTGCTTGTATGCATATTTGTATTCCTAGAATATATCATGCTGAGTGTAAACATTCATAAAGCATTGAACAGTATACTACTAATATGCATATGATTGGTAAATTGGACAAACATTCCATTGTTGCTTGTCTAGAATGAAACCTCTTTGCTGACATGCTGAGAGTTGTGCACACTCTCGATAGTATGTTCTGGTAGAGATGGAAGGCATCTAGATAGCCACTGTATGCATACAGGATATGGGAAAGTGTTGTGCCAAAGTATTGGTCAAAATAGTTGCATAACTATGTAAATGATATCTGTATGCATAATAGGTTATCATATAAATATGATTTGATGATTATGAAGTATTACTAATCATGTACTTAATTTTGATTTGTAGGAAAGATCATGATGAATGATGAACTCTGAACAAGCGATGGATGTTCAACAAAAGATTTACAAATCAAACACACTATAGAAAGCTTGTGGTTAAGAGATTCTCTTAGAAAGAGGAAGAGAATCATGATGAGATGTTTTGCTCCAAGGGACTAGATAAGACCATTCTCTTAATAATGTAATCAGGTTCTGTATGGGTTCCCAGGATCGGTAGTCAATTGATGAGCTTAATGATCATCATGGGTGATGTGGATCTCAACCTTTGCTACAAGGTTGAATATGGGTTCTAAACACATATGACATGGATGCAAGAAGGAACTCACCACAGAGTTCGAATGATTTTGAGGCTCATATTAGTAGACCCATCTGATGAGAGATGGCACAGATAGATATGCAGAAGATCACTCAATGCAGAGTGTGAATAATGAACAATTGACAACTTCATGACAAAGCTCGGGCTTTACCAGAAGTAAAGTTGTTCCTAACCTTTACCTTAAGGTTGTGGATGATGAACCTATCATACCATTATTGTATGACGATGATCTCTTTCTGACAAGGAATGAGAAACAGGTCATGAAAATGACTGCAGAAATGAAAATAAAAGATCTCGGATTAATGCACTACTTCTTAGGTCTAGAAGTATGGCAAGATCCAAAAGGAATCTTTTAAATCAAGGTAAGTATGCTGTGAAGTTTCTAAAAAGATTTGATATGTTGGAGTATAAAGCCATGGCCACTCCCATGGACTCCAACTTGAAGTTATTAGTTAATGACTCATCGTATTTAGTGGACCTAACCCTATATAGACAAATCATTGGGTCATTGATGTATTTAACAAATACTAGGCCAGATATATGCTTTGCTGTAAATACCCTAAGTCAATATCTAGTAGAACCTAGAAAGGTTCACTTAATAGCTACAAAGCATGTAGTGAGGTACCTAAAAGGTACTTTAGATTTTTGGTCTATATTATCTTGGAGGTCATGAACTCCGTTTACATGGTTACTCAGATTCTGATTGGGCAGGAAGTGTCTCAGATAGAAAGAGTACATCAGGTGGATGTTATAGTCTTGAATCTGCCATGATCTCATGGTTCAACAAGAAACAATCTAATGTGGCTCTCAGTACTGCTGAAGCAGAATATATGGCTGTCTGCTCTGCTAGCTATGAAGCAGTATGGCTTCATAAGCTTTTATATGGAGTGTTTGACTTAGAAATGGATCCCACTGTGATTATGTGTGACAATCAAAGCTGCATTAAGATGACTGAAAATCCTGTGATTCCAAAATAAGTCAAAACACATAGAGATCTGATACTTCTATATATGAGATATGGTGCAAAGAGGAGCTATCAAGCTCGAATATATAAGCACTGAGGATCAGATTGCTGATATCTTGACTAAACCTCTGTCTCGAGTGAAGTTTGAATACTTTAGAGACAAGCTTGGTATAGTTCAAAAGAACTCTCCTCGAAAGGGGGAGTAGCATAGTATCTGATAACAAGTCTGTCTCATCAATAATGAGGTTACCTATTTACTGCACTTAGTTACTTAGAATTATTTTTTTTGGACCCTTATATTTTTTCTTTTGGTGATAGATGTATTAGTGAGAATACATGCTTTTGATGATAGATGTATACATGCTTTTGATGATAGATGTACTAGTGGGAATACATGCTTTTGATGATAGATGTATACATGCCTTTAATGATATATGTATTTGATGCTATTGATGAGGATACATGTTTTGATATACATGTTTTGATGATGAGGATACATGATGCCTTGATGTACTTGTATGGATGAAGATACTTGTACCCATGATTGACATATGAGGGGATTGGATCATCCCTGGACTTCAGTCCTAAAGAGAGCCGTAGACATATGTCCTCGAGAATGAAGTCCTTGGTGGACTTGAGGGGATTGGATCATCCCTGGACTTCAGTCCTAAAGAGAGCCGTAGACGTATGTCTTCGAGAATGAAGTCTTTGGTGGACTTGAGGGGATTGGATCATCCCTGGACTTCAGTCCTAAAGAGAGCCGTAGACGTATGTCTTCGAGAATGAAGTCCTTGGTGGACTTGAGGGGATTGGATCATCCCTGGACTTCAGTCCTAAAGAGAGCCATAGACGTATGTCTTCGGGAATGAAGTCCTTGGTGGACTTGAGGGGATTGGATCATCCCTGGACTTCAGTCCTAAAGAGAGCCGTAGACGTATGTCTTCGAGAACAAAATCCTGAATGAACAGGTAAGGGGATTGGATCGTCCTCGGACTTTAGTCCTTTGAATTGAGCCGTAGACATGATGTCTCCGAGAACAAAATCCTGAATGAACAGGTAAGGGGATTGGATCGTCCTCGGACTTTAGTCCTTTGAATTGAGCCGTAGACATGATGTCTCCGAGAACAAAATCCTGAATGAACAGGTAAGGGGATTGGATCGTCCTCGGATTTTAGTCCTTTGAATTGAGCCGTAGACATGATGTCTCCGAGAACAAAATCCTGAATGAACAGGTAAGGGGATTGGATCGTTCTCGGACTTTAGTCCTTTGAATTGAGCCGTAGATATGATGTCTCCGAGAACAAAATCCTGAATGAACAGGTAAGGGGATTGGATCGTCCTTGGACTTTAGTCCTTTGAATTGAGCCGTAGACATGATGTCTCCGAGAACAAAATCCTGAATGAACAGGTAAGGGGATTGGATCGTCCTCGGACTTTAGTCCTTTGAATTGAGCCGTAGACATGATGTCTCCGAGAACAAAATCCTGAATGAACAGGTAAGGGGATTGGATTGTCCTCGGACTTTAGTCCTTTGAATTGAGCCGTAGACATGATGTCTCCGAGAACAAAATCCTGAATGAACAGGTAAGGGGATTGGATCGTCCTCGGACTTTAGTCCTTTGAATTGAGCCGTAGACATGATGTCTCCGAGAACAAAATCCTGAATGAACAGGTAAGGGAATTGGATCGTCCTCGGACTTTGGTCCTGTGAATTGAGCCGTAGACATGAGGTCTCTGAGAATTGAATGATAGGACTGGATCGTCCCTGAGCTTCGGTTCAAAAGGTACATGATAGGTCTGGATCGTCCCTGAGCTTCGGTTCAAAAGGTACATGATAAGACTGGATCGTCCCTGAGCTTCGGTTCAAAAGGTACATGATAGGACTGGATCATCCCTGAGCTTCGATTCAAAAGGTACATGATAGGACTCGATCGTCCCCGAGCTTCGGTTCAAAAGGTACATGATAGGACTGGATCGTCCCTGAGCTTCGGTTCAAAAGGTACATGATAGGAATGGATCGTCCCTGAGCTTCGGTTCAAAATGTACATGATAGGACTGGATCGTCCCTGAACTTCGGTTCAAAAGGTACATGATAGGATTGGATCGTCCCTGGACTTCGGTTCAAAAGGTACATGACTGGATTGCATCATCCATGGACGTATGTCCTAAAGAGAGCAGGATTGATCACCCTGGAAAATGTTGATCGTATGATGACGTTGCTATTGATCGTATGATGACGATGCTGATGACGATGTTGTTGATCATATGATGACGATGCTGATTGATCGTATGATGACGATGCTGTTGATCGTATGTTGACGATGCTGATGTTCATATGATGACAATGATGATGATCGTATGATGACGATGCTGTAGATCGTGATGAACCAGATGTTGTAGATCAAGATGATGTGATGATGCTGATGATCGTGTGATGACGATGCTGATGATCGTGTGATGATGATGCTGATGATCGTGTGATGACGATGCTGATGATCGTGTGATGACGATGTTGACGATCGCGAGGATTCAGATATTGATGTTGCTGTAGCTGTTTGAGTGTTGCAGAAGATAAAGACTCAGTACTGAAGACGTTGATGTTCCAGTAACTGGTTGAGTTACTGATGTTGTTGAGAAAGCTTCCAATGATTTATAGATGTATCATGTATGATGTTGATGACTCCTTGCTCATGCAGATGCTGTTATAATATCCTTCTCATTAAGGGGGAGTGTTGAGATATTGTAACTTCAAAGAATATTATAATTGTACTTTATTTATTCCGGAGATGTTCCATACCTCCGATGTGATTATACTATGAATCCGGAGATGTTTATTCCTCCGAGAAGTTGTGGTAACTAGGGTTATTAGACCCACCATGTGGGGGTCAGCCCAGTTAGTTATAATAGGGTATTTAACCTAATGGTTAAATACGAGCCTACATGTACTTGTGTAAAATATATGTCAGTGTAGTGTATAAATAGAGGAGGTGTGTTCCTCATTTGACACACACACTCACTTGAGAGAGGCGCACTTGTGGAGGAGAGGTCTGTTATGGTGGAGGAGGAGATCATGTCTTTGGTTTGCATCTTTGTATATTGCTGGTCATCTATATTGAGGAAGCTTTACTGGGTTTTCTACCCCATGAGGTTTTCCCAGGATAAATTTGTGTCTCTTGTGTTTATGCTATGCTTGTTGTTTCTTCAGTGATCCTGTATATGCTATTATTGTGAAAATGGAATGTAATGCTGCTATTTTCTGTCTTAGCATATTGAATTTTAACACCCATGACTAATATTGCCATCATAATGGTTGTTGTGGATGATGTAAATTGTCATAAACATTTAATGAGGATGTAGCCCATGAAAAGACTGCCAATTTTCCAATTGTGATAGAAATAAATGAGATAGATGAGGATATAAATAATCCTATACACACTACTTTTAAGATGTAACTGTTGAAGCTGGTGTTCTAATAATTAGCACTTTGAGTGGCCTTTTGTGAGATTGGTGATAAAGTTATACATGTTAAAGGTATATTCGGTGGAAATTTGAGTTACAAAATAACTTATCCGGGAGAGAAACCTTTAGTCAAATTGTAACCAAGGTAAATAAGTTGGCTACACAAAACCAAATCCCGGGAATGATATATTAAGTATGGATATTGCTGGAAATTTTATATTCCTTGTAAGGTAGTGTGGCTTAAATCTAGAGCTTCATAATATTGATGTTCAGAATCCCTTTGTTCCAGTTATTTCTTATGGTGGTTTTCATTCAAATCGAAATGGCAAGGTGGACAAAGTGGAATCTTTGAATCTATAAATTTAGCTTAGTTTCCAATGAAGATGACTATGACACAGAGAAATTATTCCATTCCCTTGTTGCAGGCAGAATTGCGGTGGTGCTATTAGCTCTCAATATTCAAGATTATGCACCTTCTCCAAATGTCATATATTGAAATTTACATCCCTTCACCCCATTATGTCCATATTTGTTTCTCTCATTCTCCCTTAGGTGTGGCGAAGGCAGAGTACTATTTAAAACCAGATTTGAAAATTAATTTTTAACCAGTTGGAGATTATGAATCCATAATACTTATACATTGTATATTCCATAAAATCCATAGTATCATTTTCAGATTCTCATCTCATCTTCAAGTATTTTTCTGGCTCCACACAACTGCCTTTATATCCTTGACTTTTCTAGCATCCACTTCCAATTAAGGATTTCTTTGTTTTTGTTTTGTTGTTTGAGATTTCCTTCGAGAAAATTAGAGGTATTGCTCGTGGCATACCACGGTTAAGTATTTTATGTCCAAGGTGGAATCTAGCTCTTTGAATCAACCTCTAAAGTTTTTTCCCTCTTCTAGCATTATGCAAAACACAATTCTTCATGGTCTTGAGTGATGTTACACGCATGGGAAGGTCTCCAGGAAAAGCAATCATAGGGTTCATCATTGTCTCAGAATCTCAGGCTTCAAAATTGTAAAAGCAACATGTTGTTTGTTTGGTTTAGATCCAACAATGGTTGAAATTGTGGAGGAGGAAGGGTGGCTGGTAGAAAAAGGATACTTACGACACTTTGCAAACAACATTTTGGGACATGCCCCCACTTCAAGATACAGTCTTCTTCATATTGAGAGAGATCAAGGGTGTCCATTTCCAACCTAATTCATTGTGCCCTCTAATACCCATGGATTATCAACCCTGCAATATTCACTTTAAAATATCCTGCTTCATTGATCCATTTTCCATTGAGTGGATGATGAAATTGTGTTGTTGGGGAAGGTCGATGGGATTAAACTCCACTTCAATGGTTTCATTGATAAAGTGTGATATCAAAACAACCCCTTGATGTCAGATCTTGGAGCATATTATCTATCCTAAGTCTAAACCTAAGTCTATTTCATATACTCTTAAGAGCACAATCTGCCAAAAATATAAATAAACTGAAGTTTATTGACCAGGGAAACCCTATACCCCCTATTTGGACTCTTTTTGAGCATGTATATGCTGAAGGAGAAGATAACAAGGCCAAGAAAGTCATTAAGGCACACTTCTTCTAGGATTTGGCCACTAGAATGGCTCCAACTCTCATTATTTATGTGGTTCACCTATAATATATGGAATGACAGGTTGTAGTAGCCTTCCTTTAAGGATTTGTTTTCTAGATATAACCACCTGATAACTGCCATTAATTCTAATGGGTTAGAGAATGCATACTTAATACATTTGTGAAGTTCCTTTGAAGAGGTTGCATGCATATTTGGGAGGAAGATGTGTTGTACATAAATAGAACCTCCATACAATCCAATGATTGAGTATGAAGCTAGGTTTATATTTGGAAAATGCACCTATGTTTAGGAGGGCGAGTTGGAGGTCATCACGCATGCCAGTCATCAACCTGTTGTTTATAAATGGTAAGTAACTTCACTTTAATCATGCCTCTGCATGAATGATAACTCAAGCTAACCCAACACACATTTGTTGTTCTGAAAAGAAAATAAAAGTGTCCTCTTAACTGCGCCTCCTTGTATGCATTTCTAACTCAAGATATCAACCAAGTGATGTGTGTGTCTTCATTCTTTGTGATTGTTGTTAGACTCCCCTGTTCGTGTTGTATATTGTAAGTGTCCCTCAACTCGTTCCTTTTACTTATTTAAAAATGCCCCTTACTGATGTTATTCCTAAATAGCAAAGGTCATCCCTAAACGTGTATACATAGATGGTAATTGTGAAGATACAACTTTGAAGTTTGATTGATTCATATCCCTCTTGGGTATTTGTTTTATATGGCATTTTTTTTTCTCCTGAAGATACAACTTTGACTGATTCATATCCCTCTTGGGTATTTGTTTTATATGGCACCTTCTTTATGATCCCTTTCTTTATTTTCAGAGAGGATTTAGATAAATCTCTGTTGATATTAATATATGATTTCATATTGAAAGCAACAATACATGGATTAACCACTTTTCTATGAGCCTCTGAAGTTGTAGTATTAATTCCATCACAAGAATGTAAAAAGGATATATATATCAAATGATTTTTATGTTTTCAATCCACTCAAATCAATTTCTCTAAAGCTCCCAAGTTAGTTGCACCTGCACCATGTTCATTCTTTCCTTTTCCTATTCTCAACAGAAACATTATCCTTTTGGTTACCTCTTTTCCTTGGTGTTCTTTCTTGGGTCCAACTATCTCCCTTTTTTGTCCTGGGAGAAGTAGTCTTGTGATTTGTTAACATCACAGTACAAGCGCTGTTATTCGAAATAGTAGTTGATGCAGATCCTAGACGAAGATTTTCTTTCCAATTCCTCTTTACAAATCTTCTTTGTTGAAAACAACCTTGAGATTTAACATTTGGTCACTATGGGGGAGTATGCATTCAAATTTTTTTGTGTACCTTATAACAAATTCTTGTTTCTCTCTATGTCCTGTCATCTCTTTCTTATTAGTATATGCAATGGTTAGTTGGGGCTCTGATTTATGAAAAATATGTTTCTAAAAGCAGTGTGTTATCTTGCTACTGTTACCAAAGTAAAAATATAGGATATGACTAGTGGGAATATTTTATTAACTGTTGGTTTCTTTTGTAGTCAGTCAAGGACATATCACCTGTTTATTCTCTGTGGGAAACATTTATATGAATCTATATTGAAAATTATGTAGTCGAAAGGTTAACTGGGTATGTTATTAATTATTGATTTGTGGTGTTGAACTTTCTTGGTTTTCATATTTAAATTTGCCTTCATTACTTTGTAATTTATTATTTTTCTTTCGAATTGCACTACGGAGTTATATATAGGTAACTAAGAATTTGACAATGTACAGATGGGCCTGAACACACCCTCAGTCAACAACATATTCTGATATCCAAAAGACATCCATGATTCCATATTTTTTAGATATGGTTCCTTGGTATTCAGGGTACATGCTCTATCCCATTAATTTTGGTGATTTTGTTTTGTGAGAGAGCATGCCAATGAATAGAACCTGTTCTTCAAGAACATCAAAATATTTCTTCAAGACATCATTTGATCTTTTGGTATTTGTAACATTATTTCTTGGACAGTTTTATATGAGAATGATGGAGGCAAGTCCAATCAATACATGGAAATATCATTTTCATCAACACTATTTGATTGTTGGGTTTGCTCTGTTTTAAATGCTAATAAATTTGTGAAGATATTAATTTCCATTTTAGGAAATTTTTTAGCATTGCTTCAATTTTGTATGCTTTTTATGTTATCAGGAAGCAATGACCAGGGCACAAGACAGTGCCTCGAAAGAGGGTTTTCTCTTTGATCATCTAAGTGCCAGTGAAGAGTTGTGGTTTGACTTCATGGATGACACTAGAGATGGTGGAAATTCTACATATGTTGTAGCCTAAGTTTCCAGGGTACCCGTACTCGGGGGTAGGGTATGCGTACCCATACCAGGTACTCGTACCCGGTACTTGGGTACTCGTAAGGTACGTCTCCTGCCGTACCCCATACTGGATCCACGTACCCACGACTCCATTATAAAAAAAAGGGTACTTATAGGCAAAATGGTATGCCGTACCCCATGTTTGGGTACTTCGAGGGTACGACCGACTCAATAAAATGCAATCCACTGGGGAAAATGTAATGAACCCCAACCAAATCTGAACTAATTTTTAGCTAACTGCGTATGGCGTTTGGTTCAAGACTTATATCAAACACTTTGCAACACTGTTCAAATTGCACTGAATATTGTCCATATGTGGTAGATTGATTTTGCATTGATTTACAGTGAATGTTTTTATGGTTTTATGTTCAGGACTCATGGAACATAATTTAACTACCAAATGTGCACATAAAAATTATACATATGTATTTAATAATGAGAAATACACTCACATCAACCGAGGAATATATTTGCGATTTTTAATTGCCTGTAACAACAGTACAAATAGGAGGTCTGAGTTCGAGTGTTTGTTACACTCGAACTCAAAATTTATATCTACTGAGTCTATGATTTATCAAAATTTATGTTTTAAATTTTCAATGTGAATGTTCATTGTTCAATGAATCATTGAATTTAGAATTATGAATCATGATTCATAATTTATGGAGATATCTGAAATATGATGTGACTGTGATATATATATATGTACACACAGTACCCTCGACGTACCCAAGTACCCTGTTTCAAAAAGTGGCGTCCCCGTCCCTGTCCCCACGTTTCGTGGCAACTTAGGTTGTAGCTCAATTGCTTGCTCAACCTTACCTTTGCATAAGAAATAACAACTCATTCAAGGAATCGCCACGTGGCAGGTTTTTTGTGCTTACAACAATTGGTACAAAAGGCTCAAGATTAGGGATTCTCAAAAGCTTTTCCAATCTAGTCTCCTTTGGAATTGCCTCCCTACTTAATATGTGTCTTCAAGCAGTTTAGAACCTAGGCAACAAGCAAGAAACCCATTTTTGCTTGATTTTCCCTTACAATTTTTATTTTTGGCAATTTATTTATGTATTTTTTCCTACAGTCGAATGCCCCAGTCATGGCAGTGCATTATGCTCATTAGCACTTCCTTCATTACTTAATGTTGGGATTCACATAGGCCCTTCTCAAACCCCTTCATGTGTTTCCAAATCTCTAATAGTGAGGGTAAGAGATTGGAACCATGATAAATCCTTTGAAACCCAAGAGGTTGTTTATGATGTTAATGATCGAGAGAGTTTCAATAATGTGAAACAATGGTTGAATGAGATTGATCACTATGTGAGTGAGAATGTCAACAAGTTGCTTGTTGGAAATAAATGTGATTTGACTGCTAATAAAGCTATGATTATGATACAACCAAGGTAATGTTAAATGCTGAGTAGCTGTTGATTGTTGGTATCCTTGGTATACTCCATTATTTATTTAAATTTATGGCTTTATAATTACATTTTTCTTTTGTTGACAGGTTGTTTATGATGTTACTGATCAGGAGAGTTTCAATAATGTGAAACAATGTTTGAATGAGATTGATTGCTATGCGAGTGAGAATGTCAACAAGTTGCTTGTTGGAAACAAATGTGATTTGGCTGCTAATAAAGCTGTTGATTGTGATACAGCCAAGGTAATGTTAAATGTTGAGTAGCTGTTGATTGTTGGTATCCTTGGTATACTCCATTATTTATTTAAATTGATGGTTTTATAATGACATTTTTCTTCTGTTGGCAGGTTGTTTATGATATTACTGATCAGGAGAGTTTCAATAATGTGAAACAATGGTTGAATGAGATTGATTTCTATGCGAGTGAGAATGTCAACAAGTTTCTTGTTGGAAACAAATGTGATTTGACTACTAATAAAGCTGTTGATTATGATACAGCCAAGGTAATGTTAAATGTTGAGTAGCTGTTGATTGTTGGTATCCTTGGTATACTCCATTATTTATTTAAATTTATGGCTTTATAATGATATTTTTCTTCTGTTGGCAGGTCTTTTATGATGTTACTGGTCAGGAGAGTTTCAATAATGTGAAACAATGGTTGAATGAGATTGATCGCTATGCGAGTGAGAATGTAAAAAAGTTGCTTGTTGGAAACAAATGTGATTTGAGTGCTAATAAAGCTGTTGATTATGATACAGCCAAGGTAATGTTAAATGCTGAGTAGCTTTGGCATCATGTGCACTGCTATGTGTTTCATTGTATGAATCATTGTCTTTGACTTGATGAAGATTTAAATATGAGTGTGCCTTGAAGTTGTTGGTGTTCTGTTTTTTGTTAATTGCAACACTATAGCAGTTTGTGGTCTTAATTTTGTTGACTTGGCTTGTAGATTCTTTTTTATTATTAATCTCAAGGGTTAGTTTTTTTTGCACTTTTCAGTCTACATTTTTCTTGACATGCTTTGTGTATTTTGTTCTTCAAGTCATTTGTTGATGACATTGGCATTCCATTTTTGGAGACAAGTGCGAAGAATGCAACAAATGTGGAGCAGGCTTTCATGACCATGGCTGCTGAGATAAAGAGCAGGTGCACTTTTTTGTTATGATGTTTTCCAACCTTTAACAAGCGCCTATATTATACAATTGTGATGTTAGATGTTTGTTTGAATCCCTAATTTTAATTGTGTGTAATGGTGTAAACCTGTGCCGGCAAATCGTAATGAATCTGATTGAGATTCTAGTTTTTCTATGATTTTGCTGTTTTATGATAAAGTTAAGTGGTGATAAAGTAATCTCCAGGAAGACACTTACTGAACCTTCATCTCTGTTAGCAAAATAAAGAGTGTTGGATGTCATAATAATTGATTTTAGCCTCATTTGAAGCAAACATGACCTCCAAATATTTGTGGAAATATTTCATGCACCTAGTTGTTGCTGCGTTTTTCCAGAGGAGACAATTTCCTACAGGAAGAGGGTTACTGCATTTTATATCATATTGTATTTGACTTCTTCAGACTATTGAAAGACTAAAATACCTTCAATATTTCTTAGCCTAAATCTCTAAACTAGTGGTGTCTTTTACAACACTCAAGGGATTACTTATTTGAGACAAGAGGTGTGCAAAAAGAACTCAGATCTGCTTCTCAGGTTTATTGAACTCTTGTTTGAAGAAGTAGCAACGATTTACATCAGTTGGAAGGCTGTTAGCATCAACATCTTCTATAAAGGGACAAGTATACTTATCTTAGTAAAAAGAAACACTTCTAGACATGTAATACAATGAATTCTTATTATATATCAGTCCTTGTATTGTTGCTTCCCATGTTCTGTTTCAGTTTGTGTATTTGTGTTTTCTTGTTAAGATATGAATATTTAAATGATCTCTATCTAACCTTGAAACCACAAGTTACTATGCCTTGAAAACACAATTGGAAGCTTTAAAGCAGAGTGCAAGAATCATATTTGAACTAAGTTGTGAAGAAGTTAGTGGGTACTAGAGGAAGTGTTTAACGAAATATCAAAACCAAAATATTCCATACAATATATCTTCAAACCTATAGACTCCAACAGTAGGCTACAGTAGATGGAAAGTGAGGTGTTTGACAAAATCAGGATTTAAATAACCCTTACAGTAAGCCTAACCATTATCAGTTGGCAAGAGAAAACAAAGTAGAAGTAGTTGAAAGGAGGAGTAGTGGTATAAACAAGTCTTCCCTAACAACAATTGAGTTAAAAGTGTAGGATAGTATTGGCAAGGGTTATTACAAAATCAAGAATAGAAATTTGTGTTTTGAAAAAAATTCAGAGTTTTGCTGTATTGGTCTCTTGCTATGGCTTTCTTTGTTCTATTATTTTGAGAAAGCAGAGATTTTATAAGATATAGATCATTGCATATGATTTTCTAATCTATTATGTTGAGCAGGTTCAGTCGTGAGACATTGAGATTCACTTCTAAAAGGGTCTCCTTGGTTGGTTGGCTTAGTTAATTTTTTTTTTTATGTTTTTCATTATATACACTTGGTGGTGGATAATATCCAATTTTAGACATCATTGCATATGGGGTATATTATTTTGTAGGCATATCTCTTTCTGTTTTGGCATGGATTCTCTAGAGTTATACATACTATGCCGTGATGCCTTAGACGCGCCTATGCATGGGAATTTTCATAACAATTTTGGTCAGGATCAAGGCTTCCAGGCTATAAAATCTTGCAAGCATTTTGAGCATATCTATCAATATGCTCAAGATATTCATGCCCAAGTGAATTGTATCCAAAAGTTTGCATGTTGCAAGCATATAAAATTATAAATACTCATGCCCATCATTTATTTATTTGAAATTTGTGTTGCATATAGATTCAACCTTCAACCATATTCTATTATTGTTTGTCTCTTTACTTGTGGCGGCATTACCATATGACCTATCCCTGTTCGAGTGACTCAGATATTTTAACATAAAAAATATAAATATCAAATTTGATTAACCTCTCATTGTTTGCATTTGATCCACGACATCAAAGAACTATATCCCACACTTTATTTGTTGTTTCTAAACAATTTCTTAGAGTCAACAGTGCCAATGATAATTCCATTTTCAGTTAATCTTTTTCCTGGGCCTGGACATTTGTAATTTCTGGGTTGCATGCATTCGCATCACTAACCCATCTTCGTAACAATTTTGTTGAGGCTCTAGGATTTAAAATCTTGCCAACATCTTAAGCATATTTATCGAGCAAAGCCTTGTTTTCACGAAATTGTTGAACTGCAGAGAGATTGATATGTTTCTCTTTTTACATGGAATTCTTTCCTAAGATGCAGCGTAGCCTTGAAAGAGGGTTTTCGACAAAACGACTTCCCCTATACTCCAGAATAGAGCGTCCTAGATAGAGTCCTCATTGTGACATCTTTCTTTTAAGGAGATTATATTTTCTATTTTCTATAAAATACTATTGACTTAACTCCATTTATTTTGTATTGCAGGATGGCAAGTCAGCCTTCCATGAGTAGCAACAGACCTGCTAGTGTACAAATGAAAGGGCAACCTGTTGTTCAAAAAAGTGGATGTTGCTCATAAGACAATTCCTAGAATATTTTTTACTGCAATTGGTTTTGAAGAAGTGAGGTTGAAGATAATTGTATGTATTTTGGATCTCAGACAGGAAAACGTCTCTAGCTGTCGAGAGATCAACAATTGATAGACAATTAAAACAAATTTATTGCAAGTTGGATCTTGTATTCTTTTCTGTCTATGAAGGGAAACAACTTGCTTTTGTTCTTGATAATTTGTACAGCCATGGATTATTGTACTCATGCGTAGTTTGTAAGATCATTCTTCTTTGAATTTTCATCATTGTCACAGTTGAACTACTATATCTTAGAATTCTTTTAGTACTTGAAGCATTATTTTTGAATATGTTTGACATTCATTTTGTTCCCATGCAAAATTTGTTTGAATATCATCATTGTCAAGCAATAACAACTTCTTAAAGGGTGCTAGCTCAATGGTAGAGCACCTACCTAATTATAGGTAGGAGATTGGTGGTTCGATTCCTCCATACCCTATCATAAATTAGTGACTAAGAAAATGACTAAATTCACATATATACGACTATTAGTAGCTAATTTTCAGTATCTTATAGCGCGACTAACATTTAGTCGTATTTAGCTTAGTCATTAATATGTTATCATCTAGCAGTTTATTTAGTCGTAAATTTGGTCATTAATTGTGACAATCAATGACTAAATCAGTGAGTATTAATGACTAAATCAGTGAGTATCAATTCCTAAATCAATGACTTAATCAGTGACTATCAATGACTAAATCAATGACTAATAAGTCAACCAATTAATGACTAGTGAAATACAACTAGAGATAAGAGGGTGGAAATCGGATACTATTAGTCACCGACTCAAAAATAGTCGTTTATAGTCAAATTTTAGTCATTTTTTTAGTCATTAATTTCTCATTTTGTACTAGTGAATGGATGTTTGTGGTTTTGGTAGATCATATATCCTGCTTAAATAGTGAAAATGAGTGCTTAAAATGATAGTTAGCGTGGAACAAGAGGATTTGAGAGATAAGAACAATTGTTTGGACAATGTGGTGTCAAGAATAAGATAGTAGTTGGATTCCATTCCAAATAATCCACGCATATGGCACTAAGTGAGATAAAATTTTAAGTTCCTGACTCATAATTCGGTTAAATATACTTGCTAATAGTGGAATGAAGAAATTAATCTAACACTGCATTAGGGAATCATTAAGACATTCATTTAGAACCAAACACACTTGACATTATGGAAGTATGAATTTCTTGTTCTAGTTCTTTTGTAAATAATAGTGACAAATCATACATCTGCAATTCGCTTTTAGAATATTATGCTCATTATCATATTTTGCTTGAGATTATTTCATTTACATTTGATTTATGTACATTGAATTTCTTTTCACCTTGGGACTCATAAATGCAAAGAAGAAGTTCAAAGTGTAAGACCAAGGTAGCAAAATCAGATTCTGATATTGAAGTTGTCCTAGAGACCATGCTAGAAACCTTACATGAGGATACTAGATCAGTAACGAGGATTGTTCCTTAGTATAAATGATGTGAACTATACCACCTCATTTAGGACCTAAAAATACCAGATGCATCTATTGAGGAAATTATAGTGTACCAGAATATCAGAAAGTCAGGTCTTCATAAGGCTGCCACCTACCCAGAACGTTTCCTGTGTTCGGAAGTAATCGAGTGGATTTTACCCCATGGGGATGTAGGCTCTGTTAATTTTTGAGCATTAATTCAACATACTCTAGGATCTTTACTGAGAGAATAACATGTATAGCATATCAATCATATCAATCACAACAAGCAATCACATGAGACAATAGACACACAGAGTTTCCTTGAGGAAAACCAAAAAGGTGAAAAACCCCACAACTTTCTCAGAGATAGAAAGAGCAATGATACAACCCAAGTACAAGAGATAGTCCTCGTAGCAGCTACTCCTCCTTCCTCACTTGTGCACCACTTTTTGGTGAGTGTAGAAGTGAATAATGAAGTGATCAAATAGAGTGCCTCCCGCACTCTATTTATACATGACCTAACCCGCCTAATAAACTAGCAGGGCCGACTTGTCTAATTTAGTCTAATAACCCATGGTAATACTAATCAGGGCCGACCCCACACTTGGTGGTCTAATAACCCATCACATGCAAGTTGTGACACTTGCGACACTTGTCAATACAAATGACGACACTTCTGTATAGAGGAATAATAACATCTCTATAGGAGTACAATATACATAGGTGAAATACATTCCGAAGTTACAATTACATCAACACTCCCTCTTAACTAGGAAGGTATTTCTCGACACAGATCTTCTAGCACAAGTCTTCTTCTCTGGATCATCGTCATCGTCACTGCTGCTGCTATCTCAATCAATCTCTGAATCTACTCGTCATAGGAAGTTCTACAGATCCAACCCTTTTTCATGCTGGATGTAGGTCCACCACCTGCAGGTCTTCATCATCAGTGGCCATACCGTGGAACCTAGGACTGATTACGTGCGTCAACAAAACCTAGCGCAGACTATAGGATCTTTTACATGTTGACCTTCACAAAACCTACTCAGAGCATCCCAGGATGTTACGAGCACACCGCTCTACCTGTCTGGATCTCGATAGAGAATCCCAGGCTATTACGAGCACACAACTCTACTTGTCCGTATTTTAAAGGATCTTTTCTATGTGAACTTTCGCAAAACCTACTCAAAGCATCCCAGGATGTTAAGAGCACACCGCTCTACCTGTCCGGATCTCGATAGACCATCCCAGGCTGTTACGAGCACACCACTCTACCTGTCCAAATTGTAAAGGATCTTTCTATGCGAAACCATAGCAAAACCTACTAAGAGCATCCCAGGATGTTACAAGCACACTGCTCTACCTATCCGGATCTTGATAGAGCATCCCAGGTTGTTACGAGCACACTGCTCTACCTGTCCGGATCTCGATAGAGAATCCCAGGCTGTTACGAGCACATCGCTCTACCTGTCCGAATTTTAAAGGACCTTTTCTATGCTACCTGCACAACCTGTCCACATCCATAGAGTATCAACTTGATATGCACCATACATCATCTTGATGTACATCATGATCAACCCAATCATCATCACTGCATCATCCTGATGCATATCATGTGGAGCAACATCCTGAAGCTCGTCATCTGTGATCATCCTGATCAAACAATGCATCAGCTACCTGATGCATACCAAGTATCTACCTGATACATATCGTCATACATGATCCACTTGATCATACAATGTATCCACCTGATACATACACGAATACATGATCCACCTGATCATACAATGTATCCACCTGATACATATACAAAATACATGATCCACCTGATCATACAATGTATCTACTTGATACATATACAAAATACATGATCCAACTGATCATATCAAGCATCCAACATGATGCATATACAAATACATGATCAAACTGATCAAAGCATCCGACATGATGCATATACAAATACATGTTCAAACTGATCAAAGCATCCAACTGATGCATATACAAATACATGATCAAACTGATCAAAGCATCCAACTAATGCATATACAAAGTAGTAACTAGAGCATCGTCCTGATGCTCATCACACAATGCTTACATCCACAACCATGGGAAGGATCCTCCTCTCACCATGCTTGGAATGGCTCTTGCAAATGTGTCCATCACTTCTTCCTCGAAGTGTTGTCAATATAAAGAACACCAAGCATCTCTCTGAAGTACTCAAACTTCACTCTGGCTAGTGGTTTCATCAACACATCTGCAACCTGCTCATCCGTCGCAACATACAGTAGCTTCATTGCTCTTCTTTGCACCATATCCCTGATATAGTGATATTTGATCTTAATGTGCTTCGACCTGTCATGGAACACCGGATTCTCAGATAGCTTCACACAACTCTGGTTGTCACAAAAGATACCAGTAGCATCCAACGGGAGATCAAATAACTCATACAGAAGCTTCCTCAACCATACTGCCTCACAACTAGCCGAACAAGCTGCAACATAGTCAGCTTCAGCTATACTCAGTGCTACGCAGGACTGCTTCCTGCTAAACCAAGAGATCACACCCGGTTCCATACTGAAGCAACACCCAGATGTGCTCTTCCTATTTGCAACATTGCCTGCCCAGTCTGAATCAACATAACCCTGCAGGTTAAACTTTTGATTCACATCATACTTGAGCCCATAATCAATTGTACCCTTCAGGTACCTCAGAATATGCTCTACAACAACTAGGTGAACACCTCTGGAATCCGTCAGGAATTGGCTTAATGTATTCACCGCAAAGAAAATATCTGGTCTAGTGTTCATTAGGTACATCAAGGACCCAATCATCTTATGATACATAGTGACATCAACCGGCTCAGATGAAGCATCACATAGAAGCTTCAAGTTCAATGCCATAGGTGTGGCCATGGCCTTGCAGTCCATCATCCTGAACCTCGTCAGGATTTCTATTGCATACTTCCCTTGTCCAAGGAAGATCCCATATGCACTCTGCCACACCTCCATGCTTAGAAAATAGTTCATCATCCCCAAGTCCATCTTGAACTCGGAATCAAGCTTCCTCTTCGTGTTGGAAATCAATCTATCCTCACCTGTAACAAACAGGTCATCCACATACAAAAGTAGTGTCATAGGATTGCCTTCCTCAACCTTGTAGTAAAGTTTGGAATCTACTTTACTCTTGGTAAAGCCCAAACTGGATAGAAAGCTATCTATCCTACCATAACAAGTTCTAGGAGCTTGCTTCAAGCCATACAAGGCTTTCTTCAACCTGCACACATATGACCCCCTGTCATGTGTCTCAAAACCAAGTGGCTGCTCCACATACACTTCCTCCTCGACTACACCATTCAAGAAAGTTGTCTTGAAATCCATCTGGTGCATCTTCCATTTCATCACTGCAGCCAAAGAAAGTACTGATCTGATGGAAGTGTACCTGTCTACATGAGCAAAAGTTTCTTCATAATCAATTCCCTCTTTATGGGAGAAGCCACGAGCTACAAATCTTGCTTTGTTTTTTTCTATGCTGCCATCTGCAGCATGCTTGATCTTGTAGATCCATTTGGAAGTCATGACTGACTTCCCTTCAGGTCTTGGGACTACATCCCAAACATCATTCTTCATGATCGATTGGTACTCTTCAACCATGGCATCCTTCCATTCTTTCTTTTCTACTGCTTCTTCATAACTGGAAGGTTCTTTGTTCATAATATCACAGAGTAAGGCAACATAGCTGGTCTGTGATCTAGTTCTCTTCTTTGCTCTGTGTTCTTCTTCTGGAATGCCATATCTTTCTGCAACTTGAATGAGCTCTCTAGCCCATGTAGCTTTCCTTTTGTGAGAGTTCTTCTCACGGAGTGGATCTACAGGTTCTTGTGGATCTTCAATTTCATGATTTGCTTTTGGAATTGCTTCAGTCATGGTAGTGTCTTGGAATCTAGTTTCCTTTGGTTCTTCATGATCATCAACAGGTGCCTTCTTTGATTTGATGTAAGATGAATCCTCATCGAATGCTACATCCCTACTGACATCAATCTTCTTGAACCCTGGAAAGTAAATTCTGTAAGCCTTTGAGCTTTCACTGTACTCCACAAAGATGCCCTTCTTTCCTGAAGGATCTAGCTTAGTCCTCTTTTTCTTTCGAACATGTGTGTATACTGGACAACCAAATATTATGAGATGACTGACTTCAGGTTTCTTACCAGAGAAGACCTCTTCTAGTGTTTTGTTGTCCAATATCTTATGAGGTGTTCTATTATGCACATATACAGCTCTCCTAGCTGCTTCTGGCCACAGATGCATAGGTAGATCCTGATCATGCAGCATTGCTCGTGTTGCTTCCATGAAGGTTCTATTATTCCTTTTTGAAACTCCATTCTGTTGTGGATTGTAGGGAGCAGTCAACTCCCTCTTAATCCATGAATCACTGCATAGCTTCTTGAAATCACCTGAAGTGAATTCTCCGCCATTGTTGGATCTGAAGGTCTTGATCTTTTTATCAGTTTGATTTTCCATCAAGGCTTTGAATTCCTTGAACTTATCAAACACTTCATCTTTGTTGTTCAAGAAATAAACCCAAGTATTCCTAGGGAAATCATCAAATGAAGAGACATAGTATAGATACCCACTCAGAGAACTGGATGACATCGGATTGCATACATCGGAGTGGATAATCTCCAAGATTCCTTTTGCTTTGCTTTCACTACTTGGAAATTCCTTCTTAATGTTCTTTCCTTTTGCACATCCTTTGCAAATACCTTCATGCTTTGTCTTGATTTCAGGAAGACCTTCTACAACTTTACTTGCAATTGGTAGTGCCCTATAGTGCACATGTGAAATCCTTTTATGCCAAAGTTCACTTGGCTCCATGGATTCATGTACTATGGCATGTTCAGGTTGTCCCTTCAATTTGTACAATCCTCCCTCTTGCTCTCCAATCACTACTGCATCATCTATAGTTTTACCCTTTGGCCACATTAGGACTTGGCCATCTACAAATGCAACCCTCATGCCTTTTGCATCCAATGTAGATATGGAGAGTAGGTTCTTCTTGAGCCCAGGTACATATAGAACATATTTTATCTTCAAAGACTTCCCAGAGTCTAGGTTGTAGGAGGCTTCACCACTTCCTTTGATAGGATATTGATAGTCATCCCCAAGTTTCACTTTATGGGGTGACTCATGTTTAGATAGATTTATAAAAGATTCTTTAAAATCAGTCATGTGTTTGGAAGCCCCACTATCAATAAGCCAATCATTACATCCATGAGAGATAGTACCTGTGAGAGTAGAGATTAGAACATATTCATCTCTGCTTGATGAAGTATCACTTTCTGCCTTAGCCTTCTTCTTGGGAGGTTCATCATCCTTAGCAGCATGATCATGAAATCTCTTCTTGTTGTATCTCTTCTTCTTGTTTAATTTGTTGTTGTTGTCTTTCTTCTTCTTGAGACAATTTGAAGCAAAGTGTCCTATTTCATTACAATCGAAACATCGAACATGAGAGAGATCTTTCTTCTTATGATGAGGGTGAGAATGTTTATTGTTATGATATTTCTCCCTTGTAAACTTGCTTCCCTTGGTGTGTGCTGTGAGAGCTTGATCTTCATTCCCCATCTTCTCTTCTCGGGCCACAACCCTTGCTTCTTCTTGTGAGCATTCCTCCCATAGTCTACTGAATGAGATCAACTTCCTTCTTGCACAAATTCCTTGGATGACGGAGTCCCATGACCTAGGTAGGCCATTCAATGTGGTCATAACAACTTCATTATTATCCACTACTTCATATACAGCTTCAAGTTGTTCCTTGATCTGAGAAACCTTAGAGAAATAGGATTGAATGGTCTCTCCATTCTGAAGCTTTACCCCTTTCAATTGGTTCCGCAGGGTCATCTTCCAATTTATGTTCTTTCTTTCAAATAGCTTGGTGAGGGAATCAAACATCTCCTTGGGTGTCTTCAGAGATGACACATGTGGTATGAGATGGTCTTTGATAGAATCAACAATGATTCTCTTTTTCTTGACCAAGTTCTTCTTATGTAAGGCCTTAGCCTCTTCTCCCTCTGGGACAGGGACCTCTTCACTTATGTAAGTGTCCAATTCATTTTCTTCCAGGATTAACCCAATCCTATACTTCCATGCTCGGAAGTTATCAACCCCTTCAAGATTATCCTCAAACTTGGTGTGGTGAGACATCTTAAAGAGTATTTCAAATGGAAATAGAAAAGATATAGGCCTTACCACTTGATTTGCAGAAGACTAGATGTTGGAGCCAAGGTCGTAGCTACGGTAAAGCTGCGAATTTTGGGAAAAAAAAGCACAAGTATGGAAGGAAAGTGCTAATTTTGGGACAAGCACTAAGTTTTGGGTAAGAAGGAGACGGTGCGCAGTACGGTGCCAGATGGACAAGCTCAGCGAAGATCACGGACCGGAAATCGCGGAGCTCGCGCGCACGACAGAAGAGAATGAAGGTTGAATAGAAAGCTCAGCTACCATAATAAATAAAGGCGATGGAGTAGAGGGCTCAGCTACCCTCATTTAAAGGCTAAGTACAGAAGTTATGGTTGCTCGGATCAAGGAAGAGCAACGGACCAGAGCATTGAAGGCGAAGGACAAGCGCCCATACCCACAATCTGCGCCGAAAGTCAAGGAGCCTGCAGGAAGCGACGACATGACTGCAAGCGGCGCCTACAGTACACCTAGCCATGTGCGTGGTTAGGGTTTTTGGGGAATCACTGTTGGGAAAGGCCCACAGTTCTGTAAGGGTGTGACCGCCATGGCCACCTATATATATGAATAATTGTAATGGGTAGATGTTAGAGAGTAAGAGTTAGATACTCTTGGGATAGATAGATGTTTAGACTGTTAGATAGTCAGTCTCGAGGATAGATCATGTGTTGATTATCCTTTGCTAAGTGTTTCTACCGAGTGTGTAGAACTAGAGTAGAATCGGATAGCCGAGGAGCTAATCCCTGAGTAGCCAGACAGTCTGTGTGACGTCTGCTCCTTTGTAATCTCTGTAGAGAAGAGACCAGATTGAGAGAAGGGCTCCCAGATGTGTGCGTGGAGTTTCCTGTAAAGATCTAAGGCTGCAGCTGTGTGCGCAGCATATTGTATAACTCTATGGCTTTTTGGTTAATATAACACTCCCGAGGACGTGGTTTTCCTCGAGGAGAGGAGCTTCTCATATTTCCACTTGTTATAATGTTTGCGTGAATGATTAACTGTTTAAGTTCATTAAATGTGTATGCAAAGCTCTTGTATTATCTTTGTGATGGTTTGATTGAGTTTGGGAAGGTCCATTGATAGCCATAAGTGTTGGAGGACTGAAGAAGTGGTGGAGCGCTGTCGCTGCAGCGATCAAGGACTGCGATACTGCGCTAGTTGCGCAGGGCGAGGAGGTACTTAACGCGTCGACACAAGGAATACTTGCCTTCTGCGCTAGAACGAGGAAACTGCGCCGCGGAGCTGCTGAGGAAGGAAACCGCGCAGTTGCGCCGAGGGGCCTGCGGGAAAGTCGGACCGCCGATATCTGAGGATCCAGAAGAGGAAGGACAATCTCTGCGTCACCAAGGTTAAGGAAACCTGATTCCTTAGCCCCCCATAGCCACTTCGGGTGAGACCTCGAGCTGCTGCGCAGCTCGTTGCCGAGAGGGCCAGTGCGCCAAGGGGTTTGTTGCTGCGCTTCATTAAAACCCGGGTCTGCCCAAGAAAGCAGCCAACAAATGGTTCTGTTGCCTTATGACTTTTTGATCATGTCACTTCCGTTGCTCCTCTGAACCTTGTTGTTGAGCCAACAAATGGTTCCGTTGCCTTATGACTTTTTGATCACGTCACTTCCGTTGCTCCTCTGAACCTTGTTGTTGAGCCAACAAATGGTTCCGTTGCCTTATGACTTTTTGATCACGTCACTTCCGTTGCTCCTCTGAACCTTGTTGTTGAGCCAACAAATGGTTCCGTTGCCTTATGACTTTTTGATCACGTCACTTCCGTTGCTCCTCTGAACCTTGTTATTGAGCCAACAAATGGTTCCGTTGTCTTGCGACTTGCTGCTGTGAGACTTAATATTTCTGCGACGTCTGAGATTGTTGCTGAAGCCGCACAAAGTTCTGTTACACTGAGACTTGCTCAGTTAACAAATGTGTTACTGGAATCCTACAACTAAAGAAATTGGAGACTGGTTTGATTTAAAGGCTAAAGAGTTCGCTGAACAAGAAAATAGAAGCTCTACTCTCCAAACAGAAGACTGGTTACAGAAGTATATTTATACTGACCTTCACGAAATTTTCTTTGTTACATTCGCACTGGAGTTGCACGCTTGGATAGCCAAGTTAGCAGACTCTAGACCTACTGTGCATATTGATCGACCCGTCGCTTGGACGCCTGAGCTAGTCCGTATTGTGAAGCGGATAGACAATCCTGTGTCCCGCGCAGTAGACTTTTGGTTGAATAGTATACTGAAAGGCTTCATCACCGAGTTTGCAGTAGATACAAGAAAGAGTTTCAGTGAAGCTGAGAGGAATTTCTTCCAAGTACACAGAGGTAAGTTCTTAAATTCTCTGAACTTATGGATTAAAATGCTTCTGTATGAAAAAGGAAAGCTATGTATTGCTTCTGATGAATAGCATAGACAAGTAATGTCCGTAGATTCTGATAGTGATCCTGAACTTATTGGTTGCACTCGTAGTGGAAAACGATATAAAGTAGGCCTTGACCAATATTCTTTTGAGTCTAGCCCAGACAATAGCCAGGTCCCTAGAGCAGGCCATATAGAAAGACAAGGGAGTGCTCATATCCCTTATCACCCCTTTACACCGCAAAAACCAGACGGAGCTCAGTATAACCCCGCAGTAACATCTTCTAGTAGCCCACACGGTACTTCTAGTACCTCTGTACCACCTTTCTTTAACCAGCCCAGAAGCACTGCTACAGCAGCCTCACCTCAACCTAGCACAAGAAGGATGGGTGATGACATGAAGCTGCCAACTTTTAGAGGAACAGGGATAGAAGACCCTGAGCAGCACTGGTTCTTATGTGAAGCCATTTGGACAATTAAGCAAATTAATGATGATGCTGTTAAACTGGTTCAGTTAGCAACCACACTAAGAGAAAGAGCCTTGACTTGGTTCATGAAATACTCAGCAGCACAGAATAGAACGCTTGCTGAGGTAAGAAATGCCATGATTCGGTAATTTAAGAAACCTAAATCAGAATCACAGTGTATAACAGAGCTCAAAGACATCAAACAGTTACCTACAGAATCAGTATGGGACTTTGACCAGAAGTTCAAAGCCTTGATAGATCAAGTAAGCTTCGAGTTTGCACCACAGCAGCATAAAGAATGGTTCATTGCTGCACTGCTTCCACACATTAGGCTTCCTCTTATGCAACAGAATCTCAATACTCAGGAACAAGCTCTAGAGATGGCTATGAAACTAGAAGCTTCGCCTATTGCGGGAACAAGCAACGATGTTGCGCATTTACAGAACCAATTAGCAAACTTAACCTTGCAAGTGCATGATATTAAGAAAGGCAAGGAGATTAAGGAAGAAATTTGGTGTACAAAATGTAAAGCCCAAGGTCATTCAAAGGACCATTGCCCCGTTTTCATAGACTATATTGCAACTGGAGCACCTAACCCTTTACCACAGGCACAAGGGCCTTGGTGTGAAATCTGTAGAACTAGAGGTCATAGACCACAAGAATGTCACTTACTTCAGAAATATGTACAAACTCCAAAGAACCTATATTGTAATTTCTGTAAATCAGTAGGTCATGATGAGAACAATTGTAGAGCATATGATCTTATGATAGAAAGAAAGCATGATGTTTATAGGGTACAAGCAGAGACACAAGGACCCACAGCAGGTCCACCGTATGACCAAACCCGCGACGCCCGAGCAGGAAATTACAGGGGACGTGGACGCACAACAAATTTTGGTCGCGGAAGAGGACAGATCACTTGTTATAATTGCAGAGCACAAGGTCACTTTGCTAGGGATTGCCAAAATCCTACAACCCTCTGCAGGTATTGTAAATCTTCTGACCATATCATTGAAGAATGCCCTCAGTTACAGGCTAAGATGCAAGCAAAGACCCCACAGGTCAATCAAAATATTCAGTTGATTGCAGCAGAAAGAAGAGAACCAGACCCTACAGTTAATATAGTGACACGCAGTGGAGCAACCACTGGTGCGCAAGAGATGGGAATGGGAAAGCAAGCGACGCAATGGGTGCGCCGCGCTAATATTAAACCAGCCCCACTTAACCTGCAGAAGCAAAAAGAAGCATTCAAGCAAGCTCAAGAGTATTTCTCAGATCCGAGAGCTTCAAGTTCTGCCGTAATTCCGCAGAACAATATAAGATCGCAAGTGCTAAAACAAGACAACCTGGTACAAGAACAGGCCACTGTAAGTGAAAGACCTGACGAGGAGCATGCACTAGGCAGTGTTCATGCGTTCCTGCGACAATGTTTAAAATTGTTGCGCAATGAAAAGGCAACTCTAGAACTCCAACACCTGTTGGATCAGTGCCAACAGTCGGCTTCGACAAACACACCACAGTGTGCTGTTCACCAGATTAGGAGTCACATTAGAACTGGAAAAGAGATGAGGCTCACAGCGCAGATTGGAGCATTTGAAATGGACGAAGTCATGTTAGATTTGGGCTCAGAAGCCAATGTTCTCACTATGCAGACATGGGAACAGATGGGCAGCCCTCAGCTTACAAGATCCCCTATCCAGCTAAGACTCGCGAATCAGCAACGAGTCTCTCCATTGGGCAGATTACCCAATGTACCTATTGATATTGAAGGAGTCAGAAGCTCTGCAGATTTTGAAGTAATCAAAATCATGGATGATAGTAGACCATACCCAGCACTTTTAGGAATAGACTGGGCATTCGATAATTTGGCTGTCATTAACTTGAAGAAAAGACAGATGACCTTTGAGGATGACCAGATTAGGGTCATCGCACCACTTGATCCTATTCAAGGACCAAGGTATATAGAACCCATTCGCGCAGAAGAAGAAGCGCGCCACATGGAAAGTTTGTACCAAATGACCACTAACCACAGTGACTATGTCAACCCCACAGCAGATGGCCATATCAGCTGGCGATGCGATAGCTCGTGCACATCAGACTCATATGCAGGATTGGAAAACTGGCAGAATCGTTTACATGAGGTTTATGCAAGACGTTGCGCCATGATGACTAAATCCATTCGATGGATTGGCACAGAATTAAATGACACTCCAATTTTTGATGGTTCAACTGAAGTAACTAAATTCATACAGGACTATGAACAAAAGCTTCCAGAACCGCAGCGCATACAGGCACTGGATGTAGCATTGCGCGCCACACCCGCAAGATGGTGGGTTGCGCATAAGGAGAATATTCATACATGGCAAGACTGTCGCAGATTGATACTGCGCAGATTTCAGGACGCTACGACCGGAACCCTACGCAAATACGAGGGACAGAGTGACCCCAGGTCACACATTGAAGCATGCATTCAGCAATGGTCAGATATTCCGCAAGATGAATGGGTTCACCTATTCATCCACACATTGGATACAGTTCCAAGGAACTGGTATACTGAAACAGAATTGCGCAAAGGCACTCTTACTTGGCCTCTTATGATGGAAAGTTTTCAACTTACCTTCAGTTTTGAGTCGGAGCATCCAAGTATTGATCAGGCTCTGAAGTATATTAAAAAGAAGGTATTTGAACCGTGTCTAGCAACATAATATTCCCAACCAGATTGGGCTGTCCAGATAGAACATGCCCTGGAATGCTATAACTTCACCGCTGAAGATGAGGAGGACGATCCTCGCAACATCAATATCCCAGAATCAGAAGGGACGCGCAATATTGAAGGTCCTGAGCTTGATATCCCTGCCATCACAGAACACATCAAGCTCAAGAAGATTAACATTGGTACAGAAGCTGAACCAAAGTTGGCTTCTATAGGAGATTATTGGGATGATGAAACTGTTGGACACGTTTCAGAATTATTGCGTGACTACCAGGATATCTTTCCTACCAAGTTCACAGAGATGAAAGGCATCCTAGGAGACTTAGGAGTGATGCGCATACCTCTGAAACCAGATGCCAAGCCAGTAAAGCAGCGCCCATACAGGTTGAACCCACGCTATAAAGAAAAAGTCAAAGAAGAAATTGACAAGATGCTTGCAGCAGGTATTATTGAACCGGTAGAGGAAAGCGATTGGATTAGTCCTATGGTGGTCCAAGAAAAGAAAACGAAAGGTGAAATAAGAATCTGTGTCGACTTGCGCAAACTCAATGATGCATCAGCGCACGATCCATTTCCCACTCCTTTCACAGATGAAGTACTTGATAATGTTGGAGGACAAGAGGCTTACTCTTTCACTGATGGTTTTTCGGGATATCATCAGATCAGAATTCATCCAGACGACCGCCACAAGACTACTTTTGCAACTGAATGGGGCTCATTCCAGTATACGGTAATGCCCTTTGGTCTTAAAAACGCACCTGCTATCTTCTCTCGAGTTGTTGTTGCTGTTTTTAAAGAATTCATTCACAAGTTTCTAGAAGTCTATTTTGATGACTGGACTGTATTTGGCCTATTAAAGAACCATATTGCAAATCTGCGCATGATGTTAGAAAAATGTAGACAGCATCAGATTTCCCTTAACTTGAAAAAATGTATCTTCTGTGCGCCCTTTGGTATTTTGTTGGGACATATTGTATGCAGACAAGGACTCCTGATGGATCCTGCGAAGGTTGCCATCATTGCTAATTTACCTGCGCCCAACTCAGTTAAACAATTGCGCACTACATTGGGACATACAGGATACTACAGAAAATTCATCAAGGGTTATGCAAAGATCACAGCGCCTATGGAAAGATTGCTCAAAAAGGATTCAAAGTTCCAATGGACAGAGGAATGCCAACAGAGTTTGGACACACTTAAAGAAAAGATGATCACAGCGCCTATTCTAGTTTTCCCTGACTGGAGAAAACCTTTTCATGTTCATGTTGATGCTTCTTCCATAGCATTGGGGGTTGTGCTTACACAGTCTGGAGAAGGAAGTATTGACCACCCAATTGCTTACTCCAGCAGAAAGCTATCTACAGCTGAGAAGAACTACACCACTACAGAAAGGGAAGGATTAGCTATGGTGTATGCCTTACAGAAATTCAGACACTACCTATTAGGCGCTCATTTTAAAATGTACACTGACCACTCTGCTTTGAAATATTTGGTCAATAAACCAGTGTTAGGAGGAAGAATTTGCAGATGGCTACTGCTCTTTCAAGAATATGATTTCGCTGTCATTGTAAAGCCAGGCAGATTGAATGCAGGGCCTGACCATCTATCCAGGATAGAGTCAGGAGAGGAACCTACAAGTCTGGAGGACAATCTGCCTGACGCACAGTTGTTTTCTATTCAAGCAGCAGACGAATATTATTCTGATATTCTTGAGTTTCTCACTACCGGGCAAGCGCCGGCTGAGTTTACAATCCAGCAGAAGAAGCAACTTGTTGTCAGAGCCGCAGACTTCACTTTGATAGCAGGCCAGCTTTATAAGTTGGGCCCTGACGAAGTTTTGCGCAGATGTATCTTACCACATGAAAAGAACTCTATCATCGCATAAGCGCATTCAGGTACTGTAGGAGGCCATTTCGCAGGAAAGCCGACCGCGCAAAAGATATTAGCCGCAGGTCTTTGGTGGCCGACATTGCACAAGGATACTAAGGAATTCTGTAAATGTAGCGATGTGTGCCAGCGAACAGGAAAACCCTCAAGGAGAGATGAAATGCCGCTAAGACCCCAGATTACACTGCGCGCTTTTGATAAATGGGCCATTGACTTTGTAGGACCTATTAACCCACCAGGAAAAAGAACTGGCGCAAGATACATCATTACAGCTACTGAATACCTCACCAGATGGGCTGAGGCGAAGCCAGTTAAGAACTGCGACGCTGCTACGGCCGCGCAGTTCATTTTCGAGAATGTTATCACTAGATTTGGATGTCCAGTGATCCTCATGAGTGATCAGGGTACACATTTCCTCAACGAGACTATAGAATCCCTTACTGAAGAATTCCAAATTAGTCACCATAAGAGTACACCCTACCATCCTCAAGCTAATGGTACGGTGGAAGCATTCAATAAAATTCTTGAGAATGCCCTGACGAAGATCTGTAATCAACAAAGAGATGATTGGGACCTTAGAGTCACAGCTGTATTATGGGCTTATAGAACCACTTGCAAGAAACTAACAGGCCACACACCTTTCAGCTTGGTGTATGGACAAGAAGCAGTTATGCCCATGGAATACATTATTCCCAGTCTTAGAATTGCGCAAATTACAGAAATGGCAGATCCTGATACTATGAATGAAAGACTTTCGCAACTGCTTGCCTTAGAAGAAGACAGACTCTTAGCCGGATTCCATCAACAGGTACAGAAGGCAAGACATAAAGCTTGGCATGACAGGCATATTAAGAATAAAGTCTTTCAGGAACGAGACTTGGTACTCCTCTATGACAGTAAATTTACCAAGTTCCCAGGCAAGTTTTGTGTACATTGGTTAGGCCCTTTTCAGGTGATAAAAATAACAAACGGAGGCGCAGTTCAGCTTGCAAAGCTCGATGGAGAATTACTACCTACAATGATCAACGGGAGTCGGCTCAAGCTTTATCGCGACGGCCACTCCGCTCTGTCGACCTAATATATTGCTAAAAAGATGCAGATGCCCAGTGTAGTTGAAAGAGGCACCGCATTCAGTCTACACGGAAGTTGCGAGACACTCAGTCTCCGGCTTCCTGCGCAGTTCCTAGAAACATCCGCGCATGTCTAAAGTTTGGTTGGAGCGAACATAGTTGCGCTCTTGTGAAGCTTCTCCCCGGACCGTTGAACTATCGCTCTTGCGGAGCTCCCTGTGATAATTCACCGCTTGAAGAGTTCTCCTTGTGGACCCCTAGAGGCACAGTTCCCTAAGTTGAAATGACCCGCCGGAAATTTTGAATTACAGCAGTTATGTAGCCGCGTCTGAATAAATGAAGGATAAGTCCGCTATTTAAGTCTAGCCGTTCTGACGGATTCGGCTTGATCTCCGAAAGATTTGCATTTAACTCAGGCGCCGAAAGCATTAGCTTCTCCCAGAAGCCTGTCAGAGCCCGTCAATCACACTAAATGCACCCCTACGGCGAGAAGGATAGCGTGTTGTCAACTCATCTATAGCCGCCTATAGCTACGTAACCCCACTTGGTCGCATTTACTCACCTCTGGCTATAAATACCTCACACTTGTATAATTTTTGGGTTACTTTCCTCGAGTTGCTAGCTTGTTTACGAATCCAAGTTCTTGTTTTCAGAACCGAGTTGTGCAGAGTATTTTCCCTTGTTTTCAGCATCCATATCCTACGAAGTTCCGCCATTTGCTGTCCAAAGTTTTTGTTCCCTACATCGATTCACGACGGAGAACCTGTCAACTGAAGAAGTTGTTCGTCAATTCCTGCGCCGAGGCTTAGATTTCGACATGACTACTCCAGTCACGGCTTCGACTTATGTACATCCTGGTTATCAGGATCCCAGACAGTCTCCGGCTACAAGAGCGTCGCCATCACAACCAGAAGAACCTGTTCCAGAGCCGTTGGCGACCATGGCGAACTATATTCCGCCGCGTCCAGATGATGCGCCAGAAGTACAGATCCCGAAGAATGCAAAGTATCCCATTCCGTTACCGCCACTACCGGCTAGTGTGCGGGTAGAAGGGCAACTGTTGGGACACATTCCACTGGTCAAGTTCTCTGATTTCAACCTCGGAGACTATAAGACATACCCTCAGTTCCAGTTAGATCGATATCTGAATGTTGTGCATAATCCCACCAGACAGGTTGACGAGTTTATCCCGAAGGGATTTGCAGCAAATCTTGAGCGCCCTGGACTCCTGAATTTATTGAAGCTACCGCTCTTTGGGCGTAGCAACGAAGTGAACGCAGTCGTTAAAACACTGCTATCCTGCGTTCATGGAGGTTACCTTTGGCTCGGGAGGCCAATTGATCTAAATGTTGATTTAATTCACCGCATTACTGGTCTATCTAAGGCTGGTAAGGATCCCAATATTCATTTTGTGGGAAAGGACAAAGACAGAAAATTAGCTGCACAGCTGGTGCAGAAGTATAACTTGACAAGAGGAGGTCGGGATTATGACCTCACTACAGTAGAAGATGAGGCACTTCGATTTACAGGAAGTCTGCTTGCAGGCAGACTTCTCACAAAGTGCCGACCGAAGGAAGTCACTGGAGCTGTCGTGGAGCTCGCCATCGCAGCTGCGGAGGGAGAGCAGTACAACTGGTCTCTCTTCCTGCTGAATTCTTTCTTGGCTGATTGCCTGAATGTGCAGGACAATGCAGCCCAAGCATTCCATTTTTCATGGCTTCTAATTTTATGCGCTCTAGTTGGGTGGAAGGAGCCCCCGAATACTCAGTTCCTTCCGCGCCGCGCAGGAGAGGTTGCCGGCATGCGCTACATCAACCTCTGGGATTCCCCTAATCCCGTGAAGCGCAAGATGAATCGCGCTGTCTTTTGTGAGTACTACTATCTCCTCCGAGATACTATTCAAGAAATGCCAAGGCTGAGCGAGGAGACAGCCAGATTATATGAAGGAAAGTTGGCTTTTACTGCCGACATACATCAACTTTACCTTCGCCTTTGCGGCATTCCAGACGAATGGGCGCTAGGCCTTTACAGGATGACTACCGAGGATGTTGAAGAAACCATCAAGTCTTGGTCGGATGAGTGGAGGGAGGCCGCTGATCTCGCATCCGCGCTGCCAACCGCCGCTACGAAAGAGAAGGATAAGGGCAAGGAAGCCCGTGAGCAAAGAAGTGATGAAGGCTCCACAGAACCGGCCACCAAGAAGCAAAAAGTGTCGCATCCTGCTGAGGCTATTCCCTCGGGGATCGACCAGTACCTACACGAGCAATTTCGTGAGCTGCGCAATGCGCATGCTCACCTTAGAAGTGCTTTAGATTTGCAGTTCGTAGAACTGAAAGGTCTCGCAGGAAGTGTTGCGCAGACCCATGCGCCAGCATCTACTTCACAGGCGCCACAAGAAATTCCAAGTGCCGAGCGAGTTGAAGAACTCATTGAAAGGCATACTGTCGTGCATATTCCGACTACCAGCATGACACTTCCAGATCCGCTAACTGCACTACAGGTAAGCGCCGTTGGGCCCGTTGAAATCAATTTGTCTCTAATTCCTATAGAGACTCTACAGCTAGTGCATGAGAAAGTTTCTCTTGAGTTGAGAGCTAGAGAGCTCTCTACATTTCAGGAAAATCAACGACTGCAATCGCAGGAGTTAGAGTTGAAGGCGATCCATCAGAATACCTCTGAGAAGCTTGCACTTTATGAGGCGCAAGACATCGGTATCAGAAACGCAGTGGATGAGATTGCCCAGTTATTGCCGGCTTGCGAGATTCAACTAGACCTCCCTCTGGTTGCAAAAGTTCAAATTATTGGAGAAAGGGCGAAAACCCTGGAGCAAGAAATAGTTGCTATGGCTGAAGGCCATAGAACCCAGATCGCTGAGCTAGAAGCTCGCGTTGCTGCGCATCTTACGGATGATGCGCAGGTACAATTTGAAGCACTGAGCAGAACTTCCACGCAGATGAAAGATCGAGTACAGGAAGCTGAGAACCTGATGAGCCAAGCTATGGAAGCTTGGACGGAGCTTGTGAAGCTCCCTTTTAAAGTTGGACTGTCAGAACAGGTGCAAGCTGCAGAACAATCTCTCACTGTTCTGAATGAAGAAGCTAAGGCCTTAACAGGCTTACCAAAAATGAAGAAAATGGGCGAAGTTCGCAAAATGCAGCAGCAACTGCACAAGCTCAGAACTGAAGATGAGAAGCTCACCAACAGCATTCAGCCATTCATGGATGAGTATGCTGAAATCGTTGCCCAGATTGAGACAAAAATCAAAGAGATTGCTGACTCTCAGGAGATCATTGATACCATCACTCCAGACGAAGCAACCGCAGAAATGGTGCAGACAGCTGTAGAGTGTATCGATGAATTGGACTCCGCTATTGCGAAGTGGAAGAAAACATTCGCGGAGACACAAGCAAAAGCAGATGTGCAAATCAAGCGACCCCACGCCAGTGCGAGTGGCTCGAGGGCGAGCCACAAGTGAGTGTTAGGGGCCTGTTGGAGCCAAGGTCGTAGCTACGGTAAAGCTGCGAATTTTGGGAAAAAAAAGCACAAGTATGGAAGGAAAGTGCTAATTTTGGTACAAGCACTAAGTTTTGGGTAAGAAGGAGACGGTGCGCAGTACGGTGCCAGATGGACAAGCTCAGTGAAGATCACGGACCGGAAATCGCGGAGCTCGCGCGCACGACAGAAGAGAATGAAGGCTGAATAGAAAGCTCAGCTACCATAATAAATAAAGGTGATGGAGTAGAGGGCTCAGCTACCCTCATTTAAAGGCTAAGTACAGAAGTTATGGTTGCTCGGATCAAGGAAGAGCAACGGACCAGAGCATTGAAGGCGAAGGACAAGCGCCCATACCCACAATCTGCGCCGAAAGTCAAGGAGCCTGCAGGAAGCGGCGACATGACTGCAAGCGGCGCCTACAGTACACCTAGCCATGTGCGTGGTTAGGGTTTTTGGGGAATCACTGTTGGGAAAGGCCCACAGTTCTGTAAGGGTGTGACCGCCATGGCCACCTATATATATGAATAATTGTAATGGGTAGATGTTAGAGAGTAAGAGTTAGATACTCTTGGGATAGATAGATGTTTAGACTGTTAGATAGTCAGTCTCGAGGATAGATCATGTGTTGATTATCCTTTGCTAAGTGTTTCTACCGAGTGTGTAGAACTAGAGTAGAATCGGATAGCCGAGGAGCTAATCCCTGAGTAGCCAGACAGTCTGTGTGACGTCTGCTCCTTTGTAATCTCTGTAGAGAAGAGACCAGATTGAGAGAAGGGCTCCCAGCTGTGTGCGTGGAGTTTCCTGTAAAGATCTAAGGCTGCAGCTGTGTGCGCAGCATATTGTATAACTCTATGGCTTTTTGGTTAATATAACACTCCCGAGGACGTGGTTTTCCTCGAGGAGAGGAGCTTCTCATATTTCCACTTGTTATAATGTTTGCATGAATGATTAACTGTTTAAGTTCATTAAATGTGTATGCAAAGCTCTTGTATTATCTTTGTGACGGTTTGATTGAGTTTGGGAAGGTCCATTGATAGCCATAAGTGTTGGAGGACTGAAGAAGTGGTGGAGCGCTGTCGCTGCAGCAATCAAGGACTGTGATACTGCGCTAGTTGCGCAGGGCGAGGAGGTACTTAACGCGTCGACACAAGGAATACTTGCCTTCTGCGCTAGAACGAGGAAACTGCGCCGCGGAGCTGCTGAGGAAGGAAACCGCGCAGTTGCGCCGAGGGTCCTGCGGGAAAGTCGGACCGCCGATATCTGAGGAGCCAGAAGAGGAAGGACAATCTCTGCGTCACCAAGGTTAAGGAAACCTGATTCCTTAGCCCCCCATAGCCACTTCGGGTGAGACCTCGAGCTGCTGCGCAGCTCGTTGCCGAGAGGGCCAGTGCGCCAAGGGGTTTGTTGCTGCGCTTCATTAAAACCCGGGTCTGCCCAAGAAAGCAGCCAACACTAGATCTAGTGCTGGATTAGGGTTTGTCAGAGAAACCCTAAAAATTCAAAATGTGAATTTCAAACTTCTGAAAGGATAGAAAGATGTGCCTTGATGCACTGATCATCCTGGTATACTCAGAAATTGAAAATTACAAAGTTTTACCCTTCAGAAATGCTTTTCAATCTCCCGGATTCATTAGGGAGGACCCTGAATTAGGGTTTGATTTTCCTGGAGCTTCACCCAGCCAAAAAGTTCGATCCAAAGCTCTAAACTTTGAGTTTTCCAAGGAGCTTCCAGCTATGGTCTCAAATTTCAGAAATTCCTATTTTTGTGGAAACCCTAATTTTTAGGGCCAAAATTGAAAGTGCCTAGAATTGAAATCTGATTGGACAAAAAGATGCGCCTTGCTGAGGAGAGTCAAAATACCCTACTTCCTTTCAAGATCTATGGAAAGAAACCCAATAAACAAGAATCCCTAGCTTCCGCAACTGCACAGTGTCTTCTTCTCAGGTTAGCTTTGATACCATGTTAATTTTTGAGCATTAATTCAACATACTCTAGGATATTTACTGAGAGAATAACATGTACAACATATCAATCACATGAGACAATAGAAACACATATTTTCTTTGGGGAAAACCAAAAAAGTGAAAGACTCCACAACTTCCTCGGAGATAGAAAGAGCAATGATACAACCCAAGTACAAGAGATAGTCCTCCTAGCAGCTACTCCTCCTTCCTCACTTGTGTGCCACTTTTTGGTGAGTGTAGAAGTGAATAATGAAGTGATCAAATAGAGTGCCTCCCACACTCTATTTATACATGACCTAACTTTCCTAATAAACTAGTAGGGATGACTTGTCTAACTCAGTCTAATAACCCATGGTAATACTAATCAGGGCCGACCCCACACTTGGTGGTCTAATAACCCATCACATGCAAGTTGCGACACTTGCGAAACTTGTCAATACAAATGACGAAACTTCCATATAGAGGAATAATAACATCTCTATAGGAGTACAATATACATAGGTGAAATACATTCCGAAGTTACAATTACATCAATAGGCTCAAGAATTATAGTTGGTGCGAATGGAGCAGGATTAGCATCGTTTCAACCAGCCCATATCAGTGCAACATATAAGCTACCACCTCCTAAAGTTATGATGATGGATGATTGGATCAAGGGATTGAACATAGATCATTCTAAGTATGCTAAGAAAATGTTTGTTTCGGGAAAGCAGTTGAGGCAAAGGTAAAGCGGGCAGCACGACACACTAAATATGAAAACACCATTCAAAATTATAGCATTAATGTTGAGTAGAATATTCAGATGAGAAAATGTGAATATATACAAGCTTAGCTAGGTCCCTCTCATGTATCATGTGGCCTCACATCGCACCATCTTAAGTGGGATGATATCATCTTAGAAACAATGGTGTCAACTATAGCAGCAACCCAAGGAGGAATGACAGCTTTTATGTCCTCCTATTTGATTGATTGTATCCTAATAAGATATCCTTTTCAGAAGTTGGGATGCTATTGGGTCCCAGCTGATACCCCTCTTTATGTGTGCTACGAAATAATGTGGGCTCATAAATATGTGAGCTTCTACAAGCTTATATGTGAGGAGTTTATAATTCCCCTATACTGGTTAATCTTTAATGAAAATCCCAATTGCTTGTTGGACAATGCAATGGAAATGATAAATTTAAACGAGGATTCTTACTTTACCCTGAAGTTACCTATATTCAGATGTCTGGAGGAACCAAACCCCCATCTCTACTGCCAAGATATGCCACAGACTATGTAGAATACAAAGAGGCCATAAGACAACTTTTTATCAATGGGGTGGGGCATTTTCTGAATGAGCACAAGAAGGCTTCCTACCCACCAATTCCATTTTTCATCAAAGCATACAAGTTCCCTAAGGTGAAATGAGCAGAAGATTTCATAAAATACTTGGAAGCTTTCCATTTTGAAGAGAATATTTTTACTAGAAATGACAAACTACAAAACGCTTCCCAACACTGTGCATCGTGTAAGATCCATTTCGAGTATACATATCACTTCTTAAGAGATGTACCGAAGAGAAAATAATATGAGTGATTTGAATAAATGATTTGGCCGTAGATATGGAGCAGGTGCTATCCAAACCAAAGACAAGGCTAAAGAATCAAAGCAACAGAAGGCCCAATAAGAATCCATAACTATAGAAGAAGCAAGGCTAAAACAAGAAGAAGAGGAAAGGATAAAACAAGAAGAATACACCAAAGCATAAGAAGAAGCTAAGCTAAGGCAGGAGGAAGAACAAAATAAGAAAGAAGAAGAAGCATAACAGGAGAGGCTAAGAAAGGAAAGGCAAGAAGCAGTAGAGAAAGCGACAGAGTTAGAGAGACGAAAGGAGGAGGAAGCAGAATTTAAGAAAGTTGTGGAAGACAGAAGTCTCCATGAAGAATATAATAGTCTACAGGACATGGACATGGATCTACCCGAAATCTCTTGAATTCCGCTTATGGGAGGCCATCTTCCATTTGTTGAGCTCAGGCTCACCCCCTCTACTTCTTCAAACAAGCATTCAGTAGCAGAGATGGATACTATAGTTTTTTATCCCAAGCGGAAGACTATCATAAGAAGAATGAAGAAAATATTGAAAATGAGACCATAACAAGATGTGGTAACCATTCAGGAAAGTACCTTAGTGGAAGGTACTCACAAGGATCCCAAATTCACCGTGCTAGTACACATAGCAGCTATTCAGACGAAGGATGATAATATTGATAAATTGATGAATGACTTAAATAAAAAATGTTGAAGCTGAAAGATAACTTAGTAAAATAAAGAGGAGAAAAAATTGAGCTGAAAAGGAAACAAGATGTAGTAGAATCTCAAAAGAATAAATTACTGTTGGATTATCAGAACTTGGATAATGAAAAATATGCTTTGAATGTGCAACTTGTAATCATGGAAGGTGAGCGAAGTGACTTCTACTCTCGCATCAATGAGTTGGAAGAAAATGAAATGAAGTCAAACCAATAGGTGGGATTGTTAATCACTGAAAATGAGTCGTTACAAGAACATGCAAATGAAATGATAATTGAAAAATAAGTTTTACAAGTTCAAATTGATGGATTGATAAACAAGAAAGAATCCATGATGGAGCAATTCCAAGAGGCTCAAAACCAAAAGCAAGACCTGACCCCTTTCTATGAGCATGCTTGCAAGATACAAGAACATATCTTCCATTTGCAGGAATTGTTAGCTGGAGAAATTTATAAAATGCGGAAGATGATAGATAGGATGAGGAGATTTCTACAAGCGCCTTTGTTGTATGACATAAATTGAACAATATGTTTCCCAAAATAAAAAATTTGATCGCCTGGAAAATAAAACATCCATATTTTCCAGATCATTTTCCGAACAAATCAGATGCAGAGCTCAAGCTAGATATAGCTCTTTTGGATAGTTGCAGAAAAGCAGCCAGAAGGATACAACGAGAAGTGCCAAAATCTATCACAAAGTGTGAAGGAATCTACAAGGATATTTGTCAAGTGCATGAGAGATGCCATGTACCAATTTCCCATGATATGTATGAGTTACCCATCCAGGACCAGTGCATAGTAGAATTGAAAGATAGCCTGAAGGAAGACCTGGAGTACATAAGGAAGCTGCATGTACTGAATGAAGAAGATCTCAAACAACACATAGGACAAGCATCTATGAATGCTTATTTTTTGGAAGAAAATTATAGAGCAACTACTAGGGGAATAATAAGTGTGGGAAAAGATTTATCCACTCATGAGATTTCTTTAAATTTATTAGAACCTTTACAAGGTGATATAATATTTCATGAAACTGAAGTATGGGATAATTATATTTCAATTTTAGAGGCCCCACCAGCTGAATAATATTAATTTGTAAATAATTAACTATTTTGTTTGTGCAAACACAAGAGAAATTTTTTTGGACATTCCAAGAGTCAGGGTAGGTCAAACGATTAGTCATATGAAGAGAAATTCTATTGTAATTTAAATAGGGGGAGAGGGATGAGTAGTAGGGGTTTTTTCTGGTGAAATAGATGTTGGAGACATTTTGTAAGAGAAATACTTTTCTGCTAATTATCAAGACCTCTTTGTTGGGTAAAGCTTGCATGGATTTTTGCGTGGATGTGTTGAATGAAAGATCAAAATTATTTCTTCCTGTGTTTATAATCATGTTGTGATATATTTCTAACTTCATTGAATTATTTCAGTGGTGATGAATGATTTTACTTGTCTACGAAAATTTTTGTGTTATACTAGAGTAATAAATAGATATAAATGTTAGCAAAGCTATCTTTGTATCTTTTCTACTGTGAATATAAATACTTTATCTTAATAGCTATCTGTTGGATTTGTATAAGAATTCTTAGATATTCATCTCATTAAATTTCCCTCCTTTCAAGGACAGATTAGTTAATTTAGAATAGGTTTAGTTGATTGATAAGGTAGAAGTGATATGACATGAGGTAAGAACCTACACATCACTTGTGAGGCTTCTTCCTGTCAATTATAGGTTTTGCATCAGTTAGATTAGGGCATACACACTATTCATAATTAAACAAAGTATAAATGGTGGGCCAGGATGAAACCGATAAATTCAACAAACATATCTATGGTAGCCGGACCATTAACTAGACGGATTCCCCATTCCAAACAATGAATGATCTAGTTGGGATTATTCATTAGGGAGAATCCCTACTTTCGACGCTAGGATTTTCCATGCATCAATAATTTTGGCACTTGAAGGAAGGCCACCAGTGCATGGATAGCAGAGGAAACATGTTTTCAACCAGAAATTTCTTTGGGTATCCATTGGAAACAACCCAGCTAGAAGAATTAAATTATGAAATGGATTATCAAGAAAATTTGGTTTCTGAAACTAATCATACTAAATGTTTGTATGATGTTCCTCACACATAAGTAGATAATTTTAGGAGACACACTAGATCGTACTTGAGGAAAATTGGAGGATTATCAGTGGTACCTTTACTAACTAGAAGGAAATATCCTAGAATACAAGTTGTGCAAACTAGGGATTCTGTGCTTGTGGAATCTTTGGAAGAATTAGTTGATTTATCATTACAAGATATATTAGATCCCACTAATCAATTGAGGCCTAATTATCTGGAATCAATCACTTCTCCACACATAAAGACTCTTACACCACCTCATACACCTCCACATTCTCTTGGGAATATTGCTAACATGGCTCACAATGCCAATCAACCACCTGCATGGAGCGCCAGAGTACCACTCAACTTAGATGCTCCTTTACATGATTTACCTAAGAATCTGGAGAAAGTGCTACCTATGTTTGACCTTAGAAAAGGAATCTCTACTGAAGATAACCTAAAAATATTTTACTTAGGGTTAAATATGCTCAATGTGGAACATGAGGATGTGGTGTGTAGATTATTCCCTTATACTTTTGAACCTAGAGAATCATCTTGGTATTTTAGCTTACAGATTGATTCTATAGTATATTGGGATAGTTTTGAAAATATTTTTCTGAATAAGTTTGGTACCCAAAATCTTGTGGCTTCACTTATGAAAGAATTATTTTCTATGCAGATGGAAAAGAAAGAGAAAGTACAAGAGTTTAATAAGATATTTACTATGATTTTGAATAGTTTCAGCACTGCAATGAAACCTGTTGAAGATTCATTGGTAGAATATTGTACTAAAGAGCTTCTCCCATCCATAGCCATGTTTTTTAAAAGATCTATTAAAACAAATTTAGCAGAAAATTTTGAAGAGGCGAAGAAAGTAGAGGAAAACATAGACAGTATCATCAAACATTCTATGGATTTGTAAGTAAAACCTACAGTAAGTAATAATTATTTGATATTGACCAGACCTAAATAAGATTATTCAAATGAATTAGAAAATGTGGTCAAAATGGTTCAAAAGTTGTCCAATAAACTAGTAGATCTGGAAAAAGAAAAGGGTGCTAGTTCTTCATTGAGAAAACCATTTAAACCTTTCTATAAAAAAGGAAGAAATCACACAACCACAACCACCATCAAATAATTCTAATGTTTTTAATTTGAATGAAGTTGGCATGGATCACTTTTGCACATTTCATCAAGAGCATCATTTCAAAAAAAAATATCATAGTGGATTAATTCAATGAATCAATTATTGGATACACAACTAACAGATCATGAAGATTAGGAAGAAGACCAATATAATGAATTAGAATATCAAAATGAAGAAACCACATTGGTATTATGGGATTGGGCATAGAATTTGGGTTTAGATGAAGAATAAAAGGTGGAAGAAATACAAGTATCATTTGTAGATTATTCTACCAGAAGGAATGAACCAGTAAAAGAGAAAAGTATGATCTTACCCAAAATGAAGGAAGCCAAAGAAAACACGACAAAGAATAACAGTATGAATCAATCACAACCAAAAGTAAAATCAAGGGTTGTAAAGGAAACATATCCGTCAATCAATAAGCAAGTAAGCCCTGTAGTCAACAAATCCGATATTGGTGAAAAAACTGGGGGAAATCACAATATGGGATATTACATTGTAGAATATATCAAGAAGACAAAGGAAAACATATCTATGTTTGAAATGTGTAACTTGCCACAATAGAGTAAAAATTTATTAGAATATTTTGATGTAAAATAAAGCGATACAGTAGACAAAAAGTCAGAAAGGGTTGATTCTGATAGTGAGATTAATGAAGCAAGTATTGGTGAAAAGTCGAAATCTCAAACTCTTCCTTTCCTTTTGAATTTTGAAATCTTTAATTATAATGTGCATAACTACTTGGTATACTCCAGGGATTCATCTAACATTATGCCACTATCTATTTGAAAAAGGATTAATGGACAACCCATAGCATCCCCTTCTCGGATTATACAACTAGTTAGATCTGATGTTAAAGTTATTGGGGAAATGAAGAATGCATTGATTAGATTGGATACAAACCCAAGAGTGTGTCAATTAATCGATATCATGGTGGTAGATATACCAGAAAATTACGGTTTGATATTGAGTAGAGATTGATCAAATAAGTTGAATGGTTATTTTGCAACAGACTGGTCTCACCTATGGTTTCCATATCAAAATAAACATAATCAAATTAAAGTGTTGAGAGAACCTCATATGAAGCATAATCTAATTGAGTTTCAAGGTAAAAATGAACCAGTAATTTTTTCATCTTCAGTGTTGGGAAATTATTTTTTGGAAATTGAACCAGGAAATTATCAGGTAGAAAATATTGGCCATGATTCAGACACACAGTCTGATCTCCTTCAATTTGCATAGGATGATGATATTAAATGTAACATAGTAGCGTTAGTTACTAACATAGGACATCATACTAGTTGAATTAGATGATAAGTTTTGGATTTTATACTTTGATGGCTTCAAGACATAAGAGGGAGCATGAGCTGGTTGTGTTCTTTTTGATTCCCAAGGAAATAGACAATTTCTCTCTTGTAGACTAGAATTTGAATGCACAAATAATACTGTTGAATATGAAGCTTTAGTTCAGGGTTTGAAAAAATCCATTGATTTAAATGTTAATAATTTAAAGGTTTTTGGTGACGCAGAGATAGTTGTTAGGAAGATAAGGAACACCATTCATTTTTTATCTCCACATTTGAAAGGGTACCAATCCGAGGTATGGAATTTAATATCAAATTTTAATGCTTTTAACATACATGCCATTCCTAGGTTACACAATGTTGGTGCTGATTTAGTAGCCACTTCTGCTTCACGGTTAGTACCAACCAATAAAAAATGTTCTATTGAATTTCTTTTCAGTCCATCTTTACCTGATAACATTACAAATTGGAGAGTGTTCGATGATGATGAAAAAATTATCAGTTTTTTGACAAATGAAGATATCTTCAAAGAATCCATTATTGAAGAAGACAAACACCAATCAAAATTACAAGATAAGTATACCAGTAAGGGAAATTTTATGCCAAAAGGAATATGAAATCTTGAAGGATTATTTGACTTACAACATAAATTCAGGAATCTAGAAAATGTCAAAACGAATAGCTCTTCAATGCAGTATGAACTAGTAAACTTGGGTATAGAACAAGATCCTAAATATGCCAATTTAGGACAATGCTGTTCACTTGGTGAGAGATGAAAATTTATTAAACTATTTCAGAAATACAAGGATATTTTTGCATGGACATATGATTATTTGAAGACTTATGATACACGCATCATACAACATGTGATACCTATCAAGCAAGGAGCGAAACCATTTCAGCAGCAACTCCGGAAGATGCATCCTATGCTTGAACCCTTCATACAGAAGGAATTAAAGAAGTTGTTGGATTCTAATATTATTTTCAAAGTTAGACATTCTGAATGGGTGGAAAAATTGGTTCCTGTAAGAGAAAAACAAGAGAAATAAGACTATGTGTTGATTTTTGAAATTTGAACAGTGTGTCAAATAAAGACAATTATCCAATCCCACCCATGGAACAAATATTACAAATGGTATTGGGATAAAAAATCTTCTCCTTATTGGATGGATTTTCAGGTTACAATCAAGTATTAGTTGTCAAGAACGATCAACTCAAGACTACCTTTCACACAAGATGGGGAAGATTGGCTTATAGAAGAATTCCTTTTGGCCTTATGAATTGTTGGCTTAAATTGACCCAGAGGTTTCCAATTAGACCCAGGTTCTTTGCGGTTCTCCCTTTGACCAACAAAACCCCTTCGCACCGGCCCTTTCGGCAACAACCTGGGAGCAGGTTGAGGTCTCACCCGAGGTGTATCTTATGGGGTACTGCGGAATCAGGTTTCCACAGTAAATGATGCGTTTTTTATATGAACAAGCTGTGTAGCACAGGACAGAAGGAGTGCACCGTGGGGCAAAGTGATGCGGTACGCAGCAGGATCTACACTGCGAGCAGTACTGTGCGGTGGGGGAAACACTGCGGGCCTGACTAAGGGTTTCTTATTGCTGTGAATCTTCTACTGGAACTGTGAATCACCCACACTTATCCTCTACTTGGAAGATCTCGAAAACGTTAAGGCACCAAAATGAATATCACTCATCCATTCCTTCAGGCACTTACTGATTATCTTTCTAGCATCCATTCAAGAACTTGGGTTATTACAATGTGAGCTGAAATGATAGACATGACTAACTGTGCCGCATTCCTTCACTGTGTTTAAGAAAGTATTAAGCTTAAATGACTGATTCACGATCTTAACATATAATTAAAATGTTTGCCATTCATCTATTCACGTGGAACTTAGCATATCATTTCCAAACTTCGCCTATTGGTAAATGCATATCAAAGTTCTCCTATTACAACATGCAAGGAAACATTCAAACATTCATTCTACAGATAGACAATCATCCATTCATAAACATCATCACACAACACAGGATTTAACGTGGTTCACTTCCCCGGATGGAAAGCTACGTCCACAAGAACGATTGGTAATATATTTCTTTCAAAAGGGATGGGGCAACCATTCTTAGTCTGCGCACTGAGCTGTAGACTCTCCTTTCTCTTGGCTAGGTCTCTGTGCACACAGCTGCAGAGCCTTTACAATATTCTCAGCTTAGAGAGATTTTACAATACAAAAAGGTTATCTCAAGGTTACTCTAATAACTAGCATCTAATATCCAAAATAAAGCAACCCCCATCCCATACAAAAGTGTCTTCTTAAATAGATCATGCCCGAAGGTCATGTCTGTACAATGTCGAAGACCTAAAACCCAAAACCCTAAGGGTTTCCAAAACTGCGCCGATTTTCCAAACTGGCTTGCTAGGTCCTGGTAGCGTCTGCTTGATCATGGCGGATCTCCACGTCCTCATTTTGTTGCTATCGACCTTCCTGTCCCAAGCGTGCCTACAGGCTGCTTCTGTCGAACCGTTTCTCTCTAACGGTTTTACCTTCTAAGCATGCCAAACGTCTCTTTCCTTAACAACCCATGCGTGGCCGCCTTCCTGTTTTGCCTATGTCCGCCACTTGGCAATCCTGGAATATCTTTCCAAAAATGGCTGCTACCGGTCAAGTCGGTAGCTACACTTGATACTTTTTCAGCACACCGCTTTGCTGGCTCCACGTGGCCTCCTAACTCCGCAACACTGCTTTGGTGCAGTACTGGTCTTCGCATCACGGCCAAAACTTCGATGCTGCACGCAACTCCGCAGTCTGGTCAAATGTTGGATGCTGCGCGCAACTTCGCAACATCCTCAATACTTAGCCAAAATTGTATTTCTGAGCTGCGCTCAACTGAGCTTTCCCTGCTTGCCTCAAAAAGGTGCTTCCAAAACTTTATCTCAACCTGGGCCCAACATGCCCCTAACACTTACATGTGGCTCGTCTCCGAGCCACTGATTGTTTCAACTGTCTCACTCTGCGCCGCGACCTGTGGAACGAACTTGGCCGCGAAATCGTCATATGTACTGCACAAATGCACCACTACTCTTGTATCGTGCTCAACCTGTTTAATTGTCTCAAGCAGTGTTGGAGTTATTTATTGTCCAATTTGGTCTTGTACCTGCTCTTGGTTATTGCGCAGTTCTACTAACTTATCTTCAATCTGCTGCGATACCACCATGGCATTCTCGAGGAGCTGCTGCGACTGATTGTCCATCTCAGTCTCTTTTTGTCGTAATTCCTGTACTTCTTTCTTTAAGCCGGATATCTCCTTGTATCTCGGCAGCCTCTCTCTGGGTGGCAGAGCTTTAACCTCTGTGTTCAACTTGTCCAGCGCGGTCTGTTTTTCTTGTACCGCGGTTTTGACCTGCAGCAACCCTTGATCGTCTTCAAGGGTCGTAATTGCCTGTGAAACCTTATCCAAGAGCGATTGGCACTTAGCCATCTCACTTGTAATGCTTTTCGACGCGGTGCTCATTGCTTTCTCTTTGACTTGTTGTTCAGTTAATGGCACCTGCTTATTCAACTTATCCTTTAATGTGGCAATATCGACCTCATAATAAATCTCTTTATCCTGCATCTCCGACTGCAAGGATCTCACCTTATCTCCGATCCTCAAAACTGTGTCTGCAGGATCATCTTGGATTTCTATGCCTTCAATATCCTTCTCCATAGTGGATATGGTAGTCTCCAAATTTTGTCGGCGGTCCAGTTCGTTCTGTAGCTGTATTTCTGCTTGCAGCTGAATTTGCCTGTTTGCTGTGGTGAGATCTGCTTGTGACTTCATCGATTCAACCATCCGTTCATGCATCTCCTCAATGATCTGCGTGTGGATGAAGTGCAATATTGGTAATGGTATTTTGGCTAAGTCGAGCTCTACCCTCTCGACTTCCTTTGTGTCCAAGACAACTTGTTCTGCCATCGGCAACGCAATAGCCAATGGGTCCACATGGACAATTCTAGTCTTCGATGGCAGCGTTATTGCTAGCTATTGGCTTCCTTGCTATGAGGTCCCTACCGACCTCCTTTCAACCCCTACTTCTCATGGCAAAATAAGGCTTTTCTGGACATCGTCCATTTTCTTCATTAGGCCTTGCATTGCGAGCCGCGTCTTGTGCAGGTCATCCTAGATGACCATGTCCTTCGTTTCTTTAGCCGCCATAAGCTCCTTCATCTGCTTAGAGACTGTTTCGGCTATCATCTCATAGTCATCATCATTGAGGACTGCCTCTGATTGAATCTTTGTGGCCTTCACCTTTTTCCTGGACTTTGGCTTCTCTGAAGTCTCAACTTCTTTTCTCTTCCCTGTTTCTTCAACGATTGGGCATGAGAGTGGGATCGTCTCATCTTCTGCTGAGTCTATATCTACGTCCATAACCTCTACGCGGAACTCTGGTGGCCAATCTTTCATGAGGTCCTCAATATCCTGCTCATACATGATGTAGTTCCCTGGGAACCACTCCGGTTTCTTCATTTGTGCTTTTGACGATATGAATATGCATTTCATATCCGCCTCAAAGTTGATGATGCGGATATACTTCACCGTGACCTGCTTTGTAATGCGGGGTGTCTTCATGATTGCGTCGCGTAGCTGAATATAGTACTAGTAAAAGACTTCTGTTGTCGCATGCTAGCGCTCTACATTTGTGTTTTCCCAGAGGTTCACGAACTTAAACCCTATAGGATCCTTGGTGTCCATAATGACACCTGCATAATCTCACGGCTCCTTCCATCCACACAAAGCAATCAGGACAATGAGCCAGGTGAAATGGAACTGGCCGCCATTCACCTATGTGTTGTTGAGTTCTTCAAGGAACTCATTCAACAGAAACTGACACCAATTAAAGTTGTTGCCTTCGGCCGCTGCGGCACCAAGGAGTATTGTACTCGCAGGAACCTCCAAAGGCCTAGCTGTTTTGAGTATCTTTCCTACGAGCAACTGCGTTACAAATCTTGTTGCTCTGTCCTCTATATCTTCTGTCGGGAAACCTCTTTTTTCCTTCACCACCGAATGGGTTTTCTTCATCTTCTCGACAACCTCTTTTTCTTTTCTCTTCCCCTGGAAGAATTACTTAGGATCCTTACCACGCTTGCTTAGCCCGGTGATGCGGTGGATCAAATCGATGTTATTATCAATGTTCCTGTCTAGCCACAGATAACCTTGGTGGATTCGCGTCATGAGTGTGCGAACCACGATATTAAGTTCTGGAGAACGGTAAAAATGTGGCAATCTTAGCAAGTTCAGTAGCCCCGACTGAATGACAGTTGCTATCCAACTGTCAGCTACCAAGTTCAGAGTTCCCTTGGCATCCTTTTTCCAGCACATATACTGGTCTGGTTGAAAATTTGGGTATTTGGGAACATCTGGCTCATCCTTCTTCATTCCCAAGAGGTCATAATCCTCCCATTTACAATCTGCTATCTTTCCCAGCAGATTCTTAGCAATGTTTACATGCTTTGAGATAGGTGATAGCGGGATGTTGTATCTCACATTTTTGGACAATTTAAATACAGGGGCATTCAGTGCCCATGGGGAGATATATTCGGGTGTCATCTTCAAGGGTTCTGTCTAAAAGACTGGAAATTTCTATGCCAAGGAGCCCATCTTTATGATGTTGGATCGAGGTGCAGTTATGACTTTTCCTTTATCTTTTGCTTTTTCCTGCATCGTCGGATTAATTCTTGGTGATCTGCGGGATCCTTCACCTTGTTCTACAGCGACCTTCTTAACTGTAGTTTTCATTAACTGCTGAATCCCTCCATGCTGAAAGATCCTCAGTGCTTCTTCAATGGTCATTTCTTTGTCTCTATAGGAAGGTTCAGACATTCACTAATGAGGTAGCGGCTAAGGTAGACATAATACAAATGGCTACTAGCTCAGAGAGGTTAATCACAAGAAAATTCTAAGTGCTCGGTAACGCCCGCGAGTCTCCCAACGGTGTTATTTATAGGCGCAACAGACCCTCTCCCGCGCCCTTCAACGGCTAGATAAGCAATTAATGTGGTGTTCGTTGGTGAATTTGAGCGGATCCTTCGGTCTTTTCTATCATCAACGTGCTCAGAACGGCTATCTTCTCTTTAAATGCTGAAGCGGTTGCTGCAACGGTCATCTAACGGCTATTTTTCTAAAAATTCATGCAACGACTATTTTTGTCTGAGTGCTACGCCGAACTGCGTGGCAAGCCATCTGTAGCCTTGCGCGGCTACTTCGCAGTGCCAAAAATTTCCAACCGTGCGACTTCCACTATATATATATATATATTTCCCTTCTGCGCAGCTTCAACAGTGCTGCGCGGTGCATCGATCATTCTTATTATCATACCTTCTTCCTTTTATCATACATGTACAGACTCCTTTACATTTCTAGTGTCCACTTTCAACTGTACTTGACACTTAGAACTTCCTTCCTTTGTTCGTTATTCATGGTTATGCAAAGCAGTGCTATCATGGTATAGGTTTAGTCTGCTTCCATTTATCAAAGTTGGCAAGGTATCACCAGCTAAATTGGCTAACTGGACTGCACCAGTGTTAGTAACATGTATCACAGTATATGGGCCAAGCCAATGCATCTTAAATTTACCAGGTAATTTCATGAATTTGCTATCATACAGGAGGACTAGATCACCTACCTAAAAACACTTGTTCTTTATATGGTGATCATGCCATGCTTTCTCGCGGTACTTCTGAGCTTGCTGGTGGAAGCCTGCGATGAAGCGATCTTCCTCCAAGCCCAGTAAGTGTAGCAATATTTCTTTTAGAGCTTCGCAATCTACCATCCCTGTGAATGCAGCGATTCTCAAACTAGGGACAATATATTCCATAGGCATTATAGGCTCCTGCCCATAAACCAACCGAAAGGGTGTCTGTCCTGTCAATTTCTTGCATGTGGTCCTGTATGCCTATAGCACAGATGAGACGCGCAGGTCCCAATCTTCTCTATTTACATTGCACACCTTAGTGAGTGCGTTCTCCAATATTTTATTGAAAGCCTCTACAGTACCATTCGCTTGTGGATGATATGGATTACTGCGCTGATTAAGAATGTGGAATTCCTCGCCTCAATCGTCTTGTTCAAAAAGTGAGTACCTTGGTCACTCATCAAAATCTTCGGACAACCAAATCTGGTGAGTATTTCTTCAAAACTAAATTGCACAGTAGTACTGGCACTGCAGTCCTTAACTGGTTTTGCTTCCGCCCATCTGGCGAGGTAATCTGTAGCAGTAATAATATACCTTGCACCCATTCTTTTTCCTGGTGGGTTTATAGGACCCACAAAGTCTATTGCCCATTTTTCAAATGGCTGCAGTGTCAACTATGGATTTAATGACATCTCATCTCGGTGTGATGGTTTTCCTATCCTCTAACAGACATCACAGTTCCTGCAATGTTCTTTGGCATCTTTATGGAGCGTATGCCACCATAGAACTGCGCGCAATATCTTTTGCGCAGTAGCCCTTCCCGCATAGTGACCTCCCACGATTCCTGAGTGTGCCTCGGCTAGAATAAATGGCTTCTCATGATTGAGTACTCACCTGCGCAGGACTTCATCCGGCCCAAGTTTGTATAACTATCCTACAATGATAGTGAAGTCCGCGGTGCACACCACTAACTGTTTTTTCTGCTGGACTGAGAATTCCTGGGGTGCCATCCCTGTGGTTAGGAAGTCAATGATATACTTGTAATAATCATCGGCAACCTGTATACTAAATAACTGCGCATCAGGCAGATTGTCTTCAATATTCGTCAGCTCCTCTCCTGACTCGATCCTTGACAGATGATCAGGTCCCAAGTTCAGTCTACCTGGCTTGACAATAATTTCAAATTCATATTCCTGGAACAACAATAACCATCGGCATATGTGTCCCCCTAACACTAGCTTGTTGACCAAATATTTCAATGTAGAATGGTCAGTAAACATAAGGAAGTGCGATCCCAACAAGTAGTGTCTAAATTTTTGTAGGGCATATAGCATCGCAAGGCCTTCCCTCTCAGTAGTAGTATAGTTCTTCTCTGCTGTTGAAAGCTTTCTGCTAGAAAATGCAATAGGGTGGTCAATACCTCCCTCTCCTGGCTGAGCTAACACGATCCCCATGGAAATACATGATGCGTCATTATGGACATGGAATGGCTTCGTCCAGTCTGGAAAGACTAGAATAGGCGCAGTGACCATCTTTTCTTTTAATGTGTCAAAACCCTGTTTGCATTCTGCGTTCCAAATGAACGGTGCGTCTTTCTTCAGCAGCTTTTCCATTGCTGTGGTTATCTGTGCATAACCCCTTATAAATTTCCTGTAATATCCAGTATGGCCTAATGTAGATCGCAACATCTTGACTGAATTTGGTGTTGGTAAGTTTTCAATAACTGCAATCTTCGCAGGGTCTACAATCAATCCTTGCTTATAGACAATGTGGCCAAGTAAAATTCCATAGGGCACACAGAAAATACACTTTTTCAAATTCAAGGATATTTGATGCTGTTTACACTTCTCGAGCATCATGCGGAGATTCGCGCAATGATTTTTCAATAGACCAAATACAGTCCAATCATCAAAATATGCTTCTAAAAACTTGTGCATAAAATCTTTAAATGTTACGACAACGACTCTAGAGAATATGGCAGGTGTGTTCTTCAGCCCAAAAGGCATGATGGTGTACTTGAATGACCCCCATTTTGTAGCAAATGTCATCTTATGCCTATCCACAGAATCAATCCTGATCTAATGGTAACCAAAGAAACCATCAGTGAAAGAATATGCCTCATTTCCTCCAACGTTATAAAGCACTTCGTCTGTGAATGGAGTAGGAAATGGGTTGTGCATGGAAGCATCGTTCAACTTTCTAAGATCCACACAAATCCTGATCTCGCCTTTTGCTTTCTTATCTTGAACAACCATGGGGCTAATCCATTCAGATTCTTCGACTAGTTCAATGTTTCCTACTTCTAGCATCTTATCCAATTCTGCGCGGACTTTTTCCTTGTAGCGCGGATTCAATCTGTATGGCTTCTGCTTGACAGGCTTAGCACTTGGCTTTAAAGGTATTTTCATGACCCCTAGGTCTCCCAAAATTCCTTTCATCTCTGTAAATTTTGTTGGAAACAGTTCCTGATACTCATGTAAGGTATCTGCGATCTCTGCAATAGTCTGATCATCCCAACAATCTCCTATTGAAGCGAACTTCGGCTCTTTGTCTGTGCCAATGTTCACTTTTTGTGTTTTTACTGGTCTAGTCATATCTGGGATTTCCAACAGAGGTCCTTCTACCTCACGCGTGCCTTTTGACTCATGTATATCTATGTTGCACGGGTCCTCCTCATCATCTTCATTTATATCATTGGTATCTTCAGCTAAGTTGTAACACTCAATAAAGTGCTCTTCATGTTCCTTCCATTCTGACTGTAGGTGCGCAGGAACGCACTCTATCCCAAAAAACTCCTGTAATGTTATGTTTTGATGAGGATAGTCATCCTGGAATATGCGCTTCTTGATTAGCTGTAATGCTTCATGGATTAATGGATTCTCGTCTTCAAAACTGAAGTCCTTCCGGAAGTTCGCAGCGAGCAGCTCCCAATCGGTGATTTCACTGTGCAGCTCCAGGTCAAGGTACCATTTTTCTGGGATACCCGCATCCAATGTATGTACAAATAAATGTACCCATTCTATAAGTGGTCTTTCCACCCATGCCTTTGAACAGACTTCAATATGCTGATTAGGGTCTGTCTGTCCATTATACTTTTCAAAGGGTAAAGTGACCTTTTCGGCGAACTGGATCTGCATCTTAGTTCTGCATTGATCCCAAGTGGTCAATGTTTTCTTATGTGCATTCCACCATATGGAAGGTGTATCGTGCAATGATATATCTAAAGATGGCAGTCTATGCTCATCTGGTATAGCTATAGTATATTCCCTTATGAAATTGTAAACATTAGCAGAACCATCATATGTGGGAATAAGACTCACCTCTTTTCCGATCCAGCGCAGTGATTTCGTAACCTACGCACATCTTCTTGCTGATACTTCATGCATCGGCTTTGCCAATTCTCCAGTCTTGTATCCGAGTTAGAGATACAAGAAGTGTCACATCGCCAGCTGAGCGTACCGTCCGCAGTAGGATTAATGTAGTCTTCCTTGTTCGCATTCAACTTGTATAGTCGGTCTAAATATTGAGCTTGGGATTCCTCCTGAATCGACTCACTGTATCTATCACCATCTTTAGGATCCAATGGTGCAATGACCCTAAGATAATTCCCTTAAAAGATCATCTTCTTTGTCTTCAAGTTTATGATAGCCAAGTTATCCATAGCCCAATCAATTCCCAATATTGTTGGAAAAGGTTGACTATCATCCACAATTTCAATAACCTCAAAGTCTGCTTGACTCTGTACTTCGTCGATGTCAACTACTACATTAGCTAAGTGGCCAAAAGGTATGACCTTCTCCTGATTAGCCATTCGTAACTGGATAGGTGACCAGAGCAACTTTGGTCGACCCATCTGCTACCATGTCTGCTTAGTCAAGACATTCACTTCTGATCCCAGATCAAGGATGACTTCATGCATTTCAAAATCTCCTATTTGCGCAGTAAGCCTCATCTCTCAGCCTGCTCATTTGTGCTTCCTTATATGATGTATAGCGCTATCTGGAGTCTCTGTTGCAATATGAGGTTCATACTGGCTGATGATCTTCTGGAGCTCTACTATGGTTTTTTCACTTTTTAGTAACTTCATGCAGCTTTGCAAGAACTACGCAACAGAAGTACGAACATCTGTCGCAGTGCTTGTTTTGTCATAAGGAGCCGGCATGTCTTCAACATGAGGTGTTTCACTGTGCAGCGGGATCCTTGATGACTTATTTGCTGGTTCTCTAAAGGTATCCCGTGCGTCAATGAAGATCTCCTTGTTCTTTTGTAAGTTAAGAGGGGTTGATTTTCCTAGAGATTTCCTTATCCATACTATTTCAAGGGGATCCTTCTTCGTATGTGCCTCTCCCGATGTTGAAGTTTCTGCTCCTCTATCGTGGCCTGTCTTAGTGCCACTGCGCTTGACCACATTAATGCTTAGATCCACTGGTCTATTTTCTACTACGATCCATTGGACATTTGGATTCGGAGCCTTTGTTCGTCTTGTCTTATTCATTTCCACCTCTAATATTGGGAAATATTCAATGACATGCTCAAATGATTTACAATAATTGCACATAGTGCATGGGTTAACACAATCTCTAGATACATGCCCAAGTTGGCCACAATTATAACAAATGACTTGGCCATGGTCTCTTCCTTGTGTTGGACCAGGATTTCTTCCTTTGTTGCGGTATCCACCACCACGACCTCTGTATCTTCCTTGGTCATATTGTGCATTTTCTTCTTTCGGTTGGGTATCTTCTTGTACGCGGTACAAGCCAACGCCTTGCATTGAGTCCATATCCCTTTTTCTTTCATTCATTAACTCATATGCGTGGCAGTTGGATTCATCATGTCTAACTGATTTACAGAAATTGCAGTATAAATTCTTAGGAGTTTTCACATATTTATGGATGAGGTAACAGTCTTCAGGTCTATGTCCTGTGGTTCTGCAAATTTCACACCATGGGGCTTGATTCTAATTTAATGGGTTAGGTGCACCACTGTTAAGATAGTCGCGAAATAGAGGGCAATGCTCGCGGTCATGAACTTCTCCTTTACAACTTGTACACCAGACCCCCTGTCTAGGTTCATATCTTTGTTCTTTACCATTTTTCATACTTTGCAGTTCAAGTGTCAGGGTGGTCAGCTGGTTCTGGATCTGAGACATCCCAGAACTAGTATCAGCAATCGGCGAAGCTTCCAGCTTCATTGCAATTTCCAAGGCCTCTGTGTGGCTAGTGCACGGCTAGTGTAAAGGGATCTGCGCAGTAAATACAAATGGGACTATCGGGAGAGATGGACTAGGCTGAGTGTTCTACAGGGTGGGATGCATAGCGGGTGGGTTCTACGATAAGGGTGGCATGGTTTGTGCAGCCGGCGGATTCTCAGGGGTAAATGGTTGTGCAACTTCACTATCAAGATCGTAGGGGATCTCAGTATCTATATGAATTTTAGGGCCTTCCGGATTCTTATTAATTTTATATCTCTTACCACTTCTAAGAGTATGTGTCTCTTCATCAGAATCAATATATGTATTGTTTATCATGACAAACTTCAAGAATATTACTGCATTCTTAGAACACCTTTCTCAGCTAACAACATCTTAATGTATAGACTGAGATTGTTCAGAAACTTACCTTGGAATCCTTCGAAAAAGTGTGCCTTTGCTTGGCTGTAGGATTTGAGGGTGTCTACAGCAAATTCTATTACAAAGCCTTCTAGCATATGATCAACCCAATAATCAACTGTACGTGACAATGGGCTGTTTAACGCTTTAAGCTGCGTTGTGAGCTTGGGATTCCACTCTATAGGAACTCCTCCTTGGAAACAATTTTTCTTCTTTTCCAGTCGCGAGATCCACGCATGCAGCTCGTTTGGAAACAATGCCCAAAAGATATCGTGAATGTCGTCCAACAGATATCTATCCGACCACTATGTGTCGTTTAGACGTGGATGTCTATTTTCTTGTTTGTTAAAATCTCTTATGGTCTTATCCCACCAAGCTTGGATTTCTGTCTTTTCGGGATGCCAATAGCCAGATCCTTCAGGGAATTGATATTCTTCTTCACACATCGTGATTGCAACTCATCATGGATTCTAGCGCGGAAATGGAACCATTTGTTGGCTTAAACTAACCCATAGTTTTCCAATTAGACCCAGGTTCTTTGCGGTTCTCCCTTTGACCAACAAAACCCCTTCGCACCGGCCCTTTCGGCAACAAATTGCCAGCAGGTTGAGGTCTCACCCGAGGTGTATCTTATGGGGAACTGTAGAATCAAGTTTCCACAGTAAATGATGAGTTTTTTATATGAACAAGCTGCGCAGCGCAGGACAGAGAGAGTGCACCGCGGGGAAAAGTGATGCGGTACGCAGCAGGATCTACACTGCGAGCAGTACTGTGCGGTGGAGGCAACACTGCGGACCTCACTAAGGGTTTCATACTGCTGCAAATCTTCTACTGGAACTGCAAATCACCCACACTTATCGTCTACTTGGAAGATCTCGGAAACATTAAGGCACTGAAATGAATATCACTCATCCATTCCTTCAGGCACTTACTGGTTATCTTTCTGGAATTCATTCAAGAACTTGTGTTATTACAACATGAACTGAAATGATAGACATGACTAATTGTGCTGCGTTCCTTCACTGTGTTTAAGAAAGTATTAAGCTTAAATGACTGATTCACGATCTTAACATATAATTAAAATGTTCTCCATTCATCTGTTCACGTGGAACATAACATATCATTTCCAAACTTCGCCTATTGGTAAATGCATATCAAAGTTCACCTATTACAACATACAAGGAAACATTCAAACATTCATTCTACAGATAGACAGTCATCCATTCATAAACATCATCACATAACAGAGGATTTAACGTGGTTCACTTCCCCGGATGGAAAGCTATGTCCACAAGAACGGTTGGTAATATATTTCTTTCAAAAGGGATGGGGCAACTGTTCTTAGTCTGCGCACTCAGCTGCAAACTCTCCTTTCTCTCAGCTAGGTCTCTACGCACACAGCTGCAGAGCCTTTACAATATTCTAAGCTCATAGAGATTTTACAATACAAAAAGGTTATCTCAAGATTACTCTAATAACTAGCATCTAGTATCCAAAACAGAGCAACCCCCATCCCATACAAAAGTGTCTTCTTAAATAGATCATGCCCAAACGTCATGTCTGTACAATGTCGAAAACCTAAAACCCAAAACCCTAAGGGTTTCCAAAACTGTGCCGGTTTTCCAAACCAGCTTGCTGGCTCCTGGTAGCGTCTGCTTGATCATGGCGGATCTCCACGTCCTCATTCTGTCGCTATCGAACTTCCTGTCGCACGCGTGCCTATAGGCTGCTTCTGCCGAACCGTTTCTCTCTAATGGCTTTACCTTCTAAGCGTGCCAAATGTCGCTTTCCTTAACAACCCATGCGTGGCCACCTTCCTGTTTTTCCTATGTCCGCTACTCGACAATCCTGGAATATCTTTCCAAAAATGGCTGCTACCGGTCGATCCAGTAGCTACACTTGATACTTGTCCAGCACACTGCTTTGTTGGCTCCACGTGGCCTCCTAAATTCACAGCACTGCTTCGGCACAGTACTGGTCTTCCCATCACGACCAAAACTTCGTTGCTGCGTGCAACTCCGTAGTCTGGTCAAACGTTGGATGCTGCGCGCAACTTCGCAGCATCCTCAATACTTAGCCAAAATTGTATTTCTGAGCTGCGCTCAGCTTTCCCTGCTTGCCTCAAAAAGGTGCTTCCAAAACTTTATCTCAACCTGGGCCCAACATGAATACTGGAGGCACATTTCAAAGGGCCATGGACATCGCATTCTGAGGTTTATTCAGCCATAGTGTTGTTATTTATTTAGATGATGTAACAATCTTTTCTAAGAAAAGAGAGGATCATGCTTTTCATTTAAAACATATTTTTGATCATTGTAGAAAGTATGGCATATCTTTGATTCCTAAGAAAATAATTTTTGTTGTCCTCGAAGGAAAACTATTAGGACACATCATCTCTAGCAAGGGAATCTCTATAGACCCAGAAATAATTCTAGCTATAACTTAGATTCCCATGCCCCATAATAAAAAAACTATGCAATCATTCATGGGCACAATAAATTTTGTTTGAAGGTTTGTACCATATTTTGCACAAATTGTAAAACCTTTGCAACAAATGGTGAAGCAAAGTGTACAGTTCAAATGGACTGAGATCGAAAATAACGCATTCAAGGATATAAAAAATGCCATTGCTCATGCACCTTCATTGAGTAGTCCATATTTTGAGAAGGATTTCATTATATATACATTTTCTTCAGATCACTCTCTTGCAGTAGTGCTCACGCATAAAGGGGAAAAAGGAGATGAATATCCAATATCTTTTATGAGAACTGGATTACATGGAGCTGAACTAAATTACCCAGCTATATACAAACAAGCATATGCAATATTTAAGGCAGTAAAACATTTCAGACCTTACATTCTAAAAAATAGAAAAAAGGTTATAATACCTCATCTGACTATCAAATCTTTATTTATACAAAAGGATTTGGGAGAAAGACGAGGAAATTGGGTGACTGCGTTACACGAATATGACCTAGAATTTAAACCAGCTAATATCATCAAAGGTCAAGGGTTAAGCAAGTTTCTTATTGAACAGCCAAATGATGGATATCTTGGATGGGAAAATGAATCCGAAATGAATTTGATTGAAGTATGTTCTGGTTTTACCATTCCAGATTCTTGGTATAGGGATTTAATTCATTAAGTTCAACATGGATATTTTCCAGAGCACTGGAATTCTAAACAGAGAAGGGCCCTCCGATTGAAATAATCATCATATCAAATAATATATGGATTACTTTTTAGAAATATTTATGATGGAGTGTTTCTCATATTTCTTGAAAATGATGATGCATAAAAGGTGGTTAAGGAGTTACATGATGGTCCTGCAGGAGGACATTATTCCGGGGATACTATTTCTCATAAAATATTGAGAGAGGGATATTACTGGCCCAATTTTTTTAAGGACTCTCATTCTTACATAAGGAAATGTGATAAATGCCAGAGAAGTTTCTGTAGACTACGAAAATCAGCAAAACCATTACAACCAATCATCATTTTAGAACCATTTGAACAATGGGGTTTAGACATCATCGGGGAAATCAATCCCAATTCTTCATTGAAACACTGATATATTCTTACCTCCTTTGATTATTTTACAATATTTACTCAAAACATTCCTTTGCGCAAAGTAAATGAAGATGCTGTCATCAGATTCTTACAGGAAAACATTATAACCAGGTTTGGGGTTCCTGTTTCGTTAGTTTTTGATAATGCATCTTATTTTTCATCTTTTAAGTTGAATACATTTGCTACTGAAAAGGGAATTAAATTGTATTATTCATCTAATTACTATCCCCAAGGGAATGGGTTAATAGAATCCACTAAAAAGAGCCTCATATGAATATTGAAGAAAACCGTTATTGAAAACCAAAGAAATTGGCATACAACTCTTCCCAACGCTTTATGGGAAGATAGGGTCACTCCAAAATATTATTTAGGGGTTTCTCCTTATACCTTAGTCTATGGGAAATAGGCTATTATTCCCCCAAACATATTACTCCCTTTCCTGCAGTTAGATCAGGCATCTCGAGGGTCAAATAGCGAAATCATGTAGTCACACATTAATACCTTGCTAAAACTTGAAGAAGCACGACAAAAGGCCAAGGATAGGTTCAACCATCACCAAAATATTGTAAAAGGGTGGTTTTATGATCACAAATATGGCAAGAAATATTTTTAGGTAGGATATCTAGTTCTAAAGTGGTACCATCCTCATGAGGAGAAGGGAAAACACACCAAGTTCCAACAATTGTGTCTCGGCCCTTATCAAGTTGCGGAGAAGCTTGGCCCAACAAATTATAAGTTACAAGATCTACGAGGGGAGAAGGAAAACCTCCATGTCAACGACCTAGCACTCAAACAATACTTTACCTAGATTTAGGGAGACCCATTGTACATAAATAAATTTTGTTATTTCTTCACCTTCCCGTTTGATTTTGTTTGTTTTATCCTTAGGTTAGTTAGTTTCAACCTTATCTCATTTATTTATTTATTTTAACTTATTTTATTGATTATGTTTTAAATAAATCCCATCTCAAACTTCAGAGTGATGTGCATAAATACAGGCATCTAAACAATCTCATATGAAATTCTTATAATCTCAGAAGGATTAGAATTGGCTTCATAACAAAAGAATTTCTTTTTGCAACAACAATGTCACTTATGATTTTAATTGCTGCTTTGTTTTAAAGAGGGAAACCTACTTCTTGTTTCATTTTGTGTCAGTGTCAACCTTGTGAAATATCTAAGATCTATGAATTCTAAATTACTATCTTGGGGCTCCACTCACTTACACATAAATAACCTTCTCAGGTGGCATACTATAACTGACCCATGGAAAGGAAGAAAGTACTGCATATGTGTGGCAATTAATATGATCTTATGCTATATGAAATTATAGCCAAAAAAATTATAAGGACGAGTCAAAATCTCTGAAAATTTTCATATCGATCAAAGAAATGGTTTTGAAAAAATAAAATATAGCCAATCAAGAAGATTCACCTGAAAGTTTCACAAGGTTCTTCTCCGTCCGTGAGTATGATAAACCAAAAAAAAAGATTCATCACTCACACAAAAGGAAATTATGGATAGAAGAACCTACGTCAAATGTTTGAAGACTGAAGAAAGCTATTTAGGAGAAGAAATCGATGAAAAAAATCATCAAAAGAAACAATCTAAAGAAATGCTAGTAGCATAGGAATAAAGAACACACAAATACACCTGTTTGATATTGTTACGATCCTGTGGAATCATATGTAGAGGTAACCAAAATACGAGACTAATAATGAACTCCATATTATGGCCTCAGGAGACTAGTCAAGAAATATGATCTAGGTTTCCCTACTTCGTAAAACAAATGACCAATATGATTCAAGAAGCTCCTCTCCCTGCTTAAAATTGTAGACTTTCAAAATCCTCAAAATAAATGTTAAAGGAATAGTTTTTACAATTAGAATTAATGATAAAATCAATTGTGATCCTTAGTAAGATTTGTTTTCAAAGATCCCCAAATTTTTTGTAAATTTGTAGGGCCCCTCCTTTTTGAATTTAGTTAAGAGTGTTGTTTTATTTTATCTACTCATTTTTGTTTGACACTTAGATTTTTTTTTTAAAATAGAAGAAAAAATCATTTTTTGGATCGGGAGAGTTTTCAATTTTTCACCGAAACGGTTAGCACAATCCAATGTTGCACTAAAACGGTCAGAGAGATTTTGATTTTAATGCTGAAATGCTCATATTGTTTGGAGAAGAATTGTGTTTCAGAACAAAATAGAATGATCCGCCAAAACGGTCGGAGAACAAAGGAAACATGCCTTATTGAAGGACATTTCAATTTCAGGCCGAAACAATTGGTGGAGTTTATTATTTAGCACCAAAACGGTCGGAGCAGAATCCTGTTTTGCACCGACACAACCAAAAGGAAGTAAGTCCCAAAACAATTGGAATAAGTTAGGTTTTACGTCGATGCAACCATAAATGTTCTACCAATCCTCCATTGTTTGAGAAGTTCTTTTTTTCAAAGCAAAATCCTTTTTTGCATTCAAATATTCGAAACAAAACTAAAATGCACACCAAGGAAATCCGTCATAGAATGGGAAGTTGTGCATATCGAAAAGGGTGATAATTTGCAAGAGATATAGACACTGGAACAACTCACAATCAAACTCTCAAGTGTGTTGCAAAGAAGAAGAGAAGAATGCACTCAATAATCACTCATAAACACAAAATAATAGACAAGAATCAATATCATACAATGAATAATGAATGTAAAGAGTGTGGTACAATAATCTGTGATGGAGCATCATATAGGATTCGAATTAGCCAAGTAGGGCATTCGAATCTGAGCTCAAAGTCTAGCTTGGATAACTATGGAGACATCATCCAGTCAGTAGTATTAGTCAGAGTCAGTCAAGTGTGTCCAACTGAGTATAAGAGAACCATCAATGCATAAATTAGGGAATGGATACTCCAAGGGGGGCGCATGAGGCTATCATGGGGTCAAGTGAAACTCCAAAACTAGCTAACTAGGAGCTACAGGTAGTTAGGATGAGCAATCAATGGAAGAAATACTCAATCCATGCACTAAATGAGTGATGACTCCTGGTAGGTGAGATAAGGCGCCCTAACTGAGTGATAACTGAAGGTAGGTGGGTAAAGATGCTCTAACTAATAGTGGTAGGTGAGAAAGGTGCACTTTCCATGAAGAACAGTCAAGAAGGGTGCATCAGGTAGGTAGGAGGCCAAATGGGGGCTAAAGAGAGGCTTTGGAGAGCTAGAAGCAAGCTCTAGGTGCTGGGGAGACAACCATGATGATGACTGGATGCATGCAGCATGTAGTTTTGCATGCAGGCATGCAAAATACAAAAATGATGGTGTAAATATTCCAACACCCCCCCGCAAGCTATACTATGAGAAATAACTGAAAAACAGTAAGATAGGGCCCCGGTGACTAAGACCAAAGGTCACCCTGTACAATCAATCTAAATAAACTAAGTGAGGAAAGAGGGAAAACCCAGTGGGAAGAAAGCCCTCCCTCAAAATAGACTGAAGAATGATAATGAATTATATCATCTCTAACCCCTAAAGGAGGTAAGTGTCTTTATTTCTCAAAGAAGGATCGATAGATCCGAAATGGATCAGGAATTTCACAAGGATGAATCCTTACATGTGAAAACTCTGATATGGAAGACCGGGGAACAATGCTTTCCCATCGAATAAGAGGATCAGTAAAGTAAGAACGATGAAATCTCTCATGTTGAAAATATGATCTGGCTGATCGGGGAGCAGTGGCTTTCCATCGAGGAAGAGGATCAGCCATGTGAGAAGGATGAAACCTTCCATGCTGAAAATCTGATCTGGCTGATCGAGGAGCACTAACTGCCCATTAAGGAAGAGGAGGACAACCAGGTGAGAGATCTTCAGGTTCTTGTGGATCTGGATCTCCCATTCGCTCATCTTCATCATCAGTTGCTAGACCTTCAGGTTCTTGTGGATATGGGTCTAGCATTCTCTCATCACCATCTCGATCTTCAAATTATGAATCTGAAATATCATGTGAATATGCATCATCACATTCAAACTCTGAATCTGAAATATCATGAGGAGAAGCAAGTAAAACTGTCTCATCATCACATGCAAACTATGAATCTTAAGTCTCATGAGGAGAAGTAAGTAAAACTGGCTCATCATCACATGCAAACTCCGAATCTGAAGTCTCATGAGGAGAAGCAAGTAAAACTGGCTCATCATCATCAGCACTCAAAGGAGGAACATATCAAAAAATGTTGATGTCATGAAACTGCTCCAGAATATGCATGTAGTCTTGATTTGAACCATCATAACTGTAATCAATATCAAAAGAACTAGATGATGATGGCTCTTCATTAAGATCAAAGGAGGATGCAGTAGTGGAGGCCCATTTTGAAATAGGAGTTGGAAAAATACGTGCTAGATCTTCAGGTTCTTATGGATCTGGATCTAGCATTCGCACTTCTTCAAGAGTCCTCTTTTTCTCAATCTCTTTTGGTGTATGTTTTCCCTTTAGGAAACCTTTGAAGGTTCCATGGGAAAACTTGCCACTTAGAATACCATCAACCACATTTTGAGCTAGCTTGTAGTTGAGATGAGATAGTCTACTCTCTTCATTAGTATGAGAGCGAAGAGAAGACTCCTTTGAGAGGCAATAAGTCTGAAAACTCATAGAGTTTTGTCTCATGATTTGCAACTCCTTTTGCAATGATTTCCCCTGAAACCATGTGTTGTACCTCGACCTCATATGGAGTAAAGATCACTCTTTTGGGCTCTCCAATATGAGTCATTTGATACACTGAAAGGACATTAGTTGCAAGAGAAGGAACATAAAGCACATCAAAAAAGTGACCATGATCAAGATCGATTCTTCCAATCCCCTGAGAGGAGACTTCTGAATCATTGCCCGAACTGATGGAAGGGCTAATAGAGCTTTCAAAACTAGAGAAGAGATATTTGGAGGAAGCCGTATGGCATGATGCTCTTGAATCTATGATGAAAGAAGAATTAGTTGATGCACTTGCTATGAGAGCATGACATCTTTCTTTGTCCTCGGATCTAGAAGATTCAGTATCAGGATCTTTCTTCCTTGCACATGCTGGTACAAGAAGATTGTTCTTCTCAAGTAATTGATCCATCAAATCTATAGTCTTCTTCATGCAAGAACTCTCAGGATGGAATCCTCTATGACAATAAGTGCACTTGGATTTTCCCTTCTAAGAATGCTTGGTATTCCTTGAGTTTGAAACCCCATCTGACTAGTATGGACTATCTGTAGGCCTTGTATCATTCGATCTCTTGTCAGAAATATTTTGCTTTCCTTTACCATTCACTCTCTCTGCAGCTGTAAGAGCTGAATCCAATTTGGGTTTGATCATTGCCATGGAGATCAGCTTCTCTTCCTCTTGAGTAAGAGATTGGATGAAGTCATCAAGTGAGGGAAACTTCCATTTTGGATGTTGATGTATTTGTAACTTCATAAGATATTCACTTGTATATTACATGTATTACATTTGTACTTTATTGTATCCCCAACAGAGATGTATTATTCCTCCGATTGGAAGTGTCGTCATTTGTATTTGCAAGTGTCGTAAATTACATTGCAAGTGTCGTCATTTGTATATGATGGGTTATTAGACCACCTTGGTGGGGTCAGACCTGTATGAGTCATGTGGGTTAAAGGGTTATTAGACCACTTTAGTGGGGTCGGCCCAGTGAAAAGTGGTAATGGGTTATTAGAATCTCCTAAGGGAGGTCATCCCAGTTAGAGTAAAAGGAAAGTCAAGTCATTGTATAAATAGAGAGTGTGTCTCTCTCATTCCATTCACTCATTCACTCACTTCGCATTAGTGAGAGAGAGGAGGAGTGCGCACAAGTGGAGGAGGAGTAGCTGCTGCAATTATTTATATTTTGGGGATTCATTTTTGTGATCTTTGTATTGGTGCTCATTCTATCTCCAAGGAAGTTGCGGGATTTTTCACCTTCTTGGTTTGCCCCGGTGAAATGCTTTGTGTCTCTTGTCTCTTATGTTTGATATGCTATACATGTTGTTCTCTCAGTTAAGATTCTAGATTAGATTGAATTAAATGCTGAAAAAATAACATGGCATCAAAGCTAGCCTGAAGGAAGGCATGGTATGGCATTTATGACACTTGTTGCACTTGCAAAAAATTGGAAGCTAGGGCTTGGTATAGTAAAAAACAGTCATCGTGGAACTTCCGCTATAAATCAGTTTTGGAGAAATTTCAAGATCTGAAACGTTTACAAGTCGAAGAAGAAATGTCCATGTACCTTGTGTTCAAAGGATAGCCTCATATTCGTTGTACTTTGTGAGTTATGATCCGTACAATTTAGGATTTCTGCCTCTTCCAGAATGCAGTCCTAAACAGTTGACCTAGGAACATAGGTCATATCTCGGGCTAGGAAGCTCCAAATGGAATTCCGTAAAAAGTGACAGTTAGGGCACGGACTGTAGTTCAGGTTTCAGAGGCCGAAGTTGAAATAGTGACATGTGGACGCCATACAAGTTCGCTATACTGTTTCATTCCATAAACAGGTCACGTTGTGAAATTTGGCATATCTCTCTCTCAGAGAATCCATTTGAGCTCCTATCCATGGGGTTGGAAATATGATAGGTCATTCTACCACAAGATGAAGTTTCATACCCTAAGGATCTGAAATTTCAAAGATACATTGGAAACAATATGGCATATATTTCTATCCAAACAGAATTGGATTATGAGCACTTTCATTTTTGGTTTGTCACTACTACGGGAAATTAGGGTTTCAGAGAAAGTTGGAATTTATTGAATCTGAGACCATGGCTGGATGCTCCTCATCAAAATCGAAATTTAGATACCAAGATCTAAGTTTTTGGTTGGGTAGAACCCCGGGCTCTATCAAACCCTAGTTCATTATTTTGACCAGAAAACCAAAATTTGACAGAAGTTGCATATCTGAAACTTTCAGAGTCATTTTTGAAGGGTCAAATTTTGGAGATTTAAAAATTGAAGTATACCAACTCGATCAGCTCAGCAAGGCACATCTTTTCATCCAATCAGAAGTTTGAATTTCAAAGTTTGAAGTTTTATGGTTTCTCTAACAAACCCTAATCTAGCTCTAGATCCAACTTCAGCAAATCAAAGTGGATTGGGTTAATCGTATAAGAGAATGAACTGGACACCTACATAAAGTGAATAAGTTATAGAGGGAGATGAGGCTAAGGCCTTACATAAGAAGATTACAAGCAATCCCGACAGGTATGACTTGAAGAGATACAGGTATGTTTTGAAATCTGTTTATGATTAAGTGTGTCTTCATAATGTTGAGGTTAGTACAATCTTGATTAATTTTTGGACTTGTCTTATCACCTTAGTAAAAGTATGAATGCATGTGAATGATAGAAGACATTCATTGATTAGGGTTATGACACTTATGATTGTACTAATGCACTGTGGTGTTGTATGAGGATGATGTTGTCCGCTAACATGAAAGGTACATCAAGAAAGACAATTCAGGTTCTAGATCAAGAACATATGACCATGGTGACATGAAGACAAAGTCTCATCCATGGCCATTGATCACATAGAAGCTATAATTATGAGGTATGTATAATTTGGTTCTACAATGGTTAACTGATGAGATATGTAGGTTACTAGCACAAGTCATTGAAGAGAACAAGAAGACATTATGTGGGTATGTTAGACATAACTAGCAAGCATGATAATCCAGGTATGTTTTTCCTATATCAAGTTAGACTCCTACCTTGTGTTAGGATCTCATATAAGTATACATTTGTATGATTGATTATGATTATTTATGAAGTTAGAAGTTTAAGTAATCAATGGTTTATGCATATTATGTTTCTTACTTTGATTGATGATATGACTAACCAGAAGAGTCCCATGGTCAAATAAGAATATGCTTGAGTAAAAGAAGTCCTCCCTGAAACCTTGAATACTAACACTTATTACCTATGTATGACCATGACCATACATGTTTAAGATTATTTAGAATCATAATGTTTTAATAGTATTGAGATTATACTAATGCATGTATGATTATGCATGAGATCTTGAGAATGACACAATGATGACACTAGTGCACACTTAAGCATGCATAGTGGTCTAGGATGGATATAAGTTCAAAGACAGATAATCCAGGAAGCAAAGATCAAGAGGGAGCACACTCCAGTAGTTCCTGCAAGGAAGCAAAGATCAAGAGGGAGCACACTCCAATAATTCCTTAAGGAAGCAAAGATTGAGAGGGAGTCCACCCAACAAGCAAACAAAGATAAGTATTTGAATTGTCATTTCTTATTACTTAAATGATGTTGTTCAGTCATGTACATACTTATGTTCCTAGATTTAGGATGTATATTATGCATATTAGAAAAGTTGCATTAATGAACAAGATACTACTAATATATAAGTAATGGGTAAGTGGCCTATGGTATTGTACAACATTCCATTGCTACTTATCTAGAATGAAACCTCTTTGCTGACATGTTGGTAGTTGTGCACACTCTTAACAATGTTCTGGTAGATATGAAATGCATCTAGAAAGTTACGGGATATATATAAATGTTGTATTGAAGCATTGGCTAAGATAATTGCATGACTGTATGACATATGTATTTATGGGTAAGAATTTATTTTGAAAAACTATGAGAAGTTTCTAATCATGCAATTGAATTTGATTTGTAGGAAAGATTGTGTACAATCATCTACAAAAGAAGGACAACGACATTTTATTCCAGCAATGAAGAAAACTATCTATTGAAGATATTGAAGAATCTAAAGTTCCCAGGATCCGGGATGCAGTAATAGAAGAATGCCATGATCGAGGAGTACTAATCGATCATGAAGAATGATGTTTGGGATGTGATCCTAACACCAGAAGGGAAGTCTGTTTTGACTTCCAAGTGGATCTACAAGATCAAGCATGTTGCAGATGGTAGCATAAAGAAATACAAGGCAAGGTTCGTGGCTTGTGGCTTCTCCCAGAAAGAAGGGATAGATTACGAAGAAACTTTTGCACCTGTAGCCAGATACACTTGCTCTAGATGTAGTGATGAAGTGGAAGATACACCAAATGGATGTCAAGACAACTTTCTTGAATAGTGTAGTCGAAGAGGAAGTGGAGCAGCCACTCGGATTTGAGACACATGACAAGGAGTCAAATGTGTGCAAATTGAAGAAAGCCTTGTACGGTTTGAAACAAGCACCCAGGACATGGTACGGCAGGATTGATAGCTTCCTAACCAGTTTGGGCTTTACCAAGCATAAATCAGATTCCAACCTTTACTACAAGGTTGAGGAAGGAAATCCAGTGATACTCCTACTATATGTGGATGACCTGTTTGTGACAGGTGCGGATGGATTGATTGCCGACACGAAGAGGAAGCTTGCTGCCGAGTTTGAGATGAAGGACTTAGGTATGATGCATTATTTCCTAGGGATGGAGGTGTGGCAGAGTGCAGATGGTATCTTCTTTTGGCAAGGGAAATATACAGTAGAGATCCTGAAGAGGTTCGGGATGATGGATTGCAAGGCCATGACCACACCTATGGCATCAGACCTGAAGCTATTGAGTGATGCTTCATTATAGTCAGTTGATGCCACCATGTATCGTCAGATGATTGGGTCCTTGATGTACTTGATGAACAGGAGACTAGATATTTGCTTTGCGGTGAACACCTTGAGCCGGTTTTTGATAGATCCTAGACATGTTCACCTGATTGCTGTAAAGCATATTCTAAGGTACCTGAATGGTACGGTTGATTATGGGATCAAGTATGACGTGAATCAAAAGTTTAACCTAGAGGGTTATGTTGATTCAGATTGGGCAGGAAGTGCTACAGATAGGAAGAGCACTTCGGAGTGGTGCTTCAGTATGGGATCAGGTGTGATCTCTTGGTTTAGCAGGAAGTAATCCTGCGTAGCACTAAGTACAGCCGAAGCAGAGTATGTCGCAGCTTCTTCAACTAGTTGTGAGGCGGTATGGATAAGGAAGATACTGTATGATTTATTTGATCTCTAGTTGGATGCTACTTGTATCTATTGTGACAACTAGAGTTGTGTGAAGTTGTCAGAGAACCCGGTGTTCCATGACAAGTCGAAGCACATCGAGATCAAGTATCACTATATCAGGGATATGGTGCAGAGAGGAGCAGTGAAGCTCTTGTATGCTGCAATAGATGAGCAGATTGTAGATGTGTTGACCAAACCATTGGCCAGAGTGAAGTTCGAGTACTTCAGAGAGAGGCTTGGTGTACTTCAGATTGAGGTTCCTTCCAAGGGGAAGTGATGAGTCCAGAAAATGCAGATGCACATGGGATTTTCCTACATGGTTGTAGATGTGTTCTCCCATGGTCGTGATGTAATTGTTGAGCCATTCTCACATGGTGGTAGATGTGTTCTCCCATGGTGTAGATGTAAGGGATGAAGCCATTTTTCACATGGTGGTATATGTGTTATGCCATGGTGAAAAAGTAAGGGCTAGATCCTTCCTCGAATGGTGGTAGATGTGTTATCCCATGTTGATGGTGTAAGTGTTGTATGATGTGCATCTGGGCTGTGCTTCGTGGACGATGATATGATCTAAAGAGGATGATCATGTGATGATGATGTGCTCAGGATGATGTTCTATATGATGATGACCAGGATGATCATATGTGATGATATGCATCAAGTGGATGCTTTGCATGATCAGTTCGATCATGTATGATGATATGCATCAGGTGGATGCTTTACATGATTAGTTTGATCATGTGTGATGATATGCATCAGGTGGATGCTTTGTATGATCTGTTCGATCATGTGTGATGAGCATCAGGATGATGCTCTGATGATATGCATCAGGACGATGCTGTGATGATGATCAGTTGGATAATTGTCATCAGGGTGATGCTTTGTATTATGATGATCAGTACGATCATGAGCATTAGGAGGATGCTCCGTGCGAGGATGATCAGGTGGATCATGAGTATCAAGTCGATACCCCATGGCCTTGGACAGGTTGTGAAAGTAGCATAGAAAAGATCCTGGGAGATCCGATTGGTTGATTTGTGTGCTCATAAAAGTCCTCGGATGCTCTTTCAAGGTTTTGATACAGGTAGCATAGAAAAGATCCTGGAAGATCCGATAGGTTGAGCTGCGTGCTCGTAAAAGTCCTGGGATGCTCTTTTGAGGTTTTGTTATAGAAGGCATGTAATCAGTCCTGGAGATCCGATATGTTGAGTTGTGTGCTTGTAAAATTCCTGGGATGCTCTTTAGAGATCTTGCAGGTTGCAAGACACTCTTTTAATATTTTTCCTAACCACATGTAAAAGATCCTGGGAGATCCAATAGGTTGAGTTGTGTGCTCGGAAAAGTCCTGGGATGCTCTTTCAAGGTTTTGTGGTGGTCACATGTAAAAGATATTGGGAGATCCGATAGGTTGAGAAGTAAGCTCGTAAAATTCCTGGGATGCTCTTTCGAGGTTTTGTTAATGCATGTAATCAGTCCTGAGATCCACAGGATGGCCAGCTCGCAAAGATGATGAAGACCTAGAGGAGGCTAGGCCTACAACCAACATGAAAAAGGGTCAGCTATGTAGAACTTCCTATGATGAGAAGAATTGAGATATAGCACCAGTGATCGAGATGACGAGTACAGCCTCAATGATAATGATGCTCCGTGATCCAGTGATGATGATCCAGCTCCAGAATTGAAGACTTGTGCCTATATGTATTGATGACCTGTGTCAAGAGAATACCTTCCTAGTTAAGAGGGAGTGTTGATGTATTTGTAACTTGAAGATATTCACTTGTATATTACATGTATTACATTTGTACTTTATTGTATCCCCAATGGAGATGTATTATTCCTCGGATTGGAAGTGTCATCATTTGTATTTGCAAGTGTCGCAAGTTACATTGTAGGTGTTGTCATTTGTATTGGATGGGTTATTAGACCACCTTGGTGGGGTCGGCCCTATCTGAGTCATGTGGGTTAAAGGGTTATTAGACTACCCTAGTTGGGTTGGCCCAATGACAAGTGGTAATGAGTTATTAGACTCTCCTAAGGGAGGTCGGCCCAGTTAGAGTAAAAGGAAAATCAAGTCATTGTATAAATATAGAGTGTTTCTCTCTCATTCCATTCACTCATTCGCTCACTTCGCATTAGTGAGAGAGAGGAGGAGTGCACAGAAGTGGAGGAGGACTCAGGAGCAGCTGCTGCAGACATTTATATTTTGGGGATTCATCTTTGTGATCTTTGTATTGGTGCTCATTCTATCTCTGAGGAAGTTGCGGGGTTTTTCACCTTCTTGGTTTTCCTCGGTGAAATGCTTTGTGTCTCTTGTCTCTTGTGTTTGATATGCTATACATGTTGTTCTCTCAGTTAAGATCCTAGATCAGATTGAATTAAATGATGAAAAACTAACATTGGAATGGAAAACTTAGCTGACTGGAAAGTAGAGATAAAAACTGAGAAGTCTTCCCCCAAATTTGAGAGAATGGAAAGTATAAGCTGCTTGTCTTCTTTCACTATCTCATATATTTTAAACTGTGATATAAAGCTTTTAAACTTGGTGAGGAAGGCATTGATAGATTTGAATTTGTCAGGACTCAAAGATATGAGTTTATTCTCCAATTTGTGTCCTTTCATATCATCTTTCTATCCAAAAAGGGATTCGAGCTTGTCCAAAACCTCTTTAGGAGATGTAAATCGATGACATGGAAGTGAAGATATTCAGAAATTGAGAGAAGGAGGAGGCCAACTGCTTCATCAATCCTATCCAAGTACTTGGACTTTTCAATTACACTGAGAGGTTCTACCATCGTTTCGTTGAGTATTCGGGTGAAGCTCTTGGATCTCATGAAGAGAGCCATCTTATATTTCCACTCAACATAGTTGGAAGATGTGAGCGTTAGATCCATATGAACAGAGAAAGTTGAATAGTTGAAGAATATTCCAAACAAGTGAATAAACCTGCAAAACAAGAAGAGTTTTTGCTGATGGAGATTGTCACACTTCGACTAAACACTACCTTAAGAACACTTGGCACATAGACTAAGTCCTTCACACTGAATAGATCTCACTTGATTTCTCCTGTGAATTCAAGTAATAGCACCAGGATTTGCTGTGGAAAATCAGAGGCTTCTGGTGCACAAGTGAAAGATAGTTGCTCAAAGAAATGCTGCAATGGCTGCAATTCGAATAGCTGCTTCCTACTCTAATACCATATGATAATCTGCAAGAGATCTAGCAACTATAACAACTCATAATCAAACTCTCAGGCATGTTGCAAAGAATAAGAGAAGAATGCACTCAATAATCACTCATAAACAAAAAATAATAGAAAAGAATCAGTATCATACAATGAATAATGAATGTAAAGAGTGTGGTACAATAATCTGTGATGGAGCATCATATAGGATTCAAATTAGCCAAGTAAGGAATTTGAATCTGAGCTCAAATTCTAGCTTTGATAACTATGGAGACATCATCTAGTTAGTAGTATCAGTCATAAATGGTAAGAGTCAGCCAAGTGTGTCCAATTGAGTCTAACAGAACCATCTAGGCATAAATCATGGAATGGAGACTCCAAGGGGGGAACATGAGGCTGTCATAGGGCCAAGTGGCACTCCAAAACTAGCTAACTAGGAGCTACAGGTAGTTAGGATGAGAAATCAGTGGAAGAACTACTCAATCCATGCACTAACTGAGTGACAACTCCTGGTAGGTGAGATAAGGCGCCCTAACAGAGTGATAACTGAAAGTAGGTGAGTAAAGGCACTCTAACTGACATTGGTAGGTGACAAAGGCATACTTTCCATGCAAAACAGTCAAGAAGGGTGCATCAGGTAGGTAGGAGGCCAAATGGGGGCTAAAGACAGGCTCTGGAGAGCTAGAAGCAAGCTTTAGGTGCTGGGGAGACAACCATGATGATGACTAGATGCATGTAGCATGCAGGAATGCAAAATACAAAAATGATGGTAGGAATATTCCAACAAAGAGATGGAGTGGATCGAAACAAAACGAGTTTCACCTCGAAACACATCAGTGCCGAAGGAACTGGTCTACGAAACAGGATCGATGCCGAAGGAGTGTTGCTCCGAAACATGGCCAAACAATTTTTGGCATAAATTTAAAATTGGTCCGAAACATTTCCAATGTAAATTTAAAATTGGACTGAATCATTTTTGGCGTAAGTTAAAAAATGATCTGATATTGTATCGGTTCCAAAAGAGATTTCACCTAAAAAACTTTCATCAATGGAAAAATAAAAGGCTCACCTGAAACGAATCGGTGCCAAACGAAAATTGAGCTGAAACTGGATTGGCGGAAAAGATGAAAGTGCTTTGAAATGTTTCGTTGTCGAATGGTAAAGTGATATGAAAAGGTGTGATTTTACCCTGTTTAACACATTTAATTCTAGGGTTATTTTTTGGTATATATAAGGTTTCAAATTCTTGCTCGCTACATTGTTTGTAATGTCATTTTGGAGCACTCACCTAACGATAGGAAAACACGTGTTACCCCGTTGGAGAGCCTATTTGGACCACTTTTGCACTACCAGGTAGGTCATTTTCTGTCGAAATGGAATTTTCTCCATTGTTTATTAGGTTTTTGCAAGCATATTACTGCCACATTTGCATTTAAAATGAATAGCATATAATGCCAACCTAGGGTTTTGTTCTTCATGGAGTAACCTTGTTCTCTCATTTCCATAGCCTAGCAATCCTAGGGTTCATAAATCCTTTTCAGTTCCATGATTGGTTAGTATCATTTCTCCCAGTTACGCTCTACTACCGGTATAATGTTGGGTGGTTCGGTTTGATTCGCGCTCGTGCTTCATCCGATCCCTTCGACTAGTTCCAATTGATCGTTTCCTATCAATGAGTGTTACATTGTGATTCTCCGTTGCTTCATCAAACTATGCTAGTAAGAGGAGCCAACTCTACACGCACCTGGAATGAAAGGCCTTACCTAGGGACCAACACCATAACTTAGGCAGGAGGGAATTTTAGTAAAATATTTTATTGGCACAATGCGAGCCGGATTAACTTCCATTTTGTCACCTAGGGTGTTGGCTATTTGCATTAATAGGACCATGGAATGGTATTTTCCGTAAATGATCCAGCACCAGTCTTCATACTTGGAGGCTCTATATCTTGGAAGTTTGATGTGCTTACAACCTAGGGTTTTTCTCTTGTGTTTTTTTTATTCATAGGGTGTATTGTTGTATCCTTTATTGGTGCTAGGGTTTTGGGAATGCTTATTGTTGTATTTTTATGAAAGACACTCTCTAGAAGATTCACGGAGTGATCATATGATTAAGGGTGTAGTTTTTCATTTATTATTTGCGTGTGCCATGCAACAAATATTTCGATAATCATGCGATTTGTTCCAAAACCTATATACATTGATTAATTTTGTTTAGTATTATGACATGGCCACTGCCTACTCGATTGCCTCAAATAATTAGTAGAAAGAATATGCTTACAATGATGAACATGATAATTCAAATCAATAAGTCACACCGCTTTGGTCACGGATGATGCTCTACTTAAAATAGCTTAATATGAAAATATGTATATAATCCCTGAGGAATGGATGTTTATGGTTTTGGTAGATCATTTTTCCTACTTAAATAGTGAACAAGAGTACTTAAATTGATAATTAGTGTGGAACAAGAGGATTTGGGAGATAAGAACAATTGTTTGGACAATGTGGTGTCAAGAATAAGATAGTAGTTGCATTCCAGTCCAAATAATCCATGCATATGGCACTAAGTGAGATAAAATTTTAAGTTCCTGACTCAGAATTCAGTTAAATGGACTTGCTAATAGTGGAATGAAGAAACTCGTCTAATAGTGCATTAGGGAATCATCAAGACAGTCATTCAGAACCAAACACACTTGACATTATGGAAGTATGAATTTCTTGTTTTAGTTCTTTTGTAAATAATAGTGACAAATCATACATCTGCAATTTGTTTTCAGAATATTAAGCTCATTATCATATTTTGCTTGATATTATTGCATATACATTTGATTTCTATACATTAACTTTCTTTTCACCTTAGGACTCAGAAATGCAAAGAAGAAGTTCTAAGCGTAAGACCAAGGTAGCATAATCAGATTCTTATATTGAAGTTGTCTCAGAGACCACGATGGAAAATTTATATGAGGATACGAGGGCAATAACGGGGATTGTTCCTGAGTATAAATGGGGTGAAATATACCACCTCATTCAGGACCTAAATATACCAGATGCATCAATTGAGGAAATGAGGGTGTACCAAAATATCAAAAATTCGGGTCTTCATATGGCTTCCACCCGCCCAGAAAATTTTCCATGTTCAGAATTAATCGGGTGGATTTTACCCCACGTGGATGTAGGATCAAGAATTATAGTTGGTGTGAATGGAGGAGTATTAGCATCGTTTCAACCATCCCATATCAGTGCAACATATAAACTACCACCTCCTAAATTTATGATGATGGATGATTGGATCAAGGGATTGATCATAGATGGAGTATGCTAATAAAATGTCGGTTTTAGGAAAGTAGTTGAGGCAAAGGGAAAGTGGGGAGCATGACATGCTAAATCTGAAAACACCATTCAGAATTATAGCATTAATGCTGAGTAGAATATTCATAAGAGAAAATGTGAATATCTACAAGCTTAGATGGGTCACTCTCATGTATCATGTGGCCTCACATGTCAACGTCTTCAATTGGGAGGATATCATCTCATAGAGTATGGCATCAGCTATAACGACAACCCAAGGAGGAATGACGCAGAAAAAAAAAATTCTTTATGTCCTCCTATTTCATTGATTGTATCCTAATAAGGCACCCTTTTCACAAGTTGGGATTCTATTGGGTCCCATATGAGACCTGTATTTATGTGGCCTACCAAATAATGTGGGCTCATAAATATGCAAGCTTCTACAAGCTTATATGTGAGGAGTTTATAGGTCCCCTATACTAGTTAATCTTTAATGAAAAGCCCAATTTCTTGTCGGACAACGCAATGGCAATGATAAATGAATACGGGGATTATTACTTTACCCCTGAAGGTACCTATATTCGGATGTACAGAGGAACCAAATCCCCATCTCTGCTACCAAGATATGCCATAGACTATGTAGTACACAAAGAGACCGTAAGACAAGTTTTTATCACCGGAGTGGGGCATTTTCTAAATGAGAACAAGAAGGTTTCCTACCCACCACTTCTATTTGTCATCGGATCATACAAGTTCCCTAAGGTGAAAGGAGCAGAAGATTTCATAAAAGAATTGGAATATTTCCATTTTGGAGAGAACATTTTTACTAGAAATGACAAACTGCAAAAGGCTGCCCAACATTGTGCATTGTGTAAGATCCATTTCGAGTAAACAAATCACTTCTTAAGAGATGAAGAAGTGTACCGAAGAGAAAATAATATGACTGATTTGAATAAAATATTTGGCCATAGATATGGAGTAGGTGTAGACAAACCAAAGACACAGCTAAAGAAGCAGAGCAACAAAAGGCCCAAGAAGAAGCCATAGCTGTAGAAGAAGCAAGGCTAACTCAAGAAGAAGAAGCAAGGATAAAACAAGAAGAAGAACCCAAAGCAGAAGAATAAGCAATGTGAAGGAAGGAGGAAGAAAAAAAGGAGAAATAGGAAGAAGCAGAACAAGATATGATAAGAAAGGAAAGGCAAGAAGCGGTAGAGAAAGTAGCAGAGTTAGATAGACAAAAGGAGGAGGAATCCAAATTCAAGAAAGTTGTGGAAGATAGAAATGTAAATGAAAAAGATCATAGTCTTGAAGACTACCTATATACAATTTTACCTGACACCCCATGTGGTGATCCCTCTCGAAATGACGTGCTAGGGGCATCACATGTCGTCGACAGCATCATTGGCCAAGTTGTGTCGCAAAACAAACCGTTTACCATTATGAGCAACAATAACGGCCCCAAACTCATCACGGGCCACATCCCATTCCGAAGCTACAACTTCGTATGCTCCCATGGCACACACCAACCACACTCATGGACCCTCATGTCCACCGTAGTGTTATAGACACACACCTCTACCTTATGCACCTCCTATGTATTATCACCAACGGGCCACTCATGCTCATGTTCACTCGCAAGCCCAATTGGCTTATTACCCTCCACAAGCAGTGCCTGCAGCACCATAGCCTCCAGTCAATCAGACTTACCAACAACCACAATCCACACCTGGAACACCTCCAACCCCGCCAGCTTATTATCCACCGTAGCCTGCTCCAGCACTTGCACAACCTCAAAATCCACCTACTTCCCAAGGGCAAGTGTATGCACAATAGAGCCAGCCCCAAAACCAGAACACCCAATGCAATCAAGGAGGTCAACAGAACCGTGGAAAAGGATGCAACCACGGAAACAATCAGCATAAAAACCAAGGCGGTCAGCCACCCAATCCTCCGAATAATAACAATGCCGCTCCCGCCAACCAAAACCATGACTATCCACCGAAAGAGGGGAAAAATCCTAATTTAAGAACAAACCATCTGTGTTCCATATGTGGGGTATATGGCCATTACACACACTCATGCCTCCATTTGGAGCGAGCATGCCAACTTTGGACTGATGACGCCCAATGCCAAGGGCACATGGCACAGCCAGCACCACCTCCTCATCCGCAACCCATGGTGTTGCAAAACCCTCTACCCACATAAGGATTGGTGAAAACCCATCCGATGGATCCCCCACAAGGATCCGCAATAGCATAGCAGCAGATCACTTATATTGCAACTGATTACCAACACATGGATTCAGGTACTCACCATCTATTAATGATGTCATCGGCTGATGTCCACCTCCAAACATGCTGACACCAATATGGCTCCACCCTTGAGGCCCTGCCCCCATCACATCTATCTTAGTATTTCAATGATCCCATTGTTCAATCCAACACATATGTGATCCACAATCACAAACCCCATGCACATAGCATAGGGGCAGGTCATTAACCCTGCTCACTTTTTCACATGCGTGATATAAACCATTTTTTGAGGTCACATGTCACTTGTATATTTGATTTGATTTGATACACCTAGTATTCTTCCCCTGCGGGTCATCATTTCTCCCCACCACTGCATCCTTGGCTTGGTGGGCTCACCTTTATTTGTAGCCATTTTTTAACCTAGTTTTTCCTTTGACCATTCCGGAGTTATTATGACCTCCATTTTTTGCACCATTTGCACCGCCGGATACATATTTCCGTGCCCGTGATGATGCTTGAGATCATTTCTCTCTCTCACCACCATATTTTTTGGGCATTTTTTCATACACCCCTCATCGCCTTGGTTTGTGTGCCAAATTGGTCATTGTCCATTTTTGATAATTTTTATATTGCCAGATTCAGTTTTCCATGCTTGTGATGATGCTTGAGATCATTTCTCGCTCTCATCACTAGATTTTTTGAGCATCTTTTCTCATGCCCATTGTCACCTCGATTTTTGTGCCACATCGACCGTTGTCTGTTTTTTATGAATTCAGTTTTCCATGCTCGTGATGATGCTTGAGATAATTTCTCACTCTCACCAGAAACCGTTTTTGACATTGTGTCCTTGCACCTTGCCACCTCGATTTGTGTGCCACATCGGCAGTTGTCATATTTTACAAAATTTGTGAATCACAACTTATACATGAGCCCTTCACTCCATCCATACTGCAATTATGGCATTTTTTTTCTATCATTCATCAACCCGCAAGGAGGTCCCATCAGTGTTCCTCCCCTATTACTGTGTTTGATCCCCATACTCGTCCCTTGATTGAACACTTCCTCCTTGCCTCACCATTATGTTTAGTATGATTTTATCCCTTTTTCGGGCCGATCAATTCCTTGACGAAAAAGGAACTTAGGGAGTTTCTGTTAAGCTATTTTCTGACTCCTAAAACAATGAAAAGATCGCCGAGCAATCTTGCTTCCTTTCATGCTCGTTAAATATATTTGAAAGGGCGTATACCTAGTATAAGTTTACCCCTTTTCTGGACCTTGTAGACTAATTACAAAAAAGGAATGCTCTAGTCACATCGGCTAGAAGAGTTCTTCATTGCATCCTTTTATGCTTTTTTGGGCCTTGGAGACTAACACACAAAAAAGAACCCCCTTGGAGTCTACTTACTGCTTTCAGACTTTCTAAAACTGAAAGCAATCACGAGCATGAATTGTCCTGGGCTCGTACAAATCCACATGACAGTACCATTGTTGAGCACACTTCTATCCCTTCTTTGAGCTCCTTAAATCATGAAGAAGGCCCCAACGGTGCCTCTCAGCACCATAGCAAAGCATATATAATCACACTATTATGGAATCTTCCCCAATTTAGTCGCCTTTGTTAAGAGTATTCTACGATATGCCACCTTGAGAGTTTCCTGATACCATACATTAGTTCGTCCTCCTGAGTCTCTCCCATTGTAGTACATACCCCTGATCCCTTAAGCTATGGTCCCCGTACCTAAAATTAGTTTCATATGCTTCCAGGTCATCCATGTCATCATGCTCTGATCAAAGGAAGTTTGAGTTCCCCCCCACTCCACAACCCTAGTTATTCCCCATCCCCACAGTATGTCAGTTCCACTATCAGTACTATCACACTTTGGTTGTACACCTAGCGCTCCTATCAAGGAAACATCATTTCCTTGGTAGTTGCAGGTCTCGCTCTGTCGACGCCAACTAATCTATTCCAGAGGATAGACCCAGAGGTCCTGTTCCTTAGACTCATCACCATAAGTGGTGAGTGCCTACATATCATTTAGAAGGAGTCCTTAGTCCCTCTTCGAATGATTGTTTCTCACATGCTCGATGTCAACACCTTGATCACATCGTTGAGATTCATACAGGGTATCGTTCCTTTCAGTTATTAGTCGAAGACCCCGGATGTCACCTAACTCTTACACATTGGTGAGTCTACTTTAGGAACAACTAGTTATATGTTCTTGTGGATATCCGGGTTGCGCTTGGCAAGAGTATTCAGAAGTATCCCAGTTGTATACTTCTTCGAGTACACATTCAGATACAGTTCAGTGTACCCTTGAGATTTTGACTCACAATTACTGAATCCATCTAGTGATTGGACACCTTCAGATCTAGCAGTTCATCAGTCCTTCTGACACAACATTCAGAACGACTATTTCTTTTTTCGAGTGCATTAGTTCTTCAGATCAACAATGGTATTGAAAATGAGTATATCCCATCTTTATGTCCCCTCTGGACCATTATGATATACATAGCAGTTCTCCATGTATTATTCAGGTCCCCTTTTTGGGCCTCATTGTTATTTATATTTCTTGATACGAGCATGGGTATGCTCGCCTTGTCCATATATTAATATTATTCCTCGTTCACTATTTGAGGCCATGTATTTTTGGTTCTTTCAATTCGTATGGGACCGTTGTTCCAGTCTCCAATCAGTCTCTTCTCTCCTCCAAAACCGCAGGGAAATGAAAAATAAACTATGATGTCTATTGTCCATACGATGAGCTCCTGCCCTCACACATCAGGGGGCAATCTGTTAACACCAAAAAAATGCTCACTAGCTCATATCCCTAGTCACATGACCCATTTGTCCACTTTTCCTACCATTTTAGCCTCAAAAAACCCTCAAAGGCCACCAAAAAGGCCAAAATACATCTTTTTCTCCTCAAAATATTTAATTTTCCTCAAAAAATACAAAAAAACCTCCAAAGGGGTCCAAAATTCCCAAAAATCAATTAAAATGGAATAAAATTCAAAAATATATTCAAAAAAGGAAAAAAAAAGGGAAAAAGAGGAAAAGAAACCCTAAACCATTTTTACCAATACCATTGGTTACCTTAAACCATGGTTGTATTCTCCATCACCCAAAAGATATAAAAATGTGATAGAGGCTCCCCATTATTTATCCACATTCATCCTATCCTCATACTGCCAAAATTAATTTTGAGATTAGCCCATCCTTTTTGAGCTTGAAGTTCTTCATTAAGAGTGAACCTTTGGCCCACCCTTGAAGCATCTTGGAGAAGAGAGAGACCATTGGAGCACTGGAGCACGACTCCTGTACTACTGCAAGAATTCTAGCAACCTCACCTTTGAGGTAAACCATTGCAAACCTTTGTTTGCTCATTAATATAAAATATCAAGTTTTTTATTGTTTCTCTCATGGATCTATATTTTTACTGCTCTTGATCTAAATTTACTTTCTTGCACATGTTAGATTAATTTCTTACTTTTTACATTAGTTTTTACTATTTTATCGAAACTTCTACTAGGAATTTAGTATGTGCTCATTTGCACAAGCTTGGGTGAAAAACCATGCTACAGGCTCACCCCCTTTACTCCTTCAAATAAGCATTCAGTAGAAAAGCTGGATACTATAGTTTTCGATCCCAAGCAGAAGACTATCGTGAGAAAAAGAGAGAAAAGATTGAAAATGGGAACACAACCATATGTGGTAACTATTCAGGAAAGTACCTTAGTGGAAGGTACTCACAAGGATCCCAAATTCACCGTGTCAGTAAACATAGACGTTGCTCAGAAGAACGCTAATAATGTTGATAAATTGATGAAAAACTTAGAACGAAGCAAAGAAAAAATGTTGAAGCTTAAAGACAACTTAGTAAAATCAAGAGGAGAAGGAATTGAGCTGAAAGAGAAAGATGATGTAGTAGAATCTGAAAAGAATTAATTAATGTTGGATTATCAGATCTTGGAGAATGAAAAGGATGCTTTGAATGTGCTACTTGTAATTATTGAAGGCGAGCAAAGCAACTTCCACTCTCGCATCAATGAGTTGGAAGAAAATGAAATGAATTCAAACCAACAGGTCGGATTGTTAATCAGTGAAAATGAGTCGTTACAAGCACATTGTTAGCACTCAAAATGTGCTAAGCTCTGAAAGGGTTTTTTATGAAGAAAAAAGAATTGCAAGATCGAGATAGTTCCTCAAAAGAAGCCAAGACTCCCAGGTCCCACCCCCAGTGTAAAAGAGAAAAGCTAAATATGGTGAATTTGGTAAGAAGAGAAAGAATATTCAAAGATCCAAGGTTTCCATGGTGATCGGGGGACTAATGCCAAGCTAGTACGCCAACAACAGATAGAAGTGTGTAGGGATGGCACGAATTAGATTGACCCAGAAATATTTGGCCCCGAGATTTTTTGCGCAAAGATTAAATGGAAATGTTATAAGCGCGAAGGAAGTGTTAACCAGTGGGCTAGTTCATAAAGAAATCAACGTTGTAGATCGACAGAAATGAATATCTACGGTGAAAAGGGGATGGTGCTAATCTAACGTGCTCAGAAAGGGGTCGCGTTCCAAATCACTACGATTGGGGTAAGCGTTGCGCTCTTTGCAATGGCGCAAATATACCGGAAATAGATCAACGATACAAAACAACGACGGTGATTTTAATCATCGGCATGTTAAGCACGCCCAAAATCGCCATGGTCGGCAAAGGTGCAACATCCAACAATCAGGATTGGAGCCGTGTGTCACAGAATTTGAAATCCACGGAGGATGAAATCTATGGTCCTGATCCAATCACGAGTTTTCACCAGTGAAAGACATCTTTGATGCAAATCAATGATGGCCGCATGGGCTGAGCCACCTCAACGCCATCATAGGTCTTTTCTGTATGATCTGAAAAGCACGGTCAAAAGTGTCTTCTGTCAGTCATCATACTGAATCATTTGGAAGGCCTAAGTTAGAGAATCATAGAAAAATGATTCACATGGGGATGTCGTCGTTACCAGTCGTTATAAACCAAATTCCCTCGACTTGCAATGCAAGTCCAATTCTGAAAAGGTGGCGAGTTCATTTGTTCGGGTATTTTGCAGTTAGTATCAGAAAACATGGAAGGAGATCAGGGAGCCGAGATAGTAGTTATACCAGAGCACGTGTTGTCTGAGATGGAGGAGGAGCATATTCCTCTAACACTTGTGATTTTCGACCATGTGGAAGACGGTTCCATTAGCAAACTGGAAGATCCTAAGAAGCAATAGAGGTGTTGGAGTTTTCAACAGCAGAAAGGAAGGGAAGAAAACCATGAAGAGGACGAACGGAAAACTTTCCTAGATATGGAAATTATCAAGGACTTAATACTCCCCGCTAAAGAGATGCCCCCTGCTCCTCCATCGAAAGAAACCAAAACAAAGGCTTCCTTCGACGTAGATGATTTTTTTTATTGGTATGATTGGGTGAAAACCCAGGACTAAGGTGGCAGCGTTTTCATGGTATCAGCATCTTGCCATTAGCAGGTTAAAATCTCAAAGGTATCAGCGAAGTGATTTGGCGAGAAATGGAAGAAGCAAGCTGGAGTTGTTAATTTTCTGTTTTGTTTTTGCGCAAGTAGTTGGTCATATAGTAAAATAGGCTAGTGAATGTAAAAAGTGGTTAGGCCTATACCACTTGTGTCTGTTTTGAAATTTCTAACGGAGAAACTCCTTGGTTAGCTGTCAATTAGGTGTTAAGTAATTGCAACTGTTTTCTGTTCAGGAGAGCCAAGCCTAGAGCTCTAAGGGCCTCTATAAATTCATTGTAATTGAAGACAGAAGGGTTGAAAATCTTATTGAAAAAATTTTGGAATTTTGAGAATCAGTTTGTAAGACATTTGAGCTGTTTAATAAAGTTTGCAGAGCTGAGCCTGCGTTTTTCCAGGGATTCTTATGTAATTGGTTTGGTAGTCTGTTTTCCTTTTTCCCATGTTAATTGTGCTTCTTTCATCGTTATTCCATGACTGTAATATTTCCTCATACTTGGTGCAGTGCAATAGTTAAGTAGAATTCATAGAAGTTATGCTCTACTTAACTCTTTCCAGGTATTTCACTGTTTATTCTCTGCTAAATTTGTTATAGGATTCATCATCGTATGCCTTACATCAATGGATTGTTCTTTTTTCTTATGTTCCACCAATTAAATTCTCTTTGACTACTAGCTGCTTGCTACCTCGCCCCTATGTGAATGCATTCGCAGAACCTTTGTGAATAATTTTTCAGGTTTGTTTGATGTGACTCCATTGTCCAAATAGATATTCATATGTTTTAGCCAAACCATGTTTAATCCATTCTTGTTCCAACAGAAATATGATCTTCTGTGTATGTTGTAATTGAATATTTTTAATGATGAATGCTGGTGTATGTTTTCATTGTTGATGCCTTTGATTATTCCAGTTTTTCATGAGTTTATGGAGATCCCTCTCTGTTTGTGTTGGGTCAGTAACACAGACTAAAGATTGGTTAGTGGTTACCCCAGATTTCCCTCTCCACAACCTTGGGGATTAATTTGGGTGTTAACAAATTGGCGTCGTTTCTGAGGACATGATTGTTTTATTATCTCTGGGAGAACGACAAAGGATTCTGAAGACTCAGAGAAAGTAGAGATCCCTGTGGGAAAACAGAGATTTCCATATTTTTAGAGGGTTGCACATTTTTTCCCTGGCGACTCCATTCATAAAGACCTATATTCAAGAAAGACTCCACAGGGGAAGATCGACGAGCCAAGTTCATTTCTAAAGAAATCTCAAAAAGGCGTCCTGGCCTCAAGAAAGATCCATACGAGAGGTAATCCTATTTCCAAAATTCTGTTAAGTGTGGAAAATCTAGAAATATTAATTAATCATAAGACCGGAAAGGATAAAGCTAATACTTCTAGCATTGAAAGAATTGGGTTTAAAGAAGAGCTACCTGTTTTTCAAGAATTGGATATAGAGATAGATATTGGGAAGCCTTTGCCAAGATCAAGATATGAGTCTTATCTGAGCCTAGGTGAAGAAGGTCTGAATGCACCTGAATCCTATTTGCTAGATCCTGTCTGGCTTAAGTTGCAGAATATTATCAAAGTCGAAAGAGCTAGACCTGGTTTTCAGATCCCTCAATCTCATACCACAATCCCTGCAAGAAATCCTACCTAGAATATCCATCCCCAAGCTCAAATTCCACCTAGACCCATGGCTGCTATATTCGCACCATTGGCCCTGCTAGCTGTTTTGCATGACCTCCCTTAGAACTACGCCCAAAGAATAGTCTCCTATGATGGAGAAGGAGGTTTTTCAGCCAGACAGCACTAGACAAATTTGAGGATTTTATTGATTTGGAGGAAGTAGATCATGATGATGCTAAGATGAGGTTGTTTGCTCAAAGTTTATTTGGAGATCCAAAGAAATGGTTTAGACAGTTGCCGAATGCTTCTATTAATGATTTTGCAACCTTTAAGACACTGTTCTTGGAGAGGTGGGAAACGATAGGGAGTCCCGTCCTAGTCTTGTCCCAGTACAACCACTTGAAGAAAGGAGGCTTTGAATCTGTTTATGAATTTTCTGCTAGGTTTATGAGGGCCTATAATTCTATTCCAGATGACCTAAGACCCTCAGTAGGTGCTGCGAAGCTCCATTACGCAGATGCCTTTGATGGATATTTCTCATGTACATTAAGAGAGAGAAAATCTGCCACCCTACCCGCTATGCTAAAGGATGCCATGGAGGTGGAATCCAGCATGATGGCTTCAAGGAAAATAAAGGGAAAAACAAAAGCAGATAAAAAGAAGCAATAAAACCAAGCCTCTACCTCTGCTTCTTCTAGTGACGCTAAGTTTGATACTATGATGAAAACTATGGAAAAGCTGATGGATAAATTAGCCATGGAAAATAAACCTCCCGCCAGGGAGCAACCTGAAAATCAAATAAGTACTACAACAAAATAGCCCTTTAGGGGCGGTTTTGGCTTGCGAGGGTCTTAGTAAAACCCCCCTAAAAGTTTTTTCAGACCTTTGGAGGTGGTCTTTTAAAACTGCCCCTAAAAGTAATGGAAATTGGACTTATGGGGGCGGTTTTTTTAAATCCACCTCCAAAAGTCCTGAAATTTGACTTTTGGGGGCATTTTTTGGAAAACCCCCCCTAAAATCCCAATTCTCATAACTTTTGGGGGCGGTTTGTCAAAACCCTCCCTAAAAGTCATGAGAATTGAACTTTTGGAGGTGGTTGTTTTGGAAACCCCCTTAAAAGTCATGAGAATTGAACTTTTGGAGGCGATTGTTTGAAAACCCCCCTAACCGCCCATTTCTCATAACTTTTGGGGGCGGTTTGTTAAACCCCCCCCTAAAAGTCATGAGAATTGAACTTTGGGAGGCGTTTTGTTTGGAACCCCCCTTAAAAGTCACGAGAATTGAACTTTTGGAGGCGGTTATTTGAAACCCCCCCTAAAAGCCCAATTCTCATAACTTTTGGGGGCGGTTTGTCAAACCCCCCCCTAAAAGTCATGAGAATTGAACTTTGGGAGGCGGTTTGTTTGGAACCCCCCTTAAAAGTCATGAGAATTGAAATTTTGGAGGTGGTTGTTTGAAAAGCCCCCCTAAAAGCCCAATTCTCATAACTTGTGGGGGCGGTTTGTCAAAACCCCCATTAAAAGTCATGAGAATTGAACTTTTGGAGGCGTTTTTTTTTGGAACTCCCCTTAAAAATCATGAGAATTGAAATTTTGGAGGCGGTTGTTTGAAACCCCCCCCAAAAGCCCAATTCTCAAGAAGGGTGTGCATCATCATTCAAAACCATATCCCATTAGAGCTCTACAATTGAGGCAGTCATGCTAGGTTTTTCACATCAAAGATGGTTCTCACACTCCAACTTTCCATGATCCATGGTCAAAAGACAAACTCGGGTGCCATAACATTATCCTTTATGGCTAATGGGCCATGTGTAGGGCCCTAATCACCACATGATTCCTATACAAGAAATATTTATCTTGCAAGTGGGTATGGTGGCCATTTAAATATTTGCAACACCATGGATGGTTCTTGAAGCCTAATCCATGGTGTTAGATCAAAATATAGTTTATAATGACTGGTAGTTACCTCAAGGTCTTGTGACCTATGGGTGTTTCTCTGTACCACCACATAGGCCATAGGTAAGGAATATTTAGCTTTTGAGTAACACATTGTCATTTTTTTAGTATTTTCATGTCGTGGATGGTTCTAGGAGCCTATGTTATGGTCTAGGGCCAAAATGTAGGTTCTTGGGCAATAAAACTTTATTTTGAGACTCATGGGCCATGCATAGGGATTTGAGTCATCATACATACCCTAGATAGGGAATATTTTGTTTATAGTCTAAGTTCTTGTGTTTATTTCTACACTAATTTTGGTTTGATAAAATCCCATACAGTGATCATTCAAACATCGATGTCAAAGTCTTTGATCTAAAACTTTGGTTATAAATAACCCAAGGTCAAAGTTTATTGTGTTAGTGTGTTGATTTGGTGCAATAGGCATGTTAGTGATTGGTTTAGGGGGTAGTGGGTTAGGGTTAGAGGGACATTGGCTAAAGGGGATATTTTCTACAATTTCTTAATGTGGTAGGCTTTGGGGATTTTTGGATTAGAAGAGAGGCACCTAAGGGATCAATGGGTTAATGGGCAAGGGGTTCTTGTTTTGTTGGTACTAGTGGTTAAGTGGTTTATAATTTATCATGTTATTCGGTTTGGGGATAGATGTTGAGGTTAGGTACGAGGTGAGGGGGTTAGAGGTTGAAGCTTCCTAGGTGCACGAATTCATTGCATGGATCAAGTGTGCCAAGTGCATGAGTCATTTACATGGGTTGGTTGTGTTAGGTCAGTGTCTAATTAGTGGCATTGTTTATGGTGTCCATTTCAATATTTGTAACACAAAGGATGGTTCTTGTGGCCTGGACTGTGGCATGTGAACTAAATTTAGGGTCTAATTCCATATTAATTTTCCATGGGGTTGATGGTCCATGCATGTTAACCTAGATTACCACATAAGAATCTCTAGCCTACATGTGAGATCGTCATGATCATCATTGTCACCATCGTCGATGTCATTGTTGTTGTTGGTTTGTCCATGGTTATGTAAACCAATAAACCAACCATGGTTTAATATTTATAGGTTATGTAAACCAATAGTGGTTCTCATAACCTAAATAATGGTCCATGGTTAATAAATTTACTATATGATTCATGGTCCATGTGTAGGGCCCTACACATAATTAATTTACCTTACAAGCGAGATATTGTGGCCATTTCAATATTTGTAATATTGACGATGGTTCTCATGGCCTATACCATGGCCTATAAAATCATTTTAGGGCCTAATACCATATTAATTTGTTATGGGGTTGATGGTCCATGCATGCTAACCTAGACTACTACATATGACCTACATATGGAATAGCCTATATGTAACAATTCCCTCTGTTTCTCTTGAGTGATGATTAAGGCCTTCTGACATCACATAATCTTTAAAGAGTGAATCTAATTTCAACTACAAGTGGTATATGTTGGTAATTTTTAGATCTGTAACACCAAAAATGAAAATTTTCCTGCCAATTTCAACATGCTAGTACTTTTCATTCCATCACCCTTTCTTCTCATTGTTTTCCCCTTTTTGTGAGGAGGGTGTTCCTCCCTCAAACACATCTCCAAATTTGAGAAGAAGTCAACTTCCTCTCTCAATGTAATTGGAAACATTAATGCCCCTATACTTCCCATCTCAGTCACTACAAGAAAAAAGGCCTTTGGTCACAGTCATGCTTGTGATGGACCTTAAAGGGCCATCACCAATGTCACATATGATGACAGGCCTTGAAAAATTGTCATTGTAATTGTCTTTAGAGACATTCCTTGAAGGATCGTCACCAAATCCATTTTCAATGAAACGTTTTGTGAGGGCTGTTAAAGGCACGTTGCCAATTCTCTCTCTGGTGACACCTCTAGTGACGGTCCTTTAGTGCCCCTCACTAATACCCATTAGTGAGGCTCATGCTTGCGGTGAGACTTAAAGGGTCAACACCAATGTAACATATGACGACGAACCTTAAAAAATTGTCATTGTAATTGTTTTTGTAGATATTCCTTTAAGGTTTGTCACCAAATCCTTTTTCAATGACACTTTTGTTGAGGGTTGTTAAAGGGCCATTGTCAAATATCTCTTTGGTGACACTAATAGTGATGATCCTTTAATGAACTTCGCTAATACTCTTTCTAGTAGCTTTTGGAAATTGTAAAAAAATGTTTGTTACTATTGATCATTCTAATGAATTTTGGATGATGTTATGTGACCATTGCTATAGTTATTTTATAAAAGATAATGGTTTAAGACCACTGCTAGACCTTAAAATAGTTCCTTTATACTATTACAAAAAAATACTCCTTGTATTATATTAGGTTATATGTGGTTGCTCAAGGCCCTACACATTTTTCATGAGACTTGAAATCAATAGTTATAACCTAATTCCCTAGTTTTTTTCCATGGACCATGGTTAGGGCATTATCTTGCCTTTCTATCATGCACTAAACCTTAAAAGGGTTCCATATATGTTTAATAGGAAAAATATTCCTTCACAATGGCTATGCAGTGTTATAGGGCCTTACACATGGTGCATGAACCCTTAGAGAAAAAATAGGGTATAATCCCTAGTGTTTGGACCCAAACCATGGTAATTTGGATCCCAAATCCCATCCCTAAATATACATTAATCCTTATACTTGTGCTTCTCTATATTTCTCGATTTTTTCTTTATACATTTCCACAATAGTGGCATCATGTCATTAAATTCCTTTTGTGAAGTCCTTGTTTACTTGGGATTGATTGGGCCTCAACCAAGAGTTGAGTGCAAACTCTTCTCCTTCAATAAATACATCATCAAATGAAAACAAGTTGTAATCCCTAATTAGCACATTATACTTGCATTGTTTAGTGCCCAACCCTTATGGATTGAGACGATGTATGTTTATCCTTGTTTCATTTTTACATTACATTCATATTATTGTTGACTTGGTGAAGGGACTGGACCCATACCCATACTTGGCCTACTATTCATCAAATTCTATTGGTTCTACTAGCTTTTCAATACATGAAGATGTTGGTTTCTAGGGTCTCAGATATTTTGGAGTTTGTGGGTATTGCGATTGACTGACTTCCTTTGTTCAGATACTCCCTGGATGCATCTGACCATCTCTTAATTACTAGGCAGGAGTTGAATAGGTTCATTCAAGATGACATTTACAACTAGTTTATATAAATCACTTAGATACAACTCATTTAATGTAGCTTACAAATCACTCTAAATTGTTCCAGTTTTGGACATAATTGGAAGGGTTACTCATTATTCTCATGTTTATGTCTTCATCAATGCTAATTTTGGATACAATATTGGCTCATGAGATCTTGCACACACAAAATAGATCATCAAGAGAAAGAGCTTGAATGTAGATCGACAGAAAGCTTGGTTTATGTGCACTACAACTTGATGTTGTTGTCCCATTATTGTGATGCAACCAAGAATGATAGAACATATTTGACTTGCGATAAAAATTCAGAGGAGGCTAATTTGAAGGATGGATCCATAGAATTAGAGCACTTAGAGGCTGAAATATTGGGTGATCATGACAGTGATCAAATTCATACAACATAGATGCCACCCCCAACCATCAGCAGGTTTCCAAATGTAGGAGTTTTTCCTTTATCTTCACAATGTCCAACATTCCATGGGGGGCCATGCATCTTCTTCTCATGTTCCATGAACAATTCTAGTTGCTCCTATTCCTGTACCTAGACCATGAGAAAGGAAATTAGATGTTTCTCATGGAAACTAGAGGAAAACTTAGTATGTAACATCATAGTACTTTGTATTTAATGTTTATTATGGCCTATTTTGTAAACATTAGATATGTTTAAGTTTGAAATTTGAATTTTGAACATACCTTTGAAGTTTAAACTTTAAATTGTTGATTGCACCTTACAACTCTATGGTAATGAATATGATATTATAACGCTTTGTTTCATTTCATGGTTGATGTTATCTATTAAAATTTGTTAATGGAAAATATTATATGTTGAAAATTTAAAAGTCGATGTTGTTGATGATTGATCATTTGATAACAATATTACAAATTATAGCTCATAGATGATTGACATTAGATTGTTGACATTATATGTGTTTTAAAATGATTATATCTGTGTTTTAATGTTTTCTCTAATTAATTTGACATTCTACATGTTTTTTTTAATATACTTGCATAAAATATATTAATATATATATAATAATTAAGAAGCGCTCTCCAAGCTTTTGAAAATATGGCTTCCCGCTCCCGCCCATGCTCCCAATGGCACTGATATCCCATCTGTTGTAAGGGCCTTCTCGAGAAGTTGCAAAGATAGAAGTCGAAGGCACGAAGTCAATAAACTCTATAGATTTCTTTGGACATAAACTAATAAAAGATACTTCCCCCTTGTATGTGCCTTATTGGCCCTAATTCAACCTTTTCCCAGGCCTTTCAAATGATCAGAATCCATCAGTGATGCGGTTTCCTTTTCAATGATCAGAGTCCATTGGTGATGCGGTTTTTAACAATTTGGAGAGATTCAAGTGGAAATTGCATTTTTTTCTTGAGCAATTCTTATCAGCATGGAGAGTTGCCAATTCAAGGGATATACAAGAGATGGTAATTCAATGAAACAAAGCATCTTCTTGGGGTGTTCAATGGAGGTGATTAGGAGATGGGAAGGTTTTCCAAAGGTGAAGGACTTCTATCTAGCAATCTACATTGCATTTGCATGTATTTCCATCCAATTTTTTTGGGACATTGCTTTGTACTAGGTCAATTTATTTTCACTTTGAATTTTGATTTGGGACCCAATTTGCAAAACCCAATGTCATTTATTTTATTTAAATTGTGTTCTTTAATATGAATTTATGTCGATCCTACTAAATGAAAGACAATACTTTAGGTGCCTCCATGGATTCTCAGAATCAGTAAAGGTAAATTGAAATTATAGTAATTACATATAAACTAGTCATGTCTAGGAATAGAATAAACATAGAACATTGTAAATCAGATAATTTTTCCAAGGCATAGTAATCACCAAATTCTTGGAGTCACATGCATTCACATTAAACTAGCTAACCTCTTCCATAATTCCTATTTCTATTCAATGGGACTAGAATTTTGCACATCGAATCTCTAGCCAGATGATGTAATTTGTCTGATGTACTCTCTTGGTTATTTATTGTTTGAAATCCTTTCTTTAAACTCCAAAAGCATTACCATTTTACCAAATTCGCCAACCGCCACAAGTGCCCATATTTCTCATAGGGAAGATGACCCACTAGATGATGACAATGCAATAAATTCCTTGGATTTTGAATCACTACTCTAGTTTGCATCAGACTAAATTGGAGCAGTCTTCCAAACATCTTCCACTGTTCGCTAGAACAGACTCAATAATTCGGTATCCTTTTTATAGATTTCATAGTGAGGCACAGTCCATCTAACTGAACCACTTTGTTTAAGGAAAGGCTTCCATTCCCATATGACATTATTAGTACAAGAACAATGGTGGACTGATTGTGGAAGTTCTGAGGAATGTCTTCCATTACAAATCTCATAGTTCTATTTCACTCATGGGATTCAAAGTAGGGATTCTTATAATAGCTTTTTCTAATTTTTTAATCTAGTCACTTCAATAGGATAATATAGAATTCTAATGTATGCTATATAGTTCACCTATCCTTGCTTCAGAGACTACCTTTCTTTCTCACATCTCATTCTTGTCAGTGGAGTAGTGTAAAGATGCCATCTTTCCATCTCTGGAGGTGTCAGGTTTGTGTTTACTGCAGGTGAGTAGTAAGCATATTAAATTATAACGTAATAGACATTCAGGTCAGATGTAAAATATATATATGATAAATATTTGCACATTTCGACTATCACTAGAGCCTTACAATAAATTCAAGCATCACCTTTCTAACTATAGTTGCAGGTCAAGATATGTGGCCTCTAATTACTGTAAACAACTGCCTTTCTCTTCAAATTATTCTTGTAATGATGTATACTTTTCTTTAAACTGATTTAATTCATCTCGAGCAGCCTTGACTTCGAATTCAAGCTCTTCATTCAATGACACTTTATTTTTTATTTGATCATCCCTTAATTGCTTCAATTCCTTAGCTGCAACAAGTTCTGTCTGTAAATATACAACGTTTTTCTCTAATTGTAGGAGTTGAGCCTTGAGAGCCTCTATATTGTTGTTTTCCATTTGAAACATCCCTTCTTGCTATTCCTTTTTAGATTGTATGATATTAAGCTACTTTTGTAGTTTGTTGATTTCTTCATTCAATTGGAATTCAAGAGTTTCTTTTTGTAATGAGATATTTTGACCCTCCCCACACTTGTTAAAGACATTTGCAAAGGAGTTCGACTCAACAGATCCAATAGCAAGTGTATAAATTAAAGATTCATTTTCATATTTCTCTTTTTCAATCTTACTAGAATTATCCTTCCCAAATGTTGGGCCATTTGCAGCTGGAGCTTCAGATTCACTGCCACTGTGTGATTCATCGTTCCATTCGAGTTGTTTCTTGATTGTGGCCCTCATGGTTGATACATCTTGAAGTGAAAAAAAATGATTTACAATCCAGTCCAATGTAGAACCCACTTCTTCCACAAACTCTACTATTTGAGCCTTTCCTTGAAGGAGATTACTGCAAATATTGACAAGCCTTTGAATGACAGAATCCAATTATGAATTCTGCCACTAGAGGACATGCACGGTATAGCCTGGAACAGATGTAGAGTTTTCAAAGAGTAGAGAACCAAAAGCAGTGAATGGAATTCTCTCAGAATGAACATTATCTACACAACCGGAGTGGAAAAATCCTTCAACAAGCCCCATTATTTTATGAATATATGCATTTAATATTGAACAATGGGAGGACCTTTTGTTCCATTTAGAAGAATTAAATGGACCTATTTCATCTTCAGAATAATTTCCTTCAGAGAGAGATCTTGGTGATAACTGATCTGACACGACTCCTTTTAGAGAACTATTATTCAAACCATCAGTGTTTAAAACTTTTAGACAAGTTAACCTTTCTTTTATTTTTTTCATTTGTTCAGCACCATAATGCTGTGATTTTGGAATAAGAACTTTCACCTTCTCTAAGACTCCATCCAAACTTTTCCCTTTTGCATGAGCATCCAAAATCATGCACAAAATCTCTTCGGGACTAGAAAGGGCTACCTCATTGGCCAAATTACCAAATTGTAAGGTAGAAAGTTGTTGGTTACACGTTGTGTGTTTATCAGTGACTAGAAGTTATGTTTCCCTCTCTGCATTGGCTACTTCTAAAGCATATTTATTCTCCATCATAGGTAAGTCATTTCTATTTTGGTCCATATTCACTTTGATAGGTCCTTGTGATTGCACTTCTGGTTTTCCAAAAACTATTGCGGACTCCGCAATCTGGTTAGAAAAAATTGTTGTTAATTGTTCCATCTCAATAAAACCACCCATTAAGTTAAAATATGGTGACCCAGTCACTTTATTAGAAAGCATGCTAGTATTTTCTTTCTTAAAATGTTCCAGTTCATAAATCAATGCAGATGCCCACGATTCAGCACAACTAGCTTCATCATCATTGCAACCATCTTCAGAAATTGAAGCAAGACTTGGTTCATAACTCATACTTGTACCTTTATAAAATTCTACATGATCAGTAATAACCATGCCATTTATTTTACCAATACCATGGCCTTTGCACAAGCATCCAGTTGAGACTCAACTTGCGGTAATTTATTAGCTGTCCGTGCACACATGACCCTTGAAACTTGAAGTTCGTTATTCCTCTTTGCCAGATTTCTTTTACAATTTAAGGATGTCATTTTCTTCTTCCATAGACAACAATCGCTCTCATAGAATATTTATCTATTTTATGTTGGTTTCCTGAGAATTAACATGGATAGGCTCTCCAAGTGTTGAACCTACAGAAAATCCACCTTTGTTTGCATGCAATTTTTTTTCTTTTCCACTCGACTGTGTCCTTGGCCAATATTTCAACTTTTGTTTTCATCTGAGCCATAGCAGCAAGTCCTGGCAATTTTTTCCTGACTAGGATACACAATCTTTGGCATTATGTCTCTAACTTGGCAATCTTTTTCATACTCTCCAAATGTTGTTTGCTGGATGCATTAGCTAATTTTCTATTGTACTCTCTCTCTTCATTGCATATTTCTAGTTCCTTCTCTAGTACACGAGTTCATATAGCTCCTTTACATTTTATCTTGTTGTTTAGTATGTTTTAAATTTAATGTTGTTATACCTCCATATTCCACAGTGTCGCATCTCCGCCACAAAAAGAGTTGACGACACTTCCCCTACTACTTAAAACACCCAGAAGAGAAAAATGATGAGTGATCCTTGAAGGGAAATCTACCCTGTCAAGATTCAACCTAGCCTGAGACTTCATTTACCCTAACTACCATGCCTTGCTCAATGTTAGGTGCGCAGTAGTCCGTACTACCGCGTTATGCTCTGTCCCTGCCATGCAGTACTACCGCATTATGCTTTGATCTAGGGGTGCAGTACACTTTTTTTAACCTTTTTGCCATGGCTTGTGGGATTTTGGATTTTCGAGAGATTTTTGAGGATTGGGGTCCCTGTTTCGATCCTAACTCACTTTTTGTGATTAGTAGGCCTGATCCACTAAACTCTCCCTAGATCCACCCTTCTCTCTTGTTGGTTAACCCTACCACACACTATAAAAGAGAGGCATTCCATGAGCAAAAGGAGGATTCTTAGAGGTATCAAACTTATGATCTTGCAGCTTTGCGGAGATAGCTAGAGGAGGAAGCACTTGGAGCTGGAGGATTGGCTTGGACATCAAGCAACCTTTGCAAGCATTCTTCAAGTTTGTAATGAAATAACTTGTCTTGTTTTTCCCATTTCATGTGCATTATATGAGTTTCTGACATGGAATGTATCTAATTTGGATTTGAATATAATCTTTACTTCAAGGTATTTGGAAGCTTGTATGCTTGTTCCTTGTTTGATTTCAACAGGTTCTACATTGGAGCTTTGGGATTGAGAGTCGCAAGCGGGACAAACGTCGAATTGAAAGGTGAGTTATATCTTTCATATCTTCTGAATGCATGTAATCTTGTTGTGAAAGTTAGTTCAGGAAATTCAAGGTAGCATTTGTTTTGTTTTGTTCTTATCTTAGAGTCAGTTAGAATCTGCTTTAATTTAAGAGAATTCTGACTTATCCGTAGGGAAGAATTCTACCAACAAGAATGGCGACTCCGCTGGTTTGAATTCCATCTGATTGATTGAGTTCACTATTATCCATCTTTTGATTGTAACTTTTTCTTTCTTTTCAAACAAGTATTGAATTTTGGTCTCTTTGACCTTTATTCACCCCTCCTCTCTGTATTTTTTCTCCCTGTGTGATCAATGAGTCCTCTGGGTCTGCAACAACCCTGAAATTTCCATTTTCCTTTTCAAAAGTTGTGCTTTTCCACACTTTGAAACAGTACCGTGCCCTTTGCGTTGAACACATCGCGGTAGTACCGCATTCCCTGAATTAGTACCAGAGCGGTAGTACAATAGTACCGTTCTTTAGTCTGACTCTACCACGTGGTAGTGTCTGCATATTGTCAATTTTTCTTGCTTGCTTGCTTTACTGAGTCATTTCTTGATTTCCTCTGCCTTAGTTGGTATTTTATGCTTGCTGTTACCATCCTGTTCATTTTACAGTCTGTGTGGTGTGTTTATTGCTTTTTTGTGAGCTTGATTATTGTGTGAATTAGTGGCATTATTGGCACATAGGGTCACCCCTTCACTTTGAGTGCATTGGCTTGATCTTCCCATCACAACCAGACCATTACTACTGTTTTCTGTTACTGAATTGTGTAGTTTTCATAGTCACATGGTTTCCATTATTATCATTAAAATTCATATTGAAAGTTATCATTGGAAAACATTTGTGTTATTTTGATTAAAATGGTCTAGTAGCATCATTGTGCATTAGGAAGTTAACCATTGAAATTTTCCACACAAATTCCCAGTTTTTGAAGCATATTAGTTGTAAGATCAGTGAATTGGAAAGAAGTGTTTCAGTTTGGCTCTATTTACAAAAAGAAAACAAAAAGGTCTTTGCTTTGGTTTTTAATTGCTTGTGAAAGTCATGCATTTATGATCGAAGAACTCTCTCTCTTCTATAGCTAGTTTTCATCAAAGACAAGGCTTATTTCGATTCATTCTCACTTGCATGGTTTGGGTTGTCATAACACCACCAAGTTTCATGTCCATTTACCCAATTGAGTAATACAACCACTAAAATTAATCTCCCTAACTAAACCAACATTAACCTCACTTGAGGAAATCAAAAGAATTTAGTAGTTAGGTAGGACACCGGGGATAGGCATCAAAATAATTCCCCCTTGTCATTTTCATCTGAGACACAGTTGTTGTCCTCTAGGGAACTAAAATCCTCTAGTATTTATTGACACGGTCACAACCAGTTTCTGGAGGGGCCTCCTGACTGTTTTTAAATTTTAGGGGTTAAACGACCATGAGATTGAGAACCGAACGGACTCTGTGGAATGCCGCACTCCACTTAGCCCTAAGGCAACATCGATCATTGTCTTCCTTGTAATTCATAGTAATGCAAGGGTGATAAGGAAGAAGCGCCCAAAAACTTTTCCAACGTGTCATGAACGAGGTAGCTTAGTGACTTTTCTACTAGGGCTCTTTTACCCAGGATCCCTTTCGGTAGAGGGATATCCTTCTCATATCGGTCTCTCACATTGTATTGTTCGACTTGGATTTCATCACCTTGCGAAGGATACAGCTTGTTGAGGTCTCCAGCTCTTACTTAGGAGTTTGCTTGTTATCTCATCTTTATAGAGGGTCATTTTTCTTTTTAGTGACTGCTTGTTGGCATTCTGGCCATTATTTTTATCAGCTCGCTTACTGGGACACCGGTCTCAGTATAGATTTTAGAGCTTGCTTTTTTGGCCTGCGAGCCTTTCTTTTTCTAGATCCTCTTTTGCACACTCGGCTGCATTAGAGTTTTTGAGTTCTTTGTTACGAAACTGCCCCTGAATTTCATTTTCCTGCCATCATGTCAGAACCACCACGGAGATCACAACGAGTACAGGGTAAAAGCCCTCCACTGCCACCACCGCCATGGACCTCCGGTCCACCTGCATCACGCATTCCCGCTCCTCCTGGCCGCGGTGCTGGTCGAGGGAACATTCCACCGCCGATACATGCTACATCTTTAGCTCCGCCTGTAACTGTTACTCACAGCACAGCCTCATAATCTCTTGCAGCTTCTGCAACCACTAGCATATCTGAGATTTCTACTGTCACTTCACCCACTATTATTACAGATATATCTGCCACAGTGGACAACATTACAACGGCTGAATCTAGTACAGCCCAAAACACTAGACCAGAGGTCATCCTCCTACCTGATGTTAACACCTCCCTTCCACAAGAAACTTTTCACGATGACACAGACGGATCTATTGACACCACCGAAGGGTCCGACCAGGATATACCTGGCTTGATTTCAGTCCTAGGCGGGTACGTCGAAATTGTTGAAGACACTCGACTTCCTGACACACCTTTTGAACCTGATTATGGCTTCATCACTTCCCAGGTGGAACTTCCACCTGGTATTACTATGCCATCCAATGTTCATCTACAGGAAACCAGTTCTTCCAGTAACGTACCTCGTACAATATCTCTCCCCAACCTTCCCCCGGGACATGAGATCATGGCCTCCATTCAGTCTAGTATGGTTAGTCTAGCAAATTCCCCATTAGCATCGGCACAGTTTAAGCGTGACACAGAGCAAATGATCTCCACAGATTCCCGATATCCACCTGTTACTCATCCTTCTGACTTTCGGGATCCCAACATCCAGTCTAGCACAGAGTTTCATCACTCCTATGCAGACGGCTCCGGACCTTCAGACGTTACTATACCTAGGTTCCCGTCAGACTCCGAAAACCCTTTTCAGGACATGAACTCGGACCCAGTCTTCGATGGTCCTCCTATCATTGAGCACGTTATGGATGGCACCCCCGATACCCCTCGGTTAAATTCCCCACATTTGTTGCCATCATATATGTTTGGCACACATTCTATGAGGGATAGCCCAGTTTTTTCTCCGTCCTCGCTTGTCAGATATGGAAGACCCCCTCCACAAATCGACACTTTTGGCGTCGTTGGCCAATGAACACTATCGTATTTGGCTAGCGGCGGAAGAACACCAAGTCATACTGTTGGATCTTCCGTTTTGACCGGAGGATCACCTTCGGCCACTATCTACACCATCTCAGGAGGTGGACAACCGACTGCCATGGTCCCCAACTCCAACAACGAAACTCTTCCTGGTGGGCCATCAACCCAACCAGCGGGAGGAAAACCCTTTGTTGGGAACCTCGTTCCTAGTCAACAACCTCATCCTGTAGGGCCATCCAACCCATCTGCTAGAGGACAACCTATTGGCTCCATCCAACAAACCTCCCAGCCAGCAGCATCTTCTCAGTATGGTATGTACAACACACCTGGTAGCGGAAAATCTTATACCGGCTTTCCAACCAGACCTCATCCTCAACATCCCCCATCAGGTATGCTTCCTTCTTGGGACCCTCAAATCCCACAGAGTGGGGGGTACTCACTATTTGGAAACTGGAACCCAGCTGGGGGGAAATCTTAGATTCCCCCCAACCTAAAATCCGGCTTCCCTTATCCTTCAGCTGCTACAACTCCATGGGACCCATCCCTTCAATTTCCACACGCTCCTCAAGCAGGAACAAACCTTCCATGGACACCATTGTCGCAGCCACCCCCCAACCCTGCTAGGGGAAACCCTCCACTTACTCAATATAGTGGTAACATCCCTGGAACACAACAACTCCAAGGAACTTTTCCCCAACTAGGAGCAGCAACTATTCCTGGGTTTAAACAACCCCATGGTACCATACCTACCATACCCACTCAATAGAACATCCACCAACCAGTTACCAACACTCAAGCAATTAACCAGATGGCTTACTACCCACAGAACTTCCAGCAGTACCCCCCGGGAAACACATATGGGTATAACACACAACAATATGCTATGCAGGGCCCCCCAGGGTTTTCTGCGCCACACGGTTATTACTCATACCCGCAAACTAATCGTCAACTTCCCTTTTTGGCCACGTTAGACTTACCTGATTTGTCGAGGCTCATTAACGATTCCATATGGCATGAACCTCACTGGCCACCCATTCCAACCAAACTTCCATCGGACATTCCTAAGTTTGATGCTAATCCCAAGGAAGACCCCAAGAACCACATGATGACTTTCCATCTTTGGTGTTCATCCAACTCCTTGATGGACGATTCCATTCGACTACGGCTCTTCCAACGTACGCTTACCGACATGGCAGCAAAATGGTACATCGAGCTGCCACAACACTCTTTCCACGATTTTAACACTCTGGCTATGCAGTTTCGAACTCATTTCCAACTCCCCATCCGGTATGAGACTGGAACAGAACTGTTAACCTCACTGCGTCAAACCACTTCTACGCACATTTCGGATCACATCCATGAGTGGCGACGATGCCGTAGGTTAATCAAGGCACCTATTCTGGATCAGCTACTCGCTGATTGGTTCACGAAATCCTTTTTGCCTCCCATAGCCAGAGATATCGCTATGCGCGGACCGGTTACAGAAGAACAGGCCATCTCGACAGCTCAGTACATGGATTTGGTGTACACTCAATCCGGCACTTTACACGAACTGCTCCCCCATGCTTCCCGCGTTACCACTGATCCAACGAAACCTACCACTGAACCCCCCATTGACGGTATTGTCAGTTCAGTCAAGGCCCAGCCTACTACCAACTCGACAGGACAACAAGCTTCTGCTTCCCCCGCTCTACCTCAGGCTGCTTCAAAAACTACTACTTCTCCTGCTATTTCCTCTGAAGTGAACGCAGTTCAATCTACGTCACAACCATCCGAAGGAAAGAAGAAAAACAATTGTGGTAAATGCAAGAAGAACCAGTAGGAGAACCCCAAGCCACAACCCACCCACAACGACCAGAAACCACGTCGAAAGGCTAAGTTTCCCTGCCTAATTTGTCAAGACGATCACTACACGCGTGACTGTCCCTACAAGGATGAGGTCAACAAATTCGTTAAAGGATCCTCTCGCCCGGCAGTATTAACTTCCCCTTTCCCTCAACAGCAACAACAGATGGTTTCCCAAGAAACCCCACAGGGGGGCAACTCAACCAACCCAACTCGCGGAGAGACGTCCACAAATCGCGAAATCCTGATGACAAGTAATGAGGAGATTCATATAACCACTCATTCAAAGACATATGAAAACCCTCCAAGTTCAAACAAACAATCGGAGATAGCCAAAGGAAAATATCCCATTGAAGATCCGACTCCTATTCCCCCCCCTACCGGCCATCTCCATATCGAGAGACCGCTTACGGATACGGTGCTACACCCACCCAAGGGCACCATATGAAAGGCGACATTTAATCCCAATGCACGAGCTGCCCAAAATTACAACATTGTTGAGGATTTAGCTCAAGCACCTTGCACCATGTCGACTCTCGAGGTTCTCCAACACTGCCCTATGCAGCGTAGAACCTTACTTTCAACACTGGGGGCAATGGACCCAGATACTTCAAACTCCATTATGTTTAAATTGGAGCACGCCAAACCTCGGCTTTCTCACTAGTTAGCCTTCCAGGTTCATACAAAAATCTATGGAAATAGCATCCATCGCACTGTGTTAGATGAAGGTGCCTCCACGTCGATCATGTCTTTGAATTGCTGGAAAGACTTAGGCTCACCCGAAGTCACAACCTCTCCCACTACTCTTAGAGCATTTGATGGACACGGTTTCCAACCTTATGGACTCATTCCCTCAATTGGTGTTGAACTGGGGGGAAAAACAGTATCTGTACACATTGAAGTCGTGGATGCACCTTTAGATTACAATCTTCTACTTGGTCAGAACTGGTTTTATGCCATGACCGCCATAGCATCTACCGTCTTCCGGATTGTGCAATTTCCTCATGAAGGGAAAATTGTCACCATTGATCAACTTGATTACTGTATCCCAGACTCTCATCCAAACTCCGCCAACACCGTCCCGTTATTGGATCAACCTCGGTACCGGTTCCAAGACATTGGTGTTGGTCTCATGAAGGATTCTTCCCTTATTGGAGTTTTTCCAGAGCTGGGGACCCATGTACAACCAGTCAACATGATTTCATCCAATGTCTCCCCTTCCAATGATTCTTGGATGATTCCGAGTCCCTCTGAAATCGAAGACTACGACAATTCTATGCCTTTGAACAGAAACCTCGCAGCATATGAAGCGATCCAATCCACCATCGATTGGGTCGACTGTTCTACCCATCACACCGTGGCACATCTCTCGTCTGAAACTCATTCGCCCCTACCATTTATCGATCCTCTCAACTTGATTTTTCCCACTGATGAATCAATTATGGAGGTTATGTGCGGTGATGAGCCACCATGGGGAGATTTTCACCATCGATCTTCATTCCCCACCATTCAGATGCTTGAACCTGATACAAAACCCAGTCCTTGACCCAGAATGGTTCAAACCAAGTTCCCCACTTCCCTTGACGAAGTATTTTCTGAAGGAAACTTGGCTAACCTTATGGAAACCACTCCTATAGATATTTCGGTGAAGCATGGTATCATGGAAAACATACATATTGGCAAAACATGTACTCCCCTAGAAATGGAGTTCTACTCTACCTACTTCAAAACCTTCCGCGATGTTTTTGCTTGGAGTTATGAAGAAATGCCAGGAATAGATCCCTCGATTGTGGTCCATGAAATTCCAACCTTTCCTAGCACCTGACCTGTTCGGTAGAAACTTCGGCCCATCCATCCTCGTAAGGCAGCCGCTATTAAAGCAGAAGTTGAAAAAATTTTGCGTGCTGGTTTTATCTATCCTGTCCCATTGACAGAGTGGGTATCTAACATCGTTCCCATAGCCAAGAAACAAGGAACGATCAAAGTCTGCGTCGATTACCGTGACTTGGACAAAGCTTGTCCAAAGGATAACTACCCAACTCCGTTCATCGACCAGATCATCGATAACTGTGCTGGGAGTGTCATCTTTTCATTCATGGATGGCTTTTCTGGCTATAATCAGATTGATATCCTCCCAGTCGACCAGCACAAAACAACCTTTATCTGCCCTTAGGGTATTTTTTCATATCGAAAGCTACCTTTTGGCCTTAAAAACGCCGGGGAAACTTTCCAACGGGCGATGTCATACGCATTTCACGACATCAAACATATTGTAGAACCATATCTTGATGATCTTCCCGCTCACTCTCAGACCCGGGACGACCATCCTAATCACTTAAGTGCCATTTTCGAAAGATACCGTCGCTACAATATACGTTTGAATCTGCATAAGTGCGTCTTTTGCGTAGAAGCCGGAATTTTTTTGGGATTCATAATCTCCAAAAGCGGGATACGCTTAGATCCTGCGAAGGTAGAAGCTATCTTAGCCCTGCCTTCCCCCACAAACATTCCAGAACTTCAAAGTTTGCAAGGGAACGCAAACTTTCTATGCCGTTTAATCTGTAATCTTTCCGAGATAACAAAAGGCTACATGAGGCTTCTCAAGAAAAACATTCCCTTTATCTGGGATGAGGAAGCCCAACACTCCTTTAATAATCTCAAGGCAGCCTTAACCAAAGATCCTGTGATCCAACCCCCTGATTACACACAGGATTAAATTCTTTATCTCCCAGCTTCGACTTCCACCATTGGTATGGTGCTAGTCCAGGAAGACCACAATGGCATAGAACATGTGGTATACTATCTCAGTAAGAGTCTTCTTGACTCCGAAACGCATTATTCACATGTTGAAAAACTGGATCTGGCAATAGTTTTTGCTGTCCAGAGATTCCGTCATTACATTCTACTCCGCCAGACCACTGTTATAGCCGATTTCAATCCAATGTATTATATCCTCACACGTCAAGTGCTTGGGGGAAAATATTCTCGTTGGATCGTCATCCTTCAAGAGTTTGACTTGGAATTTGTCAAAGCCAAGTCCAAAAAGTCTTTGGTCTTTGCCGACTTGATTTGTAACTTGCCCCGTGCTACCGAGAAATCCGAGCCCATCGATTCTCTTCCTGATGAATCGTTGTTCCTCATTAGCACATCTGATCCGTGGTACGGAGATATTTTATTATATCTCCAAACCCAATGCTTCCTCTCCGACCTCACTCGCGATGAACGTCGACGCATCCGACACCATGCTAAATACTATCTCATAGTTAACGATACTCTTTATCGACGTGGTGTCGACACCATTCTTCGACGCTATTTGACCCTAGATGAGGCGGAACGCGTTCTTAATGACTGCCACGCTGGAGCATGTGATGGTCATCTCTCTGGGATGGCTACGGCCCAGAAAATACTGCGAGCAGGATATTTTTGGACCTCAATTTTCAAAGACTGCATTGAAACAGTCAAGAAATGTCCACCATGTCAATTCTTTCATAGTAAAACACGCTTGCACCCTGCTCCACTCCATCCTGTTATTGCCGTAAGCCCTTTTTCCAAATGGGGCATAGATTTCATGCACTGTAATCCCACTTGATCCAGGGGGCATAGCTATGTCATAGTAGCTGTCGACTATTTCACAAAATGGGCTGAAGCGATGCCTACGTATGCTAAGGACGGCAAAACAGCAGCACAATTCATATTCAATCACATTATAGCTATATTTGGTGTCCCACAATCCATTGTGACCAATCATGGCTCCCACTTCAGGAACCATATGATCAAGGAACTAAGTGCCAAATTGGGTTTTTGCCATGAAAACTCAACCCCATACTACCCACAAGCCAATGGCCAAGTTGAAGCCATCAACAAAGTCCTGAAACGAATGATTCAGCGTATTGTGGGTACTCAAAAATCCAACTGGCACTCAGCTCTATTTTCAGCATTATGGGCATACCGAACCTCAGTGAAAAGCGCTACTGGGTTTACACCATTCCAACTGGTGTATGGCTTAGAAGCCATTTTACCAATTGAATGTGAAATTCCATCACTAAAGATAGCCATAGAGCTACTTCCCCACACCACTTCCGAAGAGGAACGATTTCTATACCTAGCCAAGCTATATGAAACTCACCGCGACGCTGCTTTAGCCAATGAAGCTCATAAAAAACGTGTCAAAGCACAGTATGATAAATCCGTTCAACCTCGGGTTTTCAATGAAGGTGACCTCGTACTCACATATGATCAAATGCATGATAAACTCGGAAAAAGAAAACTAGAATCTATGTGGTACGGCCCCTTTGTTGTAAAACGTGTCTTGGAGAAAGGAGCTTATGAACTCATTGATTGTGATGGTACACCATTGGCACTGCCCCGCAATGGGCTATACCTCAAACGCTTCTATGCGTAAGGTTTCCCTACGCGGGTTACTTTTTGTACATAGTGTACTTAGATTATCTCTTTTCACTTTTTGGTGTGCGCATGGACCTCATGTATCCATCCTTACTTTGACTCGTGATTTTATGCGCAGATGTCTTCCTACTTCGGATTCGCCGACGGTGCAAGCCGGCATACCCAGAATCTCGCTTCCGCAGCATGGGTAATCTATTCTCCCACTCGCGAGTTGATGTCTTAAGGAGCCAATTGTTTGGGTCCTGCAACGAACAATATCGCAGAGTACCATGCAGTCATCGGACTCTTAACGGAGGTTGCTTCACTCAGAATTGACTCCCTATCAGTCTTTTTAGACTCCCAACTCGCGGTTTCTCATCTAAATCGTGTTTACACAGTTCGCGATCCTATCCTACTTCGTTTATTTTGGAGGGTACGCCTCTTGGAACGATCTTTTAATTTTATTTCATATCAACACATACCAAGAGAATTCAATTGTATAGCTGACTCATTAGGTAATTACATGTTGGATTGGAATCTTTCTCATACATAAAAAACACATCACAAAAAATAAAATACACAAGTCATTGTAAATAAATAGATCATGAAAGTAAGTCCATATCACTGTATATAAAAGTGTTTTTCCAAATACATATAGTTTGTGTTTTAAAGACAAAATTTGGGACCAAATCCCATACAAAAATTTGGCTCTCAAAGCCTACATATCGTATACATGCCTCAAAAAGATAAAAGATGCCATCTAGGGAGATCTAGGAGATCTATCATGTCCCTTGTCAGATTCCTCACGCTGTAGGTGATAACACACTACAGCTCGAGCCACCCTACGAAGGAGTCGGCCGATATGCCCAGGCACACCTACGGTATGCCGCTGGAGATGCAAAGGGACGTCATCCATCCTCATAGCAGGGATACCATGAGTTAAGCCCTGTAGGTTCCTCTCTATATCCCGGAATCCTCCTGCCTCATCCTTGTCTTCTGCTTCGTCCGGGGCGGCTTGGTGATCAATAACACCTCAACGTAATGGCGAGTACCCAGCCGGTCTCTGTGGTCCACGATCTGCGACATGCATACGTACATACGTTAAAAGTCTTTTACACATTCTAAAAAAGCAATAAAAATTATATATTCAAAAAAGAAAAAATATATATCCATGAAGGTCATACCTGAGTTGTCCCAATCCTCATCTTCTGGCAATGCCAAGTCTATGTCCTCGCGGAAGTCCACCCCTGCATAGGGGTAGTCATCGATCATCACTATCTGTTCCTTGAGCCACGAGAAGAAATCCTCACCAAAAGCCAAACGCTGAGGTCCCCCGAGACGTCCTATATAATCACTCCATCGAGCCATCCATGGCTCGGGAGCTAGACAGGGGGGCATAGCTATCTGTGGGCGCAATAATGGCACCCTCGCCAAAAAGAAGGTGACCAAAATGCTCCCATAACCAAATTGGGAATTCTCTCCAACCCTACACTTGTGCACTTGTTCTTTGAGGTTGGCCAAAACCGCCTCACACCAGTTGAATACTGTTCCCACCATACAATCCACTGCGAGATTCATTTGTGTACGGGACGCTTGATGGGGACCCGTGCTCCCTGCTGCACGTGTGATGGTGAACAACACGGTTTTTACAGGAAGTTCTATAACATCTTTGATGACCACCTTGCCGCTTTTCTTACTCGAACCCTGACGGCAATACCGAGCAATCAATGCATCCGTGCTCACATCCGAGGCAGTGTACCCAGTAAAACTCACCCAAGCTCCTCTTTTTGAAAGGCCCGTGAGGAAATAAATATCCTCGAGTTCAATCTCGAGGGTGTGTTCCCCCACTCGGAAAGCTTGGATGTCGGGGTTCCACAATTGAATTAGATGGGTGAGAAGTTTGGCTTGCTGACGAATGCGTTTGGTCTTGAAGAATTTCAACAAACCGCATTCCCTCAGTACGGTCACAGTCCTTTGGTCATTTTCGGCCAACAAATCGTCCACTTCATGCTCTCGTTCTTTCCAACTGACCATTTTGATCCAAACAAGTTGCAAACTCCTACAAAAGGTCATGGAAAGCATTCAGTAATAATTTAATAACTTGGTTTCAACAAAAACTTGAGAAAAAATGATTTTTTCATCATAAAATCCGCTTCTATCGTGCCTGGGACAAATTTCACCACGCAGTACTGGACAGTACCATGCCCCTATTTAATATTATAGAGCGGTACTGTTAAACAGTACCATGCTTCCCGATACTCCCTCCGCGCGGTACTGTGAAGGGCGATTTTTGCTTAATAGGGCTTGCCCAAAAAATCACTTTTTCCTATTGAAAGCAAGTTATTCACACATGAATTGAAAGAGAAGCTTGAAAGCTCTTACCTGGCACAGACGGTTGTCGAAATGGTGCCCCGAATCTCCAGATATGAACTCTTGAAGTTTTGCTCCTCAAATGGGTAAAATCTCCTCTTTTGGTAAATACACAAGTGAAATGGTAACTTTCTACTTTTACCTATCCTTTATATAATCCTTTTCACTCATTTTTTACTCATTATTTTATCTACTTAAAATAAAACTCATTTCACATTACTAATATCTGGTTTTATGAGCACTTATTGACAGGATCTCCCTTAAAGACAATATATTCATACTGGCGTTTATTCATTATTTGACCTTCATTTTGAGCCTACTTTATCTTTTTTGTGCTCTGGATTAAAACTTGAAAAAGATTCCAAGCGCTTTTACACCCATGTCATGCTTGTCAAACTCAAGCAAATGGTGTCGAGTTCGGTCGGCTTTACTCATGCTCGTTAAACGATGAGGAAAGTATTATCCTGGTTGTATTTTATTCTCTTTTCGGACCAGAATAATTAAAAATTATGAAAAAGACAATTGGAGTCCATAGTTAAGCTCTTTTCAGACTCCCTAAAATTGAAAAGATTGCCAAGTGATCTTGACTCTTTCACACTTGTAAAACTATTTGAAAGGTCGTCTATTCGGTGATAGGTTACCCCTTTTTCGGCCCGTCTAGACTATTTATGAGAAAGGTATACCTCAGTCAATTTAGGCTGGGAGAGTTCTCTCGGGAATTGTTTTACACTTTTTCTGGATCGAGGGACTAAACTTACGAAAAATTACGTTTTGGAGCTTCCTTTAAGTTTTTTAGGCTCTCTAAATGTGAAAAAATACCGATTTTTCCTTCCTTGGACTCGTTAAAATTTAACATCGAAGGACCCACTTCGGGACGAACCCCTCCTTTCTCAGGTTCGTAAAACATGTGAGATTGGACTCATCTATGAGATGAGCTACATCGAGCATCTGTTATCCTCTTCAAGCTCGAAAAACAACAAAGAGGTACTCGTCTATCATGTCGGGGGAATAGGGGGAACAAGTCAAGCTTGTTTTCGGTAGCTTGTCCGTCGTTACCGTTGAACATGGTATGTGTCTGTCTCTTGTCTATACTGGGTATCTATTTTTCACTGAGTTATGGTCATCATCCTGAGTTGTCTCCCTGACCATGAGCCTACTCATTCGGTGTCTATCCTCTGCTATCAATAATCCCTACTGCCAAGTCCTGTTACATGCTGTTGCATGTTCAAAGGGTTGTAGTGTCCAGAGTCATTCATTGTGTCAGACCTCCGCTGTGTCAGTACATACTCCATTGTCTCATCATCCTATACCATCTTTCGTTCCGATTTTGTGTCGATGATGTGGGAAACATTATGGCCTACCTTCGACGAGTCTATTCCCATCGATGCCAAATCACTATCCAAGAATTGGACTTAGAAATCAACCATTAGTACCTTGGTACCTGCATGCCTCAATGGCAGGTTTCCTCGTGTTCAACAGTAGGTTTACATCACTGACCTCTGATCGAACAATCTCTCAAATGCTCGACATCAACTCATATATTCGCATTTTGTTGAGATGTACTTTTGATACCTTGGGGATCATCGTCATCATTGGTGATTTCCCTCACATTTGTTAACGGTTCACATCATTGACCGATAATCAAATGGTTTCTACCATGTTCAACTTCAACACTTTGTAATCACATGGCTAGATTCATATCATCTGCGATTGGGTATAAGACCCTGGGCGCACCTTTGTATCTTGATTGCGTCTAGGTTGCGATGGAGATGTCCTTGGTATTGTTACACAGATCCACTTTTTGTATTGGTCGTGGCTGTGTCATTATTGTCTCATGGATCTACGCTTGTTCATAGTAGCCATGATCTGTCCACAGTCTATGTCATCTCAATGCTCATGGATCTGCAATGTATTGGTCGGAAGCCATGCTTTGAGTCATTTGTTTCCGAGCATGGGGATGCCCGCCTCGGTGGTATATCTAACATCTTGTTTCTATTTCAGCTCCTTGTTGCTCTCCTCGATGCTATCTCTGCACGGTATTTGTAAAGTCTTTCGGCCATCAGTCCCTTCTGAACTCACACTTTAGGGGGCATTTGTTATACCTCCATATTCCACAGTGTCGCATCTCCGCCACAAAAAGAGTTGACGACACTTCCCCTACTGCTTGAAACACCCAGAAGAGAAAAATGATGAGTGATCCTTGAAGGAAAATCTACCCTGTCAAGATTCAACCTAGCCTGAGACTTCATTTACCCTAACTACTGCGCCTTGCTCAATGTTAGGTGCGCAGTAGTCCGTACTACCGTGTTATGCTCTGTCCCTACCACGCGGTACTACCGTGTTATGCTCTGATCTAGGGGCGTGGTACACTTTTTTTAACCTTTTTTCCATGGCTTGTGGGATTTTGGATTTTTGAGAGATTTTTGAGTATTGGGGTCCCTGATTCGATCCTAACTCACTTTCTGTGATTAGTAGGCCTGATCCACTAAACTCTCCCTAGATCCACCCTTCTCTCTTGTTGGTTAACCCTACCACACACTATAAAAGAGAGGCATTCCATGAGCAAAAGGAGGACTCTTAGAGGTATCAAACTTATGATCTTGCAGCTTTGTCGAGATAGCTAGAGGAGGAAGCACTTGGAGCTAGAGGATTGGCTTGGACATCAAGCAACCTTTGTAAGCATTCTTCAAGTTTGTAATGAAATAACTTGTCTTGTTTTTCCCATTTCATGTGCATTATATGAGTTTCTGACATGGAATGTATCTAATCTGGATTTGAATCTAATCTTTACTTCAAGGTATTTGGAAGCTTGTATGCTTGTTCCTTGTTTGATTTCAACAGGTTCTACATTGGAGCTTTGGGATCAAGAGTCGGAAGCGGGACAAACGTCGAATTGAAAGGTGAGTTATATCTTTCATATCTTCTGAATGCATGTAATCTTGTTGTGAAAGTTAGTTCAGGAAATTCAAGGTAGCATTTGTTTTGTTTTTTTCTTATCTTAGAGTCAGTTAGAATCTGCTTTAATTTAAGAGAATTCTAACTTATCCGTAGGGAAGAATTCTACCAACAAATGTAGATTATTGATCTAATATTTTAAATTACACCAAGAATTTGTTGCAGTGATTAATGTTTGCTAATATCTAGGGTTGACTCTTATCTTATGGGTTGCATAGTGATTCCCCCTTGTGGATAGCAAATACTAACCCGGCGTGCAGGGAGAGTGTACAAGGTGACAATGTATATTCTTCAATTACTTGGAACCATTCCAGTTTCAAGTGTTAAGTTTTAACATGGTCAATGCTCCTTGATGTGGAGGTGTAAAGATAGAAGAAAATTGAATTGAAGTAATGGAAGTTTGAGAGGAGTATCCGAGTTGTTTATTTATATAGCCTTAAGTGAATGTTCTTTCTAATTAAGGTGGGAGTCTATATTAATAGATTTAGAAATGGATCAAATTTAAGATTTAAAAAAAATACACCTCAGAAATTGGATCCCTTTCGGTGCTTGATAGATCTGGGTTTAAGATGGATCTATGCTGGTCTTTACTCAACAAGATTTTATCCCAAGTTTTTTATAGTAGAAATATGTTTGAGAGAAAGGTCATGGAGTTTGAAAAATGTGGGGGTGCGTAATATGTGCCATCCTCCTACTATTTTACAAATAGGCATTTTCTCTATGACAACTTGGACCATTGTTAGAGAACTTTCCAAGTTTGAATCAGACTCATCAGTCAAACTTGGCTTGGCACAAAAATCAAGATCAACTACCTTGCTAGCTAGTCAAACTTGCTGCAAGTGTGTTTAATTAATTGAAAACGAGTTTGACTTGCAAGTACTTGTGTGTCCTCTCAGTTTTCCTTGAGTGAAACGATGGTATAATTATTTTTTTCTTTGTATTATCTGAGTTTGTTTTTTCAGAGGTGTCAAACTCTTGTTTTCTAGCCTCACCAAGATTTCCATCTAGCTGAGGATTGTAACTATGACTTAGAATAGCAAATGCTAGTCCCATAAATGAGACATTCACCACCACCAGGTATAAGTGATGCCTTCTCTAAACTTGTTACTGCATCCCTATATGAAATTGTATTATTTCTTCGAATTTATTTGGTGCTCCATTCAACTTACCTTGTTCCCACCTAATTCTTCCACCAATAAGATCATCTTCAATCTCCTCTAATACATCTTGTGGTAAGTGAACAAAGTAAACATTTCCAAATGTATCTGCATTTTCCATAGTGTCGAAGTCTATATGTATTGAAGAAGTTAACCAACGAGGAACACAATCACCTACGAATATGTACAGCTGGTTCTCATCGTGCTGATACTTATCCTACCTTACAGGTCAAGTGTACTCTTTATCTAACCCATGCCATTCTTCTGACATCCTTGAGATGCTGTTATAGCTTTGAAATTTGTAACATAGTACCTATATAACATAGCTCAGCATGCCATTATATATGTGCATTTCAAAATAATAATAAGTAAATCTCCACAAGCACATAGTTGAAATTGTAAGTCTAGGGGGATGGTGAAATAAAGGGACAACAACCATTGTTTTCCTAGAGAAATGGGCCCATGGATACATTAACAAAAAAATCTCTAGTGGTAACTTTCAATGCTTATAAATCCTAGAATACCCACTAAACCCAGTGACAACTTTTAATGCTTAGAAATCCTAGAAGATTCACTAGAACCAATGCCTTGACAAAAACTGCACAAGATTGCAAGGTATTGCATTTAATTTCCACCAATGCAAGAAGGGCTCTTATTTGGTTTATAATATCGAGGTATCTTTCTATATAAAGGGTATCTTTCAATTTGTTGAAGCCTATAGATGATTGTCAACCAAAGGATATCATTTCGACTTTCCTAAAATTTTGTTTTTGTCCGCAAATATTGTAGTGGCTTGTGATTAGTATGAACTATGGTCTCCTTACCTAGTAGGTCGTTTCACTAATGCTTCACATATTGGACGATCATAGATGTGTTCTCATAGGTTGTATTCTCGACAACTTTTTGTTAAAAATTTCTCCAAATGCAGTGCTCTTTGTTAGACCCAAATTAGTGACTATGATGTAATTTGACTTATGATGAGTCCTTGTTGCTTAAAAAGTTTTTTTTAAGCAAAGGACTCATCAATTTTAAAGCTATTAGTCCTTGTGTGTGTTTTGTTAAGAATACTAAGTGTTGAAGACATCCCATACCAAAAGGATACATTGTCAATTTGTCGTTGCTATTACATCAATATATGAATATTTTTGAAAATGTCCATTCCCATTTTACTTTGAAGGCATTCTTTAAAGTACAGAGTGTTTTTTAAAAGGGACATCTCCTAAGGTGCTTGAAAGGTTTTGTAAAGGGGACTTGTTTCTTAGGGTTTATTGTGGAGATGATTTTTTCAATATGCTTGAAAGTGGTCAGAGAATCGTTGTATTACTAGATAAGTATAAACTTGATTGCAAAACTATATTATTTGGAAATTTAAAGTAAATAATATTATAGTGGTAGGGAGAAGCTTAGAGAATCATTGATGAAGAGGAAGAGAAATTGAAAGGTGACATGGATACATGGATAAAGTAGTGTTTAGGGAATCTTTTGCAATCTTCAATTTTCTAATTTTAGATGTCAAATTTCCATATGTCATAGATCAAGAAACTTTTTAAGAAGCTTGGGGATTCACTGAGAGCGTAAAGACTTCCAATGAAAACCACGATTCTCTATTTAAGTAACTTGTTGTGTAATTTCATGATGACAAAAGGTGAATCAATCATAGGGATCCCCACTAGACTCAAAGCTATAAGAAATCACCTCTTGTTGTACATGAGAAGATTGAAAATAGGGCATCTCTGTAACTTAGTGCCTTGGTCTTAAGTCTATTAGGAAGACTTGATGCCTTAATGTTTGATTAACCAGGAGGGATACTTTTGTAGAAATGAAGAAATAAGCTGTATGGTATAGACAATTGCCCTCCTAAGTGCCTCACAGAGGCACTGAAGAAGGTGTTTGTGCAAGTTTATTACTTGAGAAATGGTACAACAAGTCTTAGTGGTTTATGGTTTGCCTTATTCTTTTGAAGATGTTGTCTATGGTTTATGGTTTGCCTCTGTTTTAGCTGAAAAAAGTGTTTGTAAATCTTGTTTAGGCATGTGGTATAGAGAAAAAAGTTGATAAAGAAGGTGCATTACAGAGGAAAAGTAGGCAACTCAAGTTCTGTAGTCCTACCTGAACTACACCATGGGAAGATTGGAAACATTTCATATGAACCCATAGAGTTTTGGGGACATGGAGACACATCTTGGGGATGTGTGTGTTAATGTTTGAGCATTAATTCACAATACTCTAGGATATTCACTGAGAGAATAACATATACAGTATATCAATGCATAACAATCACAGTAAGCATGACAAGCATCACAAGAATCAAAATCATGAGAGACAAGAGACACAGATTTTTCGTGGGGAAAAACCTAAGGTGAAAAACCCCACAAATTCCTCAGAGATAGAGAGAGCAATGGCTCAACCAAAGTACAACCAAAATACACTTGAGATAGTCTCCTAGAAGCAGATGATCCTCCTCCTCACTAGTGCGTCACTTTCTAAGTGAGAGAGAGATGAATTTTTGAATGATATAAATAGAGATCTTCTGATCTCTATTTATACTAACCTGTTTTCCCAGTGACCTTATGGGGTCGAATTGTCTATCTAGGTACATCCACAATATAATATATAATTCAGGGCCAACCCCACACATGGTGGTCTAATAACACATCGGCAAGTACATAAACTTGTGACACTTGTAATTCCACATGACTACACTTCCTTATAGAGGAATAACACATCTCTAATAAGGGTACAATAAATATATATGAAATACATAGATGAAATACATTCCGAAGTTACATATACATCAACACTCCCTCTTAACTAGGAAGGTATTTCTCGACACAAATCTGCTAGAAAAGTCTTCTTCTCGGGATCATCGTCATCGATGCATCATCATCATCATCGTCATTGCTATTGCTATATCAACCAATCTCTGACTCTACTCATCATAGGAAGTTCTACAGAGCTAGTCCTTTTTCATACTGGATGTAGGCCCACCACCTGCTGGTCTTCATCATCACTGGCCATACTGTGGAAATATCAGGACTTATTACGTGCGTCACAAAACCTTAAAAGAGTCTCTTGACTAGCAAGAACCCTAAAGAGCATCTGATGCCTTTTTCATCCTGTCCATATCTCCAAGACTTATTACATGTGACCCCACCACAAAACCTCGAAAGAGAATCCCAGGACTGATTACGAGCACAAGGCTCAACCTATCGGATCTCCCAGGGCACAAATTACATGTGGTCACCACAAAACCTCGAAAGAGCATCCCAGTACTGATTACGAGCATAAGGCTCAACCTGTGGGATCTCCCAGGGCACAAATTACATGTGGTCATGGAAAAACCTCGAAAGAGCATCCCAGGATTGATTACGAACACACGGCTCAACCTATCGGATCTCCCAGGGCACAAATTACATGCCATAGGATAAAACCTCGAAAGAGCATATGCCAGATATCTCAGGGCACAAATTACATGCCATAAGAAAAACCTTGAAAGACTATCTGCAGATCTCCCAGGGCACAAATTATATGTCCTCCCAAGCAAAACCTCGAAAGAGCATTTGCCAGATATCCCAGGGTACAAATTACATGCCATAGGAAAAACCTCGAAAGACTATCTGCAAATCTCCCAGGGTACAAATTACATGCTTATCTGCACAACCTGTTCCACGGCCACAGAGTATCAACTTGATACTCACGATACATCATCCTGATGTACACATGATCATCCTGATCATCATCACCGCAACATCCTGCTGCATGTCATCTAGAGAAACATCCTGAAGCTCGTCATCCATGATCATCCTGATCAAACAATGCATCTACCTGATGCATACCAAGTATCTACCTGATACATATCATCATACATGATCCACCTGATACATATCATCATACATGATCCACCTGATCATACAGTGTATCCACCTGATACAAATACAAATACATGATACATATCATCATACATGATCTACTTGATCATACAATATATCCATCTGATACATATATAGATACATGGTCCAAGCATCCAACATGATGCTTATACAAAATACATACACATGATCCAACCGATCATATCCAGCATCCAACATGATGCGTACATACATATAAATGATCCAACTAATCATATCCAACATCCAACATGATGCGTACATACATATATAAATGATCCAACTAATCATATCCAGAATCCAACATGATGCATACATACATACATATAAAAATGATCCAACTGATCATACAAAGCAAAAACCAGAACATCATCCTGATGCTCATCATCCAATGCTTACATCCACAGCCATGTGAAGGATCCTCCTTCCAACATGCTTGGAATGGCTTTAGCAAATGTGTCCATCACTTCTTCCTCGAAGTTTCATCAATCCGAAGAACACCAAGCCTCTCTCTGAAGTACTCGAACTTCACCCTGGCTAGTGGCTTCGTCAGCACATCTGCAATCTGCTCATCCGTCACAACATACAGGAGCTTCACAGCTCCTCTCTGCACCATATCCCTGATATAATGATATTTGATCTTTATGTGTTTCGACCTATCATGAAACACTGGGTTCTCGGATAGCTTCACATAACTCTGGTTATCACAGAAGATACCAGTAGCATCCAATGGAAGATCAAATAATTCAGACAATAGCTTTCGTAGCCATACTGCCTCACAACTAGCTGAACAGGCTACAACATACTCTTCCTCAGCTATACTCAGTGCTACAAAGGACTGCTTCCTGCTAAACCAAGAGATCACACCTGATCCCATACTGAAGCAGCACCCTGATGTGCTCTTCCTATCTGCAGCATTGCTAGCCCAATCTGAATCAACATAACCCTACAGGTTAAACTTTTGATTCACCTCATACTTGAGCCCATAATCCAATGTACCCTTCAGGTACCTCAGAACATGCTTTACAACAACTAGATGAACACTCCTCGGATCTGTCAGGAACTGACTCAATGTGTTCACCGCAAAGAAAATATCTGGTCTCGTGTTCGTCAGGTACATCAAGGACCCAATCATCTGACGATACATAGAGACATCAACCGGCTTAGATGAAGTTTCACATAGAAGATTCAGATTCGATGCCATAGGTGTGGCTATGGCCTTGCAATCCATCATCCCGAATCTCTTCAGGATATCTACTGTGTACTTCCCTTGACCAAGAAAGATCCCACTTGTAATCTGCCACACCTCCATACCTAGGAAATAATGCATCATTCCCAAATCTTTCATATCAAACTCGGAAGCAAGCTTTCTCTTAGTATCTACAATCAATCTATCATCTCCTGTTACAAATAAGTCATCCACATACAGGAGTAGAATCAAAGGATTTCATTCCTCAACCTTGTAATAAAGGTTGGAATCTACTTTACTCTTGGTAAATCCCAAACTAGATAGGAAACTATCCATCCTACCATACCAAGTTCTGGGAGCTTGTTTCAGGCCATAAAAGGCTTTCTTCAATCTGCACACATATGACTCCCTGTCATGTATTTCGAAACCGAGTGGTTGCTCCACATATACATCCTCTTCAACTACACCATTCAAGAATGCAGTCTTGACATCCATCTGGTGTATTTTCCATTTCATCGTTGCAGCCAGGGAAAGTACTGTTCTGATGGAAGCATACCTGACTACATGTGCAAAATTTTCTTCATAATCTATTCCCTCTTTCTAAGAGAAGCCACGAGCTATGAATCTTGCTTTGTATTTCTCTACACTGCCATATGTAGCATGCTTGATTTTGTAGATCCATTTAGAAGTCGCAACAGACTTCTCTTTAGGTCTTGGTACAACATCCCAAACATCATTCTTCATTATTGATTGGTATTCCTCAACCATGGCATCCTTCCATTCTTTCTTTTCCGTTGCTTCTTCATAACTGGAAGTCTCTTTGTTCATAATGTCACAGAGTAAAGCAACATAGTTGGTATGTGATCTGGTTCTCTTCTTTGCTCTGTGTTCTTCTTCTGGAATTCCAAATCTCTTTGCATCTTGAATGAGCTCTCTAGCCCATGCAGGTTTCCTCTTGTGAGAGTTATCCTCACGGGGTGGATCTACAGGTTCTTGCGGATCTTCAAACTCACGAACAACTTCTGGAACTACTTCAGTCATGGTAGTGTTTTGAAATCTAGTTTCCTTAGGTTCTTCATAAACTTCGATAGGTGCCTTCCTTGATTTGATGAAGGCCGAGTTTTCATCAAATGTTACATCCCTACTGACATCAATCTTCTTGAACCCTGGAAAGTATATTCTGTAAGCCTTCGAGCTTTCACTATAACGCACAAAGATACCCTTCTTTCCTGAAGGATCTAGTTTGGTCCTATTTTCCTTTGGGACATGAGTGTATACTGGACAACCAAATATTCTGAGATGGCTGACTTCAGGTTTCTTACCAGAAAAGACCTCTTCTAGTGTCTTGTCATCCAATATCTTATGGGGTGTTTTGTTATGTACATATACAACTGTTCTAGTTGCTTCTGCCCATAGATGCATAGGTAGATCTTGGTCATCCAGCATTGCCCTTGCTGCTTCCATGATTGTTCTATTCTTCCTTTCTACAACTCCAATCTGTTGAGGATTATAAGGAGCAGTCAACTCCCTCTTAATCCCTAAATCACTACAAAGCTTCTTGAAGTCACTTGAGGTGAATTCTCCACCATTGTCGGATCTGAATGTTTTGATCTTCTTGTCAGTTTGATTCTCCATCAAGGTTTTGAATTCCTTGAATTTATCAAACACCTCATGTTTTCTCTTCAAGAAGTATACCCAAGTCTTCCTAGAGAAGTCATCAATAAATGAGACATAGTAATCATACCCACTCAGGGAACTAGATGACATCGGACCACATACATCTGAGTGGATGATTTCCAAGATGTCTTTTGCCTTGCTTTCACTGCTTGGGAAAGCCTTCTTAATGTTCTTACCTTTTGCACATCCTTTTCAAACACCTTCATGTTTGGTCTTGATCTCAGGAAGACCCTCTACAGCCTTGCTTGCAATCAGAAGTGCCCTATAGTGCATATGAGCAAGTCTTCTATGCCAAAGTTCACTTGGCTCCATGGATTCATGTACCATGGCATGTTCAGGTTGTCCCTTCAATTTATACAAACCTCCCTCTTGCTCTCCAATCACTACTGCATCATCTATGTTCTTTCCCTTTGGCCACATTAGGACTTGGCCATCCACAAATGCAACCCTCATACCTTTTGCATCCAATGCAGAGATGGAGAGTAAGTTCTTCTTGAGCCCAGGTACATAAAGGACTTCTTTCATCTTCAAATATTTTCCAGAATCTAGGTTGTAGGAGGCTTCACCACTTCCTTTGATTGGGTATTGATAATCATCCCCAAGTTTCATCTTATGGGGTGATTCATGTTCAGATAGATTCACAAAAGATTCCTTAAACCCAATCATGTGTTTGGAAGCCCCACTATCAATCAACTAATCATTACCCCCACTATCAATCAACTAATCATTACAACCATGGGATATAGTACCTGTGAGATAAGAAATTAGAACATATTCTTCTTCACTTGATGAGTCATCATCACTATCACTTTCTTCCTTAGCCTTCTTCTTTGGGGGTTCATCATCTTCGGCAGCATGAGCATGATATATTATTTTGTTATTCTTCTTCTTCTTATTGAAGTTGTTGTTGTTGTATTTCTTCTTATTGGGACAATCTGAACCAAAGTGTCCCTTCTCATTGCAATTGAAGCATTTGAGATCTTTCTTATCTTTATGATAATGGTGGTGTGAGAATCTTCTGTTATGAGATGATTCCTTCTTGGACTTGCCTTTCCTGGCATGTGCTGTGAGAGCTTGATCTTCATTTCCCATATTTTCTTCTCGGGCCACAAGCCTAGCTTCTTCTTGAGAGCATTCTTCCCGCAATCTGTTGAAGGAGATCAACTTCTTCCTTGCACAAATTCCTTGAATAAAGGAATCCCATGACCTGGGTAGGCCATTTAGAGTGGTCATCACCACTTCACCATTCTCCACCATTTCATCCACTGCTTCTAGTTGTTCCTTGATCTGGGAGACCCTTGAAAAATAAGATTGAATGGTTTCTCCATTCTGAAACTTTACTCCTTTCAATTGGTTCCGCAGGGTCATCTTCTGATTTATGTTCTTCCCTTCAAATAGCTTGGTCAAAGAGTCAAACATCTCCTTGGGTGTCTTTAGAGAAGACACATGAGGTATGAGATGGTCTTTGATAGAATCAACAATGATTCTCTTTGCCTTGACCAAGTTTTTCGTATGCAATACCTTAGCCTCTTCATCCTCTGGGATAGGGATGTCTTCTTTTACATATGAGTCCAACTCATTCTCTTCCAGGATTAACCCAATCCTATACTTCCAAGCTCGGAAGTTATCAGCTCCTTCAAGCTTATCCTCAAGCTTGGTGTGGTGAGACATCCTAAAGAGTACTTCAAATGTAAATATAAAAGATTTAGGTCTTACCACTTGAAATGCTGAAAAATGGATTTGGTCCCGGATTAGGGTTTGTCGAAAAAAACCTAAAAATTCAAAATGTGAATTTCAACTTTCTGAAAGGATAGAAAGATGCACCTTGATGAGCTGATCAGCCTAGTGTATTTCGAATTTGAGATCAGCAAAGCTTTACCCTTCAGATTTGTCGTTTTGTCCTCCCAGGTTCATTGGGGAGAGTCTTGAATTAGGGTTTGAGTTTCTTGGAGATCTACCCATCCAAAAATCTCGATCCAAATCTCTCAACTTCGATTTTTGTAAGGAGCTTGCAGCTATGTCTTTAGATTTCAAAAATTCCTATTTTTGTGGAAACCCTAAATTTTAGGGCCAAATCTGAAAATGCTCAGAATTGAATTCTGATTGGATAGATAGATTCTCCTGGATGAGTAGAGTCAATCTACTATACTGCTTTTCCAAAAACTGTAGAGAGAAACCCAATAAACAAGGTACTCAAGTTTCCGTCACTGCAAAATGTCTTCTTCTCAGGTTAGCTTTGATACCATGTTAAATTTTGAGCATTAATTCACAATACTCTAGGATCTTCACTGAGAGAATAACATATACAGTATATCAATGCATAACAATCACAATAAGCATGACAAGCATCACAAGAATCAAAAGCATGAGAGACAAGAGACACATAGTTTCCGTGGGGAAAACCCTAAGGTGAAAAACCCCACAACTTCCTCAGAGATAGAGAGAGCAATGGCTCAACCAAAATACACTTGAGATAGTCTCCTAGAAGCAGATGATCCTCCTCCTCACTAGTGCACCACTTTCTGAGTGAGAGAGAGATGACTTTCCGAATGATATAAATAGAGATCTCCTGATCTCTATTTATACTAACCTGTTTTCCCAGTGACCTTATGGGGCCGACTTGTCTAGCTAGGTACATCCACAGTATAATATATAATTCAGGGCCAACCCCACACATGGTGGTCTAATAACCGATCACTAAGTACACACACTTGTGACACTTGTCAATCCACATGACGACACTTCCTTATAGAGGAATAACACATCTCTAATAAGGGTACAATAAATATATATGAAATACATAGATGAAATACATTCCAAAGTTACATATACATCAACAGTGTGTGGACATCATAGGGTACGTTGGGGCCCTTGACATAATAAGGGACCCTATCCCAAATGTTAAATATATTAAAATACAACAAATTATGTATATAAAAACATACTATTGGATTCACTTATGGAGGAGCTAAGATCCATGTTTCCATGAATCCAGATCCGAATTTGCTCGAGATACATTTTTGGTTTGGGAGCACTAGAGGAGCCATAGAATATTTGTTTTTGGCTTTCCAAAAATGTCAATACAATAAATCCTAAGAAGGCATTTATCTAACAACACATTAAAACCATAAAATAAAAAATAAAAAAGGCAGAGTAGGGGCCCCGAAACCATAACTTTTCCAATGAAATAGCATCTCCTAGCTTTCTAAAACCCACAAATTTGAGTTTGTTATAAGTTTCTGCATCTTTGAGTTTGTGAGAGAAAATGGACCAAAATATATTCAGAGATCTGAATTCTAAATGTTTATGGTTTCATCTTTTTGACTATATATATATATATATATATATACCTCCTTGACCTGTATTGGGATCTTGAGTAAAAAATATGCCAGATCTGTTCAGGAATATGTATTTGTGTGCATATATATGTGTATATCTCCTTGACCTGTATTGTGATCATGAGTACAATAATCTGCCAGATCTGTTCAGGAATCTGTATTTGAATCCATAACCATTATGTTTCTATTCAACTTTTAGTTGATATTTTTTGTGCATAATTAATTACATGTGTATACAATTAAAGAAGTAACATCCATATCCAATTGGCATTTACACATTCGATTTAGAAATTGGTATTCAAGATAGGAGAATTATTGTATTTCTCATTGTAATATCACCAAAGTATGCTTCTTAGGCTCATTTATTATGGAGGAATCCTCGAACTACCACACAGGACCTCTTGAGGCGATCCTTGGCTTAAAATAAAATACAATGATACATTATATAATACATCCATCATGATGGGAGGGGATGTTCCCAATGAAGTCCTCAAGTTCAGGGGAGCATGAGGAGAAAAAGGGACATGTCTCCAACCCTTCGGGATGCCTCCCTGTGCAGTAATAAATATTTCATGGCACAAAAGGTTGGGTCATCTTAAGCACCAAAGCCTTGTGCTTTTGAAGAAGCTGAGTATGGTATATGGTTTGCCTATTGTCCAATTTACTAAGGTGTTTACAAAGCTTGTGTTTTAGGCAGGTAGTATAGAAAAATTGTTAAAGAAGTTGCATGAAGAGCAAGTAGACAACTTGTATTGGTGCATAGTTATCTCTGGGCTACCACAAGAACTATGTTATGGGAAGTTGGATATATTTCATGTTGTTTATTGATGACTTTTTAAGGTGGGTCTCCTTTCTCAAGTACAAATCAAATTTGCTTTAAATGTCCAAACAGTTTTGAGCTATGGTTGAATGGTAAAGTAGGAATAAATTCAAAGTTACAAGAAAATAATGGTGGAGAATGCAAATCCAAGACTCTTACTTATGTATTGCAAAGCCCAAGACATTCACATGCAACTTGTTTATATACTTTATCTAAAATGGAGTCACAAAAAGGAAGAATTAAACCTCTGTGGAGATGGGCAGGATCATGCTTAAGGACAAGTGTCTATCAAATGCTTGTTGGCTTGAAAGAAACCATAACGTACATATGTACTCAATAAAATGTCCAACTAGCTGCAAGGAACGTTGCATTGAAAGAAGCATGGAGGGGTAACAAAGCAAAGGTAAATCATCTCAAGTTTTTTGGTGTAATCCATATGTGCATTTTTCAAAAGAAAAACAAGATAAGCTTGAGGATAAAAGTAAGAAGTGCTTTTTATAGGCTACAATCAAGGAGTTGAAGGCATACAGGATCTTTGTTTTGGAAAATAAAGAGAGTTGTCAACATAGAAGCTATTTTTGATAAAGACTATAGCTAAGTAGATTTATATCAAAATGATTTCTCATGGCTCTTTGAAGACAAAGATAACAGTATAGGTCGGAAGAGGAAAGTAATCCAAGTAAAGAGGATAAAATAACAATGACAAAGTCAACAACATCAAGGCTTAGTTGTGATAAAACATCTCCAAAACCTAAGACAATTCCAAAGTGATATTTAAAACATTGAGGGATCATAGCTACAAAATCCTCATGAATTTGGTCAAGTAAGCAAGAATTCAAAGGGGCTGCAATAATCATCTAGAGGGAAACATTGCATTCATAACACAATTATAATTTTGTAAGAACCTGTTATTTAAAGATGCACAATGAAAGGAAGAACCAAACAAAGTAATACATGTTGACTGCACTTTACTAAAAGAAATGAAACTGGGTAACTTCAAGAATTTCCCAAATGCAGAAGTGCACCATATGTTGTAAATGGGTCGAGAGAGCAAAGTATGAAGTGAATGTTCCAGAGCACATTTCTCTTTCTGGACAACTTGATGGATAAGATGTCACTAGCAATAGACTAAAGAGAAATTCTAGAAATCCCTAGCGTTGGCAATCATGATATGTTCTTTAAACTTTTGGTAATGATGATATGTTCTTTTAACCAACAAGAGCAAACATTTCTGAGCACATTTCACTTTCTGGACAGCTTCATGGATAAGATGTCACAATCAATAGACTAAAGAGAAAATCTAGAAATCCCTAGGGTTGGTAATCATGATATGTACTTTAAACTTTTTGTTATGAATATGAATATCATGACAGGGACACCCATTCAGAACATCCTGGCTATCACATTACACTACTCTTCACTCCAGCTATCAGTTTTTGGAGTAATGTCCCCCCCTTCCCTTCTATAAAATATGAGAAGGATATTTACAAGTACAAACCCTAGAATAGGTCCACTTAAGTGAATGGATACTCAAGTGCAGCATTGCACCTTGACAAGATCCATTTAACTCTAACCAACGCATGTGCCTCACATGTGCTAAGGGTAGGTGGTTACATTACAACTCATGCTAAGTATACTTCTCCAAGTAACTAACTCAAGTAATGCACCTCACATGTGCACTAGAAGCCTCTCTGTTAATAATCAAATGACACTTACAAGATATCTACCATAACATGATTCTTATTAGCTTGGATAGATAAGATAAGATAATTTTATTAATGTCCAACAATTGACCACAAAAGTAGGTGAATGGAACTAAAATATATATCCAGTGCAAGTATCAAGTGGGAGTGCAAAAGCGAACAATACTAAAAGCATAAAAATATATTAAGATCTAAGAACAAGCAGGAAACTTGATGTTAAAACTTAAAACTATGTTTCCATAAATCTAAGCCTATTAGAGAATTTTTTTTTTAATGCATGTGAGCCATAAACCTTCTAAACCTTTTGTGATAGAGTTCAAACCCTGCAGTTTCCATTTATAGGATATGCTATAATGCTACACTCCCTCTCAAAATAACTCTAAAACACCATACAAAATTATAATTACATAAAGCTCATAGGTATGAGTAACAACTAGCATGACCAAGACTTTGTGAAGAGAAATATAAAGTCTAGAATTTCAGGGAAGAGACTGAACAATAGGAAATGAAACTATAGTATCATGACTATAAGTGGTCCTGAGTGTAATTTTGATAGCTATCTTAGTGACCACAAGTACATATACAACACAACACCAGCTCCCTAAACTCTTCCATACTAATCAAGCTAAAAATATTCTACAAACAATAACAGTGGAATTCCGGAAGTCGGTATTGTTGATCAATTCCTCGAAAAGTCAATTGCATTCAATCAAAGGTCAAAGTGATCCACATATAAAGCATTCAATCTTCTTTATATAGTCTTCCATCCCTGAGCATCAAATAAAAAAGAAAAGAGCAGAGCATGTACATATAGACATTGAGGGTGCATAGTAGAGGAAAATGGAGAACAAGAAATTGAATCCAAAAGACAATGAAGAAACCTAGTATAGAACAAGAGTTCATTTCAATAATATAAGTTTGTTTTTACATGATATTTTGACTCCTACGATGTTTAAGTTTTCTCATTAAATGCTATATCTGCTCCTCCTCTTCAATCTTTCAAAGTTCCTGTATGAGTTGCAACTTCCTAGAACTATATTTTAGATGTTTCTCCATGAAAATATGTATCTTAGAATTATCAGTGCCTCCAGAAGAGTCTTCAGAAAACAATTCCCTTTAATTAAAACAGGTGTCTTTGATAGTGTGAGTTTCCTTCAATTCCTTCATCTTGTTATCCTACATTTCATTAATCCTAGACTGCATGTCTTGAAAATCTTCCTCACAATCCTGCCACATTTCCATACATATATCATGAGTTTTATTGTGTATTTCCTCACATTTATCTTGTACATGTTTAATGCCTATTGAGCTATCAAATATTTCCCTTGCAGGTGAGTCTTCCACATGCTTCTGTTGTTCATCTTATATTTTAGTGCATATTGATGGTAGTGGAACTACTTCCAAACATTTCAACACAATCATCTCTAAAGTTACATTCTCTGAAACAAAAGAAGCTTTTTTCATTTCAATCTCCTCTTCAATTTGAAGTTCCTCACATTTATCGTGTACCTGTTTAGTTCCTTCTGAGTTTTCACAGTTTTCCCTTACAAGGGAATCTTCCATCTCCTTGCTGTTCATATTGTGTTCCAGTGCATATCGATGGAAGTGTGACTACTTCCAAATATTTTGACACATTCATCTCTAAAGATGCATTCTCTGAAGCAAGATACGATTTTTGCATTTCAGTCTTCTCTTCAATTTGTAGTTCCTCACATTAATCTTGTACATTTTTTATGATTTCTGACTTGTCACATTTTTCCATTGAAGGGGGGGTTCCAATACATATGGATGGAAACAAGAATACTTACAAACATTTTGTCACATTCATCTCTAGAGTTACATTCTTTGAAACATATGCTTTATTCATTTCACCCTTCTCTTTGGTTGGGACAATGCTCTGCTCTCTCTACCAAATTTCTTGATATATATCGAAGTGTTGCTCATGTTTACAAAGATGTATTATGTCCTTTTTGCATGGGATTTCTCTCATATTCATAATTTGTTTTCTCATTTTCACGAACTTCTCAGAAACTTGATTAACTGTACATTCGTTATTTGTCTTTCTCTGGAATTATTTGTGTGTTTCTTTCTTTCATTGTGGAATTATCCATTCAATATGAAGAAGTTCTCTCCTTTTCCATATTTTGTGAGCTAGTACTCTTGTACTTTACTGTTCCAGTTTCAGTTGAATTTACATTAGTCCAATTGAATTTACATCAGTCCAATCCCAACTTCTCTCATCATTTGTATTAGCAACATATCTATGTAAGAGCATGAACAGTAAACCCGAGAACAATGCCAAAGCATTCCAAGGTATGCAAGAGACAATATGTGGCTCAATAACTGTACAATCTATTACCAATACAAATGCTACAATTTTGAGTGCTATGACTGTAAAGTTGAGAAGCAACTCTGTATGGTCAGATCCTTGAGGACATGGATGTGAGGCCAGTCCACTAATTAAGGAACAAAAGAAGAAAGTCAACAACGATCTGATCATTTATAAATGAGGTATGATACAATGTTTATACAAGGTCATGAGTGCTTAAATGCTCAATTGAGGTCCCTTAATGGTTGGTATTGTGCACTGTGAAATGGGATAATCACTGCATTCCTTGAAATCATGTTGTCCATAGAATGATCAAACTTGATCACCATATTGGGCACTTAACTTGGGTTGATCTGGTCCACTTTGATCACTTGTGAGTTGTGATATCATTCGTGTAATCCATTTCGGTTGTTAATTTTTCATCTGGCGGTGTTATGGTGCATTGAGTTATCACTGAGGTGGACCATGGTTCTAGGAATTGGCTGATGAGTTGGCACGAAAGAAATTTGACACTGTCATCGATGGTCTAGTACAATGATAATGTGATGCCTACAGCACAAGCACAGCCTGGTTGTCCAAAAAATGGCATTGGTTATGCAATAAGGCTCTGATATGACCAACATGGCAGATTGTTGGGTATGGCCTCTAGTGAAGTTGTGATGTAGTGCATTGAGATATCACTAAGGTGGCACTAGGAGCTGACCAATGAGTTGGCACCAAATAGATTTGATGCGGTCATTGATGCTCTGGTGAATGGGGGTGTGGCACCTATGGCACAAACAAGGTCTAGTTGATGGAAGACTCACAAAGATTCCTCAAGTGTGTGTTGTGACCACTGGGGAAGAATATTGGGTGCAACACCGCTCTAGAGAAACAAGAGATCCAAACATTGACTTTTCTTCACATTGAAGATAATCTAGTTTGCACGCTCACACCTTGTTGAGATGCTGCAAGTGAGGGGTTTCTATTCTGCCAAAGTCAACGAAGACTTGCACCTAGCTCCAACCACATGAAATGGCCTGTCCCAGCTTGGCTTGCACAGGAGAGACAACCCATGAGAATAAAAACATGTCTATAGGGGATTTGAACCTTGTTGGAGGTATGAAAAACCCCTACTTTACCATTGAACCAATACCCATTGATGGAGACTCACACTTTGCGAGAAAACAAAGCAAAGTGTAATGTATTGAGGATTTATGCAAATCTGGCTCTTGGAATGCAAGGATATAAATACTTGGAAATAATTGTGATTGAAAAATGCTTAAAGAACAAGCTTGCTATATGAATTTCTGAATAAAATATATCATTGTGAAAAAGAAGGATGAAAATCACATGCATTTTATTAATTTTAAGAACATGAAATAGCTACCTATGTCTTCCTTGATATCTTCTGTATATGTACCTTGTAAGGAAACATCCAATCAAATTACAACAAATTAATTAAACCAGAGAAAAAACATTCTATGTTAAAGGAATTGGTAATATATTCAAAAGAGGCAACAATCAAGCACACATTTCTACAAATTGATCAACATCAGATTTGATGGCACTCAGTAGACCTTCTGATGTCACTTTTATGTTTCCACCACCGATTGTCATCAAGATTTTTGCCTGAAAGGCATTTGCATAAGTGTCGGGGTTACAAAAAATCTCTACATGAGTACCATCTTCCGAGGAATGTTGAAATTCAAGATTTTCCCATCTTTGTGGCTTCCCTGCTGCTGCCTTCCCTTGAAAGGTCTGGAAAAAGGTGTCCATGGCATTGCCAAGAGCTACGACTGCTTCTTTGGAAAAAGGATCTATCACTACTATTTCTCCAACATGAAAGGTTACTTTTTGATTTGCTAAAAACAAAGAGAAAATGTAAGTCAGAGACTACTGATCATTTTGGACTCAAATACACACACTTATAAGTTACAAAAAAACAGGGTGCTTTAATGTTAGAACCTATACAAGAATTGTAAGGAATACAATCCCAGATTTAAAGATAAATGTGTAAAAGTAGATCCATAGAAAGAAAATGTGAAATATAAAAGGTATAAAAACAATTCAAACACTATCCAATATGAACAAGATTATGAATCACAATAAAATAACTCTTCTTGCTGCCTTTTTGAACCCTTTCTCAAAACCTCTGTTTCTAAAATTATGTTTCATCTAGAACCATTTATGTTTGAGAAGACTTTATCAACATGCAACCATACATAGGTGGGTGTGGGTACGGATAGTTAACTTTATATACACATATACACTCCAAGGGGAAATTCCAAATCTTACAAAAATATTCCGACTTGTGAAGAGGGTATTAGGGGTTCCCTGTTGATGGGTATAGTCGAGGGGTAGCATGGTTTCATGATATCATTTCCTTTAGAAGATTCATGTTAAGATGGTAACTCATTCCTCTTTCTTTGATCCAGTTTGTTTTGTTTCTAAAAACAGAAACTCTAGCTTTTTTGGCTAGAATTGGGTCATATTGTCAATGTCCCAGGATGCCAATCCTGGGATTCTTGGGTAGTTGAGAGGCTGCGAGCACTGAAATCCTAGAATTCAAACCTGGAACAATGTAAAATACCACATATTTACTAATGAACCACAGCCATACTAACCTCTGATTAGTTTTTTTTACTCCCCAATATCTTGCTGTAGACTGGTGGGAGTTTACCACAATTAGCCCAAGTTAAATTCTCAGCACATCCATGTCTGGGCTCTACTTGAGAATCCTCGAAGCAACACATCCCAGGAGATGCAATCCCGCTCTGGCCAAAAAAATGGGTAGTTTCTATCAAAAAATATATCTTGTATGCACTATATTGTACTGCCTATGAATTCTTCTCACTTCTGAGTAGTGTCCATGTATTTGTCGTTTATTTTACTTCTACCCTAATGAATCTTCTGACCTTGTTATATGTCAAGTAGCATATCAAGTAGTGTTTCTTACCTTGATTTTTCAATGGGGTGGGTTTCCTGTAGAATCAAGCTCTTCCCAGATTTTGGATAGTATCATTACCTCTTATCAATAGAATCCATACAATCAATGTCATAACCTGGAATTACTAGTAGGTCAGCTCAAAGCTTGTTGCCACAGCTTGGAGTTGGGGCAGAGGATCAAATTCTTCAAGATCAACATTTACACAAATTGTGATTATTGCAAAGTGAAACAGGTAATCACTTTCATCTTTAGGTTCCCTGTGTATTATGAAACCTTAGAGAGTTCCAAATTTGTCTTTTGAGATATAGGTGGCTTGCTCAAGTTTTTCAGGTAAAAGCATAAAAGTTGTATGGCCTTATTTGTTAGAGACATTTTTTTGCAACATTTATTATTTTCAATTTATTGACAAATAATATCATGAGGATTGATGACTTCTCTTGCATCACATCATATTATGTTTCCCTTGTGTCCACAACTGGGCAAAAGTACTATCCTGATCATGTTGATACTTCATGATCTATATAGCTCTATAGGTCCTTGACAATTAAGCATACATATCCCACCTCACAGGTGTTCTCCAAGGACAATAGTCACATACTTTAAGAGTCTAACCAAAAAAATGCCAAGTTGTCTCACTTTGCTCTAAAATATTTCATTATTTAATTTACTTGGTGAGGAAAACTAACTCCACTCATTAGTGTTCCATTTTAGAAATGCAGCCTTCTTCATTTCTTGTCATGAGTTTTTTTTGGTTGAAATACACTGTCATACATAACTTATGAAATGTGGTTATGTTACATGCATATAGGACTCCTAATTCTCACAATGAAAGAAACTCTGAGCAGTCAAAATGACAAACTTCGAGAATCAGCTGAGCAGGTGGCTCTTAAAGATGATTATTTGAAGCAGCTTCAGGCTGTTTCTCTGCAATTGACAAAAGATAGTTGTTGTTCCACTGATATAGATGAAAAGCTTGAGGCCAAACTTTCTAGCTTGTAGGAAAGGTTTTTCTCTGTCATTCATGTGGAGAGTGCTGATGAAATGCTGGTCATAGAAAAATTCCTTAAATACATATCTGAACTTGAGGAGAATGCACATATGTTTTTAGCTAAAACTGAATTTCTTGAGTTGAACTTCAAAGATCTGTTTTCACAAAATGCTGCATTAATGTCAGAACTGCAGTGGAAAGAGGAAATTTTGAAAGGTTTGCAATTTAATTTGAGTTTATTGCAAGGGTCTGCATCCAAAGAAAAGGACCAAAAAGATGAATTTCAGGAGGCATCTGCAGCATTGAAATTGGTTCAAGAAGATATATCGGCAAAAAATATTGAGCTCGACACAGTTATGTCTCATAATATAAGGCTAGAGATAGATCTAGTGGAGAAAGTAAGTGAAGTGACCAGTCTAAACGTAGAGCTTACAAAACTAAAGGAGACTTTGGCATCTGTCTCAAATGAAAACTCTCAGCTTGCAACTGATATTGAAGACCTATTAGCAAAGAGAAATTCTGCAGAAGAGGAAATCGAAGAGAAACAGAAAGTGATTGAAGGATTAGAGGAAGAGCTCCTTGAAATGAGTCCTCTGGTAGATCACCAAATGATCAATTCAATTGAAAGCATGAAATTTGAATTGAACAATGTTATTCGATATAGGGGCCGTCTTAATCCAGAAGTACTTGCCCTGAATCAATAGTTTGAAATGACCTAGGCTTTTGCAGATGAACGGGAAGCTATTGCTGTGGAAGCATGTCAGGTATATTTTTGCTCTTGTTTCCTACCTTTGGTACCCTTTTTGTTTTCTTCATTCATTGTCTTCATGGTTTGTATTTTTCCAGCTTTTACATGTCTTGCTCATTTGACATATGTTAAGGAGCAATTGTTAAGGGTTTTAACATAGATATAGAAGATAATATGACATACTTCTGCTATCATAATTGCTCTCATAGAAATAATTTTCAGATCTGGTTTATGTGTGATAAGTTGCCCTAAAGGGATGAAACTTAGTGGCATAAGATTGGTATCTTTTCTCTTGGATTCCTTTGGTGATCGGAGTTGCGAAGGAGTGACCAAAGGCTGATCATGCCCCTTGGGGCCTGAACATCTCACCCTGAAAATGAAATGAAATATGAGGAAAATTCCTAGAAATGTTAATCGCTTGAGTCTTGAGGTAAAATCTAAACCAAAAATGGAGGAAGTTTCCTAAAAACCTAAGTTGGAAGGAAGGAATTAATTATTCCAATGACAGTGCTTTCTTTTAGTGAGACCAAAAAAAGTTCACCAAGTTCCTATGCCTTTTACATTCCTCTGTATACAATTTACTTGTAGAGAGGTGCTAGGTCAGGAGACCTGGCCCACCTCTACAAGTAAATATTAACTACATTTGCAAGTTGGTAAAACATGCCAAAACCCTCCAGCTTGTATGAGGAGCGTTGCATGCCCTGTTCACATAAGGAGATATTTACTGATCTTGTTCCATTTCCAAAACTTTATCACTGAGAATCTGGAAGTGATTCATCATTTTTTCATATACCTCAACCATCTATCAAGCATCTTTGAAGTAGATTGGCTATATTTTCCATTGGTTTAGTGAATCCAATCCCTTGAGATGGATTTACCAGGGGATATGTATGCTCTTTTGAGTACTACTTCTCACTAGAATATATGTAGTTGAAACCAATGATCATAGGGAACTAGTCTTCAATCCCTGATCATGATGCCAAAAAATATGTTATCATGTAGAATTGCTCCCTGAGAAATATCAAGGGGTTCTGAATGGACAACCTAAGAAAAGTGCCCCTATCATCAGAACAATTCCTCCCACTTTTGGATCAGTGCTTCTATGATCTAATTGGGGTATTCTGAAGGTGTCTTTTTTATTGGAAATTTGAAAATCTGTTATGTTTAAGACCTTTAGGAGCAAGAATTTTGGAGATACAGCAGAATCAATATCAGACAATTCCACAGAATAAATTGGAGAAACTAGGGATTCCTATTCCGAGCACTTCCCTCCTCCGATCAGTTGAAAAAGGAGGACCATCATACTCACCCTAGGAGGGTGCATCTTTATATGGAAGAAGTTTCTCATTTTGTGGAGTTCCATACTCACCCTAGGAGGGTGCATCTTTATATGGAAGAAGTTTCTCATTGTACTGCAAGACACTGCTAACAACAGAAGATTCAAATCTACAGAGCTCCAAAATGCATTTATTTGTTGTTACTTTGTGTGTTGTACAATGGCATGATCATAATCAAGCAAATTGAGTGTCTTCCTGGGTGGCATAATATTCTTCTTTTTAAATGCCAACTTGAGGTCAATTGGATGCATAATTATATGTTTAAGAGTCTAAATGTGAATTTCCTAACATACATCTACATTATCTTGATTAGATCATAGGATTTGAAGTGGTTAGCATATATCTAAAGAAGGTTAGAGCCATACGATTTGAAGTAGTTAGCATATATCTAAAGAAGGTCAGAGTCATTCAGACTACTTTCTTAGGTCTCTCGAGTCAGAAACAATGTTGGGGTTATTAGTCTTTTCTTAGAATTACAAATGATGCAATCTTGATGTTAATATTGCCCCTTTCCCCAATTCTTAAAGGGTTCTACCTCAATGGAAGAGCGCCTGCTTTACAAGTAGGAGGTTGAAGGTTCGATTCCTTCGTGCCCTAATGATATTACAATATTGATATTTTTAATAAAATATATTTTATTATGATTTGTTATGGCTACGAGGGGGGTTCTAAATTGACTTCATATGTCACTATAAGGGGGGTTCAAAACTTCCCTTGTATGTTACAACAAGGGGGGTTCAACACCCCCCTTGTAAGTTTATATGAGGGGGGTTCATAAATGCCCCCAAATGTTTGTAAAGAGTTTTAGGGGGGGTTTCGAACCGCCTCTGTAGGCCTCTATAAGGGGGGTTCCAAACCGCCCCTATAGTCATCTACGAGGGGGGTTCCAAACCACCCCTATAGGCTTCTACGAGGGGGGTTTCAAACTGCCTCTATAGGCCTCTACGAGGGGGGTTCTAAACTGCCCCTATAGGCCTCTACAAGGGGGGTTCCAAACCGCCCCTATAGGACTATACGAGGGGGGTTCACAACTGCCCCTATAGGCCTCTACGAGGGGGGTTTGAAACTGCCCCTATAGTCCTCTACGAGGGGGGTTCCAAACCGCCCCTGTAGGTTTGTATGAGGGGGCTTATGAGGGGTGTTCACAACCTCCCTAATAGGTCTCTATGAAGGGGGTTCAAAACCGTCTCCATAGGTCTCTAGGAAGGGGTCTACAAGGGGGGTTTAAAACTGCCCCCATAGACCTCTACGAGGGGGGTCACAAACCACCCCCAAAAGTGACTTTTGGGGGTGGTTTCAATCTCATAAAAAACCGCCCTTAAAGGGAAATTTTTTTAACATCAGTGCCTTTAGGGTTGGTTTTGCCAAAACCGCCCCCAAAGCCAAAACCGCCCCCATAGGTCACTTTTGGGGGCGGAAGACAACCCCCCTAAAGGCCAAAAATGTAGTAGTGAATAAATCCTAACTTTAGAAGGCCACCCCCTCCAAGAAATCCAAGAAATCAAGAAGACCACCAGATAAGGCCTCCCTTCCCTAAAAATTTGGTAGATGAAGAAGGACCCGAAGACCCTACTGGAGACCAGATCCATCTCTTTGACACCCTAGACCACGAAGTACATTTAACCCAAAGGGAACATGACCTTTTCACCATGGGGAATACTAGCAAAGCTGCTGAATTTGATTCCGAGCAATACCAAATGGGTTACACGAATGCTGTAGATCACATCCAAAGAAAGATGAAGTTAAGAAGCAGGGATATACCAATAAGTGAAGGGAAGTCTTCCCATATTCATCCCTCCAAGACTTAGCAAAAAATGGAGAAGATAAAAGAAAAACAGCTAGAGGTTGTTGTACAGAAAACCTCAGAAGATAAGGGGAAACATTCTAAAGAAGTTAGGCAACTGGAAGTCATTGAAGTAGTGAGGCCAGCTTCAACATTCAGTCTGAAGGTTGAACTATCCAAGGTGAATATCTCCATCCCTTTAAATGAGCTATTAAGAAACAATGAATATAGGGAAGAGATAACTAGCATGGTAAAAGGACATGCAGATGGTCCACGAGACATGTTGGAAGTAACAAATGATTAACCCACTATAATTTTTGGTTCCAAGCTAGAAGAACTGGATGATGAATAAATCCCTCCCTTTTATTTGAGTTTGAATATCCATTATAATGTATTACACAATGCCGTAATAGATTCTGGGGCTTCACACAACTTAATGCCAAAATCCGTGGTGGAATAGTTGGGGTTAGAAGTCACCAGACCCTACAAAGACTTATATTCTTTTGATTCCAGAAGGGTGCCATGCGTGGGATTGATTAAAGATATGGTAGTAACCCTTGATTAGATCCCAACTAAGAGCATTATGATGGATGTAGTAGTGGCTAATTTTCCTGCTAAGTTTGGGATGTTGTTGTCAAGGTCATGGGTAAAAACATTGAAGGGAACCATGCAGATGGACTTATCTTATGCCACTATACCTCTTTTTGGATGCAATAGAAATCCATATAGAGAGAAAAGAATGGCCTATGTGGTCAGCAGTGACGATAAACCTGAAAATCAGCCCATATACATTGTAGACACAGACATAGGTTCCTCTATTTTCTTCAACAGTGGTCCACATACTGACCCTGTACCCCCATTTTTCCACGAAGTCAAGGAAGACAAGGAGTTTGCAACAAAGTATGAGGCCTCAGAGAGACAGAAAAATGAGGAAGGACTGTGGAAGATGTACTTTGATGGATCACTAAGCAAGAATGGTGCTGGTGCAGGGGTTTGGATCATACCTCTGGACCAAGAGTCCAGAGCCCTATCATACAAGCTAACTTTCAAATGTACTAATAATGTAGTTGAGTATGAAGCTCTGCTCCTGGGACTAAGCGATTTGAAAGATTTGGGAGCAAAAAGGATACATGTTTTTGGTGATTCATAATTGGTGGTAAATCAAGTAAATGATAGTTATCAGGAAAAACACCCCGGGATGAGGGCCTATAGAAATGAAGTTTGGGATATGTTTGGGAACTTTTTCACCGAACACAAAATCTAGGTGATCCTGAGACTTGAAAATCAGGTTTCAAGACTCCTCTTTTCTCTCAAGAAAAATACGAGGTAGAAGTGGTGAACAGGCCATCTATTCCTGACAATTCTAAATACTGGCAGGTATTTGAAGATGATCTACAAATTAAAATATTTTTGGAATTGTCTGATGAGTTTGCTAATGTTCAGATTGATGCTAAAAATGAGAACCTAGAAGGATTGATAGACCAGGAGCAATCAGAAGATGAAGAGAATGAAAGCAAAAGGTGGGAAAACATGTTGGTTGGGAAAGATATCGTTCAATTAAAGAGTAATTATATCCCCAAGGGATTGATACCCTTGGAGACACTGTTTGAACAGAATGATGTGGCAAAAAACCCAAAGTTTGAACCTCCCAGAGATGCGGTAGAAGACTAGAACTTGGGTACTACAGAGGAGCCTCGAAAGGCAAACTTGTCTAGGAAGCTACATTCTAAAAAGAAGGAGCGATATGTAGAATTGATGAAAAAATACGCTGATGCATTTGCATGGAGTTATGAAGAACTAAAGGAATATGATACTTCTATAATACAACATTATATTCCAATCAAACTAGGAGAGAAACCTTTCAAGCAAAAGTTAAGGCAGATAAACCCTAAACTAGTGCCTGTGATAGAAAAAGAGATTAGAAGATTATTTAATGCAAAAATCATTGTCACTTTGAGGTTCTCTTAGTGGATATCAAATATGGCTCCTGTAAGGAAAAGAATGGTGAGATTAGAATTTGTATAGATTTCAGAAACCTGAACAGAGCTTCACTAAAGGATAATTAACCCCTGCCTAAAATGGAGCATATCTTACAAAAAGTAGTAGGGGCAGAAAGGATCTCTACTATGGATGGTTTCTCTGGATACAATCAAATTAAGGTTTGCCCTAAAGACTAAGAGAAGGCTTCTTTTACCACTCCTTGGGGTACTTTCATGTACACGGAGATGCCTTTTGGACTGATGAATGTAGGGCTACTTTCCAGCAGGCGATGGACATAACATTCGCCGAAGAAAAGGATAAGTTTGTGGTCATATACATGGATGACATAACAGTGTATTCAAAATCTGATGAAGAGCATCTGAAGCATTTGGAACAAGTTTGTAAGAAATGTATAAACTACGGTATTTCCCTTAACCCTAAGAAATCACATTTTGTATTAGAAAAAGCTAAGCTCTTGGGTCATATTATTTCCAAAGAAAGTATCAAGATCGACTTTGATAGGGTTAGTGCCATTCAGAAGGTTGGGGAGCCTAGAAGCAAAAAGGAGGTGCAGTCTTTCATTGGGAAAGTGGGTTTTCTGAGAAGGATCATTCCCAGTTTTGTAGAAATTATGATGAATATTACTAATATGTTAAGAAAGGAAAATCAGGTAAAGTGGACTGAGGAAGCAAGGGATTCATTCAGGGGAATTAAGAATGCTATCACTGAAGCCCCAGTATTAGACAGTCCAGATTTCTCTAAAGAGATTTTGATTTTTTCTTATGCTTCAAAGCACACAATAGCAGGGGTGCTGTTACAGAAAAATGCCCAGAGCGCTGAACAACCAATTGATCTTTTTAGCAGGGTGCTAAGAGATGCAGAATTGAAATATGATATTATGGAAAAGCAAGCTTATGCCTTAATCAAGTCACTAAAAGATTTCAGGGTTTACATCCTCCATTCACACATCATTTCTCATGTCCCAAACAATGTTGTGAAAGGTATCCTCACCCAAGAAGACCCTGAAGGAAGAAGAGTAAAATGGATTGTTGTATTGCTAGAATATGACCTGGAGATAAAACCTACCAAACTCGTAAAGGGACAAGGTTAGCAAAATTAATGACCAAGGCCAACTGTGATTCTTTGCAATTGAAATTATTACAAGATTTTTCAAATCAGTTGGATGTAGTAATACAAGTGAAGCTAGAATTCTCTGCATCCCCTTGGTATGCTGATATTGTGTATGTATTACAGAACTTGCAAGCTCCTCCAGGGTTAAGCAAGAGCAGGGCCAGAGCTGCGAAACTAAAGGCTGCTAAATATTGTATTATGAATCAATTTTTGTACTGGAAGGATCTTGGAGGTGTGCTATTGAATTGCTTGTTAGAAGAAGAGGCTAAACACACAAAGAAGTAATTCCACAAGGGAGACTGTGGTGGACATCATTCCTGGAAGGTAACAGTCAACAAAATCCTGAGAGTTGGTTTCTATTGGCCTACCATGTTTTCAGATGTATATAAAGAAACTGTTGTTTGTCACCAGGGTCAGGTTTTTGAAGGAAAAAAAAAAGTTGTTTCACTTCCCCTTCACCTTGTCATAGTAGAGGCACCCTTCCAGCAGTGGGGTTTAGACTTCATTGGAGAGATAAATCCTAACTCCTCAGGGAAGCATAGATGGATATTGACAGCCACTGACTATTTCACTAAGTGGATAGAAGCCATACCAACTAGGAAAGCAACCGAAAGTGTTATGATGGACTTTCTCTAAGATAATATCCTATCAATATTTGGGTGTCCTAAGAGAATAGTGACATACAATGCACCAGCATTTTGTTCTAATAAAATGATAAATTTTTGTCACAAATACCATATTAGTCTGAACCATTCCACAACATACTATCCTCAAGGGAATGGGCTAGCAGAGTCATCTAACAAAAGCCTAGTGAGAATCATAAAGAAATTGTTAGAGGACAATAAGAGAGCTTGGCACACAAAACTGAAATATGCCCTGTGGGTTGATAGAATAAGTACAAAGAGGGCCATTGGGATGTCTCCTTTCCAACTGGTATATGGAACCGAGGTGTTTTTTCCAGCCTCTTTAGGATTTCCAGTTATGAGGTTGCTGCAGGGGATAGAATAAAAACCGAACCACATGCAGAGAAGGGTAAGTCATATAATCGAGCTGAACGAGCTAAGGACTAAGGTGTATGACAAAGTACAGGGGAACCAAGAGAAGATAAAGAGTGCCTTTGACAGAAAAGAAAAAGAAGATCAATTTCAACTTAATGACCTGGTTCTGAAGTGGGATGCTCCAAGGGAAGATAAGCATGGGAAATTTGACCATATGTGGATGGGGCCATAGATTATTGCAGCAAACCGAGGGGAAAATTCTTTTATCCTGGAAAACCAAGATGGGGCTGCCTAGTCAGGAAGTTTAGTCAATGGGAGTTTTTTGAAGCATTACCTATCCTACAGAAAGAAGGTAACTCATGTACCATAGCTTGTATATATTTTTTCATCATTTACAGCTATTTTTAAAGTTCTAACGGTGAACCTAAAAGACTTGAAGCCCAAAGTGAAGGCCCTAAGGTCTGGTAGGAGAACCATGATTTTATTTTTGTATGTTCAGCCTAGATATGAGGCAGGTACAGTTCCATTTTTTAGTTTGTAGAAGAATTTTTCAGTTCAGGGTTTGGAATGTCGCCCAATGGATCAGGCACTTTGATCTACGGGGTTCGTCACTACCTCACAAGGAGGATAGCATCCCCTATTGGAGCTAGTTGTTAGCACTCAAAATGTGCTAAGCTCTGAAAGTGTTTTTTATGAAGACAAAAGAATTGCAGGATCGAGATAGTTCCTCAAAAGAATCCAAGACTCCCAAGTCCCACCCCAGTGTAAAAGAGCAAAGCTAAATATGGTGAATTTGGTAAGAAGAAAAAGAATATTCAAAGATCCAAGGTTCCCATGGTGATCAGGGGACTAATGTCAGGCTAGTACGCTAGCAACAGATAGAAGTGTGTAGGGATGACACGAATTAGATTGCCCTGGAAATCTGTGGCCCCAAGCTTTTTTGCGCAAAGATTAAATGGAAATGTTATAAGCGCGGAGGAAGTGTTAACCAGTGGTCTAGTTCATAAAGATATCAATGCTGTAGAGTGACATAAATGAATATCTACAGTGAAAATGGGATGGCGCTAATCTAATGTGCTCAGAAAGGGGTCGCATTCCAAATCACCATGATTGGGGTAAGCATCGTGCTCTTTGCAATGACACAGATCTAACGGATATAGATCAATGGTATAGAACAATGATGGTGATTTTAATCATCGACATGTTAAGCACACCCAAAATTGCCGTAGTCGGCAAATGTGCATTATCCAACGGTCAGGATTGGAGCTGTGTGTCGTAGAATTTGAAAGCCATGGAGGATGAAATCTATGGTCCTGATCCAATCACGAGTTTTCACCAGTGAAAGACATCTTCGATGCAAATCGATGATGGCCACATGGGCTGAGCCACCTCAACGCCGTCAGAGATCTTTTCTGTATGATCTGAAAAAGAACGGCCGAATGTGTCTTGTGTCAGTCATCATACTGAATCAGTTGGAAGGTTTGAGTCAGAGAATCATAGCCAAATTATTCACATGGGGATTCCATCGTTATCAGTCATTATAAACCAAATTCCCTCGACTTGCAACTCATGTCCAATTCTGAAAAGGTAGTGAGTTCATCTGTTCGGGTATTTTGTAGTTAGTATCAGAAAACATGGAAGGAGATCAGGGAGCCGAGATAGTAGTTGTACCAAAGCACGTGTTGTCTGAGATGGAGGAGGAGCATATTCATCTACCACTTGTGATTTTCGACCATGTGGAAGACAGTTCCGTTAACAAACGGGAAGATCCTAAGAATCAATAGAGGTGTTGGAGTTTTCAGCAACAGAAAAGAAGGGAAGAAAACCATGAAGAGGATGAATGGAAAACTTTCCTGGATATGGACATTATCAAGGACTGAATACTCCCCACTAAAGATATGCCCCCTGCTCCTCCACCGAAAGAAACCCAAACAAAGGCTTCCTTCGGCATAGATGATTTTCTTGATTGGTATGATCAGGTGAAAACCCAGAACTAAGGTGGCAGCGTTTTCATGGTATCAGCATCTCGCCATCAGCAGGTTAAAATCTCAAAGGTATCAGCTAAGTGATTTGGCGAGAAATGGAAGCAGCAAGCTGGAGTTGTTAATTTTCTGTTTTATTTTTGTGCAAGTAGTTGGTCATATAGTAAAATAGGCCAGTGAATGTAAAAATCGGTTAGGTCTATACCGCCTATGTATGTTTTGAAAGTTGTAATGGAAAAACGCCTTGGTTAGCTGTCAATTAGGTGTCAAGTAATTGCAATTGTTTTCTGTTCAGGAGAGCCGAGCCTAGAGCTACAAGGGCCTCTATAAATTCATTCTAATTGAAGACAGAAGGGTTGAAAATCTTATTGAAAATTTTTTGGAATTTTGAGAATCAGTCTGTAAGACATTTGAGCTGTTTAATAAAGTTTGCAGAGCCGAGCCTGCATTTTTCCAGGGATTCTTGTGTAATTGGTCTGGTAGTGTGTCTTCCTTTTTCCCATGTTAATTGTGCTTCTTTCATCGTTATTCTATGACTGTAATATTTCCTCATACTTGGTGCAGTGTAGCAGTTAAGCAGAATTCATAGAAATTATGATCTGCTTAACTCTTTCCAGGTATTTCACCATTTATTCTCTGCTAAAGTTGGTGTAGGATTCATCATCGTATGCCTTACATCAATGGATTGTTCTTTTTTCTTTTGTTCCACCAATTAAATTATGTTTGACTACTAGATGCTTGCTACCTCACCCCTGTGTGAATGCATTCACAGAACCTTTGTGAATAATTTTTCAGGTTTGTTTGATGTGACTGCATTGTCCAAATAGAGATTCATATGTTTCATCCAAATGACGTTTAATCCATTCTTGTTCCAACAGAAATATGATCTTCTGTGTATGTTGTAATTGAATATTTTTAATGATGAATGTTCGTGTTCGTTTTCATTGTTGATGCCTTTGATTATTCCAGTTTTTCATGAGTTTATAGAGAGAGCCCTCTCTGTTTGGGTTGGGTCAGTAACAAAGACTAAAGATTGGTTAGTGGTTACCCCATATTTCCCTCTCCACAACCTTGGGGGTTAATTTGGGTGTTAACACACATGTAAATGAAATGATAATTGAAAAAGAAGTTTTACAAGTTCATATTGATGGATTCATAAGCGAGAAAGAATCCTTGATGGAGCAAGTTAAAGTGTCTCAAAACCAAAAGAAAGATTTGACCCATTTCTATGGGCATGCTTGCAAGATACAAGAACAAATCTTCCATTTGCAGGAGAAATTTATAAAATGCAGAAGATGATAGAAAGGATGTGGGAGATTTCTGCAAGTGTCTTTGTTGTAAGACATAAATTGAACAATACATTTCCCAAAATAAAAAAAAGTCGATCGCCTGGAAAAGAGAAAATACAAATTTTCCAAATCATTTACCGAAAAAATAAGATGTAGAGCTCAAGCTAGATATATCTCTTTTAGATAGCTGTAGAAAAGTAGCCAGAAGGATACAAGCAGAGGTGCCAAAATCTATCGCAAAGTGTGAAGGAATCTACAAGGATATTTTTCAAGTGCATGAGAGATTCCATGTACCAACTTCCCAGGATATGTACGAGTTACCCATCAAGGACCAACGCATAATAGGATTTGAAAGATATCATGAAGGAAGACCTAGAGTACATAAGGAAGATGGGTGTACTGAATAAAGAATATCTCAAACAACACATAGGACAACCATCTATGAATGCTTATTTTTTGGAAGAAAATTATAGAGAAACTACTAGGGGAATAATAAGTGTGGGAAAAGAGTTATACACTCATGAGATTTCTTTCAAGTTATTAGAACATTTACAAGGTGATATAATATTTCATGAAACTGAAGTATGGGATAATTATATTTCCAGTTTAGAGGCCCCACCAACTGAATAATATTAATTTGTAAATAATTATCTGTTTTGTTTGTGCAAACACAAGAGACAAAATTTTGGGCATCCCAAGAGTCAGGGTAGGTGAAATGACTAGTCATATGAAGATAAATTCTCTTGTAATTTAAATAGGGGGAGATGGATGCGTAGTAGGGGGATTTTTCTAGTGAAATAGATGCTGAAGACATTTTGTAAGAGAACTAATTTTCTGCTAATGATCAAGACCTATTTGCTAGGTAAAGATTGCATTGATTTTTGCGTGCAATGTGCTGAATGACAGATCAAAATTATTTCTTCCTGTGTTCATAATCATGTTGTGAGATCTTTCTAACTTCATTGAATATTTCGATGGTGATGAATGATTTTACTTGTCTATGCAAATGTTTGGGTTATACTAGAGTAATAAATGGATATAAATGTTAACAAATATATCTTTGTATCTTTTATGTCGTGAATGTAAATACTTTATCTTAATAGCTATCTGTTGGATTTGGATAAGTATTCTGAGATATTACTCTCATTAAATTTCACTTCTTGCAATGATATATTAGTTAATTTAGAATAGGGTTAGATGATTGATAAGGTAGAAGTGATAATATGGGAGGTAAGACCCTATGCATCACTTGTGAGGCTTCTTCCCATCAATTATAGGTTTTGCATCGGTTAGATTAGGACATCTCCACTATTCATAATTAAAAAAATATAAACGGTGGGTCGGGCCGCAACCGGTGAATTAAACAAACATATCTAAGTTAGTTAGACCATTAACCAGATGGATTCCCCATTCCAAATAGTCAAAATGATATAGTTGAGATTATTCATTGGGGAGAATCCTTACCATTGATGCTAATATTTTCCAGGCATCAACAGAACCATCTAAAGGATTTTCCAAACCATGATCTCCGTAAATATCAAATTCATCGGGACTCCACCACCATACAAGTTTGAGACAGAACGTAGTCATTTGAACAATGTATAAACGCAGCATATGAGATGCTTTAGTGATATTGATCTCTCCTTCTCTTGTTCAATCTTTTATTTCGGTATCAATCGCTAAAACAACCTGTCAAATCAATAAGATTAGGTAATCTAAATGGACGTAAAAAACAATCTGAAACTGGTAATTACTTGCCAATTAGATATATATATATATCCAACTCAAGATTTGTCATTATTAGAATTTATTGAAAAACAAATTGATCAACTGCAAATCCCATCCATTTGTCTATTCATATGTTTCCAAATTGGAGGAGTTGGAAAAGATTGAAAATTGTCCCAACCATCCCAAATAGAACTGCAATCTATTCAGAAACCAGCTTTCCACCATCTCAACCGGTTAGTGACATTATCCACCTTGTACATGCTCTTCATATAAGATAAAGTGTGTATTTACCAATCCAAAATGCATAGTTTTCACTTAATATTAGAGTAAAGAGAATTTCTTTCCAGTTAAATAGCAATGGCTCTATAGAAACTTGACTCTTTCTCCTCAATATATTAAAATAAGTCAACTCTATTCCCTTTGACGGGAATTTATGCGAATATTCAAGCAACAAGAATGAACTCTCCAGGAAGAGGCCTTGCAGCCATAAATACATTAACCGTCACATCTGTAACTGTAGCTCGAGTTTTACGATGCATTTCAATCATGTCTATCAAAACTTCAATAAACAACTTTTTAACCTCTCTAGTGAGCATTCGTCCGACTCCATATTTTGTTTAGTGTTTTCCAATTTTGATTATATGAATGTTCTTGAGATATCAAAACACATGCAATTATATCTTTGGCATTTTCACAGGAAAGTCTTCTTCCACATGCATTTCTCATCATCAATGAGCTATGTTACAAGTGATTCTTTGAATGCATCTTGTAAATATGATAGGCCATATCAATCTTTAAAATTCTCTGGCCAACAATCCGTCTTAATCTTCACTTATGGATGGAGCTCAAAAATATCGACCAATAGATTCTAGCACCCGACCACTGAAATGGAAATAGAAAGGTGGAAAACTTCAACTTAAAGAAAATAGTAGCATTTATAGTTTTATTATTATTCTCTAATAAGAAAGCATCATATACGGGGAATCAACATACTTATAATCATAACAAAAAAAATATGTTACCAAATAGAGCTCTCGAGGCCCTCCTCACCTCAGGTGAGTTATCAATGGTATCTTTACTAGGTTCCATGGAATTGTTTCATCCTAGTTTAAGATGTAAAGATACAGTGTTTCCAACAAATATACCCCAAAGTGATGCTTTAATTGAGGTAGCCCCTAGGTTTTTTGGAATTAGAGGCATTGATGATTTTTTTTACTCATCGCAAAGAATTTGAATTCAACTTTTGAAGCTGAAAATGATGTCTTGCTTCAGATATTTAATGGTCAAAAGTGTTTCTCCTTGAATTTAAGCATGTGCTTGTGCAAATATTGTTCCACTTAAAACTCACCTAGCCAACAAACTCATATTTTCTTCATCATGTGTTCACATAATTCCTTCCATTGAAGTGAACCTATACATACAATTGTTCACCATCATGAGAAAACGAACCTTGGACTACCACATGTAACATTGAATCGATGGGTAACCTGCCATATGTTCATTGGAATGCACAACCAAATAGAAACCTTCAACTAGGCATTCTTACCTTGATTATTTTATTAAACACTCCACAGAATTCCCAATGATGGAAACTCGAGACAATCTAAATCTAGCTAGAAACATAGGCTATTTTTTTTAGACTTGGTAAATGAACAGGGTAATTGATAGGCACTGCAAAATATGGCAAATTTTTTTATAGGTGTGGGAGGGCCTAGAAACTCTTTTCCGGCTAAGTAATGTTGGTGACGAAAACTGTCATCAATAGTAGTGTGTACAAAACTTATTATATATGACAATGACTAAATCCATCTTAATGGTGGTGACAATATTATAGGCATTCCTCACTTAGAAAAAACCCTTCTATTTATTTACCCCTAAGAAATGACTAGATACACAATGTAGTGTTCAAACAGTTCCTTCACTCCCTCTCACTTCATATTCCATAAGTGACATATGGGATATTTAGTTTGGCACTGAGATATGCGAATTTATTTGGTGATTGGTGGACCATGTATGCCTCCTTGGCTATATATTTTTCGTTTGGTGATGCAAGAATAAGAACTTACAATAAAATTATTGCTTCTAAGGCTCACAGGACATGCATAGAACCTATAACTAACACAAAGGCCCTTGTTGTCACTTAAGTTGTACCCCAACTAGATTTGATATTTATTCGGTAATATACCCAGCTACAAATATGAATGTCACAAAACAAGATCTGGTTAAGATGCAAGTTCCAAGGTGGAATGTGTAGATAACACCAACTCTATGCCACTTTAGGTTAGGAATCGAGTCCTCTAACCAAGGGAGAGTACCACTAGCAATAGGGAGGTATGAATCCTAGTCTATCACCCTAGGTACCTATTATATATGCATGAAAAATTGATATGGTTTCCGGCTGAAATTCTAGGTGCTTGGGGGAAAATATCATCCATGAAAACAAAAAAAAATGAGTGTTGTATTTGAAAGGGAGGCCCAAATATCCCACAAAACTTTAAATAAAAAAATAAGTGCATCTCACAAGCACCTTAATCATAACTAGCTCTCATAAAAGGAAGGAACAAAAACATAAAACACATTCAATTGACAAAGTATATTTTAACTTCCCATTAATATGCATCTTAACTAATGTTAGAAAATTACACAGGTGGGTAAATTTCATATCTGTGCAACTCTAGGCCATCAAACAAAAACTTGACATACTGTCTCAAAAGTACATGAAGCATGCATAAAAAACCATAATTCAACAACCAGTGGTTTTTCCACCTCGGTCTTGGTTTCCCAAAAAATAACATCTTATACATTTTAGAATAAAGACATTTTTAATTCAAAAACCCCAATGAAATTCTTCCCTTGGTCCTAGGTATTTCCAAAGCACAACATCCTATTCACTTAAAATGAAAACAAATTACATCCAAAAACGCTAGTGGAAGTCTCTCCTCAGTCGTGGGTACCCTCATAATACAACATTTTTATTTGTTTTGTATAATAGAATACAACGGAGGGGATTAATTCATTACTTCCCCGATCCTATTATATTTTAGATCAATATAATAATACCAGCGGTCTGAGACTATGAAGAATGAGAAAATAAAAGAGAGACCGGACTTATGTGACAAATTCAGGTGACTATCTTCAGCGTCAAATCTCATGAGAAAATGATGAACCTCCTATTGTGCCCTTTCAGGATGAGATTTTATATATCACCTGATGCTAACTATGCCCTTGCAATGTTCCTTTTAGAAATGGAGATGCAACATTACCACATTCAAGGAGACCGCATCTTCTACTAATGCTGGCATAACCAAATTTCAATGACAACTCATTCCCCACTATCCTGTGTCTGATGACCTCAACTTCTCGTGCATCTTTCACTATCTAGCCATTGAGAGGAAAAACTATTTATGGTACTAAAAAACATTCGTGAGCCCTACTTTGCATTTCACTATCTACAACACTTTCGTTGCTGAGGGCCTCATTGAGGAATGCAAATAGGTGTTCCTGGACCTAACGTGAGGATAGATTTCCCAAGGAAAACCTCCATGCACCCACTAAATACACCACAATAATATGGAGACTCAGCAAAGACACCTAAAACTTTAGCAAAATTACTTCAACTCATATCAATTGCTCTTGCGAACTCCCAAATTATGAGGAAGTGGTGCCATGGGAAGCCTAGGGAGATGCGATGTGGGGAGAACAAAAGGGAAACTATTACTAAGGAATCATTGAGATTTCTCAAAAAATTATTTAGTATGAGCCCTTCCCTCCCGATCGAGAATAAAACATCAAAATGTTTATTTAGTACAAGTTGTGGTTTGGGATGATCAACAAGAAAATTTGCATGAACTTGGATGAGACAAGCCATTTGAGGTGATGCTTCATGCAATAGTAACATAAACATTGCAAGTGTGGATGGAATTAACTAGGATTCCATCATTGTATGATGCATGGGAAGGTATATAGCCAAGAAATAGATTTTAAACTACAAGTGGTAGAAGCCTTCATATATATCTAAAGGAAACTCTATCACATGATTACAATTGGCATAAAGCATGACGAATCAGGATTTTAGAGAGGATATTCCATGATGGCAATCACATGACTAGAAGAAAAAATAGAAAGGAAATTATACATGTAAACACATGGACTGATTAGCCATGGAGCATGTGAATAAGAAAGTTGGATCTTGAGAGGGATTACCAAGCCTAAATGATATAGTACATGGTTAAGTATGACACCTCCTTCCTTCTAAAATGACTGTGGCTTCACATGAGAAAAATAGCATTTTGGCCACTTGAACAATCATGTTGCTATGTGACCCTGACAACCTTTGCTCTAAAAAGTTATTTTTTATTGATCATTGTAGGCCGTGGCATAGCCTTTTGATAATGATCAATCGAAAACACTACAAGGAAGTCACTTGCACAAATTCATTCCCTTGGCACATGGAAAAACCTTTTATGTTTTGTTACAGGTCCCTTAATCATCTTCTATTGGGAATATCATTAATAATTATGAATGGTTCATATCTATCTATCAATGGGGATATTATCTTTACTTTTACTATATTTCTTTCAGGATATCAACAACCTAAATTTTCTTTGGAGGGCACGTGTGATTTAAAATTGACCATAAGTGAGAATAAAACCTATTCACTTTTCCCCATGCTCTAGTGGCCACCAATGTCCAATATCTGATCATAACATGTTGTTCAATCCAATCTAGACCATTCACATGGTGCCCCTCACTTCTCTTTGAGTACATGCCTTCCTCTCTCCAATAGTTCTGTTGGCATGGGATCAGTACGCATGAAGTGCGGAAGCTGACAGCTGCGAAAAGGGATAATCTGCGAAAGAAGGGTCATTCACGGAGAACGAGGAAGTGCAAGATTAGTTTAGGTTGTTAGAATTGGTCACGTGGACCATTTTGTAACAACTTAGTTTCATATAAATAAGAGTATGATTGTAAGCCTAAGGGCATCCACCTTTTGATCATCATTGGATCCTTGATTTTTGATATTGACATAGTTGAACTGCTTTGTATCCGCGATAAGATGTTTTGACTGTTTCTACGAAGGTTATTCCACAGGTTTTGATGAATGCATGAAGATGTTCGATTATGGTTCTATATTTTGTATTTGTTTATGCTAAATGATGAATACAAGTGTTTGCGAAATGTTTAATACTATGTGGTTTGGTAATTTTGTTCATGCAAATGAGTAGTTTGATCATGTTGACGCGGATGTCCATTATGTATTGGCTCTGCAAATGGAGAATATGCGAATGATGAATTTTTAGCATAATGCGAAGGCATAATCTATGGTTTTTGCGATTGTAATGTGTGTCTGATGCATGTCCTCCTCCCACTGTGGAAACTTGGTTCCTGCAGCCCCCTTATCCATCTCAGGTGAGCCTTCACTCACTCTATGAGTGTTGCTGGAAAGGGTTAAACCTTTTCGGTTTGGTGTTTAAGGGAGTTTGGTTGATGTTTGTTGAAGACAGTGCGAAGTGAACCCCTGTCAATAGTCACTGTGTCAAAAAATAGTTCCGTTGTCGGGACCATGAAGAGGAAAATAAGAGGATATGTTGTGGCACCCGACAAAACCAGAGTGATTCAAGAGTGGTTTGACAAGAAGGCAGAGGAATTCACAAAAGTTGAAAATAGGAACCCTGGACATACAGTAAGAATTTGGTTGCAGAAGTATATTTATTCAGATATCCACTAATTATTCTTCTGGGAATTCCCAGTGTTGTTGCACGAGTGGCTAGTGTAGCTGATGTTTCAGAAAAATCATTTCCAAAAGACTGAGCCTGACCATTGGACTCCAGAACTGATTCGAAAGCTAAAACGAGTTGACAATAAGGTATCAAGGACTGCCGATTTTTGGGTGGATAGTATCCTAGAAGGATACATTACTAAGTTCGCAGTAGACACAATCAAATCATATAGTGATGTGGAAATAAATTTTTTCAAAGGACCGAGGGGAAGATTCTTACTGTTGCTAAAGTTGTGGATTAAGATGCTCATATGTGAAAAAGGCATATTGAGGATGACTTCCGACGAGTATAAATATCAGTGTGTGGAGGTTGTGGGTATCGAGTGAATTCAGATCCGATAGAAAGATGTGGGGTAGATGGACATGAGCGATGATGAGTTTCTAAGGGAGGCTAAGGAAGACTGTGGTACCTTGAGGAGTGGAGCGATATTCCGGCGACCTGAGAAGAGGAGGAGGACTTAGAGAGAGTCTCTTGAAGGGATCGAAACGGAAGATTGCGAAATAGGACCACAAGGGACATAACTACCTTATTACAACTAAGGAGAGGGTGACCAGGATACCCCAGAAGCAAAAGAGGGATGGATCGTAAGTTACAACATACCTTCAACCCCGTGCACTACTCAGAATTTCACAGGAAGAAACACAAGTTATTCACAGATTTTTCCTACGTGCAGTAGTAGAAGTAGTGCATCAATAAACAAAAATAGTAGGAACGTTAGAATGACGGATGACACAAAAATGCCCACTTTCTAGGGTAATGGGGCTGAGGATCCCGAGTAGTATTGGTTCCTATGCGAAGTGGTATGGACTGTGAAGCAGGTCTAGGATGAAGATATAAAAAAAGGACAGCTAGCGACGACCCTTAGGGGTCGTGTGCTAGATTGGTTTATGAAGTTTACAAAGGTTCCAACGGGAGCACTAGGAAATACATTGGCACAGATCAAAGCAGGAATGGTCGATGAGTTTAGATAACCAAATTCAAAGTCATAGTATGTCACCGAGCTCAAAGAAATCAAGAAGTACCCGAATGAGCCGGTATGAGAATTTGATCAACAATATAAAACATTGATAGCGAAGGTGAGTTTTGGGATAAATGATATGCAACATAAGGAGTGCTTTATCATAGGATTGGTGCCACACATTCGCGGACCACTAATGCAATAGAAGGTAGAAACACAAGCCGAAGCATTAGAGATTGCAATGAAGCTGGAGGCTTCACCAATAAGTGAAGCTGGTACAGGAATGGACAGGATATAAGAGTAGTTGGCGAATCTGATACTCCAATTGCAAGATATGAAGAAGGGGAAAGAAACACGCGAAGACATATGGTGCACTAGGTGTAAAATAGAAGGGCACCATAAGGATAATTACCCAAAGTTTCGAGAATACTTGCAATCAGGTGCATCGAATCCACTCAGCCAGGGAGGGATGACTTAGTGTCGCGTCTGTGAGACCATAGGGAATCGGTCGGAAGAGTGTGTGTACTTGCAAAAGATGGTGTCGAAGACAACAAATCTATATTGGAAATTTTTTCTATCGGTTGGCCATGACGAGAAATATTGTAGGGACTATGAACTACTCCAAGACCGAAATATCGATACATACTTTATTAAAGGGGAAGAGCAACCGACGGTACAGCAGCAACTGCAGTATACCCAACAATAGCCTCATTTTAACCAATTGCAGCAGTATGATCAAGCGCAGTATGGTTAGACACAGTATCTGCCACTACAGTATGGGAAGCCACCATATCAATAGCCGCAGTATGGACAACCACAGTACCCACCATATGGGCCACCACAAGGAGTTTTTAGAAGAGTATTCAGCAGAGGTCGAGGTGCCGGCGCAAGATGAGGAGGAGCTGCTAGATGACGATGAGGACCGATTATATGTTACAATTATGGGCAGCAGGGGCACTATCATAGGGATTGCTTTAATCCAGCACCACAGTGCACTTATTGCAGCGTTGTGGATCACGATGTCGAAGACTATCCATAACTCATCACAAAATGGAAAACCAAGAACCTGCCACCACCTCCATAGAATCAGAATTAGAATATGCCACGAGCAGTGCAGAAGATATAATTGGAGGTCAGAAGTCAAACTACGACTGTTGGAGTAGTGACACAAGGAGGAGCTATGACAGGAGTTGACAGGTCATAGGCTACCATCTGACCAACAGCATGGAAGCATGTCACACTTGATGCGGAATTCGAAAGGGATTTTTTCTTGAAAGCTCAGGAAGTGATGAGACAGGGGAGGCAATTAACTCTTCAGGAAGAAGTTACCTACAATATGCCACCGACGTTCGACACGACGAAGTCTCGGAGGAAGGATAACACCTTAAAAACCATTCTTGGAGAGTTTCCTGGAGTTGGAAAAGGATGATGATGCTTTGGAATAAATATCCAGTCCGTTTCATGAATGGGAGGGTGCATGCTAGGAGCGAACAATCAATCGCATGCACAAGAGGAAGATGGGAAGAGAGATGCGGATGTTGGTACAAGTTGGAGCATTTGATGTCGACTCAATCATTTTGGACCTGGGGTTAGATGTAAAAATTCTAACCAAACAGACCTAGGAAATAATGGGAAAATCATAGTTGGCCTGGTCACCAGTACAACTGCACTTAGCAAATCAAAGTAAGGTTACTCCACTTGGTCGGGTGTGCCATCTTCCAGTTGAAATTAAGGGTCTCAAGGCATACACAGAATTTGATGTAATAGAGATTGTTGATAACACAAGCCCCTATCCCGTGCTGTTAGGGATAGACTGGGTGATGGAAAACTAGGCCATCATCAACTTCAAGAAGCGGACTATGTCGTTTGAAAATCACAAGATGAGGGTGGTCGCACGTCTTGATCCTACATAAGGTCAGCGATACATTGAAACAACAAGAGATGAATTTACTGAGGGATGGGATAAAGTATACAACATATCTGAGGATTACATTAATCCCATCGCAGATGGGGAATCGGGATGGTGCAGTGTCTGTTCGGCATCGTCAAATTCAGATGAGGTGCTTGAGAATTGGCAGAATCAGCTACACGGAGTATCGTTCAGGAGGTGTGCACAGATCACATAGTTGCTGCGATGGGTAGCCACAAAGGAGTGGGCACTCCCGACATATGAGGGATTTCCTAAACTAACTACGTTTCTCACCGAATTTGAGGAAAAAGTGGAGGAACCACAACGTCTATTGGCCTTGGTGGAAGCCTTGAAGGCTACTCCCGCGTGTTGGTGGGAGGCCCACAAATCTAATATCACAAACTGGCCACTATGTTGACACCTCATGGAGGTTAGGTTCAACGATGCTACAGGATATAGTGGAAGGAAATATGATGACAGAGGAGATCCTAAGGAACATGTGAATGGATATCAACACCAATGGGGCTCACAGGAGAAACAAGAATGCGTCCATGCATGTGTTCACACATTGGATGAAGTACCAAGGAGTTGGTATGTCGCAGTAGAAATGCGACATGGGACAACCTCTTGGGAACAACTGACAATTGGCTTTAGCCAAATGTTTTGTTTCTCAGATGAGAACCCCTTCATCCATAGTGCATTGTAGGTGATTCAAGAGAAGGTATTTGAAGCAGTACCAATAGAGCAACCATTAGAACCTCACTGGACTGCGACACCAAAATGTTGATGGAGTGCTACAATATCACAGGAGAACCGGACGATGAGGATGATCCGAGGGCCATATATGTGCCGGAATCAGAAGGTGTTGATGTATTTGTAACTTCGGAATGTATTTCACCTATGTATATTGTACTCCTATAGATATTTTATTATTCCTCTATATGGAAGTGTCGTCATTTGTATTGACAAGTGTTGCAAGTGTCGCAACTTGCATGTGATGGGTTATTAGACCACCAAGTGTGGGGTCGGCCCTGATTAGTATTACCATGGGTTATTAGACCAAGTTAGACAAGTTGGCCCTGCTAGTTTTTTAGGTAGGTCAGGTCATGTATAAATAGAGTGAGGGAGGCACTCTATTTGATCAGTTCATTATTCACTTCTACACTCACCAGAAAGTGGTGCACAAGTGACGAAGGAGGAGTAACTGCTAGGAGGACTATCTCTTGTACTTGGGTTGTATCATTGCTCTTTCTATCTCTGAGGAAGTTGTGGGGTTTTTCACCTTTATGGTTTTCCCCAGTGAAACTCTATGTGTCTATTGTCTTATGTGATTGCTTGTTTTGATTGATATGATTGATATGTTGTACATGTTATTCTCTCAGTAAAGATTCTAGAGTATGTTGAATTAAATACTCAAAAATTAACATGGTATCACAACTAACCTGAGAAGAAGACACTATGCAGTTGCGGAAGCTAGGGCTTATTGTTTATTGGGTTTCTCTCCATAGATCTTGAAAGATAGTAGGGTATTTTGACTCTTCTCAGCAAGGTGCATCTTTCTGTCCAATCAGAATTCAATTCTGGGCACATTCATTTTTGGCCCTAAAAATTAGGGTTTCCAAAAAAATAGGCATTTCTTAAATCTGAGACCATAGCTGGAAGCTACTTGGAAAAATCGAAGTTTAGAGCTTTGGATCAAACTTTTTGGCTGGGTGAAACTCCAGGAAACTCAAACCCTAATTTAGGGTCCTCCCTAGTGAATCTAGGAGATTGAAAAGCATTTTTGAAGGGTGAAACTTTGCAGTTTTCAATTTCTGAGTATACCAGGCTGATCAACTCATCATGGCGCATATTTCTATCCTTTCAGAAGTTTGAAATTCACATTTTGAATTTTTAGGGTTTCTCTGACAAACCCTAATCTAGCACCAGATCCAGATTTCTGCAAATCAAGTGGTAAGACCTAAATCTTTTCTATTTCCATTTGAAGTACTCTTTAATATGTCTCACCACACTAAGCTTGAGGATAAGCTTGAAGGGGTTGATATCTTCCGAGCATGGAAGTATAGGATTCGGTTAATCCTGGAAGAAAATGAGTTGGACACTTACATAAGTGAAGAGGTGTTATACCTCAATATTACACATTATGTATTAGTGTCGCATCCTTGCACTAGCGACCTAAACGACAACTTCCCTTAAAGATCATCTGAACATCCAGAATGAAAACCATTGACTGGACACTGAAAGCAAACACTTTTTCTGCCATCTGTAAACCCAACTTGGACCTGTTTGCAAACACTACTGCTCCCTGCACATCTACAGGGGAGCGGTAGTGATCACTACCGTGTGTTGCTCCTTCTCTGGGATGCGGTACTACCGCGTTATGCTTAGTAGTCTATTGTTGTAGATATTTCTCCCTACGGATAGGTAGAAACTCTCTTAGGATAAAGCAGGATGTACTGACTCTATACTAAGACAAAAAGGAAACACATGGTACCTTGAGTTCCTAAACTAATCTTCACAACAATATTGAATGTATTCAGAAGAGACAAAAGACATAACTTACCTTCCAATTCGATGTTTGTCCTACTTATAACTCTTGATCTTGAAGCTCCAATGTAGGACCTGTTGAAATCAAACAAAGGACAAGCATGTGATCTTCCAAATAATTTGAAGCAAAGGTTAAGTTCAAATCTAAACTAGATACATTTCATATCAAAGATTCATACAATACACATGAAATGGGAAAAACAAGACAAGTTGTCTTATTAAGAAGCTTGAAAAGTGCTTACAAAAGTTGCTTGATGCCCAGGCCAATCCTCCAGCTCCAAGTGCTTCCACCTCTAGCTATCTCTGCAGAAGTCCTAAGATCGTAGGTTTGGTGCCCCAAAAGTCCTCCCTTTGGCTCATGGAAGGCCTCTCTCTTATAGCATATGGGAAGGTTATGTTGATGTATATGTAACTTCGGAATGTATTTCATCTATGTATTTCATATATATTTATTGTACCCTTATTAGAGATGTGTTATTCCTCTATAAGGAAGTGTCGTCATGTGGATTGACAAGTGTCGCAAGTGTGTGTACTTCCTGATGTGTTATTAGAACACCATGTGTGGGGTCGGCCCTGAATTATATATTATATTGTGGATGTACCTAGCTAGACAAGTCGGCCCCATAAGGTCACTAGGCAAACAGGTTAGTATAAATAGAGATTAGGAGATCTCTATTTAGATCATTCGGAAAGTCATCTCTCTCTCACTCAAAAAGTGGTGCACTAGTGAGGAGGAGGATCATCTGCTTCTAGGAGACTATCTCAAGTGTATTTTGGTTGTACTTTGGTTGAGCCATTGCTCTCTCTATCTCTGAGGAAGTTGTGGGGTTTTTCACCTTAGGGTTTTCCCTACGGAAACTCTGTGTCTCTTGTCTCTCATGCTTTTGATTCTTGTGATGCTTATTGTGATTGTTATGTATTGATATACTGTATATGTTATTCTCTCAGTGAAGATTTTAGAGTATTGTGAATTAATGCTCAAAATTTAACATGGTATCAGAGCTAACCTGAGAATAAGACATTTTGCAGTGATGAAAACTTGAGTTTCTTGTTTATTGGGTTTCTCTCCACAGTTTTTGGAAAAGAAGTATAGTAGATTGACTCTACTCATCAAGGAGAATCTATCTGTCCAATCAGAATTCAATTCTGAGCATTTTCAGATTTGGCCCTAAAACTTAGGGTTTCCACAAAAATAGGAATTTCTAAAATCGAAAGACATAGCTGGAAGATCCTTGCAAAAATCGAAGTTTAGAGCTTTGGATTGAGATTTTTGGATGGGTAGATCTCTGGGAAACTCAAACCCTAATTCAGGGCTCTCCCTAGTGAACCCGGGAGGACAAAAAGGCAAATCTGAAGGGTAAAGGTTTGCTGATCTCAAATTCTGAATACACCAGGCTGATCAGCTCATCAAGGTGCATCTTTCTATCCTTTCAGAAAGTTGAAATTCACATTTTGAATTTTTAGGGTTTTTTCGACAAACCCTAATCTGGGACCAGATCCAGTTTTCAGCATTTCAAGTGGTAAGACCTAAATCTTTTCTATTTCCATTTGAAGTACTCCTTAGGATGTCTCACCACACCAAGCTTGAGGATAAGCTTGAAGGATTTGATAAATTCCGAGCTTGGAAGTATAGGATTGGGTTAATCCTGGAAGAGAATGAGTTGGACTGATATGTAAAAGAAGACATCCCTATCCCAGAGGATGAAGAGGCTAAGGTATTGCATAAGAAAAACTTGGTCAAGGCAAAGAGAATCATTGTTGATTCTATCAAAGACCATCTCATACCCCATGTGTCTTCTCTAAAGACACCCAAGGAGATGTTTGACTCTTTGACCAAGCTATTTGAAGGGAAGAACATAAATCGGAAGATGACCCCGCGGAACCAATTGAAAGGAGTAAAGTTTTAGAATGGAGAAACCATTCAATCTTATTTTTCAAGGGTCTCCCAGATCAAGGAACAACTAGAAGCAAGGGATGAAATGGTAGAGAATGGTGAAGTGGTGATGACCACTCTAAATGGCCTACCTAGGTCATGGGATTCCTTTATTCAAGGAATTTGTGCAAGGAAGAAGTTGATCTCCTTCAACAGATTGCGGGAAGAATGCTCTCAAGAAGAAGCTAGGCTTGTGGCCCGAGAAGAAAAGATGGGAAATGAAGATCAAGCTCTCACAGCACATGCCAGGAAAGGCAAGTCCTACAAGGAATCATCTCATAACAGAAGATTCTCACACCACCATTATCATAAAGATAAGAAAGATCTCAGATGCTTCAATTGCAATGAGAAGGGACACTTTGGTTTAGATTGTCCCAAGAAGAAGAAAGACAACAACAACAACTTCAATAAGAAGAAGAAGAATAACAAAAGAAGATATCATGCTCATGCTGTCGAAGATGATGAACCCCCAAAGAAGAAGGCTAGGGAAGAAAGTGATAGTGATGATGACTCATCAAGTGAAGAAGAATATGTTCTAATTTCTGCTCTCACAGGTACTATCTCCCATGGTTGTAATGAATGGTTGATTGATAGTGGGGCTTCCAAACACATGACGGGGTTTAAGGAATATTTTGTGAATCTATCTGAACATGAATCACCCCATAAGGTGAAACTTGGGGATGATTATCAATACCCAAACAAAGGAAGTGGTGAAGCCTCCTACAACCTAGATTCTAGAAAATCTTTGAAGATGAAAGAAGTCCTTTATGTACCTGGGCTCAAGAAGAACTTACTCTCCATCTCTGCATTGGATGCAAAAGGTATGAGGGTTGCATTTGTGGATGGCCAAGTCCTAATGTGGACAAAGGGAAAGAACATAGATGATGCAGTAGTGATTGGAGAGCAAGAGGGAGGTTTGTAATTGAAGGGACAACCTGAACATGCCATGGTACATGAATCCATGGAGCCAAGTGAACTTTGGCATAGAAGACTTGCTCATATGCACTGTAGGGCATTTGCAATTGCAAGCAAGGCTGTAGAGGGTCTTCCTGAGATCAATACCAAACATGAAGGTGTTTGCAAAGGATGTGCAAAAGGTATGAACATTAAGAAGGCTTTCCCAAGCAGTGAAAGCAAGGCAAAAGACATCCTAGAAATCATCCACTCAGATGTATGTGGTCCTATGTCATCCAGTTCTCTTAGTGGGTATGTTTACTATGTATCATTTATTGATGACTTCTCCAGGAAGACTTGGGTGTACTTCTTGAAGAGAAAAGATGAGGTGTTTGATAAATTCAAGGAATTCAAAACCTTGATGGAGAATCAAACTGACAAGAAGATCAAAACATTCACATCTGACAATGGTGGATAATTCACCTCAGGTGACTTCAAGAAGATTTGTAGTGATTTAGGGATTAAGAGGGAGTTGACTGCTCCTTATAATCCTCAACAGAATGGAGTTGTAGAAAGGAAGAACAGAACAATCATGGAAGCAGTAAGGGCAATGCTGCATGACCAGGATCTACCTATGCATCTATGGGAAGAAGCAGCTAGAATAGTTGTATATGTGCAGAACAGAACACCCCACAAGATATTGGATAACAAGGCACCAGAAGAGGTCTTTTCTGGTAAGAAACCTGAATTCAGCCATTTTAGAATATTTGGTTGTCCAATATACACTCATGTCCCAAAGGAAAAGAGGACCAAACTAGATCCTTTAGGAAATAAGGGTATCTTTTTGGGTTACAGTGAAAGCTCAACAGCTTACAGAATATACTTTTCAGGGTTCAAGAAGATTGATGTCAGCAGGGATGTAACATTTGATGAAAACTCAGCCTTCATCAAATCAAGGAAGGAACCTATCGAAGTTTATGAAGAACCTAAGGAAACTAGATTTCAAGAAACTACCATGACTGAAGCAGTTCCAGAAGTTGTTCGTGAGTTTGAAGATCTGCAAGAACCTATAGATCCACCCCGTGAGGATAACTCTCACAAGAGGAAACCTACATGGGATAGAGAGCTCATTCAAGATGCAGAAAGATTTGGCATTCCAGAAGAAGAACACAGAGCAAAGAAGAGAACCAGATCACATACCAGCTATGTTGCTTTACTCTGTGACATTATAAACAAAGATCCTTCCAGTTATGAAGAAGCAGTGGAAAAGAAAGAATGGAAGGATGCCATGGTTGAGGAATACCAATCAATAATGAAGAATGATGTTTGGGATGTTGTACCAAGACCTAAAGAGAAGTCTGTTGTGACTTCTAAATGGATCTACAAAATCAAGCATGCTGCAGATGGCAGTGTAGAGAAATACAAAGCAAGATTCGTAGCTCGTGGCTTCTCTCAGAAAGAGGGAATAGATTATGAAGAAAATTTTGCACCTGTAGCCAGGTATACTTCCATCAGAACAATACTTTCTCTGGTTGCAGCGATGAAATGGAAAATACACCAGATGGATGTCAAGACTGCTTTCTTGAATGGTGTAGTTGAAGAGGAAGTATATGTGGAGAAGCCACTCGGTTTCGAAATACATGACAGGGAGTCATATGTGTGCAGATTGAAGAAAGCCTTATATGGCCTGAAACAAGCTCCCAGAACTTGGTATGGTAGGATGGACAGTTTCCTATCTAGTTTGGGCTTTACCAAGAGTAAAGCGGATTCCAACCTTTATTACAAGGTTGAGGAAGGAAATCCTGTGATTCTACTCTTGTATGTGGATGACTTATTTGTAACAGGCGATGCTAGATTGATTGCAGATACTAAGAGAAAGCTTGCTGCCGAGTTCGATATGAAAGATTTGGGAATGATGCATTATTTCCTAGGTATGGAGGTGTGGCAAAGTAAAGGTAGGATCTTCCTTGGTCAAGGGAAGTACACAGTAGATATCCTGAAGAGATTCGGGATGATGGATTGCAAGGCCATAGCGACACCTATGGTATCGAATCTGAAGCTTCTATGTGATGCTTCATCTGAGCCAGTTGATGTCTCTATGTATCGTCAAATAATTGGGTCCTTGATGTACCTAACGAACACGAGACCATATATTTGCTTTGCGGTGAACACATTGAGTCAATTCCTGACAGATCCGAGGAGTGTTCATCTGGTTGCTGTAAAGCATGTTCTGATGTACCTGAAGGGTACAGTGGATTATGGGCTCAAGTATGAGGCAAATCAAAAGTTTAACCTGCAGGGTTATGTTGATTCAGATTAGACTGGTAGTGCTGCAGATAGGAAGAGCACATCTGGGTGTTGCTTCAGTATGGGATCAGCTGTGATCTCTTGGTTTAGCAGGAAGCAGTACTACGTAGCACTGAGTATAGCTGAGGTAGAGTATGTTGCAGCCTGTTCAGCTAGTTGTGAGGCAGTATGGCTACGGAAGCTACTGTATGAATTATTTGATCTCCCCTTGGATGCTACTGGTATCTTCTGTGATAACCAGAGTTGTGTGAAGCTATCCGAGAACCCAGTGTTTCATGACAGGTCAAAACACATAGAGATCAAATATCACTATATCAAGGATATGGTGCAGAGAGGAGCTGTGAAGCTCTTGTATGTTGCGATGGACGAGCAGATTGTAGATGTGTTGACGAAGCCACTAGCCAGGGTGAAGTTCGAGTACTTCAGAGAGAGGCTTGGTGTTCTTCGAATTGATGAAACTTCGAGGAAGAAGTGATGGACACATTTTCTGAAGCCATTCCAAGCATGTTGGAAGGAGAATCCTTCACATGGCTGTGGATGTAAGCGCTGGATGATGAGCATCAGGATGATGTTCTGGTTTCTACTTTGTATGATCAGTTGGATCATTTTTATATGTAGGTATGTATGCATCATGTTGGATGCTGGATATGATCAGTTGGATCATTTATATATGTATGTACGCATCATGTTGGATGCTGGATATGATCAGTTGGATCATTTATATGTATGTGCGCATCATGTTGGATGCTGGATATGATTGGTTGGATCATGTGTATGTATTTTGTATAAGCATCATGTTGGATGCTTGGACCATGTATCTGTATATGTATCAGATGGATACATTGTATGATCAGGTAGATCATGTATGATGATATGTATCATGTATTTGTATTTGTATCAGGTGGATACAATGTATGATCAGGTGGATCATGTATGATGATATGTATCAGGTAGATACTTGGTATGCATCAGGTAGATGCATTGTTTGATCAGGATGATCATGGATGACGAGCTTCAGGATGTTGCTCCAGATGACATGCAGCAGGATGTTGCGGTGATGATGATTAGGATGATCATGTGTACGTTAGGATGATGTATGGTGAGTATCATATTGATACTCTATGGCCGTGGAACAGGTTGTGCAGATAAGCATGTAATTTGTTCCCTGGGAGATTTGCAGATAGTCTTTCGAGGTTTTTCCTATGGCATGTAATTTGTACCCTGGGATATCTGGAAAATGCTCTTTCGAGGTTTTGCTTGGGAGGACATATAATTTGTTCCCTGGGAGATCTGCAGATAGTCTTTCAAGGTTTTGCCTATGGCATGTAATTTGTGCCCTGGGATATCTGGCAGATACTCTCTCGAGGTTTTGTCCTATGGCATGTAATTTGTGCCCTGGGATATCTGGCAGATACTCTCTCGAGGTTTTGTCCTATGGCATGTAATTTGTGCCCTGGGAGATCCGATAGGTTGATCCGTGTGCTCGTAATCAGTCCTGGGATGCTCTTTCGAGGTTTTCCCATGACCACATGTAATTTGTGCCCTGGGAGATCCGATAGGTTGAGCCTTGTGCTTGTAATCAGTCCTGGGATGCTCTTTCGAGGTTTTGTGGTGACCACATGTAATTTGTGCCCTGGGAGATCCGATAGGTTGAGCCTTGTGCTCGTAATCAGTCCTGGGATTCTCTTTGAGGTTTTGTGGTGGGGTCACATGTAATAAGTCCTGGAGATCTGGACAGGATGAAAAAGGCCTCAGATGATCTTTAGGGTTCTTGCTAGTCAAGAGACTCTTTTAAGTTTTTGTGACACACGTAATAAGTCCTGAGATTTTTGCAGTATGGCCAGTGATGATGAAGACCTACAGGTGGTGGGCCTACATCCAGTATGAAAAAGGACTTGCTCTATAGAACTTCCTATGACGAGTAGAGTTAGAGATTGGTTGAGATAGCAGCAGCAGTGACGATGATGATGACGATGCATCAATGATGATGATCCCGAGAAGAAGACTTGTCTAACAGATCTGTGTCGAGAAATACCTTCCTAGTTAAGAGGGAGTGTTGATGTATATGTAACTTCGGAATGTATTTCATCTATGTATTTCATCTATGTATTTCATATATATTTATTGTACCCTTATTAGAGATGTGTTATTCCTCTATAAGGAAGTGTCATCATGTGGATTGACAAGTGTCGCAAGTGTGTATACTTGCCGATGGGTTATTAGACCACCATGTATGTGGTCGGCCCTAAATTATATATTATATTGTGGATGTACCTAGCTAGACAAGTGGGTCCCATATGTTCACTGGGAAAACAAGTTAGTATAAATAGAGATCAAGAGATCTCTATTTAGATCATTTGAAAAGTCATCTCTCTCTCACTCAGAAAGTGGCGCACTAGTTAGGAGGAGGATCATCTTCTTCTAGGAGACTATCTCAAGTGTATTTTGGTTGTACTTTGGTTGAGCCATTGCTCTCTCTATCTCTGAGGAAGTTGTGGGGTTTTTCACCTTATGGTTTTCCCCATGGAAACTCTGTGTCTCTTGTCTCTCATGCTTTTGATTCTTGTGATGCTTGTCATGCTTATTGTGATTGTTATGCATTGATATACTGTATATGTTATTCTCTCAGTGAAGATCCTAGAGTATTGTGAATTAATGCTCAAAATTTAATAGGTTAACCAACAAGAGAGAAGTGTGGATTTATGGAGGGTTTAGTGGATCAGGCCAGCTAAACAAAGAAGGAATTCTGATCGAACCAAAGCTGGTAATCCCAACAAAATCTTCTCGAAGGTTGAATCCCAAAGTCCAAGGCAAAAAGGCTAATTTTGGACTACCGCGCCCCTATTACTAAGCATAACACGGTAGTACCGCATCCCAGAGAAGGAGCAACACGCGGTAGTGATGACTATTGCTCCCCTGTAGATGTGCAGGGAGCAGTAGTGCTTGCAAATAGGTCCAGGTTGGGTTGACAGATGGCAGAAAAAGTGTTTTCTTTTAGTGTTCAGTCAATGGTTTTCATTCTGGATGTTCAGATGATCTTTAAGGGAAATTGTCGTTTAGGTCGCTAGTGCAAGGATGCGACACTAATACATAATGTGTAATATTGAGGTATAACAGATGCCCCCTAAAGTGTGAGGTCAGAAGCGACTGATGGCCAAAAGACTTTACAAATATGGTGTGGAGATAGCATTGAGTGGAGAAACAAGGAGCTGAAACATAAAGAAAATGTCAGATATACCACCAAGGCGGGCATTCCCATGCTCGGAAACAATTGACTCAAAGCATGGCTGCCGACCAATAAATTGCAGATCCATGAGTACTGAGATGATATAGACTGTAGACAAATCATGGCTACTATGAACAAGCGTAGATCCATGAGATAGTAATGACACAGCCAAGACCAATACAAAAGTGGATCTGTGTGACAATACAGTGGAAATATTCATTGCAACCTGGACGTAATCAAAATACAAAAGGGTGTCCAGGGTATTCTACCTGATCGCAAATGATACGAATCTAGCCATGTGATTACAAGGTATTCAAGTCGAACATGGTAGAAACCATTTGATTACTGGTCAATGATGTGAACCATTAACAAATGCGAGGGAAATCACCAATGATAATGATGATCCCCAAGGTATCTATAGTACATCTCAACGAAATGCAAATAAACGAGTTGATGTCAAGCATTCGAGAGATCATTCAATCAAAGGTCAGAGGTCTAAAAACCCCAAACCACTTGTATCATCAACCTATGACCATCATGTTGATGATACTCCCTCAACCAGTGACCCCTTGGTGAAGGGTCGGAAGGGTAAAGTCCTATATCCCTGTTTGATATGCAAGGGTATGCACCATACTTTCCTTTGTCCAAGCATGGATGAATGTTCACGGTGGTTGGAAGATATTACTAGTTCTCAACTGGTGCTTCCAACAAACAATAGTAAGTTGTGCCTCGACCTCCCGCTGGTTGACCAAGTAATCAATTCAGTTTCATCTGCAATTGATCCCACTCTCCCTCTCGAGAGTGAAGTGATCAAGTCATTGTCCTCCCCACTCAATCCTACTCTTTCATTGGAGAAAGTCTAGACTGAAGCAGTCACCTCGACACAATCTTCGTCTCATTATCTTCCAAGCGAGAGTGAATTGGAAACCGCTAATGTTTTCCTAATCAATTCAGAATGTCCTTGGCAAGGGGAAACCCTGTCTGTTTCCACGGGAACCCCTCCAATTACTGAGGTTATTTACTTTGATTGGAATGGTCTAACAAAATCTCTTCTTCCTTCAAGTGTTCCTTTTCTGATATCTATAGGAGTTTCCGATAAGGAAATATTTCACACCGTAGTGGATGAGGGAGCTTCTATTAGTATTTTATCCTCAACTGCTTGGAAATCCTTAGGTTCTCCTTAGCTTGTGCCTGTCACTGACCAGATACTTGCTTTCAATAGAAGGCCTACTGGACCTTTAGGGTCCCTTCCTTAGTTACCTATCACTTTGGGAGGGAAAACTGTCTGCATTGATGTTATGGTAGTCCAAGGTCCCTTAGATTTTAATCTACTCCTTGGACGTGATTATGTCTATGCCATGAAGGCTGTAGTGTCCTCACTCTTTCGAGTGATGTATTTTCCCCATCATGGGAATGTTGTGACCATTGATCAACTTTCCTTTGTGACACCCACTCATTGCATGACTCCTAGTCACCAGACTTCCCTAAATGTTCCACATGTTTTAGTGGTTTCTCCCCCCTAAGGATGGGGGGGGGTATGAGCATAGTTCCATTTCTATGTCAAGCTCGTTAAAAAATGAAATAGGTTACTACGAGCATATTTTATTCATTGTTTCAAGGTCGTTAAAAAATGAAAACGACCCCAAGCACAGTTTACCGTTGGTTTCGAGCTTGTGTAAAAACGAAACCAATCCCAAGCATAGTTTACTTTTTGTTTCAAGCTTGTGTAAAAATGAAACTACCTTCAAGCATAATTTCTTTCTGTTTTAAGCTCATTAAAAAATAAAAAGGACCCTTTCAAGCATTGTTATTGTCTATTTGAAGCTTGTGTAAAAATGAAATAGATCTCCCTTCCATTTGTTCGAATCTCTTGCTAGAGTTAGGATTTGAACCTTCATTTCATCTGCCCGGGTCACTTGGTCCTGGTTCTCCCTACCCCCCTGGTGAACACATTCGGATTAGTAGCCAGGATTTTTGGGTAAGGAAGAAGAGTAGTTAGACGAAATGAAGCTTGGGAGGCATGTTTAGCCGCTAGCAATCATGCTGGGGGCATTTACCAACCTCTGGTTATCATGTTGGGAAGGAACCCGTCAATGGGCCTTAACCGTGAGCAGAGTTTACCTTTGGCTTCAAGCTCATTGAAAAATGAAACCAAAAGTATGAGCAAAGTTCTACTACTGTGTCAAGCTCGTTAAAAAATGAAACAAACCCTTTCTCTTTGAGTTAAGTCTTCTCATAGACTTAGTACTTGAACCTTCTTTTCACCCGTCTATACCTTAGGTGAATGAAATGAAGCTTGGGGGCATGTCTTCAACCTCTATAAGTTACATTGAAGTCAACTCAATCGCCTCTCCACACCACATTGGAGCTAAGTCACTTACTTCTAGCAATCATGCTGGGGGCATGTACCAACCTTTGGATTTCATGATGGGAAGAAGTTCACCATTGGGAACATTTTCGAGCATACTTTTTTTTTTAGGTTTCGAGCTCGCTAAACCATGAAAATACTCCCGAGCATAGTTCATTTTCTGTTTCAAGCTCGTTAAAAAATGAAGCAGATACCATGAGCATTCTCCCAACCTATCTTTGAGCTCATTAAAAACAGTAAGATGGTGTTTGAGCTTACTTTTCACTTTTTTCGTGCTCTAGTTAAAACATGAAAAGTGGGTTGAGCTTAGTTTTTACTTTTTCATGCACTGGTTAAAATATGAAAAAGATTCTGAGTGCTTTTCATACCATTATCGTGCTTGTTACACAATTGGAGTAAAAAGGTGTGTCTAACGAGTATAGGTTTATCACTTTATCCGACCTCGCTAGACTATTTACGGAAAAGGAACTGAGTCGAGTTTACTTTTCCTTTGTTGTACTCGGTCATCAACCATGACAAACTTGTACATGGAGTCCTCTTTAAGCTCTTTTCAGACTCCGTAATAGGAAAAGATTACCAAGCAAACTTTAGCTTTCATGCTTGTAAAAGCATTTGAATGATCGTCTTTCTGGTGATAGTTTACCCCTTTTTCGGACCAGGGGGCACTACTTACGGAAAATGAATACTCTATCCAATCATGACTGGAAGAGTCCTCTCCCAAGTTGTTTTACCTTTTTTTCGGGTGATGAGGCTAAATTTACGAAAAAGGACCGTTGGTGTCTTCTTTAGTTCTTTTCAGACTCTCTAAACATGAAATGACGACCAAGTTTTCCTTCCTTGGACTCATTAAAATTCAACATCGAAGGGCCCACTTTGGGACGAACCCCTCCTTTCTCAGGTTCGAAAAACATGTGAGATTAGACTCATCTATGAGATGAGCTATACCGAGCATCTGTTATCCTCCTCAAGCTTGTAAAACAACAAAGAGGTACTCGTCCATCATGTGGGGGTAAAATGGGAAATGAGCCAAGTTTATTTTGTTGGCAGCTCGTCAGTCATCACCTTTGAACATGGCATGCATCTGTCCCTTATCTATTATTGGGTATTCATCTGTTCTTGCTGAGTCATAGTCATCATCTGGAGTCATCACCTTGACCACAAGCCTACTTGTCATGTGTTCATCCTCTGCCACCAATAATCCCTGCTGCCAAGTTCTGCTTCACGCTGTTATATGTTCAAAGGGTTTTGCATTTGTTCTAAGTCATTCATTGTGACAAGACTTCCGCTGTTTTAGTACATGATCTTTTGTTTCATAGTTCCATCCTATCTATCGTCCCAATTTCGTGTCGATGATGTGGGAATCATTATGGCCCACCTTTGAAGAGTCTATTCCTGTCGACACCAAATCACTATCCAGGAATTAGGCTTAGGATTCAACCACTAGTACCTTGGTTCTTGCATGCCTCAATGGCAGGTTTCCTCATATTCAATAGTAGGTTTTCATCATTGACCTCTGATTGAATGATATCTTGAATGCTCGACATCAACTCGTTTATTCGCATTTCGTTGAGATATACTATAGATACCTTGGGGATCATCGTCATCATTGGTGATTTCCCTCGCATTTGTTAACGGTTCACATCATTGACCGGTAATCAAATGGTTTCTACCATGTTCAACTTCAACACCTTGTAATCACATGGCTAGATTCGTATCATTTGCGATTAGGTAGAAGACCCCGGACACCCTTTTGTATTTTGATTACGTCCAGGTTGCAATAGAGATTTTCTCTGTATTGTCACACAGATCCACTTTTGTATTGGTCGTGGCTGTGTCATTACTATCTCATGGATCTATGCTTGTTCATAGTATCCATGATTTGTCTACAGTCTTTATCATCTCAGTACTCATGGATCTACAATGTATTGGTCGGCAACCATGCTTTGAGTCAATTGTTTCCGAGCATGGCAATGCCTGCCTCAATGGTATATCTGACATTTTGTTTCTATTTCAGCTCGTTGTTGCTCCCCTCGATGTTATCTCCACACCATATATGTAAAGTATTTCGGCCATTAGTCTCTTTTGACCTCACACTTTAGGGGGCATCCGCTATACCTCAATATTACACATTATGTATTAGTGTCACATCCTTGCACTAGCGACCTAAATGACAGTTTCCCTTAAAGATCATCTGAACATCCAGAATGAAAACCATTGACTGAACACTGAAAGCAAACACTTTTTCTGCCATCTGTCAACCCAACCTAGACCTGTTTGCAAGCACTACCGCTCCCTGCACATCTACAGGGGAGCGATAGTCATCACTACAGCGTGTTGCTCCTTCTCTGGGACGTGGTAGTACCGCGTTCTGCTCAGTAGTAGGGGTGCGGTAGTCCGAATTTATCCTTTTTTCCTTCGAATTTGGGATTCGACCTTCGAGGAGATTTTGTTGGGATTACCACCTTTGGTTCGATCCTAACTCCTTCTTTGTTTATCTGGCCTAATCTACTAAACCCTCCATAGATCCACACTTCTCGCTTGTTGGTTAACCTTCCCATATTCTATAAGAGAGAGGCCTTCCATGAGCCAAAGAGAGGACTTTTGGGGCACCAAACCTATGATCTTAGGACTTCTGGAAAGATAGCTAGAGGTGGAAGCACTTGGAGATGGAGGATTGGCATGGGCATCAATCAACTTTTGTAAGCACTTTTCAAGCTTCTTAATAAGACAACTTGTCTTGTTTTTCCCATTTCATGTTTATTGTATGAATCTTTCATATGAAATGTATCTAGTTTAGATTTGAACTTAACCTTTGCTTCAAAGTATTTGGAAGATCGCATGCTTGTCCTTTGTTTGATTTCAACAGGTCCTACATTGGAGCTTCAAGATCAAGAGTTATAAGCAGGACAAGTATCGAATTGGAAGGTAAGTTATGTCTTTCGTCTCTTCTGAATACATTCAATTTTGTTGTGAAGATTAGTTTAGGAACTCAAGGTAGCATTTGTTTCCTTTTTGTCTTAGTATAGAGTTAGTACATCCTGCTTTATCCTAAGAGAGTTTCTACCTATCCGTAGGGAGAAATATCCACAACAAGAGGTCCTTGTCCCAGAGGGAGAAGAGGCTAAGGCCTTACATAAGAAAAACTTGGTCAAGGAAAAGAGGATCATTGCTGATTCTATCAAAGACCATCTCATACCACATGTTTCATCTCTGAAGACACCCAAGGAGTTGTTTGATTCCCTGACCAAGATATTTGAAGGAAAGAACATAAATCGGAAGATGACCCCGTGGAACCAATTGAAAGGGGTAAAGCTTCAGATTAAAGAGACCATTCAATCCTATTTTACTAAGGTCTCTCAGATCAAGGAAAAACTTGAAGTTGTGGATAATGGTGAGGTTGTTATGACCACATTGAATGGCCTACCTAGGCCATGGAATTCCTTTATCCAAGGAATCTGTGCAAGAAGGAAGTTGATCTCCTTCAGTAGACTGTGGGAGGAATGTTCTCAAGAAGAAGCTAGGCTTGTGGCTCGAGAAGAAAAGATGGGAAATGAATATCAAGCTCTCACAACACACACCAAGAAAGGAAGGTCAAAGAGGGAGCATTCTCATGCGAAGAAATCTTCACACCACCATCAACATAAAGATAAGAAAGATCTCAGATGCTTCACATGTAATGAGATGGAACACTTTGCTTCAGATTGTCCTAAGAACAAAAAGAACAACAACAAATTCAACAAAAGGAAGAAGAACAACAAGAAGCAATATCATGCTCATGCTGCCGAGGATGATGAACCTCCCAATAAGAAGGCTAGAGTAGAAAGTGATGACTCATCTAGTGAAGATGAATATGTTCTAATCTCTTCTCTCACAGGTACTATCTCTCATGGATGTGATGATTGGATTATTGATAGTGGGGCTTCCAAACACATGACTGTGTTTAAAGAATCCTTTGTAGATCTATCTAAACATGAGTCACCCCATAAGGTAAAACTTGGGGATGGCTATCAATATCCTATCAAAGGAAGTGGTGAAGCCTCCGACAACCTAGAATCTGGAAAGTCTTTGAATATGAAAGATGCTCTATATGTACCTGGGCTCAAGAAGAACCTACTCTCCATATCTGCATTGGATACAAAAGGAATGAGGGTTGCATTTGTAGATGGCCAAGTCCTAATGTGGCCAAATGGTAAAACTATAGATGATGCAGTGGGGATTGGAGAGCAAGAAAGAGGATTGTACAAATTGAAGGGCATAAAGCATGACAAATCAGGATTTCAGAGAGGATATTCCATGATGGAAATCACATGACTAGAAGAAAAAATAGAAAGGACATTATACATTTAAACACATGCAATGATTATCCATGGAGCATGTGAATAAGAAAATTGGATCTTGAGAGCGATTACCAAGCCTAAATGATATTGTACATGGTTAAGTATGACACCTCCTTCCTTCTAAAATGGCTGTGGCTTCAAATGAGAAAAATAGCATTTTGGCCACTTGAACAATCATGTTGCTATGTGACCCTGACAACCTTTGCTCCAAAAAGTTATTTTTTATTGATCATTGTAGGCCGTGGAATAGCCTTTTGATAATGATCAATCGAAACCACTACAAGGAAGTCACTTGCACAAATTCATTCCCTTGGAACGGGGAAAAACCTTTTATGTTTCATTATAGGTCCCTTAATCATCTTCTACTGGGAATATCATTAATAATTATGATTGGTTCATATCTATCTATCAATGGGGATATTATCTTTACTTTTACTGTATGCCTTTCGGGATATCAACCTAAATTTTCTTTGGAGGGCACGTGTGATTTAAAATTGACCATAAGTGAGAAGAAAACCTATTCACTTTTCCCCATGCTCTAGTGCCCATCAATGTCCAATATATGATCATAACCTGTTGTTCAATCCAATCTAGACCATTCACGTGGTGCCCCTCACTTCTCTTTGAGTACATGCCTTCCTCCATCCAATAGTTCTGTTTGCACGGGATCAGTCCGCATGAAGTGCGGAAGCCGACAACGGTGAAAAAGGATAATCCGTGAAAGAAGGGTCATTCGCGGAGAACGAGGAAGCGCAATACTAGTTTAGGTTGTTATAATTGGTCATGTGGACCGTTTTGTAACCACTTAGTTTCATATAAATAGGAGTATGATTGTAAGCCTAAGGGCATCCACCTTTTGATCATTATTGGATCCTTGATTTTCATATTGACATAGTTGAACTACTTTGTATTCGCGATAAGATGTTTTGACTATTTCTGCGAAGGTTATTCCACTGGTTTTGATGAATGCATGAAGATGTTCGATTATGGTTCTATCTTTTGTCTTTGTTTCTGCTAAATGATGAATACAAGTGTTTTCGAAATGTTTAATACTCTATGGTTTGGTAATTGTTGTTCATGCGAATGAGTAGTTTGATCATGTTGATGCGGATGTCCATTATGTATTGACTCTGTGAATGGCGAATATGCGAATGATGAATTGTTAGCATAATGAGAAGGCATAATCTCTGGTTTCTGCGATTGTAATGTGTGTCTGATGCATGTACTCCTCCCACTACGGAAACTTGGTTCTTGCAACCCCCTTATCCATCTCAGGTGAGACTTCACTCGCTCTACGAGTGTTGCTGGAAAGGGTTACACCTTTCTGGGCCGGTGTTTAAGGGATTTTGGTTGATGTTTGTTGATGATAGTGCGAAGTGAACCCCTGTCGATAGTCATTGTGTCAACAAGATCAGACTAAAATTTGACCAATTGCATGCTATAATTGTGGCCATTGGAAAATATTGATCTTTCTTGGCTTCCTTTTGTTTATTGATGTTGCAGTGAACGTATTTGTTCACTAAGTTAATAGTCGAATCCGACTCTCATATTGAATAATGAATAAGAATAATATATTAGATGATATTGATAAATTACAGTAAGATCGCCTTTTATAGGTCTTGAGGAAGCATAGTGAAGGGTTATGCCCTTTCACTTAGTAACCTAATAATCTATTAATTTATAATTAATAATATTAATTAAATATTCACAGCATTGCCTTCCTGTTAGGAAAGCTTTGTCCTCAAAGCTTAGATTATTGTTGTTATCTTTTCATTCTTGTTTTGTGTTGAAACAATGTCATTACTTCCTTTATGTCTTTTTTAGAACTGGTATTAGGTATATGCTTGGTATTTGCGCAATAGTTTGTCATCTTCCTTTCATTTGTAACTTGAATTTGTACTCCATTATGTTTATTATTGTTATCCCATTTTCCTTGTACATGAATACGAGGAGTATTTTTGTGACTGACCATATCAAGCCTTGTTTTAGAAGTCACTTGTCCTACGATATTTAGGATGTCATCACGTAATGTTTTCCTTTTATTATCCTTACGAGTTATCTCGAGAAGTGGCATTTCGTGAGGCTTCTCAAACTCAAAGTCACCTGACAGTGTTACATTTAGGTTTCTCCAAGGTGGTAGAAGAGTTAAGGTACAAGATGAATCTACAATATCTGATTCCTTTAACTTGGATTCCTTTGCATATTGTAGGATCCATCTTTTGTCATTGTATGGATCGTCCCTATTGTCAATGATATTGGCTTGCCTCTCATTATGATCTTGGTTGAGCTCATCTTTATCAAAAATATTATTGGTATTTTGGTCATCCCTACGATATTTAGTCTCCTTGTCTTGTTTATTGTCTTGATCAATTTTGTTACTCTCATTTTTGTTGACATAGTGGTCCAACATATCTAAGTTATTGATATGGTTTGTATTAGACCTTAGTTTTTGTAACATTTCCATTATGGTATTCTGGTTCTGTGTTATGATGCTCAAGTTCTGGGCCATGGTGCTTATGTTCTGTGTCATCGCACACATCTTATTATCTAACTCTTTTTGTTTCTCGTGCATGATGTCTACTTTGTCATCAAGTTTTCTTCCTAGTACTAGAACAACATCTTCTTTAATTCCTTTCTTAAGTGCCTTGTTATTTTTCGTTTCTTCTCTGAATTTTTCTTGGTTGGCAACAAGGGCCTTGATGTCCTTTCCCAATTTCTCAAGTTTGTCTTTTAATTCCGCCATGGTCTTGGACTTTGTATGCGGAGGTGTGTACTTCGATGCTATTTTGGCTTGTAAGGGGTGAGTAATATTCGAGGGATTTTGTGTGTGTGCTTGATTAAAATCAAGTGGTAGCAATAATAATAATAATATAATTATTATTATTTTTTGAAATGTTGTAAAGTTGGAATATAATAAAGTTTAAATATTATATTTGTTTAACTTTATTTATTTATTTTTTTTAATTCTGTAGGGTTTCGAAGTGGAGGAGTTGGGAGGATGGATGGGAGAGCATGTGGTGGAGGGTGGCAGTGGAAATGGACGTGAAGGAGCAGGGAGGGGCGGCGTCGTGGGCGGTGAGGGAGAGGACAGTGTAAGGAGAATGTGTGGGAGAAACCATAGCAGGGAGGAGCAGAGGACTGGCACGGGCGGAGGAGAGAGAAAGGATGGTGGTCGAGGAAATGGTGAGGGAACTTAGGCAGAGCGTGGGAACACAGAGGGGGGGGGCGTGAGGTACTGGGCGCGGGAGATGGGAGGATGAGGGGAGGCACAGTGGTGGATGAGAGAATGGGCAACGACGGGGTGGAGGGAGAGGCATTACTAGTGGAGGGGAGCGCTGGTAGAGGGGGAGATACGTTGAGCAGTGAGGAGTAGTAGTCGTGGTAGGGGTTGGAGTTTGCAGGTTGGGGAAGAGTGCGTGTAGCTTGGAGCGTGAGGAGAAGAGCCCAAAATGAGCACTAAGCAAGTGGGGAAGAGACACATTGTTGGAGTAGGGAGGATTGGAAGGAGAGTAGAGTGGAGGAAGGTGGATGGTGTAGGTGCGTAGGAGTTGAGATAGGGAATGGCGTGAAGGAATAGGGAGTTGGAGGGCGCAGTGTGCAGGTTGGGTGTGTGAACTTCAAGGAGAGGAGTGGAAAGGTGGGCACGTGAGAGGGCGCAGGTGCATGTGTAGGGAGTGTGGAGCATGTAAGGAATGGAAAAATGAGTGAGGTGGCTGGCGAGGAAGGGAAGCGGGTGGAAAGTACGAGGAGTGCATGATGGTAAGTGGTGTAATGAGGGTGTGAGGGGAGCTGGCGTGGTGAGCGAAGCAGAAGATGGGGAACGAATGGAGAGTGCGGTGGTGGAGTGGATGGGGCAGTGGAAGGATGGAGTTCGAGGGAGAAGTGGAGAGAAAAGGAGCGAAGAGCCGAGTCTGAGCTTAAGTAGGAATTGATGAGCCGAGTCCGAGCTCAGAGTGCACGAGCTGAGTCCGAGCTCAGAGTTCACGAGCCGAATCTGAGCTCAGGTCGAAGGAGCCGAATCCGAGCTCTGATACCAAATGTAGTGAACGTATCCATTCACTAAGTTAATAGTTGAATCCGACTCTCATATTGAATAATGAATAAGAATAATATATTAGATGATATTGATAAATTACAATAAGATCGCCTTTTATAGGGCTTGAGGAAGCATAGTGAAGGGTTACGACCTTTCACTTAGTAACCTAATAATCTATTAATTTATAATTAATAATATTAATTAAATAGTCACAGCAGATGTCTCTAACAGTCAGGATTTATCTTGAGAATATGAACCATTGAATATGGACTATTGACGGGGCATTTTTTTATTAACGTTGACACACATCTCATCAATTCTAACGAAGCCAATTTATCCTAACAAACTACATAAGTTGATCTAGGCCGTCCACAAGGGTCCCCTTATTTTATGTCCCTCACAGATTGTGGGGGCCTCTAGCAGTCAAGATCTTCTCGGGCAACCCGCATGTCTGCATCAGAGCTATTGGATCAATGAAACACTTGCTATTTGCTCCTTGTGGATGGTTCATATTTCTTGTATGCGAGGTGAGCATCGATGATCAACGCCTAATTATTTTTCCTACTCTCATTATTTAGTATTCTTCTTGATTGGAGAGGAGTAAGAAATAATTGTTGGTACAAAGCACGCTACAACATTTGGCTCCTTCTGCGAGATGGATCATCCTTGTGAGGTACCAATAATCTAGCTTGAATCTATGAGAATAGCAAACCAGGTCCTTGGTTTCCATTGGGCCATGGGGTCAGTATTAGGGTTGTAATTTGAGGATACTCAGATGTATTTATTGGAAAACAAAAACAAAATGTTGATTGCGGACTTATTTATTGGCTCGATAGAGCAGAAGGAATTGACTGCGATCTCATTTACGGAAAACCAAAACTATACAAATAGTAAAGAGTAAAGTATGAAGAGGGAACTATGATATAGGGCATAGATGACCTCTTTGTTTAAGGGGGAAATAGTTACTTAATACCCACTAGGAGTGGGTATTCCTAGGATGAATTTCTTGAATTCAAAAAGTTGAAAATGCAGGGAGGTTGAATTGCGACTTCTATAATAGAGAATGTCTTGAGCCAAAAACTTCCAAATTAATTATGTTGTTTGTAGTCTCTATGTATTTCATACCCCTTTAACGTCATAGTTTTCTTAGGAGAAATATTATGCTCATCCCACTAGTTAGGAGGAGTGTTTGATTTTTCTGGTTCCTTCTCATGAGCTACATGGAACCACTCCTACATGAAAGGTCCTGCATCTATTTCTAGTTCCATTAAACCATTTATCCATTGGTCCTCTCCTTGTGGGGTGGTTATGATATCATCGTCCTCATACAAATTTGTTGGTCATTCTTCGACAACACATTTGCATTGGTCCTCCTTAAGAGACTTTAACAGGTGCACATTTAGCTCGGCCATTGCCTTTGAGTCTTCAAACACCTTCATATGGGTGTTACCCTTAACCTTTTCTACCTTTGATCCCATTGTTGGCATTTCAAGATTTGGCACATTATTAATATTTTCAAAAAAATGATCGAGAGCATATTGAGAAAATTTATATACTGGGAGCTAAGATGATGTCGCAACTACATGCTCATTCTCATTAGAGTCGTATTTAGGAATAAGTTCATATATTTCAGAAATATTTAGTGGTTGTTCCTTGGTATCCATTAGGGGGTTGACTAGGCCTTGGAGGAAGAGTTGGTAGTTGAGGAAGAAGTTTCCCAACTCATCATGAGTATGAGCTAAAAAATTAGTTGGGTACTTGGGGTCACTAATAACATAGGTCATTTTTGGTTCCCTTTATAGCCGACAATTATCCCCCCATAAACCACAATAGTGGCATAAGATACATCAAATTGAATATTTCCCCCGATGAAGGTTCTGTTATGCAACCAAGTCCCTGATATAGCATAAAACTAACATAAATAGACCAAAAGAAAGTAATCCACGACTTAATAGTGAATAATTGAGATGAATAAAAATCCTCTTCGATGGAGGAACCTCCTTACACAATGTTTTAAGTACGTAAGACAAGACAAGATACAATGATGACTAAAATGAAAAGGTCTCCTTCCTATATATAGGAGACAAATGGTTACAATAAAAACTAATAGACCCAAGCCGACATCAATAATATGTAATGCACCATAATAAATGGGGTAATGTGCCACTACATAAGGGGTAATGTGCCAATATTTAGAGCTTAACAGGTTCCCCAATGTCTGGACAATAACATGACATATGAGGGAGGGACCTCTGCATTGACTACATCCATCATGACAAATTTATTAGGTATTTGTGCCATCCTTACTACAAGGTATTTGATCATCCCAATGCATTGGAATCTTTTGGAATCAAAGGAAAAAATATATGTGTATGGTCTTGTACTATCTAGGTTGAGCTTTTCCATGACTAACATAGGCATCAAAGAATGGTAAGCACCAAAATCATATAATAAATTATGGATATGGAAATTCTGAAACTCTAGAGTGATATAAAAAGGACGGGTAGCACGATCCATTTCATAAGGTAAATTTTGAAGGACTAGATCGGGGGTATCATCTTGCAAGTTGATCTGGTTAGCTTGTAAAGGAGGCTCATCACTCAAACCCATTACATTAGATGAAGAAGGAGATGATTTATCTATGATAGAAAGAGATTTGAGTACTACAAGAGAAGACATGGATTTGGGATCTACAGAGTTGTCGGTACCTTTGAGGCCTAGATAAGATGTTATTTATTTTTTATGAGTAGAGAACCTAAAAACATCATACATAAGCATTGTTATATTGATTTTAATTAGCTCATGCTTAATATCAAAAGTAGGAGAAATAAGAGAAACTGTACCTGGTACCTTGGTGACAAGATCTTGTTTCATTGGTGATTGAACTGGGCCCAACTATGAATTATTGGATTTTGTACCTTTGAATTCTAGCTTGAGTGGAATGATAGTTTGTATGACATTTGCAGCCTTTCAGACCATGTTTCCTCTATGTTGCTATGTTGTTTTTATATTATCCCTTCAGTTCTCATTATAGGGCCTAGAGGGTTCTTCCCACTTGAAATTTTGAGCGTTAGGTTGTGGCCTTAGCTCATAGGATCTATTGACCTCTTCCATAATATTATATGTCATGTTCCTTCCCTAGTGTCCATTTGTTCAAGACTTGGACCCTCCAATCCCTAAGGGTCTAGGAAGAATAATTAAATTGAGGATAATTAATTGGGATGAATTTTTTGTACAAGGCCTATAGTAATTAATAATTTTAATATTTTGAATTTTAATTATTTTTATAATTAATTCCTTATCATTATTAATCAATTTTTTGGAAAGAAATCATGTTCACATGGCTAGGAGAGTGCATGAGGACAAGGTGGACCTCACCTACTCAAGTGGAAAATTTAGAAACAACAACAAGTCAACTAAAAGCAAGGTGGCAGCATAAAAAGATAGAAACTGGAAAAAGAAACGAAAAAACAGGAAAAAGCACAAAGCAGGAAAGTAAAAAAAAAGGAAAGTGCAGAAAGAAACCAGTTTGAAAAAAGAGGCAACATCCAGAAAATATAAGTAGGGTGCACTTGCCAAATTCAATTGAAAGACACAAAGCAAGCAAGTTTTACAAAGCATAATTTTTTCTAATTCTCTCAAGGAATGCACCCTCACCTCTCACACGTGCCAATGTATTTCCCAAGAAGCTACCTAAGTTATAAAAGAAGGCTAGTGCACACCATTCACATATTTTGGTCAATTATTTTTGTGTCTTGAGAGATTTTATTACTCAGAGTTGCGTGGTGTGCCTCAACCAATGCTTGGGAGATGAAACCCAATGCAATTCATGTTCCACTTTGTCCATGATAATATCTAGATCCATCGAATGATGATATAAAGGTATACATCAGTCCATTATTGAATAATCATAATCATCCAGAGAGAGATCCCCAGTCACATTACCATTGGAAGATTTCTTGAAGGAGTTCATCTGGAGGAAGTGATCCATTTCAATGAAGGTGCCATTGTGCAACTCATGAAGACCAATGGGCCCTCCATATAAATATACTAGATATTATTTAATCCACATTTCACATCCAATGTAGAACTTCATCTTCTTCTCCTCCTCTCATACTCATTCTCTTAGTTTGTAATATTTCTCTAGAATTGGAGACTCCTTGAAGATCTGAATGTTGTCACTCCTCTAATATATGCTCAGGATATTCAATTTTGACTTGATGATGTTAATAAAATTATTTCAGAGAACTCATATACTTCATAAGTGAATTTTTTAAGCCTCTGAGGCAATTTGGATCAAACAATTCAAAGACTAGCTCTTTAAGCACTTTTTATTGACTAGTTTTACCATTTTTTTAATTCGTAGCTATGTATGAGTCAGTTTTCTATTATGATGGTCATTTGTGAATTCTGATACCTAATTGATGCATATAAAACCATTTTCTTGAGTATTCGAAGGCATACCATCATGTTTGGAAGAACCTGGAAAACTACTAGTTGAGTATTCCAACATAGCGTCCTTGCCTCTTTTGCTCCCAAACTCAACCAGAACCTCCCAAATTCTCATAATATTCTTTCCAACACCTAATTAGGAGTTTAATATATTATATATTCCAGTTGGTTACATTCAGGTGTAAGCACTGAGCCTAGTATGTATATGTTGACGTGCCCAGGAAGCCTCAAAGTAGACATCAGCCACAACTGTTGTTGGAATATAAATGGCCCCAGTATGTTGTGCATAGGACTCATAAGTTGGACCTGGAAATGATACCTTTTATGCTGCACATTAACCCATACATTTTTAATATCCTAGACATTACAAATTCCTAACCCTGGGGGAAAGCTACTTTTGTCCAAGAATAGCTTTTTTGCAACTATTTTTTCAACTAGTTTTGGTATAAGTTAATTCATGTTTTAAATTATGAATTGAGATAATATATTTGATATTATATCAAGTATATTACAGTTGTACCAGAGCATGGTCCTATGAACCTTCTCTTGACAAATTGTGATGAGTCCCAAGAGAGTTCCATTCCCCAAAGAAAAGAATCCTGAAGAACCTCGTGTTGAAGAAGAGGTGGAATATGACTTGGATGAGAAGGAAGAGTTCAGAATTGTTTTTCATAGTATGTTGAAAGGTATGCATGACATATCTCAGAACATCATTCAATATCATAAAGACACTAGAGAATTCTTGGCTAAGCAACTAGGAAATAAAGAGGGAGAAGGGAGAAGCAGTGGCTCTCAAAATGAAGAAAGAAAGGTCCCTGGTGGATCTATATTTTCAAATAATGGACCTCATAATAGGCCTAATGAGTTCAAAGAGGAAATCAATAATCATCCCCGACCTACTATGCCTCAATTCATTGAGGAACACAGGGAATTTCATGAAGTCCATATTGAATCAGTTGCTTCATGGGAAGATCAATATGTAGAATACCAAACCTTGAGTGAAGAATGCAGAAGGGAATTTCCTTTCAAATATTTTTGTGAAGCACAGTATAAAAATAATCCAAGAGGATGTCATAGGATTCCAACACATAATTATGAGTTGAGAAATTCCATTGGAAAGATCTCATTGCCCTTCTTTGATGGATCCTCAAAGTGCACTGCTAGCTCCTAGGTGCAAAAGCTAGATACTTACTTTCAATTGAATCCCATGGATAAGAGGGATTCCATCAGAATGGAAACTTTTCCTTTGGAAAGAGAGGAAAATGACTGGTGGGTCCATGGAAAGAGAACCCTGGGCCATGATCAAGTGAATTCCTATGAATATTTCACTGAGAGACTAGTAGAGAGGTTTGATAGGAGAGACCATGAATTCTCTTTTAGGGAGTTGGAACATGTGAAGAAAACTAGAACTCTTGAAGCATACATCGCTGAGTTTTAAAATCTTGTAGTGATGGCCACTGACATATCTGAGGTTTTCTTGATCCTCTTGTTCATAGAAGGATTAGAAGAGCCATTGAAAGGAATTGTAAAGGAATACTAACCATCCACTTTACAAGAAGCAGTGAGCAGAAAAGGGGATATTTAAGATGCCATCCCAAAAACAAGATATCCTCCAAAATTTAACGTGCCTACAAAATTTTAGAATCAAATACCACCTTTTAGGAATGTGGCTTCCCCAAAAAATAAAGAATATTCATACAAAGATCAGGATGAGTTAAGAAGGAAGAATCTCTTCTTCTCTTGTCAACAACCTTGGGTTCCGAGCCATAAATGTGCTAAGGGGAAAGAACACTACATTGAGGTCTTTTCAGAAAGTGAGGAAGAATTATTTGAGGGAGAAGCACCAGTAGAGGATGGATATGAAACAACTAGGGAAGAGAAAACTCCACAGGAAGACAAACAAATTGTAGTGCTAAGTGGAGTTCCTCGCTTCCATACCCTTAGATTCAAAGGGGTAGTGCAAGGGAAAAGAGTATCATTTTTGGTCTATGGGGGTTCCATCGATAATTTCATTGATGAATCCATGGTACAGAGGAGAAAATACCAACATAAAAATTTTGAGGTTTCACTATCATCATTCCGGGAAACAACACTATGGATTGTAACCGATGGATTCCAAAAGTTGAAAATGATTGTTGGAGACTATACTGTGACTGACAGATTCTATGTTGTCAATGTGGATAATACCAATATGGTGTTGGGAATGAAGTGGTTGTACTCCATTGGGGAAAATTCAATGAATTACAAAATATCCCAAATGAGCTTGAAAGGTGTTGATGGGAAGCAAGTGGTTTTGGCAGGTGTCAACACCTACCCAAAACAAGTAATTTATGCACATAGTATGAGATCAATTTTGAGGCATGGTGATGTTGAGCGGGTTTATGAATGTTTCATCACCACTCAAGGAAATTCCATGGATGTATCACACCATCCCGAGGACATCAAAAGGCTTCTACAAAAACACAAGAAAGTGTTCGAATATCTTCCACATGGAAGGCCTCCAGACAGAGGTACTGAACATTGGCTCAAGTTGGAAGCTGACACACTTCCTATCAAGATCCATCCTTACAAGAAACCTAAAATATTCAAGGATGAGATTGAGAATACAATTAAGGAGATGATTTATTTTGGATTCATAAGGCGAAGCTCATGTCCCTTTGCATCATTAGTGGTCCTAGTAAAAAAGAAAGATGGAACAATGTGCATGTGCATTGACTATAGGGCCTTGAAGAAGAAGACAATCAAAAAAATATATCCTATCCCAACGATTGATGAATTGAAGGATGATTTGCATGGAGAAATATACTTTTCAAAGATAAATCTCTGCTTGGGATACCATCAAATTGGGATGAGGGAAGAAGACATCCATAAAAATAATTTCTGGTGCCATTATGGGCATTTTGAGTTTCTTGTCATGCCTTTTTGATTGACCAATGCATCGACCACCTTTCAATACTACATGAACATATTTTTTAGTAAGCAGTTGTGTAAGTATGTCCTTGTGTTCTTTGATGATATTCTAATTTACAGTAGGATATGGGAGGAGCACCTGTACCACTTGGACAATGTCTTGACAATTTTGGCAGAACAATCTTTTTATGCCAAATTGTCCAAGTGTTAGTTTGGATTGACTGAGATCCTCTATATCGGTCATATAATTGGGAAAGAAGGATTCAAGGTGCATATGGATAATATCAAGGCCATACTTGAATGGATAACATGATCAAATTGAGGGAATTCAATCGTTTATGCACCTATTGCCGCAAATTTGTGAAAGGATTTTCTAAACTATCATCCCCTTTAGCAGATCTCACTAAGGGAGATTGTTGTTGGCCAGAGGAGGATGAACAAGATTTCAATATAATGTAAGAAGTGATGAGCTTTTTCCCAGTATTTTCACTTCCCGATTTCACTCAAACCTTCACACTAGAATGTGATGCCTCCGGGGAAGGCATTGGAGCAGTTATGATGCAGAATAAACACCCCATTTCCTATGAGAGAATAAATTTGCAGCCACATGAGAGGAATTATTCAATTTATGATAAAGAGATGTTGGCCATTATGCATGCCTTGGCCAAATTCATACAGTACCTAGTAGGAGGAAAGTTCATAGTTGTTGGCTGCTTTTTGGACAGACCCGGGTTTTAATGAAGCGCAGCAACAAACACCCCTTGGCGCACTGGCCCTCTCGGCAACGAGCTGCGTAGCAGCCCGAAGTCTCACCCGAAGTGGCTATGGGGGGCTAAGGAATCAAGCTTCCTTAACCTTGGCGACGCAAAGACTGCAATCTTCTCCCCTCTCCAGGGAGTCCTCAACGCGGGACGTCTTACTCGTCCGCAGAATTCCCTCGGCGCGACAGCGCTGAAGCTCCCTTATCAGCCTAGATGCGCTGTGTCTCCACTTCGACTCCCGAGGTGATTACTCTCGGCGTCCGATACAGTAACGTTTCTGGCCCTGCGCCACGACGCAGCCACACACTTCTCAAGCGCCGCAGCGATGGCGTTCTACAAAGTTCTTCGACACTTAACAATTATAACGTCTAAGGAAGCTTCGAGAACGTACTCAACATATTCATAAAGATAACGCAACATTCATGAAAGCATAGATAACAACACAGGCATGCATTCAAGTGAAACCATAACATAACAGCAAGACTTATGGAATTCACCTCCATGGGAAATCACGTCCGCGGGAAGTATATCTTATATTAACTCAAAGAGAAACTATACAATAATGCTGCACACACAGCTGCAGCCTTAGATCTTTCCAGGAAACTCCATGCACACAGCTGGGAGCCCTTCTCTTAGATCTACTCTCTTCCTCAACAGATATTACAATAGTTCAGACGTCGACTCAGACTGTCTGCAACTCAGGGATTAGCCTCACAGCTATCCAGTCCCACTCTTGTCTTCTAACAACACAGTATAAAACAATCAACTATTAACCATCTAACTAACTAACCAACTAAACTTCTCCCTTATCAATTATACATATATATAGGTGGCCCTGAGGGTCGCACCTTTACAAAACTGTGGGCCTTTCCCAACAGTATTCCCCAAAAACCCTAACCGCGTACATGGCTAGGTGTACTGTAGGAGCTTCTTGCAGTCACGTCGTCGCTTCCTGTAGGCTCCGTGATTTCCGGCGCAGATTGCGGGCATGGGTGCCGCTTCATCGTTTATTGCTCCATGTCCTTCGTCTTCAACGCTTTTGGTCCGTTGCTCTTCCTTGGTTAGAGCAACCATAACTTCTGTACTTTAGCCTTAATGAGGGTAGTTGAGCCCTCTACTCCGTTGCTTCATTTATTGCGGTAGCTGAGCTTTCTACTCGGCCACATTCATTTCTTTGACGTGTGCACGCGAGCTCTGAGATTTTCGGTCCGTGATCTGCGCTAAGCTCATCCATCTGGCACCGTACTGCGCACTTATTTGCTCCTGCCCAAAAATTGGTGCTTATACAAAATTAGCACTTTCCTCTCGACACTTGTGCTTTTTCCCCAAAATTTGCAGCTTTACTATAGCTGTGGCCTAGGCTCCAACATGCCCCTAACACTTACTTGTGGCTCATCCCCGAGCCACTCACACTAGCGTGTGGTCATTTCAGCTGCGCATCTGCCCTTGCTTTGATCATGGCATATGCGTTCTTCCACTGTGCAATAGTGGAGTCCATTTCATCCAAGCACTCCGCAGCTGTATGGACAATGTCTGAACTGGCTTCTTCTTTGGTTACGCCATCAATCAACTATTGAGATTCAGCAATTTCTTTGATCTTTGCCTCGGCTTGGGCAGCAAGTTCAGCATACTCATCCATAAATGGCTGAATGCTGTTGGTGAGATTAGCATCTTCATTTCTGAGCTTGTGCAGTTGTTGTTATACTCTGTGCACTTCGCTCATTTTCCTCATCTTTGCTAAGCCTTCTAAGGTCTTAGCTTCTTCGGTTAGAACAGTTAGAGACTGTTCTGCTGCTTGTACTTGTTCCAAAAGGCCGACTTTGAAAGGAAGCGTCTCGAGCTCAGTCCAAGACTCCATAGCTTGTGTCATCAGGCTCTCAGCTTCATCTGCTTTGGTCTTCATTTGTGTGGAAGCTCTGCGCAGTGCTTCAAATTGTTCCTGGCTATCATCTTCAGAATGCGCTGCAACACGAGCTTCTAACTTGGCGATCTACGTTCTATGGTCTTCGGCCATAGCAACTATTTCCTGCTCTAGGGATTTCACCCTTCCTCCAATAATTTGAACATTCTCAACCAGAGGGAGGTCTGGTTGAATTTTGCAAGCCGGGATTTCCTGGGCGATTTCATCGACTATGTTTCTTATCCTAGTGTCTTGTTCCTCATAATGTGCTAGCTTCTCAGAGATGTTCTTATATCCTGCCTTCAGCTCTATTTCCTGCGATTGCAGCCTTTGGTTTGCATGGAATGTGGAGAGCTCTCTAGCTCTCAGCTCAATAGAGACCTTCTCTTGCACTAACTGCAAGGTTTCTATCGGAATAACAGACAAATTTATTTCAATGGGGCCAACTGCGCTTACTTGCAGTGCGGCCAAAGGATCCAGAAGTGTCATGCTTGTAGGTGGGATGTGCACGACAGTATGTCTCTCGGCAAGTGCTTCCACTCGCTCAATGCTTGTAGGTATCTGTGGCGTCTGTGAACTGGATGCTGGCGCATGGGTCTGCGCAATTCTTCCTGCGAGACCTTTTATTTCTACGAACTGCAGGTCCAGCGCACTTCTGATGTGAGTGTGCAAGGTCCGCAGCTTGTGAAATTGTTCCTTTAAGAAATGGCCGATCCCCACGGAAAGGGTCTCAGATGGGTCTTCTGTCGCTTCTGCGGGGTGCGACAGTTTTTGCTTCTTTGGGGGTGGTCCTGGCGGAATTTCATCAGTCTCTTGCGCTTCCTTTTCCTTTCCTCTATCTTGTTCTTGCACAGAAGGAGGTGGCGTCGCGGCTACTACTTCGGCAGCCTCCCTCCATTCATCCGACCAAGACTTGACAGTTTCTTCAACATCTTCAGTGGTCGTCCTGTAAAGGCCTACAGCCCATTCGTCCTGAATGTTGGAGGGGCGGAGGTAAATTTCATGCGAGTTGGCAGAGAAAACCAACTTCCCTTCATATCTTTGGGCTGTCTCCTTAGTCAGCCTCGACATTTATTCAATGGTGTCCTTGAGGAGATAATAGTATTCATAGAACACATCGCGATTCATCTTGCGCTTCGCGGGGTTGCTAGAATACCAGAGGTTGACATAGCGCATGCCGGCAACCTCTCCTGCGCGGCGCGGAAGGAACTGAGTGTTCGGGGGCTCCTTCCACCCGATAAAAGCACATAAGATTAAAACCCAAGAAAAATGGAACAACTGATCGGGGTTTTCTTGGACGTTTCGACAGTTCTCCAAGAAAGAATTGAGGAGGAAGAGAGACCAGTTGTACTGCTCTCCCTCCGCAGCTACGATAGCGAGCTCCACGATAGCTCCAGTAACTTCTTTAGGTCTGCACTTCGTGAGAAGTCTACCTGCAAGCAGACTGCCTGTAAACCTAAGTGCTTCATCCTTGACTATAGTGAGGTCATAAGCCTGACCTCCTCTTGTTAAATTATATTTCTGCACCAGCCGTGCAGCCAATTTTCTGTCCTTGTCTTTTCCAACAAAATGAATATTAGGGTCCTTACCAACCTTAGATAGGCCGGTAACACGATGAATCAAATCAACGTTCAAATCGATTGGCCTCCCCAGCCAAAGATAACCTCCATGAACGCACGACAGCAGTGCCCTAATGACTGCATTGACTTCGTTGCTACGCCCGAAGTGCAGTAGCTTCAGCAGGTTCAGCAGTCCAGGCCTCTCCAGGTTTGCTGTGAATTCTTTTGGGATGAATTCGTCAACTTTTCTATCAGTATTATAGACTACCGTCAGATAACAATCTAGCGCAAACTGAGGATATGTTCTGTAGTCTCCAAGGTTGAAATCAGAAAACTTGACCATTGGAAGGTGTCCAAGCAGGGTCCCTTCTTGTCGCACAGTATCCGGCATTGGAGGCAGCGGAATCGGATACTTAGCATTCTTCGGAATATGCACCTCAGGTGCATCATCTGGGCGCGGCGGAATGTAATTCACCATAGTGGCCAAGGGCTCTGGAACGGGTTCGTCCGGCTGCTGTGGCTGAGATGCCCTTGTTCCCGGAGACTATCTAGGATCAGGCCAACCAGGGTGTACGTAAGTCGAGGCCGTCACGGGAGTAGTCATGCCGAAATCTAAGCCTCGGCACATAAATTGACGAACAACTTTTTCAGTAGACAGGTTCTCCGTCGTGAACCGGTATGGACAACAAAAACTTGAACAGACAAATGACAAAACAACGTGAAATACGAACGCTGAAAACAAAGGAAGCAGACTGCACAACTCGGCTCTGAAAACAATAACATAGATTCTGAAACAAGACATTATGCAACTCGAGAAAAGTAACCCAAAAATGTACAAGTGCGGGGTATTTATAGGTAAAGGCCATAGTGAATGCGGACAAGTGGGGTTAATAGCCGTAGGTGCCTGTTCATGAGTTGACAACCCCCTTATCCCTCGCGCCTCTGCGGTGCATTAATTGTGATGGACGGGCTCTGACAGGCTTCCGGGAGAAGCTAAAGCTTTCGGCGCATGATATAAATGGAAATCTTACGGAGATCAAGCCGAATCTGTCAGAGCGGCTACAATTAAATGGTGAGCTTATCCTGCATTAATACTCAGACGCGGCTACATAACTACTGTAATTCAAATTTTTGGCGGGTCACTTCACCATAGGTAACTGTGCATATGGAGGGGTCCACAACGAGAACTCCTCAAGAGGCAAATTGGCATGGGGAACTCCGTAAGAGCGACAATTTAACAAGCCAGGGAAAACTTCGCATGAGCGCAAATAGGGTCGCTCAAAACAAACTTTATTGACATGCGCGGATGTTTCAAGGAACTGCGCGGGAAGACAGACTGAAAGTGTCTCACAACTTCCGTGTAGACTGTGATAATGCGATGTCTCTTTCAACTACACTAGGCATCTGCACTTCTTTTAGCAGCTCATTACGTCGACAGGGCGGAGTGGCCGTCGCGATAAAGCTTGAGCCGACTCCCGTTAAGCATTGTGGGCAGCAATTCTCCATTAAGCTTTGCAAGCTGAACTGCTCCTCCATCTGTTATCTTGATCACCTGGAAAGGGCCTAACCAGTGTACATGAAACTTGCCTGGAAACTTGATGAATTTACTATCATAAAGGAGTACCAAGTCGCCTTCTTGAAAGACTTTATTCTTAATATGCCTGTCATGCCAAGCTTTCTGTCTTTCCTTCTGTACTTGTTGATGGAATCCGGCCAAAAGTTTGTCTTCTTCTAAGGCAAGCAATTGTGAAAGTCTTTCACTCATAGTATCAGTATCTGCCATTTCTGTAATTTGTGCGATTCTGAAGCTGGGAACAATGTATTCCATGGGCATAACTGCTTCTTGTCCATACACCAAACTAAAAGGTGTGTGACCTGTTGATTTCTTGCATGTGGTTCTGTAAGCCCATAATACAGCTGTGACTCTAAGGTCCCAATCATCTCTTTGTTGATTACAGATCTTCGTCAGGGCATTCTCGAGGATCTTATTGAATGCCTCCACCGTACCATTAGCTTGGGGGTGGTAGGGTGTACTCTTGTGGTGACTGATGTGGAATTCCTCGGTAAGGGCCTCTATAGTGTTGTTCAGAAAATGCATATGCCCTGATCACTCATTAGGATCAGTGGACATCCAAATCTAGTGATAATGTTCTCAAAAATAAACTGCAGGGCAGTGGCAGCGTCGCAATTCTTAACTGGCTTCGCCTCAGCCCATCTGGTGAGGTATTTAGTAGCTGTAATGATGTATCTTGCGCCGGTTCTCTTTCCTGGTGGGTTGATAGGTCCTACAAAATCAATGGCCCATTTATCAAAAGCACGCAATGTTATATGGGGTCTTAGCGGCATTTCATCTCTTCTTGATGGTTTTCCTGTCCGCTGGCATACGTCACAACATTTGCAGAATTCCTTAGTATCCTTGTGCAATGTTGGCCACCAAAGACCTGCGGCTAAGATCTTCTGCGCAGTCGGCTTTCCTGCGAAATGGCCTCCTGCGACTCCTGAGTGCGCTTCTGCGATTATGAAGTTCTTCTCATGCGGTAAGATACATTTACGCAAGACTTCATCAGGACCCAACTTATAAAGCTGGCCGGCTATCAAGGTGAAGTATGTGGCTTTGACAACAAGTTGATTTTTCTGCTAGATTGTATACTCAACTGGCGCTTGCCCGATAGTGAGAAACTCAAGAATACCAGAATAATACTCGTCAGCTGCGTGAACAGAAAACAACTGCGCGTCAGGTAGATTGTCCTCCAGATTTGTAGGTTCCTCTCCTGACTCTATCCTAGATAGATGGTCAGGTCCTGCATTCAATCTACCTGGCTTCACAATAACCTCGAAATCATACTCTTGGAAGAGTAGTAGCCATCTGCAAATTCTTCCCCCTAACACTGGCTTATTGACCAAGTATTTCAAAGAAGAATGGTCAGTATACATTTTAAAATGTGCGCCCAATAGGTAGTGCCTAAATTTATGTAGGGCATACACCATAGCTAGTCCTTCTCTTTCTATAGTGGTGTAGTTCTTCTCAGCTGTAGAGAGTTTTCTGCTAGAGTAAGCAATGGGATGGTCAATACCTCCTTCTCTCGGTTGTGTCAGCACAACCCCCAATGCTATGGAAGAAGCATCTACATGAACATGAAAGGGTTTTCTCCAGTCTGGAAAAACTAGAATAGGCGCAGTGATCATCTTTTCTTTAAGTGTGTCCAAGCTCTGTTGGCATTCTTCTGTCCATTGGAATTTTGAATCCTTTTTGAGCAATATTTCCATAGGCGCAGTAATCTTTGCATATCCCTTAATAAATTTCCTGTAGTATCCAGTATGTCCCAATGTAGTGCGTAATTTCTTAACTGAATTGGGCACGGGCAAGTTAGCAATGATGGCAACCTTCGCAGGATCCATCAGGAGTCCTTGTCTGCATACAATATGGCCCAACAGAATACCAAAAGGAGCACAGAAGATACATTTTTTCAAATTAAGGGAAATCTGATACTGTCTACATTTTTCTAACATCATGCGCAGGTTCCCTATATGGTTTTTTAGTAAACCAAACACAGTCCAGTCATCAAAATAGACTTCTAGAAACTTATGAATGAATTCTTTAAAAACAGCAACAACGACTCTAGAGAAGATAGCAGGTGCGTTTTTAAGACCAAAGGGCATTACCGTATACTGGAATGATCCCCATTCAGTCGTGAAAGTGGTCTTATGGCGGTCTTTTGGATGTATTCTGATCTGATGGTATCCTGAAAAGCCATCAGTGAAGGAGTAAGCCTCTTGTCCTCCAACAGGCCAGACCCAGCAACGGAACCATTTGTTGGCTGCTTTTTGGACAGACCCGGGTTTTAATGAAGTGCAGCAACAAACACCCCTTGGCGCACTGGCCCTCTCGGCAACGAGCTGCGTAGTAGCCCGAAGTCTCACCCGAAGTGGCTATGGGGGGCTAAGGAATCAAGCTTCCTTAACCTTGGCGACACGAAGACTACAATCTTCTCCCCTCTCCAGGGAGTCCTCAATGTGGGACGTCTTGTCCACCGAATTCCCTCGGTGCGATAGCGCTGAAGCTCTCTTATCATCCTAGATGCGCAGTGTCTCCACTTCGACGCCCGAGGTGATTACTCTCGGCGTCCGATACAGTAACGTTTCCGGCCCTGCACCACGATGCAGCCACACACTTCTCAAGCGCCGCAGCGATGGTGTTCTACAAAGTTCTTCGACACTTAACAATTATAATGTCTAAGGAAGCTTCGAGAACGTACTCAACATATTCATAAAGATAACGCAACATTCATGAAAGCACAGATAACGAAACAGGCATGCATTCAAGTGAAACCATAACATAACAGCAAGACTTATGGAATTCACCTCCACGGGAAACCACATCCACGGGAAGTATATCTTATATTAACTCAAAGAGAAACTATACAATAATGCCGTGTACACAGCTGCAGCCTTAGATCTTTCTAGGAAACTCCACGCACACAGCTGGGAGCCCTTCTCTTAGATCTACTCTCTTCCTCAACAGAGATTACAATAGTTCAGACGTCGACTCAGACTGTCTGCAACTCAGGGATTAGCCTCACAGCTATCCAGTCCCACTCTTGTCTTCTAACAACACAGTAGAAAACAATCAACTATTAACCATCTAACTAACTAACCAACTAAACTTCTCCCTTATCAATTATACATATATATAGGTGGCCTTGAGGGTCGCACCTTTACAAAACTGCGGGCCTTTCCCAATAGTATTCCCCAAAAACCCTAACCGCGTACATGGCTAGGTGTACTGTAGGCGCCGCTTGCAGTCACGTCGCCGCTTCCTGCAGGCTCCATGATTTTCGACGCAGATTGCGGGCATGGGCGCCGCTTCATCGTTTATTGCTCCATGTCCTTCGTCTTCAATGCTTTTGGTCTGTTGCTCGTCCTTGGTTAGAGCAACCATAACTTCTGTACTCTAGCCTTAATGAGGGTAGCTTAGCCCTCTACTCCGTTGCTTCATTTATTGCAGTAGTTGAGCTTTCTACTCGGCCACATTCATTTCTTTGACGTGTGCGCGCGAGCTCAGCGATTTCCGGTCCTTGATCTGTGCTAAGCTCATCCATCTGGCACCGTACTGCGCACTTATTTGCTCCTGCCCAAAAATTGGTGCTTATACAAAATTAACACTTTCCTCTCAACACTTGTGCTTTTTCCCCAAAATTTGCAGCTTTACTATAGCTGCGGCCTAGGCTCCAACAATAGTAAAGACTGATCACAACAGTTTGAGACATTTTGTGACCCGAAAGGAGTTGAATGATAGACAACATAAATGGGTAAACGATTTTCAGTCATATGACTTCGACATAGAATACAAAAAAGGTAATATGAATGTGGTAGTTGATGCCCTCTCTAGGAATCTTACTTTTTCTTTGCTACAAGTCCCAACTGATTGCAATGTCCAACTAGCTATGGAATATTATAAGAACCAATTTTCTTGTGAAGTGTTGGATGGGTTGATTCAGGAGGATGCATACAAAATCCTTAATTATTTCATATATTACAAATACATAATTTTTCTAGTTCTTGGATCAAAATTAAAATAAAATATTTTGGAGGCTTCCCACAATGCACCAGTGGTGGGCCACCTTGGATTCCTGAAAACTTACCAGAAGGTGAGAGAAAGATTCACTTGGAAGGGCCTAAAAATGATGTGTTAAGGCATGTAAGGGAGTGTACTGCATGCCAAAAAAATAAATTTGAGCACACTCATCCTTTTGGTCTCCTACAACCCCTACCAATTCCAAAACAAAAGTGGGAAAGTGTATCCATGGATTTCATCACCGGTTTTCCCAAAACCCAAGGTAAGGATAGTATTTTCGTAGTGGTTGACAGATTGACTAAATTTGCTCACTTATTTGTTGTCACATCAACTATTACTCCCATTCAAGTTGTTGCGTGATTTTTTAAATAAGTATTCAAATTGCATGTTCTTCCCAAGACTATAATAAGTGACCGAGATAGCAAATTTACTAGTTCTTTCTGACAAACCTTGTTTGAATTAGTTGGAACCACTTTGAATATTAGCACAAGTTATCACCCTAAGAATGATGGCCAAACTGAGAGGGTAAACCAATGTCTTGAGGGTTATCTCAGAAATTATATTACCAGGCAGCATAAAGCATGGGTCAACTGGCTACACTTGGAGAAATTATGTTATAAGACTACATTCCATCTCTCCATTGGAATGAACCCATTCAAAGCTCTGAATGTGTATGAATCCCCCAAATTTGTAGATATGATTTTTGGGGATTGCAAGGAACAAAAAATAAAGGATTGGCTACAGGAAAGCCAAGACATACTCGGGACACTCAAAGAAAACTTGCAGGTTACACAGAACCAACAGAAGGTGAATGCAGATAACAACATAACAGACTAAAGCTTCCAATAAGGTGATTTGGTCTATTTGAGGTTGCAACCATACAAGAAATCCACTCTGAAATCAAAACTAGCTGAGAAATTGCTTCCAAGGTTCTATGGACCATATAAGATCACAAGGAAAATTGGTGAAGTTTCCTATCAATTAGATCTTCCCCAAGGGAGCAAGATACACAATGTTTTCCATGTGTCATGCTTAAATAAATAAGTTGGCCAACAAGTAACTGTTTCAGAAGAATTTCCTCCTCTCGATGATGAAGGACACCTAGTCTTAGAACCATAAAATATTTTGTAGGTTAGAGAAAGGATGCTGAGGAGTTGAACCATTAAAGAATATCTAGTGCAGTGGAAGGGGTTTCCTAGTGAAGATACAACCTGGGAAGGTGAATAGATTCTACAACATGCTAGATTGCACCTGATTGAGGAAAAATAGTCTTGTGGAGGGAGGACTGTCATGTTCCTTCCCTAGTAGCCATTTCGTAAATAAATGGACCCTCAAATCCCTAAGAGTCTAGGAAGAAGAATTAAATTGAGGATAATTAATTGGATGAATATTTGGTACGAGGCCTATAGTAATTAATAATTTTAATATTTTGAATTTTATTTTTTTTATAATTAATGCCTTATCATTATTAATCAAAATTTTGGAACTTTAATGATGTTCACATGGCTAGGATGATGCATGAGGATAAGATGGGCGTCACCTACTCAAGTGGAAAATTTAGAAACAACAAGAAGTCATCGAAAAGAAAGGTGGCAACATAAAAAGATAGAAACTTGAAAAAGAAAGGAAAAAACAGGAAAAAGCACAAAGTAGGAAAGTCAAAAAGAAGGAAAGTGCAAAAAGGAACCAGTTTGAAAAAAGAGGCAACATCCATAAAAGCTAAGTAGGGCGCACTTGCCAAATTCAGTTGAAAGACACAAAGCAAGCACATTTTACAAAGCGGAATTGTTTCTAATTCTCTCAAGGAATATGTCCTCACATATCACACATGCCAATGGATTTCCCAGGAAGCTACCTAAGTTATAAAATAAGGCTAGTGCGCACCATTCACATCTTTTGGTCAATTATTTTGTGTCTTGAGAGATTTTGTTACTCAGAGTTGAGTGATGTGCCTGAACCAATGCTTGGGAGATGAACCCCGATGCAATTCATGTTCTAGTTTGTCCATGATCATATCCATAGCCATGGAATTTTTATCTAAAGGTATACATCAGTCCATTATTGAAGAATCATAAGCATCCAGAGAGAGATCCTCAGTCACAGTACCATTGGAAGAGTTCTTGAAGGATTTCATCCAAAGGAAGTGATCCATTTCAGTGAAGGGTCCCTGTGAAGCTCATGAATACCAGTGGACCATACACATATATATATATAATATTTGATTTCATCCAAATTTCAGATCCATTGTAGAACTTCATCTTCTTCTCCTCCTCTCATACTCATTCTCTCAGTTTGTAAGAGTTCTCTAGCATTGGAGACTGCTTGAAGATATGAATGTTCTATCTCCTCTAATATCTACTCAGGATATTCAATTTAGACTTGATGATGTTAATAAAATTATTTCATATAATTCATATACTTCAGAAGTGAATTTTTTAAGACTCTATTGAAATTTGGATCAAGCAATTCAAAGACTAGCACTTTAAGCACTTTTTATTGACTAGTTTTACCATTTTTGTAATTTAGAGCCATGTATCAGTCCGTTTTCTGTTCTAATGGTAACTTGTGAATATAGAGACCTTAATGAAGCATATCCATCCATTTCCATGAGTATTCGAAGGAATCTCATCCTTTTTGGAAGAACTTGGAAAACTAGTAGTTGAGCAGTCCAACATAGCACCCTTGCCTCTTTTGCTCCCAAACTCAACCCGAACCTCCCAAATTCTCATATGATTCTATCCAAAACCTAATTAGGAGGTTAATATCTTATATATTCCATTTTTTTACATTCATTTTCAAGCACTGAGACTAGTATTCATATGCTGGAGTTCCCAAGACGCCTCAAAGTAGACATCAGGCACAACTATTGTTGAAATGTAAATGGCCCTAGTAAGTTGTGAATAAGACTCATCAGTTGGACCTGAAATTGATACCTTTTATTATGCACATTCACCCATACGTTTTCCAGATCCTAGACATTAAAAATTCCTAACCTTTGGGGAAAGCTACTTGTGTCCAAGACTAGTTTTTCTGCAACTAGTTTTTCAACTAGTTTTGGTATAAGTTAATTCATGTTTTAATTGATGTTTTAAATTCTGAATTGAGATAATATATTTTATATAATATCATGGATATTACATTATATTTAACCAATTGTAATTGAGCGAGAGACAGTTTTGGCCATGATCTTGATATATTGTTTCTTCTTCAAGAATGTACTCCTCTTCCTCTATCATGCACATACATTCAAATCCCAACAAGTATTCTTTGAATTGGATCTTGTCAGAATGAAATAACATGTTCAAAATCGACAAAGGTTTTGTTGTATCTTTATGCTCGCGTTGATCGTACTCCTAATCAAATCCCTCTTCTAGTGGAGGGGTGATGTTGGGAGGCAGTCTTGGATATTGTTGAACATTATGGTTTTCCTTACTTATTTCTCAATGTGGTACCATCAGAGTAGCTCTTTTGTATTGCATATGACCCTAAAATTGGGGATTCTGAGTTCATAGTGACGTTTCGACAAAATGGTTTGACACTTAACCTTGTTTGACCTTAGTAAGGTCATTTACCATATTCTTCATAATCTTGGTAACTTATTCTAGGATAAGTGTGTCTTGGATCAAAAAGATTTCAGGCTCTTTCCCTCTCCTCCTATTGGGATATATCCTATCTTCCAGGTCTTCTATTTTGGTCTTCAAGGGAACCCATACAACCTTTTTGTTTTCCTTTGAATATTCTACTTCAAAAAACAAAGCCTCTAGGTCACATGACTTCTTTTCCTTCATTGAAAATAAAAATCATAAGAAAACACAGTCAAGTATGTGAGCATGGAGGCCATATATAAGGGTTTGACGACTTCAGGTATTCGACCATACAACTTGCAAAACCTAGTGGTCAACTCCTTAAGAGTTACACCACTATTCCTTTTGAGAGTATTGAACTTTGTTAGGATATTCCTATTGTCTTTCTTGACACCACATTTTTTCATAAACTTCTCGATGAAATCCATCCAATGGGTGATGGAGTTGTTAGGAAGATTCCTAAACAACTTTTTGGCTCCCCCCTCCAATAAATGTTCAAACAATATGGGAAACACATCATCCTCTTATATAGCAAAGTTGTCTGTGCAATCTTGGAACATAGTGAGGTGATATTTAGTTGAAACTCCATTTATCCACTAAACTTAAGGAGAATATTGAGATATCCTTCACATAGGTCACCTAGTTGGTATGCAAGAGGTATAACCAATGGCCTAAATCTGGCTACCAACCAAGGGTTGGGTGGTCTTAGTACTAATATCCATGACCCAGTTGATGGAATGAAATGTTGGGCCTATCCCAAGTGGGGCATTTTGAGCAAGAAGGATTTTGGGAACTGGGGAGCTGAGCACGGTTCAGTTAACGTATTTTTGATATAAGTTTTGGGATGCTGCGAAGTTGCGTGCAATGCAGCATCGGAAGAGATGCAAAGTAAAATGGTGCGAGGAGGTGGTGCTACGAAGTGTCCAGTCTATGGAGATCCAGCAAGGCAGAGTGTTGGATGGAAGACAACACATGTTCTGGTTAGACCATTGACAGTCTATTTTTGGTAAAGATGCTCCAGGAGTGCCAAGCGATAGGTAGGAGCAGAAGCGGAAGAAAGCGACTGGTCGCACATGCGAAAGAACCACTACCTGAACCAATCACACAAGACTGTTAGAGGAAGGGTGGCTCGATGAAAGCGACCTTGTTATACCTCAATATTACACATTATGTATTAGTGTCGCATCCTTGCACTAGCGACCTAAATGACAGTTTCCCTTAAAGATCATCTGAACATCCAGAGTGAAAACCATTGACTAAACAATGAAAGAAAAAACTTTTTCTGCCATCTGCCAACCCAACTTAGCCCTGTTTGTGAGCACTACCGCTCCCTGCACATCTACAGGGGCGCGATAGTCAACACTACCGCGCGTTGCTCCTTTTCTGGGGCGCGGTACTACCGCGTTATGCTCAGTAGTAGGGGCGCGGTAGTCCGAAATTAGCCTTTTTTCCTTGGACTTTGGGATTCGACCTTCGAGGTGATTTTGTTGGGATTACCCCCTTTGGTTCGATCCTAACTCCTTCTATGTTTAGCTGTCCTGATCCACTAAACCCTCCATAGATCCACACTTCTCTCTTGTTGGTTAACCTTCCCATATGCTATAAGAGAGAAGCTTTCCATGGGCCAAAGGGAGGACTTTTGGGGCATCAAACCTATGATCTTCAGACTTCTGCAGAGATAGCTAGAGGAAGCACTTGGAGCTGGAGGATTGGCTTGGATATCAAGCAACCTTTGTAAGTACTCTTCAAGTTTGTAGTAAAATATAACTTGTCTTGTTTTTCCCATTTCATGTGTATTGTATGGATATTTGATATGAAATGTATCTATTTTAGATTTGAACTTAATCTTTGCTTCAAGGTATTTGGAAGCTTGCATGCTTGTCCTTTGTTTGATTTCAACAGGTTCTACATTGGAGCTTCAGGATCAAGAGCTAGAAGCGGGACAAATGTCGAATTGGAAGGTGAGTTACGTCTTTCATCTCTTCTAAATGCATTTAATCTTGTTGTGAAGATTAGTTCAAGAACTCAAGGTAGCATTTGTTTCCTTTTTGTCTTAGCATAGAGTTAGTGCATCCTTCTTTATCCTAAGAGAGTTTCTACCTATCCGTAGGGAGAAATTTCTACAACAAAAACTGGCAACTCCACTAGGGACTTGAATCCATTTTCTTTGCTTGTGAAGTTTGCTTTCACTCATTGATTGTAAGAATTGGGTTCTTTTACCCTCATTCGCTTCCTTTTTCTTTGCATTAGACTTCTGTTATAGATCAGTAAGTCCTCTGGGTTGGAAACCCTTGAAAAGTCAAAATCTTTTCTCAAAATTCTGCCTCTTTCCCCCTGTTCACACACTACCGCACCCCCGTAACTTCCTACAGAGCGGTAGTATCGTGCCTTAACCACTGTCTAGAGTGTGGTAGTCTAGCGGTACCGTGCCTTAACCACTGTTTAGAGCGTGATAGTCTATCAGTACCACTCCCTGTTTGCTTGAAGGCCTGCGGTAGTTTCGGGAAAGTGTTTTTTCTTGGTTTGTTCGGTTATTTTTTGGGTCTTTTCGAGAGTTGGATCCATGTTGGCCCTTTGAGTAAACACTAGCCATGAATCATGCATCCCACATCCGGTTTGACCCATATTGAGGTTTTGAGATCATTTTTTGGTTTAGTGTGTTTGGATTGCTTGGCATCTTATTTCCTTTACATCCTATCTAATGATTGTTGGGAAATATTGATTCCTTGTCTCCGCTTTAGTTCAAAGAGAAGCTTGATTTTGTCGTTCTTTTACCATATTCATGAAATTGAAACACAAAGGTATTCTTCTTGCCTTAATTTAATCATTTGACATTATTGGTATTACATTCATGAGAAGAAGAAATGCTTGTTTCATATTTATGTGCATTTGAGTTAGACGATATTATTAGGTTCTTCTCTTTGTCTTGCATTTGATTGGAAGCATTTGTAGAATCTTTCTTTCCGTAGCTTGGATGTGTCTTTTTCAAGTGTAAAAAGATAGGAAATGGATTAGAATCATTACGTTTGGTGTTCATATGAAGAAATTTTTCATTACTTTGGGTTAGTTTTGGGGACATATTTTACTTCTTTCTATCATTTTGAAAAGAAATAAAATTGCATGTGCATTGGGTTGTGCATATTGGGAACGAAAAGAACTCTCTCTCTCTTCCATAGCTAGTTTTCATCGAATACAAGATCCATTTCGATTCATCTTCATTTGCATGGTTTGAGTCGTCACAACACCATCAAGTTGCACTTCCATAACCTGATTGTGTAAGACAGCCTCTAAAATTAATCTCCCTAACTAAACCAACATTAACCTCACTTGAGGAAATAAAAGAATTTGGTAGTTAGGTAAGACACCGAGGACAGGCATCAAAATAATTCCCCCTTGTCATTTTTCATCTAAGACATAGTCATTGTCTTCAGGGAACTAAAATCTTTTAGTATTTGTTGACACGGTCATACACCAATTTGTGGAGGGGCCTCCTGACTGTTTTAAACTTTTAGGGGTTAAACCACCACAAGATTGAGAACTGGATGGACTCTGTGGAATGCCGCACTCCACTTAGCCCTAAGGCAACATCGATCATTGTCTTCCTTGTATTCATAGTAATGCAAGCGTGATAAGGCAGAAGTGCCGAAAACCTTTTCCAACGTGTCATAAACGAGGTAGATTAGTGACTTTTCTTCTAGGGCTCTTTACCCAGGATCCCTTTCGGTAGTGGGATATCCTTCCATTATTGGTCTCTCATTTTGTATTGTTCGACTTGGATTTCATCACCTTGCGAAGGATACAATTTGTTGAGGTCTCCAACTCTTAGTTAGGAGGTTTTGCTTGCTATCTTGTAGAGGGTCTTTTTCTTTGTAGGGCTGCTTGTTGGCATTCTGGACATTTTGTTGTATAGCTCGCTTACTGTGGCAACGACCTCAGTATAGTTTTTTGAGCTTGCTCTTTTGGCCTGTGAGCCTTGTCTTTTCCTAGATCCCCTCTTACATGCTTGGTTGCCTGAGGGTTTTTGAGTTCTTTTTAACAAGACTTCGTCCACATCACTTAGTTTTGTTCCATGGAGAATCTAACTCCATGCACCCATGCTCCTTCTGGGACTACCAATCCGGAGACCCCTTTTCAAGGGGTACCTTTTACTTTTCCTCCAGTTGGAGATATTGGTCCTCCCTTTATTTCCACGTTAAATATTCCTGGATTAACCATAGGATTACCGGTATGGTTATTCAATCCGGTAATTTCGATTGCAACCAATGTTTCGAATGTTAATTCTCCACCACGAGAGAGTCAATCCCAAACTAATCCTTCCCCTTCTTCGTTGGATGAATCTTCTTCCGTTCCTTCTTCCTCGCCTGATCAAAGCAATAGTGTTAGTAATCGGGAGGATAAGAAGAAGAAGAAAAGGAAAGTTAAGAAGAAGAAGGATAAGGAAGATACCAAGCATGAATCAGTTGCCTCTAATGGCACCCATTCTATGAAAACACCTCGTAAGCCCAAGTTCCCTTGCAAACTCTACAAGGGTGATCACCTTCTCAAGGATTGTCCTGGTTTTTCCCGTATATCAGAAGTTTGGTCTAAAAAACCCAGACCACTTGTATCATCAACCTCTGACCATCATGTTGATGAAACTCCCTCAACCAGTGACCCCTTGGTGAAGGGTCAAAAGGGTAAATTCCTATATCCCTGTTTGATATGAAAGGGTATGCACCGTACTTTCCTTTGTCCAAGCATGGATGAAGCTTCGCGGTGGTTGGAAGATATTACTGTTCTCAATTGGTGCTTCCAACAAACGATAGTAAGTTGTCCCTTGACCCCCCGCTAGTTGACCAAGTGATCAATTTAGTTTCATCTGCAATTGATCCCACTCTCCCTTCCGAGAGTGAAGTGATCGAGTCGCTGTCATCTCCACTCAATCCCGCTCTTTCATTGAAGAAAGTCCAGACTGAAGTAGTCATCTTGACACAATCTTCGTCTCATTCTTATCTTCCAAGCGAGAGTGAATTGGGAACCGCTGATGTTTTCCTTATCGGTTTAGAATGTCCTCGGCAAGGGGAAACCCTGTCCACTTCCACGAGACCCCCTCCATGTACTGAGGTCATTTCCTTTGATTGGAATGGTCTAACAGAATCTCGTCTTCCTTCGAGTGTTCCTTTTCAAATATCTGTAGGAGTTTTCGATAAAGAAATTTTTCGTACGATAGTTGATGAAGGAGCTTCTATTAGTATTCTATCCTCAACTGCTTGGAAAGCCTTAGGTTCTCCACGGCTTGTGCCCGTCACTGACCAGATACTGGCTTTCAATAGAAGGCCTACTGGACCTTTAGGGTCCCTTCCTCAGTTACCTATCACTTTGGGAGGGAAAAATGTCTGTATTGATGTCATCGTCATCCAAGGTCCCTTAGATTTTAATCTACTCCTTGGACGTGATTACATCTATGAAATGAAGGCTGCAGTGTCCTCACTCTTTCGAGTGATGTATTTTCCGCATGATCAACTTTCGTTTGTGATGCCCACTCATCGCATGAATCCTAGTCACCAGACTTCCCTAAATGTTCCACATGTTTTCGTGGTTTCTTCCCCCTAAGGGGGGGACGTTGGAGCAAAGTTCTATTTCTATGTCAAGCTCGTTAAAAAATGAAACCATTTTCTCAAGCATAGTTTACTTTTGGTTTTAAGCTTGTGTAAAAATGAAACCAACCATCATTTCAAGCATATTTTACTTTTCGTTTTAAGCTTGTGTAAAAATGAAACCAACCATCATCCCAAGCACAGTTTACTTTTGGTTTTAAGCTTGTGTAAAAATGAAACCAATCCCAAGCATAGTTTATTCTCTGTTTCAAGCTCATTAAAAAATGAAACCGACCCTCAAGCACAGTTTACTTTTGGTTTTAAGCTTGTGTAAAAACGAAACCAATCCCAAGGATAGTTTATGTTCGGTTTCAAGCTTGCGTAAAAATGAAAACTACCTTCGAGCATAATTTCTTTCTGTTTAAAGCTCATTAAAAAAAAAAGGACCCTTGTTATTATCTATTTCAAGCTTGTGTAAAAATGAAATAGATCTCCCTTCCATTTGTTCGAGTCTCTCGCTAGAGTTAGGATTTGAACCTTCATTTCATATGCCTGGGTCATTTGATCCTGGTTCTCCCTACCCCCCCTGGTGAACACATTCGGATTAGTAACCAAGATTTTTGGGTAAGGAAGAAGAGTAGTTAGACGAAACGACGCTTGGGGGGCATGTTTAGCCGTTAGCAATCATCATGTTGGGAAGGAACCCGTCAATGGGCCTTAACCATGAGCAGAATTTACCATTAGCTTCAAGCTCATTAAAAAATGAAACCAGTATTCTGAGAAAAGTTCTACTCCTGTGTCAAGCTCGTTAAAAAATGAAACATATCCTTTCCCTTTGAGTCGAGTCTCCTCGTAGACTTAGTACCTGAACCTTCTTTTCACCCGCTTATACTTTAGGCGAATGAAATGAAGCTTGATGGCATGTCTTCAACTTCTGGAAATTACATTGAAGTCAACTCGATCGCCTCTCCACACCACATTGGAGCTAAGTCACTTACTTCTAGCAATAATGCTGGGGGCATGTACCAACCTTTGGATTTCATGATGGGAAGAAGTTCACCATTGGGAACATTTTCGAGCATACTTTCCTTTTTAGGTTTCGAGCTCATTAAACCATGAAAATTATCCTAAGCATAGTTCATTTTATGTTACAAGCTCGTTAAAAAATGAAGCAGACATCATGAGCATTCTTCCAACCTATTTTCAAGCTCGTTAAAAACAGTAAGATGGTGTTTGAGCTTACTTTTCACTTTTTTCGTGCTCTGGTTAAAATATGAAAAGTGGTTTGAGCTTACTTTTTCCTTTTTCATGCTCTGGATCCAAACATGCAAAAGATTCCGAGTGCTTTTGATACCATTATCGTGCTCGTTAAAAAATTGGAGTAAAAAGGTGTGTCTAATGAGTATAGGTTTATCACTTTATTCGACCTTGCTAGACTATTTACTAAAAAGGAACTGTGTCGAGTTTACTTTTACTTTGTCGTACTCGGTCATCAACCATGACAAAGTTGTACATGGAGTCCTATTTAAGCTCTTTTTATACTCCTAAAATAGGAAAAGATGGCCAAGCGAAATTTATTCATTCACGCTTGTAAAAGGATTTGAATGATCGTCTCCCTAGTGATAGTTTACCCCTTTTTTGGACTAGGGGGCACTACTTACGAAAAAGGATACTCCAACCAATCATGACTGGAAGAGTCCTCTCCCGTGTTGTTTTACCCTTTTTCGGGCGATGAGGCTAGCTTTACGAAAAAGTACCATTGGAGTCTTATTTAGTTCTTTTCAAACTCTCTAAACATGAAATGACGACCGAGTTTTCCTTCCTTTGACTCGTTAAAATTCAACATCGAAGGGCCCACTTTGGGACGAACCCCTCCTTTCTCAGGTTCGAAAAACATGTGATATTGGACTCATCTATGAGATGAGCTATACCAAGAATCTATTATCCTCCTCAAGCTCATAAAAAAACAAAGAGGTACTTGTCCATCATGTCTGGGGAAAATGGGAAAATGAGTCAAGTTTACCTTGTTGGCAGCTTGTCAGTCGTCACCTTTGAACATGGCATACATCCTCACCTTGTCTGTTTTGGGTAGTCAATCTTGCTGATAGTGTCATCATTATGATCATGCGTCCTCATTATTTCTATGAGTTCACACTTCTTGTGTTTATGTCTGTTCAAGTAGTCCTTGCTGCCAAGCTCTGTCTCATGTCGTTATATGTTCAAAGGGTTATTACCTTGAGTCCACCTCCACTTCATGTCAAACCTTCCCTTTGTGTCAGTACATATTCTATTTTTTCATCGGTCCATACTATCTTTCGTTCCGATTTCGTGTCGATGATGTGGGAATCATTATGGCCCACCTTCGACGAGTTTATTCCTGTCGACACCAAATCACTATCCAGGAATCGGACTTAGGAATCAACCACTAGTACCTTGGTACCTGCATGCCTCAATGGCAAGTTTCCTCGTGTTTGATAGTAGGTTTACATCATTGAACTCTGATCGAATGATCTCTCAAATGCTCGACATCAACTCGTTTATTTGCATTTCGTTGCGATGTACTATAGATACCTTGGGGATCATTGTCATCATTGGTGATTTCCCTCACATTTGTTAACGGTTCACATCTTTGATCAGTAATCAAATGGTTTCTATCATGTTCGACTTCAACACCTTGTAATCACATCGCTAGATTCGTATCGTTGGTGATCGGGTAGAAGACCCTGGACACCCTTTTGTATTTTTATTACGTCCAGGTTGCAATGGAGATTTTTCTGTATTGTCACACAGATCCACTTATGTATTGGTCGTGGCTGTGTCATCACTGTCTCATGGATCTACGCTTGTTCATAGTAGCCATGATTTGTATACAGTCTATATCATCTCACTACTCATGGATCTGCAATGTATTGGTCGATAGTCATGCTTTGAGTCAATTGTTTCCGAGCATGGGAATGCCCGCCTCGGTAATATATCTGACATTTTGTTTCCATTTCAGCTCCTTTTTGCTCCCCTCGATGCTATCTCCGCACCATATTTGTAAAGTCTTTCAGCCATCAGTCTCTTCTAACCTCACACTTTAGGGGGCATCTATTATACCTCAATATTACACATTATGTATTAGTGTCGCATCCTTGCACTAGCGACCTAAACGACAGTTTCCCTTAAAGATCATCTGAACATCCAGAGTGAAAACCATTGACTGAACACTGAAAGAAAAACCTTTTTCTGCCATCTTCCAATCCAACTTAGCCCTGTTTGTGAGCACTACCACTCCCTTCACATCTGCAGGGGAGCGATAGTCAACACTACCACGCATTGCTCCTTCTCTGGGGCACGGTACTACCGTGTTATGCTCAGTATTAGGGTTGCGGTAGTCTGAAATTAGCCTTTTTTCCTTGGACTTTGGGATTTGATCTTCGAGGTGATTTTGTTGGGATTAACACCTTTGGTTCGATCCTAACTCCTTATTTGTTTAGCTGGCCTGATCCACTAAACCCTCCATAGATCCACACTTCTCTCTTGTTGGTTAACCTTCCCATATGCTATAAGAGAGAAGCTTTCCATGGGCCAAAGGGAGGAATTTTGGGGCATCAAACCTATGATCTTCAGACTTCTGCAGAGATAGCTAGAGGAAGCACTTGGAGCTGGAGGATTGGCTTGGATATCAAGCAACCTTTGTAAGTACTCTTCAAGTTTGTAATAAAAGATAACTTGTCTTGTTTTTCCCATTTCATGTGTATTGTATGGATCTTTGATATTAAATGTATCTATTTTAGATTTGAACTTAATCTTTGCTTCAAGGTATTTGGAAGCTTGCATGCTTGTCCTTTGTTTGATTTCAACAGGTTCTACATTGGAGCTTCAGGATCAAGAGGTAGAAGCGGGACAAACGTCGAATTGGAAGGTGAGTTACGTATTTCATCTCTTCTGAATGCATTTAATCTTGCTGTGAAGATTAGTTCAGGAAATCAAGGTAGCATTTGTTTTCTTTTTGTCTTAGCGTAGAGTCAGTGCATCTTGCTTTATCCTAATAGAGTTTCTACCTATCCGTAGGGAGAAATTTCTACAACAAATATCACTCCCAGCATCACTGATGAAGCATCTACATGGACATGGAATACTTTCTTCCAGTATGGGAAGACTAATATTGGTGTTGCGACCATCTATTATTTCAGTATGTCAAGGCTCTTCTGGCACTCGTCATTCCATTCGAACTTTGCATCCTTCTTCAACAACTTCTCCATAGGTGCAGTAATCGCTGCATATCCCCTTATGAAATTCTTGTAATATCTTGTATTTCCCAACATCTCCATCAGCTACTTTACTATCATTGGTTTTGGTAGGTCGACAATAATCAAAATCTTAGCTGGGTTGACCAACATGCCCTCCTTGCATACAATATGTCCTAATAGGATACCGAATGGTGCACAAAAGATACACTTATTTAGATTCAGTGAAATATTGCATTTTCGACATCTTTCCTACATCATCCTGATGTTTGCAATGTGGTCCTTAACCAACCTATATACTATCCAGTCGTCCATATACACTGCCAAAAACTTGTGAATGAAATATTTGAATGCAGCGAAGACTAGCCTTGAAAAGATTGCAGGGGCGTTCTTGAGACCAAATGGCATCACTATGTACTGAAATTAGCTCCATTCTGTCACAAAGGTGGTTTTATGTCGATCTTCTTTGCAATTCTGATCTGGTGGTATCTTGAAAATCCATCTCTGAATGAGTATATCTTCTGGCCTCCAACACCTTCAAGTACTTCATTGGTAAATGGCGTAGGGAATGGATCATGAAGGCATGCATCGTTTAGTTTCCTTAGATCGACGCAAATCCAAATTTTTCTGGTCTTTTTTCCTTGGACGACCATTGGTCTGATCCATTCCAACTCTTTGACAGGATCAATGATCCCTGCATCCAACATCCGCTCTATCTCAGCCTTCACCCGCTCTTTGTATCTGGGATTTAGTCTATATGGTCGTTTCTTTGCTGGTTTAGCATCAAGTTTAATAGCGATCTTCATCTCACCCAAGTCCCTAGAAATGCCCTTCATCTCTGAAAACATTGTTTAGAACAAGCCTTGAAATTCATGCAGTAGATCAGTGACCTTTAAAATTGTTGAATCATCCCAATAATATACAATACTAGAAAACTTGGGATTTTCCACAGACCCAATATTGACATTCTTAATTTTTAATGGTTGTTGGAATTTGTTAAATGGCATATCTGGTGCTTCGACATCATGGCTTCCTTCTGAATCCAGGACATATATGACTCTAGGATCTTCCTCGTCATCAGGTCCTCTCGACACATTATAACATTCCATCATCATTTCTGACATCGCAATCCATTGTAGTCCCATTGCTATTTATGTCGGAGCTGTCTCAAGTACATTTTCACTGATCTCCTATAGTGTACTGTGGATGAAAGGATTCTCATCAGCGAAGCTGAATATTTGACTGAAACTAGTGGTCAATTATTCCCACGTAATCATTCCTCATCGCAGTTCTGCTGCAATGTACCAACTCCACGGTACTTCATCTAGCGTATGGATGAACACATGAACCCATTCCCACTTCGGCCTCATTCCCCATGCGATTTGACACTATCCCATATGATCCCTTCGATCACCCCTTCCATTGTATTTCTTCCCTCTATAGCATTCATTTCCCCAAATCTAACTTCCATCAATTGTTGACATAATTTCCAGCTTATTATCAAGGACTTGTGCACATCCCACCATCTTTCTGGAGTAGCCTTCAATGCTTATACTAGCACCAGTAGTTGTTGTGGTTTTGACACCTTGTATTCAAACTCATGGATGAATATTTCCATATTAGGTAATCCTATGTATGTCGGAATGTCACTTACTTATGTCGCTATGCATCTCAATGACTCAATGATTCGCGCACACTTTTAGAATGATAACTCATGCAACCGATTCTTCCCATTTCTAGCACCTCGTTGGTGTATGATAACATCGAACCGATACTTTTCCACCCCAATTCTCCATTAGTGATGGGATTGATGTAATATTTTTTTCAACATTGTAGATGTTGTCCCATCCTTCTATGAACTCATCCCTCATTGGTTTGACATATATTTTCCCTTCAAGTGGATCAAGCAGGGAAATGACCCTCATGTCGTGGTTCTCAAAATACATCATCATTTTCTTAAAATTGATGATGAACGGATTCTCCATTTCCTAGTCTATTCCCAACAACACATGATATGGGATTGTATTTTCAACTATCTCTATGATGTTGAAATTTGTGTATGTCTTTAGTTCTTCTACTTCAACAGGTAGATGAGGAAATTGATCGATTGGTGTAACCTTGCTCTGATTTTCCAATCGAAGTTGCACAAGGGACCATACCAACTGTGGCTTTCCCATCATTTCCTATCTTTGCTTATTTAGGATTTTCTCATTCAATCCTAGATCCAAAATGGTGGAATCTACATCATATGCACCAATTTGAGCATTCATCCTGATTTCTCTTCCCATTTTCTTCCTATGTAAGTGGTTTACTGTCTGATCATGTATTTCATCCTCCTATCGGTACAAGAGGATAGCTATCTCTGCCAGTACATCTTGATCCTTTTCTAACGTTAAGAAACTTTCTAGAAAAGTTCTCAGAGTACTGACCTTCCCTAGCGACCTCTACGAATTTGTCGTATAAAAAATCGGTGGCATATCATAGGCATGCTCTTTATGGAGTATGGGCGCTGACTTCCCATTATTCTTGAAAAGTGCATCTCGTGCTTCCAGAAATACTTATTTTTCTTCTTCGATGTCAAATCATACTTGCTTCTGAGTTGTAGGCCGAACACCAGGTAGTGGCCTATCTTCTCTTGTCGTGGCTCCTCCTCTGGTTACCACTGCAACATTTATTGGTCGACTTTTGATCTTCATTGAGATCTTATGCACATTTGGAATAGGATTCTGGTTCTGATTTACATTCGGATTTGGTTGTGGTTGTGGTGCATTCTTAGTCCACCATTTCGCGATTAACTGAGGACAATCTTCAACATTGTGATCCGCTGCACTGTAATAGGTACACTACAGGGTTGTATTTGGGAAATCTATCTGAGAATGTCTGATATGGACACAATTATAGCATGTGACTGGTCCTCGACCTTGACCAAAGGTTCCTCCGCGACCAAAACCTTTGCCATGACCCCTGCAAAATCCTCCTCTGAATCCACCTCGTGACTGATTATATTGTAGCAGATTATACTATGGCTATGGTTGATTGTATTGCAGTTGATTATACTACGATCAATTATACTGTGGTTGCAGTTGATTATAATGTGGTTTTAGTTGATTATACGGTGGTTGCGGTTGTGCGGAAGGTTGCTCATCTCCCTTCATAAAATAAGTATCTACAGTTCTTTCTTGGATAAAATCATATTCTCTGCAATATTTCTCCTCATGACCGACAGATTGACAAAAGTTACAGAAAATATTAACCGGATTCGACACAACCTTCTGTAAATACACACATTCCTCTTATCGATGTCCCCTTGTTTGACAAATTTGACACCAAGGAATTCCTCCTTGACTGAGTGGATTTGGTGCGCCGAACTATAAATATTCGGGGAATTTAGGACGCTAATATTTATGATTTCCTTCATACTTGCATTGAATTCACCATAATTCTTCGTGAAATTCCTTTCCTCTGTTAATCTCCTGCAGCTGTATAGTCAAATTTGCTAGCTGCGACTGGATTTGGCTCATACCAACCCCTCTTTCGCCAATCGGTGAAGCTTCAATTTTCATTGAAATCTCCAATGCCTCCGCATGTGATAGGATATTCTACTGTATTAGCAGCCTCCGAATGTGCGGTATAAATCCTGCACTAAACCATTCTTTATGTTGTATGTCACTCATTCTGAAACTAACTTTATCCATCACATTTTTGAACCTCTATATAAAATCCCACACCGACTCATTAGGGAACTGTTTTATTTCCTTCAACTCTGTGATATACTATGATTCCAATTTGGGTTTCTTAAATTCATCGATCAACCCAGCCCTGATTTCTGCCAATGTTTTTTGCGGGTGCCTTGTAGGTACTTGTATAAAATTCATATACCAATCCAGCGCATGACCTCTAAAGGTCGTCACCAATTGTCCTTTCTTAATATCATCATATTGCACTTGTTTCACTGTCCACACTGCTTCGCATAAGAACCAATATTGTTCAGGATCCTCAGTCCCATTACCTTGAAAACTATGCATCTTTACGTCATCACCCTCCATCCTTGGTTTTATACTAGTGTTTGTAGATCCGCTACTTTTACCACTGTTCTGACAGACATGAAAACCTTGCTAAGAGCTTGCATTTCTTCCTCCAAAGTTTGGCACAGTGCACAAGGTTGTGGGTAATTTGTAGATTTGGGTCTGTTTTTCCTTAGGTTTAGTGGTGTCCTAGTCGTCCTCTTCGTCACAGTAGAGTCTCTTATCCCTTATGGTCCTATTTCATAATTCTCTGTTCCGATCACACTGGGACTCTCTCTCTCAATCTCAGTCCTTCTCTTCTTCTCCGACCGGAACCTCACCCCACTTATCAGGTGACCACAATCTTCCACAACTTCCCTCGCAATTTCGTCATAGCTCATATCCATATACCCCACATCATTCTACCAGACCCACATCTGCTTAGTACCCAAAGCCTCCACACACCCGAGCTTTACTCATTGGAGTTCATCTTTAATATTCCATTTTCACAAATGAGCATTTTGATCCACATTTTTAGAGACAATAGATACCTTCCTCTAGGTCCCTTGAAGAACGTCCTTTCTACGTTGCTATATGATTTAACTATGTTGATAGAAAACATAGTAATGTATCCTTCCAAAATTCTATCTACCCAAACCTTGACATCCCTCGAAGCTTTGTTGTTAACCCTCCTTGGAAGTTCTTCTTCTAAAAAGTTAGTTACGCCAACCATTCATATAGCAGTATCGGGAACTCACATAAAAATACCTCATGGATATCATAGTAGATGTACGTCTGTAACCACTCGGTTTTCAACCATCCAAGTTCCGATTTTCTTCCTTAGCAAATTCTCACATCTTCTTATGGAACCATTCTGTGATCTCCAGCTTTGTCATATGCCACAACATGTCCTCTCTCTTTCACACTAGGGTCCAGGAAATGGAACCATTTGTACATATCCATCGATAGGGCTTCACTTCACACAATTGTCAACAAAAATCATTGCAATCTCCCATAGACATCGGCCTGGAAATGGTTTCTTCTTTCCATCAACACCCATAGAGCGAGTGAAGTCTCACCTGAGATATCTAAGGGGGCCTGCAGGAACCACATTTCCGCAAATAGAAGAGAACATGCATCATTCACACTCAATCACAATGTAAACCTGTAGATCAACTTAAACATCATTCACATCAGACCATGTTTATCAGATATGTGCAATAACAGATTATAGATACATATCTAGCTGATCTGAGATACATAACATAACTGTGACATTATTGATTCATTCATACACCATATCTAACCATGCTATGACATACATTCAATTATACTGTGATAACACATAATCAATCACAATGTGACAGGTAAAAGAAACATAGACATAAACAAAACGATCCTTCTCATTACTCATCAGTTTCTCTTACCTCGAAGAATCAGGGATATACATCCGCAGAATCAATACAAAGATCACATGGCCGTTACACTTGGTCCACTTCGTAGAGTGACACATTAATTAATTAAATAAATAACCAATTACTCTGCATTATCTTCTTAACTTCCACTTTATTTGCTTCTCTACTGGTCCTTTACCCTTGTCATTGTCCCTTCCGTCGTTGAATGTACCAAAAATTGTTCCCCTCAACCCCATGTGTTGGAGCCTAGGTCGTAGCTGCGGTAAAGCTGCGAATTTTGGGGAAAAGACACAAGTATGAAAGGAAAGTGCTAATTTTGGAACAAGCACTAAGTTTTGGGCAAGAAGGAGACGGTGCGCAGTACGGTGCCAGATGGACAAGCTCAGTAAAGATTATGGACCGGAAATCGCGGAGCTCGCGCGCACGTCATCGAAGAAAGAAGGTGGCTCAGCTACCATAATAAATAAGGCGATGGAGTAGAGGGCTCAGCTACCCTCATTTAAAGGCTAAGTACAGAAGTTATGGTTGCTCGGATCAAGGAGGAGCAACAGACCAGAGCATTGAAGGCGAAGGACGATCGCCCATACCCACAATCTGCGCCGGAATTCATGGAGCCTGCAGGAAGCGGCGACATGACTGCAAGCGGCGCCTACAGTACACCTAGCCATGTGCGTGGTTAGGGTTTTTGGGAATCACTGTTGGGAAAGGCCCACAGTTTTGTAAAGGTGCGACCGCCATGGCCACCTATATATATGAACAATTGTAATGGATAAACGAGAGCTAGAGTAAGTTGGATGTTAGATAGAGAGAAAGCTAGCAAGTAAGAGTTAGACACTCTTGAGGATAGATCATGTGTTGATTGTCCTTTGGTATGTTTCTACTGTGTGTAGAACTAGAGTAGAATCGGATAGCCGAGGAGCTAATCCCTGAGTTGCCAGACAGTCTGTGTGACGTCTGTGCCTTTGTAATCTCTATAGAGAAGAGACTAGTGAAGAGAAGGGCTCCCAGCTGTGTGCGTGGAGTTTCCTGTAAAGATCTAAGGCTGCAGCTGTGTGCGCAGCATATTGTGTAACTCTATGGTTTTCTGGTTAATATAAACTCCCGTGGACGTGGTTTTCCTTGAGGAGATGAGTTTCACATATATCTTCTTGTTATAATGTTTGCGTGAATGATAACTATTTAGAGTTCATTATCTGTGTATGCAAGACTCCTGTATTATCTTTGTGACTGTTTGAGCGAGTTGGAAAGGTCCCTTGATAGCTATAAGTGTTAAGTACCGAAGAAGTAGTAACGCGCGGTCGCTGCTGCGAGAGAAGACTGCGTTACTGCGCTGGATGTGAAGGGCGAGGAAGTATTTAGCGCGTCGACGCAAGGAATAGTTGCCTTCTGCGCTAGAGAGGAGAAACTGCGCAGTAGGCCTACCGAGGAAGGAATCCGCGCAGCTGCGCCGAGCGGCCTGCGGGAAAGTCCGACCGCCGATATCTGAGGAACCATTCAAGGAAGAGAAATCTCCGCGTCACCCAGGTTAAGGAAACCTGATTCCTTAACCCCCCCATAGCCACTTCGGGTGAGACCTCGAGCTGCTGCGCAGCTCATTGCCGAGAGGGCCAGTGCGCCAAGGGGTTTTGTTGCTGCGCTTCATTAAAACCCGGGTCTGCCCAAGAAAGCAGCCAACAAATGGTTCCGTTGCCTTGTGACTTATTTCAGAGACGCGCGAGATAGGAGCCAACAAATGGTTCCGTTGCCTTGTGACTTATTTCAGAGACGCGCGAGATAGGAGCCAACAAATGGTTCCGTTGCCTTGTGAATTATTTCAGAGACGCGCGAGATAGGAGCCAACAAATGGTTCCGTTTCCTAGTGACCTTGTTATTGTGAGACTTGTTATTTAGCCGACGCGCGAGATCAAGGAGAACAAATGGTTCCGTTGCCGTGTGAGCGAGACTTCTTATTTCAGTGATGTGCGAGATTGACGCGCAACCTAGAGAAAGAAAGGAGCAACAAATGGTTCCGTTTCCTTGTGAACAAATGGTTCCGTTTCCTTGTGAACAAATGGTTCCGTTGCTTTGAACCCTGTTGTTGAGCCAACAAATGATTCCGTTGTCTTGCGACTTACTGTTGTGAGACTTATTATTTCCAAGACATCTGAGATCGTTGCTGAAGCCAGCAAAAGGTTCTGTTACACTGAGACTTGCTCAGCTGACAAATGTGTTACTGGAATCCTACAGCTAAAGAAATTGGAGACTGGTTTTATTTAAAGGCTAAAGAGTTCGCTGAACAAGAAAATAGAAGTTCTACGCTCCAAACAGAAGACTGGTTACAGAAGTATATTTACACTGACCTTCACGAAATTTTCTTTGTTACCTTTGCACTGGAGTTACACGCTTGGATAGCCAAGTTAGCAGATTCTAGACCTACTGTGCATATTGATCGACCCGTCGCTTGGACGCCTGAGCTAGTCAGTATTGTGAAGCGGATAGACAATCCTGTGTCCCGTGCAGTAGACTTTTGGTTGAATAGTCTATTGAAAGGTTTCATCACCGAGTTTGCAGTAGATACAAGAAAAAGTTTCAGTGAAGCTGAGAGGAATTTCTTCCAAGTACACAGAGGTAAGTTCTTAAATTCTTTGAACTTATGGATTAAAATGCTTCTGTATGAAAAAGGAAAGCTATGTATTACTTCTGATGAATAGCATAGACAAGTAATGTCCGTAGATTCTGATAGCGATATTGAACTTATTGGTTGCACTCGTAGTGGAAAACGGTATAAAGTAGGCCTTGACCAACATTCTTCTGAGTCTAGCCCAGACAATAGTCAAGTCCCTGGACCAAGCCATATAGAAAGACAAGAAAGTGCTCATATCCCTTATTACCCTTTTACACCGCAAAAGCCAGACAAAGCTCAGTATAACCCCGCAGTAACACCTTCTAGTAGCCCACACGGTACTTCCAGTACCTCTGTACCACCTTTATTTAACCAACCCAGAAGCACTGCTACAGCAGCCTCACCTCAACCTAACACAAGAAGGATGGGTGATGACATGAAGCTACCAACTTTTAGAGGAACAGGGATAGAAGACCCTGAGAAGCACTGGTTCTTATGTGAAGCTATTTGGACAATTAAGCAAATTAATGATGATGCTGTTAAACTGGTTCAGTTAGCAACCACACTAAGAGAAAGAGCCTTGACTTGGTTCATGAAATACTCAGCAGCACAGAATAGAACGCTTGCTGAGGTAAGAAATGCTATGATTAGAGAATTTAAGAAACCTAAATCAGAATCACAGTGTATAACAGAACTCAAAGACATCAAACAGTTACCTACAGAATCAGTATGGGACTTTGACCAGAAGTTCAAAGCCTTGATAGATCAAGTAAGCTTCGAGTTTGCACCACAGCAGCATAAAGAATGGTTCATTGCTGCGCTGCTTCCACACATTAGACTTCCTCTTATGCAACAGAATCTCAATACTCAGGAACAAGCTCTAGAGATGGCTATGAAACTAGAAGCTTCGCCTATTGCGGGAACAAGCAACGATGTTGCGCATTTACAGAACCAATTAGCAAACTTAACCTTGCAAGTGCATGATATTAAGAAAGGCAAGGAGATTAAGGAAGAAATTTGGTGTACAAAATGTAAAGCCCAAGGTCATTCAAAGGATCATTGTCCCGTTTTTATAGACTATATTGCAACTGGAGCACCTAACCCTTTACCACAGGCACAAGGGCCTTGGTGTGAAATCTGTAGAACTAGAGGTCATAGACCACAAGAATGCCACTTACTTCAGAAATATGTACAAACTCCAAAGAATCTATATTGTAATTTCTGTAAATCAGTAGGTCATGATGAGAACAATTGTAGAGCATATGATCTTATGATAGAAAGGAAGCATGATGTTTATAGGGTACAAGCAGAGACACCAGGACCCACAGTAGGTCCACCTTATGACCAAACTCGGGACGCCCGAACAGGAAATTACAGGGGACGCGGACGCACAACAAATTTTGGTCGTGGAAGAGGACAGATCACTTGTTACAATTGCGGAACACAAGGTCATTTTTCCAGGGATTGCCAAAATCCTACAACCCTCTGCAGGTATTGTAAATCTTCTGACCATATCATTGAAGAATGCCCTCAGTTACAGGCTAAGATGCAACCAAAGACCCCACAGGCCAATCAAAATATTCAGTTGATTGCAGCAGAAAAAAGAGAACCAGACCCTACAGTTAATATAGTGACACGCAGTGGAGCAACCACTGGTGCGCAAGAGATAGGAACGGGAAAGCAAGCGACGCAATGGGTGCGCCGCGCTAATATTAAACCAGCCCCACTTAACCTGCAGAAGCAAAAAGAAGCATTCAAGCAAGCTCAAGAGTATTTCTCAGATCCGAGAACTTCAAGTTCTGCCGCAATCCCGCAGAACAATATTAGATCGCAAGTGCTAAGACAAGACAACCTGGTACAAGAACAGGCCACTACAGCTGGAAGGCCTGACGACGAGCATGCACTAGGCAGTGTTCATGCGTTCCTGCGACAATGTTTAAAATTGTTGCGCAATGAAAAGGAAACTCTAGAACTCCAACACCTGTTGGATCAGTGCCAACAGTCTGCTTCGATGAACACACCGCAGTGTGCTGTTCACCAGATTAGGAGTCACATTAGAACTGGAAAAGAGATGAGGCTTACAACGCAGATTGGAGCATTTGAAATGGATGAAGTCATGTTAGATTTGGGCTCCGAAGCCAATGTTCTCACTATGCAGACATGGGAATAGATGGGAAGCCCTCAGCTTACGAGATCCCCTATCCAGTTAAGACTCGCAAATCAGCAACGAGTCTCTCCATTGGGAAGATTACCCAATGTACCTATTGATATTGAAGGAGTTAGAAGCTCTGCAGATTTTGAAGTAATCAAAATCATGGACGATAGTAGACCATACCCAGCACTTTTAGGAATAGACTGGGCATTAGACAATTTGGCTGTCATTAATTTGAAGAAAAGACAGATGACCTTTGAGGATGACCAGATTAGGGTCATCGCACCACTTGATCCTATTCAAGGACCAAGGTATATAGAACCCATTCGCGCAGAAGAGGAAGCGCGCCACATGGAAAGTTTGTACCAAATGACTACTAATCACAGTGACTATGTCAACCCCACAGCAGACGGCCATCTCAGCTGGCGATGCGATAGCTCGTGCACATCAGACTCAGATACAGGATTGGAAAACTGGCAGAATCGTTTACATGAGGTTTCTGCAAGACGTTGCGCAATGATGACTAAATCCATTCGATGGATTGGCACAGAATTAACTGACACTCCAATTTTTGATGGTCTAACCGAAGTAACTAAATTGCTACAGGAATATGAACAAAAGCTTCCAGAACCGCAGCGCATACAGGAACTAGATATAGCATTGCGCGCTACACCCGCAAGATGGTGGGCTGCGCATAAGGAGAATATTCACACATGGCAAGACTGTCGCAGATTGATACTGCGTAGATTCCAGGACACTACAGCAGAAGTGTCGTGCAAATATGAGGGACAGAGTGACCCTAGGTCACACATTGAAGCATGCATTCAGCAATGGTCAGATATTCCGCCAGATGAATGGGTTCACCTATTCATCCACACATTGGATACAGTTCCAAGGAACTGGTATACTGAAACAGAATTGCGGAAAGGCACTTTCACGTGGCCTCTTATGATAGAAAGTTTTCAACTTACCTTCAGCTTTGAATCAGAGCATCCAAGTATTGATCAGGCTCTGAAGTGTATTAAAAAGAAGATATTTGAAGAATGCCCGTTATCAGAATATTCCCAACCAGATTGGGCTGTCCAGATAGAACATGCCCTGGAATGCTATAACTTCACCGCTGAAGAGGAGGAGGACGATCCTCGCAACATCAACATCCCAGAATCAGAAGGGACGCGCAATATTAAAGGTCCTGAGCTTGACATCCCTGCCATCACAGAACACATCAAGCTCAAGAAGATTAACATTGGTACAGAAGCTGAACCAAAGTTTGCTTCTATAGGAGATTATTGGGATGATGAAACTGTTGGACATGTTTCAGAATTATTACGTGACTACCAGGATATCTTTCCCACCAAGTTCACAGAAATGAAAGGCATCCTAGGAGACTTAGGAGTGATGCGCATACCTCTGAAAGCAGACGCCAAGCCAGTAAAGCAGCGTCCATACAGGTTGAACCCGCGTTATAAAGAAAAAGTCAAAGAAGAAATTGATAAGATGCTTGCAGCAGGTATTATTGAGCCAGTAGAGGAAAGCGATTGGATTAGTCCTATGGTGGTCCAAGAAAAGAAAACGAAAGGTGAAATAATAATCTGTGTCGACTTGCGCAAACTCAATGATGCATCAGCGCACGATCCATTTCCCACTCCTTTCACAGATGAAGTACTTGATAATGTTGGAGGACAAGAGGCTTACTCCTTCACTGATGGTTTCTCGGGATATCATCAGATCAGAATCCATCCGGACGACCGCCACAAGACTACTTTTGCAACTGAATGGGGCTCATTCCAGTATACGGTAATGCCCTTTGGTCTTAAAAACGCACCTGCTATCTTCTCTAGAGTTGTTGTTGCTGTTTTCAAAGAATTCATTCACAAGTTTCTAGAAGTCTATTTTGATGACTGGACTGTATTTGGCCTATTAAAGAACCATATTGCAAATCTGCGCATGATGTTAGAAAAATGTAGACAGCATCAGATTTCCCTTAACTTGAAAAAATGTATATTCTGTGCGCCCTTTGGTATTTTGTTGGGACATATTGTATGCAGACAAGGACTCCTGATGGATCCTGCGAAGGTTGCCATCATTGCTAAATTACCTGCGCCCAACTCAGTTAAACAATTGCGCACTACATTGGGACATACAGGTTACTACAGAAAATTCATCAAGGGTTATGCAAAGATCACAGCACCTATGGAGAGATTGCTGAAAAAGGATTCGAAGTTCCAATGGACAGAGGAATGCCAACAAAGCTTGGACACACTTAAAGAAAAGATGATCACAGCGCCTATTCTAGTTTTCCCGGACTGGAGAAAACCTTTTCATGTTCATGTTGATGCTTCTTCTATAGCATTGGGGGTTGTGCTTACACAGTCTGGAGAAGGAAGTATTGATCACCCGATTGCTTACTCCAGCAGAAAGCTATCTACAGCTGAGAAGAACTACACCACTACAGAAAGGGAAGGATTAGCTATGGTGTATGCCCTACAGAAATTCAGACACTACCTGTTAGGAGCTCACTTTAAAATGTATACTGACCATTCTGCTCTGAAATATTTGGTCAATAAACCAGTGTTAGGAGGAAGAATTTGCAGATGGCTACTGCTCTTTCAAGAGTATGATTTTGAGGTTATTGTAAAGCCAGGAAGATTGAATGCAGGGCCTGACCATCTATCCAGGATAGAGTCAGGAGAGGAACCTACGAGTCTGGAGGACAATCTGCCTGACGCACAGTTGTTTTCTATTCAAGCAGCAGACGAATATTATTCTGATATCCTTGAGTTTCTCACTACCGGGCAAGCACCGGCTGAGCTTACAATCCAGCAGAAAAAGCAACTTGTTGTTAGAGCCGCAGACTTCACTTTGATAGCAGGCCAGCTGTATAAGTTAGGCCCTGACGAAGTTTTGCGCAGATGTATCTTACCACATGAAAAGAACTCTATCATCGCAGAAGCGCATTCAGGTACCGCAGGAGGCCATTTCGCAGGAAAGCCGACTGCGCAAAAGATATTAGCCGCAGGTCTGTGGTGGCCGACATTGCACAAGGATACTAAGGAATTCTGTAAATGTTGCGATGTGTGCCAGCGCACAGGAAAACCTTCAAGGAGAGATGAAATGCCGCTAAGACCCCAGATCACACTGCGCGCTTTTGATAAATGGGCCATTGACTTTGTAGGACCTATTAACCCACCAGGAAAAAGAACTGGCGCAAGATACATCATTACAGCTACTGAATACCTCACCAGATGGGCTGAGGCGAAGCCAGTTAAGAACTGCGACGCTGCTACGGCCGTACAGTTCATTTTTGAGAATGTTATCCCTAGATTTGGATGTCCAGTGATTCTCATGAGCGATCAGGGTACACATTTCCTCAATGAGACTATAGAGGCCCTTACTGAAGAATTTCAAATTAATCACCATAAGAGTACACCCTACCATCCTCAAGCTAATGGTACGGTGGAAGCATTCAATAAAATTCTTGAGAATGCCCTGACGAAGATCTGTAATCAACAAAGAGATGATTGGGACCTTAGAGTCACAGCTGTATTATGGGCTTACAGAACCACTTGCAAGAAACTAACAGGTCACACACCTTTCAGCTTGGTGTATGGACAAGAAGCAGTTATGCCCATGGAATACATTATTCCTAGCCTTAGAATAGCGCAAATTACAGAAATGGCAGATCCTGATACTATGAATGAAAGACTTTCGCAACTGCTTGCCTTAGAAGAAGACAGACTCTTAGCCGGATTCCATCAACAGGTACAGAAGGCAAGACAGAAAGCTTGGCATGACAGGCATATTAAGAATAAAGTCTTTCAGGAACGAGACTTGGTACTCCTCTATGACAGTAAATTTACCAAGTTCCCAGGCAAGTTTCGTGTACACTGGTTAGGCCCTTTTCAGGTGATAAAAATAACAGATGGAGGCGCAGTTCAGCTTGCAAAGCTGGATGGAGAATTACTACCTACAATGATCAACGGGAGTCGGCTCAAGCTTTATCGCGACGGCCACTCCGCTCTGTCGACCTAATATTTTGCTGAAAGAGATGCAGATGCCCAGTGTAGTTGAAAGAGGCACCGCATTCAGTCTACACGGAAGTTGCGAGACACCCAGTCTCCGGCTTCCTGCGCAGTTCCTAGAAACATCCGCGCATGCCTAAAGTTTGGTTGGAGCGAACATAGTTGCGCTCTTGTGAAGCTTCTCCCCGGACCGTTGAACTATCGCTCTTGCGGAGTTCCCTTTGATAATTTGCCGCTTGAAAAAGTTTTGTTGTGGACCCCTAAAGGCACAGTTTCCTAAGTTGAAATGACCCGCCGAAAATTTGAATTACAGCAGTTATGTAGCCGCGTCTGAATAAATGAAGGATAAGTCCGCTATTTAAGTCTAGCCGTTCTGACGGATTCGGCTTAATCTCCGAAAGATTTGCATTTAACTCTGGCGCCGAAAGCATTAGCTTCTCCCGGAAGGCTGTCAGAACCCGTCAATCACACTAAATGCACCGCTACGGCAAGGAGGATAGCGTGTTGTCAACTCATCTATAGCCGCCTATAGCTACGTTATCCCACTTGGTCGCATTTACTCACCTCTGGCTATAAATACCTCACACTTCTATAATTTTTGGGTTACTTTCCTCGAGTTGCTATCTTGTTTACGAATCCAAGTTATTGTTTTCAGAGCCGAGTTGTGCAGAGTATTTTCCCTTGTTTTCAGCGCCCATATCCTACGAAGGTCCGCCATTTGCTGTCCAAAGTTTTTGTTCCCTACATAGATTCACGACGGAGAACCTGTCAACTGAAGAAGTTGTTCGTAAATTCCTGCGCCGAGGATTAGATTTCGGCATGACTACTCCAGCCACAGCTTCGACTTATGTACATCCTGGTTATCAGGATCCCAGACAATCTACGGCTACAAGAGCGTCGCCATCACAGCCAGAAGAACCTGTTCCAGAGCCGTTGGCGACCATGGCAAACTATATTCCGCCGCGTCCAGATGATGCACCAGAAGTACAGATCCCGAAGAATGCAAAGTATCCTATTCCGCTACCGCCACTACCGGCTAGTGTGCGGGTAGAAGGGCAACTGTTGGGAAACATCCCACTGGTCAAGTTCTCTGACTTCAACCTCGGAGACTATAAGACATACCCTCAGTTCCAGCCAGACCGATATCTGGATATAGTGCATAATCCCACCAGGAAGGTTGACGAGTTCATCCCGAAGGGATTTGCAGCAAATCTTGAGCGCCCTGGACTCTTGAATTTGTTGAAGCTACCGCACTTTGGGCGTAGCAATGAAGCGAACGCAGTTGTTAAAACACTGCTATCATGCGTTCATGGAGGTTACCTTTGGCTCGGGAGGCCAATTGATCTAAATGTTGATTTAATTCACCGCATTACTGGTCTATCTAAGGTTGGTAAGGATCCCAATATTCATCTTGCGGGAAAGGACAAGGACAGAAAATTGACTGCACAGGTGGTGCAGAAGTACAACTTAACAAGAGGAGGTCGAGCTTATGACCTCACTGCAGTAGAAGATGAGGCACTCCGATTTACAGGAAGTCTGCTTGCAGGCAGACTTCTCACAAAGTGCCGACCGAAGGAAGTTACTGGAGCTGTCGTGGAGCTCGCCATCGCAGCTGCGGAGGGAGAGCAGTACAACTGGTCTCTCTTTCTGCTGAATTCTTTTTTGGCTGATTGCCTGAATGTGCAGGACAATGCAGCCCAATCATTCCATTTTTCATGGCTTCTAATTTTATGCGCTCTCGTTGGGTGGAAGGAGCCCTCGAATACTCAGTTCTTTCCGCGCCGCGCAGGAGAGGTTGCCGGCATGCGCTACATCAACCTCTAGGATTCCCCTAATCCCGCGAAGCGCAAGATGAATCGCGCTGTCTTTTGTGAGTACTACTATCTCCTCCGAGATACTATTCAAGAAATGCCAAGGCTGAGCAAGGAGACAGCCACGCTATATGACGGGAAGTTGGCTTTTACAGCCGACTTACATCAACTTTACCTCCGCCCTTGCGGCATTTCAGATGAATGGGCGCTAGGCCTTTACAGAATGACCACCGAGGATGTTGAAGAAACCATCAAGTCTTGGTCGGATGAGTGGAGGGAGGCCGCCGATCTCGCATCCGCGCTGCCAACCGCCGCTACGAAAGAGAAGGATAAGGGCAAGGAAGCTCGTCAGCAGAGAAGTGATGAAGGATCCACAGAACCAGCCACCAAGAAGCAAAAAGTGTCGCATCCCGCTGAGGCTATTCCCTCGGGGATCGACCAGTACATACATGAGCAATTTCGCGAGCTGCGCAATGCGCACGCTCACATCAGAAGTGCTCTAGACCTACAGTTTGTGGAAATAAAAGGTCTCGCAGGAAGAGTTGCGCAGACCCATGCGCCAGCATCTACTTCGCAGGCGCCACAAGAAATTCCAAGTGCCGAGCGAGTTGAAGAACTCATTGAAAGGCATACTGTCGTGCATATTCCGCCTACCAGCATGACACTTCCAGATCCGCTAGCTGCACTACAGGTAAGCGCCGTTGGGCCCGTTGAAATTAATTTGTCTCTAATTCCTATAGAGACTCTACAGCTAGTGCATGAGAAAGTTTCTCTTGAGTTGAGATCTAGAGAGCTCTCTACATTCCAGGAAAATCAAAGACTGCAATCGCAGGAGTTAGAGTTGAAGGCAATCCATCAGGATACCTCTAAGAAGCTTGCACTTTATGAGGCGCAAGACATCGGTATCAGAAACGCAGTGGATGAGATTGCCCAGTTATTGCCGACTTGCGAGATTCAACCAGACCTCCCTCTGGTTGCAAAAGTTCAAATTATTGGCGAAAAGGCGAAAACCCTGGAGCAAGAAATAGTTGCTATGGCAGAAGGCCATAGAACCCAGATCGCTGAGCTAGAATCTCGCGTTGCTGCGCATCTTACGGATGATGCGCAGGTACAATTTGAAGCACTGAGCAGAGCTTCCACTCAGATGAAAGATCGGGTACAGGAAGCCAAGAACCTGATGAACCAGGCTATGGAAGCTTGGACAGAGCTTGTGAACCTCCCTTTTAAAGTGGGACTGTCAGAACAGGTGCAAGCTGCAGAACAATCTCTCACTGTTCTCAATGAAGAAGCCAAGGCCCTAATAGGCCTACCAAAAATGAAGAAAATGGGCGAAGTGCGCAAAATGCAGCAACAATTGCACAAGCTCAGAACTGAAGATGAGAGGCTCACCAACAGCATTCAGCCATTCATGGATGAGTATGCTGAAATCGTTGGCCAGGTTGAGACAAAAATCAAAGAGATTGCTGAGTCTCAGGAGATCATTGATACCCTCACTAAAGACGAAGCGACCGCAGAAACGGTGCAAACAGCTGATGAGTGTATTGAGGAATTGGACTCCGCTATTGCGAAGTGGCAGAAAACATTTGCGGAGATTCAAGCAAAAGCAGATGCGCAAATCAAACGACCACGCGCTAGTGCGAGTGGCTCGAGGGCGAGCCACAAGTGAGTGTTAGGGGCCTGTTGGAGCCTAGGTCGTAGCTGCGGTAAAGCTGCGAATTTTGGGGAAAAGACACAAGTATGAAAGGAAAGTGCTAATTTTGGAACAAGCACTAAGTTTTGGGCAAGAAGGAGACGGTGCGCAGTACGGTGCCAGATGGACAAGCTCAGTAAAGATTATGGAACAGAAATCGCGGAGCTCGCGCGCACGTCATCGAAGAAAGAAGGTGTCTCAGCTACCATAATAAATAAGGCGACGGAGTAGAGGGCTCAGCTACCCTCATTTAAAGGCTAAGTACAGAAGTTATGGTTGCTCGGATCAAGGAGGAGCAACAGACCAGAGCATTGAAGGCGAAGGACGATCGCCCATACCCACAATCTGCACCGGAATTCATGGAGCCTGCAGGAAGCGGCGACATGACTGCAAGCGGCGCCTACAGTACACCTAGCCATGTGCGTGGTTAGGGTTTTTGGGAATCACTGTTGAGAAAGGCCCACAGTTTTGTAAAGGTGCGACCGCCATGGCCACCTATATATATGAACAATTGTAATGGATAAACGAGAGCTAGAGTAAGTTGGATGTTAGATAGAGAGAAAGCTAGCAAGTAATAGTTAGACACTCTTGAGGATAGATCATGTGTTGATTGTCCTTTGGTATGTTTCTACTGTGTGTAGAACTAGAGTAGAATCGGATAGCCAAGGAGCTAATCCCTGAGTTGCCAGACAGTCTGTGTGACGTCTGTGCCTTTGTAATCTCTATAGAGAAGAGACTAGTGAAGAGAAGGGCTCCCAGCTGTGTGCGTGGAGTTTCCTGTAAAGATCTAAGGCTGCAGCTGTGTGCGCAGCATATTGTGTAACTCTATGGTTTTCTGGTTAATATAAACTCCCGTGGACGTGGTTTTCCTTGAGGAGATGAGTTTCACATATATCTTCTTGTTATAATGTTTGCGTGAATGATAACTATTTAGAGTTCATTATCTGTGTATGCAAGACTCCTGTATTATCTTTGTGACTGTTTGAGCGAGTTGGAAAGGTCCCTTGAAAGCTATAAGTGTTAAGTACCGAAGAAGTAGTAACGCGCGGTCGCTGCTGCGAGAGAAGACTGCGTTACTGCGCTGGATGTGAAGGGCGAGGAAGTATTTAGCGCGTCGACGCAAGGAATAGTTGCCTTCTGCGCTAGAGAGGAGAAACTGCGCAGTAGGCCTGCCGAGGAAGGAATCCGCGCAGCTGCGCCGAGCGGCCTGCGGGAAAGTCCGACCGCCGATATCTGAGGAACCATTCAAGGAAGAGCAATCTCCGTGTCACCCAGGTTAAGGAAACCTAATTCCTTAACCCCCCCATAGCCACTTCGGGTGAGACCTCGAGCTGCTGCGCAGCTCGTTGCCGAGAGGGCCAGTGCGCCAAGGGGTTTTGTTGCTGCGCTTCATTAAAACCCGGGTCTGCCCAAGAAAGCAGCCAACACCATGCCAACAACATTATTTGATGAACTTAACTTCTGGTGCATCTTTCACTATCTAGATGTTGAGAGGAATAACTATTTTTGGTACTGAACAACATTGGTGAGACTTATTTTGTTTGATCAACATCATCAATAGAGGGAATATACCCCATGATGCACTGCGTAAAGGAAAATTGTGAGGAAGGTTTCCTTTTTCCTCATTGCGGTGCATTAGAGGATAAAATCGATGGAAAACATTTGTTCTCTGGCACTTTCATTGTTGAGGGAATTGGGAATGGAAATAGGTTTTCATGGACCTAATGTGAGGACAAATTTCCAAGGGAAAACCTCTACGCACCCAGTAAATACACCATAGTAAGATGGACAATGAGCATAGAAACCCGAAAATTTTGCAAACTCACTTAAGTGCGTATCACTTTCTCTCGTGAAATCCCAAATTATGTGAAAGTGGTGGAGGGAAAGCCTATCAATTGTGATGCATCGAGAATAGAAGGGATACTATTGTTGAGGAATCACTGATATTTCTATAAATGTTCATTTGGTACGAGCCTTTCCCTCCTGATCGAGAGTAAAGAATTAAAATATTTATTTAGTAGGGGTTGTGGATTTGGACCATCAATAGGTGAATTTGCATGAAGGTAGGTGATCCAATCAATTCGAGGTGATGTTTCATGCAATATTAATAGAAACATTACGGGCATCAATGGAATTAACTAGGATTCCATCATCGAATGATGCATGTGAAGGTATTTAGCCAGGAAATAGATTGTAAACTATAGGTGGAGGAACCCTTCATATATAGGTAAAGGAAAGTATATCACATGTTTACAACAAGAATAAATCATGATGAATTGGGATTTGGTGAGGATCTTCCATGATGGAAATCACATGACTAGAGGACAAAATAGAAAGGGCATTATACATGTAAAAACATGAAATGATTAGCCATGAACCATGTGAACAAGACAACTGGATCGTGAGAGGTATTATCAAGTCTACATCATATACATGGTTAATGTTGACACCTCTTCCTTTCTAAAATGACTGCAGCTTCACATGAGAAAAATAATATTGCATCCACCTAAACAATCATTTTTCTAAGTGACCTTGACAACCTTTGCTCTAAAAAAATGATCCTTTCTTGATGATTATAGGCCTTGGCACAACCTTTTGATAATGAACACTCTAAAATTCTCTAAGGAAGTCACTTTCACAAATTAATTCCCTTGGTACAAGGAATAACCTTTTCTATTTCATAATAGGTCCCTTAATCATCTGCTTCTAAGATTGTCCTTAATAATTCAGCACGGTTCATATCTATCTATCAATGGGGAGATCATATTTACTTTTATTGTATTCCTGTGAGGGGATGTGTGATTTAAAAGTGACCATAAGTGAGAAGAAAAGATATTCAGTTTTTCCCATGCTCTAGTGGCTTCCAGCGGCCAATATCTAATCATAACCTCTTGCGGGATCCAATATAGACCATTCATGTGGTTCCCCTCACTTCTCTTTGACTACGGGTCTTACTCCCTCCAACTGGTCGGATTCAACTTTGAGCAATTCCATGCTATAATATTGATTGTTTGTTAATATTGATCTTGCTCGGCTTCCTTGTTTGTCCTGATGCCTCTAACAGTCAATATTTATCTTCAGAACATCACCATTGCATCTAGATAGTTGATGAGTGTTGTAGAAATTTCTCCCTACGGATAGGTAGAAACTCTCTTAGGATAAAGCAGGATGTACTAACTCTATACTAAGACAAAAAGGAAACAAATGCTACCTTGAATCCCTAGATCTGACAAACGTCTCAAGATTAAAATGCTAAGGAGAGTGGAAGGAGTTTAACTAACCTTCTATCCAAACGCTTGTTTTTGGTATTTGCTCCAGTCTCCAAGCCCTCACAAATGAACCTGTCAAAATGGAACCAAGACACAAGAATGCACTATTCTCTAGCAACCTGAAACATGAATTAGGATCTAAATCTATGAAAGATACAAATCATATCATTAAAACAGAATTAACACAAATGATTTGGGAAAACAAGACAAGTTATTCCATTACCAACTTGAAGTCATGTACAATAGTTGCTTGATGTCCAAGCCAACTTCCAGCTCCAAGTGCTTCCTCTAGCTATCTCTGCAGAAGTATGAAGATCATAGGTTTGATGCCCCAAAAGTCCTCCTTTTGGCTCATGGAAAGCTTCTCTCTTATAGCACATGGGAAGGCTAACCAACAAGAGAGAAGTGTGGATCTATGGAGGGTTTAGTGGATCAGGCCAGCTAAACAAAGAAGGAGTTAGGATCGAACCAAAGGTGGTAATCCCAACAAAATCTCCTCGAAGGTCGAAATCCCAAAATCCAAGGCAAAAAAGGCTAAATTCAGACTACCGCGCCCCTATAACTGAGCATAACGCGGTAGTACCGCGCCCCAGAGAAGGAGCAACGCGCGGTAGTGCTAACTACCGCGCCCTTGTAGATGTGCAAGGAGCGGCAGTGCTCACAAACAGGGCTAAGTTGGGCTGGAAGATGGCAGAAAAGGGTTTTGCTTTCAGTATTCAGTCAATGGTTTTCACTCTGGATGTTCAGATGATCTTTAAGGGAAACTGTCGTTTAGGTCGGTAATGCAAGGATGCGACACTAATATGTAATGTGTAATATTGAGGTATAACAGATGCCCCCTAAAGTGTGAGGTCAGAAGAGACTGATGACCAAAAGACTTTACAAATATGGTTCGGAGATAGCATCGAGGAGAGCAACAAGGAGCTGAAAAATAGAGACAAAATGTCAGATATACCACCGAGGCGGGCATTCCCATGCTCGGAAACAAATGACTCAAAGCATGGCTGCCGACCAATACATTGCAGATCCATGAGTACTGAGATGATATAGACTGTAGACAAATCATGGCTACTATGAACAAGCGTAGATCCATGAGACAGTACTGACACAGCCACGACCAATACAAAAGTGGATCTGTGTGACAATACAGAGGAAATCTCCATTGCAACCTGGACGTAATCAAAATACAAAAGGGTGTCCAGGGTCTTCTACCCGATCGCAAACGATACGAATCTAGCCATGTGATTACAAGGTGTTGAAGTCGAACATGGTAGAAACCATTTGATTACCGGTCAATGATGTGAACCGTTAGCAAATGCGAGGGAAATCACCAATAATGACAATGATCCCCAAGGTATCTATAGTACATCTCAACGAAATGCGAATAAAGGAGTTGATGTCGAGCATCCGAGAGATCATTCAATCAGAGGTCATTGATGAAAACCTACTGTTGAATACGAGGAAACCTGCCATTGAGGCATGCAGGTACCAAGGTACTAATGGTTGACTCCTAAGCCTAATTCCTGGATAGTGATTTGGTGTCGACAGGAATAGACTCGTCGAAGGTGGGCCATAACGATTCCCACATCATCGACACGAAATCAGAACGAGAAATAGTATGGACCGATGAAACAATAGAATATGTACTGACACAAAGGGAAGGTTTGACATGAAGTGGAGGTGGACTCAAGGTAATAACCCTTTGAACATATAACGGCATGAAACAGAGCTTAGCAGCAGGGATTACTTGAACAGACAAAACCACAGAAAGTGTGAACTCATAGCAATAATGAGGATGCATGATCATAATGATGACACTATCAGCAAGACTGACTACCCAAAACAGACAAGGTGAGGACGCATGCCATGTTCAAAGGTGATGACTCACAAGCTGCCAACAAGGTAAACTTGACTCATTTTCCATTTTCCCCCGACATGATGGACGAGTACCTCTTTGTTTTTTAACGAGCTTGAGGAGGATAACAGATGCTCGATATAGCTCATCTCATAGATGAGTCCAATCTCACATGTTTTTCGAACCTGAGAAAGGAGGGGTTCGTCCCAAAGTGGGTCCTTCGATGTCAAATTTTAACGAGTCCAAGGAAGGAAAACTCGACTGTCATTTCATGTTTAGAGAGTCTGAAAAGAACTAAAGAAGACTCCAACGGTCCTTTTTCGTAAGGTTAGCCTCATCGCCCGAAAAAGGGTAAAACAACGCGGGAGAGGACTCTTCCAGTCATGATTGGCTGGAGTATTCCTTTTTCGTAAATAGTGCCCCCTAGTCTGAAAAAGGGGTAAACTACCACTAGGGAGACGATCATTCAAATCCTTTTACAAGCGTGAACGAATCAATTTCGCTTGGCAATCTTTTCAATTTTAGGGAGTCTGAAAAGAGCTTAACTATGGACTCCATGTACAACTTTGTCATGGTTGATGACCGAGTACGACAAAGGAAAAGTAAACTCGGCACAGTTCCTTTTCCGTAAATAGTCTAGCGAGGCCGGATAAAGTGATAAACCTATACTCGTTAGACACACCTTTTTACTCCAATTTGTTTAACGAGCACGATAATGGTATCAAAAGCACTCGGAATCTTTTTCATGTTTGGATCCAGAGCACGAAAAAGGAAAAAGTAAGCTCAAACCACTTTTCATGTTTTAACCAGAGCACGAAAAAAGTGAAAAGTAAGCTCAAACACCTTCTTACTGTTTTTAACGAGCTCGAAGATAGGTTGGAAGAATGCTCATGATGTCTGCTTCATTTTTTAACGAGCTTGTAACAGAAAATGAACTATGCTCGGAATAATTTTCATGGTTTAATGAGCTCGAAGCCTAAAAAGGAAAGTATGCTCGAAAATGTTCCCAATGGTGAACTCCTTCCCGTCATGAAATCCAAAGGTTGGTTCATGCCCCCCAGCATGATTGCTAGAAGTAAGTGACTTAGCTCCAATGTGATGTGGAGAGGCGATCAAGTTGACTTCAACGTAACTTCCAGAGGTTGAAGACATGCCCCCAAGCTTCATTTCATTCACCTAAGGTATAGGCGAGTGAAAAGAAGGTTCAGGTACTAAGTCTACGAGGAGACTCGATTCAAAGGGAAAGGATATGTTTCATTTTTTAACGAGCTTGACACAGGAGTAGAACTTTGCTCAGACTATTGGTTTCATTTTTTAATGAGCTTGAAGCCAAAGGTAAACTCTGCTCATGGTTAAGGCCCATTGATGGGTTCCCTCCCAACATGATGACCAGAGGTTGGTAAATGCCCCCAGCATGATTGCTAACGGCTAAACATGCCCCCCAAGCTTCGTTTCGTCTGACTACTCTTCTTCCTTACCCAAAAATCCTGGCTACTAATCCAAATGTGTTCACCAGGGGGAGTAGGGAGAACCAGGATCAAGTGACCCAGGCAGATGAAATGACGGTTCAAATCCTAACTCTAGCGAGAGACTTGAACAAATGGAAGGGAGATCTATTTCATTTTTACACAAGCTTGAAATAGATAATAACAATGCTTGAAAGGGTCCTTTTTATTTTTTAATGAGCTTAAAACAGAAAGAAATTATGCTCGAAGGTAGTTTCATTTTTACGCAAGCTTGAAACCGAACGTAAACTATGCTTGGGATTTGGTTTCGTTTTTACACAAGCTTAAAACCAAAAGTAAACTGTGCTTGAGGGTAGTTTCATTTTTACGCAAGCTTGAAACCGAACGTAAACTATGCTTGGGATTGGTTTCGTTTTTACACAAGCTCAAAACCAACGGTAAACTGTGCTTGAGGGTCGGTTTCATTTTTTAACGAGCTTGAAACAAAGAATAAACTATGCTCGTGGGAATCTATTTCATTTTTTAACGAGCTTGACATAGAAAGGGAACTATGCTCATAATGATGGTTGGTTTCATTTTTACACAAGCTTAAAACCAAGAGTAAACTATGCTTGGGATGATGGTTTCATTTTTTAACGAGCTTGACACCAGAATAGAACTTTGCTCCAAGTGATGGTTGGTTTCATTTTTACACAAGCTTAAAACCAAAAGTAAACTATGCTTGGGATGATGGTTTCATTTTTTAACGAGCTTGACACCAGAATAGAACTTTGCTCCAAACGTCCCCCCCCTAGGGGGAAGCAACCACTAAAACATGTGGAATGTTTAGGGAAGTCTGGTGACTAGGAGTCATGCGATGAGTGGGCGTCACAAAGGAAAGCTGATCGATGGTCACAACATTCCCATGATGGGGAAAATACATCACTCGGAAGAGTGAGGACACTACAGCCTTCATGGCATGGACGTAATCGCGTCCAAGGAGTAGATTAAAATCTAAGGGACCTTGGATGACCATGACATCAATACAGACAGTTTTCCCTCCCAAAGTGATAGGTAACTGAGGAAGGGACCCTAAAGGTCTAGTAGGCCTTCTGTTGAAAGCCAGTATCTGATCAGTGACGGGCACAAGCGGAGGAGAACCTAAGGCTTGCCAAGCAGTTGAGGATAGAATACTAACAGAAGCTCCTTCATCAACTATCGTACGAAAAATTTCTTTATCGGAAACTCCTACAGATATTTGAAAAGGAACACTCGAAGGAAGACGAGATTCTGTTAGACCATTCCAATCAAAGGAAATAACCTCAGTGCTTGGAGGGGGTCTCGCGGAAACGGACAGGGTTTCCCCTTGCCGAGGACGTTCTGAATCGATAATGAAAACATCAGTGGTTTCCAATTCACTCTCTCTTGGAAGATAAGAATGAGACGAAGGTTGTGTCAAGGTGACTGCTTCAGTCTGGACTTTCTCCAATGAAAGAGCGGGATCGAGTGGGGATGACAGCGACTCAATCACTTCACTCTCGGAAGGGAGAGTGGGATCAATTGCAGATGAAACTGAATTGATCACTTGGTCAACCAACGGGGGGGTCGAGGGACAGTTTACCATGGTCTGTTGGAGGTACCAGTTGAGAACTAGTAATATCTTCCAACCACCGCGAGGCTTCATCCATGCTCGGACAAAGGAAAGTACGGTGCATACCCTTGCATATCAAACAGGGATATAGGACTTTACCCTTACGACCCTTCACCAAGGGGTCACTGGTTGAGGGGGGTGTCATCGACATGATGGTCAGAGGTCGACGATACGATTGGTTTGGGGTTTTTATACCACACTTCTGACACACGGGAAAGATCAGGACAATCCTTGAGAAGGTGATCACCCTTACAAAGTTTGCAAGGGAACTTGGGCTTACGGGGTGTTTTCGTAGAATGAGTGCCATTAGAGGTGACTGGTTTACGCTTGGTCTCTTCTTTATCCTTCTTCTTCTTAACTTTCCTTTTCTTCTTCTTCTTATCCACCCGATTACTAACACTATTGCTTTGGTCAAGCGAGGAAGAAGGAACGGAAGAAGATTCATCCGACGAAGAAGGAGAAGGATTAGTTTGGGATTGACTCTCTCGTGGTGGAGAGTTAACATTCGAAACATTGGGCGCAATCGGAATTACCGGATTGAATAACCATACCGGTAATCCTATGGTTAATCCAGGAAGATTTAACGTAGCAATAAAGGGAGGACCAATATCTCCAACTGGAGGAAAAGTAAAAGGTACCCCTTGAAAAGGGGTCTCCGGATTGGTAGTCCCAGAAGGAGCATGGGTGCATGGAGGTAGATTCTCCATGAAACAAAACTAAGTGACGTGGACGAAGTCTTGTTAAAAAGAACTCAAAAACCCTCAGGCAACCGAGCGTGCGAAAGGGGAGCTAGGAAAAGACAAGGCTCACAGGCCAAAAAAGCAAGCTCAAAAAACTATACTGAGGCCGCTGCCAAAGTAAGCGAGCTGTACAACAAAACGGCCAGAATGCCAACAAGCAGCCCTACAAAGAAAAAGACCCTCTACAAGATAGCAAGCAAAACCTCCTAACTAAGAGCTGGAGACCTCAACAAATTGTATCCTTCGCAAGGTGATGAAATCCAAGTCGAACAATACAACATGAGAGACCAATATAAGAAGGATATCCCTCTACCGAAAGGGATCCTGGGTAAAAGAGCCCTAGTAGAATAGATACTAAGCTACCTCGTTCATGACACGTCGGAAAAGGTTTTGGGCACTTCAGCCTTCCGAAGAAGACAGCGATCGATGTTGCCTTAGGGCTAAGTGGAGTGCGGTATTCCACAGAGTCCGTCCGGTTCTCAATCTCGCGGCCGTTTAACCCCTGAAAGTTGGAAACAGTCAGGAGGCCCCTCCACAAACTAGCTGTGACCGTGTCAATAAATACTAGAGGATTTTAGTTCCCTAAAGACAACGACTATGTCTCAGATGAAAATGACAAGGGGGAATTATTTTGATGCCTATCCCCGGTGTCCTACCTAACTACCAAATTCTTTTGATTTCCTCAAGTGAGGTTAAAGTTGGTTTAATTAGGGAGATTAATTTTAGTGGCTGTCTTACTCAATCGGGTTATGGAAGTGCAACTTGATGGTGTTATGACGACCCAAACCATGCAAATGAAGATGAATCGAAATGAGCCTTTCTCTTCGATGAACACTAGCTAAAGTAAGGAAGAATTCTTTCCGTTCCCAATATGCACAACCCAATGCACATGCAATTTTATTTCTTTTCAAAATGATAGAAAGAAGTAAAATATGTACCCAAAACTAACCCAAAGTAATGAAAAATTTCTTCATATGAACACCAAACGTAATGATTCTAATTCATTTCCCATCTTTTTACACTTGAAAAAGACACATCCAAGCTATGGAAAGAAAGATTCTACAAATGCTTCCAATCAAATGCAAGACAAAGAGAAGAACCTAATAATATCGTCTAACTCAAATGCACATAAATATGAAACAAGCATTCCTTCTTCTCATGAATGTAAGACCAAGAATGTCAAATGATTAAATTAAAGCAAGAAGAATATCTATGTGTTTCAATTTCATGAATATGGTAAAAGAACGACAAAATCAAGCTTCTTTTTGAACTAAAGTGGAGGCAAGTAATCAATCTTTTCAAACAATCATTAGATAGGATGCAAAGGAAATAAGATGCCAAGCAATCCAATCATGCCAAAACACACCAAACCAAAAATGATCTCGAAACCTTAATATGGGTCAAAACGACTAAAGGATGCACGATTCATGGCCCCCCCAAGCTTAAAAATAGAACCCAAAACGACTAAAAATAGAACCCATTTCGCTTAAAAATGCAAGCAAAACACTAGTATTGATTCAAAGGGCCAACATGGATCCAAATCTCGAAAAGACCCAAAAAATAACCAAACAAACCAAATAAATACACTTTCCAGGAACTGCCGCGGGCCCGTGGGCCACCTGGGCGCGGTACTGCAAGACTACCGCGCTGTAGACAGCGCTTAAAGGGCGGTACTGCAAGACTACCGTGCTCTGGAAGTGGTGAAGGCGCGGTACTGCAAGACTACCGCGCTCTGGAAGTGGTGAAGGCGCGGTACTGCAAGACTACCGCGCTCTGGAAGTGGTGAAGGCGCGGTACTACCGCTCTGTAGGCAGTTACAGGGGCGCGGCACTGTGTGAACAGGGAAAGAGGCGGAAATTTGAGAAAAGATCTTGACTTTTCAAGGGTTCGCCAACCCAGAGGACTTACTGATCTGTAACAGGAATCTAATGCAGAGAACAGGGAAGTGAATGGGGGTAAAAGAACCCAATTCTTACAATCAATAAGTGAAATTGAAAGCAAACTTCACAAACAAAGAAAATGGATTCAAAACTCCCCAGCGGAGTCGCCAGTTTTTGTTGTAGAAATTTCTCCCTACGGATAGGTAGAAACTCTCTTAGGATAAAGCAGGATGTACTAACTCTATACTAAGACAAAAAGGAAACAAATGCTACCTTGAATCCCTAGATCTGACAAACGTCTCAAGATTAAAATGCTAAGGAGAGTGGAAGGAGTTTAACTAACCTTCTATCCAAACGCTTGTTTTTGGTATTTGCTCCAGTCTCCAAGCCCTCACAAATGAACCTGTCAAAATGGAACCAAGACACAAGAATGCACTATTCTCTAGCAACCTGAAACATGAATTAGGATCTAAATCTATGAAAGATACAAATCATATCATTAAAACAGAATTAACACAAATGATTTGGGAAAACAAGACAAGTTATTCCATTACCAACTTGAAGTCATGTACAATAGTTGCTTGATGTCCAAGCCAACTTCCAGCTCCAAGTGCTTCCTCTAGCTATCTCTGCAGAAGTATGAAGATCATAGGTTTGATGCCCCAAAAGTCCTCCTTTTGGCTCATGGAAAGCTTCTCTCTTATAGCACATGGGAAGGCTAACCAACAAGAGAGAAGTGTGGATCTATGGAGGGTTTAGTGGATCAGGCCAGCTAAACAAAGAAGGAGTTAGGATCGAACCAAAGGTGGTAATCCCAACAAAATCTCCTCGAAGGTCGAAATCCCAAAATCCAAGGCAAAAAAGGCTAAATTCAGACTACCGCGCCCCTATAACTGAGCATAACGCGGTAGTACCGCGCCCCAGAGAAGGAGCAACGCGCGGTAGTGCTAACTACCGCGCCCTTGTAGATGTGCAAGGAGCGGCAGTGCTCACAAACAGGGCTAAGTTGGGCTGGAAGATGGCAGAAAAGGGTTTTGCTTTCAGTATTCAGTCAATGGTTTTCACTCTGGATGTTCAGATGATCTTTAAGGGAAACTGTCGTTTAGGTCGGTAATGCAAGGATGCGACACTAATATGTAATGTGTAATATTGAGGTATAATCCTTTGCTCTAAAAAAATGATCCTTTCTTGATGATTATAGGCCTTGGCACAACCTTTTGATAATGAACACTCTAAAATTCTCTAAGGAAGTCACTTTCACAAATTAATTCCCTTGGTACAAGGAATAACCTTTTCTATTTCATAATAGGTCCCTTAATCATCCGCTTCTAAGATTGTCCTTAATAATTCAGCACGGTTCATATCTATCTATCAATGGGGAGATCATATTTACTTTTATTGTATTCCTGTGAGGGGATGTGTGATTTAAAAGTGACCATAAGTGAGAAGAAAAGATATTCAGTTTTTCCCATGCTCTAGTGGCTTCCAGCGGCCAATATCTAATCATAACCTCTTGCGGGATCCAATATAGACCATTCATGTGGTTCCCCTCACTTCTCTTTGACTACGGGTCTTACTCCCTCCAACTGGTCGGATTCAACTTTGAGCAATTCCATGCTATAATCTTGATTGTTTGTTAATATTGATCTTGCTCGGCTTCCTTGTTTGTCCTGATGCCTCTAACAGTCAATATTTATCTTCAGAACATCACCATTGCATCTAGATAGTTGATGAGACATCTTGCTACTTAAATATACCACACATCTCATAATCTACGACAAACCCGATTTATCCAGAAAAACTACATGAGTTAATCTAGGAAGTCAGGGAGGGGTACCCTACTTTTAGGTCCCTCACATATTGTGGGTCCTTTGATGGTCCAAATCTACTCTACCAACCTGAATGTCTGCATCTAATCTGTTGACTGGATGAGACGATCACTATTCCCCTTTCTAGTTGCTCCCCATGGATTGTTCATATTATTTCATGCGAGGTGACCCTCGATGATCGCTGCTTAATTTTTCCTACTCTTGGTCTTTAGTATTCTTCTTGATTGGGTATGGGTAAGCAATAATTGTAGCTACAAAGCATTCTACTTCAAGACAAGGTTGTAAGTATCGTTCTCCTTTGATACTTAAAGACAAGGTTGTAAGTATCAAAGGAGAATGATACTTACAACCTTTTCTTGAAGATGCCATCCTTCTCCCTTACTTCAATCCACTCCTCTACCATCCATGCCCTTGATCCCAAAAACCCCTTTGTAGTAGAAAATCCATTTTCCTTCAATCCCACATCATAACCTTTCTCTCACTTTTTGTATTTTACTTTGGACCAAATGCCTCATTTTATAGCATTGGGAATTGGGAATTCAGGAATCAAACTTCTATAGTTTTTTCAGTCTTTTTATGTCACAAATCTAGAATTTTAGGCAGAATTAATGCATATGCCATGCATTTATTCCCACTTTCTATTGGTTGAGACTAGATGTGGTACTTCAAGTGGGTAGTTCAATTACTGAACATTTCCTCTTTAGTATACCTATGTCTTCGCTCAATCCTTCCAATTATAGAAGTAGTGGTCAGATAAGAGATGATTGTATCTGATTGTACTTTAAGTTCTCTCTTCATGTTGTAGGCGAATGGTAAAATGTGCTTCCAACCTTCACTACTCAAGGGTGTTAATTTCATTGTTAACACACTCGCTAGTAGAATTATCAAAACTACTTCATACCCATTCCTTATTTTATCATTCCCCATAGAAGAAAGTTTTCCCAATTTCTTTGTCCCCGTTTCTTCTCCCAATTTTTTACCCCCAATCTTTATTTCCCTCCATTTGAATTTGAATTTAAGTTTTTAAAATTTTCTTATATTTTATTTTATATAATACATTTATATGTTAAAAAATATTATATTAATATTAGAATTTATTTGTAATCGTAACATATTAATATACTAGCATACTAATATATTATCATATTAATATTAATATTAACATACTATATTAATATTATTATATTATGTTAATAATGTATATTATTATATGTAGTTAATAAAATCCTAACATTAATATATGTATAATATTTATATATTAACATACTATATATTAAACATATAATAATATCATATCATTTCATATATAAAATATAATACTATATTAAAATATATAACTATTACATATTATGAATTATACATAATAACTATCATATATATATAATAACTATATTATAAATTTTTACTGAGATGTAGGTGACATTAGGAACCTACGTTCATGCAACATCCCACATGCCTATCATGCACCTTGGAATGGAGTAGGTGATGTGTAGAGGCGGATTCATGGTTGAGATAAATGTATTAGATGATGGATTGATGAGGTTACTCGTGCAAATGATTGGATCCACATGATGGAGTGGCTCTGCAGGGTTACACGGGCGTATGAGTCATTGCGACGATACCTTGAACATTGAGTGAAGGATCCATTGAGTCACAAACCAAAATTCAACTAAAGCTCATATATCATTCATAAGATCAACATTTTGGACTAGTGTTATTGAATATTATTGAACTTATACTAATAGGGTTGAACTTATACCTCCAATTCTTATTACCGAATATGAGAGTGTTAGAAATGAATATCATCCCATGTTTATGAAGAGAATAATTGTTGGTGCACAAAGGGCATACTTGAGTTCAAGGATGAAAAAAACAACAAAACCCTTAGATATCATCCCTTACAACATCACCTGTTAAATAGTTGAAGTCTCACCCGAGACATCTGAGGGGGGATGTAGGAACCATGTTTCTATAGACATGAAGGGGTAGGAGTCAATTCTATCACTTTTGAGCACAAACATCAGATCTCTAATACTGTTATACCTCCATATTTCACAGTGTCACATCTTCACAATAAAAAAATTTGATGACACTTCCCCTACTGCTTAAAACACCTAGAAGAGAAAAGTAATGAATGACCCACAAAGACAAACCCTTCATGTAACCTGACAAACCCAACTGAGACCTATTGATCATCACTACCCCCCTATGCTCAGTTCTAGGGGCGCGGTAGTCTCTTTTTAGCGTTTTTGCCATGACTTGTGGGATCTTGATCTCCGAGATATTTTTAAGGATTGACATCTCTGATTCGATCCTAACACACCTTCTCAGATTAGTGGGTCTGATCCACTAAACACTCCCAAGATCCATTCTTCTCTCTTGTTGGTTAATCCTTCTACACACTATAAGAGAGAAGTCTTCCATGAGCAAAAGGGGGAGGACTCTTTGAGATGTAATGTACCCACCCTTGGACCCAGTGCAAGGAAGGGAAATTGATGCCATTCTATGGGGCTTTTCATAAAAATCAGCCAATTCATTAGTTGCATACAGTTAAAAACAAATGTGTGCAGATGTAAATACACAATAAATATGCACAGCAGAAATAAACTCATCCACACACATGTTTTCATATGCACTCAATATATCAATAACAATCATTAATTTAAACACTGCAGAGGAAAAACACATAGGCAGAAAAACACTGATATTTGTTGTGCAATTGACCCAAACAACCAGCTATGTCGCTGCAACGTTCCTCCCAGCCATAGGTCTCTGCCCAATCTGTATTCTTTCAGCACTCAGAGACCACCCCCGAGCTGGGCATGATATCTACAAGGAAAAGGGAACCCTCAAGCTTAGCTCAACCCAAAGCAATGGATAACCAACTCAACCCTAGCATTATCTTGCACACCAAACTCAGATATGGGCTCTGGCACACACTTTCAATAGTGGAACTTAGGAACTAGATGAACAAGGGTTTTCCCCAAAACGTAGGAACAACAAAAACAGATTGTGGGAAGAGGAAATCAACCCTAGGGAAGAAAACCGATTTCTCCCACAGATGTATGAGCATTCAGTGGGTTAAAACGGCCTCAGTTACCCCCAAATTGTTTCCCCTTCTTCCCCACTGTTATACACATAAAAACGCCCTTCCTAGCTAGGAAAATGAAGGTAAACACAGTAAAATCGGCGAGGAAAATGCCCAGGTAGCTCCAAACTCGTGAGAGGGAAAAGTTGGTTGATGGGTAATGGCTTGGGGAGCAATTCATGGCTCTTTTCTTTCCCAAGAAGCCAAACACAAATTTCCATGCAGGGTAGCTTGCCCATACCCGAATTTGGATAGCCATACCTCCCATTCCCCAAGGCATTAACTACCTCAACCAAATCTTGGGAGAAATCAATGATTGGGTACAAAAGTCAACATGGGTAGTTGAGGGTTTGATTGGTTCTCTCATTGACACTTGGCTTGGCTTGATTGGATCCCAGAGTTTGAATGTTTTCCCTCCCAATTCCTTGTAAACATCATGCCCTCATCTCTTGTTGCATTGCATAGCTAGTTGTGGGCATTTATATTAAAATGCATATTTACAATTCCCATGGTTCACTAGCACATGGGTATCATTCTATCAAATACTTGCCTCTTCTAGATCGAGCGTTCACTAGCGGGGCCTTGGCCTTGAGCTCCATGCTCGGAATCATACATAATATGCATACATTATTTACATTATAGCCCAAAATATTACAAGGGTCAAAATGGGGGACATTACATGAGATATCAAACCTATGGTCTTAGATATTTGTGGAGATAGCTAGAGGAGAAAGCACTTGGAGCTGGGAGTTGGCTTGGACATCAAGCAACCGTTGTAAGTAACTTCAAGTTTGCAATACAAATATAACTTGTCTTGTTTCCCAAATTGTGTGTGCTGATGTTTTTTCCATTACATGGTTTGTTTCTATTATAGATTTGGACTCTGACATATATTTCAAGTTGTTAGAAAGATTGTGTATGCTTGTACTTTGATTCATTCTAACAGGTTCATTCACAAGGACTTGAGGATTGGAGCAATAACTAGGACGAGCGATTAAATCAAAGGTTAGTTAGATCTCTTCCAGTTCTTCCAACAACATACCTTGTACGTTATCCCTCCCCAACCTTCCTTCGGGACACGATATCATGGCCTCGATCCAGTCTAGTATGGTTAGTCTAGCTAAATCCCCTTTAGCATCGACACAGTTTAAATGTGATACAGAGAAAATGCTCTCGAAGGCTTCTAGATATCCCCCTGCTACCTGTCCTTCTGACTATCGGGCTCCCAACGTTCCATCTAGCACAGAGTTTCATCGCTCCTATGCAGACGGTTTGGGACATTTAGATATCACTTTAGCTCTGTTCCCTCCGAACCCTGAAAACCCTATCCAGGATGCAAACTCAGACCCAGTCCTCGATGGTCCTCCTATTGTTCAAGACAATATGGACGAAACTCCCGACACCCCTTGGTTAAATTCCCCACATTTACTATTGTCAAGTATGTTTGGCGCACATTCTATGAGGCATAACCCAGTATTTTCCCCGTCCCCGCTTGTCACATATGGAAGACCCCCTCCACAAATCGAAATCTTTGGTGCCATTGGCTAATAGACACTATCTCACCTTTCTAGTGTCAGAAGAACATCAAGTCATACCGCTGGATCGTCCATCCTGATCGGAGGTTCACCTTTGGCCACTATCTACACCATTTCAGGAGGTGGACAACCGACTGTTGCAACCACTAACCCCAACAACCAACCCCCTCCGGGTGGGCCATCAACCCATCCTATAGGAGAACAACCCTTTGTTGGGAACCTCATTCCTAGTCACCAACCTCCTCCCATAGGACCATCCAACCCACCTGCTGGAGGACAACCTACCGGCACCATCCAACAGCCCTCCCAACTAGCAGCCTCTGCTCAGTCCAGTATGTACAACACACCTAGCAGTGGACAACCTTATACCAGTTTTCGAACCGGGCCTCATCTTCAACATCCCTCGTCAAGCACGCTTCCTTCTTGGGGATCTCAAATCCCATAGAGTGAGGGGTACTCATTGTTTGGAAACTAGAACCTAGCTAGGGGGCAACCTAAAATTCCCCCCAACTTGAATTCCAACTTCCCCTACCCTTTGGCTGCAACGACTCCATGGAACCCATCCCTTCAACCTCCACCCCTTCATCAGGGTGGAACCCATATTCCATGGACACCATTGTTACAGCCACCCCCCAACCCTGCTACGGGAAACCCTCCACCTACTCAAGGCAGTGGTAACATCATTGGGACCCAACAAAACCAGAGAAACATTCCCCAACAAGGAGCAGCAAACATCCCTCGGACACAAAAACCCCAGGGTCCCATACCCACCATCCCCACGTAGCAGAATACCGAACAACCGGTTATCACTGGGATTCCCAGTTAGGCAATGAATTCTAACGCACAACCGGTTAACCAGATGGCCTACTACCCCCAGAAATTCCAACAGTACCCTGTGGGAAACATGTATGGGTACAACACGTTGCAATATGCTGTGCAGGGCCCCTCAGGCCTCCTTGCACCATACAATTACTACTCATACCTGCAGCCCAACCGTCAACTTCCTTTCTTGGCCACGCTAGATTTACTTGATTTGTCGAGGCTCATCAACAATCCTATATGGCATGAACCTCACTGGTCACCCATCCCAGCCAAACTTCCATAGGACATTCCTAAGTTCGATGCCAAGCCTAGGGAAGACCCCAAGAACCATGTGATGACCTTCCATCTTTGGTTTTCATCCAACTCATTGATGGACGAATCCATTTGGCTATGGCTCTTCCAGCGCACGCTTACCGTCACGGTATCAAAATGGTACATCGAGTTGCCACAACACTCCTTTCATGATTTTAACACCTTGGCTATGCAGTTTCTGACCCATTTCCAGCTCCCCATTTGATATGAGACTGGAACAAAACTGTTAGCCTCATTGCGTCAAACCACTTCTACGCATATTTTGGATCACCTCCATGAGTGGCATCCATGCCGTAGGCTAATCAAGGCACCCATTCTGTATAATCTCCTTGCTGATTGGTTCACAAAGTCATTTTTGCCTCTCATATCCAGGGACATTGCTATGTGTGGGCTAGTCACGGAGGAACAAGCCATCTCAGCTTCCTAGTACATGGATTTGGTATATACCCAATCCAACACTTTACATGAAATTATTTCCCATGCCACCCGCATCACTACTAATCCAAGTAAGCCTACCATTGAACCCCCTATCGATGGTATTGTCGGTTCAGTCAAGGCCTATCGTACCATCAAACCAACGAGGCATCAAACCCCTGCTTCCCCCACTCCACCCCAGGCTGCTCCAAAAGCTTCTACTTCTCCTACGGTCTCCTCCGAAGTGAATGCAGTTCATTCTATGTCACAACCATCCGAAGGAAAGAAGAAGAACAATCATGGAAAATCCAAGAAAACTTCTAACCAGCAGGAGAATCCCAAGCCACAACTCACCCACAATGACCCGAAACCACGTCAGAAGGCTAAGTTTCCCTACAAGGATGAAGTCAACAAATTCGTTAAAGGATCCTCTCGTCTGGTAGTGTTAACCGACCTTTTCCCTCAACAGCAATAGCAGATGGTTTCCCAAGAATCCCCACAAGGGGGCAACCTGAACAACCCACTTCACGGAGAGATGTCCAAAAACCGTGAAATCCTGATGACGAGTAATGAAGAGATTCACATAACCACTCGTTCAAAGACATACGAAAACCCCCCAAGTTCAAACAAACAGTCAGAGACAACCAAAGGCAAGTCTCCTGTTGAAGATCCTTCTCCCACCCCTCCCCCTAATGGCCATCTCCACATCAAGAGACCACTTACAGACATAGTGCTACACCCACCCAAGGGAACCATATGAAAGGCGACATTTAATCCCAATGCGCAAGCTTCCCAAAATTACAACATTGTTGAGGATTTAGCTCAAGCACCATGCGCCATGTCAACTCTTGAGGTTCTCCAACACTGCCCTATGCAGGGCAGAACCTTACTTTCAGCACTGGGGGCAGTGGACCCAGATACTTCAAAGACCATCATGTTTAACTTGGAGTATGTCAAACCTCAGCTTTCCCACCAATTAGCCTTCCAGGTTCATACAAAAATCCGTGGAAACAACATCCATCACACTATCTTAGATGAAGGTGCCTCCATGTCGATTGTGTCTTTGAATTGTTAGAGAGCCTTAGGCTCACCCGAAGTCACGACGTCTCCTACTACTCTCAGAGCATTTGAGAGACACGGTTTTCAACCTTATGGACTCATTCCTGCGATTGGTGTTGAACTGGGGGGAAAAGCAGTATCTGTACACATCAAAGTCGTGGATGCGCCATTAGATTACAATCTTCTACTTGGGTGGAATTGGTTTTATGCCATGACCGCCATAGCATCTACTGTCTTTTGAATCATGCAATTTCCTCATGAAGGGAAAATTGTCACCATAGATCAGCTAGACTACTGTATCCCAGAATCTCATCCAAACTCTGCCAACATCGTCCCGTTATTGGATCAACCTCGGTACCGTTTCCAAGACGTTGGAATTGGTCTTATGAAGGATTCTTTTCTTATTGGATTTTTCCTAGAGCTGGGGTCCCCCGTTCAACCATTCAACATGATATCATCGAATATCACCCCCATCAATGATTCTTGGGTGATATCGAGTCCTACTGAGATTGAAAACTTCGGCAACTCCATGCCGTTAAATAGGAACCTTGCAGCGTATGAAGCGATCTAGTCAGCCACCGATTGGGTCGATTCTTCTACCCATCACACAGTGGCACAACTCTCATCTGAGACCCATTCATCCCCACCACTTATCGATCCTCTCACATTAATTTTTCCCACTGACAAATCAATTATGGAGGTTATGTGCGGTGATGAATCACCATGGGGAAATTTCCATCATCGATCTTCTTTCCCCACCATCCAGATGATTGAGCCCAATACAAAATCTAGACCTTCACTTGGAATGGTTGAAACCAAGTTTCCCACTTTGCTCGATAAAGTATTTTCCAAAGGAAACTTGGCCAACCTTATGGAAACCACTCCCATTGACATTTCAGTGAAGCCTGGTGTCGTGGAAAACATTCATATTGGCAAAACATGCACTCCCATCGAAATGGAGTTCTACACTACCTACTTTAAAAATTTCTGCAACATTTTTTCCTGGAGTTATGAAGAAATGCCAAGAATAGATCTGTCTATCATAGTCCACGAGATTCCAACCTTTCATGGCACCCGAACTGTTCGGTAGAAACTTTGACCCGTCCACGCCCGCAAGGATGCCGTTGTCAAAGCAGAAGTTGAAAAAATTTGCATGCTGGTTTTATCTATCCTATCCCACTAACAGAATGGGTATCTAATATCATTCCCGTAGCCAAGAAATAGGGTACGATTAGAGTTTGTGTCGATTACCATGACTTGAACAAAGCTTGTCCAAAGGACAACTACCCAACTCTGTTCATTGACCAGATCATTGATAACTGCGCCGGGAGTGTCATCTTTTCATTTATGGATGGCGTTTTTGGCTATAATCAGATCGAGATACTCCCAGTTGACTAGCACAAAACAACCTTTATCTGCCCATGGGGAATCTTTGCATATCGAAAGCTACCTTTTGGCCTGAAAAATGCCGGGGCTACTTTCCAAAGGGCGATGTCGTACGCATTTCACGATATCAAACATATTGCAAAACCGTATCTTGATGACCTTCCCGCTCATTCTTAGACCAGGGAAGATCATCCTAATCACTTAGGTGGCATCTTTGCTAGGTGTCGTTGCTACAATATTTGTTTGAATCTGCACAAATGTGTTTTTTGTGTTGAAGCCAAAAAACTTTTGGGATTCATAATCTCCAAAAGCGGTATACGATTGGACCCTGCGAAGGTAGAGGCTATTCTAGCCTTGCCTTCCCCCACGGACATACCAGAACTTCAAAGTTTGCAAGGGCACGCAAACTTTCTATGTCGTTTTATTCGCAATTTCACCGAGATAACAAAAGGCTATATGAGGCTTCTAAAGAAGAACACCCCCTTCTTGTGGGAAGACGAAGCCTGACGCTCCTTTAATCATCTAAATGCATCCTTGACTAAAGATCCTGTGATTCAACCCCCCAACTACACACAGGATTACATTCTTTATCTCGCAGCTTCAATTTCCACCATCAGCATGGTGTTAGTCCAGGAAGATCCTAACGGGATAGAACATGTGTTATACTAACTTACCAAGAGTCTTCTTGACTCCGAAACTCGATACTCACATGTTGAAAAACTAGCTCTGGAAACAGTCTTTGATGTCCAGAGGTTTCGTCATTACATTCTACTCCGCCAGACCACTGTCATAGAGGATTTCAATCCAATGTACTATATCCTCACAAGTCAAGTGCTTGGGGGCAAATATTCCCGTTGGATTGTCATCCTACAAGAGTTTGACTTGGAATTTTCCAAAGCCAAATCCAAGAAATCTTTGGTCTTTGCCGAGTTGATTTGTAACCATCCCGGTGCTACTGAACAACCTAAGCCCATCGATTCTCTTCCCGATGAATCATTGTTCCTCATTAGCATGTCTGACCCATGGTATGGGGATATTTTACTATATCTCCAAACCCAATGTTTCTACCCCAACCTCAACCACGATGAACATCGACGTATCCGACATCATGCCAAGTACTACCTTATAGTCAACGATACCCTTTACCGTCGTGGTTTTGATATCGTTCTTCGAAGTTGTTTGACTTTAGATGAGTCCGAACACATTCTTAATGATTTCCATGCTAGAGCATGTGGTGGTCATCTCTCTGGGATGGCTACGACCCAGAAGATACTGCGAGCGGGATATTTCCGGCCCTCGATTTTTAAAGATTGCATTGAAATGGTTAAGAAATGTCCACCCTGTCAATTCTTTCATAGTAAGACATGCTCGCATCCTGCTCCACTTCATCCTGTTATTGTCGTCGGCCCCTTTTCCAAATGGGGTATATATTTCATGCATTGTAAACCCACTTGAGCCGGGGGGCATAGCTATGTCATAGTAGCTGTGGATGATTTCACAAAATGGGATGAAGCGATGCCTACTTATGCTGAAGATGGCAAAATAGCAGCACAGTTCATATTCAACCACATCATAGCTAGGTTCGGAGTCCCACAATCTATCGTGACTGATCATGGCTCCCAGTTCAGGAACCATATGATTGAAGAATTGAGAGCCAACTTGTGTTTTCGTCATGAAAACTCAACCCCATACTACCCACAAGCTAATGGCCAAGTCAAAGCCATTAAAAAGTTCTGAAACGTATGATTCAGTGCATTGTGGGTACTCACAAATCCAATTTGGCACGTAGCTATTTTTTCGGCATTATGGGCATACCGAACCTCAGTGAAAAGTGCTACCAGATTCACACCATTCCAACTGGTGTATGGCCTGGAAGCCATCTTACCAATTGAATGTGAAATCCTGTCACTTAAGATAGCCATAGAATTACTTCCCCATACCACTTCCGAAGAGGAACGTTTCTATACCTAGCCAAGCTAGATGAAACTCGCCGAGACGCTTCTTTAGCCAATGAAGCTCATAAAAAATGCGTCAAAGCATAGTATGACAAATCCGTTCAACCTCGGGTTTTCAACTAAGGTGACCTTGTACTCACATACGACCAAATGCATGACAAACTTGGAAAAGGAAAGCTAGTGTCTATGTGGTACGGCCCCTTCGTTGTAAAATGTGTTTTGGAGAAAGGAGCCTATGAACTTCTCGATTGTGACGGCACATCGTTGGCACGGCCCCACAATGGGCTGTACCTCAAACGTTTCTACGCGTAGGTTCATCCTGCGCGAGACACTTTTTGTACATAATGTACCTAGTTTATTTTCATTCATCTTTTTTGTATGCACGCACGGATCTCATGTATCCATACTTACCTTAACTTGTGCTTTTATGCACAGATGTTTGCCTATTGCGGATTCGACGACGGTGCGAGATGACACACTGGGAACCTTGCTTCCGCAGCATGGGTAATTTATTCTCCCACTGGCGAGTTGTTATCTTCAGGAGCCAATTGTTTGGGTCTCGCAACCAACAATATTGCAGAGTACCATGTAGTCATTGGAATCTTGATAGAGGTTGCTTCCCTTGGAATTGACTCCCTATCAGTCTTTCTAGATTCCCAACTCATGGTTTCCCGTTTGAATTGTATCTACGCAGTCTGGGATCCTATCCTAGTTTGCTTATTTCGAAGGGTACGCCTCTTGGAATGATCTTTTGATTATATTTCATATCAACACATACCAAGGGAATTCAATTGTGTAGCTAATTCATTAGATAATTACATTTTGGATTGGCATCTAGCCCATACATAAAAAATACATCATGAAATAAACATACAAGTCATTGTAAATAAATAGACTATAAAAGTAGGTACATGTATATATATCACTACATATAAAAATGTTTTTCTCAAATACATAAATTTTGTGTTAAAAAGACAAAATTTGGGATCCAATCCCATACAAAAATTTGGCTCTCAAGCCTACATATCGTGTACATGCCACAAAAAGTAAAATACTACTATCTAAGGAGACCTAGGAGATCTATCACGATCCTCCTCAGATTCCTCGCGCCGCTGGTGGTAGCAGACTATGGCTCTGGCCACCCTACGAAGGAGAAGACCAATACGTCTAGGCACACCTACAGTATGCCACTAAAGATGCAAAGGAACATCATCCATACTCATAGATGGAACCCCGAGGGTTAAACCTTGTAGGTTCCGCTCTATGTCTTGAACCCCTCCTGCCTCTTCTTCCTCTTCTTCTTCCAAAGCAACTTCACACTCGATACCACCTCGGCATAATGGCGAATAGATTGCAGGTCTCTATGGTCCACGATCTGCGACATGCACATATACATATATTAAATATTTTTTACACATTCTAAAAAACAATTAAAAAAAAAATCATATATTCAAAAATTTAAAACATACATTAATGAAGGTCATACCTGAGTTATCCCAATCCTCATCCTCGAGCAGTGCCAATTCTATGTCCTTGCGGAAGTCCACTCCAGCATAGGGGTATTCCTCGATCATCACGATCTACTCCTTGAGCCATGAAAAGAAGTCCTCACCAAAAGCTAAACACTGTGGCCCCCCGATCCGTCCTGCATACTCACTCCATCAAGACATCCATGGCTCGGTAGGTGGACGGGTGGGCATGGTCAGCTGCGGATGCAAAAGTGGCACCCTCTCCAAGAAGAAGGTGACCAAAATGCTCCCATATCCAAATTAGTTGTTCTCTCTAGTTCTAAACTTGTTCACTTGCTCTTTGAGGATGGTTAATAATGCTTCACACCAGTTGAATAGTGTTGGTGCCATACAGTCCACGACAAGATTCATCTGCGTACGGGATTCTTGATGGGGACTCGTACTACCTGCTACACATGTAATGGTGAACAAAATGGTTTTCAAAGGAAGTTCCACAACATCCTTGATGACCACCTTACCACTTTTATTCCCGGAACCTTGACGACAGTAGAAAGCAATCAAAGCATCGGTATTCGCCTCTAAGGCCGTGAACCCTATCAAGTTCACCTGGGCCCCTCTCTTTGAGAGATCCGTGAGAAAATAAATGTCCTCAAGCTCAATCCCAAGGGTATGCAATCCAACCTGGAAGGATTGAGTGTTAGGGTCACACATTTGTATAATATGAGCAAGGAGTTTTGCTTGCTTGCGGATACCTTTGGTTTTGAAAAATTTCAATAACCCACATTCCTGCAGTGCAGTCAAGGTCTCTTGGTCATCTTCAGCCAATAAATCATCCTCTTCATGCTCCCTTTCTTTCCAGCTGACCATTTTTCCTTAAACAACTTGCAAACACCTGCAAAAAGTCACAAGAAGCATTTATTAACAAATTAATAACCTGATCTCAGCAAAAATTTGAGGAAAAATCACATTTTTTTTCCCTTAATGATCACCACTACTGCGCCTGGGGGAAACATGACTGCGTGATAGTCTACACTACTACTCCCGTTTTTGACCCTACAGAGTGGTACTGCTCAACAGTACTGCACTTCGCGATTGGGAGAGCGTGCGGTAGTGGCAGGCGCGAAAAAAATCCTCTTAGGGCCTGCCTAAAAATCAATTTTTACCTACTAAAATCAAGTTTTTACCCTATGAAATTAAAGAGGAGCTTGAAATCTCTTACCTGGCGCAGATGGCTATTGAAACTGTGCTCCAGATCTCCAGATATGGACTCTTGAATTTTTTCCCTCCAATGGATGAAATTTCCTCTTTTAGCAAATGAACAAGTGAAATGGTAATTTTCCATATTTACCACTTGCTTATATAACTTTTTTATTTGATTTTTTACTCATTATTTTATCCTATTAGGTTAAAACTCATTTCACATTGCTAATATCTGGTTCCATGAGCCCTTTTTTGACAGGATCTCCTTGAGATGTTCACACTGGCATTTATTTATTTATTTGACCTTCATTTTGAGCCTACTTTATCTTTTTTGTGCTTTGGATTAAAACTTGAAAAATATTCCAAGCGCTTTTCACACCCATGTCGTGCTTGTCAAACTCAAGAAACGATGTCAAGCTTAGTCGACTTTACTCGTGCTCGTTAAACGATGAGGAAAGTATTATTTTGGTTGTATTTTATTCTTTCTTCGGACCAAAATAATTAAAAATTACGAAAAATGTTGAAATATTGTAACTTCAAAGAATATTATATTTGTACTTTATTATTCCGGAGATGTTTCATTCCTCCGTGGAGATCTTATTGTATATCCGTAGATGTTTATTCCTCCGTCAGAATGTGGTAACTTGGGTTATTAGACTTCCCTAGTGCGGGTCGGCCCTATATGTGTTATGTGGGTCAAAGGGTTGTTAGACCACCCGAAAGGGGTCAGCCTAGTCAATTGTAGTGGGGTGATTAACCCAATGGTAAATTTGGGGCTGACCTAGTTAATATATTGTACAATTTGGAGATGTGTATAAATAGAGGAGGTGAGGTCCTCATTTGACACACTTTCCTCACTTGAAATGTAGCACACTTGTGAGAGAGAGGTCTGCTATGGAGGAGGAGGAGGAGATCATATCTTTGGTTTGGATCTTTGTATATTGCTGGTCATCTATATTGAGGAAGCTTTGCTGGGTTTTCTACCCCATGAGGGTTTCCCAGGATAAATCTGTGTCTCTTGTATTTATGCTGTGCTTGTTGATCTTCAATGATCCTATATATGCTATTATTGTGAAATGGAATGTAATGCTGATATTTTCGTTTTTAGCATATTAAATATTAACATGGTATCAGAGCTAACCTGAAGGAAGGTAATGTATGGCACTTACGACACTTGCTTCACTTGCGACAATTTTAAGGTTTGGGTTTTGTATAGCAAACACCAGTCATCGTGGAAATTTCACTATAAATCCATTTTGGAGGAGCTTCAAGATCTGCAACCTTTGTAGGTCATAGATAACATCCCCAGGTACCTTGTGTCCAAAGGACACCCTCAGATTCATTGTACTTTGTGAGTTATGATCAATACAAGTTACGGTTTCTGCCTCTTCCAGATCTCAGTCAAAATCAGGTGACCTAGGAAAAAAGGTCATAACTTGGGCTAGGAATTTCCCAATGAAATTTTGTAAAATGTGACAGAAGGGTGGGCTTCATCAAACCCTAGTTCGGGATCCTATCCAAAAGATCCAGAAGTTTCGAAGGCAATTTTGAGGGGTCAAATTTTGGAGATTTCAAAATTGAAGTATGCTAGTTTGATCAGCTCAGCAAGACACATCCTTCCATCCATTCAGAAGTGTGAAATTCAAAGATTGAATTTTTGGGGTTTCTCTAGCAAACCCTAATAAAGCTCCAAATCAAGTTTCAGGGGGAGTTGAGGCTAAGGCCTTACATAAGAAGACTACAAGAAGTCTCGGCAGGTATGACTTAAGGAGGTTCAGGTATGTCTTGAAATCTAATTCCCGATTAAGTTCATAATATGTTTGTCTTCATATTATTTATTAGTACAATCTTGATTAATGTTAGAATTGTCTTATCACCCTAGTAACAGTATGAATGCATGTGAATGATAGAAGACATTCATTGATTAGGGCTATATGATTGTACTAATGCACTGTGGTGTTGTATGAGGTTGATGTTGTCTGCTAACAAGATACATGTACATCACGAAAGACAAATCAAGTTCCATGACCATGACAACATGAAGACAAAGACTCATCCATAATCTTTGTTCTACTTACGAGGTATGTATGACTTTGTTATATTATGCTTAACCTATGAGATATGCAACTTCTAGCACAGGATCTCTAAATCATTGAAGAGAACAAAGAAGATATTGTTTAGGTATGTTAGACATAACTAAGCAGGTATACTAATCCAGGTATGTTTTCCTATGTCAAGTTAGAATCTTACCTTGTGTTAGGATCCCTTATATAAGTATACTTGGTATGATTGGTTATACTTATTCATAAAGCTAGTAATCAAGGGTTTATGCATATTATGTCTCTTATCTTGATTGATGATTTAACTAACGAGAAGAGTCCTATGATCAAACAAGAATATGCATGAGTAAAAGAAGACTTTCCTAAAACCTTGAATACTAATGTTTATTATCTATGATCATGACTATACATATTCAAAATTATTTAGAATTATAATGTTTTGATAATATTGAGAATATACTAATGAATGTATGTTTGTGCATGAGATCATGAGGATGACACTAGTGCACACTTGAGCATGCACAGTGGTACAGAATGATAGAAGTTCAAAAGACATATAGAAGATCAAGCAAGAGACAACCACACGAACATAAAAGATAAGTATTTGAGTTGTTATTTGAAATAGTAAATGATATTTCTTGTAATAGTTGTATACATATTTGTATTCCTAGAATATATCATGCTTAGTGTAAACATTCATATAGCATTGAACAGTATACTACTAATATGCATATGATTGGTAAATTGGACAAACATTCCATTGTTGCTTGTCTAGAATGAAACCTCTTTGCTGACATGCTGAGAGCTGTGCACACTCTCGATAGTATGTTCTGGTAGAGATGGAAGGCATCTAGATAGCCACTGTATGGATACAGGATATGGAAAAGTGTTGTGCCAAAGTATTGGTCAAGATAGTTGCATAACTATGTAAATGATGTCTGTATGCATAATAGGTTATCATATCAATATGATTTGATGATTATGAAGTATTACTAATCATGTACTTAATTTTGATTTGTAGGAAAGATCATGACGAATGATGAACACTGAACAAGCGATGGATGTTCAACAAAAGGATTTACAAATCAAACACACTATAGAAGGCTCGTAGCTAGAAGATTCTCTTAGAAAGAGGAAGAGAATCATGATGAGATGTTTGCTCCAAGTGGTTAGATAAGACCATTATCTTAATAATGTAATTGAAGAAAGCTTTGTTCGGGTACCGAGGATCGATAGTGATCACCATGGGTGATGTGGATATCAACCTTTGCTACAAGGTTGAATATGGTTTCTATACACAGATGAGATGCATGCAAGAAGGAACTCACCATAGAGTTCGAATGATGTTGAGGTTCATATCAGTAGACGCATCTGACGAGAGATGGCATAGATAGATGGCTGCAGAAATGAAATGAAAGATCTCAGATTGATGCATTACTTCCTAGGTCTGGAAGTATGGAAAGGATCAGAAAAAATCTTTCTCAACCAAGGAAAGTATGCCAAGAAATATTAAAAGGACTTGATATGTTGGAATGCCCACTCTCATGGATTCCAACTTGAAGCTGTTAGTGAATGACTCATCAGAGTTAGTGTATATAACTCTGTATAGACAAATTATTGGGTCGTTGATGTATCTAACAAATACTAGGTCAGATATATGCTTTGCTGTGAACACCTTGATTCAGTATCTAGTGGAAACTAGATGTGTTCACCTGATAGTTGTAAAGCATGTGATGAGGTACCTAAAGGATACGATAGACTTTGATCTATGCTATCTTGGAGATCATGACTTCAGATGGCTACAGAGATGTTGATTGGGCAGAAAGTGTATCAGACAGGAAGAATACATCGAGAGGATGTTATTGTCTAGGATCATCCATGATCTCGTGGTTTAGCTGGAAGCAGTCTAGTCTGGCTCTCAACACAAGCGGAATATATGGCTGGTTTTTATGCTAGTTGTGAAGCAGTATGGCTTCTGTATTGTTTGACTTAGAGATAGACTCAGCTATGATACTATGTGACAAACAGAGTTGTATCAAGATGGTAGAGAATCCAGTGTTCCATGATATGGCGTAGAAAGGAACTATAAAGTTTGAATTTGTAACAAGTTGCTGATGTACTAACCAAACCTCTACCTCAAGTGAACAATTTACCAATGTACTAACCAAACCTCTACCTCAAGTAAAGTTTGAGTATTTTCTGAGACAAGCTTGGTAGGACCCTCCTCGAGAGGGGGAGTGATGTGGTCACTTATGATGAGATTTCCTGCATCGACAGTGAGGTCGATGATGTGGATACCTATATTGGTGATGCCGATAGAGAGGTTGGTGGATGGTCCTTAGATAGGGTCTAAGTTGACAAGGGGACTGCATCATCATTGAACACATGTTCTAAATTGATTCGTAGACATATGTCTCTGAGAATGAAGTCCTTAGTGGACAAGTGGGGATTGTATCGTCCCCGGACTTCGGTCCCTTGAATTGATTCGTAGACATATGGTCTCTGAGAATGAAGTCCTTAGTGGACAAGTGGGGATTGTATCGTCCCCAGACTTTGGTCCCTTGAATTGATCCGTAGATGTATGGTCTTCGAGAATGAAGTCCTTGATGGACATGTGAGGATTAAGTCATCCTTGGAAATAGTCCTAAATGTACGGTGGGGATTGAGTCATCCTTGGATATAGTCCTAAATGTACGGTGGGGATTAAGTCATCCTTGGATATAGTCCTAAATGTACGGTGAGGATTAAGTCATCCTTGGATATAGTCCTAAATGTACGGTGGGGATTGAGTCATCCTTGGACATAGTCCTAAATGTACGGTGGGGATTGAGTCATCCTTGGACATAGTCCTAAATGTACGGTGGGGATTGAGTCATCCTTGGACATAGTCCTAAATGTACGATGGGGATTAAGTCATCCTTGGACATAGTCCTAAATGTACGGTGGGGATTAAGTCATCCTTGGATATAGTCCTAAATGTACGGTGGATATTAAATCATCCTTGGACATACTCCTAAATGTATGGTGGGGATTAAATCATCCTTGGACATAGTCCTAAATGAATGGTGTGGATTAAATCATCCTTGGACATAGTCCTAAATGAATGGTGTGGATGAATCATCCTTAGACCGTAAATCCCGTAATTCCAAAAGGAAGGATAGTCTTAAACATGATTGTGATAAGGTTGATCCCGTAATTCCGAAAGGAAGGATCATGTGTATTGCAGAGTATGCTACTATTGTGTATACTTGATTGATGAGGATACTTGTATTGATATTGATGATATGTATTGATGAGTATACTTGTATGTATACTTGTATTGATGGTATGTATACTTGTATTGATGAGGATACTTGTATTGATGATGTGTATACTTGTATTGGTGTAAATACTAATACTGATGATCTACATGACGATGCTGCTGATCATGATCATCTAGATGACGATGCTGCTGATCGTGATGGTCTAGATGACGATGCTGCTGATCGTGATGATCTAGATGACGATGTTGCTGATCATGATGGTCTAGATGACGATGCTGATGATCGTGTGATGACGATGCTGCTGATCGTGATGGTCTAGATGATGATGCAGCTGATTGTGATGGTCTAGATGATGATGCTGATGATCGTGTGATGACGATGCTGATGATCGTGTGATGATGATGCTGATGATCGTGTGATGACGATGTTGATGATCGTGTGATGATGATGTTGATGATCGTATGATGATGATGCTGATGATCGTGTGATGATGATGTCGATGATCGTGTGATGACGATGTTGATGATCGTCTAATGACGATGCTGATGATCATGTGATGATGATGCTGATGATCATGTGATGACGATGCTGATGATCGTGTGATGACGAAGTTGATGATCATGTGATGATGATGCTGATGATCGTGAGGTTCCATATGTTGATGTTGCTATAGTTGTTCGAGTGCTGTAGAAGATAAAGACTCAGTACTGAAGATGTTGATGTTCTAGTATTAAAGATGTTCCAGTAACTGCTTGAGTTACTGATTGTTGTAGAATTTTCTCCCTACGGATAGGTAGAAATTCTCTTAGATTAAAGTAGACTTTAACTGACTCTAAACTAAGACAAAACTTAACAAATTCTACCTTTAATTACTAGATCTAAACAGACATTTCAAGATTAAACTGCTGGAAGAAACACAAGAGATCTAACTGACCTTCAATCCAATTGCTTGTCTTTATGGTTTCTCCAATTTCCAAGTCCTTGCGAATGAACCTGTCAAAATGAAACCAAGATACAAGCATATACGATTCTCTAGAAACTTGAAATATGAGTTAGGATCTAAATCTATAACAGATACAAATCATATAATTGAAACAAAATCAACACATGTGATTTGGGAAACAAGACAAGTTATGTTCTATTACCAACTTGAAGTCACTTACAATGGTTGCTTGATATCCAAGCCAACTCCCAGCTCCAAGTGCTTCCTCCTCTAGCTATCTCCACAAAGATTCAAGATCATAAGTTTGATGTCTCCAAGAGTCCTCCCCTTTTGCTCATGGAATGTCTCTCTCTTATAGTGTGTAATAGGGTTAACCAACAAGAGAGAAGGGTGGATCTTAGGAGAGTTTATTGGATCGAGCCTACTAATCACAGAAAGTGAGTTAGGATCGAATTAGGGACACCAATCCTCAAAAATCTCTCGAAGATCAAGATCCCACAAGCCATGGAAAACAGGCTAAAAAAGGAGTATCGCGCCCCTTCAATTGAGCATAATGCGGTAGTATCGCATGGCATAGAAAGAGCATGGTGTAGTAGTGTGGACTACCGCACACCTAAGCTGGAGCAAGGTGTGGTAGTGTAGGTATATGAAGTCTCAGCTAGGTTGATTATTGACAGGATAGATTTTCCTTCAAGGATCACTCATCATTTTTCTCTTCTAGGTGTTTTAAGCAATAGGGGAAGTGTCGTCAACTATTTTTGTGGTGAAGATGCGACACCATGAAATATGGAGGTATAACAGATGCCCCCTAAAGTGTGAGGTCAGAAGGGACTGATGGCCGAAATACTTTACAAATACTGTGTGAAGATAGCATCGAGGAGAGCAACAAGGAGTTGAAACAGAAACAAAATGTTAGATATACCACCGAGGCAGGAATCCCCATGCTCCGAAACAATTGACTCGAAGCATGGCTACCGACCAATACATTGCAGAGCCATGAGTACTGAGATGATATAGACTATAGACAAATCATGGCTACTATGAACAAGTGTAGATCCATGAGACAGTAATGACACAGCCACGACCAATACAAAAAGTGGATCTATGTGACAATACAAAGGACATCTCCATCGTAACCTGGACACAATCAAGATGCAAAGGTGCACCCAGGGTCTTCTACCCAATCGCAAATGATATGAATCTAGCCATGTGATTATAAAGTGTTGAAGTCGAACATGGTAGAAACTATTTGATTACCGGTCAATGATGTGAATCGTTAACAAATGCGAGGGAAATCACCAATGATAACGATGATCCCCAAGGTATCTGTAGTACATCTCAACGAAATGCGAATGAATGAGTTGATGTCAAGCATTCGAGAGATCGTTCGATCAGAGGTCAATGATGTAAACCTACTGTCGAACATGAGGAAACCTGCCATTGAGGCATGCAGGTACCAAGGTACTAATGGTTGATCCCTAAGTCCAATTCCCGGAGAGTGATTTGGTGTCGACGGGAATAGACTCGTCGAAGGTGGGTCATAATGATTCCCACATCATCGACATGAAATCGGAACGAAAGATAGTATAAGGTGATAAAACAATGGAGCATGTACTGACACAGCGGAGGTCTGACACAATGAATGACTCTGAACAATGAAACCATTTGAACATGTAACGGCATGTAAAAGGACTTGGCAGCAGGGATTATTGATAGCAGAGGATAGACACCGAGCGAGTAGGCTTGTGGCCAGAGAGACGACTCAGGATGATGACCATAACTCAGTGAAAAATAGATACCCAAAATAGACAAGGGACAGACGCATGCCATGTTCAAAGGTAATGACTGACAAGCTGCCAAAACAAACTTGACTTGTTTCCCATATTCCCCCGACATGATAGACGAGTACCTCTTTGTTGTTTTTCGAGCTTGAAGAGGATAACAGATGCTCGGTATATCTCATCTCATAGATGAGTCCAATCTCACATGTTTTACGAACCAGAGAAAGGAGGAGTTCGTCTCAAAGTGGGTCCTTCGATGTTAAATTTTAACGAGTCCAAGGAAGGAAAACTCGGTAGTTTTTCACATTTAAAGAGCTTAAAAAACTTAAAGAAGGCTCCAAAGTGTACTTTTCTGTAAATTTAGTCCCTCGATCCCGAAAAAGTGTAAAAAAATTCCCGAGAGAACTCTCCCAGCCAAAAATTAACCGAGGTATACCTTTCTCGTAAATAGTCTAGACGGGCCGAAAAAGGGGTAACCTATCACCGAATAGACGACCTTTCAAATACTTTTACAAGTGTGAAAGATTCAAGATCACTTGGCAATCTTTTCAATTTTAGGGAGTCTGAAAAGAGCTTAACTATGGACTCCAATGGTATTTTTCATAATTTTTTAATTATTCTGGTCTGAAAAAAGAATAAAATACAACCAGGATAATACTTTCCTCATTGTTTAAAGAGCATGAGTAAAGCGGACTAAGCTCCACAACATGTACTTAAGTTTGACAAGCACGACACGGGTGTAAAAGCGCTTGGAATCTTTTTCAAGTTTTAATCCAGAGCACGAAAAAGATAAAGTAGGCTCAAAATGAAGGTCAAACAATAAATGAACGGCAATGTGAATATTTTTTAAAGGAGATCCTGTCAACAAATGCTCATGAAACTAGATATTAGTAATGTGAAATGGGTTTTATATTAACTAGATAAAATAATGAGTAAAAAATGAGTGAAAAAGTTATATAAACGATGGGTAAATATGGAAAGTTACCATTTCACTTGTGCATTTGCCAAAAGAGGAGATTTTTTCCATTGAGGAGCAAAAACTTCAAGAGTTCATATCTGGAGATCCGTAGCACCGTTTCAATAGCCGTTTGCGCTAGGTAAGAGCTTTCAAGCCCCTCTTTCATTTCATGTATGAATAACTTGGTTTAAATAGGGGAAAACAATTTTTTGGGCGAGCCCTATTGGGCAATTTTTGCCTTCGACAGTACCGCGTGGGCGCTATATCGGGAAGCGCAGTACTGTACAACAGTACTGTGCTGTAAGATTAAACTGGGGCGTGGTATTGTGCAGTACTGCGTAGTCAAATTTCCACCAGTCACGATAGTGGTGAATTTCAAGACGAAAAAAATCAAATTTTCTCAAATTTTTAGCTGAGATCAAGTTGTTAAATGATTAATGAATGTTTCCTATGACCTTTTGCAGGTGTTTGTAACTTGTTTGGAGACAAATGCTCCATTGGAAAGAAAGAGAGCATGAAGCGGATGATTTGTTGGCTGAAGATGACCAAGAAACCTTGGCTGCATTGCGGGAATGTGGTTTGTTAAAATTCTTCAAGACCAAAGAAATCCATAAGCAGGCAAAACTTCTCACCAACATTATTCAAATGTGGGACCCCAACATTCAGGCTTTCCGAGTGGGAGAGAACACCATTGAGATTGAAATCGAGGATATTTATTTCCTCACAGGCCTCTCAAAAAGAGGAGCCTGGGTGAGTTTTACTGGGTTCACAGCCTTGAAGGCGAGCACGGATGCTTTAATTGCTTGTTATTGCCATCAAGGTTCGGGGAAGAAAAGTGGCAAGGTGGTCATTAAAGACATTGTAGAACTTCCTTTAAAAACCGTGTTGTTCACCATCACATGTGCAGCAGGGAGCACGGGTCCCCATCAGAAGTCCCATACACAGATGAATCTTGCAGTAGATTGCAAGGCAGGAATAGTATTCAACTGGTGTGAGGCAGTATTGACCAACCTCAAAGAGCAAGTGAACAAGTGCCGTCTTGGAGAGAATTCTCAATTCTGGTATGGGAGCATCTTAGTCACCTTCTTTTTGGCGAGGGTGCCATTGTTGCGCCCACAGATATCCATGCCCCCCCAGCTGAAGTGGGATTACAGTGCATGAAATCTATGCCCCATTTGCAAAAGGGGCTGATGGCAATAACAGGATGGAGTGGAGCAAGGTGCGAGCGTGTTTTATTATGAAAGAATTGACATGGTGGACATTTCTTGACCGTTTCAATGCAGTCTTTGAAAATTGAGGGCCAGAAATATCCTACTCGCAGTATTTTCTGGTCCGTAGCCATCCCAGAGAGATGACCACCACATGCTCTAGTGTGGCAGTCATTAAGAATGTGTTTCGCCTCATATATAGTCAAACAACGTCGAAGAACAGTGTCGACACCACGTCGATAAAGAGTAGCGTTGACTATGAGGTAGTACTTGGCGTGATGTCGGATGCGTCGACGTTCATCGCGAGTGAGGTCGAGGCAGAAACATTGGGTTTGGAGATATAATAAAATATCCCTGTACCATGGATCAAACGTGCTAATGAGGAACAACGATTCATCAGGAAGAGAATCGATGGGCTCGGATTGCTCGGTAGCACGAGGCAAGTTACAAATCAACTCAATAATGACCAAAGACTTCTTGGACTTAGCTTTGACAAATTCCAAGTCAAACTCTTGAAGGATGACAATCCAATAAGAATATTTTCCCTCAAGCACTTGACGCGTGAGGATATAATACATTGGGTTGAAATCGGCTATAACAGTGGTCCGGCGGAGTAGAATGTAATGACGGAATCTCTGGACAGTGAAAACTGTTGCCAGAGCCAGTTTTTCAACATGTGAATAACGCGTTTCGGAGTCGAGAAGACTCTTACTGAGATAGTATACCACATGTTCTGTGCCATTATGGTCTTCTTGGATTAGTACCATACCGATGGTGGAAGTCGAAGCTGCGAGATAAAGAATGTAATATCGTGTGTAATCAGGGGGTTGGATCACAGGATATTTAGTTAAGGCCGCCTTTAGATTGTCAAAGGAACATTGGGCTTCATCCTCCCAGATGAAGGGAGTGTTCTTCTTGAGAAGCCTCATATAGCCTTTTGTTATCTCGGAAAGATTACAAATGAAACGACGTAGAAAGTTTGCATGCCCTTGCAAACTTTGAAGTTCTGGAATGTTTGTAGGGGAAGGCAGGGCTAAGATGGCTTCTACCTTCACAGGATCTAAGCATATCCCGCTTTTGGAGATTATGAATCCCAAAAATTTTCCATCTTCTACGCAAAAGATGCACTTATGTGGATTCAAACGAGTATTGTAGCGATGGAACCTTTCGAAAATGGCACCTAAGTGATCAGGATGGTCATCCTGGGTTTGAGAATGAGCGGGAAGATCATCAAGATATGGTTCTACAATATGTTTGATATCATGAAATGCGTACGACATTGCCTGTTGGAAAGTTGCTCCAGCATTTTTAAGGCCAAAAGGTAACTTTCGATATGAAAAAATCCCCCAAGGGAAGATAAAGGATGTTTTTATGCTGGTTGGATGGGAGGATATCGATCTGATTATAGCTAGAAAAGCCATCCATAAATGAAAAGATGACACTCCCGGCATAGTTATCGATGATCTGGTCGATGAACGGAGTTGGGTAGTTGTCCTTTGGACAAGCTTTGTTCAAGTCGCGGTAATTGACACAGACTCTAATCGTTCCCTATTTCTTGGCTAGGGGAACGATGTTAGATACCCATTTTGTCAATAGGACAGGATAGATAAAACCAGCACGCAAAATGTTTTCAACTTCTACTTTAATAGCGGCTGCCTTACGAGGATGGATGGGTTGAAGTTTCTTCCGAACAGGTTGGGTGCCAGGAAAGGTTGGAATTTCATGGACCACAATCGAGGGATCTATTCCTGGCATTTCTTCATAACTCCAAGCAAAAACATCGCGGAAAGTTTTGAAGTAGGAAGTATAGAACTCCATTTCGAGGGGAGTACATGTTTTGCCAATATGTATGTTTTCCACGATACCAGGCTTCACTGAAATATTTATGAGGGTCGTTGCCATAAGGTTAGCCAAGTTTCCTTCGGAAAATACTTCGTCGAGGGAAGTGGGAAACTTGGTTTGATCCATTCCAAGTGAAGTACTGGGTTTTGTGTCGGGCTCAAGCGTCTGAATGGTGGGGAATGAAGATCTATGATGAAAATTTTCCCATGGTGGCTCATCACCGCACATGACCTCCATAATTGATTCATCTGTGGGAAAAATCAAAGTGAGAGGATCGATAAGTGGTGGGGATGAAGGAGTCTCAGACGAGAGTTGTGCCACGGTGTGATGGGTAGGACAGTCGACCCAATCGGTGGCTAATTGGATCGCTTCGTACGCTGCAAGGTTTCTATTCAAAGGCATGGAGTTGCCGTAGTTTTCAATCTCAGCGGGGCTCGGAATCACCCATGAATCATTGGAATGGGCGACATTGGATGAAATCATGTTGACTGGTTGAACATGGGGCCCCAGCTCTGGAAAAACTCCAATAAAGGAAGAATCCTTCATAAGACCAACGCCAACGTCTTGGAACCGGTACCGAGGTTGATCCAATAATGGGACAGTGTTGGTGGAGTTTGGATGAGAATCAAGGATACAGTAATCAAGTTGATCTATGGTGACAATTTTCCCTTCATGAGGAAATTGCACAATCCGGAAGACAGTAGATGCTATGGCGGTCATGGCGTAAAACCAGTTCCGACCAAGTAGAAGATTGTAATCTAATGGTGTATCCACGACTTCAATGTGTATGGATACTGTTTTTCCCCCCAGTTCAACACCAATTGAGGGAATGAGTCCATAAGGTTGAAAACCGTGTCCATCAAATTCCCTAAGAGTAGTGGGAGACGTCGTGACTTCGGGTGAGCCTAAGGCTCTCCAACAATTCAAAGACATGATCGACGTGGAGGCACCTTCATCTAAAACAGTACAGTGGATGCTATTTCCATGGATTTTTGTATGAACCTGGAAGGCTAACTGGTGAGAAAGCCGAGGTTTAGCATACTCCAAGTTAAACCTAATAGTGTTTGAAGTATCTGGGTCCATTCCCCCCAGTGCTGAAAGTAAGGTTCTACGCTGCGTAGGGCATTGTTGAAGAACCTCGAGAGTTGACATGGCACAAGGTGCTTGAGCTAAATCCTCAACAATGTTATAATTTTGGGCAGCTCGTGCATTGGGATTAAACGTCGCCTTTCGTATGGTGCCCTTGGGTGGGCGTAGCACTATGTCCATAAGCGATCTCTCGATATGGAGATGGCCAGTAGGGGGAAGGGTAGGAGTTGGATCTTCAATAGGAGATTTTCCTTTGGCTATCTCCGATTGTTTGTTTAAACTTGGAGGGTTCTCATCTGTCTTTGAATGAGTGGTTATATGAATCTCCTCATTACTCGTCATCAGGATTTCGCAATTCGCGGACGTCTCTCCGCGAGTTGGGTCGCTCGAGTTGCCCCCCTGTGGGGTTTCTTGGGAAACCATCTGTTGTTGCTACTGAGGGAAAGGGTCAGTTAACACTGCCATCCAAGAGGATCCTTTAACGAATTTGTTAGCTTCATCCTTGTAAGGACAGTCACGCGTGTAGTGATTGTCTTGACAAATTAGGTAGGGAAACTTAGCCTTTCGACGTGGTTTTGGGTCATTGTGGGTGGTTTGTGGCTTGGGATTCTCCTGCTGGTTCTTCTTGGGCTTACAACGATTGTTATTCTTCTTTCCTCAGATGGTTGTGATGTAGATTGAACTGCGTTCACTTCGGAGGAGATAGCAGGAGAAGTAGTAGCTTTTGGAGCAGCCTAAGGTAGAGCGGGGGAAGCAGAAGCTTGTTGCCCTGTCGAATTGGTAGTAGGCTGGGCCTTGACTGAACCGACAATACCATCAATGGGGGGTTAAGTGGCAGGTTTCGTTGGATCAGTGGTAACGTAGGAAGCATGGGGAAGAAGTTCGTGTAAAGTGCCGGATTGGGTGTATACCAAATCCATGTACTGAGCTGCCGAGATGGCTTGTTCTTCTGTGACCGGCCTACGCATAGCGATATCCCTAGCTATGGGAGGCAAAAATGATTTCGTGAACCAATCAGCAAGTAGCTAATCCAGAATGGGTGCCTTGATTAGCCTACGGCGTCAATGCCACTCATGGATGTGATCCGAAATGTGCGTAGAAGTGGTTTGACGCAGTGAGGTTAACAGTTCTGTTCCAGTCTCATACCGGATGGGGAGCTGGAAATGGGTCAGAAACTGCATAGCCAAGGTGTTGAAATCGTGGAAAGAGTGTTGTGGCAGCTCGATGTACCATTTTGCTTCCGTGCCGGTAAGTGTACGCTAGAAGAGCTGTAGTCGAATGGAATCGTCCATCAAGGAGTTGGATGAACACCAAAGATGGAAGTTCATTGCGTGGTTCTTGGGGTCTTCCCCAAGATTAGCATCGAACTTAGGAATGTCCGATGGAAGTTTGGCTGGAATGGGTGGCCAGTGAGGTTCATTCCATATGGGATCATTAATGAGCCTCGACAAATCAGGTAAGTCTAGCGTGGCCAAAAAGGGAAGTTGACGATTAGTCTGTGGGTATGAGTAATAACCGTATGGTGCAGAGAAACCTGGGGGGGGCCTGCATAGTATACTACTGCATGTTATACCCATATGTGTTTCTTGCGGGGTACTGCTGGAAGTTCTGTGGGTAGTAGGCCATCTGGTTAACCAGTTGAGTGTTGGTAACCGGTTGGTGGGTGTTCTGCTGAGTGGGGATGGTAGGTATGGTACCCTAGGGTTGCTGTAACCCAGGAATGGTTGCTGCTCCTGGTTGGGGAAAAGTTCCCTGGAGTTGTTGTGTTCCAGGAATGTTACCACTATATTGAGTAAGTGGAGGGTTTCCCATAGCAGGGTCGGGGGGTGGCTGCGACAGTGGTGTCCATGGAAGGTTCATTCCTCCTTGAGGAACGTGTGGAAATTGAAGGGATGGGTTCCATGGAGTTGTAGTAGCCGAAGGATAAGGGAAGCCGGAGTTCAAGTTGGGGGGAATCTGGGATTGCCCCCCGGCGGGGTTCCAGTTTCCAAATAATGAGTACTCCCACTCTATGGGATTTGAGGTTCCCAAGAAGGAAGCGTACCTGACGAGGGATGTTGAAGGTGAGGCCCGGTTGAAAAACCGGTATAAGGTTGTCTACTGCCAGGTGTGTTGTACATACCATACTGAGCAGGTGCGGCTGGTTGGGAGGGTTGTTGGATGGAGCCGATGGGTTTCCCTCCAGCAGATGGGTTGGATGGCCCTATGGGAGGAGGATGTTGACTAGGAATGGGGTTCCCAACAAAGGATTGTCCTCCAACAGGTTGTCTTGATGGCCCACCAGGAGGAGTTTGGTTGTTGGAGTTGGGGATCATGGGAGTCAGCTGTCCACCTCCTAAGATAGTGTAGAAAGTGGCCGAAGGTGAACTTCCAGTCAAAATGGAAGATCCAGGAGTATGGCTTGGTGTTCTTCAGACACTAGCCAAATACGATAGGGTCGATTGGTCAACGATGCCAAAAGTGCCAATTTGTGGAGGGGGTCTTCCATATATGACAGGAAAGGACGGAGAAAAAACTGGGTTATCCCTCATAGAATGTGCCCCAAACATGGGTGATGGAATCAAATGTGGGGAATTTAACTGAGGGGTATCGGGGGTATCGTCCATAGCGTGTTCAACAAGAGGAGGACTATCGAAGACTGGGTTCGGGTTCCGGCGGGAACATAGGTATAGTAACTTCTGAAGGTCCGGAGTCGTCTGCATAGGAGTGATGAAACTCCGTGCTATATGGGATGTTGGGATCTCGATAGTTAGGAGGACGAGTAACAGGGGGATATCTGGAAGCTGTCGAGAGCATTTGCTCTGTGTCTCGTTTAAACTGTGCCGATGCTAACGAGGAATTTGCTAGACTAACCATACTAGACTGAATGGAGGCCATGATCTCATGTCCCGGAGGGAGGTTGGGGAGAGATATGGTACGAGGTATGTTGCTGGAAGAACTGGTTCCCTGCGGATGAACATTGGATGGTGCGGTGATAACAGGTGGAAGCTCCTACTGGGAAGTGATAAAGCCATAATCAGGTTCAAAAGGTGCATCAGGAAGTTGAGTGTCTTCAATAATTTTGACGTACTCGCCTGGGACAGAAATCAAACCAGATATATCCTGGTCGGATCCTTCGGTGGTGCCAACAGATCTATCTATGTCATCGTGGAAAGTTTCTGGTGGAAGGGAGGTGTTGACATCAGGTAGGAGGATGGCTTCTGGTCTAGTATTTTTGGCTGTACTAGATTCAACCGCTATAATGTTGTCCACTGTGACAGATATATCTGGAATAACAGTGGGTGAAGTGACAGTGGGAATCTCATATATACTAGTGGTTACATAAACTGCAAGAGTTTCTGAGACTGTGCTGTGAGTAACGGTTACAGACGGAACTGAAGATGTAGTGTGTATCGGCGGTGGAATGTTCCCTCTACCACCACCGCCACCAGGAGGACTGGGAATACGTGATGTAGGTGGACTGGAGGTCCGTGGCAGTGGTGGTGGTGGAGGGATTTTTCCTTGTACTTGTCGTGATCTCCGTGGTGGTTCTGACATAATGGCAGGAATATGAAATCCGGGGGCAGTCTCGTAACAAAGAACTCAAAAAAATATAATGCAGCCGAGTGTGCAAAAGAGGAGCTAGAAAAAGCAAGGCTCGCAGGCCAAAAAACAGGCTCTAAAATCTATACTGATACCGGTGTCTCAGTAAGCGAGCTGAGAAAAAATAATGGCTAGAATGCTAACAAGCAGTCACTAAAAAAGAAAAATGACCCTCTATAAAGATGAGATAACAAGCAAACTCCTAACTAAGAGCTGGAGACCTCAACAAGTTGTATCCTTCGCAAGGTGATGAAATCCAAGTCGAACAATACAATGTGAGAGACCAATATGAGAAGGATATCCCTCTACCGAAAGGGATCTTGGGTAAAAGAGCCCTAGTAGAAAAGTTACTAAGCTACCTCGTTCATGACACGTTGGAAAAGGTTTTCGGCGCTTCTGCCTTATCACCCTTGCATTACTATGAATTACAAGGAAGACAATGATCGATGTTGCCTTAGGGATAAGTGGAGTGCGGCATTCCACAGAGTCCATCCGGTTCTCAATCTCGCGGCGGTTTAACCCCTGAAAGTTAAAAACAGTCAGGATGCCCCTCCATAAACTGGCTAGGAATGTGTCAATAAATACTAGAGGATTTTAGTTCCCTAGAGGACAACAACTATGTCTTAGATGAAAATGACAAGGGGGAATTATTTTGATGCCTATCCTCGGTGTCCTACCTAACTACCAAATTCTTTTGATTTCCTCAAGTGAGGTTAATGTTGGTTTAGTTAGGGAGATTAATTGTAGTGGTTGTATTACTCAATCGGGTAAATGGACGTGAAACTTGGTGGTGTTGTGACGACCCAAACCATGCAAGTGAGAATGAATCGAAATAAGCCTTGTATTCGATGAAAACTAGCTATGGAAGAGAGAGAGTTCTTCGATCATAAATGCATGAAACTTTCATAAGCAATTAAAAAGAAAAAAGAAATTCTTTTTCTTTTTCTTTTTGTAAGTAGAGCCAAACTGAAATAAACACTTCTTTCCAATTCACTGATCTTACAACTAGGATGCTTCAAAAAAAGAGAATTTATGTGGCAAATTTAAGTGGTTCACTTCCTAATGCACATTAATACTGCTAGACCAATTCCACCCAAACAACACAAATGTTCTCCAATGATAATTTTCAATGTAAATTTTAATGATAATAATGGAAACATTGTGATTATGAAAGATACACGATCCAATAAAATAGAACAACAGTAATGGTTTGGTTGTGATGATAAGATCAAGCTAATGCAATCAGACTGAAGGGGTGAGCCAATGTGCAAATAATGCCACTAACTCATAAAATAATCAAGCTCACAAAAGAAATAAACACACCACAAAGACTGTGTAAGGATAGTAATAGGAAACAGAAAACACCAAACTAAAGCAGATAAAATGAAAAATGACTCAGGAAACCAAGCAGGGAAGAATTTTTTTTTTAAATATGCAGACACTATCACGTGTCAAGAACAGACTAGAGCGCGGTACTGGTACACTACCACTCTGGTAAAAGTGCTGGGTACACGGTACTACCGCGCTGTAGAGAGTGCTGGGGGTGCGGGTACTATTGCAAAGTATGGAAAAGCACAACTTTTGAAAATAAGATTGAATTTTTCAGGGTTGTTGCAGACCCAAAGGACTCACTGATCACAGAGGGAGGAAAAATGTAGAGACGGAAGAATAAAGGTCAAGGAGACCAAAATTCAGTACTGGTTTGAAGAGAAAGAAGAATCACAATAAAAAATGACTGAAAGTGAGATTAATCAATCAAATGGGGTTCAAACCAGCAGAGTCGCCATTCTTGTTGTAGAATTTTCTCCCAACGGATAGGTAGAAATTCTCTTAGGTTAAAGTAGACTTTAACTAACTCTAAACTAAGACAAAACTTAATAAATGCTACCTTGAATTCCTAGATCTAAACAGACATTTCAAGATTAAACTGCTGGAAGAAACATAAGAGATCTAACTGACCTTCAATCCAATTGCTTGTCTTTATGGTTGCTCCAATTTCCAAGTCCTCGCGAATGAACTTGTCAAAATGAAACCAAGATACAAGCATATACGATTCTTTAGAAACTTGAAATATGAGTTAGGATCTAAATCTATAACAGATACAAATCATATAATTGAAACAAAATCAACACATGTGATTTGGGAAACAAGACAAGTTATGTTCTATTACCAACTTGAAGTCACTTACAATGGTTGCTTGATATCCAAGCCAACTCCCAGCTCCAAGTGCTTCCTCCTCTAGCTATCTCCACAAAGATTCAAGATCATAAGCTTGATGTCTCCAAGAGTCCTCCCCTTTTGCTCATGGAATGTCTCTCTCTTATAGTGTGTAATAGGGTTAACCAACAAGAGAGAAGGGTGGATCTTAGGAGAGTTTATTGGATCAGGCCTATTAATCACAGAAAGTGAGTTAGGATCGAATCAAGGACACCAATCCTCAAAAATATCTCGAAGATCAAGATCCCACAAGCCATGGAAAAAAGGATAAAAAAGGAGTACCGCGCCCCTTCAATTGAGCATAACGCGGTAGTACCGCGTGGCATAGAAAGAGCATAGCGCAGTAGTGTGGACTACCACACACCTAAGCTGGAGAAAGATGCAGTAGTGTAGGTATATGAAGTCTCAGCTAGGTTGATTCTTGACAGGATAGATTTGGCTTCAAGGATCACTCATCATTTTTCTCTTCTAGGTGTTTTAAGCAATAGGGGAAGTGTCGTCAACTATTTTTGTGGTGAAGATGCGACACCGTGAAATATGGAGGTATAACACTGATGATGTTGAGAAAGCTTCCAATGATTTATAGATGTATCATGTATGATGTTGATGACTCCTTGCTCGTGCAGATGTTGTTATAATATCATTCTCATTAAGGGGGAGTGTTGAAATATTGTAACTTCAAAGAATATTATATTTGTACTTTATTGTTCCGGAGATGTTTCATTCCTCCGTGGAGATCTTATTGTATATCCGGAGATGTTTATTCCTCCGTCGGAATGTGGTAACTTGGGTTATTAGACTTCCCTAGTGGGTGTCATCTCTGTATGTGTTATGTGGGTCAAAGGGTTGTTAGACCACCCTAGAGGGGTCGGCCGAGTCAATTGTAGTGGGGTGTTTAACCCAATGGTAAAGTTGGGGTCGACCTAGTTAATATATTGTACAAGTCAGAGATGTGTATAAATAGAGGAGGTGAGCTCCTCATTTGACACACTTCCCTCACTTGAAATGTAGCGCACTTGTGAGAGAGAGGTCTACTATGGAGGAGGAGGAGATCATGTCTTTGGTTTGCATCTTTGTATATTGTTGGTCATCTATATTGAGGAAGCTTTGCTGGGTTTTCTACCCCATGAGGGTTTCCCAGGATAAATCTGTGTCTCTTGTATTTATGTTGTGCTTGTTGTTTCTTCAGTGATCCTGTATATGCTATTATTGTGAAATGGAATGTAATGCTGATATTTTATGTCTTAGCATATTAAATATTAACAAAAAGACCATTGGAGTTCTTTTTAATCCCTTTTCAAGACTCCCTTGTTTCAAAAAGATTGCCAAGTGATCTTGTCTCTTTCACACTTGTAAAAGTATTTGAAAGGTCCTCTATTCGGTGATAGGTTACCCCTTTTTGGGCTCGTTTTAGACTATTTACGAGAAAGGTATACCTCAGTCAACTTTCAACTGGGAGAGTTCTCTCGGGAATTGTTTTACACTTTTTCGGGATCGAGAGACTAAATTTACAAAAAAGTACACTTTGGAGCCTTCTTTAAGTTTTTTAGGCTCTCTAAATGTGAAAAACTACCGATTTTTCCTTCCTTGGACTCGTTAAAATTTGACATCGAAGGACCCACTTTGGGACAAACCACTCCTTTCTCGGGTTCGTAAAACATGTGAAATCGGACTCATCTATAAGATGAGCTATACCGAGCATCTGTTATCCTCTTCAAGCTCGTAAAACAACAAAGAGGTACTCGTTCATCATGTCAGGGGAAAATGGGAAACAAGTCGAGTTTATTTTGTCGGCAGCTTGTCAGTTGTCACCTTTGAACATGGCATGCATCTATCCCTTGTCTATTATTGGGTATCTATTCTTGTTGAGTTATGGTCATCATCCCGAGTCGTCTCTTTGGCCATGAGCCTGCTCATTTGGTGTCTATCCTCTGCTATCAATAATCGTTGCTGCTAAGTCCTGCTTCATGCCGTTATATGTTCAAAGGGTTGCATTGTTTAGAGTCATTCATCGTGTCAAACTTCCGCTGTGTCAGTACATGTCCTATTGTTTCATCGTTCCATGCTATATTTAGTTCTGGTTTCATGTCGATGATGTGGGAATCATTAAGGCCCACCTTCTACGAGTCTATTCCTGTCAACGCCAAATCACTATCCAGGAATCAGAATTAGGAATCAACCACTAGTACCTTGGTACCTGCATGCCTCAATAGCAGGTTTCCTCACATTCAATAGTAGGTTTAAATCATTGACCTCTGATTGAATGATCTCTCGAATGCTTGACGTCAACTCCTTTATTCGCATTTCGTTGAGATGTACTATAGATACCTTGGGGATCATCTTCATCATTGGTGATTTCCCTCACATTTGTTAACAGTTCACATCATTGACCGGTAATCAAATGGTTTCTACCATGTTCGACTTCAACACCTTGTAATCACATGGCTAGATTCATATCACTTGCAATCGGGTAGAAGACCCTAGACATTCTTTTGTATTTTGACTATGTCCAGGTTGCGATGGAAATCTCTCTTGTATTGTCACACAGATCCACTTTTGTATTGGTCGTGGCTGTGTCATTATTATTTCATGGATCTAGGCTTGTTCATAGTAGCCATGATTTGTCTGCAGTCTATATCATCTCAATACTCATGGATCTGCAATGTATTGGTCGGCATCCATGCTTTGAGTCAATTGTTTCCGAGCATGGGGATGCCCACCTCGGTGGTATATCTGACATTTTGTTTCTGTTTCAGCTCCTCGTTGATCTCCTCGATGCTATCTCTGTATAGTATTTGTAAAGTATTTCGGCTATCAGTCTCTTCTTACCTCACACTTTAGGGGGCATCTGTTATACCTCCATATTTGACAGTGTCACATCTTAACAATAAAAACTTTTGACGACACTTCCCCTGCTTCTTAAAACACCCAAAAGAGAAAAGTAATGAATTACCCACAAAGACAAACCCTTCAGGTCACCTGACAAACCCAATTGAGACCTATTTATCATCACTACCGCTCCTTGCTCAGTCTTAGGGACGTGGTAGTTTGTACTACCGCGTTATGCTTCTTGCCTGGAGCGCAGTACTACCCGCGTTATGCTTCTTTCCTGGAGTGCGGTACTACTGCCCTATGCTCAGTTCTAGGGGCACGGTAGTCTCTTTTTAGCCTTTTTTCCATGACTTGTGGGATCTTGATCTCCGAGAGATTTTTAAGGATTGACACTTCTGATTCGATCCTAACACACCTTCTCAAATTAGTGGCTCTGATCCACTAAACACTCCCAAGATCCATTCTTCTCTCTTGTTGGTTAATCCTTCTACACACTATAAGAGAGAATCCTTCCATGAGAAAAAGGGGAGGACTCTTTGAGATATCAAACCTATGGTCTTAGATCTTTGTGGAGATAGCTAGAGGAGAAAGCACTTGGAGCTGGGAGTTGGCTTGGACATCAAGCAACCGTTGTAAGTAGCTTCAAGTTTTCAATACAAATATAACTTGCCTTGTTTCCCAAATTGTGTGTGCTGATGTTGTTTCCATTACATGATTTGTTTCTATTATAGATTTGGACTCTGACAGATATTTCAAGTTGTTAGAAAGATTGTGTATGCTTGTACTTTGATTCATTCTAATAGGTTCATTCGCGAGGACTTGAGGATTGGAGCAATAACTAGGACGAGCGATTAAATCAAAGGTCAGTTAGATCTCTTCCATTTCTTTCAATAATATAATCTTGAAGCATCTATTTGAATCTAGGAATTCAAGGTAGCATTTGTTATCTTTTTGTCTTAGTTTGAAGTCAGTCAAGTCTACTTTAACCTAAGATATTTTCTACCTATCCATAGGGAGAAATATCTACAACAAATACAATAGTAAACATAACTTTAACATATTCACACTACGCAATAGAATCCGAAAAATAGAAGTATTACATCAATAGGTCTCTCTTTCTCTCTCCTTCCCATTTTCTTCTCCTATTCTCTCTTCTATACTTTTCCTTCTCTTTCTCTTTCTATCTACTACCTATTTTGTTAAATTTTAAGTGTAATAACAATATGGATCACTCAAATATAAACAAGCACAACATGAACAATAGTACACAACAAATTTATCCTGGGAAAACCCTCTCGGGGCAGAAAAACCCATCAAACTTCTTCTATATATATTATTTAAAATGTACAATAGTATCCCTCATGCAAAGACCCAAAAACAAGAAGACTCCAAAAGAAGCTACTATGTATGACTCTATCTATCCTAGTGATGCGAGCTCAATGTGTAAGTGATGCGACCAAATGAGGAGTTTGACCTCCTCATTTGTACTAATCAAATGACTTGGTTGTTTTACTAAACAGGGTCGGCTTAACTCATCCAACTAGGCCGACCTAACAGTTAGGGTTTACATTGACTCTTTCAATGAATTTTACATGATTAATTACATCAATAATAATCCCCATAGGGTGTACAATACAAATGATACAAATGACACAAATAATACAAATAATAATATCTTCTGAAGTTACATTCTTCAACTCTACTTGTTAACAAGGAAGGTATTCTTCAGTCATCATCACCATCGTATTTTGTTGCTGCACTTCTTGTACATGGACTATTGACATCTGTCATTTCTTGAATCTATATATCATAAGAAGTTTCATAGAGCCAACCATTTCTCATGTTGTGTGTGACCTAGACCTAGTTTAGGACTTTCTCACACATAGCCAACCTTGTTACATGTTGGATGTGACCTAGATCCAATCTAGGACTTTCTCACACAAAGTCAGCCATGTTTCATGCTAGATGTGACCTAGATCCAATCTAGGAATTTCTCACATATATACCTAACCCTATTTCATGCTAGATGTGACCCAAATCCAATATAGGATTTTCTCACACAGAGCTAGACCTGTTTCATGTTGGATGTGACCTAGATCCAATCTAGGATTTTCTCTCATAGAGCTAGACCTGTTTCATGTTGGATGTCACCTAGATCCAATCTAGGACTTTCTCACATAGATTCAACCCTGTTTCATGTTGGATGTGACCTAGATCCAATCTAGGAATTTCTCACATAGATCTAGCCCTGTTTCATGCTGGATGTGACCTAGATCCAATATAGGACTTCCTCACGCAGAGCCAGTGTTGCTTCATGTTGGATGTGACCTAGACCCAATCTAGTACTTTCACCGCAGAGCCAAGCCTATTTCATACTAGGTGATGCCTAAAACTAGTTTAATACTTCCTCCCTCTTGCAAAGATTGACCTTTTTCATACTATATGGGATTGTCCTCATCTATATATTGAGCAATCCATCCAGCAGGTCCATCCTAGGAGCATCCATTAAGTTGCACACCATAACCACCTGCATTGCCTCACTACTTGTCCAGGTCCTCTCGTAGCATATTAGGAGACTCAATTATGTCACATGACTCGTGACTACCTACTACCTCATCTAGGCTCATCATTCCCTCTTGATCTAGACCACTCCAAGATTGTCCCTAAAGTATTCAAACTTTACTCTTGAAAGAGGCTTGGTCAACACGTCGGCTATCTACTCCTTTATTTCTATATACTGGAGTCTCACTACTCCCTTCTGCACCATATCTCGGATATAGTGATATCTGATCTAGATGAGATTCGACTTGTAATGGAACACAGGGTTCTCTGACAAATTCACAAAAATATAGTTGTCACAAAAGACACAAGTCACCTCTAACTTGAGATCAAACAATCCTTAGAGCAACTTCTGAATCCACACTGCCTCGCAGCTTGCCATACAAGCTTTCATATACTTTCCCTCATTTGTACTGAGTTCCACACTCGTTTTCTTCCTACTGAACCATGATATCATACTTGATCCCAAACTGAAGTAGAACCCTAATGTGCTCTTTCTATCCGTGACACTCTCAACCCAATCCATATCAACATAACCCTGTAGGTTAATTTTATGATCCGATGCATACCTAAGGCCATAATTAACCATACCCTTTAGGTACCTCAGCACATGATTTGCCACAACTAGGTGAACATGTCTTGGCTCTACCATATAATGACTGAGAGTGTTCATCGCAAAGCATAATTATGGCCTTGTGTTCGTCAAATACATAAACTAACAAATCATCTACTGATACATTATGGCATCCACTCGTTTTGAAGGAGTAACACTCAACAGATTTCGATTCGATTCCATAGGTATGGCCATGTCCTTTCAATCCATCATCCTGAATCTCTTTAGGATCTCTACTGCATATTTTACTTGACTCGATTAAAGTCTTTCATCATAACCAGGTTTAGTGCATCATACCCAGGTCTTTCATCTCAAAATCTACAGAAAGCTTCCTCTTTGTTTCTTCTATGAGATTCTCATCACTTGTTAAGAACAAGTCATCTACATACAATAGTATAATCACAATATTTACTTCTTCAACCTTGTAGTAAATTTTGGAATCCACTTTACTCTTCATAAATATCAATCTCGTCAAAAACATGCCAATCCTACTGTACCATGTCCTAGGTACCTGTCTCAAACTGCACCACATATAATTCCTCTTCGTGAGGTGAGACATCCGATATCACTTTGAACATATCCTTGAGATACTGGGATGAACAACCCTTACAACATATATAGGGTAAGTAATAATGTCTCTCAATCTATGATGTAGTCACTCCCTCTGAAGCGGAGCTTTCCTACTCCTTTTGTAACTGAGCATTATCCTCCCTCTGCATCTTGTACTCTATGCATCAGGAAATTATGCACTGGTGTGACTGGTAGCCTTTTCTTTTGTTGATCTTCTATGTATCCATCTATGTCATCTCTCTAGGTCACTATTACCACAATCTCAAACTTTGTTGCAAGTTCTCTCTTGCACCCATCTATGAGCTCCTCATCTTCAACCTTGTAGCAAAGCTTGATATCTCATCACTCTAGGTGATCCTCAAGATCATCATGCTATCTATGGGTGCTTTCTGATCCCGTACAAATCCTTCTTAAATATGCGCACATTTGGTTCTCTGTAGAGAGTCATTAATCCTGGAGGTTGCTCGATATACACTTCTACTTCAATTACACCATCTATCTAGTGTAATATCCACCACTAAGGAAGTGTGTCTCGCCACTACAACAACGTCTCGTCATAGTCGACTGCCTCTTTCTGAGAGAACTCTCGCTTTGTACTTCTATAGTATACTTGATTTCATAAATCAGAATGTCATAGCTGAACCATCGTTACTTGTTCTTCAGAACATGTCTCATCATTATTCTCTTGTAGGTGATGGTAAAGGATCTTTCTTACAAGTCAAATTAAGTTGCATGATTAGAAACATTTCATGATTTTCAAAAACATTTCTTATTCATAAATACATAGGTCACACAATAATGAAACTATTTTAGGAAATTCTATGACACAACATTCATCCATATCCCGCATTCATACGGTAACTTTCTAAATTCCTTCCATCTCTACCAGAACATTATTAAGAGCGTGCACTACGCCCAACATGTCATCAACGTGATTTCATTCTAGATAAGTAGCAATGGAATGTTGTACATCACAATATGCCACTTATCCATCACATGCATATTAGTAGTATATTTTTCATCAATGCAAACACTCTAACATGCATAACACACTTCCTAAATCTAGCAACACAAATATGTCCACTATTGAACAATACCATTTAAGCAATTAGATATATAGGAAATGACAATTCAAATAATTATATTTGTTTGTTTGGTAGGATCCCTCTTGATCCTATATCTTTGCAGGAATTATTGGAGTCTCTGACAATGCGCTCTACTCCATCATCTGAATCTGAGGACTTGTGCCTTTCTTACTTAAGATAGACAATGCTAAGTAAGTATTCTATACCATAGATCACATGGAACTATGTACTGGTACTAAACCTGTGATTCCCTTCTTCTTCATCACCAATCACAACTGCATCCCTTATTATCCAATGTTGAAATGGATAAGAGGTCCTTCCATCTTCCTAGTTTGAATTCTTCTAGATCAAAATACATATTCCTCATCACTAGAGTAATCTTCTTTAGCTTTCTTCCTGGCTAGTTCATCATCCTCTGCAGCATGAGCATGATGTCTTTTCCTGTTTCCTTTCTGGTTTCCTTTCTTCTTGGGACAATTCCTAGAAATATGTCCCATCGCATCACAAAATAAGCATCTAAAACTTGATTAGTATCTAGTATATCTTTTACCCTTGTGTGATTTCTTGTTATGGTGATCTTCTTTCTTCCCTCACTTGGTATGAGATGCCAGATCTTGATTGTCCTCATCACCTAGATTTTCTTCTCTGGCTACAATCCTTGATTCTTATTGAGTGCAAGATTCCAAAAGTGCACTGAACAAGATGAGTTTCTTCCTTGAGCATATTCCTTGAATATATGACTCCCATCATATTGGAAGACCATTTAGGGTAGTCATCATTTTTTTTTCATTTTAAACTTAATCTCTAATTGCATTCAATTGATATTTTATTCTTGAAACCCTTGTGAGGTAAGATTTTATACTTTCATTGCTTTTCATCTTCACATCCTTGAGTTGAGTCCTCAAGTTCATCCTTCTATTAATGTTGGTTCCTTCAAATAGTCCCTTCACAATATCAAACATCTCTTTCAGAGTTTTCGAAGATGAGATGCGAGGGATCAAGTGATCCTTGATGGAATCAATTATAATCCTCTTGGCCTTGATAAGGTTCTTCTTTTGTTTTTCTTTCTCCTCATATCCCTCTAGATCCACAACTACTTATGATACATACTTGTCCAATTCATGTTCTTATAGGATGAGCATCACCCTATTCTTCCATGCTCGGTCTCAGCCCCTTCAAGCTTATCCTCAAGCTTAGTATGATTTGTCATCTTGATAAAATTGATAAATGAAAACCTCAAATGGAAATAGATAAAGAATAAACTATCAAATTATATTCTCCAACCAAAGGTTGATTTCTGAGATCTGGTTGTAGGGTGACCTAGGGTTTGTCATAGAAACCCTAATTTCTCAACTTCAGGATCTTGCAAAACTGATTGGAGGAAAATATGCGCCTCCTCAAGGTGAGTTGATCAATGTACTCATTTTCCCAAATTTGTGGACATAACATTCAAAACCTTGATGCCCTAGTTCTCCGAGCTGTAGTGGTGGACCCAAAAATAAAAATTCTCGGAAGGAAATTCCTCTTTGATAGAAATATGTGCCCTGGTGATGCAAATTGAAAGAAACCTATTTTTCAGTTGATATGTGGAGACTTATTCTGTAAATAAGAAACCCCAGTTTCTGCAGTTGCAACAACTACACAATGTTTTCTTTCAGGCCCGCTCATATACCATGTTAAATTTTAAGTGCAATAAAAATATGGATCACTGAAAGATAAACAAACACAACATGAAAAATAGTACACAAAAAAATTATCCTGGGAAAACCCTCTCAGGGTAGAAAAACCCAACAAACTTATTGTATATAGATTTGTCAGAACTTACAATAGTATCCCTTGTGCAAAGACCCAAAAACAAGAAGACTCCAAAAACAACTACTCTGTATGACTCTATCTCTCCTAGTGATGTCACCTCAATGTTTGGGTGAGGTGACCAAATGAGGAGTTCGAACTCCTCATTTATACTAATCAAATGCATTGAAATTTGTAATAAACATGGTTGGATTGACTCACCTAACTGGGATGCCCTGTACAATTTACAATAAAATATTATTTTCTAGATCTTTCCAGGCCAGCCTAATATAAGTTAGGGTTTACATTGACTCTTTCAATGACTTTTACATGATTAATTACATCAAGAATAATCCTTGTAGGGTGTACAATACAATTGAAACAAATCATACAAATAAGAATATCTTCTGAAGTTACATTCTTCAACATATTTATAGTTTTTCTAGTGGGGGCCCAAATCCCACAAATAGACCAAAAATATGCCTAACTAACCAAAACCCAAACTACTTTCCATCTTTTGCACTCTTTTGCCCATTTTCTACATGTGCATTGTCCACCTCTTTTTGTGCGCTTCCCAAAATTGGTCCCTTCCTAATCCCGCTCCAACAGGCCCCCAACACTCACCTGTGGCTTATCCTAATCCACCTCGTTAAGTCCAACAAAACATGAGTCACTATTGTTGCTAACCTTTGTAGGGATTCCTGTGCTATCACGCCCTTATTCATTTATGCTTCCTTAGCCAAAATTGCTTATTCGATCTACTCACCAATAATTGACTTCAATTTTTTTATGCATTCCTCGTCAGTTTCCTTAACCTGCCCCTATACTTGCACAAATTGTTCTATGACTTGCAAAGCTTGATATTGTAAAGGATCTAGCTTGTTGTCTATATTCTATTGCTCTTCCCAGATCCTGCTGACTTCCATCTATTGTTTTCTATATTTTCCCATCTTGTTCATCTTCTCCATGACTGGTAGGGTAGTCAAACTATGGTGCTTCTTTTGTTCTTCTTCTTTCCCAACCTGAAACATTTGGTCCACTTCCTTTAATTGTTCATATGTGACCAACTGTTCCCATAGTTGAGTGCTTTCTTCATGTGAATTTTCACAATTTAACTCCAATGTCATAATGTTTTCTATTGCAATGTTCACTCTTTGTTCTCTCTTTTCACGCTCTACTTTGACCTCTGGTGGTTTCCCTAGTTGTTTTTTTATTGCAAGCTCTTCAATCTTAGCACAAAAATGTTGAATGTCTCCACCTATTTTTCTCACCTTATCTTCTGGAGTAGTATCCTTTTCCATTCGTACCTCTGGTAGAAAACTACATAGTTCCTTGACTTTGATAATAGATTTTAACGTAGTGTTAGATCTACTTTAAACATGCTATATTACTATGAAATGGTGAGTTCCAATGTCAGATATGAAACAATTAACTAAAATTTCCTATGATCTTTAATCAACTATCAAGCATTTCTTAAGATCTAAAACCATCATGAATGCAAACTAAATGGAAGGAAAATTGAATTGTTTCATTAATATCAATGAAGATATGTTGAATATGATTGTCATTGATGCCAAATAAGTTTAGTAATGATAAAGAAATAACCAAGGACACGATGACATGGAAAAACTCAGTGAATGACAAAGGAATGAAAAAGGAGGTGATGACATGGCATGTATGATTATGTCCCATGTGTGATGAAGTTGGAAATACACATGATGGTGTTCTGGTGCTATAATGAAGTTAGTGTTGCAATCTAACATCATTCTGAAAATGCATGGCAAGTTTATGATACTTTGGAAATTGACTAAGTATGGAAAAATTAGTCAAAAATTATCTAAGAGAATGCCCGCCATAATTCATGGTTTGAAGATAATCCCTGCACCATCATATCAGGATATACCTTGTTGAATAGGCTATCTAAACATGGTCTCATTTCTTCAAAAGAGTGCTTTATGACAAATTTATAGATCTTCACAAACAAGGGTTCAAGCCATTTTAGACATTCTGAAAAATGGGTAAGTGTTGGAAAAATGGTCCAAGTGGCCTCAGTAAAATGCCCGCCATTATTCATGGGTTAAAGTAAATGCCCGCACCATATGGCCAGGATGTATCCTGTTGATTGGTCTACCTGACCATGGTCTCATTTTGTCTTAAGAGTGTATGAGGAGGAAGTTATAGGTCTGCCAAAACAATGTTTCAAGAAGATTGGACCAAGTCTAGGAAAGTGCAAAAATTGTGTAAGTGTAAAATCACTAAAACTGTGTTTATCGGACAATCCACTCAAGCGGATGCGATCAGGATCTCCCTAGCTCAATATGAGTCTAGAACAAATAGAACAGATTACAAATGGATTTCCTAGATCTACTTAAGGATCAAGTGCTAGAAGTCTTACCTTTTACTTCGCAATCCTTTTTCCTGAATGTTACTCCACGTCTAGCAGTCGTCAGATCTAAGCTGCAAGACCTGTTAAGACATGAAGAACAACATAACATGAGTAAAGAGCATCTATACAATAATAGATCTAAGTAAACAATTAAGCAGGTAAACTACTCAATATCATCACACATTAACAATATTGGTGGAAAGCATTTGTATTACTGTAAATAGGGAAATACATGGAAGAGACATAGAACTACAACCAAAGCTTAACGTAGCAGCCCTTCTCCATCCAAGCCATTTTCCATATCCTTCCAAGGAAGTATGAGTCCTCCAATAGGTGAGTGGAGATTTTCCAAGGGTGATTTCACCAGCATGTAGATACCATACACCTCCTCCCCTTGAATGGGAGCGAGCTTCATTTAAATAGGACTAAGTGGATAGGATATGGATAGGATAGGTTGAGCTATGATAGGAGAGGCTTAAGGGATCTCTCCAATGTGTTAGGAACCGAGTGCCATCTCCTCCAAGAGGTCAGGGATAGGGTCCCAAGTCAGGAAGCTTCGATAAGGAACTCGAAGAAGCTATTTTTTCCATCTAACTGACTTCATCACACCCCGTAATGAGGTAAGGTGTGATGTCGCATGTTGCTTATGTGCAACTTGCGATGACCTCTCAAAACCTAGTACAAATGAGTGCAAATCCTTCCAGGTCAATCACTCAATCAGGGTAACTTCAGGGATGTATACACTGAATCTGATGATGAGGAGATTTTAAGTGTAACAGAATGCCCACCAAATCATGAAGTTGTTTAAAGATTCGACAGGTGAAGTGCTTTGATAGAAGGAATGGTAATAGACTTGTAGGATGAAGGGCACTGTTGCAGTACAACTGACTCTAAACTGGAAATTGTACATGGCTTCCGACCAATACAATGCATATCCATGGTAGTAATGACCGACTAAACCTAATCATGGCTACTAGACACAAGTGTAGATCCATGATGAGATGATAACATAGCCATGACCAATACAAATGTGGATCCGTGCAATATGACTCAATACAAACTCCATCGCAGCCTGGGTAAAACATGACTCCCCAAGGTCTTCAAGCTGAACCTGCAATGATACGAATCCATCCATGTGATTACAAATGTCTTGATGTCGAACATGGTAGAAACCACTTGATTACCGGTCATTGATGTAAACCGTTAACAAGCGTGAGGGAGATCACCATTGATGTCAATGACTCCCAACGTATCATAGTACATATCATCAAGAGTGAATAAACGAGTTGAAGTCGAACGCAAGATGAAATCTTTCAATCAAGAGTTAATGATGTAAACTCATGTTGAAATCAAGGTAACCTGCCATTGAGGCATGCAGGGCCAAGATACTTGATTGGTTTCTAGATCCAGTCCTTGGATGATGAGTTGAAGTTGACAAGGATGAATCCGCCGAAGGAGGTCCATGATGAATCCCCCATCAATCGACACGAAACACGACAAAAGATGTGTAGAGTAGGTTGGATGGTACAGTGGTATGCAAGACTGACTCAAAGTAGACCAACATGGTGACGGGTGTACTAACTATAGATGATAAACGATGGACATATTCTTGAACATGGGCATGGCATGACTTGGCAGTATTGACATAACGAGAATGACACAAATTTTGAATGCGACTGACGGAAGAATCTTTATTTGAATGACTCAAAGGAGTAACAAGACTCAGGAAATAAGCAGAACTCGAGGACAAACAGATGATCCAAGTACTTGTATGCAAATGTAGATGAGTGCCATGTTCAAGAATGACTATGTACTACCACTAACAAAGTATGTAACACAAAAACTTTCCTTTTCCCCCATCATGAATGATGAGTGCATCATGTGTTTTTTACAAGCTTGATGAGGGTAACGAAATGCTCGGTATAGCTCATCTCATAGATGAGTCCAATCCCAAATATATTCCGAACCTGGGATAGGAGGGGTTCATCCCATGGTGGGCCCTTCAATGTGAGAGTTTAGCGAATCCATAGAAGGTAAACTCAATCGTCATTTCATGTTTAGAGAGTTTGAAAAGAACTAAAGAAGAATCCAATGGTCCTTTTTCGTAAAGTTAGCCTCATCGCCCGAAAAAGGGTAAAACAACGCGGGAGAGGACTCTTCCAGTCATGATTGACTGGAGTATACCTTTTTCGTTATTAGTTCCCCCTGGTCTGAAAAAGGGGTAAACTATCACCGGGAGGACTACCATTCAAATTATTTTACAAGCGTGAACGCGACAAGTTCGCTTGGCAATATTTTCGTATTTCGAGAGCCTGAAAAGAGCTTAAAGATAGACTCTGGGGGGTTCCTTTTCCATAGGAGTTTAATGAGCCCGGAAAAGTGATAAATCATAACTCGGTAACGTATTCTCATATTTTCAAGAGCACGAGAAAGAACAAAGAGTAAGCTCATTAATTGCAATCTATGAAAAGAATAAATGACAAAAACCATAAGGGGTGTTCATACCTGAGGTAACCGTTCCAATATGAAAATGGCGTAGAAAGGTACTTGACAACTCCTGCACACTCAGAAACTAGGTCAAATATTCAACCGAACATTTAAATATAATAAAACTGATCCAAAATATAGCAAATGACATAACGACATCAAATATTTGAAAAAAGGAATATTCCATTTGTTTATAAATAGAAACAAAAACCAAATATAGTCACCATTGTTTTATTTGCCAAATTTGGGAGGAGTAGTGCCATTTGGAGCCAGATTTCAATTGTCGATTCTGGGATCTATGATCAGCCATTTCACCTGTCGTCAGGAACATGTAACCCTAAACTTCAACCAACAAGTTTGTAGTGGTTTACAATTTTGATTTTTAGTCAATTTTTTGGGTTTTGGCTTGATTTGGGAAGGGACATTGCTCCCTTGGATTGTCGCAGTTTGCCTTTCCGGTAACTACCACGAGACCTAGTCATTGCAAAGGACCTATAGCTAGACTGCGATGATGTCGCTTTGTGCGCAAAAGCGGGGTGCGACGACGGCGACGTCCATCCCCAAACTCAAACCAAACTCAAAAGAAAGACCCACAAAGGTTGAAGCAAGTTCTATTGATGTTAAAAAACTCCTGCTGACAGGTTCCAAGCACCACAATGGTTTTGGAATGGTGGGAAAGGGAACATAAAATTGATGATGAACAAGCTGCAAACGATCCACATTGTGTGGAAGCATTGAGGAATTGTGGGCTCCTAAAGTTCTTCCGCATTCAGGGGATGAGATCCCAACTTCCACTGCTGACCCACATGCTCCGATGCTGGGATGCGGCTCAGTAATACTTTGTGATTGGTGAGCATGAGCTTACCATAGATGTCAAGGACATCTACTTTTTGACTGGGTTGTCCAAAAGGGGAGACAATGTGATACTCACTCGGTCATGTGGGAGTGATTGTACTATGGAAGACTTGATCCAGCAGCATTGTGGTCCCAGCACTTCTGCATCTAGCGGGAAGATTTGTATCAAAAATGTATGGGAGCATCCATTATGTGCCATACTATTCACCATTACGAGGATGGCGAGGAGTCAAGCTCTCACTTAGCCACCAGGGCACAGATGCTTTATGCAGAGGACTGTTTGTCTCTGAAGATCTGCAACTGGTATGAGGGAGTCCTCGCAAACATGCGAGCTCAGCTGACAAAGTGTCGACGGGGAGAGCTCAAATAGTTTGGCTATGGATCTATAGTGATCTCATTCTTGCTGGAATGGGTTCCTCATTTGCGTCCTCAAGTACCACTAGAGGATAGGGACCTCAGGGATCCACAAATGGTCAGGTGGACCGATGTGATGACTCGACATGGTGGAGGTCCTATCATCGTATTCCCTCCCGAGTTCTTCACTTGGCTGGAGGGCCAGTTAACGATGGTGGAGGACTTTCCATATAGTGGGACTGAATTCACAGATGACCCGGAATTTCCACTGCCAGAGGGAGTAGCATAAGGAGACCTCGGTAAGAATAAATGACCCTTATATATTTTAAGTTTTGTGCATTTATGATTTTTTTTTTGATATAGTGCTGACAGGAAAAAAACATGTGTGTACAGATGTGGGACCTATACAACCAGAGGGGACCTCTCTTCTGGCTAGGAGAGAGAGAGGAGAGGGAGCGATCATGGGTCTAGCTATGCATGCTGCCATCATGGAGATGGACAGAGTCTATTCCAGCCTGAGTGGGTTGACACTAGACATTCCTGAGCCAACGATAGATGAGGTGTCGCGGCCCATGCAGGTACACACGGTTGGAGCGACTGCGCGCTTCAACTCACTACTTCATAGGGTTGTGAGAGCAGTAGACTGCTTCCACTCTCAGCAGGGTAGGGTTGTTAGACCACCTAGGGTTGTACGGGCCAGACGATAGGCCATATGTTGTTATTGTGTGTGTACTGAGAGCTTAGAGGCCTCAAATTTTGTACTACTGAAAGTTGCGAAGCTTCATATTTTGTAGAGACTTACTGAAAGCTATCGTGCTTCATATTTTTGTATCAGCACTACCTTTTTGAGATTATATATATATATAGACAGTCCGGCGATTTATACATTATGTGTTTCAAAAAATAATGATGTGATCTTGTTTATATGCTTGCTTCTATACAGTGCATTATTTACATGTTGTGAATGCTTTTACATGTTATAAGTATCATGTGTGTGTGATGTACCAATCTAGAATGAAGTTGGCCATTGAATCACCAGTATGGTTGCCAGATTTGTTTATCGAAAAATCCACTCGAGCGGACGCGAGCAGGATATCCCTAGCTCAATGTGAGTCTAGAACAAATAGAATAGACTACAAATGGATTTCCTAGATCTACTTAAGGATCAAGTGCTAGATGTCTTACCTTTAACTTCGCAATCATTTTTCATGAATGTTACTCCACGTCTAGTAGTCATCAGATCTAAGCTGCAAGACCTGTTAAGACACGAAGAACAACATAACACGAGTAAAGAGCATCTATACAATAAGAGATCTAAGTAAATTGTTAACAGGTAAACTACTCAATATCATCACACATTAACAATATTGGTGGAAAGTATTTGTATTACTGTAAATAGGGAAATACATGGCAGAGACATAGAACTACAACCAAAACTTAACGTTGTAGCCCTTCTCCATCCAAGCCATTTTCCATATCCTTCCAAGGAAGTATGAGTCCTCCAATAGGTGAGTGGAGATTTTCCAACGGTGATTTCACCAGCATGTAGATACCATAGACCTCCTCCCCTTGAATGGGAATGAGCCTCATTTAAATAGGACTAAGTGGATAGGATATGGATAGGATAGGTTGAGATATGATAGGAGAGGCTTAAGGTATCTCTCAAAGGTGTTAGGAACCGAGTGCCAACTCCTCCAAGAGGTCAGGGATAGGGTCCCAAGTTAGCAAGCTTTGAGAAGGAACTCGAAGAAGCTATTTTTGCCATCTAACTGACTTCGTCGCACCCTGTAATGAGGTAAGGTGCTACGTCGCATGTTGCTTATGTGTATCCTGCGATGACCTCTCAAAACCTAGTACAAATGAGTGCAAATCCTTCCAAGTCAATCACTCAATCAGGGTAACTTCAGGGATGTATACACTGAATCTGATGATGATGAGATTTAGGTGTAACAAACTGCCTAAGTAACCTCAGTAAATGCCCACCATCTCTTATGGTTGATGTCTTAAATCATTTTGAGAGTATGGATCTCTAAAATTGTTTTTGGTACATCCAACCATGGTCTCAGATTGTCCAAAGAGTCTCTGAGAATGAAGATATTGATCTGCCAAAAGTGCCTTCCAGACTAAATTTCACTAATCCAGTAAAATGCCCACCAAGGAGAGAGAAAGTAGCTTCAGGGGATGAAATTGGTCTTGGTGGAATCACCTAGTTAGCCACTACCCATTGGGTGTCTCACACTTCAAGTTTGATGAAAATAAAAATCTCATCATGTTGACCTAGGGTTTGACAATTTCGTCTAAATATTGAATTAACAGTTTAGAAGGCTATTTTCAAATGCCCGCCAGATGTTGTGGGTGTGTCAATAAGTACATCAATTGACATGGTCATGCTCATTGTTGAAGTTTCTATACATCCATGCTATTAGTTTTCCTTATGTTGATCATATATGAAACAAATCAATCTTCCAAAGTGAACGAAAAAGTGTTTCACATTTTAAGAAAACCAAATTGGCTGTGTTGAACTCACATGGCTAATAGGCCATTTGGAAATGCCCGCAAGGAGGTGTCCTTGTGCTGATAAAACTAATCAGGTGGGATAGGCTTGTTCTATGGTGAATTGGCTATCTAAACCAAGGGTTCAGATTCTCCTCTAAATTTCACACGTGTGAAATAGAAGTCTACCAAAATGAGAAAAAGGTTGTTTTATGGTTCAATTATAGGTTGACAAAGCATTTCGAAATGCCCGCATTCAGGTGTTCTTTTGATGATAAAATTCATTAGTTAGCATGGTCTTGTTCCTTGGTGAACTGGCTATCGAGCCATACTTTTATTTTTCCTTATGATGACCATATATGGAAAAAATCAATCTGCCAAAAGTAGGAAAATATTATTTTACATATTAAGAACAAAAGAAAATTGGCTAAGTGTTAAAATCAGAAAGTTGAGAATGCATTTGGAAATGCCCGCCAAAGAGTGTCCTTGTGATGATAATTTTTCCAGATCACATGGGGATGTTCCTTGGTAATCTGGCCATCTAGATGTGGTATCATATTCCCATTTTGTGCTTTCACGTGTGAGTTATTGATCTCCCAAAAACAGAAGAAAAACATGGTTATTTATAAGAGGGTCTAAAGGATAATCCTGCAGGAGCTTAGGAATTCCCTCAAGGGCTTCAATATGCTCGCAGGGTCTGAGGTTAAATCCCATAGGGGCCAAGGAATGCACACAGAGGGTGAAGTTAATCACGCAGGGCCTTCAGGATTCCCGCAGGAGCTGAGATCAAGCCCGTAGAGGCTTAGGGGATGCCCGTAGGAGGTAAGGTTAAGCCCACAGGGGATAAAGTTAAAGCCACAGGGGTTTAAGCATTTCCACAAGGGGATTTCCCGCATATTCCTATGAAGAGGCAAGGTGATTAGGGTTGTTTCCCACATGGGGAGAGCTCGCATAGGGAGAGACTGCATGGAATGAATCCAATAGGACTAAAATGTCCAAGGAGGTGCTTAATTAATTAATTAAAAATATGTAATAAATAAAATCATAAATTAAAAGATTAATTATCAGATATGTGAAGAGGCATAATGATGAAAAGGCATGAGCATAGTTTGAAGAGATGTGAATGAAACTCATGAAGATATATATAACCAAACATTCGAATTAAAAGAGAAGGGTCTTGGGTGTCCAAGTTGAAGAAGCAGCAAGAATAGGCCGAGACCAATGAAGTTCCAGAGTTGAAAAGAAGTTCTAGAAAATTAGAAGAAGACATAAAAGCGTGGAAGGGTGGAGCTAGGGCAGGTTGGAGCCTGTTAAAAGGGGTGTTGGTGCATACTGTCAGTTGTAGCTAACAAAATAGGGTGTTGGTGCATCCTTTAGCTGTAGCTGAGAATTTGGGTGTTGGCGGATCCAACAAGTTGGAGCGTGAAAACTAATTGTAAACATAATTTTGTAGTAATAGAAATAATTGGTGGTTTTCCCAGTTGGGCTTCCACGATAAATTGTGTCTTCTATCTTTCCTGTTGTTTCAGTTTTTAATTATGATAAAATATAGAAAATAGTGTAATACTGATTCACACCCCCCCCTCTCAGTATTGCTTGATATTCCAATAATTGGTATCAGAGTAGGCTCTTCATTAAAATTTTAAACACTTGAAGATAAATACTTTATCACTATGGATCAATCAGGAAAAGTATCCTCCAAGGTTCCCTTATTCAATGGAGAATACTATGCCTTCTGGAGCATCAGAATGAGAAGCTACATACTGGAAAGATTAACCAAAATAGATTTTTCCGAAGTAATGACTTGTCAAACAACAAAGGAAATTTGTGACAAAGTGCAGACCATCTATGAAGGAGACACTAAAGTAAAAAGAGATGAACTCCAGACTTTTAAAACTCAATTCGAAAGTATGAAAAGGAATGAAGAAGAAAACATTTCAGAATATTTTGGGAGAGTGGATGAAATCGTGAATGCTATTCAAGGGCTAGGAGAAGAATTGGAAGAAAAGGAGATAGTTGACAAATTACTAATATCTCTTCCAATGATTTACAACCCTAAGATTTCTACACTAGAAGATAGAGAAGATATTGACAAAATCACCATGGATGAGTTATATGGAATTCTTATATCTTATCAAATGATGATTGGGAAAGACAACTCTCAAAAGAAGGAAGCAGCCTTTAAAGTATCAAAAACAGAGAATAAATCTAAAGGGATTCAAGCAGAAGAACTTGATGATGAAGAAGTACTTCTAGTAAAAAATACTAAGAGAGGCACTGGTAAGTTCAAAGGGAAATTACCTTTGAAATGTTTTAACTGTGGGAGAATTGGTCACTTTGCTAACAAATGTCCCTATCCCAAGAAAGAAGAATAAAGTGAGTTGTTGGGCCTAGCCCAAGCAAGGCATTTTTGTGCAAAATAGTTTTGGAGCTGCAGCGCAGCTCAAACGAAGGAATTTTTGTGCAAAACAGTTTTGGAGCTACAACACAGCTCAAGGAAAGGAATTTTTGGCAAGATAGTTTTATGGATCTACGAAGTTACAGTGCAGCTCAGCTTTGAAAGGTAGGAACCGCGCGACTAAGTGCCATCTCCGCAAAGTGGTAGCACCATGCAGTGCGAATAGAGCACCTATTTTGGGCAAAGGTTGAGCGGAGGAAAGAGACCTATTTTGGGTATGGAGCAGAGTGAAGTTAGATGAAAACATCATGTCAATGCGAGTGGCGGAAAATAGTTAGAATATAAGCCACCAGATCGACAGCTACGGGCAGGCCAGAGGGACGGAAAGTGGCACGCCACGATGCATTGTAAATGTTTCAGGAAGGATGCAACTGTCAGAAGGGTGTATTGGTTGCGAGTGGTCCAGCAGAATGACCAGAAGTGTGTGGAGTAGCTGTCGACTGCGACAAGATGACTTAGTGGGTAACCTCAACATTTTTGGGAAACCTTATGGTTTTGGCCCACTTGATTGTAAATACGTAACCTATAGGTAGGATCTATAAAAGGGCACATTTTGTAAGGGAAAGGGGTAATTGTGAATTGCTAAATCTTGAGTAATACTTTTTTTCTATTGTTGATTGCTATTTTAAAAAGCTCTACAAGCTGTGTGCGCGGAGATCTATTGAGAAAGAAGAGAGTCTACAGCTGAGTGCACAGACTAGAACTATTGTACCCTTCCCAAAGATAATATAACAATAGTTCTTGTGGACGTAGCTCCCATCTTGGGGATGAACCACGTTAAATTATATGTTATGTGATTGATTATGTGCTTGAATCTGTGTATTTGCTTATGTTGAATGGTTAATATCTTGTTAGGAGCTCATGTGCTCTTGCTTTTATATGTATTGGCCATAAGGATAATGAGGGGAATAATATGTTAAATATCCACATATGTGAATGAATGTTAAATGCATAAGTATTTCTAAGTTTGTTGAATCGATAAGTCAATCGGGTAAACACTTAGCCAATGAAGTCTGTACAGTGTGATTCCCTGAGCGCAGCACCGGAAGTCCCCAGTTACATCGTTGTTTGTTATAGTGTATAAGTTTGCAAGGGTTGCAGGCTATTATGTTGTTGAATGCATCTTTTTACACTAAGTAAGATCTATTGAAGTTGCATAAGTGTTGAGAGGAAGCACAGACCACCGTTGCGCTGACCTATTGTCGATCCTTGGATGCGCGATAGTCTAAGTTTTGACTGCGAAGAAGGTGAACTTCGCGCAGTCCCCAACTCGCAACGCGAGTCCTGTAGCACGCTGCTCACCATCTTAGTTGAAACTATCATCACGTGGTTGTCGAAAATGGATTCCGAAGCCCCCCCATTACTTTGCCTCAGGTGAGACCTCAGTCTATTCACAGGTTGTTGCTGAAAGGGTCAGTGAAAAGGGGTTTTGTTGGTTCCTTGAACCGCACAGAACCTGGGTCTTTCTAGAAAACCTCAGGAACAGTTAAGTAGCCAACAAATGGTTCTATTGCCACACTTGAACTAGTGATGAGTACTAGTACTGAAAATTGACATCCAGACAAGAAATATATTTGGAGCTGGTTAGACAAGATAGAAAGAGATTTTTCTAGAAAGGAGAATAGACATCCGTATCTATCTAACAAATATTGGTTACATAAATACCTGTGGAAGTATATTCACGAAATTTTCTAGGCATCTTTTGGAAACGAGCTTCATGAGTGGATATCAAGACTCGTAGAGCAAAAGAACTGTTTCCAACCAAAATTACCTACCGAGTGGACCCTAGAGCTCATTCAGAGGCTCAAAGCAATAGATAGTCCACTCTCGCAAATAGACAACTTTTGGGTTGACAGTATAATAGAATTCTTCATGACAGAATTAATTATGGACACCTTGAATTCCTACAGCGCAACAAAAGCAGAGTTCTTCAAAGGTTTCATAGGTAAGTACCTGAACAATTTGAGTTTCTATATTAAAATGCTTTTAGCTGAGAAAGGTGTTTTAAGAATGCAGTAAAATTCATAGAAATTTTTTAGTCTTGTTAAGTTTAGCCTAATTTCACAAGCAAGATCACTGAAAGAAACACAATCATAAGATAAACAAAGATTTACCCTGGGAAACCCTCATGGGGTAGAAAACCTAGCAAAGCTTTCCTCAATATAGATAATTAACCAATACAAGATGTAGTACCCAAACAAGAGCTCCTTCTCCTCCTATGCAGATCTCTCTCTCTCGTATGTGCCAATCACAAGTGAGTGAATGAATGAGATAAATGAGGAACACACCTCCTCTATTTATACTCATGTTCTAATTGACTTTTCACCCTAATGGGGACGACCTCTCCTAAGAGAGTCTAATAACCCCTAAATAGCTAACTCAGGGCTGACCTCACATGGGAGATCTAATAACCCTAGTTACCACACTTTCTCGGAGGAATAAACATCTCTAGATATACAATAGAGTCTCTTCGGAGTAATGAAACATCTCCGCCATAATAAAGTACAAATATAATATTATTAGAAGTTACAATGTTTCGACACTCCCCTTAATCAGAAGGATATTATAACAACATCTGCAGGAGCAAGGGGTCATCAACTACATAGCATATGATACATCTACAAATCATTGGAAGATTTCTTTATACATCATCAGTAACTCAAACAGTTACTGGAACATCTTCAAGATCTTCAATACTGGATCTTCATCTTCTGCAGCAATCGAATAGCTACAACAACATCATCATCTGGATCTTTCAATCAACATCATCAACATCTGGATCCTCTCGATCAAAAACATCAACATCTAGATCCTCTTGATCAATAGCATCAGCATCTGGATCCTCTCAATCAACAACATCATCATAGAAGCATACTCTGCAATACATGATCCTTCCTTTCGGAATCACAGTTAATATTTAAGACTATCCTTCCTTTCAAAATTACTGGATTTACTGTCTAAGGATGATTAATCCAATCACAATCACATTTAAGACTATCTTTCCTTTCGGAATGACTAGATTTACTTTCTAAGGATGATTAATCCAATCACAATCGCATTTAAGACTATCCTTCCTTTCAGGATTACTGAATTTACTATCTAAGGATAATTAGTCCAATCACAACCACATTTAAGACTATCCTTCCTTTCGGAATTACTCGATTTACTGTCTAAGGATTATTAGTCCAATCACAATCACATTTAAGACTATCCTTTCTTTCGTAATTACTGGATTTATTGTCTAAGGATGATTAATCCAATCACAATCACATTTAAGACTATCCTTCCTTTCGGAATTATTGGATTTACTGTCTAAGGATGATTAGTCCAATCACAATCACATTTAAGACTATCCTTCCTTTCAGAATTACTAGATTTACTGTCTAAGGATGATTAGTCCAATCACATACATTTTGAACCAAGCACTCAAGGATGATGCAGTCCTATCATGTACATTTTGAACCAAACATCCAGGGACGATGCAGTCCTATCATGTACATTTTGAACCAAACATTCAAGGACGATGCAGTCCTATCATGTACATTTTGAACCAAACATTCAGGGACGATGCAGTCCTATCATGTATATTTTGAACCAAACGTTCAAGGACAATGCAGTCCTATCATATCATAAAGTCTAAGGACCATCCATCGACCTCATCATCGGTATCATTGACCTCATTGTCAATATCATCAATACAGGTATCCATATCATCGACCTTACTATCGATGTAGGCAATCTCATCATCAGCGACCATATCACTCCCCCTTTTGAGGAGGGTCCTTCTGAACTACACCAAGCTTGTCTCGAAAATACTCAAACTTTACTCGAGACAGAGGTTTGGTCAATATATGAGCAACTTGTTCATTAGTGCTCACATACTCGAGCTTGATAGCTCCTTTCTGCACCATATCTTGTATATAGAAATATTGGATCTCTATGTGCTTTGACTTATCATGAAACACTGGATTCTCTGTCATCTTGATACAACTCTGGTTGTCACATAGGATCACAATGGGGTCCATCTCTAATTCAAACCATCCTGATAATAACTTCCGAAACCACATCGCTTCACAACTAGTAGAGCAAGCTGCTATATATTCTACTTCAGCTGTGCTAAGAACCACACTAGACTGCTTCCTACTGAACCATGAGATCATGGAAGATCCCAGACAATAACATCCACCCGATGTGCTCTTCCTTTCTGATACACTTCCTACCCAATCACCATTTGGGTAGCCATACAATATGAAGTCATGATCTCCAAGATAACATAGACCAAAATCTACCGTACCCTTTAGGTCCCTCATCACATGCTTTGCAACTATCAGGTGAACTCCTCTAGGCTCCACTAGATATTGACTCAAGGTGTTCACCGCAAAGCATATATTTGGTCTGGTATTCGTGAAATACATTAATGACCCAATCATCTGTCTGTATAGAGTCATATCCACTAACTCTGAGGAGTCATCAGCTAACAGTTTTAACTTGGAATCCATGGGAGTGGCCATGGATTTACATTCCAACATATCAAATATTTTCAAGATTTCCACAGCATACTTTCCTTGGTTGAGAAATATTCCATCTGGGCCTTGCCATACTTCTAGACCTAGGAATTAATTCATCAATCTGAGATCTTTCATCTCAAATTCTGATGAGAGCTTCTTCTTGCATTCGACAATTTGTTTCCCATTTCCAGTCAGAAATAGATCATCCACATATATCAGCAGTATGACAAGTTCATCATCCATAACCTTGAGATAAATATTAGGATCAACTTTACTTTTGGTAAAGCCCAAGCTTGTCAAGAAACTGTCAATTCTTCCATACCAAGCTCTGGGAGCTTGTTTCAACCCATACAGGGCCTTCTTTAGTTTGCATACATGGGTTCTTCTAGCTTCAAACTCAAATCCTTGTGGTTGTTCTATGTACACTTCTTATTCAATCACACCATTCAGGAAGGTTGTCTTCACATCCATCTGGTGCAATTCCCACTTCATCATGGATGCAAGTGCCATGATGGTTCTAATGGAACTATACCTTGCAACTGGTGCAAATGTCTCTTCATAGTCAATTCCCTTTTTCTGAGAGATTCCTTTGGCCACAAATCTTTCCTTATACGTTTCAATGCTACCATCCGCAGCATGATTTATTTTGTATATCCATTTGGAGGATACCACACTTTTGTCCTTTGGCTTGGGAACTATATCCCAAACATCATTCTTCATTATTGATTGGTATTCCTCTATCATTGCCTCTACCCACTCTTTCTTATGAACTGCCTCTTCATAACTAGTAGGTTCTTGTTCTACGAGATCACACATCAAAGCCACATAGTTGGTGAATGGCTTTGGTTTTTTTCTCACCCTGGTGGAGCCTTCAGGAGCTTCATACTTTTTTGCTCCTAGTATAATGTCTCTTGCCCATGCTGGATTTCTCTTTCTTGATAAGTTTGTGATAGGGGGTTCCTGTGGTTCTATCATGTCATGGTATTTAGGTGTTACATCTTCAGTGGTGGGTACATCCTCTGCAATTCTGGGAGGTGTATCTTCTTCATATACTTCTTCATACTGGCATTTCCTAGATTTCTTGAGAGTTGCCTCTTCATCAAATGTCACATCCCTACTTATCTCCATATGGTGGAATCCTGGGATGTATACTCTGAATGATTTGGATGCTTCACAATATCCAACAAATATTCCCTTCTTCCCAGAAGGATCTAACTTGGTTCTCTTTTCTTTTGGAACATGAATATATACTGGGCATCCAAATATCTTGAGATGACTTACCTCAGGATTCTTCCCTGTGAACACTTCTTCTGGGGTCTTGAATTCAAGAGCACTATGAGATAGTCTATTTTGCACATATATTGTAGTGTGAAAATCAGATCACATCCAAGAACTCTCCAATAAATTACACTCTCTCATATGAAAATATCACACAACTGGTCAAAGGCACAAAAATAATGCACAAGAATGGATTTCTGTATTACTTCTCATGAATAATAATTACATCAGCCAACATATGAATGTTGTAGGCTGTTATTAAATAAAATTAAAACAATAATTCAAATGGCTAAATATTCCAAAAGAATCTCCTAATCATCAGACTTTCTAAAACTGCCCATCCCCCCTAGGTGGCAAGTTGGCTTTCCAAAACTGCTCAAAAGATCACGAATTCTCTAATTAGTGATTTGAAGGTGAAATATATCCAAAATAGATTCCAAATACGATATTTGAGTGGAAATAGTGTTAAGGAAATTTTTTGGCGAGAAAAACACTTTCCTAGGTTGACTAGCTTTTCCCTATGGGGGAAAAAGCAGTAAAAGCAGCAACTTTCTTCACAAATGTGCCCTCATTCCTAAATATTATCCATAAATGTTTAGGAATGCACCCAAGTGGCATATGTGACTTGTATATCACACCTTGAATGGAATCTTATCCTCCATGTTGCCTTGTGGACCACACAATGGCAATTTCCTCAATTATTACATAGAATTAATCAACAAGTGATTAATTAATGCATCTTATGTAATTCAATAAATGGTAGGAAGGCTTAAATATTCAAACACCCCCTCTTAATTCCGACTTAAATGATTTAAATATCAGAATATATAAAAAATGCTTAAGGGCCCAGTAACAAGACTTGGTCACCCTGTACAAAATACTGTCGGTCCACAAAACAAGGATAGAAGGAAAACCTCATGGGAAAAACCTTCCCTCAAAACATGGACATATCAAAATTGAAAGGTTTATGATCAACCCTTCACTCCACCACATGTCCAACCATCCCAAGCATTGATCTAAGATAGTTGAATGTCTTCTCTGTGAAAGCCTTGGTGAAGATATCTGCAGTTTCCTCACCTGTGGGGCAATACTGCAAATCTATGATCTGGTCATGCACCAGGCCTCTGATGTAGTGCATATGAATCTCTATGTTCTTGGTCCTCTGCCTCTGTACTAGATCACATGAAACTCTAATGGCACTCTGGTTGTCACAATAAATGACAGTAGGAGTACTGAAATAAATCTCAAACTCGGACAAAATCCCCTGCAACCAGACACACTGTGTATTAGCATTCACTACTCCTCTGTACTCTGCCTCCGCTAAAGATAGTGCTATGGAATTATTTTTCTTGCTAGACCATCAAAAAAGGCCACCTCCAACCATGAAAACAAATCCTAATGTGGATTTCCTGTCAAGCCAATCACCAGCCCAATCCGAATCTGTGAAACCCAAGAGATCTAAGCTCGAATCTACCACATAGTGAATCCCATCACTCTGTGTGCCCTGCACATAATGAAGGATTATTTTTGCAACCCTCCAATGCAGCTCATGTGGATTCTCCATATATCTAGATGCTACACTCACAGCATATGCAAGATCTGGTCGAGTGTGTGTCAAGTAGAGCAAGCTGCCAATCAACTGTCTGTATAGAGTACTGTCAAAAAGTGGTGTAGATATGCTTCTTCCATTCTAACTCCTGAAAGGAATGGAGTCTTAGAAGGCTTGCAATCAGCCATCCTAAACTTCTTTAACAGATCAGAAGCATACTTTGACTAACATACCTTGGTTCCTTCTTTTGTTTGAGAAATCTCAAGCCCCAAAAATTGCTTAAGAATTCCCAAATCACTCATGGAGAATGCTTGGTGCATTGCAGTCTTTAGTGATGCTATTTGTTCAGTGCTATCACCTGTGATCAAAAAATCATCAACATACAGCACTATTAACATAATAAAACCATCAGCAAACTTCATATAGACATTTGGGTCAGATTTACACCAAACATAGGATTGTGACAGCAAAAAACTGTCCATCTTTGCATACCAAGCCCTGGGGGCTTGCTTGAGTCCATACAAAGATTTTTTCAACCTGCAAACAAGGTTTGTATCTGATGTGTACCCCTATGGCTGCTGCATATATATTTCTTCTTCAAGCTCCCCATGGAGGAAAGCACTTTTCACATCCATGTGATGTACTTCCCACCGCTTGGAAGTTGCCACTGCCAAAACTAGTCTAATGGAGTCTTTATGAGCTACCGGTGCAAATATTTCATTATAATCAAGTCCTTGGACTTGAGAATACCCCTTTTCTACCAGCCTTGATTTGTACTTAATGGCTGTACCATCCACTGCACATTTAGTCTTATAAATCCATTTGCATCTTACCAACTTTCTGCCTGTGGGGAGCTTGACTAGCTCCCAAGTTTCATTCTTCTGTAATGACTGAAACTCCTCATCCATAGCAATATTCCATCTAGGATCATGTGAGGCATACTCATATCTTTTTGGATCAGAATCTATCATCATATAGAACTTCTCATAAAGATAAGGATCATTCACATTGAGAGTAGTCTCAAACTATGATCTAGTCCTTCTTTGGTCCTGAGGGTTGCCTGCTAGTTCACCTACTGCTTGCAAAGTTTTTGCAGCCCACTTAGGCCTTGTAGGTGAGTTAGCATATGCAATAAATTGATCCTCATCATTATAAATATCATAATAAAAAATATTAATAACATCACTTACTTCTTCTTCAGTCGGTGGTGAAGATGAATCTCCAATTTCTGCGCTCTGAGAGGGCTCTTCCTCAAACTACACACTTCTTTCGATGAATGCTTTATGAGTGGTCATGCTCAGCGGCTTATAATATTTGGGGTCCTCTGAATATCCAAAAAACAAACATGGTTGCCTTTGGGGTTGCATATCCCTCCTCTTCTCAATCGGAATCCTAGCCCAAGCCTTTGAGCCAAAAATCCTGAAATGAGAGATTTCAGGTTTGTGACCTGTCCAAGCCTCGAAAGGAGTGATACCTTTGAGATCTTTGTGTGGCACTCTATTCTAAATATAGGTGGCACAATTTATTTCTTCATCCCATAGCTTAGGAAACAAGTCTTTTTCCTCAAGCATACATGTGGCCATCGCCTTAAGAGATCTATTCTTCCTCTCAACAACCCCATTTTGTTGAGGTGTATATGGAACTATATGTTGCATCTGTATGCCCGATGAAGCACAAAATTGCTGAAACTCTGATTTCACATACTCACCACCATTATCATATATTAACACTTTAATATGTCTACCAGATTGATTCTCAACTATGGCTTTGAATCCTGATTACCTTGTAAAGACTCTGTCGACTGCGCGCGTCTAGGGTTTGTTGATGGACCCGCCGCCTGATCCGGGCCGTGCGCCCCTAGATGATCTATTCCGCCTGCTGGTTGCGTCCCAGCCCTCGTCCTCCAAGACCTCGGGTCCTGGGGACTCCAAGTTTGTGAAAAAATCAGCCATTCCGGAAGTAAAACTCGGCTCTACTGCGTCAAAATGCAAAGCTCTTGCCCTTTCAGAAAAAGGCTTGGTTGGTCACTTCACTGGGCTATGGCCAACCCCGAGGTCAATCGAAATATGGCTCAGCAAAAACTGGCGTCCTCTTATTCAAGGAGAAGTCCAGCAAATCTTCTGTGGGAGGGGTTTCTTCGTTTTCTACTTTGAAAAAAAGGAAGACAGAGATTTAATATTCAGGAATGGACCTTACTTCATGGGTCCTAGAGGAATGTACATCAACAAATGGGACCTCTCCTTTGATCCTGAAAAGGACATACCTTCAGCTGTCCCAGTTTGGGTGAAGTTGCCCCACCTCCCGTTACATTGCTGGAATGATGAAGATCTAAAGGCCATTGGCAACTCACTGGGGAAATACATTGATAAATCTGAGCCAAAACCCCCAATGTTCTCCTGTGCCCGGATTTGTGTGGAAGTCGAACTTGATAAGGGGCTCCCTGAAGCAATAAGTCTATCGATGGATGGTTGGAATCACCTGCAAACGGTAGACTACGAACAAATCCCTTTCAAATGCAAAGTTTGCCATGAATATGGCCATTTCGCAAGGTTATGCCCCAAAAAGAAGACGCAGGAAGCAGAAGAAAATCAAGATGGAGAATGGAATGAGATAAGAAGGAAGGGTGGGAAGCCTTCAAACTCCCATCCCTCTCAAATATCTCCAAAAAGAAAGGAAATGGCAAATAAGCAGCAGCATACAAATAGGGAAGCAAATAAGTTCCAGCCTTTAGCTTCGGACATGGGGGGGGAAGAGCAGACTCCTCCAACAGACCAAGTTCTCCAGGATCAAGAGGAAACAATAGGGAATGCCAGAAATGGAGAAAGAAAGGAGAAAGCCTGCCAGCAACCCGAAGAAGGAGAAATAGGTATAGCGTCTCCAGCACAACAGGAAGATCTAGAAGATGAGGCCCCCAAAATATCGATGGGCTCGGTCACCAGAGCAAAAGCCAAACTATTTCATGAAGAAACCTCAGAAAGCAGGGAAGAAGAAGTAGAGCCTCAAACAAAAAAAGGAAGGAAGCTGAACAAGGTTATAAGAGAACAAGAGGCAGCAAGAGACAAAGCGGCGGGTAAGCAAACCAGCCTTGACTCGCATGTAAGAATTCTTTCCAGCACCAAGCAATCTCAGGGAACAATGGAGGAAAAGAAGGAAAGAATAGGACCTAACCTCTCCAAAAAATAATGAAGATAGTCTCCTGGAATTGCAGAGGGTTAGGAGGTAAGCAGAAGACGGAAGCAATCAGAAGGATTAAAAAGCTGGAAAACCCCTCAATAATCATGCTCCAGGAGACTAAAATGCAAGAGACGGACTGTCTCAAAACTTTATCCCAAATTTGGCCCAAAGGAGAAGGAAAGTCAGTTAGTTCGGTAGGAGCCTCTGGAGGACTCATCACCTGGTGGGAAAAAGGTATGTACAATTGTAACTCCATCTTAAGCAGCAGAAACTGGCTTTTTGTTGAACTAGAAGATTTGACAAATAATGAGAAATTTTGGACTGGAAATGTGTATGGGCCTACGCTCCATGGCCATAAAGAACTTTTCTGGGACAAACTGATAGATCTTCATTTAGGAAGAAATTCCTCCCCTTGCATAATTGCCGGCGACTTTAATGTCACCATAAGTGCTGATGAAAGAAGAGGGGGATCAAAGGTCCAAGATCAGTTTGGAGAAAGGCTGGAAGATCTGCAGGCCTCCTGGAATCTGGTGGATATCAAGCCTCTGCAAGGAAAATTCACCTGGAACAATAAGAGAATCGGGCCCGGGCACATAGCCGCTAGGCTCGACAGATTTTTGCTCAGCTCTTCCTTTCTTAACAAGCCTCTTCTGCCTGACTCAAAAATTCTGGCATCTGCTGTTTCAGATCACCGTCCTATTGCCCTATTCTTTTCTTTCCCTGGCAATCTTGGGCCACTCCCCTTTAGATACAACCCCAAGTGGCTGAAGAATGACACCTACCTCGAGGAAGTCAAAAGCATTTGGAAGCAATTTATCCCAGGTTCTCCGGGGTATATTTGGGAAACCAAAATAAAAAACACCAAAACCTTGCTTAAAAGATGGGCAAAGCAAAGTTCGCGGGGACCAGGGGATGAAATTCACATCTTGCAAGAGGAGCTGAAATCTATACAAGAGCAAATCGAAAAGGAACAGATAACAGAAGCCATGTTAATGCAGGAGAAAATTCTAGAAGATAAAATTCAACGAGTGAATAGAAAAGAAGAGGAGGAATGGAGACTTCGATCAAGATGCCTTTGGCTCAAAGCTGGGGATCGAAATACCAAATTTTTCCATGCTCAGTGCAAAGAAAGGTACAGGAAAAACAATATTCTCAGCTTAACCAAAGAAAATGGAATCAAGATAGACAACCCTAATGAGATAAAGATAGAAGTCAGAAATCATTTTGAGTCTCTATATAAGAAGGAAGAGGATTTGTCTGCGGCAGATTTGGAAGAAATGTGCCGAGAAATTCCCAGTCTTGTCACTGCCGAAGAAAACAATATGCTCATGGAGAAGGTGACTGAGGAGGAAGTCAGGAAAGCGGTATGGACCCTCCATCCAGAAAAATCCCCGGGACCTGACGGATTCTCCATCCACTTCTATAGAAAGTGTTGGCATTTCTTGAAAACCGACCTCCTCAGAATGATTAACTGGACCAGAAATCGTGAGAAAATTAGAGGGGGAACTAATTCCTCCTTCATAGCTCTTATACCGAAGGAGAAAAAAGCAAATACGATAGGGAGGTTCAGGCCTATCTCGCTATGCAATTCTTCGTATAAAATCCTCACCAAGGTGTTAGCAAACAGAGTCAAGAAGATTCTTCCTAAAATTATCTCCCCAAATCAAGGCGGTTTCGTCCCAGGCAGACAAATTTATGACAATATTCTTCTAGTGCAAGAGGCTATTCATTCAAGCAGGCGAAGCAAGGACGCAGGTATGGCTATAAAACTTGACATGGCCAATGCGTTTGATAGAGTTAGACATGTTTTTATGTATGAGTTCCTGAGAAAGTTCGGTTTTGATGAAAAATTTATTAATTGGATAAAAGCCTGCATTGGAGCCCCTTGGCTTGCCCCCCTTTTAAATGGAAGGCCAACCTCCTTCTTCCGCCTTTCACGCGGACTGAGACAAGGGTGCCCTCTCTCACCCTTTCTCTTCGTAATAATGGCAGATTCTTTAAGCAGAAAGCTCAACTCTCTCTTAGCCTCAGATTCACTGCCTGGCATCTCTTTCACCCGCAATGTTCAAGCAATCAACCATGCCCAGTTTGTCGATGACACTATTCTTCTAGGTAGTGCTTCTCCTCAGATTGCAGCTAGATTTAAAACCACCCTTGACCTCTTTCTCAGGACTTCTGGGGGAAAAACCAACGACCAAAAATGCAATTTTTATACTTGGAATTGCCGCCCAGCCACCATCAGACTTATTGCAACCATTCTAGCCTTCAAGCCCTGCATGAATTGGACGTCTTTCAAATATCTAGGCACCCCTATCTCTCTCAAGCACCCCCCTTCCTCTGTCTGGACTCCCATCCTTGACAAATTCAAAGCAAGAATAAACTCCTGGGGCTCTCGATGGTTGAATCTGGCTGGAAAAGTTACTCTGATAAAGTCAGTTCTGTCCTCTCTTCCAGTTTTTACCTCTGCCATAATGCTAGCCCCGGTTAATATTCAAAAAGCTTTTAGCATGGAGATCAGAAATTTCTTATGGCAAGGTGGAAAAATCCAAAATAAAAAATTCCATTTGGTGAACTGGAAGACTGTCAAAGAAAAGAAGGAGCGGGGAGGGCTTGGAATTCGGGAGCCTGCTTTAGTAAGTAAAGCGCTGGGGGCCAAGCTAGCTTGGAGGATTGTAGCTGGGAAAAAGGAATGGTGGAAGGAGGTTATAAGAAAGAAATATACCAGAAGCTCCAGGCAAAGATGCCTAGACAAGCCCATTTCCAAAAAGGGAACAGCTATATGGGGACTCATCAACTCCTCTGTGGCCTTAATCTCTGATAATATTTACTGGATACCTGGAAATGGGAAGAGAATAAACCTCTGGACGGACAGCATAAATGGAGACATACCGCTTGGCAAAGTGCAGGGGCTAGAGGCCATCAGAGACTGGCTGGAAAACATGGATATCAAAAAGTTAAAGGACCTGGCGATCTGGAAAGATAATGGAGATTGGAAAAGTTGGAAGAGTATGGACCCTCCGGCCAACCTACAAGGGGATTATGAATTACTCCTTTCACATCTACATGGGAAAGCCCCGATCAGTATAAGCGAAAAAGACTACAGGGGATGGGGGAAACCTGGTTCGTACTCGGTGAAAGCAGGGTACGAGAAACTTGCTCCTCCCAGCCTCCCAGTCCACAGAAAATGGAAGCAAATATGGAACTCTGATGGCATCCCCAAAGTCGTTACCTTCTTCTGGCTCTTAACTCATGGTAAGTTGCTAACTGCTGAAAATCTAAGAATAAGGGGAATCACTGGTCCTACTAGGTGCACTCTGTGTAAAAATGCAGAAGAAAGCTCCCACCATATTTTTCTGGAGTGTCCCTTTGCAGGGGAAGTCTGGGCTAAGGTCCTAGGCAGTCAATGGAGACCAGCCACGCTCCCCTCTTCCCTCATTGACCTCTTTGATCACTGGGGGCGCGCTTATCCTGAAAAATCTAAAAATACTATGAGGAGAATCTGGAACCTAATTCCCATGAACATATGTTGGCAGATTTGGTTAAGCCGAAATAAAAGTATCTTTGAGGACAAGAAGGTGGACAGCAACAGAGCAGCCATAAAAGCTATTGCAATGATCGAAGACTCACTCTCCACAAAAAAGGTCTCTCTCCCTGCTCAAGAGCCCCTAACTCTCTCGGAACTTCAATGGTGTAACATGTTCGTGAAGGGCAGCTTCCTTCAGTCCAAAAATGAACGCTCCAACTATGCTTGGGAAATCAGAAAAGATCCTAATACATTTTCCAGGTGGTGGAAGGAGCAAGAAAGTCACAGCATATTCTTTGATGGGGCTTCCAAAGGGAATCCTGGGGTGGCAGGTGCGGGTGGGATTCTTTATGATCCCGGCGGAAATAAAATCGCAGACTTTGCTTGGGGATTAGGCAGGAAAACTAATAATGAGGCAGAATGGTTAGCTCTTATCCTCTCCTTAGAAATGGCCTCCAACTACAGCATAGCCAATCTCAAAATCTATGGAGATTCTAGGCACGTCATCCAAATCATGCGAAGAGGATATGCCTCGCCAGGCTCAAAAGCAGATAGATATTTGCAAAGAATTAAGACCATTTCTTTATCTACAAAGACCTCCTTCTTCCATATCCTCCGAGAGAACAACAGGGTGGCGGACTTAGCGGCAAATCAAGGAATCACGCTCACAATTGGGCAAACTAAGGACCACAAAGGAGATTTAGGATTTCATTTTATCCCCTAACTTACCAATGTCTTGGTCCCTTGAAGTTTTGTTGTGGATTTTGGTTAGGGATTTGGCCTTAAGGGACCATCCATACCCTTTTCCAAACTATGGCCTTCCCCTCTCCTCGATTTCATTCCCGAGCTCGTCCTCCACGTACCTTTTCACTCGCTCCTCCATCTGCCCTCCCATCCTTCCCTCCACCTGTCCCCTTGATCTTCCCCCCGGTGTCAGCTCCCACGGGGCTTCCTTAACTCCCCCATCTGCCCTCCCTACTCCTCCTTTCGCGATGGCTCTTCCTCCCCATCTCCCCGATTCTCTGAGCCGTCTGTCCCTCGAGGAGTTTGCCCCTTCTGCTCCTCGTCTTTCACAGGTGGAAATTTGGGATAGGGAGCTTGCCCATTCTGCTCCTCGTCTTTCGCAGGCGGTTAATTGGGATACGATGCCGTCTATCAGGGCAGCCATTGCTGCTTTAAGCAGAACCCTGATAGATATTAAATTTGCAGTCCGAAGAAATTACGAGACGGTCTGCTCCAGCGTGAACCAGAACTCTGATATGGCGTCGGTCATAACGCACGTCTGCACCCAGTTGTCCTGCCAGGATTCCAGGATTGATGACCTGGAACGAAATATCATAGAATTAATGGGAAAAGTTGATAGAATTCAGGAAGACTTGGCTGTTTACTTCAAAGCGACGCAGGGAAGCTGGATACACGAGAATACAACGGTGAACCAGGAAATAAATCAGTTGAGGGTGGACGATTCGTCTGTCAAGCTCAGGAAGAAAGGCTAGCCTAGCCCAGGTTTCATATAATTTTTGATTTGGTTAATGTATTTTTGTAAACTTCTCTGCAGTCAGTTTGTTAAGGTGTATGCCAGCTCTATGCTGGACAATTTCAGGAAGACTAAACTTAGATACTACAATGTAATGCAGATAGTTTTGGTAGTGTTAGCTGGTCCTGTCATCTCAGCTCTGTTAAAAACTCTGTTTGCAAGTCTGTAATGAATAGCTGTGCACAGCTTTATAAATATAATCCTTTCCCTGTTACTGTTAAAAAAAAACTATGGCTTTGAATAACTTGAATAACCCAAAAACTTCTGATTTAAGCTTGATGAAATAAATCCAACAATACCTGCTGAAATCATCTATGAATGTGAGAATATATTTTGCTGAATTCAATGACTCATGAGTAAATGGAATTGATATATCAGTGTGTATAAGTTCCAATGGTGCAGTGGTTCTCTCAGTAGTAGATCTCCCATACTTATGCTCAGGGTGTTTTCCTAGGATGCAGGATTGACAGACACCTTTGGAAATTTTGATATTGGGCATCCCTATAACCATCTCTTTCTCATGAAGTTGGGAAAGGTATTTGTAGTTTAGGTGGCCAAATCTTTCATGCCATAGCTTGCTGGACTCATTGGCATGGGTTAATAGAGCAGAAGGTGAGGAGTTTGGCACAAAATGAGAAAACTTGTAAATTCTAGAACAGTGGTCAATAGTACCAAATGCAATCATTTTTCCTGTTGAAATTTCTGCTATCTCAACATCATTGGGGGTAAAGGTTACTCTCTTGGGAAGCCTTGAATGGGTCATCTGATATACTGACAGTAGGTTTGCAGCAAGTCTAGGGGCATATAAAACATTATTAAATGACCCAAACTTGAGATCTATGCTACCTTTTCCTTTGCTATAAGTTTCAGAATTGTCTCCCAATACAATGTTTGGACCACTGGAAGAGTCAAGTGAAGTAAAATACTTACTTGCAGACACCAAGTGTCTTGAAGCACTAGAATCAATGATGAATAATGAAGATTGGGAAGTGCTGGCCATCAATGCATGAACTCTCTCTTTGTCATCAAAATTTGATCATCCATCCTTCCTTCCTGCGCTCTCTGGGAGAGGGATATTGGCTTTCTCCAATGCATGAGTTAATTGGTCGATGGTCTTCTTCATACAAGAGCTTTCGAGATGAAATCCCTCGCTGCAATAAGTGCACTTTGTCCTCTCATTCTTCTTGTTCGGATTCTTCTTGAAGTTTGATGGTTCTCCATTAAAATTTTGCTTGTCTTTCTGCTCACCAATGGGCTTCTTGAAGTTGCATTTCTTCTTTCCTTTTGAATTCTTTGAGTCTCCAACATTTAGACAATGGTCTTTGGATGGATTTTTAATGGCTCCCATTAAGACTAGATTGTCTTGTTCTTGTGTTAATGACTCCATGAATTCTGAAAGTGACGGGCTCTTCCAATTTTTAATTGCTTTCTGGGTGGAATGGAAGGTGGAAACAAAAATTGAATAGTCGGGGCCAAGCTTGGAGAGAATGGCCAAAACTAATTGCTCATCTTTCTTTTCTATTCCACATTTCTTCAGCTTCAATACAAGAGACTTGAATTTGGAGAATAAGTCTTGTAGATTATCAAAATTTTGCGGACTCAAAGAGACTAACTCGTTATCCAATTGGTGGCCTCTCAATTCATCAGTCTTACCGAACAATTCTTGAAGTTTCAGCCATACTTCATTGGGTGAAGTGAGGCCATCAAGATGAAATAATAGTTCTATAGATGTAGTGAGACATAAAATCCCAAAGGCTTCATCCCTTCGATTATGCCATTTATATTTCTCCACTCCTGAGGTTGGCTCAGCTTCTGTTGCCATGGTCACCCTGTAGAGACCTTTGCTCCTCAGTAGAATCTCCATCTATGCTTTCCAATCAGAGTAATTGAAAGGAGTGAGGATGATCTACTGTGTATGATCCATTTCTGCAATTGATATTTTGGACTGAAATTAGAACACTTCTGGATTCAAAAATGTGCCTTGCAGAGAATAGAATTCACCTGGTGAATTGATCAATGCGCCCTTCCTGAGACTGTTGGATCTTGCGAGACAGTCAATAGATGAAAGGAATATCTTGATGGCTCTAATACCATGTGAAAATCATATCACATCCAAGAATTCTCCAAGAAATTACACTCTCTCATATGAAAAATCTCACACAACTGGTCAAAGGCACAAAAATAATGCACAAGAATGGATTTATGTATTACTTCTCAGGAATAATAATTACATCAGCCAACATATGAATGTTGTAGGCTATTATTAAATAACATTACAGCAATATATTGAATGGCTAAATAGCCCCAAGAGTTAGCTCGATCGGTTGTGTTCTCGGAAGTTAGGCCTCCCAGCATGCGAGGTCACGGGATCCATCCTCATAGACCCTCTTGGGGTTAGGCACGTAGCGGCCGCAGGGCGGAAACCCCTTCGGGGCGGGTCCGTCGGAAATTATTTCGTGGATGTAGCGGTCGGCTAAGCCGATTAAAGTGAACCACATGGAAAAAAAAAAAAATATATTGAATGGCTAAATATGCCAAAAGAATCTCCTCATCATCAGACTTTCTAAAACTGCCCATACCCCCTAGGTGGCAAGTTGGCTTTCCAAAACTGCTCAAAAGCTCATGAATTCCATAATTAGTGATTTGAAGATGAAATATATCCAAAATAGATGCCAAATACGATATTTTAGTGGAATTGGTGTTAAGGAAATTTTTTGGTGAGAAAAACGCTTTCCTAGGTTGACTAGCTTTTCCCTATGGGGGAAAAAGCAGTAGCTTTCTTCACAAATGTGCCCTCCTTCCTAAATATTATCCAGAAATGTTTAGGAATGCGCCCAAGTGGCCTAGGTGACTTGTATATCACACCTTGAATGGAATATTATCCTCCATGTTGCCTTGTGGACCACACAATGGCAATCTCCTCAATTATTACATAGAATTAACCAGCAAGTGATTAATTAATGCATCTTATGTAATTAAATAAATGGTAGGAAGGCTTAAATATTCCAACATGCAATCCTAGATGCTTCATCACATAGATAGATAGGTAGGTCTTGATCATGTATCATTGTCTTCACTTCTTCCATGATGGTTCTATTCTTTCTCTCTACAACACCATTTTGTTGAGGATTGTAGGGAGTGGTTAGTTCCCTCTTGATTCCAGATTCTTTACAAAAGACTACAAAATCCTTTGAAGTATATACTCTGCCATTATCTGTCCTAAGTATTTTTATCTTCTTTTCTGAATGATTTTCTATCAAGGCTTTGAACTCCTTGAACTTTCCAAAGACTTCATTCTTTCCTTTTAGAAAGTATATTAAAGTCTTTCTTGAATAGTCATCAATAAATGTAAGGTAATATTCATATCCACTCAAGGATGTGGAGGGAATTGGTCCACATACATCTAAATTAATTAATTCCAAAATAATCATAGTCTTTGTTTCACTCTTTGGAAATGGATTCTTGATATTCTTCCCTTTTGTACATCCTTTGCATGTGCCATCATGATCAATCTTCAAATCTGGTAGTCCTATAACCACCTTTCTCACATGAGGTAGTGATTTGGAGTTAATGTGAGCATGTCTCCTATTCCATAGCTCACATGGGCTAGTGGATTCATGAACAAGGGAAGCTTATGGATGTCCCTTGAGTTTATATAAGACCCCTTCTTCTTCACCAATAACGATTGCATCCTCAATTGATTTTCCTTTGGACCACATGAGTACTTTTCTATCTATGAATGCAACCCTATAACCTTTCTTATCTAAAGCTAAGATAGAAAGTAAGTTCTTCTTCAAAACTGGTACATATAATATTTCCTTCATCTTCAATGGAGTTCCAGAATCAAGCTTGTAGCTTGCATCACCAATTCCCTTGATGGGATATTGATAGTCATCTCCTAAAGATACTTTCTGTGGAGAGGTTTTCTCTTCAAGTTTTGCAAGAGTTTTCTTTTGACCTTTCATGTGCTTTGAAGCACCACTATCAATAAGCTAAGTGTCTTCTCCAGGTGTTACAACCCCAGAGAGTGCAGAGAATAGAACATACTCTTCTTCATCTTCTTCTTCTACTTTAGCTCTTTTCTTTTGAGGTATTTCCTCTTCTTCATCTTCACTATCATCTTCTGCTAGATGTGCTTGATGTCTTTTGTGATGGAAACCCTTTTTTTTCTTTGAAGGACAATCCTTAGCATTGTGTCCTATTTTGTGACAAATAAAACATTGGAATTGTGAGTAATCTCTTCTTTGATTGATTCCTCTTCTCTTTCGAAATATTTGTGGAGGTTGAGACTCCTTGTGATTATCCTTCTTGAAGTTGGATTGACTCCTTCTTCTCTTGGTGTGGGTGGCCAAAGCTTGGTCATCTTCTTTGAGCAAAGCTTCTCTATTGGAAACCATAGCTTCTTCTTGAATGAAATAATCCCATACCACATCAAACTTCATGATTTCTTTTTTGGCACACATGGTTTGAATAAATGATTCCCAAGGTCTAGAGAGATCTGTAATGTCCCCATTCAAATAATTGCATAGTAAGACAATCCCATCAATCCTACTAGTTTCCTAGGTTGGATGGGCACATGTGGAATTGTAATAAGGAAGCTAATAAATTATGTTTAGACATTAAAAGGGTTCAATTATTTAATAAATATGGTGAATAAATAAATTCAAGAGAAATTATAGGTGGCAAGTGGTTTTGGAGACATATGGAGGGTGTGGGACCCACACTAGCTTGATTTTTCAATGACACGTGGCATCTCTCTCTTGCCAATTCGAATTCATGGGAAGGTGAACACTCTTGGGTGAGTTGGTAAGTCATAACACATGGCATTGAGCATCTTAGGTCGAATTGGGATGGATTGGTAACCTCCATGGAAGATAAAGAGTCAAATTGGAAGTTTGTGGACACTTGGGCTAGATTCCCTAGCCCCTATGACACCAATGATGGAGAATCTATGACAACTATGACAAATTGTAGACCTGACCTTTGAAATCTGACCATTATGAAATTTCAGCCCAAAAAATAGGCTCAAGGAAGGTGCTCATGGGAGTGGAAGAAGCCAAAGAGACTCAAATTCGAATTTGGGAGAAGATGGAAGGTTGGAACTAGGAGATAAGTGGCAAATGTGGAATATTTCCTAAGTGGAAATCTCTTGAAGGTATTGAGAGGATTTAGACCCATAAAAGGCTAATTTTGGTTATAACATGTATAAATCAAGTATTAGAATGGATTTTGATGATTTGAGAAAAATTGCATTTGTGAAGAGAGAGCTAGTGGATGACTAGTTTCTTACCTTAGCCAATTTCGAGGGTGCAAGATTCCCATCCAAGTTGGTGTTTGGAGAGGCCACTCAAGTATTTCATGGTGCTTTAATGGAGTTTGTATTTTCAGGTAGAATCTATAGGAAGTTTCATGGTTTGGTTTAGTGCAGCACTTTCTCTCCGCCGTTTCTAGTTTTGAAGGCATATTCATGCTCCTTGAGGGAGGGCGTTTTTGGTGAGCTCTTGTGATTCTTGGGAGAGATTTTCATTATATATTTCTGATTTTAATAGATTCATATCCTATATTATTAATATTCATAAAGTATCAGGTCGAAATACCCATTGGTTGTATGCAAAAATATTGATTAATGAGAAAACAATGTCCATTTCCCCAATGCATTAATGTATGACACTATAATGTTGATTATTTCGAATGGATGGATGATTCTCTGATATATTTGTGATCCATATACTGCAATGGATGTATTATACAAATTTCATGTACTACTTGAGCATTTGAATCATTTTTACTCAGTTGAGTTGTATTGGGAGGTGAAATACTGTCATTTCCCCAAGGGTCGAATTGGGGATTTTTGCAGTTGAATGGGAGAGGGTGAGAACAGTTGTAATAATCCATTAATGGTGCATATGAGACCTTAATAACATACTTATCACATTACATACCTATTTTGATAAATTGGATGGAGTTTAGAGGCATTTGGGAGGCCCTTTTAAGTGTTACCTCGAGGGTATTTGATGCACAAATTACTAGTCAAAATTGCATATATTGGTCAGAATATAAATCAACTTTTCAGAATTCTTTGGAAGACCATAAAACATCCCTGAAATTAATTTTCAAGTCTAAATATCATTCATACACTCATACAAAATATTTGGGAGCATTTGGGTTGATTTGGAGGTCAAAACAGTAAAACTAGGCAAAGCTCGAAATTGGTAAAAAAAGTGGAAAATTGGGCATTTTCTTAAAATTTAAAAAAAGGGATATTACAAGTGGTATCAGAGCATGGTGTTGGAACCTTATTGTATTAACAAGAATACAAAAAAATAAACCACCACCCTTTGAATCAGTAGTTGAAGAAGATTTGGTTGAAGAAGAGATAGTAGCAGAAAAAGAGTTTTTTTCTAAAACAATGGGTAGAGAGGAGGAGGAAAAATTAAGACATAAGGAGCAATTTATTGAAGCCTTAAAACCATGTTTTGAAGGAATTACCATGGTTATTCTAGAGATGAATAAACAAATGATGAAAATTTTTGAATTGTTGGGTAGCCAACTTTCAGGCAAAGGGATGATAGGAGATAATAGTGGTTCACATTTAGGGGAAAAGATAAAAGGGAGTGAGCATATTTTTTCAATCACGGGACCACATAATAGACCTGATGAATTCCAAAGCACACAAAGGCATACTGCACCTAAATTTCTCACACCCAAAGAAGAGCCCAATATTGAGGTGGATTATAAGAAACTAGTAAATGATTGGGATGATTTGAATGAAGAGTGTAAAAGGGGTGTACCACTCAGTGACTACATTGATGCTATACAAAAAATTAAAAGGAGGGAAGACAATAGGAGTCCATTCCAAAACAAAGAATTAAATAGTGCTATTGGAAAAATGTCACTTCCTACTTTTGATGGTTCTTCTCAAAATTCTGCTAACACTTGGGTGCAAAAATTGGATGTATATTTTCAGTTGAATCCTATGTTGGAAGAGGATGTATTAAAAATGGCCATTTTACATTTGGAAGGAGATGCCAATGAATGGTGGTTTCATGGGCTGAAAACCTTGGGTCATAATCAGTTTAAAACATATGGAAAATTTGTTGACAGAGTACTAGAACGATTTGAACAAAAAGATCCAGAATTTCCTTTCAAAAAACTAGCTCAATTGAAGCAAACTGGGTCCCCTACTGAATATATGTTGGACTTTCAAAAATTATCAGTCAAGGTGGCTGATGTATCTATGGGAAGATTAGTATTTTTGTTCATTGAAGGTTTGGATGAACCCTTAAGAAGTTTGGTCAAATCCCACAAGCCAACTACATTAAAAGATGCAATGGGCTTGACTAGGGATCTCCAAAATGTGCTTCCTAGAACGAGATTTCCTCCCAAGCCTAGCTACAAATTTGAAAAGAAACCTTGGAAAAGGGATGGATTTGATAAGAAACCTTGGAAAAGGGATTCATTTGAAAGGAATAAAAAAGAAGGACTAAACAGGGATGAACTTAGAAAAAATAAACTGTGTTTCACATGCTTCCAACCATGGACACCGGGGCACAAATGTACTAAAGGAAAGGCTCAATACATAGAAGTATTTTCTGATAATGAGGGGTATGATGGGGGCATGGATGAAGATGGAAATATTTAAGATCAAGAAGAGGCATATGAGACAACAGTAGAAGAGGAAATACAAGAAGAAAATCATCCTTCATTGGACAAAGCAAGAATGGTAGTACTTTCAGCAGTACCTCGCTATCATACTATCCGATGAAAAGGTGTGGTGCAAGGACAAAGAACTTCAGTTTTGGTAGATGGAGGAGCCACACATAACTCCATTGATGCAAATATGGTGGAGAAAATAAAGATACCTATTGAACCATTTGATGGCTTCACAGTTTTCATTCCCGGTCACGACACAATGCAATGCAAAACATGGGTTCCAAAGCTGCAAGTCACCGTAGGTAACTATACTTTTGTTGATAGTTTGTATGTGGTTGATGTTGCTGATACTAATGTGGTTTTGGGAGTGCAATGGTTGTATTCAATAGGAGAGAATACAGTAAATTATCAAATTCCCAAAATGAAATTCCAAGATTCAAAAGGAGTACAAAGAGTTGTGAGAGGGCAACACACTTATCCAAATCAAGTAGTGACTTGCAATAGTATTATATCTATATTGAGGCATGGGGATATAGAATGGGCTGCTGAATGTCATATTACATCTCCTAAGAAAACTATAAAGATTGTTGAACACCCAAAGGAGATAGAGAGACTTTTGCAAAAATATGAAAAGGTTTTTAGAGACCTTCCACATGGTAGACCACCGGATAGGGGGGTTGAGCACAGTATTTTTTTGGAGGAGGGTACTTCACCCATTCAGATACCACCTTATAGACATCCTAAAAATTTCAAAGACGAGATTGAAAAATCCATCCAAGAACTCCTAGAGTTGGGACTTATTAGACCAAGCTCTATCCCTTATACTTCTTCAGTAGTGCTAGTGAAGAAAAAAGATGGAACATTAAGAATGTGCATAGATTTTAGAGCCTTGAAAAAAAAGACTATCAAGAATAGGTATCCTATCCCTAGGATTGATGAGCTCATGGATGAGCTACATGGGGCCAAATACTTCTCAAAAATTAACCTTGGATCAGGGTATCACCAAATTCGAATGAAAAATGAAGTTGTGCAAAAGACCACTTTTCGATGTCATTTTGGCCACTTTGAATTTCTTGTCATGCCTTTTGGGTTAACTAATGCTCCAGCCACATTTCAAGCATGTATAAATAGGATATTTTTCAAGCAACTAAGAAGGTTTGTTATGGTTTTCTTTGATGACATTCTCATTTACAGTAAAACATGGGAAGAGCATTTGCAGCAGTTAGAGATTGTGTTGAAAATTTTGCAAGAAGAGTCCTTATTTGCTAAGTTATCAAAATGTGAATTTGGGATGAAATAACTACTATATTTTGGGAACATTATTGGGCAAGAAGGAGTGAAGGTACACATAGAAAAAATCAGGGCTATCTTGGAATGGCCATCACCAAAAAATATTACTGAATTGAGAGGCTTTATTGGCATATGCACCTACTACAGAAAATTTGTGAAAGGATTCTCCAAGTTGACTTCTCCACTCACTGAATTGACTAAGAAGGATGCTTTCAAGTGGGATGAAGAGGCTGAAAAGACATTCCATAAAATGAAAGAGGTAATGAGTAGTTGTCCCATACTTGCACTTCCTGATTTTACTAAACCTTTTGTTGTGGAATGTGATGCTTTAGGTGGAGGAATAGGGGTTGTCCTAAAGCAAGGCCAACACCCCATAGCCTTTGAGAGCAGAAAGTTGAAACCTCATGAAAAACTTTACTCCATCTATGATAAAGAAATGCTGGCCATTATGCATGCGTTGGCCAAATTCAGACAATACTTGGTGGGAAGCAAGTTTGTGGTGAAAACTGACCACAATAGTCTAAGACACTTTCTCACCCAAAAAGATCTAAATGAAAGGCAACAAAAGTGGGTAAGAAAGATTCAAGCTTATGATTTTGATATTGAATATGTCAAAGGAAAGAATAATATAGTAGCAGATGCTTTATGAAGAAGACCTTCTTTTTCTCTCATCGACATTGCCAAGGATTGGAAAAACATGCTACTAGTTGAATATGCTAAAGACAAATTTGCTTGTGATGTGTTGGATGGAATCAAAGGGGATGATAACTACAAGATTTTGAATGGGATGATATATTATAAGGGGAAAATTTTATTAGTTCATAACTCCAAGCTCAAGTACTGAATTTTGCAAGAAGCACATGATTCCCCACTAGCGTGCCATCCGGGGATCTTCAAAACTCATAGACAGTTGAGGAAAATATTTTTTTGGAAGGGGATGAAGGAAGATGTTCAGAAGTATGTGAATGAATGTAAAGTATGTCAACAAAACAAATCAGAATTTACATGTCCAGCCGGCCTATTACAACCCTTGCCCATTCCGGAGCAAAAATGGGAGAGTATCTGCATGGATTTCATCACCGGGTTGCCTAAATATTTGGGTAAGGATTGCATCTATGTGGTAGTTGATAGGTTGAAAAAATTTTCTCATTTATTTTCTGTTACTTCATATTTTAGTGCTGCACAAGTTGTTGATATGTTTTTCAAAGAAATTTTTATATTGCATGGGCTCCCCAAGAGCATTGTCAGTGATAGAGATAGTAGATTCATGGGCGCTTTTTGGAAAGAACTTTTTATATTGGTAGGCACTCAATTGACTCCAAGTACCATCTATCATCCACAAACCAATGGAAAAACAGAGAGGGTAAATCAGTGGTTGGAAGGATACCTAAGAAACTATGTGGGAGAGCAGCAAAAAGCATGGGCAAAATGGCTACAATTGGGTGAGTTTTGCTACAACACCACTTATCATATGTCAATAGGAATGTATCCTTTCAATTCATTATATGGTTATGATGCACTTACATTTTCTGAAATTATATTTGGTGATAGTAGAGCCCCAAAGGCTAAAGATTGGGTGGAAGAGAGCCAAGAAATTTTAAAGTTATTGAAAGACAATTTGCAGGTTGCTCAAAATCAACAAAAACAATATGTTTATAGACATAGAGAAGAAAGAACCTTTCAAGTCAATGATTTAGTATATTTAAGGTTGCATCCATATAAACAAACATCTCTAAAAAAGAATGGAGCAGAAAAATTAAAACCAAGGTACTATGGGCCATATAAGGTAGTGCGGAAGCTTGGAGAAGTAGCATATGAACTAGATATTCTAGAAGGGAGTAAAATCCACAATGTATTTCATGTTTCCTATCTCAAGAAATCCCTTGGTCAGCAAATAATCACTTCAGAAATACTTCCTCTTTGGATGATGAAGGTCAGCTCACACCTATTCCGGAAGAGATTTTGAAGACATGGGAAAGAAGGTTGAGGAGTAGAATTATCAAAGAATATTTAGTGCAATGGAAGGACTTACCAAATGAAGATGCCACATGGGAAGAGGAGAAGATTTTGCAGCATCCAAATTTTAAATTGCTTGAGGACAAGCAATCTTGGGTGGGGAGGACTGTTATGTCCCCATTCAAATAATTGCATAGTAAGACAATCCCATCAATCCTACTAGTTTCCTAGGTTGGATGGGCACATGTGGAATTGTAATAAGGAAACTAATAAATGGTGTTTAGACATTAGAAGGGTTCAAGTATTTAATAAATATGGTGAATAAATAAATTCAAGAGAAATTATAGGTGGCAAGTGGTTTTGGAGACATATGGAGGGTGTGGGACCCACACTAGCTTGATTTTTCAATGACACATGGCATCTCTCTCTTGCCAATTCGAATTCATGGGAAGGTGAACACTCTTGGGTGAGTTGGTAAGTCATAACACATGGAATTGAGCATATTAGGTCAAATTGGGATGGATTGCTAACCTCCATGGAAGATAAAGAGTCAAATTGGAATTTTGTGGACACTTGGGCTAGATTCCCTAGCCCCTATGACACCAATGATGGAGAATCTATGACAACTATGAAAAATTGCAGATATGACCTCTGACATCTGACCATTATGGCATTTCAGCCCCAAAAATAGGCTCAAGGAAGGCGCTCATGGGAGTGGAAGAATCCAAAGAGACTCAAATTCGAATTTGGGAGAAGATGGAAGGTTGGAACTAGGAGACAAGTGGCAAATATGGAATATTTCCTAAGTGGAAATATATTGAATCTATTGAGAGGATTTCGACCCATAGAAGGATAATGTTGGTTATAAAATGTAGAAATCAAGTATGAGAATGGATTTTGATGATTTGACAAAAATTGCATTTGTGAAGAGAGAGCTAGTGGATGACTAGTTTCTTGCCTTAGCCAATTTCGAGGGTGAAATATTCCCATCCAAGTTGGTGTTTGGATAGGCCACTCAGGTATTTCATGGTGATTTAATGGAGTTTGTATTTGCAGGTAGCAGCTACGTGAATTTTCATGGTTTGGTTTAGTGCAACACTTTCTCTCCACCGTTTCCAGTTTTGAAGGCATATTCATGCTCCTTGAGGGAGGGCATTTTTGGTGAGATCTTGTGATTCTTGGGAGAGCTTATCATTATATATTTCTAATTGTAATAGAATCATATCCTCTTTTATTAATATTCAGAAAGTATCAGGTCTAAATACCCACTGGTTGTATGCAAAAATATTGATTAATGAGCAAACAATGTCCATTTCCTTAATGCATTGATGTATGACACTATAATGTTAATTATTTCGAATGGATGGATGATTCTCTAATATATTTGTGATCCATATACTTCCATGGATGTATTCTACAAGTTTCATGAACTTTACTTGAGCATTTGAAGCATTTTTACTCAGTTGAGTTGTATTGGGAGGTGAAATAGTGTCATTTCCCCAAGGGTCGAATTGGGGATTTTTGCAGTTGAATGGGAGAGGGTGAGAATAGTTTTAATAATCCATTAATAGTGCATATGAGACCTTAATAACATAATTAACACATTACATACCTATGTTCAGAAATTTGAGGGATTTTAGAGGCATTTGGGAGGCCCTTTTCAATGTTACCCCGAGAGGATTTGATGCACAAATTACTAGTCAAAATTGCATATATTGGTCAGAATATAAAACAAGTTTTCAGAAGTCTTTGGAGGACTATAAAACATCCCTGAACCCAATATTCAATTCTAAATATCATTCATACACTCATACAGAAGATTTGGGAGCATTTGGGTTGATTTGGAGGTCAAAACAGTAAAACTAGTCAAAGGTCGAAATTGGTAAAAAATGGAAAATTGGGCATTTTCTTAAAATTTAAAAAAAGGGATATTACAAGACCATTGAGAGTAGTCATAACTAGTTCATATTCATCAAGTTTGTCTCCAATAGATTCTAGTTGTTCTTTGTACTGGGAGACCCTTGTGAAGTAATCTTGAATAGATTCTCCTTGATTCATCTTAGTGCTCTTTAACTGAGATCTTAGGTTCATCTTCCTATTGATGTTCCTTCCTTCATACATTCTCGAAAGGGAATCATACATCTCCTTTGGGGTCTTCTTGGATGCCATTTGGGGACTCAAGTGGTCTTTGATAGAATTAGCAATGATTCTCTTTTCCCTAATTAACTCCTTCTTATACTTCTCTTTGGATTCATCTTCCGCAGGTTCTGCAACCTCATCTTTGATATATTAGACAAGACCATTCTCTTCAAGAATGAGACCAGTCCTATATTTTCATGCCCGAAAATTCTCTATACCCTCTAGCTTGTTTTCAATCTTAGTGCTTGGAGCCATCTTATCCAGGAGTTTACAGAGATTGAAGTTTCTCAAAAGATAGAATAATACTTACCAGGAGATGAACTTGATTGAATTGAGATTACTGGTGTGCTCTGCTTCTGGAGAATTCAACTTTTCACCTTCTAGATCTGCAACAGAATTTCTGGTTTTATGGTCTTTACTTTTCTGGTTTACTGGTGCACAAGTTCGCAGCTTTTCTGGTTCACTGGTGCACAGGTTCGCAGCTTTTCTGGTTCACTGGTTTTCTGGTTTTCTTGTCCAGAAGTCAAACTAAGGTTTGACAAATCCCGGGGTTATACCCACTCAAAAAGTTTGATCTAGGGCTCAAAACTTCAATTTTGAGGAGGGTTATCCAGCCATGCAATCAGATTCCAAAAATTCCAAATTTTGCAGAAACCCTAATTTTCATTGGAGGAGGAGAGAGAGGTATTTTCACCCTGTGAAAGATGTCCTATTCAACATGGCTTTGATACCATGTTAAGTTTAGCCTAATTTCACAAGCAAGATCACTGAAATAAACACAATCATAAGATAGACAAAGATTTACCCTGAGAAACCCTCATGGGGTAGAAAACCCAGCAAAGCTTTCCTCAATATAAATAATCAACCAATACAAGATTTAGTACCCAAAAAAGAGCTCCTTCTCCTCCTATGCAAATCTCTGTCTCTCCTATGCGCCAATCACAAGTGAGTGAATGAATGAGATAAATGAGGAACACACCTCCTCTATTTATACTCATGTTCTAACTGAATTTTCACCCTAATGGGGCCGACCTCTCCTAAGAGAGTCTAATAACCCCTAAATAGCTAACTTAGGGCCAATCTCACATGGGATATCTAATAACCCTAGTTACCACACTTTCTCGGAGGAATAAACATCTCCGGATATACAATAAAGTCTCTTCGGAGGAATGAAACATCTCCAGAATAATAAAGTACAAATATAATATACTTAGAAGTTACAATATTTCATCAAGTCTGTCATGGTCAATAGCATATATAGTGACTCTGACAAATATACACACAGTTTGAGAAGTGGAAAAATATAAAGTATACCACTCAGTAGGACGCTAGAGAACATGAACTCCGCATAGATACCGAGTTAGAATTTCAACCTAATATACAAACAACACCTACATTAGCTACCTATAAGCCTATTACTCCGTAGAAACCACCGGTTGAGAATATCGCACCTCCTATTGCATAGAATCTGCCAATTCAGAACCCTCCAGTTATTAATATTCCTAATCCTCAGATTGTCAATACCAGTAACACTGCAGGAGTGAGTACTCAGACCATTCTGACTCAGAATATTCTCGCTCAGAACATCCCGCACAGTATTATCCCTAACACCACTCAGAACACTGCACCACCAAGAAGGAGAATGACTGACAATATTAAACTGTCGATATTTAAGCGAACGGGTCTAGAAGACCCTGAGCAACATTGGTTTTTATGTTAAGCCATGTGGAGCATCAGGAAAGTTCAGGATGATGTTGTGAAGAAAGCGCAGCTCATCACTACATTTAGGGATAGAGCTTTGAACTGGTTCATGAAGTATTCACATGGACATAATAGAACGATAGTGGATATTAAGGCTGCACTCTTAAGAGAGTTCAAGAAACCAAAATCTGAATCGCAATGTATAACAGAACTGAAAGAAATTAAGCAGAAAACGACTGAGTCAGTATGGGAGTTTGACCAGAAGTTTAAGACACTATTAAACCAAGTCAGTTTTGACATAGCACCACAAAAACACCAATAATGGTTTATAGCCCCACTGTTGCCCCATATTATACTACCGCTGATGCAACAGAAGGTTGCTTTGCAGGAAGAAGCCTTGGAAATCACGATGAAACTAGAAGCTTCACCTATAGGAGAGACTAGCATTGGAATGGTCGAGATCCAGAACTAGCTAGCTACCTTGACATTACAGTTACGAGACATGAAGAAGGGAAAATAGCAAGGAGAAGATATATGGTTTACCATATGTAAGGGAGAAGGACACCCGAAGGAACACTATCCTTTGTTTCAATATTACCTATACAGTGGAGCACCAAATCCACTGAATCAGAACCAAGATCCATGGTGCGAGATCTGTAGAACTAGAGGGCTAGCCAGAAGACTGCTACTTAATCCAGAAGTATGTGCGAACACCTAAGAATTTATTTTGAACATTCTGTAAATCTATTGGACATGATGATTCCAACTATAAATCATATGAGCTCATGATGGAGAGAAAACAAGATATAGATCATATGCGCGGTGGAGTTTACAAAGTTCAAGAAGAAACACCGCAGAACAAGGATAACATGCAGTATGATCAAGGCTCATACAGAGGCCGTGGAGGATTCCGCAGAAGGGGAAGAAACACTGGCCCAGGATAAGGAAGAGGAAGACCCCAAATGATCTATTATAACTGTGGCCAGCCATGTCACTTATCTAGAGATGGTACCAATGCATGTACTACTTGTAATTATTGCAAATATTTTGATCATGTCATTGAGGCATGCCCAGTGTTAGCAGTAGAAGTGCAAAAGAGAAAGCAAGAAGTACCTAACCCAAATATTCAGATGATCGCAACAAAGAAAAGGATTGTAGATACAAGTATTAATATTGTGATGCGAAGTGGTGTTGCCACAGGAAGAGAAAAGGAAGCAGGAGCTTTGACTTCTAGAGATTGTCAAACCAAGCAGACCCCTACTGAAGCAGTCTGGATCATAAAAGAAATAGGGAAAGCACTGTTTTACGGACAATCTAACGAGAGCAGACTCAAGTCATGATCTCCCTAGCTTAGCGTAAGTCTAGAACAAATAAAACAGAACATAAAATACTTTCCTATATCGTATAGAAATACAAATTAAAGAGTAGACCGTTTACCTTAGATTTGTAGATCCCTTCTCCTTCGTTGATCCAATGTTCCAGCGTTTCCAGATCGCAGGTAGCTAAACCCTGTTGAACATGTAACAAACCACGAGAAGTGAAAGCATATATCTCATATGATAGATGTAAGCTAACAGTTAAGGAGGAAAACTCTAAACATCATCAAGGAGACAAAATTTTTGGAAAGAAAATATATTAACTATATTGAAGAGTGAGGAGTACAATAGAAAAGAGGATTACAACCATAGCCTTAACGTTGCAAGCTCCTTCTGACAAGCCATGCCAAAGCTCCTAGAGAGAAGAGAATGTTCCCCAAGCTAGAGTGTCAGATCTATTGGGCTTAATTTCACCAGCATAAGAGAACCATAGACTTCCTCCCTTAGGATGGGAGTGAGCTTCATTTAAATAAGACTAAGTGTATAGGGTATGGATAGGATAGGTTGAGATATGATAGGAGAGACTTAGGGGATCCTTCCAAGGTGTTAGGAATCGAGTACCATCTCTCCCAAGAGGTTAGGGATAGGGTCCAAGTCAACAAGATTTGAGAAGGGGCTCAAAGGGCTATTTTTTCTATTAACTGACATCGGCGCACCCTGCAATAGAGCAAGATGCGACGTCGCATGTTGCATGAGTGCAACCTGCGACGACCTCTCAAAACCTAGTACAAATGGGTACAAATCCTTCTAGGTCAATCACTCAGTCAAGGTAACTCCAGGGGTGTATACACTGAATCTCGTGATAGGAATATCTTAGGTGTAACAGAATGCCCCCCAAAGCATGAAGCTGTTGAAGATAGACAGGTGATATGCTTTGATAGAAGGAATGGAAATGGACTTGTCGAACGAAGGACACTGCTGCAGTATAACTGACTTTGAGTACATAGTCTCAAATGACTCACAACATGGCTGCAGACCAATACAATGCAGATCCATGGTAGTAATAACCGACTGAACACAATCATGGCTACTAGACACAAGTGTAGATCCATGATGAGATGATAACACAGCCACAACCAATACAAATGTGGATCCATGTGATATAACTCAATCCAAACTCCATCACAACCTAGGTAAAATATGACTTCCCACGGTCTTCAAGCTGAACCCGCAATGATACGAATCTATCCATGTGATTACAAAGGTCTTGACGTCGAACATGGTAGAAACCACTTGATTACCGGTCATTAATGTAAGCCGTTAACAAGCACGAGGGAGATCACCATTAATGTCAATGATTTCCAAGGTGTCACAATACATATCACCAAGCGTGAATAAGTGAGTTGAATTCGAACGCAAGATGAAATCTTTCAATCAAGAGTCAGTGATGTAAACTCATGTTGAAAGCAAGGTAACCTGCAATTGAGGCATGCATAGCCAAGGTACTTAGTTGGTTTCTAGATTCAATCCTCAGATGATGAGCTGAAGTCGACAAGGATGAATCTGTCGAAGGAGGGCCATGATGAAACCCCCATCAATCGACATGAAACACGACAAAATATGTGTAGAGTAGATCAGATGGTACAGTAACATGCAAGATTGACTCAGAGTAAACCAACATGGTGTTCGGTGTACTGACTGTTGATGATAAATGGTGGACATGTTCTTGAACATGGGCATGGCATGACTTGGCAGTATTAACATGACCAGTACAACACTAAATTATAATGCAATTGATGAGGGAAGATTTCTTTGAATTACTCAAAGGAGTAACAAGACTCAATAGGTAAGTAAGACTCGATGACAAATGGATGACCCAAGTACAGTATGCAAATGCAGATGAGTGCCATGTTCAAGAACGACTATGTACTACCACTAACAAAGTGCGTAAAAGAAAAACTTTCCTTTTTCCCCATCATGAATGATGAGTGCCTCATGTGTTTTTTACGAGCTTGATGAGGGTAACCAGATGCTTGGTATAGCTCATCTCATAAATGAGTCCAATCCCAAATGTTTTCCGAACCTGGGATAGGGGGGTTTGTCCCATAATGGGCCCTTCGATGTTTGAATTTTAACAAGTCCAAAGAAGGAAAACTCAGCGTTATTTCATGTTTAGAGAGTCTGAAAAGAACTAAAGGAGACTCCAAAAGGTCCTTTTTCACAAAGTTAGTCTCTTTGCCCAGAAAAAGGTAAAACAACGCGAGAGAGAACTCTTCCAGCCATGGTTGGTTAGAGTATTCCTTTTTCGTAAATAGTGCTTCCTGTTCCGAAAACGAGGTAAACTATCACCAGAAAGATGATCATTCAAATGCTTTTACAAGCGTGAAAGCATCAAGTTCGCTTGGCAATCTTTTCCTATTTAGGGAGTCTGAAAAGAGCTTAAAAGGACTCCATGAACAACTTTATCATGGTTGATGACTGAGTAGGACAAAGGAAAAAGTAAACTCGGCACAGTTCCTTTTTTGTAAATAGTCTAGCAAGGCCGGATAAAGTGATAAACCTATACTCGTTAGACACACCTTTTTAACTCAATTTTTTAATGAGCACGGGTATCAAAAGGACTCGAAATATTTTTCATATTTGAACCAGAGCACGAAAAAGTAAAAACTAAGCTCAAACCACTTTTCATGTTTTAACCAGAGCACGAAAAAAGTGAAAAGTAAGCTCAAAAACCATCTCACTGTTTTTTAACGAGCTCAAAGATAAGTTGGAAGAATGCTCATGATGTCTGCTTCATTTTTTAATGAGCTTGTAACAGAAAATGAACTATGCTTAGGATAATGCCCATTGGAAGGTTTCTTCCCAACATGATGGCTAGAGGTTGGAAAATTTGCCCCTAGCAAAAGAAACTGACGGCTTACTTCTAGCATGACTTCTAGATGTATTGTTTCATTTTTCAACGAGATCAAAAACCAAAAAGGAAAGTATGCTCGGAAATGTTCCCATTGGTGGACTCTTCCCCAACATGGCATCCAGAGGTTGGTCAATGTCCCCAACATGATTGCTAGAATTAAGTGAGTTAACTCCAACATGATGTGGAGAGGCAATCGCGTTGACTTCAACATAACGTCCAGATGTTGAAGAGATTCCCCCAATCTTCATTTCATTCGCCTAAGCTACCCCTAGGCGGATGAAAAGAAGGTTCAGGTACTAAGTCTACGAGGAGACTCAACTCAAAGGGAAAGGATCTGTTTCATTTTTTAACGAGTTTGACACAAGAAAAGAACCATGCTTCATGGTTAAGGCCCATTGATGGGTTCCTTCCCAACTTGATATCTAGAGGTTGGTAGTGTTCCCCCAGCATGATTGCTGACGGTACGACATATGACATGCCCCCCAAACTTCATTTCGTCTGAAAATGATGCTTACGAACCCAACTACCAACCTAGCTGCTAATATGAAAATGTTCACCCAGGGGGGAAAACGAGAACCAGATGAAATGAAGGTTCAAGTTCTAACTCTAGCGAGAGACTCGAATCGATGGGAGGAAGATCTATTTCATTTTTTAACAAGCTCGAAAACCAAAAAGGAAAGTATGCTCGAAAATGTTCCCATTGGTGGACTCTTCCCCAACATGGAATCCAGAGGTTGGTCCATGTCCCCAGCATGATTTCTAGAAGTAAGTGACTTAACTCCAACATGATGTGGAGAGGCGATCGAGTTGACTTCAACATAATGTCCAGAGGTTGAAGAGATGCCCCCAAGCTTCATTTCATTCACCTAAGCTACCCCTAGGTAGATGAAAACAAGGTTCAGGTATTAAGTCTACGAGGAGACTTGACTCAAAGGGAAAGGATCTGAATGAGAGCCAGATGAAATGAAGGTTCAATTCTAACTCTAGTGAGAGACTCGAACCGATGGGAGGGAGATCTATTTCATTTTTACACAAGCTTGAAAAAGACAATAACTATGCTTGAGGGGGCCCATCTTATTTTTTAACGAGCTTGAAATGGAATAAAACTATGCTTGAGTGGATGGTTTCATTTTTATGCAAGCTTGAAACCAAAGGTAAAATATGCTAGAGTGGTGGGTTTCATTTTTTAACGAGCTTGAAACATAACATAAACCGTGCTCGTAAGAACCTATTTCATTTTTTAATGAGCTTGACATATAAAGGGAACTATGCTCATAAAGTTGGTTTCATTTTTATGCAAGCTTGAAACCAAAGGTAAACTATGCTTGAGGGTTGGTTTCATTTTTTAATGAGCTTGAAACAAAAAATCAACTATGCTCATACCCCCCATCCTTAGGGGGAAGAAACAACTAAAACATGTGGAACATTTAGGGAAGTCTGATGACTAGGATTCTTGCGATGAGTAGGTGTCACATAGAAAAGTTGATCAACAGTCATAATCCTCCCATCATAGGGAAACTACATCACTTGAAAGAGTGTGGACACTACGGCTTTCATAGCATAGACATAATCATGTCCAAGGAGTAGATTGAAATCTAAAGGACCTTGGACAACCATGACATCAACATAAACCGTTTTACCTCTCAACGTGATAGGTAACTGGGGAAGCATCCCTGAAGGTCCAGTAGGCCTTCTATTGAAAGCTAGTATCTAGTCAGTGACTGGCACAAGTCGAGGAAAACCTATGGATTTCCAAGCAGTTGAGGATAAAATACTAACAAAAGCTCCCTCATCCACTATGGTGCGAAAGATTTTCTAATCAGAAACTCTTACAAATATCTGAAAAGGAACACTTAAAGGAAGAAGAGATTCTATTAGACCAATCCAATAAAAGGAAATGACCTCAGTACTTGGGGGGGGGGTCATGTAGGAATGGACAGGTTTTCCCCTTGCCTAGGACATTCTGAACTTACTAGGAAAACATCAGCGGTTTCCAATTCACTCTCACTTGGAAGATAAGAATGAGACAAAGATTGTGTCATGGTGACTACTTCAATATGAACTTTCTCCAATGAAAGAGCGGGATCGAGTGGAGATGACATCGACTCGATCACTTTACTCTCGAAAGGAAGAGTGGGATCGATTACAGATGAAACTGAATCGATCACTTGGTCAACCAGCGGGGGGTTGAGGGACAACTTACTATCACTTGTTGGAAGCACCTGTTGAGAACTAGTAATATCTTCCAACAACCGTGAAGCTTCATCCATGCTTGGACAAAGGTAAGTACGATGCATGCCCTTGCATAGCCAGCAAGGGTCTGCAGCTCTAGCCTTTCGACCCTTCATCAATGGGTCACTGGTCGAGGGAGTATCATCAACATGATGGTCATAGGTTGACGATGCTAGCGGTTTGGGGCTTTTAGACCACACTTCTGACACATGGGAAAGACTGGGACAATTCTTGAGAATGTGATCACCCTTGTAAAGTTTGCAAGGGAACTTGGGCTTATGAGGTGTTCTCATAGAATGAATGCCATCAGAGGCATATGGTTGACGCTCGGTCCCTTTCTTATCCTTCTCCTTCTTAATCTTCCTTTTCTTCTTCTTCTTCTTCTCCACCTTCTTACTAACATCAGAGCTTTCAGTAGGAGAAGAGGAAGAGACGGAAGCTAATTCAACTTTCGATGAAGAAGGAGAAGGGTCACCATGAGATTGATGATCATGTGGTGAAGGACCTAGGTTCGACACAATTGGTACACTTGGTGTAACCGGATTGGAGAATAACCATACTGGTAATCCTATCATCAATCTAGGAAGATTCAACGTAGCCATAAAGGGAGGACCAACAGTTCCACAAGGGGGAATAACAAATGGCATACCCTGGAAAGGGGCCTCTTGGTTGGTAGTCCCAGAAGGAGTTTGGGTGCATGGAGATGGATCCATGGAACAAGACCAAGTGATGTGGATAAATTATTGCTAAAAATAACTCAAAAAAAACATCAAGCAACCGAGCATGCAAAAGGGGAGCTAGAAGAAAAAGAGGCACATAGGCCAAAAAAGCAAGCTCAAAAACTTTACTGTAACCCGTGCCACAACAAGCGAGATACAACAAAGAGGCCAGAAAGCCAACAAGAAGAACTAAGAAAATAAAAGACCCTCTACAAGGTATAAGAGCAAGCAATCATCCTATCTAAGATCCAGCGACCTCAATAGATCGTATCCTCCGCAAGGTGATGAAATCCAAGTTGAAAAATACGAAGTGAGAGACCAATATGTCTGAAAGGATATCCCCCTACCGAAAGGGATCCCGGGTAAAAGAGCCCTAGAAGGATGGTCACTAGGATACCTCGTTCATGACACGTCTGAGAAGGATACTAGAGCTTCTGCCTTTTGGACCTTGTACAACCAGTATGGTAGTTGGAAAATACAAGGAAGACAATGGATAGATGTCCTTAAGCGCTAAGTGGAGTGCGGCATTCCAAAAAGTCTGTCTAGAACCTGTCCTCGCTGCTTACCCCCGTGGAAAGGGAGGCCTTCTCAACAAACTAGTTGATGACCGTGTCAATAAGTACAAGAGGATCTTATCACCCTAAGAGAAAACAACTATGTCTCATATGTAAAATGACAAGGGGGAATTATTCGGATTCCTACCCCCGGTGTCCTACCTAACTACCAAATTCTTTTTATCCTCAAGTGAGGTTAAAGTGTATTAAGTTAGGGAGATAAATTTTAATGGTTGTTGTATTACTCAATCGGGTGATGGAAGTGCAACTCGATGGTGTGAAGACCTGACTCAAACCATGTATGTAGAATGAATCAATGCAAATTTTTCTTTGAATGAATTTCTAGCTATGGGAGAGAGAGTTATTCTCCGTTCCCAAATGAACAACCCAATGCAAATGAAATATTTAGCTTTTGTAATGAATGATAACCAATCATGTACAATGATACCCAAATTATCCTAAAGTGACAAAAAGAGATCTTCTTATGAACACCAAACGCAATAATTCTAATCCGTTTCCTATCTTTTTACACTTGAAAAAGACACATATAAGCTACGGAAAGAAGGACTCCACAAATGTTTCCAATCAAATGCAAGACAAATAAAAGAACTTAATAATCATGTCTAACTCAAATGTACACAAAAATTAAACAAGCCTTTTCTTCTTCCTACGAGTGTAAGACCAAAAATACCAAATGTTCAAATTAAAGCAAGAAGAATACCTATGTTTTCCAATTTCATGAATATAACAAAAGAGTGACAAAATCTAGCATTTCTTTGAACTAAAGTGGAGACAAAGAATCAATATTTTCCAATAATCATTAGATAGCTTAGCATGTAAAGGAAACAAGATGCATAACCCAAGAAAAAGAGGCTAAAAAAGACATGGATATCCCACACTCTTCAAGTCTTTAAAACAAGGCAATCACGCCAAACCAAAAATGATCTCAAAACCTTGAGATGGGTCAAAAATAGAACCCATTTTGCTTAAAAATGCAAGCAAAACACTAGTTTTTACTCAGGGGGGAAAACATGGATCCGAATCTCAAAAAGACCTAAAAAACCAACACAAGCAATCCAAATGAAAGAAATGTTGAATAAAAAGGGGTATCTACCTGGAAGATACAAAGCAAAGGGAGTTTATACATCAAAACAAAACTCAAATAAAAAATGGAGAAGGGATACCTACATGGAAAAAATGGCAGATCGGCGCAATCTGTGCTTATACACGGTGCGACGTCGCAATTTACCAATGTGGGAAGTGAGACAATGTCGTAGTAGACCAATGAAAAGGTTGCAACAATAGACCAACAGATAGAGAACAGAGATAAAAAAAATGACACAGTGTCACTCTGATTGCACTGACCAGGTGCGACAGGCGAGATCTAAGTTAAAAAATGAACCAATTCTCCAAACAATGAGCAATGAAATGGTTTGAAAATGATGAGTACAAACTCATAGGAGGACTATAGACTCTTCAAAGTGAATATCTACTGGTGAAACAAGGCTTGTAAGGAAAACAAGATTATGGATGGCTTGCAAAAGCAATCAACTGAAAATGGTATTCAAGTTGACAACTAAAACTATGTTCATTCCCTATTATGGTTGCCAGATTTGTTTTATGGACAATCTACCGAGAGCGGACTCAATGCCTAATCTCCCTAGCTTAACGTAAGTCTATAACAAATAAAACAGAACATAAAATACTTTCGTAGATCGTATAGAAATACAAATGAAAGAGTAGATCATTTACCTTAGATTTGTTGATCCCTTTCTTCTTCGTTGATCCAATGTTCCAGCGCTGCAGCCAAATCGTAGGTAGCTAAAACCTGTTGAACATGTAACAGACCACGAGAAGTGAAAGCATATATCTCATATGATAGATCTAAGCCAACAATTAAGGAGGAAAACTCTAAACATCATCAAGGAGACAACATTTATGGAAAGAAATTATATTAACTGTATTAAAGAGTGAGGAGTACAATAGAAAAGAGAATTACAACCATAGCCTTAACGTTTCAAGCTCCTTCCGACAAGCCATGCCAAAGCTCCTAGAGAGAAGTGAATGTTCCCCAAGCTAGAGTGTCAGATCTATTGGGCTTAATTTCACCAACATAAGAGTACCATAGACTTCCTCCCTTAGGATGGGAGTGAGCTTCATTTAAATAAGACTAAGTGTTTAGGGTACGGATAGGATAGGTTGAGATATGATAGGAGAGACTTAGGGGATCCTTCCAAGGTGTTAGGAATCGAGTTCCAGCTCTCCCAAGAGGTTAGGGATAGGGTCCAAGTCAGCAAGCTTCGAGAAGGGGCTCGAAAGGCTATTTTGTCTATTAACTGACATTGGCACACCCTGCAATAGAGCAAGCTGAGACGGAACATGCTACATGAGTGCAACTTGCGGCGACCTCTCAAAACCTAGTACAAATGGGTACAAATCCTTCTAGGTCAATCACTCAGTCAAGGTAACTCCAGGGGTGTATACACTGAATCTCATGATGGGAATATTTTAGGTGTAACAAGCACCTGCTTTCAACCTGGAGAGAAACAAAGAAGTCTTTGAAGAAGCAAGGGACATATTCAAAGAGCCAAAACCTATGTCACCAAGAATCCCTTTGCGAATTGAAACACTGCATATGAAGGATTTTTTAGCAATGTATGATCAAACAAGCACCGCAGCAGAGATAGGCACTTCTGTTGCACAGTTCCTATGGAGCTGCATGAAATTATTGAAAAGCGCAGATGCTGTACAAGAATTGGAAAAAATACTAAACCAATATGAAACACGCAGTGAGATATATACTTCCCAGAGTGCAGTCCATTGGATAAAAAGACACAAGAGAATAGGCCGAGAAATGAGGCTCGGTGCACTGATTGGAGATTACAAGATGGATGAGATAATCCTTGATTTAGGATCATAGGTAAATGTCTTGAGAAAGAAGACATGGAAACAGATGGGGAAACCAAGGTTAGCATGCTCACCCATATAGTTGAGGTTAGTGAACCAACAGAAAGTCATACCTTTTGTGAGATTAGCCAATGTACTTGTAGACATCGATGGAGTCAGGATCTCCATGGACTTCGAGGTTATCGAGATGACTGACGATAGTAACCCATATCTAGCATTATTGGGGATAAACTGGGCGATGGATAACCTCGCAATCATAAACCTAAAAACTAAGAAGATGATCTTCGAAGGGAAAGATATTAGGGTCATCGCACCCTTGGACCCTTCGCAAGGAGAAAGATACACTGAGCTGAGACACGAAGAATCCAGAGCACAGGATCTTGATCGCATCTACAAGATGACTGTGCATAAGCATGACTACATGTATCCTACGGCGGATGGAGCACTTAGTTGGCGATGTGACAGTTCTTTCATATCAGACTCCGACGCAGGACTGGAGAATTGGAAAAGCAGAATGCATGAAGTATCTGCAAAAAGATTCGCGCAGATCACAAAATCATTATGCTAGATTGGAAATGAGGTAAGTCCAATCCCCAGTTATTATGGTTCAACTAATGTTTATTCATTTATTCAAGAATATACTGTATCAGTTGCAGCTGAACATCGCATACTAGCATTAGATATAGCACTGCGTAAGACACCTGCCAGATGGTGGGCTGCGCATATGCAGACTTTGACAACATGGGATCAGTGCAGACATATGATGTAAATTAAATTCACCGAGAAAGTTGCGCTGAAATTTGAAAAGTATAATGGCCAGATGGATCCAAGGGATCACATGGAAATATGTTCACAAGCATGGATAAAGAGACCACAGACAGAATGGGTACATCTATTTGTGCACACATTGGAGGAGCATATTCCAAAGAATTGGTATATAGACATAGAGCTTCGCAGAGGAACTACAGATTGGTCTACCTTAACTGCGAACTTCCGGAGAACTTTTAGTTTTAAAGATGAGTCTCCAAGCATAAATGAAGCTATGCAGATTGTCAAAGAAAGGATATTCAGAGCCGAATTCCCAAGTATAAACAAGGCATTGGAGGAAATCAAGGAAAAGGTATTTGAAGATGTAAAAGTACCTGTGAACCTACAACCAGAATGGGCAAGAACGACAGAACATGCCCTTGAGTGTTATAATCTCGCTGAAAAAATGAAGAAGAACAGGAAGAGAGTGATGAGGAGGATCCGTGTAATATCAATATACCTAAGTCAGAAGGAGCGCGCGATGTAGAAGGACATCCATTAGAAATTCCAAATATGATTGGACCCGTTAAGACAAGAAAAGTGAACATTGGAACAAGTGAAGTGCCGAAGTTCGCATCCATTGGAGACTACTGGGATGACGAGATGGTTGCGCAGATCGCAGACCTTCTGCATGAGTATCAAGATTTATTTCCAACAAAATTCTCTGAAATGAAAGGCATTTTGGGCGAATTGGGAGTTATGAAGATACATCTCAAGCCAAGCGCGAAGCCTGTAAAGAAAAGGCCTTATAGACTGAATCTTAGATATAAAGAGAGAGTCAAGGCAGAGATTGATAAGATGCTTGATGCAGGGATCATTGAGCTAGTTGAAGAGTAAGAGTGGATAAGCCAGATGGTTATCCAATATAAAAAGACTAAAGGTGAGATCAGGATCTGCGTAAATCTAAGGAAGTTGAATGATGCTTCAGTGCATGACCCATTTCCTACTCCATTTACAAATGAAGTATTAGACAATGTGGGAGGAAATGAGGCCTACTCATTTACTGATGGATTTTCGGGATACCATCAGATCAGGATTGATCCAGCAGACAGGCATAAGTCAACATTTGCTACTGAATGGGGATCATATCAGTACACCGTTATGCCATTCGGCTTGAAGAATGCGCATGCCATATTTTCCAGATTTGTTGTGGATGCATTCAAGGACTTTATCCATAAGTTCTTAGAGGTTTATTTTGATGGTTGGACTATCTTTGGTTTGCTGAAGAACCATTTTGAGAATATTAGAATGATGTTAGCTAAGTGTAGACAACATCAAATTTCATTGAATTTAAAGAAATGTATTTTATGTGTGCCTTACAGTATTCTATTAGGACACATTGTGCGCAGACAAGGTCTGATGGTTGATCCTGCAAAGATCGCAGTGATTGTAAATTTACCTACACCAAACTCAGTGAAGCAGCTTTGCACGACACCGGGGCATACAGGATACTATAGAAAATTCATCAAGGATTAGGCAGAGATAACCGCGTCGATGGAGAATTTGTTGAAGAAAGAAGCGCAATTAATATGGAACGTAGAATGCGAGAAAGGGATAGACACACTAAAGGAGAAAATGGTAACTGCGTCAATCCTAGTTTTTCCAAATTGGGATAAATTGTTCCATGTACATGTTGATGCTTCATCTATAGCGTTGGGCATTGTGCTCTCTCAACCACGTGAAGGGGGCATTGATCACCCCATTGCATTCTCAAGTAGGAAGCTATCTTCAGCTAAAAAAACTATACAACCACTGAAAGAGAGGATCTCACTGTGGTGTACACATTGCAAAAATTCAAGCACTATTTGCTGGGTGTGCACTTCTCCATGTACACTGACCATTCAGATCTGAAATACTTGGTCAATAAGCCAAAGTTAGGGGGGAGAATTTACAGATGGTTATTACTCTTTCAGGAGTATGACTTTGAAATTGCGGTTAAGCCAGGCAGATTGAACCTAGGACCTGCCCATCTCTCAAGGATTGAGTCGGGCGAAGAACCCACCAATCTTAAAGACAGTCTGCCTAACGCCCAGTTATTTGTTGTATAGATCGTAGATGACTATTACCAAGATAGACTTTTTCACTACGGGATTGGCACCGATAGAGTTCACTACACAGCAGAAGAAGCAGCTCGTAGTCAGAGCAGCAAACTTCACCATAATCGCGGGACAGTTATACAAGTTAGGACCGAATGAAGTGCTACAAAAATGTGTGTTAAAGCATGAGAAGCCATTTATATTGGCTAGTGCACATTCAAGCATATCGAAAGGTCACTACGTAGGAAGAGCTACTACACAGAAGATATTGAGAGAATGGCTATGGTGGCCTATGATCCACAAAGATTCAAAGGAACATTGCCATAGTTGTGATGTCTGCTAGAGAATAGGAAGGTCATCGCGAAGAGATGAAATGTCATTGAATCCACAATTGACTCTACAGGAATTTGACAAATGGGCTATTGATTTCGTGGGACCTATTAACCCACCAGGAAAGCGGACTGGTGTGAGATATATTATCACTGTGACTAATTATCTCACCAGATGGGAAGAAGCTAAACCTTTGAAGGACTGTAGCGCAATTACTACCGTGCAATTCATCTTCGAGAACATCCTTACTATATTTGGATTCCCAAAGATCTTAATGAGTGACCAAGGGACTCAGTTTTTGAACCGAACTATTGAAGCCCTTACTGAAGAGTTCCACATTTATCATCAGAGGAGTACACCTTACCATCCTCAAGCCAATGGAACTTTTGAAGCTTTCAACAAGGTACTGGAGAATGTGCTAACAAAGGTATGCAATCTAAACAAGGATGATTGGGATCTGCGCATTCCAGTTGTATTATGGGCATACCGGACCACTTGTAAAACATTGATAGGCCATACACCTTTCAGGTTGGCCTATGTACAGGAAGCTATGATGCCTATGGAGTATATTGTACCCAACTTAAGAATAGCTGCATTTACAGGCATGGAAGATCAAGAGACAATAGAGGAAAGGCTTCTACACTTGGTTGGATTGGAGGAAGATTGCTTCATCGTAGGCTTTCACCAGCAAGTGCAGAAAGACAGAGAAAAAGCATGGCATGATCGCCATATCAAGAACAAGTCCTTTCAGGTGGGTGACCTAGTCCTCCTGTATGATAGCAACTTTATGAAATTTCCTGGAAAATTTAAGATGCATTGGCTTGGCCCATATACTATTATGCATGTTACTAACGACAGCGTAGTTTAGTTAGCCACGTTAGCTGGAGACAATATACATGGATTGGTTAATGGAAGTAGACTAAAAATCTATTGGAATAGTCTAACTTCGTAGAATCCTCAATAGAATGAAGCCGCGAAGTTATGTGAAAAAAAAGGAGAGAAAATGAAAAAGAAAAAGCGTGCAATTCGAATCTCAAAAGGTAGTTGCGCAGATCAAATAGAACAAGAAGCATGAAAAGTTTGGAAGAAAGAAGAATGACACCGCAAAGTAATCGTGCCGGGAGTAGTGACAACCCACCGCGCAGTTCGACGTAATGCTCCAAGAAACTAGTTGTTACAATGTCGGTCGAAAAACTAGCCATTATACAGTGATTTTGCCGAGGATCGCTTGAGCATTTAACACAGAAATAACCATTCTGAAGGAATTAATGAAGGAAAGGACCTGAATCTTCACCGGATTTGGCCAACGAACATGCCATTTAATTCTTTTCCTGCCATTGGTGGGCATGTCTTAGCCTAACTGCGCCTATAAATACTGATGTATTTGGACTCGCGGGCATTTCGGAGACTCTGAAATTTTTCTGTGAGCCATAGATTGAATCTATTTACAGTGAGCACCCAGTTATCCCATGATTCTGTATAGAAAAGTCTAGTGAATGTCTAAATATTCTAAACTTGAGCAAGAATCCATAGTCGAGCAAGCTGTGAGGGTGTTTAAGAAAACCGGGCTTGAAGGGTTGATGAGAACCCCTTCTAAGAAGGTTGTTATAGAACAAGTTCAAGGTTCACGTTGTTTGCCATGACATTCCACATTTATGCAAGAAAAGTGTAAGGAACCAGCAGTGGAGAAGACAAAACCTAAGATGATGAGCTCCAAGCTTCCATAAATTCCGCTCAGTGATAAAGAAATAGCGTTAAATTTGACCCCTAAGTATATCTCTCCGCGTGCACAGGATGCACCGGCCATTAAGCTCGCTAGAAACGCGAAGTATGAGATACCACTTCCACCCATGTCCAAGCATGTAAAACCAGAAGCAAATATGTTGGGAAAGCTCACGAACTGTAAGTTCGAAGACTACGACTTACTTCAAATGCAGAAATATCTAGATGAGGCAAAGTACCCACAATTTCAGCCAAATAAATATATGTGCTGGAAGAAGGACATGAAGGGAAATTCTATGTTGGTCATGTAGAGTTGGTTATCCGAAGTAGTCGAATCAGGGTTGCTGAACCTGTTGCAGCTCCTACACTTCGACAAGAGCCCAGAACTTTACATGGTGGTGCACACACTCATCTCACACACACACCAAGGATACCTTTGGTGTAGAAGACCCTGGACACCCTTTTGTATTTTGATTACGTCCAGGTTGCAATGGAGATTTCCTCTGTATTGTCACACAGATCCACTTTTGTATTGGTCGTGGCTGTGTCAGTACTGTCTCATGGATCTACGCTTGTTCATAGTAGCCATGATTTGTCTACAGTCTATATCATCTCAGTACTCATGGATCTGCAATGTATTGGTCGGCAGCCATGCTTTGAGTCATTTGTTTCCGAGCATGGGAATGCCCGCCTCGGTGGTATATCTGACATTTTGTCTCTATTTTTCAGCTCCTTGTTGCTCTCCTCGATGCTATCTCCGAACCATATTTGTAAAGTCTTTCGGCCATCAGTCTCTTCTGACCTCACACTTTAGGGGGCATCTGTTATACCTCAATATTACACATTATGCATTAGTGTCGCATCCTTGTACTAGTGACCTAAACGACAGTTTCCCTTAAAGATCATCTGAACATCCAGAGTGAAAACCATTGACTGAATACTGAAAGCAAAACCTTTTTCTGCCATCTTCCAGCCCAAATTAGCCCTGTTTGTGAGCACTGCCGCTCCTTGCACATCTACAAGGGCGCGGTAGTTAGCACTACCGCGCGTTGCTCCTTCTCTGGGGCGCGGTACTACCGCGTTATGCTCAGTTATAGGGGCGTGGTAGTCTGAAATTAGCCTTTTTGCCTTGGATTTTGGGATTTCGACCTTCGAGGAGATTTTGTTGGGATTACTACCTTTGGTTCGATCCTAACTCCTTCTTTTTTTAGCTGGCCTGATCCACTAAACCCTCCATAGATCCACACTTCTCTCTTGTTGGTTAGCCTTCTCATGTGCTATAAGAGAGAAGCTTTCCATGGGCCAAAGGGAGGACTTTTGGGGCATCAAACCTATGATCTTGCAGCCTTGTGGAGATAGCTAGAGGAAGCACTTGGAGCTGGAAGTTGGCTTGGACATCAAGCAACTATTGTATATGACTTCAAGTTGGTAATGGAATAACTTGTCTTGTTTTCCCAAATCATGTGTGTTAATTTTGTTTTAATGATATGATTTGTATCTTTCATAGATTTAGATCCTAACTCATGTTTCAGGTTGCTAGAGAATAGTGCATTCTTGTGTCTTGGTTCCATTTTGACAGGTTCATTCGTGAGGGCTTGGAGATTGGAGCAACTACAAGGACAAGCGTTTGGATAGAAGGTTAGTTAAACTTCTTCTACTCTTTCTAGCATTTTAATCTTGAGACGTTTGTTATATCTAGGGATTCAAGGTAGCATTTGTTTCTTTTTTGTCTTAGTATAGAGTCAGTACATCCTGCTTTATCCTAAGAGAGTTTCTACCTATCCGTAGGGAGAAATTTCTACAACAATAGGAACGTCGACCTAAACATAGACTTGATCCATCGAAGGCCCAAAGAAATACTTTTCCAGCAAAACAAGAGACAATGAGATTTCCGTGCAGATGAAAGAAACTCACAGCATACCGAAAGTAAAAAGAGGGTTCGTCATGGACGATATAGCTGATGTTGCTACGCGGTTCATAACACAACTTCTAGTAGGAAAATTTTTTTGGTTGGTAAGGCCGACAGAAGTACCAGCCGGGGCAGTGCTCCCTAGGGCGAAGGCCGCAACAGGGGGAAGATTCAACTGGTGTCAATATTTACTGAACGAGTTTCTAGAGGATGTCTAGGAAACTCAGGTCCATGGTGTTGTTTTACATTACAGCTGGTTGATGGTATTGATTTCCTTTGTAGGATGGAAGGACCCAAGGAACTATGTTGGCCTCACCTCTTCCAACAATGACTGTAGAGGACCCAGATATGCGAATATCTAGGCGAATTTGATGCCAGAAAGAAAGCGCGCGTCGAATGAAGTTTTCTATGCATATTACGAGTAGCTGTGCAATGTCATTGTTCGCACACTAAGCATATCCAAAGAGGTAACATCTAAATATATTCTCACTTTGAATTTTTATGCTGACATGTATTCCATCTACATTTCAGCGACGGCACAGAAAAAGAATGCAAAATTGTTCCAAGGGAACTATCACATGGATGAAGCAGATATCGACCTCATTATGAAGGAATGGATAGATGAATGGAAGGTTGAAGGACCTATGATCATCGATAGTGACTCCGAAGAAATTAATCCAATTCCAACAACGATTGTTGAAGAGTCACCATCAGGACAAAGGAAGGATCTCGGAAGCTCAGTACCAAATAAAATCCAGAAAAAGAAGCAGAAAGCTTCAAAGGGCCAATTGGACGTGAAGCTACATGATGACAATTATGAGATGATCACATCGATGGTCACCATGCATTTAGAAGACATCATGAACCTCAAAGACAATAAGGATGAGCAGATTAAAGCAAGTTTGCAACAGAATCTCACCACGCTACAAGGGATAGCATCGAAGTTTGAGCAAGTCCAACACGACTTGGCCTTGGGTTGAGAATCAAAATCCAAAGGAAGGTTAGGGGACACTTCGCAACTAAAGAAAACACCTCTAGCCCTGACCTTGGCACCAAAACCACGCATAGTCCGTATTGACCCACTCATTGTCATTTTACCGTGGGACGAAACAGTTGCAGGTGCGTAGAGCATAGAACATGTGGACATTGACATCGCGATGTTACCGCTAGAGGACCTACACAATATGCACTTACAGGTTGTCGAAGAGATGCATGATAGAAATGTGGTCAATCTGAACCAACACCATGAATTGCAAGAAAATTATAACCAGTTGCAGGAAGCAAGTTTAAAGAGAGCTAAGGCACTTGAAACTGAATAGGAGCAACGAAGAAGAGTAAAGCAGACTATCGCTTCAGTCTGCACAGAGATACCAAAATGTGATGAGCCTCCAGACCTCATGGACACTATACTTAAGATCGACTCGGTAGTTAGCAATCTTAAAGCTAAAATGAAAGACATGGAGATTGATTATCAAGCAAATATTGTTGCCTTAGAAGCAAAGAATCAACCGAAAACACCACCAGATCAGTCAGAGCTCAGAGAAGCAGAAGCGAAAGCAGCCATAGATACCATAGCCAGCGATGTATTAAAGTGTCAAAACTTGTTGAATGAAGTTACGAGAGTGTTTACTGCATTGCAACAGGACCCTGAACTGCTGCAAGTCCAAACCAGTTTGTAGGAGAAGCAGAAAGCATTAGATCTGTTGAATGTGGAGATAAAGGCCCTACCACCAAAAGACAGACTCTGCCGCTTTCCTAAAGTTAAGGAGTTGAAAAGAGAAATCATAGTTCTGCAAGAGAGGAAAGTTGATGCTTCAGAAAAGTCACAGCCCCTGCAGGAAGAAGCAAATGCAATCTCATAAGAGATCGAAACAAAGCTGCAGGAACTCTGCGATGCGCAGGCATTAGTACAAGAGCGGACTCTGGATGACTTAATGTTGGATGTGTTGGAAACCATCAGAGCAATTGAACAGGATACCAAGGATACAGTTGCAAAGTTGAGCGCAATGTATCAAGAGTTCGTTGCTAAGATAGCTCCGCAGGAGGAAGAGAAGCTCATGGAACCAAAAGTTGAAACTGGCTCAAGGATGAGCCACATGTAAGTGTTAGGGGCCTGTTGGGCCTAGCCCAAGTAAGGAATTTTTGTGCAAAACAATTTTGGAGCTGCAGCGCAGCTCAAACAAAGGCATTTTTGTGCAAAACAGTTTTGGAGCTGTAGCACAACTCAGGGAAAGGAATTTTTGGCAAGATAGTTTTGGGGAGCTATGAAGTTATAGCGCAGCCCAACTTCGGAAGGTAGGAACCGCACAACTAAGTGCCAGCTACGTGAAGTGGTAGCACTGCGTAGTGCCAATAGAGAACGTATTTTGGGCAAAGGTCGAGCAGAGGAAAATGACTTGTTTTGGGTATGGAGTAGTGTGAAGTCAAATGAAAGTGACCTTTCAATGAGAGTGGCAGAAAACAGTTAGAACCTAAGCTACCAAGTCGACAGCGACGGGAAGGCCAGAGGGACGGAAAGTGACATGCCACAATGCATTGTAACCGTTTCAAGAAGGATGTGGCTTTCAGAAGGGCATGTGGGATGAGAGTGGTCCAACTGAACATCCAGAAGCATGTGGAGCAGATTTCGACTGTGATAGGCTAAGTCGAAGGGTAACCACGATAGTTTTGGGAAACCTTAGGGTTTTGTCCCACTTGATTGTAAAGACGTGACCTATGGGCACGATCTATAAAATGGCACATTTTGTATGGGAAATGGTTAATTGTGAATTGCGAAATCTTGATTAATACTTGTTTTGTATTGTTGAATGCTATTGTAAAAGGCTCTGCAAGTTGTGTGTGCGGAGACCTACTGAGAGAGAAGAGAGTCTGCAGCTAAGTGCGTAGACTGGAACTATTGTACCCTTCCCAAAGATAATATAACAACAGTTCCTGTGGACGTAGCTCCCATCCCGGGGGTGAACCACGTAAAATTTTGTGTTATGTGATTGATTATGTGATTGAATCTGTGCATTTGCTTATGTTGAATGGATAAGATCTTGTTAGGAGCTCATGTGTTCTTTCTTTTATATTTATTCACCATAAGGATAATGAGGGGAATAATATGTTAAGTATCCACATATGTGAATGAATATTAAATGCATAATTATTTCTAAGTCTGTTGAATGCAAAACTAAACACTTAGCCATCGAAGTCTGTACAGTGCGATTCCCTGAGCGCAACACCGGAAGTGCACAGTTACATCATTGTTTATTATAGTTTATAAGTTCGCAATGGTTGCATGCTATTACGCCGTTCAATGCGTCTTTTTACACTAAGTAAGATCTATTGAAGTTGCATAAGTGTTGAGGGGAAGCAAAGACCACCATTGCGCTATCCTATTGTCGAAGGACCATTCCACATCGCGCAGTCCTTAGATACGCGATAGTCTAAGTGTTAACCGCGAAGAAGGTGAACTTCACGCAATCCCCAACTCGCAGTGCAAGTCCTATAGTGCGTTGTTCTCTAGCTTAGTGGAAACGCTCATCACTTGGTTGTGGAAACTTGATTCCGCAGCCCCCCCATTACTTCACCTCGGGTGAGACCTCAGTCTATTCATAGGATGTTTTCGAAGGGCCATTGAAAAGGGGTTTTGTTGGTTCCTCGAACCGCACAAAACCTGGGTCTTTCTAGAAAACCTCAAGAACAATTAAGAAGCCAACATGCGTTCCCTGATAACTTCAAGAATAACAATTTTTTTTTTAAGAAAAACCTTTTATTCCATGGATGGCAGTTGTTCAGATGAATCTAGTGAAGATTAAGAAGAAGAAATCTTATTCATGGGGATAGAGAACAAAAAACTTGAAAAAGAAGTAGAAGATAATTCAAATGTGGAAGAGGAAGTAGACGTAGAAGCTAAACTCATGTGTGTTCTTGAGGAAATTTAAATATATAGAAGAAGGAACAAATCCTTGAAAGGAAAATTGTCAGAATACCAAGAAATTAGAGGTGAAATCAAAAGAAGAGGAAGTCAAGACTCTCCAAGAAGAGCTGCACAAGTCAAGAAAAGAAGTTATGTGGATTAGAAATAAGCTTGATAAGGAATCTATTAAATCAAAATTTGAGAACATATCAAGGACCTTAGATGAAATCCTAAGAAGCCAAAGATCATCAAGGGATAAAACTGGATTAGGTTATGACAAAGAAAAGAAGCCTGGATGTGTGTCTTTTACATTCCATGATATAAATAAAAGAAGTTATGTTGCAGCACTCAAAAGCCCAATTAAGAAGAATAGTCTGAAATCAGCTCACTCCTTGCATAATGAAGACAGAACTAATACAATACCTAAAAACCAATGACAAGAAGGGTCTAGCAAACATTTTTTGGTAATTGATACTCATGTAATAAATTTGGACAAATGGATAGAGAATGTAAGCTGAGGAATAATGCTTCAATAGAATTTCAAGAACAAAAGAAGGGATGGAAGAAGATTGAAGTTGTGAAGTAGGAAGATCAAATATTCCTCAACCATGAAGGAAGATTCTATGGATATTGTCACTACTGTCACAAGTTTGGTCACAAGGCTAATGATTGCAGATCCAAGAGAAAAAATCTAAGCACAGAATCCCATAAAAAAAGAAGCTCAATAAGTAGTATACCTCATGGAAAGATGTGGAGAAGAATGGAAGCCTACAAAGAATAAAAGGAAACACAAATTCCAATCATCAATGAAGTTTCCAAAGATAATGATCAACATAATAGTGTTGTAGATGGGAATGAAATCCATTATGATGGAAAACAAAATGAAGATGAATACACCGATGGACAGAAGGATTTGGAAATTCTCTTCTAGAGTCTCTCATGACCTAAAAGAGAAACCCAAAAGCTAGCATTAGAAGGGATCATATGCTCAGGGGGAGTAAATATAAAAAAGGTACAGTTGGTATTTGAAAAGTAATTAATATCATTCGATAAAAATAAAAATCTATCATCATCAAAGACAAGAAGTAGAGATGACAAATTGAAGAAAAACATTTTTGTCTAGAAAACATCCATGTGACACGCACACTTGATGGTTGAAGTGTAACAAAATCAAAAGCAGAATTAGAGAGGATAAGAGATGATCTTGGTGAAATGATTAATTGGTGTAAAGAACTGAAATAAGAATGTTGATAGGTAAATATCTTGGACATAAGAAGTGAGTTTCTCTTACAAGGATGGTCTACATCCTCCAAATATAGTAAGGAAAAGGATGTAATCTTTTCTCTAGAATGCATGAGTAAATCGAGTCAAGGCAAAGTCAAGATCTCAATGTTCTATGAGAAACTCTATTGAGAAAGAACATTGAATCCTTAAGAAGTTTTGCGAGCATACACATATATGCAAGAATTGGATAAAAGGTGCAAAATAAATTGAAAATGATCACCTAGTAAAAGAGATACTATCTATCCATGCTATATGGAAAATCATGATTAGATAAACAAGTACATAATTCAGATGGGAAGACTAACTATGAAAGACTCATTAAATAGAGCAAAAGGTAGCAATATGTTTATGAACTTATCATCCAGGATCTCACTCAAAGTGGTTATCATTAAAAGGCTAGCTACAAGGTGATGACCAGATTATATTAACACAGTGATAAGTACCAAGTCCAAGATAAAAGGAGGAAGAGAAGCAAAAGAAGGGCAGTTGTCAAAAGGAAGAAGGATAGAAAATTCTCTATCAAGATGTTTACAACAAAGGGCATAACAGGTTATCCTTTGTCATTGTTGTCAAAGGGGGAGAATGTTTAGATGTTTCCATCAATGCCAAAGGGGGATAATGTTGAATATGATTGTCATTGATGTCAAAGGAGTTCAGTAATGACAAAGGAATAACCAAGGACATGATGATAGGGAAAAACTCAGTGAAAGACAAAGAAATGACAAAGGAAATGATGACATGGCATGCATGATGATGTGGCATGTGTGATGAAGCTGGAAAGACACATGATGGTGTTATGGTGCTATCATGAAGTTAGTGTTGTAATCTGACATCATTCTGAAAAAGCATGGCAATTTTATGAGACTTTGGAAAATGACTATGGAAAAATTAGTCAAAACTACTCTAAGAGAATGCCCGCCATAATTCATGGTTTGAAGATAATGCCTGCACCATCATATCAGTATATACCTTGTTGAATAGGCTATATAACCATGGTCTCATTTCTTCAAAAGAGTGCTTTATGGCAAAGTTATAGATCTGCCAAAACAAGGGTTCAAGCAGTTTTAGACATTCTAAAAAATGGCTAAGTGTTGGAAAAATGGTCCAAGTGGCTTCAGTAAAATGCCTGCCATTATTCATGGGTAAAAGTAAATTCCCGCACCATATGGTGAGGATGTAGCTTGTTGATTGGTCTACCTGACCATGGTCTCATTTTGTCTTGAGAGTGTCTGAGGAGGAAGTTATAGGTCTTCCAAAACAGTGTTTCAGGAATATTGGACCAAGTCTAGGAAAGTGCAAAAATTGTCAGTGTAAAATCACTAAACCTGCCTAAGTGACCTCAGTAAAATGCTTGCCATCTCTTGTGGTTGATGTCTTAAATAATTTTGAGAGTATGGATCTCTATAATGTTGTTTGGTACATCCAACCATGATCTCAGATTGTCCAAAGAGTCTCTGAGAAGGAAGATATCGATTTTCCAAAAGTGCCTCCCAGACTAAATTGCACTACTCCAGTAAAATGCTCGCCAAGGAAAGAGAAAGTAGCTTCAGAGGATGAAATTGGTCTTGATGGAATCACCTAGTTAGCCACTACCCATTAGGTGTCTCACACTTCAAATTTGATGAAAATAAAAATCTTATCATGTTTACCTAGGGTTTGACAATTTTGTCTAAATATTGAATTAACAGTTTGGAAGGTTATTTTCAAATGCCCGCCAGACGTTGTGGGTGTGTCAATAAGTACATCAATTGACATGGTATTGTTCATTGTTGAAGTTTTTATACATCCACACTCTTAGTTTTCCTTATGTTGATCAGATATGAAAGAAATCAATCTGCCAATGTGAAGGAAAAAGTGTTTTGCATTTTAAGAACAAAAATTTGGCTAACTGTTGAACATGGCTAAGAGGCCATTTGGAAATGCCTGCAAGGAGGTGTCCTTGTACTGATAAAACTAATCAAGTGGGATAGGCTTGTTATTTGGTCAATTGCATATATAACCATGGGTTCAGATTCTCCTCTGAAGTTAACACGTGTGAAATAGAAGTCTCCCAAATGAGAAAAAGGTTGTTTTATTGTTCAATTATAGGTTGACAAAGCATTTGGAAATGCCCGCAAGGAGGTGTTCTTTTGATGATAAAAATCATCAGTTAGCATGGTATTATTCCTTGGTGAACTGGCTATCCAGCAATACTTTCAGTTTGCCTTATGATGACCATATGTGCAAAAAATCAATCTGCCAAAAGTAGGAAAAAATATTATTTTTCATATTAAGAACAAAAGAAAATTGGCTAAGTATTAAAATCAGAAAGTTGAGTAGGCATTTGGAAATGCCCGCCAAAGAGTGTCGTTGTGCTGATAATTTTTCCAGATGACATGGGGATGTTCCTTGGTAATCTGGCCATCTAGCTATGGTATCTGATTCCATTTGTGCTCTCACATGCAAGTTATTGATCTCCCAAAAATAGAATAAAAAATGGTTAGTTCTACGAGGGTCTAAAGGATAAGCCCGCAGGAGCTTAGGAATTCCCGCAAGGGCTTAAATATTCCCGCAGGAGCTGAGGTTAAATCCCGTAGGGGCCTAGGGATGCCTGCAGAGGGTGAAGTTAATCCCGCATGGGCTTAAGGATGCCCCTAGGGTCTTAAGGATGCCCGCAGGGGCTTAAGGATGCCCGCAAGGGATGAGATTAAACTCGTAGAGGCTTCGGGGATGCCTGCAGGAGGTAAGGTTAAGCCCGCAAAGGCTTAAGGATGACCGTAGGGGCTTAAGGATGCATGCAAGGGCTAAAGTTAAAGCCATAGGGGTTTAAGCATGCCCACAATGGGATTTCCCGCATATTCCCACGAAGAAGCAAGCAGCTTAGGGATGTTTCCCGCATAGGGAGAGCCCGCATGGAATGAAGCCCACAAGCCGAAAATGTCCAAGGAGATGTTTAATTAATTAATTAAAAATATGTAATAAAAAAAATCATAAATTAAAAGATTAATTATCAGAGATGTGAAGAGGCACGATGATGAAAAGGCATGAGCACAGTTTGAAGAGATGCAAATGAAACTCATGAAGATATATATAACCAAAAATTCGAATTAGAAGAGAAGGGTATCGGGTGTCCAGGTTGAAGAAGCAGCAAGAACAAGCTGAGACCAATGAAGTTCCAGAGTTGAAAAGAAGTTCTGGAAAATCAAAAGAAGACAGACAAGGGTGGAAGGGTGGAGCTAGGGCAGGTTGGAGCCTTCTAAAAGGGGTGTTGGTGCATCCTATCAGTTGTAGCTGATAAAATAGGATGTTGGTGCATCCTTTAGTTGTAGCTGAGAATTTGGGTGTTGGTGCATCCTTCAACTGTAGTTGATAATTTGGGTGTTGGTGCATCCAGCAAGTTGGATCTTCCAAACTAATTGTAACCATAATTTTGCAGTGATAGAAAGAATTGGCGGTTTTCCCAGTTGGACTTCCACGATAAATTGTGCCTTCTATATTTCTTATTGTTTCATTTTTAATTGTGATAAAATATAGAAAATAGCATAATATTGATTCACCACCCCTCTCAATATTGCTTGATATTAACGACTTTAATGAAATCTGCCAATGCTAGATGCATTAACGAAAGCTCCATTGGTGACGGGAAGGATAACCCATCGGTGGAGATATGTTCAAAATACTGGTAGAGTCTCCTAAGGAAAATGTAGATGGTGTACAGATGACGGATATCAAATTATGTGTTGTGTACAAGGGAGACAAGGACTGACTGTTGCCATTTTCTGCAAAGATAGAAATGAAAAGATTCAATTCTCCCTCTTTTTGGATTTTTGTGTTTTTTAATTTTTATGCCTTTTTCTTTTTATCAGCTTGAAAAAGAATAAATAATTCTATAGTACATGGGAGGTAATGATTGTTGCATGGGCATATGCCTATTTTTCAAGGGCACAGGTCAAGCCAAGGAAAAGATCCATATTGCAAACAAGGGCTAAGGTAGTTGTGCACACTCTTACAGATTTTCCTCCGTGGGTAGGCTAGCTGAAGCAGGATTACGTGTCGACGGACGGTGAAATAATGCCATGTAGCTGAGCTTATCCAATTTGGTATGATGGACAAGTAGGAATGGGTCAATGAGGTTTTCTTCATGTTGAGTCTTGTGAAAAATGAAAAAATCATAAATCATCATTAATAATGGTCTGTCTCCAACTACCTGAATCAAATAGTTTGAACTGTCAGAGTCTCCAAGCCCTGTAATGAAAACCATTTCACTACCCAAATTTTTAGTCAGAAATTGGTTCAAATGTGCATTTAATAAAAACATAGCCAAAATTTGAACAATTAGACATCATCCTATCATTCAAAAGGATACGGTTATACATGTATGAATAAAAGATAAGTAAAATACTCGCTTTTTACCATATTCATTGTGGGTGTAGCCGATTGATGAGAGGAATCATCTCCTTTCAGCATGCATTTCTAGAAGCTGTGAACCTTTTTTCAGTGAACTGCCAGTTGTCATTGAGTTTTCATGCTGAACGAGGAAATTTTGAAATATTTTCACATGTTTTTGGAGTTTTCAAATATTTTCATTGTTTTTATGAATTTTTATGGGTTTTATCTTGAAGAAAAAGAAATATAAAGAGAAAGGTATTTACACTATTGTTTTTGGGTGTGTGCAAAGTTACACACTTTTTGGTTTATGATGTAAGCTAGTTTATTTCAGTTTTCACTTATGTCCTTAAATGATATGTTCAATTAAATTGCCATGTATAATGTACATGCTTTATTTTTTCTGTATGATGTTAATGACTTAGATTCCAATCAAGTGCATACTTGTCTAAGGAATCAACCAAACTATTCAGACTTCTAGGAACATGAATATATTCAATGAACTCCAATTGACATTCTAAAAGACGTACTCGTAGAAACTTTCTAAATAGTGTAGGATTTCAAACCTGATACTGACCATTTAACTGAGATACAACTAATTCTGAGTCCATTTTGACTATTAGCCATTGGATGCCAAGGGTGATAGCCTCTACAAGAATCTCAATGACTGTGTCATATTCTGCAACATTGTTGGTTGCAGATCCGATAAAAATGCCTCCTGAACTAAAAAAAAACGTCATTAGGTGTGAAAATCACCCATGCGGTGGAAGCAATGTTCCGAGAACTATGGCTGGCGCCATCCGCATATCCCAAATATGTGAAGGTTTCTTGTGCCATCTGCCAAATTGACAATGCCAAGCAAGATAAGTGTGTGTGCCTGAAATAAGTAATGTACAAAAGTTTATACAAATAATAAAACATAATACAACAAGTGTTGCGAGGCATCAGTTCCTACGCGAAGTATTTCTTTAGATAGAGACCATTTCTGATCTCCGACATAGGTTCCCCATCATAATTGATCAAATCATAAGCTCCTCTATTTAACACTATTTTGAATACAAGGAGGCCAAACCATTTTGGTACAAATTTTCCTTCTCCTATTTTGTCTTGGTTTTGGTCATAAACTAAAACTAGATCGCCTTCAAAGAAGACTTGTGGATGGGTAGACTTGTCATATTGCATTTTAACCCTTTTCTTTTGTGCTTCCACATTTAGAGAATCTTCCCTTCTACTTTCATCAAGAGAATGGAGATGGAGAATCCTTTCTTCTTCTACAGAAGTGTTAGGTAGGACTTCGACTGCTATTTTTAATGATTGGATTTTGCATTCAATCAGAAACACATCTTCCTCTCCATAAACCAAATGGAAAGAAGTGAATACGGTTGCATTTTTAGAAGTGGTATGGTAATCCCAAAGAGAGGTAAACAACATTAAGTGCGAATTAGTTTTGTTCTTATCAATAGTCCTCTACAACATAGTTTTCAAAACTTTGTTGATGGCTTTGACTTGTCTATTATCTTGAGGGAAATATGGCGAGGAAAATTCCTACTGCAATCCTAACATGTTGGTAAGTTCATCCATGAAATAATTCCTAAAATACTTTCGATATCAGTAGTGATCTCTTTGGGTAGACCAAACCTTGCTATCACGTGATTTAATAGGAAATATGTTGCAGTTTTACCCGTGCAGTTGAATGTAGGCATCGCCTCAGCCCACTTGGTGAAGTAGTCCACTGCTACGATGATGTAGTGGTGGCCATCAACTCAAGGCGGGTTGATTGTCATAAAATCAATGTCCCATTTTGAAAATGGACCCACAGTTACTACATGGTTTAATGGAGAAGGATGTGCGCACATTTTTCTTGTGTATATTTGGCAAGGGTGACACTTTTTAACCGCATTGATGCAATCTTTGAATATTGTATCCCAAAAGTACCCTGCATGCAATATTTTCTAGGCAGTTTCCAACCTAGAAAGATGACCACCACATGCCCTAGCATGGAAATCATTCATAACTTGTTCAGCTTCATTGTGTACTAAACAACGTCTTAAGATCATGTCTACTCCTCGATGGTAAAAATTATTCCCTGTGATCAAGTATCTTCGTGCTTGGTGCTGAATGCAACGTCATTCAATGCTAGAAAACCGAGGATCAATCCTTTGGGTTTGGAGATATGTGATAAATGTTCCATACCAAGGATATGATGTTGCGACAAGGAATACATGTTCATCTTCCCAAGATTCAACAGATACAGTATCCTCTTTCTCACAGGGTAACTTAGACATTAGTTCAGCAAATGCCAATGACATTTTAGCTTTAGCGTGTTTGAACTCGCGATCAAATTCTTGCAAAATTACTATCCATTTTGAATATTTGCCACCAATGATATGTCAGGACAAAATGTGTTTCATGGGGTTCATTTCAGCCACTGTGGTTGTTTTTCTTGGAAGTATATAATGTCTAAGTATTTGGACAACATGAACTGCTGCCAAGGCCAACTTCTCAACCTGGGAATATCTCAATTTAGGACCTACAAGGTCCTTACTAAGATACTAAATAATATTCTCTTGTGATGATTCATATTCTTGTGCCAATACCATTCCTATGGTGGAACTAGATGCTTCCAAATATTGAAAAAAGTCTCTACTATAGTTTGGTGGACTAAGTACCGAGGCAGATACCAAAGCTTTCTTTATTGCATTAAATGAGCATTGAGCTTGGTCATCCCATAGGAATAGTGCATCTTTTTTTAGGAGACGCATGAAACCTTTAGCTCGTTCAACAAAATCCTCGACAAATCTTCTCAAGTAACCTCCCAGAGTCCACACAAAACATGCATTTGTGTAGGTTCAACCTAATGTTGTATTTGCAACATCGATCAAAGACAACTCGTAAATGTGTACTATGTTCAGATCCCATTTTAGATTTGGCTTCCAAGTCATCAAGATAAACCTCAATTATTTTCTTAATTTCATGAAATGCATATGACATGGCTCTTTGAAAATTATCCCCATCATTTTTAAGGCCGAATGGCATTTTCTGATATGAAAAAGACCCCCAAGGGCATATGAAAGTTGTTTTATGCTAGTCCTCCTCTTTTATATGGATTTGGTTGTAACCTGAGAATCCATCCATAAATGAAAATATTTCGTTCCCGACACATTCGTCTATAATCTGATCAATGAAGGGTGTGGGATAGTTGTCTTTGGGACAAGCCAAATTTAGATCCCTAAAGTCAGTACATACCCGGAGAGTTCCTTGTTTTTTATTAACCAGAACGGGGTTGGATACCCATTCAGTTAAAGGAATAGGATAGATGAATCCAACTTTCAATATTTTTTCGACCTTTGTTTTGACGACAACTAATTTCTTAGGGTTAACCAGACGTAGCATCTGCCTCACTAGTTTAACATTGTTATAGGTTTTTATCTCATGTTCGACAATGCTGGGATCGATGCCCGACATTTCTTCATAAGACCAAGTGAACACATTGCAAAACTCCTTGAATAGAGAAGTATAATGTGCGATTTCTTCTGGAGAGCAATCTACACCTATATTAATGTTTTCGACGATCCCAGGCTTAATGGATATATCGATTGGGATGGTTTTCGAGATGTTTGCCAAATTTCCTTTTGAACTCACATTGTGTGTTTGGACGGGGAATTGGTATTTTTCCATGTCATCATCGAAGTAAAAAAATTTGGATTTGACTTCTAATGAATCGATCTTTGGAAGAAATGAGGATCTATGATGCATATCCTCCTAGGTTCATTCAGAGATATTCATGACTTCAAGGATGGCTTCATCCGAAGAAATTTGTTTATCCAATATGTCATGAGTACTATGAGAGTTCATGGTCCATATAGGTGAAGTATAAGGATCATATTCCTCCATCTTGGAAGGATTTTGATCTGAGTTTGTTGAAGCCATTTGAATAGATTGATAATAAATTTCTATGACAGATAGGGGAACACTACTCTCTATTTCATTATGTTGCATAGAAGTTGGTATATTTCCATCACTCTTTTCAACTAATATGTCCTCTTGGGAGTATCCCTCTGATGAGGTGGAGCCAACTTCTAGTATGGACTTAGAAATTTTTTTTAATGGAAAGTATACTTATGATGTAATAGTGAAAATGGGAGCAGTGTTAGGGGTCAATACCGGTGGTGGAATTGTGAAATTTCCCATGAGGGATGAATATTTGAACATTCCTACCCCAATATCTTGAATCACCATGTTCGAACTACCTACAAAAGATACATTCAAGTGGAGACCAGTTTCAGGTGTGCAGTAATCTAGTTGATCGATCGTGATAATATTCCCTTGGTGGGGGAACCAAATAACTCAGAATATTGAAGACACTACAGCCGTCATCTTATGTATCCAGCTATGTCCCAATAGAAAATTGTAATCTAAGGGTGCATCCACTACCTCAACATATACTTGAACTGTTTTACCTCCCAGTTCAACTGGGCAAGCCATGATAAGTCTATGAGGTGGGAACGAATGACCATCAAATGATTTGAGTACTATATGGGATGGTACTAGGGTGGGTGATCCCCAATATTTGCAACATGCTAGTGACATGACACAAGTTGAGGCTCCTTCATCCACAAGGTTTGAAAAATGTTCTTACCATGTGAAGTCACTTTGATATGAAATGTGATTTGTGACGGAATCCTACATGTGGAATGTTCTAAGTTAAAAGTTATCAAATTGATGTCAGATGGATCGATAGCACCAATAGCATACAATAGTGCCTTTCGTTGAGTAGGAAAAATTTGCAATACTTCCAAGGCAAACATTGCATAAGCAGCTTGAGCTAAGTCTTCAACCACATTATAGTGTTGAGCAGCTTCGTTAGGATTGTGTGTTGTTCTATGGAAAACCCCTTTTGGACGTCGAGGTACTATGTCTATGGTTGGCTTCTCAATGGTTAGAGAACCACTAGGATGAGATCCAATTGTTTCTGCATCTTTCGAAGGTATGTCATAAGAACGAGCCCTTGTTTGAATGTTTATTTCATGTTCACCAATTGTGAAGATATTAGCATTGGGTGGATTGCCCCCTTGTGGGGGGTTTTCCTGGTTTCCTCTTGGTGGCGGTATTGGTGCCACATGAACCATCTATTATTGTTGGGGGAAAGGTTGATTTAGGACAGAAAGTGGTTGTTTCCCTCCTCGTTGTGCCAACATTCGATGAATATCATCCATATGAGGACAGAGGTGAGTAGGATGATCCCCTTGGCAAATTTTGCAAGGGTATTTGTTTTACTGGTTTTCATGATTTCCTCCAGTAGGATTATTCACCTTAGGTGCATCTCATGTCCCAGAATTAGCATTGGGATTCTTCTTTTGTTTCTTCTTTTTTCCTTTTGGGTTTGCAGTTTGAACCATAAGTACTTCATAAGTTTGGATGGGAGTTGTGGATTGCTGTGTTTCCTGGCTAGCTGTGGGTTGCGAATTCTAAACCGACATTTGTCCCAATTGTTGGGTAATATGTTCAAGTTGGTTGATGGATCCAATCACACCATTGGTATGAGATCCTTTTGGTGGCCTAGCTAGATCAGACACAGGCCTTACAACATGAGATATTAAATCATAAAGTGTTCCCGATTGGGAATATATCAAATCCATCTGTTGAGCACTTTGAATGAGTTGTTCTTCGGTCATGGCTCTTGACATGGATACATATTTTGAAAGAGTAGGTAATAGTGATTTGATGAACCAATCTTCTAAGAATTGATGAGGGATTTCGGCTTTTATAAGCCTTCAGCACCTCCTCCACTCGTGGATATGATTTGATATGTGAGTAGCGGTGGACTTCATAAGTGAAGTTAAAAGTTATGTTCCCATCTCATAGTGGATAGGTAATTGAAAATATGTCAGAAATACCATAGCTAAAGATGAAAATTCCATGAAAGTATTCCGTGCCAATTCAATGTACCATTTCGCAGCAGTTCCTGTTAGGGTCCGCTGAAACAACCTTAACCTAACATTATCATCAACTAGGGAATTGGATGAACACTACAAATGGAATGTCATCACATGATTTGATGGATCTCCCCCTGGTTTTCCATCAAACTTGGGTATGTCTGAGGGTAGTTTAGTTGGTATGGTTGGCCATCCATTCAAATGTAGAACATGATCATTAGACAGCCGGGATAAATCCGGTAGATTCAACGTGGCTAGAAATGGTGATTTGATTGTTGCTGTAGAAAATGTTTGATATGCGGGTGAAGCTTGATGGCTCCATTGTTGTTGTTCTTGGGCTTGAAAAGAATTCCAAGAAGGATTACCTCCTTGCGGATATTGGATCCAAAAAGATGGTTTACTTCCTGAATGTTGTCCATTCCATTGTGGAACAGGATGCATGTATGGATTTCCCCCTTGCAGAGTTATGTTCCAATAAGATTGGTTACTTGGTGGAACATTGCCATTTCATTGCGGGATAGGATTAATAGGTGGATTTCCCCCTTGCGGAGGTGGGCCCCAATAATATTGGTAACTTGTCGAAATCTGACCACTCCATTGATTATTTCCTTGGTTTTGATAATCGTTCCAAGGTTGATTTACCCCTTGCGGGGGTGGTGCCCAAGAATATTGGTTACTTCCTGGAGCTTTCCCACTCCATGGTGGAATGGGGTTGATCGGTGGATTGCCTCCTGGTGTGATACCTGTTGGGGGTATGGGATTTCCCCCAGTATTTACACTAGGAAATGTTGGATGATGACCTCCCGAGGCATTTCCACTCACATCTGGAGCATAACCCCAATTGGAATTAATGTTCCATGGTCCATTGGTTCCACCTGGAATATTGAGATTCCATGGTAAGGGGTTTCCCCTAGAAATAGAACTTGGAAAAATGTTAGGTATACTAAGAGGATTTTGGTTTACTCCTTGATTGTTTTGACCTTGAGTAGCCAAACCATATGGAAAACCCAAATTTGGTAAGGTACACCCCCCAGTAGGATTCCTATAGATAAAGTAGATGTACTTCCGAGATTGGAACCCGAAACTGTACCGACTGGCACTGAAGTGCTAGTTGAACTTGTGCTAATGGCAAGCATACTAAATGTTGGGATTGATGTAGAGGCCAAATTGGAAGTATTTCTACCTCTAGCAATTGTTTGAGGTTGCAATGATGTAGTCCCTTGTGCTCCTGATGAAGCCATAGGGTCAATTGTGGGATTTTGCATATTAGTCCAATATCTGAAAAGAATATTGATGTAATCAAGTAGTTCACTGATGTGAAGTGCCACTGGTTCTGAAAGCTTTGTCAAAGGTTGGTTTACGTAAGTAGCTGTGTTGTTCTCTAATTTTTCAATTTCAAATGGAGCAAGATTATCAACAATATATGTTTTTTCCTTGGTAGGTGATGTTTCAATATTTGTTTGATGTTGTTCTTCTCTATTTTTGTTCATTAAATCTATATTTTTTTCAATTTCCAAGTCACAAGGTTGGGTATTTTGTATTCGTCTTCGCAATGTAGCGGGGACTTCAATTTATGGTGACTCATCTCGCTGTCGCCGTGATTATCGGATCAGGAGAGTAGCCACTTTGAAGAATTTCATAAAAGTATGTGTTTAAAAATATTTTGATTGAAAAAAAAGAATCAAACAATCATAAGGTGTGGTGAGATTTTCTTCCTACAAGTAAGATGAAAACCCCTTGGGATTGGAAAAGGCCCCTAATTGCCTACCCAAGACAGAGAGGAAACAAATAGACACTATAGTCCTCTTAGATATAGCTCATACATCAGCTAAAAAGCTATGGAAAGACAAAGCAAGTAGATGGCATACCTCACTCTGATGGTTGTCCTTGTTGCTCCTATCTTGATCCAGTGCCAGCCTTTGATCATGGACTTATGAACCTGTTCACAAAGAAAAGAAAACACCTTCTCCAAAGAAATATATGTATAAACAAATATCTAACTATATAAATAGAGACAATTCCATGCATTCATCATTAAAGACATGGAAGTGGAGGAATAGGCTACGTTATATTAATAATAAGAAAGCCAAAAGAAGCTAATTACAATGTTATACCTTGTTGTCCAAAGTAGCAGCACCTCCTTCTGAGCTCTCCAACATCACCCTTGCAAGACTCATAGGATCATAAGTTTGGTGGCTTCTAAGATCACTCCCCCATAGCTCATGGATGGCCTTCTTCTTATAGGATTTGGGAGGCCAACCACTAAGAGGATAATTTGGATCTAAGTGAGGAAGATGTGGCTCAAGGATCTAAAGCATGCCAAGGAGGGAATGTGAGATGGTATTCGAAGAGGTACCTCATCCCAAGAAAATATCCATGAGATCCAAGATCCAAAATCAAAGGGATAAGACTAAACCAAAATTTTCGCTCCCCCATAGGCATGCAAGGCATGAAAATTTGAAATTGTAGCTCCCCCATAGCATGCATGGCACGAAAATTCCAGAAGGCTAATTTTTGGATGTGGTTAAGGTGGGTTTCGACCCCTTGCTTGTTGGATTTGCTTCCAAATGTGACTAGGGAAGGGACCAAAATTAGAATGAAGGATCCTAACACCCTTAGGAGGCATAAACATCAATGTTTTCCATGGTGGTGAAACATGTAGAATCTCACTTACACATGGTGTGGCAATTTGAGGTATAACAGATGCCCCCTAAAGTGTGAGGTCAGAAGGAATCTAATGGCCAAAACACTTTACCAATAATAAGTCTGCAAGGATATCTGAAGGAGAACTGGAGAAGAGCTACAAGCAAATATCGACAATATGTCTAATGACCCCGAGGCGGGCATACCCATGCTCAGAACAACTAAATCAAAGCATGGCTTTCGACCAATACATTGCAGATCCATGATAGTACTGACTTAACAATGACTGAAGACAAATTATGGCTACTAGACTACAAGCGTAGATCCATGATAAGACAATGACACAGCCATGACCAATACAAGAGTGGATATGTGTGATAGTACATCAATGGGGTCACCAACATAATATATATGTGGGAGCCTACTCAAAAATCATCATCGCAACTTGGATGTGCTAAATAGACTTCATAACCATCCAAGGTCTTCTACTTGATCCCAAATTGATACGAATCTAACCATGTGATTACAAGGTGTTGAAGTCAAACATGGTAGAAACCACTTGATTACCAGTCAATGATGTGAACCTTTAACAAGTACGAGGGAAATCACCAATGATGACAATTACTCCCAAGGTATAATAGTATATCTCGACAAAATGTGAATAGATGAGTTGACGTCGAACATTCGCGAGATCATTCAATCAGAGGTCAATGATGAAAACCTACTGTCAAATACGAGGAAACCTGTCATTGAGGCATGCAGGTACCAAGGTACTAAAGTTGGTTTCTAAGCCTAATTCTTGTATAATGAGTTGAAGTCGAAAGGAATAGAATCATGTAAGGAGGGCCATGATGAATCCCACATCAATGACATGAAACCGATATAAGAAAGTGATGTGAAGTAATGAAACAGACGAGTATGGACTGACGCAAGGATTCAAAGGATGACTAAGCTAAACTTCCCTTGAACATGGAATGTCACAACAACAATGAATTGGAAGCATTGACTCAATGAGGCAGGGACCAAGACATAACACAACAATGATTGAGGCATTCTTCAGGTGACTCTGAAGGAGCAGGACGACTCATAGAATTGACATGACTCAAAGACAAGAAGATTACCCAACTGTATGACAAGACGCAAACAGGTGCCATGTTTAAGGGTGAGACAAACTGCCATGAAGCTTTCTAAAACAAACTTAGCTTATTTCTCCCCAACCCCCATCATGCTTGATGAGTACCTCTTTTTTTTTTAACAAGCTTGAGTAGGATAACAGATGCTCGGTATAGCTCATACTTTGGATGAGTCCAATATCACATGTTTTACGAACCTAAGAAAGGAGGGGTTGGTCCCAAAAGGGACCTTCGATGTTTGATTTTACGAGTCCAAGGAAGGGAAACTCGGTGATTTTTCATGTTTAGAGAGTCTCAAATAATATAAAGAAGACTCCAGGTTTTGACTTTTTCGTAAAAGTTAGTCCCCAGACCCGAAAAAGTGTAAAATAATATCTGGAGGAACTCTCCCAGTCAAAGGTTGACTGAGGTATACCTTTCTCATAAATAGTCTAAACAGTTTGAAAAGGGGATAACCTACCACCGAATAGACATCCTTTCAAATCCTTTTACGAGCGTAAAATAAACAAGTTCGCTCGAAAATCTTTTCCTATTTTAGGAGTCTGAAAAGAGCTTAAAGAGGACTCCATGTACAAATTTGGCATGGTTGATGACCGAGTACGACAAAGGAAAAGTAAACTCAGCACAGTTCATTTTTCTGTAAATAGTCTAGCAAGGACGGATAAAGTGATAAACCCATACTCATTAGACACACCTTTTTACTCAATTTTTAATGATCACGACAATGGTATCAAAAGAACTCAAAATATTTTTCATGTTTGTATCCAGAGCATGAAAAAGGAAAAGGTAAGCTCAAACCACTTTTCATATTTTTAACCAGAGCACGAAAAAGTGAAAAGTAAGCTTGACACCTCTTACTGTTTTTAATGAGCTTGAAGAAAGGTTGGAAGAATACTCATGGTATATGCTTCATTTTTTAACGAGCTTGCAACAGAAGATGAATTATGCTCGGGATTATTTTCATGGTTTAGGGAGATCGAAACCCAGAAGAAAGTTTGCTCGAAATGGGATACTTCCCAACATAATGTCCATAGGTTGGAAATTTTCCCCCCAGCACAAGAAGCTGAGGGCTTACCTCTAGTATTATTTCTAAAGACTGGAGACATGCCCCCCAAGCTTCGTTTTGTTTGTCTACTCTTTTCCTTCATCCAATCAAACTCAAGGTTACTAATAGGAATATGTTCACCAGGGGAGGATGACAAAAGAGGATTAAATAGCATAGGCGAATGAAATTAAGGTTCAGATATTAAATATGGTGAAAGAATCGACTCAAGGAGAGGGGATCTGTTTCATTTTTTAAAAGGCTTAAAACGGAATAAAACTATGCTCGTAGCATACTATTTCATTTTTTAAGGAGCTTGACACAGGAATAGAACCATGCTCATGGTATCTGCTTCATTTTTTAATGAGATCGCAACAGAAAATGAACTATGCTTCGGATGGCCCATTTCATTTTTTAACGAGCTTAAAACGGAATAAAACTCTACTCGAAATGATGGTTGGTTTAAGTTTTACACAAGCTTAAAAACAAAAGTAAACTATTGTTGAGATTGGTTCCTACCACATGATGTCCATAGGTTGGTCGTGTAAACCCCAGCCTAAGAATCCATGGGGTATCTCCAGCATGGTGTCCAGAGGATGTATACATGCCCCCTATTCCTAAGGGGTAGAAACCACTAAAACATGCGAAACATTTAGGGAAATCTAATGACTAGGAGTCATGCGATGAGTGGGCCTCACAAAGGAAAGTTGATCAATGGTCACCATATTCCCATGATGGGTAAAATACATCACTCAAAAGAGTGTGAACACTACAGCTTTCATAGCATAGACATAATCATGTCCAAGGAGTATATTAAAATCTCAGGGACCTTGGACTACCATAACATCAATGCAAACAGTTTTCCCTCCTAAAGTGATAGGTAACTGAGGAAGGATTCCTAAAGGTCTAGTAGGCCTTCTGTTGAAATTTAGTATCTGGTCAGTGACTGGCACAAGCTGAGGAGAACCTATAGCTTTCCAAGCAGTTGAGGATAAAATACTAACAAAAGCTCCTTCATCAACAATAGTGCGAAGTACATTCCTACCGGTAACTTCTACACATATCTGGAAAGGAACAATCGAAGGAAGACAAGATTCTGTTAGACTATTCCAATCAAAGGAAATGACCTCAGTACTTGGAGGGGGGTCCGTTGAAATGGGTAAAATGCCCCCTTGTCCAGCGCAATCTGAACTGACTAGAAAAACATCAGTGGGTTTCGATTCAATCTCCACTAGAAAAGTAGTATGAGACGAAGATTATGTCATGGTGACTGCTTCAATCTGGGAATTCTCCAATAAAAGAGCGGGATCGAGTGGAGGTGATATCGACTCGACCATTTCAACTTCACTCTTTGAAGAAAGAGTGGGATAAATCAAGGATGGGGCTGGATCGACCACTTCATAAACTAACAGGGGGTTAAGGGATGACTTACGACATCCAAGTGGAAGGTGTTTTTGAGATAGAGTAATAATGTCTTCCAACAATTTTGAAGCTTCATCCATGTGTGGAAAAAGGTAAGTAAGGTGCATGCCCCTACATAACAAACAAGGATTCTAGACTTTACCTTTCTGACCCTTAATCATAGAGTCACTGTGTTAACACCCAAAAAGTGTTCACTATCTCATCTACCTCATTACATGGCTCATTTATCCATTTTCCTACCATATTTCCCTTAAAAACCCAAAAAATCCCACTAAAAGGCCTCCAAAAGGCCTAAAATGCCTCCAAAAGGCCACAAAACCATCAAAAATGCCTCAAAAAGGCTAAAAAAACCCTTTTTCCTCCAAAAATATCCAAAATTCCTCTAAAATAGCAAAAATCCCCTAAAAAGGGAATAAAAAATATAAAATAATGAGGAAAAGGAGGAAAAAACCCTATACAGCTACCCTAAACCATATGGTTCTCAAAACCATGGGTCAGCACTCCACCACCAAAAAACTATAAATAGGTGATGGAGATCCCTTATTTCACATCCACAATCAAGCATACCCTTACTCTGCCAAAATCTCTCTTGAAACCCTAGATCACCATTGAGCCACTTTCACCTTGAGAGCCCCTTTTGGCCCATTTCCACCATTGGAGAAAGAGAAGGAGCACATTGGAGCTTGGAGCAACCCTCTTGGACATTGCAAGAGCTTCACCAACCTTCACATTGGAGGTAATATTAATACAAAAACCATTATTTACATCTTGTTGTTTATGTTTCATGCACATGTTTTAGAGTAGTTTATATTTCTGTTTTAGCTTAATAATTTCCATTTACTGAACTGCTACTAAGGAGTCCATTCTCCTTAGTAGGTGCTCATTTGCACAAGCTAGGGGTAAAACCCTAGCTACAGTTTTGGCGATTCCCCTAGTTTTTGAATTTCTGGTTTCAGTTTAAAAAAAAATTTCCTTTCGGCTGTCCCTTTCGGCCGCTGTACACTGCGTTTTTTCCCTCTGCAGTAGCGTCCCGACCGCATCTTTCAGGCCTTTACCTGCGACCCAACCGCGGCTCTCAAACTGTTTCTGACGCTCTGCTGGCGTATTCAAGTCTATTACCTACGATCCGACCGTGGCTAATCCACCTGTTTGCTGCGATCTGACTGCGCCTGTCGGCCATTTTCCCGCATCCTGACTACGGCATTCAGCCCATTTGCTGCGACCTGACTGTGTCTTTCTGCTTATTTGCCGCGTCCCGACTGCATCTATCTGCTCCTTTCCGGCGACCTGACTGCGCCTGTAAAACCATTTTCCCGCGACGCACCGGCGTGTTTTTCCCTGTTTCCTGCGGTCCGACTGCCTTTGTTGTCCAAAAATCTGTGACTCGTCAGCGTCTGTTTCCCTTAAACCTGCGGTCTACCTGTTCAGATTTGTCGAAAACCTGCGGTCTGATTTTTGCAATTTTTTCCCTGTGTTGAACCCAGCCCTTTGCTGCACTATTTTCTGCCCCAACATGGCCATCTGTCCTACCTACAGCCACCCTTCCTTACAGCCTTTTCTGCATTTCTATTTTCGTTTCATTTACATAATCGTTTTTACATTTTCAGCACTTTAAATTGAAAAAAGAAAATTGTGCATTTTAAAAGTTCATTTCTGTATTGTTATTGCTAGATAGAAAGTTTCCCTCCCTAGTGGCACTTTCTACTTGGGTTCATCATCACCTCACGAGCACACACTCTGTCACATAATTCAAGTGAGCCTTAAAATCTACTTAACTCAACCAATATTCTAACCCCACTTGGGGAACACAAAAGAATCTTTGTAGTTAGGTAGGATCGGGGGGATATGCTTCCAATAACACCCCTCAGTTACTTACACTTGAGACATAGTTGTTGTCCAATTAGGGAGCCAAAATCCCCTAGTACTTTTTGGCATGGTCACGACTAGTTTACCAGACGGCCTCTCCCCTAGGAGGGTTGAAGTCGCGAGACTGGTTCCGGAGGCCTGAGTGGAATACCGCACTCCATTCAGTAACCAAAGGGATACCTTTTGCAGTTCTCGAGATATCCCTGTATTGGGGTATTGGGGTAAAAGGACCAAATGGCAGATTCACCTTTCTGGACGTGTCATGAACGGGGTATCTTAGTTGCCATTCTTCTAGGATTGACTACCTAGTGTCCCTCCCGGTAGGGGGACATCTTAGCCACTTGGCTCTTCTATTCATATTGTCTTACTTGGATTTCATCACCTTGCAGAGGATATGTCTAGTTTAGTCAGAATACTTTTTAGTTAGGTGTTTGCATGCTCCCTTACCTCCTTTTGGTCTAGTGAGTCCACCATTTTTTATTTTTAGGAAACCTCCTGCTTGTTGGTATTCTGACCATTTTGTTGGTACTCCACCTATTGTAGCACAGCTATTACAGTGGGTGTTTTTAGTTGGTTGTTGGCCTGAGTGCCTTGTTTTTTAGCTCTCCTTCTGCACACTCGATTGCATTAGGGTTTTTGAGATATTTTTTACTCACCTCAACCCACAGAGTTTTGACACCATCTGTCACCATTGAGTCCCCGAGACATTCTCGGTGCCTCAGGGGCGAGCCCCCACAGCACAGTTCACTTGACACCACACGTCATCACCACAGATCATCATCACTTGATACCACTTATCACAGATCTATAGCCTTGTCACTAGACTCCACTCGTCAGTGACATAGGACTCCATCACCAGATATTGATGCCCCTTACTTTACCTCCAATTCTAAGGCAGAGTCTGAGAACCCTATTTACACTGCCTCTACTAGCCCCATGGCTGGCACGACTTCCACTCCTTTTGTTATAGGGACTCTTGGTGGCACATCCACCACTACACCAGTTACTACACCTGTTTTGGGTATGCCCTCCATGGGGCCCCCATCTACCGTTCCCCTCACGGCACATATTCCCGCAGCGGGAATACCTATCCCCACTCCATCAGTGGCTCACACTTCCCATGGTGGTGCAGGCCCATCCTATATTACCTTAGTTCCCCCACTTGTGGGCACCATCCCAAATCCTATCCCTCCACTTGGGGGCATTGGCCCCAACTTGGTCCAACCCACTACTGTGTCACATCCTTCTTCTAGTTTTCCATTCATGGCTAGCCTCAACCTACCTGACCTGGCCAGATTGACCAACGACCCTATCCGACACAACCCTGCGTGGCCTCATATGCCTACCAAGCTCCCCTCTGACATCCCTAAGTTCGAGGGCAAGGCCGGTGAGGACCCACAAAACCATATCATGTCTTTCCACCTATGGTGTTCCTCCAACTCCATAGTCGACGACTCTGTTCGCCTTCGTCTCTTACAGCACACCTTCACTGGCTCTGCCACCTTTCGGGACCCATGCCACCTTTGCTTCTCTTGCCTCTACCTTCCTGTAGTTCTTCCAGTTACCTGTCCGCTATAACGCGGGTGTTGAGATCCTCCTATCCTGCAGACAAAACACGGCTACCCACATCACGGACCACATTCATGAGTGGCGTCGACGCCGTAGCTTATGCAAGATCAAATTAGATGACCGTATCTTCCTAGATTGGTTCCTCAAATCCCTTCTCCCCGTCATTGCTAAGGATGTGGCATCAGAAAGAGGCCAGTCTAAAGACGAGGCCATCCTTAAGGCCCAACAGTTTGACCTCATTTACGCCCATTCGGGTTACCTTTATACCATTATACCTGACGCCCCTCGCGGAGATTCCTCCCAGCACGATGCGCCGGGGGCATCCCACGCTGCAAACGGCATAATTGGCCGTGTTTCTTCGCATCCCCAACCATTTTCCATAGCACGTCCTACCCCTGGCCCCGACCTTTCGCGGGCTACCTCACAGTCTGGAGCAACCAACTCGTATGCTCCCATGACATATCACCACCATTCCCATGGACCCTCATGTCCACCTCAGTGCTTCGATCATGCGACTCCTGCCTACGCCCCACCGGTCGCACCTCAGCCCTACTACCACCAACAGGCTGCACAAGCTCCTGCACCTTCACAAGCCCAACCCGCTTATTATCCACCCCAAGCAGCCCCTGTGGTAAACCCACAACCCACTCCGCAGCCATATCAGCAACCCCCTCAGGTTGCTGCACCTGCGTAGCCTCCACCTGCATATCATCCCCCGCAACCTGCTCCAGCACCTACGCAAGCTCAAAATCCACCAGCTGCCCAAGGGAAATTTTACGCCCAACATAACCCGCAGCAAAACCAGAACAACCAACGCAACCAGGGTCAACAAAACCGTGGCAAGGGTCATAACCGTGGGAACAACCAACCTGCAGACCAAGCTGGTCAACCGGCGAATCCCCCCAACAACAATAATGCGGCCCCTGCTAACCAAAACCCTAATCGCCCGCCCAAGCAGGCTAAGAACTCCAATTTGCGAACGAAACACCCTTGTTCTATTTGCTGGGTCTATGGCCACTATACACATGCTTTCCCACACTTGGAGCGAGCTCGGCAACTTTGGGTTGATGATGCCCATCGCCAAGGGCATGCAGCTCCTTAAGCGCCACCTAACCCCCCTCAGCCTTAGCAGCCACCTTTGGTGCTGCAAAACCCCTTACCAACCCAAGGCGTAGTGAACACTCAGCCGTTGGCTCCCCCTCAAGCCAACATGCAACCCCAACAACAGATCACGTACGTTGCTCCCGATCAACCCATGTTTGACTCGGGAACCCATCATTTGTTGATGATGTCATCCGCTGACGTCAACCTCCAGACTCGTCAGAACCAATATGGCTCCACCACTGAAGCCCCTCTTGCTGAGAAAACTCCTAACAATCATCCCACCGATCAAGCATTACGCATACCCCCGCCTCCACTAGAGGGCGCTCGCAAAGCACCTCGTTTCCCGCTTCGCCGTATCAACAACAACCCCAATGCGCGGGCTACGTCAAACTACAACATCGTCGATGACTTATCCCAATCTCCTGTAGCCATGTCTGCATTATAAGTCTTGAAAAACTACCCTTCCCAACGCAAGACTTTACTATCCGCCATTGGGGCGATTGACCCACATGATTTGAATTTGATGGCATTTGATTTGGACCAGTCCGAACCACGCCTGCCTTCCTCCTTAGCATTCCAAGTTTCTGTTTCCGTTCGGAATCTTGTCATCCATTGATGCATCATTGATGAAGGTGCCTCTACATGCGTTATGTCTACATTCGTATGGCAGAAGTTGGGATCCCCTACTCTCCAGCAGTCCACCACGGCATTACGCGCCTACGACGGTCGGTCAGCCCAACCCCAAGGCCGCCTACCCAATGTCCCCGTCCAGTTAGGTGGTAAAACCGTACTTATCGACATCGAGGTAATCAATGCCCAATTGGATTATAGCCTTTTACTTGGCCGCAGTTACATGTATGCCATGCGGGCGGTTGCCTCTTCCATTTTTCGCACCATGATGTTCCCCCATGAGGGACGCGTGGTCAAGGTTGACCAGCTCACCTACTATGATCCCAGTGCTCCTGCGGCACCCAAAAATGTTCTCCCCATGGTTGAACAACCTGTTTCTCGTGCCACCACCTCGTTTGTCTCCTCTACGGGGCCTGGAGTTTACTCAGATGCACTGATGACCTCCACCTTCCAATCCATTCCTCCCCCGTCATCTACGCCTGAAGTGTCTGACTTATGTACCCTGTCCCACGATACCCAAACACCTAACAATTAACCACCCTTGTTGCCTAAACCACCATTGGTACCTAGCCACATTGGTGTTACACCTATCCATACAATCCCCTTCCTAGTCCCTCCATCGGGAGTAGTAATCTCCCCAGTTATGGCTACCCTTAGCCTCCCTGGGTTAAGCTTGGGATTACCCATCTGGTACCTTTCGCCTCCCGTTCCCCCGCCGACACCAAGCGTCGTCCTCCAACCGGTGCAACCCATGGCTACTACCACTCAGCCACCCCCCGGTGTCTCTACCCCTTCGTCCTCCACGACTCCCCCTCCTACTCCCAAACCCACTGGGGGCAGAGGGCCACAACCTTACACTGCCGTACCACCTCCCAAGACAGTCAAAACCCCTCCAGTGTTTCCATCTCCTCCCAAATGCTCGTTATACGACGAGTTAGGCCATGCGACTCATCAGTGTCCACAGTTACCAGCCTTACAGAAACACATGCAGATGCTCGACGACGACCCCAACATCCCGGTTGTCGAACTAAACCCTACCCCAAAGCCTAAAGACAAATCACTACGCACTAACCACCCCTATGCCATATGCGGTGTTTACGGGCATTACTCACATCATTGTCCCGATCTATCAGATTACAGAGCGGCTCTGTATGAGATGAACAATCTGGACCTTGAGACGGAACCACCCACCATTGAGGAGATCCACCCTCCGGTCTCCCCCCCTTCAGGAGAGTTTAATACCATTTATATGATCTCTTCAACCACTACCCCCTCGTCAACCGATTTGATGACGCAAACTTTCCGTACTAATGAGGAGATTCTTGAGGCCCTCACTGCCCCTGATTACCCCTGGGATGACATGCACCACCATTCCTATTTCATCCCAGAAGAATTCTCCTCTAGCACAGCTACCCAATTCACAGTTGAGTCCAAAGACTTCCTCCCCACCAAGGTTGACTGGTTCAAGGACCCTATTCCTGCTCCTGAAGCCTTCGAGGAGGGTAACATGGCCAACATCTCACTTGTCATCCAAATTGATATCGCTGCCCCCGGGAGTGCCCCTGAACTCATCACTTTAGGAGCCTTCTGCAGTAAGCAAGAGATTGAGGAATACACTAACCTCTTCAGAGAGTTCCGTGATGTCTTTGCCTGGTCCTATACCGAAATACCCGGTCTTGACCCCGCCATTATAGAGCATCACATTGACACATGGCCTGATGTACCCCCCGTCCATCAGAAACAACGTCCCATTCATCCCTCAAAGCTCCCAGCTGTCAAAGCAGAGATTGAGAAACTTCACAAGGCAGGATTCATCTATCCTATTGCCTATACCACATGGGTTTCAAACCCCGTCCCCGTTAACAAAAAGCAAGGCACCATTAGAGTATGCACTGACTTCCATAATTTAAACCGTGCTTGTCCCAAGGACAACTTCCCCACGCCATTTATTGACTAGCTCATTGATGCGTGTGCGGGACATGAAGTCCTCTCTTTCATGGACGGTTTTTCCGGATACAATCAGATTCAGATCCGTAAGGAAGACCAGTACAAGACTGCCTTTACCACCCCATGGGGCACCTTTGCCTATCGCGTCATGCCTTTCGGCCTCAAAAATGTTGGTGCCACGTTCCAGCAAGCCATGACCTATCGCTTTCACGATTTGGTCCATATCCTGCTAGTCTATCTTGATGACCTTACAGCTCGTTCCCGGAAACGATCAGACCACCTTAACGACCTTCGGCAAGTTTTTCTGCGTTGTCGCAAATACCTAATCCGCTTGAACCCACACAAGTGTGTCTTTTGCGTTCCGGCAGGCCGATTGTTGGGTTTCATTGTTTCCCAGAAAGGACTTACTGTTGATCCCCTGAAAGTCCAAGCCATCTTAGACCTTACCACACCTCGCACGCTCTGGCAGCTCCAAATTCTGCAGGGGCGATCCAATTTCCTTCGACGCTTCGTCCCTGATTACGCCACTACCGTTCATGGTTTCTTGCGCCTACTCGGTACCCACATACAATTTGTCTGGGATGAGCAAGCAGAAGCTGCATTCGAAGCCCTCAAGAAAGCTCTCACGCACGCCCCTTTGATCTCCCCTCCGGATTTCTCTCAGGACTTCATCCTCTATGTCTCGGCATCCAAGCACGCTGTGTCTAGAGTCTTGGTTCAAGAAGACGTCTCCCACCAAGAGCATGTCATTTACTACGTTAGCCAAACCTTGTCTGGTCCACCCTTACGTTACCCATATGAGGAGAGACTAGCTCTAGCTGTGGTCTTTTCCATCCAAAAACTGCGACACTATATCTTACTTAGTCATACCACAGTCGTTGCTGACTCCAACCCCACGGTCTATCTCCTAAATCGGCGGTTACTGCAAGGTTGTGTTGCTAAATGGGTCATTATCCTCCAGGAATACGACCTCACTTTCCGAACACCTAAGAGCACTAAAGCCCTTGCACTTACTCAGCTCATCACTGATCTACCTTCCCTTCTCCCGGCCCCACAAATCTCCGATGAGTTACCCGACAATCACTTGTTCACTATCTCGTCTGATGACCCATCGTACGGAGATATTCTGTTATACCTGCGCACGTAGAAGTTCAGACCCAAAGTCACCCGTAATGGACGTCGTCGCATCCGTCACCAGGCCTCTCGATATCTCCTCTTAGGCGATGTCCTTTACCGGCAAGGGGTTGACACAATTCTTCATCGTTTCCTTACACACGAGGAAGCTGAACACGTCCTTAACGACTGTCATAGCGGTGCCTGCGGAGGCCATTTCTCAGGGATGGCCACTGCCCAAAAGGTCGTCCGCGCCGGATACTTCTGGCCCACACTTTTCACTGACTGCATCACTGCGGTCAAGCACTGCCATAATTGTCAACTTTTTGCCCCCAAGGCCCGGACACCACCTGCTCCATTACACCCAGTCGTCACCGTTGGTCCCTTTTGTAAGTGGGCCATCAACTTCATGGAGTGTAGACCCCCGTCTGCCAACGGTCACAAGTATATCATTGTCGTCGTTGATTACTTCACCAAATGGGCGGAATCCATTCCTACCTTCAATTGTACCGCTGACACTGCTGCCCATTTCTTTTTCAGCCATGTTATCACTCGATTCGGGGTCCCTAAACAGTTGGTCTCAGACCATGGTTCAAACTTCGAAGATGCCGTCTGGCATGAGTTATCCACCCTCCTCAAATTTGAACACCAATTTTCCTCTTCTTACTACCCCCAAGGGAACGGCCAAGTAGAGGCCATCAACAAAATCCTAAAAACCATCCTCCAACGAACTGTTGACAAGCATAAGTCCAATTGGCACCACATGTTGTTCCCTGCCTTATGGGCTTACCGTACATCCACTAAGACCACCACTGGTTTTACCCCATTTCATTTAGTTCACGGTGTAGAGTCTGTCCTCCCCATCGAGTGTCAGATTCCTGCCTTACATATCACCGTTGAGCTTCTCCCCGACACTTCCCCCCTCGAGCAGCATTTGTTGACACTCGAACAAGCTGATGAAGACCGTTGTACCACTCTCCAGAACATCGAGGCTACCAAGAACCGGTCCAAAGCCGGTTATGACAAACATATTCACCCTCGAATTTTCCACGAAGGGGACCTCGTCCTTGCCTATGACCAAGCCCATGACAAAACCGGTAAAGGGAAGTTTGAATCCATGTGGCAAGGCCCTTACATCGTGCAGACCTGCCTCGGCAAGGGGGCATACATCTTAGCCGACTCCGAAGTTCATCCTTTACGCAACCCCCGCAATGGGTTGTATCTTAAGCGTTTTTACCCATAAATGAATGAAACCGTGGCCTCATTGGTCTGCATTGTACAGTTTGCTCTCTTTTTTTTTTTCACCTGTTTTTACCATCATTTTACATTCATCATTTTTGCATGACCACAGATGGACCACCTTCCACCTTGTTACACCGGCTTCGCTGATGGCGCAAGCCGCTGGTCTCCCAACCTGGCTTCTGCAGCATGGGTCTTGTACTCCCCTTCCAACGAGATGGTTCACCTTGACGGAATATGTATAGGCACTGCTACCAACAACTAGGCGGATTATGATGCTGTGACCGGTCTCTTGACTGCTGCCCTCCAGATGGGCATATGTCACCTTCATGTGTTCCTTGACTCCCAGCTACTTGTCTCCCAGCTCAACAACTGCTACCAGGTCCGTGATCCCTGCCTTTTTAGAAAATTCCTGCGCGCAAAACAACTCAGCGGACAGTTTGAATCCATAATATTTACCCATGTCCCAAGAGCTCAAAATATTGTCGCAGATCAAATGGCCAACAACATCCTAGATTGGCACATCAATCACACCATGTAACACCTACATCATGCATCATCATCCCATAACATCTCATAAAAATATATAAAAAACCCAAAAAGATTGCATCGCATCAACATTTGCATCCATGTACATAAACCATAAAACCACATTCATATCCATAGGGGCATCCACGTGCCCAACATCCTAGCCTACTTGCATCCACGTGCAATGTAAACATATCACAAATCATAAAGCGCATCCACGTGCGTACAACTAAAACAACATCATAAAAAGGTGCACCCACGTGCATATATATATATATCAGAAAATACATGTTCAGTGCTATACATGTCCTACGTACCCCTGTACTCAGCTATACAAAAAATGGCTATACATCCCTAAAGCCTCATAAAATACATGCCGTAGTTACAAAACTCGAGGGGAGTCCCTTGCACTCCCTAATGAGAGTCATACCCTGCATCACTGCCTGCATCGGCTGCCTCTGAGTCCTCCCCTCACTCCTCCTCCGGCAAGTCCTCATCCCCTACGGGCTCCTATGCCCGTGCCCTGTCTACCAAGATAGCCACCCGGATCGCAATGGATCTGAACTCTCGGGGTGCCCTCGTGCAATACTGCACCACGTCTGGATCGACGTCCCACCACCCCTCGTCGGTCACCTCTATCAGCAAATGGTCTAGTAGTGCCCGTACAGACTCGAGTGTCCCCTCCGCATCACGGCGATGGACCTCCCCTCACTCAGGCAGAGCTGGAACGGCCACAATCCCCCTCCGTGCCACATGACCTAGCGGCGGCCTCGGGCCCACATCTGCAGATCACCCATATGTCAATAACAGTATATCAATCCACTATCATATATATAAAACTTGACATCCATAACATGCAATCAAACACATACGTACCATCGGGACCCCATGGCTGTCCTGGCGCTCGTGGCACCTCTGGATCTCCTGTGTAGTCCATGTCCCTATATGGGAAGTCGTCCAGTGTCAATGGTATCTGGAGCCACTGCAGGTACAAATCCTGCGTAAAATACCTACCCACGTCGCCGCCACCACAGTGACGCATCATCTCGCCCCACCGCACCATCCGCGGCTCCCTCAAACCTCCTGCTCTGATCGGCACCTGCGGCCGCAGTGTGGGTACCCTCTCCATGAAGAACGCACACAAGAAGGAACCATAGCGAAACCCCTTTCCAGATTCCTTCGCTGCCGTCAGCTACCGCTGAACGCAGGTCAGGAACATCTGGCCCCACGCATAATATACACCATCCAGTACACACTCTACCATCTGCATCTGGCCCCCCGACACCTTCTCAGGTGACTGGGACCCCAATACCCGAACCACGCATGCCGCCATGGCCTGTACTGATGGATCCTGTAAGTCTCTTACCAGAAGTGCATTCCTATGCACCCGTGCCTCTGGACCACAGCACCTCTCTAGAATTTCCTCCATGTCTATGTCCACAGATACCTGCGGCTGTGTGTTTGCCACCCTCCCTAGACAGGGCAACCCCGTCAGAAAGTATACATCAGTCAGGGTGAGGTCCACCCTCTCACCCTGTACTCGGAAAGCCTATATGTCTGGCTCCCAGAAGCTAATCAGTCGGTTCAGCAGCAACGCTGCTGACTGTATCATGGGTATCTGTGCGAACTTTAGTAGTCCGCACAGCCCCAGCACCGATCGCACATGGCGATCCCCTCGGACCACAGCCACGATCTCAGCAGGAATCTTTCGCTCTCTCCACAGAACCTGCGGCATCCTATCAACCACACAAAGTAGACTCATCAGACTCATGTCAAGTAAATAAGTCCTTCCCCTCCCCTCGGAAGACCCTCATAGCTCAGCCCAAAATCGCGGCTTTAGGGCTTCCTGCCGCAGTTTTCGACCGCGGCTATCAGGCCTACACTCGCGGTCCTTAACCGCGTCTGTTCGACCTAACCTCGTGGTTTGGCACCGCATGTTCCTCCCTGGAACACGCGGTACCAGACCGCGTATCCAGCCGAGAAACACGCGGTACCCAACCACATGGTTCACCCCGAAACTCGCGGTCACCAACCGCGGTTTCTTCCCCCTATCCCGCGGTCCACCCCACGTGGACTGTACAAACAACCCTGGGACCCACTACCCAACCCCCGACCCTAGAAAACATGCAGGTATGAGTTTGACGGAATACCTGTATCTCCCAGATCTGAAATCGTTTAGGCGGATCGTCCAGAAATGCCACCTCAGCTCTGGTCCACTCTGATCACTAGTCAAAGTCAAATAGTACAAATGACACTTGTCATGTTGGGCCCACTTACTATTTATAGTCAGTTGACTTTTTCTTGTTTTGGCCATTCTGACCCCATACGGAGTCCATTTTTTGAACCGTTTCCACCACTAGAATCAGCACGACGAGACCGTCATGATGGTCCCCTCGTTGCATTATTTTTGGCCCCATCATTTTTTGCCCATTTTTCAGACACCACTAATCGTCTCGGTTTGCGTGCCACATCGGCCGTTCTTTGTTTTTCACATATTTTATACCATCGGATTCATTTTTTCAAGCTGGTGATGATGCTAGAGGTCATTTCTCGCTCTCACCCCCATATTTTTTGGGTATTTTTTCCAAAACGCCCCCGTCACCTCGGTTTGCATGCCACATCGACCGTTACCCGTTTTTGACACTCTTTATATCGCCGGATTCATTTTTCCGAGCTCGTGATGATGCTTGAGATCATTTCTCGCTCTCACCTAGTATAATTTCAACATTGTGTCCCGAAACCATGCTGCCTCGGTTTGCGTGCCACATCAACCGCCATCGGATTGTTCCACATTTTTACATGAGCCCTCCACTCCTATCATACTACAAATATTTCGTTATTCTACCACCATTTCATTCACCCTGCAAGGAGGCCCACCAGTGTTCCCCTCAACCCTCGTTCTTGGTCATCATTACTGTTCCTTGATTGAACACTTCCTCCTTGCCTGGTCTTTCCTTTTGTTCGATATAATTTTATCCCTTTTTCGGGCCGGACAAGTCCTTTACGAAAAAGGCACTTAGGGAGTTTCCGTTAAGCTCTTTTCTGACTCCTAAAACAATGAAAAGATCACCGAGAAATCTTGCTTCCTTTAATGCTCGTTAAAGTACCTGAAAGGGCGTCTATCTGGTATAAGTTTAACCCTTTTCCGGACCTAGTAGACTAATTACGAAAAAGGAATACTCTAGTCACACCGGCTAGAAGAGTTCTTCATTGCATCCTTTTATGCTTTTTTGGGCCTTGGAGACTAAACATACGAAAAAGAAACCCCCTGGAGTCTTCTTATTTTCTTTCAAACTCTCTAAAATTGAAAGCAACCACGAGCATGAACTGTCCTGGGCTCGTAAAATCCACACGACAGTACTAGTCCATTACTTCAGAGTCTTCTTATCGCTTTCAGACTCCTTAAAATTGAAAGCAACCACGAGCATGAACTGTCTTGGGCTCGTATAAATCCACACGACAGTATCATTTTACACACACTTCTTCTAGTTCCTTAACCCATGAAGAAGTCCCCTCCCATGCCTCCTGGCACTATGATTGATCATCTCGGCAGCACCCCCAATCAGGTCGCCTTTGTTCAGAGTATTCTGCAGTCTCCTGCCATTTTATACCAGCTTGAGTCTCCCTCAGCCTAGTCACCCTCCCAGATCCAATACAGCTATGATCCCTTTCCCCTCAGTCAGTTTCATATGCTTCCCGATCACTCCCATTATCATACTCTGAACAAAGGAAGTTTGAGTCCACCCACTCTACTTGCCCAGTTATTCCCTCCCAGTTTGTCAGTCCTGCCATTAGTACTATCACATTTCGGTTCTCCACCTCGCGCTCCTGTCAAGGAAACATCATTGCCTTGATAAGGGCAGGTCTCCCTCTGTCGACGACAGCCCCTCTATTCCAGAGGATAGGCCCAGAGGTCCCTACGCCTTGGACTTATCACCATCTGTGGTAAGTACCTACGGACCATTCTGAGAGGAGTCATCATTGCCTCTCTGAGTGGTTGTTTCTCACATGCTCGACTTCAGCACCTTGATTGCATCGTCGAGAATCGCGTAGGGTTACATTCCTTCAGTTTTTAGTCGAAGACCCTGGATTTCCCCCGACTCTAGCACATTGGTGGGTCACTTCGGAACGCCCAGTTATATGTTCCCGTAGATATCCGGGCTGCGTTGGCGATTGTATTTGGAAGCCATCCAGTTATATGCTTCCTTGAGTACCCAGTTCTATCCCAGATCAGTTCCAGTTCAGTGTACCATTGGGAGTATGACCCCTGTCACTCTGATCCAGCAGCCCATCACTTCCTTTGGTACCACATTCAGTCGCGCTGTCATCATTCCAATGTATCAGTTGTTCAGCTCAGACATGGTCAGCCCAGCAGTATGTCCCAGATTTGTGTCCTCTCTGGACCCTTATGATATACACAGTGGTTCTCTATGTATCTTACAGGTCCCTCTTTTCGGGCCTCACAGTTATTTTTATGTATCTTGATACGAGCATGGGTATGCCCACCTCGTCCATATATTGAGATTCTGCCTCATTCAGTATTTGAGGTCATGTATATTTCAGGTCCCCATATTTTGGACCCCTTTGATATTATATCTTGATAAGAGCATGGGAATGCCCGCCTCGTTTATATGATCAGATGATTCCTCATCCATTATTGAGGTTATGTACTTTTAGTTCTTGCAGTTGTTCGGGATCATTGTTCCGGGCTTCAGTTTGTTTCTTCTCTTCTCCACACCCCAGGAAAACCTTCCATGACTTATGATGTCCATCGGCCATACGATGAGCTCCTGCCCTCGCACATCAGGGGGCAATCTGTTAATGGCACTCATTCTATTCGAACACCTCGTAGAACCAAGTTCCCTTGCAAGCTTTGCAAGGGTGATCACCTTCTCAAGGATTGTCCTAGTCTTTCCAAAGTCTTAGAAGAGTGGTCTAAAGCCTCCGAATCACCTATATCGTCAGCCTCTGGACATCATTTTAGTACCCTAGAGAACAACGACTATGTTTCATATGAAAAATGACAAGGGGGAATTGTTTTGATTCCTATCCCCGGTGTCCTACCTAACTAACAGATTATTTTGTATCCTCAAGTGAGGTTAAGATCTGTTGAGTTAGGGAGATAAATTTTAGTGGTTTGTCATCTTACTCAATCAGGTAAATGGAAGTGCAATTGGATGGTGTGTATACTTGACTCGAACCATGCAACTATGGATGAATTATGCAAGTATTTTTCCTTCAATGAACTTCTAGCTAAAGTAAGGAAGAATTTTTTTCGTTCCCAAAATGTACAATCCAATTCAAATGCAATTTTATCTTTATAATGAATGATAACCAATCTGTAAACCATACCCAAACTATCCTAAAGTGACAAAAAGAGATCTTTCTATCAGTAACCAATGCAAAATTATAATATGTTTCCTATCTCTCTAAACTCGAAAAATACACATCTAAGCGATGGGAAGGAAAGATTACATACACATTTCCAATCACATGCAATGCAAAGAAAAAACAACCAATATATTTTTGTAACTCAAATGCACAAGAACTTGAAACAATCTTTTCTTCTTCTTATGAATGTAAGACCTAGAATGTCAAATGATCAAACTAATGCAAGAAGGAAATTTATGTTTTTCAAGCTTGTAAATCTAGCAAAGAGAGAAAAAAATAAGCTTTTCTTTCAAAAAAAATGGAAACAAAGAATCGATCTACTCCAATGACCAATAAATAACTAAAGATGAAAAGGAAACAAAGTTCAAAACCCAAGAAAATGACTTCAAAAGACAAGGATGTCCCAATCCTTTCAAAGCCTAATAACCAAACCAAACCATGCCAAACCAAACAAAACTTTGGAATAACGCACTAAAGAGATCTCTAAAAATTGAATCCAATCACAATCTGATGGAAAGAAGAAGTTTAGAAAACAAATTCAAGATATTGGGACTTGAAAATAATGACAATTCTACCCAACAAGCAAACAAAGCACTAGTTTGACTCGAGAGACCAAACAAAGGCTTCAAACTTCCAAACCATGCCAAGAGTTTCCAAACAAATCCAAATATGATTTGTAACATTCCAAATCAGTCATGTAATGGTCACAAAATCACCGATCAAGAGACTCAAATTCAGAAAAATCAAAAATGTACACAAGAGATCAAGTTAACCCTAGGGGATTTCAATTTTCCAAGGTAGATCCTAGTCTTCAAAAAAAAGAAAAAGGGTCCCAAATTCTCCCAAATGAGGTTTGGAAGGGTTCAAACTTATGTTATATAGATCATAAAGTTACTGGGAAGGTACACTTGACTCCCAGAACTGAAAAATGGCTTAGAGGACTCAAAATTGACCAAATTGCCTCAAAGTTGCCAATGAAGGACTAGAGACAAAATGTGGATGAAAAGGACTCAAAAGAGACTCAAATTTCTTCAAAAATGTGTAAAAAAGAATCCAATGGACCATGTGGAGGCACCCCAAAAGTTTGGGAGCAAAAAACCCAAGGGAACCCCTCCAGGCAAGCTCACAAATGACCAAAACAGGGAATTTTTGCCCCCTAGAACAATGTGGGGGGAGCGAAAATTTGAAAATTTCCGTGCCCTAGCCAACTATTAGGGAGAGAAAATTTGGAAATTTCTCTCTGTAACCTATTTTTGGGGAGCGAAAATTCTCCTATAGGATTGTAAAAATGAAAAGTTGGCCTAGATCCGAGCAAGGATAAGGTCCTGAGTTTAAAATGATCCTCAATAATGATCAAAGAGGATCTAAGGTGATGAGAAAATACACTTGAAATAGGATTTGATGATCCAAACAAGCAATCAAAGGTGAAACTAGGGAAACTTTCCCCAGTATGGTCGCCAATTTCTATGGTGAGAATTTCTTCCTACGAGTAAGGTGAAAACCCCTTGGGATTGGAAATGAGGCCCCTAGTTGCCTACCCAAGACAGAGAGGAAACAAATAGACACTATAGTCCTCTTAGATATATCTCATACATCAGCTAACAAGCTATGGAAAGACAAAGCAAGTAGATAGCATACCTCACTCTAATGGTTGTCCTTGTTGCTCCTAAGTTGATCCAGCTCCATCCTTTGATCATGGACTTATGAACCTATTCACAAAGGAAAGACAACACCTTATCCAAAGAAATATATGTATAAACAAAGATCTAACTATATAAATAGAGACAATTACATGCATTCATCATTAAAGACATGGAAGTGGGAGGAATAGGCTAAGTTATATTAATGATAAGAAAGCCAAAATAAGCTGATTACAATGTTATATCTTGATGTCAAAAGTAGTAGCACCTCCTTCCGAGCTCTCCAACATCACCCTTGCAAGACTCATAGGATCATATGTTTGGTGGCTTCCAAGATCACTCCCCCATAGCTCATGGATGGCCTTCTTCTTATAGGATTTGGGAGGCCAACCACTAAGAGGATATTTTGGATCTAAGTGAGGAAGATGTGGATCAAGGATCTAAAGCATGCCAAGGAGGGAATGTGAGATGGTATTTGAAGGGGTACCTCATCCCAAGAAAATCTCCATGATATCCAAGATCCAAAATCGAAGGGATAAGCCTAAACCAAAATTTTTGCTCCCCCATAGGCATGCAAGGGGCGAAAATTTGAAATTATCGCTTCCCCATAAGCATGCATGGCGCGAAAATTCCAGAAGGCTAATTTTTGGAGGTGGTTATGTGTTGGAGAAAACTCACTATGGCTTGGGGTAGAACACAACAGAGAGATGACTACCAGAAATCAACTCAATTCTCAAAACTATGCTATTATAAATGGCAATGCTAAGATAATGAAGAATGTAACCAACCTCGAACCAAACGTTTGATGTAGATCCTCATTGGAGCTTTCCAATCCGTGCACTTGAATCTGCAAATTACTCTTGACAGACAATATACAACAAGTACATATAATATATAAATGGCATTAACATCGTCAATAGAAATGGCCCATAATATAACAAGTAAATGCAACCCAATGTAAGATAAACAACATTTACAACATTAATGGACGAGAATATGAATATTTCTATTAATAAACAAGAAGAAATACAATGTGATACTACCTCTTGCCGGCAACGAATCTGAACCAAGATCTGGATCAATCCACTTGTGCCTCCACCACTTCAATCCTCCATGAATGGAAAACTCAAACTATGGTAAGAGTTTGGAAGGTGAACATAAAGGGTTCACAACTACAAGGATTAATGAGTGTATACTCAAGATAGGGCAAAAATCCACTAGAGTTCTTTTGCTCTTCTTTCTCCCCCCATCCATAAGTCATATGTGCTCAATATATAGTCCTCTCAAAGGCAAGTGAAAGGACACATCGAGGCGTTTCTTGGGCAGATGGAGAGCCAAAGGTCACCCAATGACCACTTTTTGGGAGTAAAAAGTAATAAACTAGTGATTTTTACCATTTTACATGCTACCCGCGGGCTATAGTGATGCAACTCGCGGGTACGCTGGCTATAATGATGCAGCTAGCATACAAGGAAAAAAATAGGGAAAAATAATGTCTGAAGGATATGAAATGGTTATGAGTCAGTGGAATGGATCCTCTAGGCCAAAGAGTGCTAATTCTCACAAGGTGGAAGGTTACATTGTAACAGATGCCCCCTAATGTGTGAGGTCAGAGATTGATGCTATGATGGCCGAAATACATTATAAATCTCAGAAGTGGAGTGATGGAGACACAAGTGGAAAGAACAGCTCACTCATCATAATACAATAGTATCCCTGAATACATGTCTGTTGGTAGAATTTTTCCCTACGGATAAGTCAAAATTCTCTTAACTTAAAGCAGATTCCTAACTGACTCTAAGGTAAGAACAAAACAAAACAAATGCTACCTTGAAATTCCTAAACTAACTTTCACAACAAGATTACATGCATTTAGAAACAATTAAAGATATGACTCACCTTTCAACCTGACGTTTGTCCTGCTTCTAGCTCTTGATCCAAAAGCCCCAATGTAGAACCTGTTGAAATCAAACAAAGAACAAGCATACAAGCTTCCAAATACCTTGAAGTAAAGATTAGATTCAAATCTAGATTAGATACATTCCATGCTAAAGACTTGTACAATACACATGAAATAGGAAAAACAAGACAAGTTATCTTTATTACAAACTTGAAGAATGCTTACAAAGGTTGCTTGATGTCCAAGCTAATCCTCCAGCTCCAAGTGCTTCCTCCTCTAGCTATCTCCACAAGGCTGCAAGATCATAAGTTTGGTGCTTCTAAGAGTCCTCTCCTTTTTCCCATGGAATACCTCTCTTTAATAGTGTATGGTAGGGTTAACCAACAAAAGAGATGGGTGGATCTACGGAACATTTAGTGGATCAGGGTTTCTAATCACAGAAAATGAGTTAGGATCGAATCAAGGATCCCAATCCTCCAATATCTCTCGAAAATCCAAAATCCCACAAGCCATGGTCAAAAAGGCTATAAAAAGAGTACCGCGCCCAACAATATGAGCACAATGCGGTAGTACCATGTGGCAGGGACAAAGCATAACGCGGTAGTACGGACTACCGCACACCTATAACTGAGCAAGGCGCGGTAGTTAGGTTAAATAAAGTCTCAGCTGGGTTAATTCTTGACAGGGTGGATTTACCTTCAAGGATTACTTATCTTCTGGGTGGTTCAAGCAGTAGGGGAAGTGTCGTCAGCTCTTTTTGTGGTGGAGATGAGACACTGTGAAATATAGAGGTATAACAATGTCGATAGTACAACAATCTGATACAAGGGCCATGAATAGCCAGTACATAGTGAATATATGTCATAAGTGATCATAGCCATGATCCCTCTATAGTAAGATATGGTCTCCTACTGAAAAAGAAATAACTGGTGCAAACTGGAGGTACAAACTGCTGATATCTGAGAGGTGATATCTCAGATGTAAAGTCATAATCATAAGTAGCATACTGAATACCACTATCGCCTGGGGTCTTCTACACAAGTCTTCGACGGTTCAAGTCCCATCAAGTGAATAAAGGAGTTGAGGTCGAACCTGATGTGACATTGTCTAATTACCGGTCAATGATATATACTGTTAACAGACGCGAGATAACCCACCAATAATGAAAATGGGCATCAAGGCACAGAGCAGAATCATCGGAGTGTGAATAGATGAGTTAAAGTCGAACACTAGGATGAATCCATCGATCAGGGGACATTGATGTATTCCCAAAACTGTCGATGGCTAGAGAACCTACCACTAATGATTGCAAGCCTCAAGGCACTCGATCGAACTCTAAGCCTCAAGTTCCAAAATAAATGGGTTGAAGTTGATGGAACGAGACTCGTTGAAAGGATGGCATTAAGGCATCCCCCATCAAACAACATGAGGTACCAGCTGCACTGAAAGATTTGGAAGAAATAAGGTGAAACGGACTGACTCAATAAGGATGGCCGACATGCAATAGTCAAGAGATCTGAGGAGTGGCCGACTCTGGGTTCAGGACTTCCTTTTAACAAGGGCATGAGCAGATGGATAGATGTAGGAAACATAGACTCAATATAGACTATGCGATGCAGGAGGCATCACAAAGGGCTCCATAATGACTAGAAGCTTAACCAATCGGTGGAGTAAACTGAGAAACAAGTACAGCTCCTAAGGTCCAACTATAGTCTCAGATCATAATGTATGGAGGGGAATGAATGCTTTGTTCAAAGGTGACACAACAGTTGCCAACAAGAAGTGGTAACCATAATCTCGTCCAGCTTTTTGGAATATTTGATTTTTTGGTCTTTTTCATATTTGGAAAAGCTTGAAAAAGAATAAAATTGCTTATAGTACAACAAGTGAGGGAACGAGTGTCAAAGCGAGCAGACTAGTCCCTATTGTAGAAATTTCTCCCTACGGATAGGTAGAAACTCTCTTAGGTTAAAGTAGACTTTAACTGACTCTAAACTAAGACAAACAGATAACAAATGCTACCTTGAATTCCTAGATCTAAATAGACATTTCAAGATTAAACTGCTGAAAGAAACGGAAGAGATCTAACTGACCTTCAATTCAATTGCTCGTCCTAATGGTCACTCTGATTTCCAAGTCCTCGCGAATGAACCTGTTAGAATGAAACCAAGATACAAGCATATACAATTCTCTAGCAACTTGAAATACGAGTTAGGATCTAAATCTATAACATATTCAAATCATATAATTGAAACAAAATCAACACACATGATTTGGGAAACAAGACAAGTTATGTTTTATTACCAACTTGAAGTCACTTACAATGGTTGCTTGATATCCAAGCCAACTTCCAGCTCCAAGTGCTTTCTCCTCTAGCTATCTCCACAAAGATTCAAGGTCATAAGTTTGATGTCTCCAAGAGTCCTCCCCTTTTTCTCATGGAATGCCTCTCTCTTATAGTGTGTAGTAGGGTTAACCAACAAGAGATAAGGATGGATCTTGGGAGTGTTTAGTGGATCAGGCCCACTAATTTGAGAAAGTGAGTTAGGATTGAATCAGGGATACCAATCCTTAAAAATCTCTTGAAAATCAAGATCCCACAAGCCATGGAAAAAAGGCTAAAAAAGGAGTACCGCACCCCTTCAACTGAGCATAGCGCGATAGTACCGCGCGACAGAGAAGAAGCATAGCACGGTAGTGGGGACTACCACTCCCTCAATGTTGAGAAAGGCGCGGTAGTGTAGGTATATGAAGTCTCAGGTGGGTTGATTCTTGACAGGACAGGTTTGTCTTCAAGGATCATTAATCATACTTCTCTTCTGGGTTTTTTAAGCAGTAGGGGAAGTGTCGTCAACTATTTTTGTGGTGACGATGCGACACTGTGAAATATGGAGGTATAACAGATGCCCCCTAAAGTGTGAGGTCAGAAGGGACTGATGACCGAAAGACTTTACAAATACTGTGCGGAGATAGCATCGAGGAGAGCAACAAGGAGATGAAACAGAAGCAAAATGTCAGATATACCATCGAGGCGGGCATTCGCATGCTCGAAAACAATTGACTCGAAGCATGGCTACCGACCAATACATTGCAGATCCATGAGTGCTGAGATGATACAGACTGTAGACAAATCATGGCTACTATGAACAAGCATAGATCCATGAGACAGTAATGACACAACCACGACCAATACAAAAAGTGGATCTGTGTGACAATACAAAGGACATCTCCATCGTAGCCTGGACACAATCAAAATACAAAGATGCACCCAGGGTCTTATACTCAATCGCAAATGATACGAATCTAGCCATGTGATTACAAGGTGTTGAAGTCGAACATGGTAGAAACCATTTGATTACTGATCAGTGATGTGAACCGTTAACAAATGCGAGGGGAATCACCAATGATGACCATGATCCCCAAGGTATCTATAGTACATCTCAATGAAATGCGAATGAATGAGTTGATGTCGAGCATTCGAGAGATCGTTCGATCAAAGGTCAATGATGTAAACCTACTGTCGAACATGAGGAAACCTGCCATTGAGACATGCAGGTACCAAGGTACTAGTGGTTTATTCCTAATCCCAATTCTCGAATAGTGATTTGGCGTCGACGGGAATAGACTCGTCGAAGGTGGGCCATAATGATTCCCACATCATTGATATGAAATCGGAACGAAAGATAGTATAGGATGATGAAACGATAGAACATGTACTGACACAACGGAGGTCTGACACAATGAATGACTATGAACAATGCAACCCTTTGAACATATAATGGCATGTAAAAGGACTTGGCAATAGGGATTATTGATAGCAGAGGATAGACACCGAACGAGTAGGCTTGTGGCCAGAGAGACTACTCAGGATGATGACCATAACTCAGCGAAAATAGATACCCAAAATAGACAAGGGACAGACGCATGTCATGTTCAAAGGTGACAACTAACAAGCTGTCAACAAAATAAACTCCACTTGTTTCCCATATTCCCCCGACATGATAGATGAGTACCTCTTTGTTTTTTTTCAAGCTTGAAGAGGATAACATATGCTCGGTAAAGCTCATCTCATAGATGATGTCACGTACCCACCCATTTAACCATAGCAATGCAGGGTACATGATGCTAAATATCGAGCTTTCCCATCTGGTTTCAGCCCATTAGTTAGATTCATATAAATAAATTATTAATGTGCAGATGTAAAACAAATCAATTATGATGCACAGCGGAATTAAAACATCCACACACATTACTCATGCATACAGCATATCAACAATTATTGAATTAATATAGTGCAAAAGTAAATATAGAGGCATAAAACACTTATCTTCATTTTTTCAACCGCCCCAAGCAACTAGCTATGTCGCTGCAACGTTCCACCCAACCATAGGCTCTTCGACAGCTTATACTGAGTCCGTCCAAAGGCCACCCCCAAGTTGGGCATGATTCTCACAAGGAAAAGGGAACATTCCAACTCACACACAGCCCATTAACCATTTCATCCGAGCCAAGCCAGTCCATAGTTGGGTTTATCAGGATACAATGGAACAATGGATGCTTATTCTCAAGCTCAAACCAGAACAATGGATTACCCATTACCCATATCCCAACATACTCTTTCTTCTCACAGCAAAACGATCATTGACAGGGTTACACATTTACAACAGAGGTGTTCACAAAACAGGGTCCACATTGGCTCTCCCAACTCGTGGTTCACCCAAGTGAACTGTGGGATTTTGATTTCAACCCCAGGGAGAAAAACTGACTTCTCCCCACTTGTTAGGATCCTTTCCAATGGCCTAAATGACCTCCAGGAAGACTCACAAATGTTCTGTTTTCTTCCCCACTGGTAATCAATACAAAAACACCCCTTCCTAGGTACAAAGATGAAGGGAAAACCAGAAAACCATGGAGGAAAACGCCTAGGCAGCTAGAGCTGCATGAGGGAGCAAGACTGATGGTTGCATCCTGGCTTAGAGAGAAATTTTGTGGCTCTATTCTTGCCCAAGGAGACCAACACGATTTTCCATGAAGGGTGGCTTTCCCATACCCGAATTTTGGACAGCCATGCCTCTCCATTCCCAAGGCATTAACTACCCCAACCAACTCTTGGGAGAAATCAATGGTTGGGTACAAAAGTCAACATGGGTAGTTGAGGGTTTGATGCGTTCCCTCATTGACACTTGGATTGACTCTATTGGCTCAAGGGTTTGAATGTTTTCCCTCCCAATTCCTTGTGAAATCATGCCCCCATCTCTTTGTTGCATTGCATAGCTAGTTGTGGGTATCTTATTAAAATGCATATTACATGATGTTGAAATTCCAATGTGCCTGGCTAGCACGCAAAGCATATGCATCAATAAATCGATGGCGGGGCCTTGGCCTTGAGCTCCTCACCACGATTTCATAAAAATATTACATCATTTAAAATGTTAAAGTGATAGGGTCTAGATGGGGATGTGACAGATGAGTCCAATCTCACATATTTTACAAACCTGAGAAAGGAGGGGTTCATCCCAAAGTGGGTCCTTCAATGTCAAATTTTAATGAGTCCAAGGAAGGAAAACTTGGTAGTTTTTCACATTTAGAGACCCTGAAAAACTTAAAGAGGGCTCCAAAGTGTACTTTTTCATAGATTTAGTCCCTCAATCCCGAAAAAGTGTAAAACAATTCCCGAGAGAACTCTCCCAGCCAAAAATTAACTGAGGTATACCTTTCTCGTAAATAGTCTAGACGGGCTGAAAAAGGGGCAACCTATCACCGAATAGACGACCTTTCAAATACTTTTTCAAGTGTGAAAGAGACAAGATCACTTGGAAATCTTTTTAATTTTAGGGAGTCTGAAAAGAGCTTAACTATGGACTCCAATGGTCTTTTTTGTAATTTTTATTTATTCTAGTCCGAAAAAAGAATAAAATACAACCAGGATAATACTTTCCTCATCGTTTAACGAGCATGAGTAAAGCTGACTAAGCTCAACACCATTTACTTAAGTTTGACAAGCACGACACGGGTGTAAAAGCGCTTAAAATCTTTTTCAAGTTTTAATCCAGAGCACGAAAAAGATAAAGTAGGCTCAAAATGAAGGTCAAATAATAAATGAACACCAGTGTGAACATTTTTAAAGGACGCCCTATCAACAAATGCTCATGGAACCAGATATTAGTAATGTGAAATGGGTTTTAATTTAACCAGATAAAATAATAAGTAAAAAAAAGGTGAAAAAGTTATATAAGGAATAGGTAAATATGCAAAGTTACCATTTCACTTGTGCATTTACCAAAAGAGGAGATTTTACCCATTGAGGAGCAAAAACTTAAAGAGTTCATATCTGGAGATCCGAAGCACCATTTCAACAGCCGTCTGTTCTAGGTAAGAGCTTTCAAGCCCCCCTTTCATTTCATATATGAATAACTTGATTTCAGTAGGGAAAAACAATTTTTTGGGCGATCCCTATTAGGTAATTTTCGCCTTCCACAGTACCGCGCGGGAGCTATATCGGGAAACTCGGTACTGTGTAGCAGTACCGCGCTATAGAGTTAAACAGGGGCGCGGTATTGTGCAGTACCGCGCAGTCACGTTGTCCCCAAGTGCGGTAGTGGCGGTTTTTAAGATGAAAAAAATGATTTTTCTCTAATTTTTTGCTAAGATTAAGTTATTAAATGGTTAATGAATATTTCCCATGACCTTTTGCAGGAGTTTGCAGCTTGTTTGGGGCAAAATGGTCAGTTGGAAAGAAAGAGAACAAGAGGCAGATGATTTGCTGGCCGAAAATTACCAAAGGACAATGACTGCATTTCGGGAATGCAGTTTATTGAAATTATTCAAGACCAAAGGTGTCCACAAGCAAGCCAAACTTCTCAGCCATATTATTCAAATGTGGGACCCTGACATTCAAGCTTTCTGAGTTGGAGAACATACCCTCGAGATTCAACTCGAGGACATTTATTTCCTCACGGGCCTATCAAAGAGAGGATCTCGGGTGAATTTTACTGGGTTCATGACCTCGGAGGAGAGCACTGATGCTTTAATCGCTCGTTATTGTCGTCAAGGTTCGAGGAAGAAAAGAGGTAAGTTGGTCATTAAGGATATTGCAAAACTTCCTTTAAAAACCGTGTTGTTCACCATCACATGTGCAGCAGGGATTACAGGTCCCCATCAAGCATCCCGTACACAAATGAATCTTGTAGTGGATTGCATGGCAGGAACAGTATTCAACTGGTGTGAGGCAGTATTGACCAACCTCAAAGAGCAAGTGAACAAGTGTAGTCTTGGAGAGAACTCTCAATTTGGGTACGGGAGCATCTTGGTCACCTTCTTGTTGGCGAGGGTGACGTTGTTGTGTCCACAGCTGACCATGCCCCCATGTCCACCCACCAAGCCATGGATGGCTCGATGGAGCGAGTATGCAGGACGACTTGGAGGGCCGCAATGTTTGGATTTCGGTGAGGATTTCCTCTCCTGGCTCGAGGAACAAATCATGATGATCAATGACTACCCTTATGCAGGGGTGGACTTCTACGAGGACATAGACTTGGCAATGCCGGAAGATGAGGATTGGGACAACATAGGTATGACCTTCATAAATGTGTTTTTTAATTTTTTGAATATATGATTTCTTTTATTTATTTATTTTTTTAGAATGTGTAAAAAATATTTTAATATATATACGTGTTCATGCCGTAGATCGTGGACCATAGAGACCTACAGGGTACTCACCATTACACCGAGGTGGTGCTGTTTGTCGAGCCTCTCTGGATGAGGAAGAAGATGAGGATGAGGCGGGAGGGGTCTAGGAGATAGAGAGGAACTTACAAGGTTTAACCCACGGTGTCCCTGCTATGAGGATGGACAACATCCCTTTGCATATCCAACAACATACCGTAGGTGTATTGGCCAACTCCTTCGTAGGGTGGCTCGGACTATAGTGTGTTATCACCAGCAGCGTGAGGAATCTGAGGAGGAACATGATAGATCTCCCAGATCTCCTTAGATGGTAGCTTTTCTCTTTTTGCGGCATGTATACGATATGTAGGCTTTGAGAGTCAAATTTTTGTATGGTACTAGGTCCCAAATTTTGTCTTTAAAACACAAACTTCATGTTTTTGAAAAAAACACTTTTATATACAGTGATATATACATGGACCTATTTTTATGACCAATTTATTTACAATGACTTTTGTACTCATTTTATGATGTGTTTTTATGTATGGGCAATATGCCAATCCAAAATGTAATTAGCTAATGGATCAACTATACAATTGAATTATCTTTGTATGTGTTGATATGAAATAAAATTAAAAGATCGTTCCAAGAGGCGTACCCTTCGAAATAAGCGAAGTAGGATAGGATCGCGAACTGTGTAAACACGATTCGGATGAGAAACCACAAGTTGGGAGTCTAGAAAGACTGATAGGGAGTCAATTCCAAGGGAAGCAACCTCCGTTAAGAGTCCGATGATTGCATGGTACTCTGCGATATTGTTGGTTGCGGGACCCAAACAATTGGCTCCTGAAGATAGCAACTCGCCAGTGGGAGAATATATTACCCATGCTGCGGAAGCGAGGTTCTGGGTATGTCAGCTCGCACCGTCGGCGAATCTAAAGTAGGCAGACATCTGCGCATAAAAGCACAAGTCAAGGTAAGAATGGATACATGAGGTCCGTGTGTGCACAAAAAAAAGATAAGTGAAAACAAGCTAGGTACATTATGTACAAAAAGTATCTCACACAGGATAACCCTACGCGTAGAAGCGTTTGAGGTACAACCCATTGCGGGGCCATGCCAATGGTGTGCCATCACAATCGACGAGTTCATAGGCTCCTTTCTCCAAGACACATTTTACAACAAAGGGGTCGTACCACATAGATTCTAGCTTTCCTTTTCCAATTTTATCGTGCATTTTATCATATGTGAGTACGAGGTCACCTTCATTGAAAACCTGAGGTTGAACAGATTTGTCATATTGTGCTTTGATGCATTTTTTATGAGCTTTGCTGTCTAAATCGGTGTCTTGGTGGATTGCATCTAGCTTGGCTAGGTATAGAAACTGTTCCTCTTCAGAAGTGGTGTGGGGAAGTAGCTCTTTGGCTATCTTAAGTGATGGAATTTCACATTCAATCGGTAAAATGGCTTCCAGGCCGTACACCAGTTGAAATGGTGTGAACCCGATAACACTTTTTACTGAGGTTCGGTATGCCCATAGTGCCGAAAACAGAGCTGAGTGCCAGTTGGACTTATGAGTACCCACAATACGTTGAATCATTCATTTCAGAACGTTGTTAGTGGCTTCAACTTGGCCATTAGCTTGTGGGTAGTATGAGGTTGAGTTTTCATGGCAAAAACCCAACTTGGCACTCAGTTCCTCGATCATATGGTTCCTAAAGTGGGAGCCATGATCAGTCACAACGGATTGTGGGACACCAAACCTAGCTATAATGTGATTGAATATGAATTGTGCTACTGTTTTGCCGTCTTTAGCATAAGTAGGCATCGCTTCAGCCCATTTTGTGAAATACTCAACAGCTACTATGACATAGCTATGCCCCCCGGCTGAAGTGGGATTACAGTGCATGAAATCTATGCCCCATTTGGAAAAGGGGACGACGGAAATAATAGGATGGAGTGGAGTAGGATGCGAGCGTGTCTTATTATGAAAGAATTGACAGGGTGGACATTTCTTAACCGTTTCAATGCTGTCTTTGAAAATCGAGCACTAGAAATATCCCGCTCGCAGTATCTTCTGGGCCGTAGCCATCCCAGAGAGATGACCACCACATGCTCCAGCATGGCAGTCATTAAGAACGCGTTTCGCTTCATCTAAATTCAAACAACGTCGAAGAACAGTGTCGACACCACGCTAATAAATGGTATCGTTGACTATGATGTAGTACTTGGCATGATGTCGGATACGTCGACGTTCATCGCGAGTGAGGTTGGGGTGAAAGCATTGGGTTTGGACGTTCATCAGGAAGAGAATCAATGGGATCGAATTGCTCGGTAGCACGGGGCAAGTTACAAATCAACTCAGCAAAGACCAAAGACTTCTTGGACTTGGCTTTGGAAAATTCCAAGCCAAACTCCTGTAGGATGACGATCCAACGAGAATATTTTCCCCCAAGCACTTGACACGTGAGCATATAATACATTGGATTGAAATCTGCTATAATAGTGGTCCGGTGGACTAGAATGTAATGACGGAACCTATGGACAGCGAAAACTATTGTCAGAGCCCATTTTTCAATATGTGAATAACGAGTTTCAGAGTCAAGAAGACTCTTACTGAGATAGTATGCCACATGTTCTATGCCGTTATTTTCTTCTTGGACTAGCACCATACCGATGGTGGAAGTCGAAGCTACGAGATAAAGACTGTAATCCCTTGTGTAATTGGGGGGTTGAATCACAGGATCTTTAGTTAAGGCCACCATTAGATTATCAAAGGAGCGTTGGGCTTCGTCGTCCCAGATGAAGGGAGTGTTCTTCTTGAGAAGCCTCATATAGCCTTTTGTTATCTCGAAGATATTACAAATGAAACGACGTAGAAAGTTTGCATGCCCTTGCAAACTTTGAAGTTTTGGGATGTTCGTGGGGGAAGGCAGGGCTAAGATAGTTTCTACCTTCGTAGGATCTAAGCGTATCACGCTATTGGAGATTATGAATCCCAAAAGTTTTTTGGCTTCCACAAAAAAGACACACTTATGTGGATTCAAACGGATATTATAGTGACGGCACCTTTCGAAAATGGCACCTAAGTGATCAGGATGGTCTTCCCGGGTCTGAGAATGAGCGGGAAGATCATCAAGATATGGTTCTACAATATGTTTGATATCGTGAAATATGTACGATATCGCCCGTTGGAAAGTTGCCCCAACATTTTTAAGGCCAAAAGGTAACTTTGGATATGCAAAAATCCCCCAAGGGAAAATAAAGGTTGTTTTATGTTGGTCGGCTAGGAGGATATCGATCTGATTATAGCCAGAAAAGCCATCCATAAATGAAAAGATGACACTCTCGGCGCAGTTATCGATGATCTGGTCGATGAATGGAGTTGGGTAGTTGTCCTTTGGACAAGCTTTGTTCAAGTCGCGGTAATTGACACAGACTCTAATTGTTCGCTGTTTCTTGGCTATGGGAACAATGTTAGATACCCATTTTGTCAATGGGATAGGATAGATAAAACCAGCACGCAAATTTTTTTCAAGTTATGCTTTAATAGCAGATGCCTTATGAGGATGGACGGGTCGGAGTTTTTGCCGAATAGGTCGGGTGCCAGGGAAGGTTGGAATTTCATGAACCACAATCAAGGGGTCTATTCTTGGAATTTCTTCATAACTTCAATCAAAAACATCGCGGAAGGTTTTAAAGTAGGCAGTGTAGAACTCCATTTTGAGGGGAGTGCATGTTTTGTCGATATGAATGTTTTCCACGATACCAGGCTTCACTGAAATGTCAATGGGAGTGGTTTCCATAAGGTTGTCCAAGTTTCCTTCGGAAAATACTTCATCGAGGGAAGTGGGAAACTTCATTTGAACCATTCCAAGTGAAGGGATGGATTTTGTATTGGGCTCAAGCATCTTAATGGTGGGGAATGAAGATCGATGATGAAAATCTCCCCATTGTGGCTCATCACCGCACATAACCTCCATAATTGATTCGTCAGTGGGAAAAATCAAAGTGAGAGGATCGATAAGTGGCGGGGATGAATGAGTCTTAGACGAGAGCTGTGCCATGGTGTGATGGGTATAACAATCGACCCAATCGGTGGCTGACTAGATCGCTTCGTATGCTGTGAGGTTTCTATTCAAAGTCATGGACTTTCTGTAGTTTTCAATCTCAGTGGGACTTGGAATCACCCATGAATCATTGGAAGGGGTGACATTCGATGAAATCATGTTGACTGGTTGAACATGGGGCCCCAGCTCTGGGAAAACTCCAATAAGGGAAGAATCCTTCATAAGACCAACGCCAACATCTTGGAACTAGTATCGAGGTTGATCCAACAATAGGATGGTGTTGGCGGAGTTCGGATGAGATTCTGGGATACAGTAATCAAGTTGATCTATGGTGACAATTTTCCCTTCATGAGGAAATTGCACAATCCGGAAGATAGTAGATTCTATGGCGGTCATGGTGTAAAACCAGTTCTGACTAAGTAGAATATTGTAATCCAATGGTACATCCACGACTTCGATGTGTACGGATACTGTTTTTCCCCCCAGTTCAACACCAATTGCAGGAATGAGTCCATAATGTTGAAAATCGTGTCCGTAAAATGCCCTGAGAGTGGTGGGAGACGTCGTGACTTCGGGTGAGCCTAAGGCTCTCCAACAATTCAAAGACATGATCGACATGGAGGCACCTTCATCTAAAATAGTGCGATGGATGTTATTTCCATGGATTTTTGTATGAACCTGGAAGGCTAACTGGTGGGAAAGCCGAGGTTTGGCATACACCAAGTAAAACATAATAGTGTTTGAAGTATCGGGGTCCATTGCCCCCAGTGCTGAAAGTAAGGTTCTACGCTACTTAGGGTAGTGTTGAAGAACCTCGAGAGTCGACATGGCACAAGGTTCTTAAGCTAAATCCTCAACAATGTTGTAATTTTGGGCAGCTCGCACATTGGGATTAAATGTCTCCTTTCGTATGGTGCCCTTGGGTGGGCATAGCACTGTGTCCGTAAGTAGTCTCTCGATATGGATATGGTCGTTAGGGGGAGGGGTAGGAGTCGGATCTTCGATAGGAGACTTGCCTTTGGCTGTCTCTGACTGTTTGTTTGAACTTGGAGGGTTCTCATATGTCTTTGAACAAGTGGTTATATGAATCTCCTCGTTACTCATCATCAGTATTTCGCGATTTGCGGATGTCTCTCTACAAGTTGGGTTGCTCAGGTTGCCCCCTTGTGGGGTTTCTTGGGAAACCATATGCTATTGCTATTGAGGGAAAGGGTCAGTTAACACTACCGGGAGAGAGGATCCTTTAACAAATTTGTTGACTTCATCCTTGTAGGGACAGTCACGCGTGTAGTGATCATCTTGACAAATTAGGCTGGGAAACTTAGCCTTCCAATGTGGTTTCAGGTCGTTGTGGGTGGGTTATGGCTTGGGATTCTCCTGCTGGTTCTTCTTGGATTTACCACGATTGTTCTTCTTCTTTCCTCTGGATGGTTGTGATGTAGATTGAACTGTGTTCACTTTGGAGGAGACAACAGGAGAAGTAGTGGATTTTGGAGCAGCCTGAGATAGAGCGGGGGAAGCAGAAGCTTGTTTCCCTGTCGAGTTGGTGGTAGGATGGGCGTTGACTGAACCGACAATACCATCAATGGGGGGTTCAGTGGTGGGTTTCGTTGGATCAGTGGTAACGCGGGCGACATGGGGAAGAAGTTCGTGTAAAGTGTTGGATTGGGTATATACCAAATCCATGTACTGGGAGACTGAGATGGCTTGTTCTTCTATGACTGGCCCGTGCATAGTGATATCCCTGGCTATGAGAGGAAAGAATGACTTTGTGAACCAATCAACGAGTAGCTGATCCGGAATGGGTGCCTTGATTAGCCTACGGCATCGATGCCACTCATGGATGTGATCTGAAATGTGCGTAGAAGTGGTTTGACGCAACGAGGTTAAAAGTTCTGTTCCAATCTCATACCAGATGGGGAGCTGGAAATGGGTCAGAAACTGCATATCCAAGGTGTTGAAATCGTGGAAAGAGTGTTGTGGCAGCTTGATGTACCATTTTACTGCCATGTCGGTAAGCGTACGCTGGAACAGCCATACTCGAATGGAATCGTCCATCAATGAGTTGGATGAACACCAAAGATGGAAGGTCATCACGTGGTTCTTGGGGTCTTCCCCGGGCTTAGCATCGAACTTAGGAATGTCCGATGGAATTTTGGCTGGAATGGGTGTCCAGTGAGGTTCATGCCACATAGGATTGTTAATGAGCCTCGACAAATCGGGTAAATCTAGCGTGGCCAAAAAGGGAAGTTGATGATTGGTCTGTGGGTATGAGTAATAACCGTATGGTGCAGAGAAACCTGGGGGGCGCTGCATAGTATACTACTGCGTGTTATACCCATATGTGTTTCCCGTAGGGTACTGCTGGAAGTTCTGTGGGTAGTAGGTTATCTGGTTAACCGGTTGAGTGTTGGAAGTCATTACCTGACTAGGAATCACGGTGGTAACCGGTTGTTGGATGTTCTGCTGAGTGGGGATGGTAGGTATGGTACCCTAGGGTGGTTGTATCCTAGGAATGGTTGCTGCTCCTGGTTGGGGAAAGCTTCCCTAGAGTTGTTGTGTTCCAAGAATGTTACCACTATATTGACTAAGTGGAGGGTTTCCCGTAGCAGGGTTAGGGGGTGGTTGCGACAGTGGTGTCCATGGAATGTTGGTTCCTCCTTGATGAAGATGTGGAAATTGAAGCGATGGGTTCCATGGAGTTGTTGTAGCCGAAGGATAGGGGAGGCCGGAATTCAAGTTGGGGGGAATCTGAGATTGCCCCCTAGCTGGGTTCCAGTTTCCAAACAATGAGTACGCCCCTCTCTGTGGGATTTGAGATCCCCAAGAAGGAAGCGTGCCTGATGAGGGATGTTGAAGATGAGGCCCGGTTGGGAAACCGGAATAAGGTTGTCCACTGCCAGGTGGGTTGTACATACCATACTAAGCAGATGCTGCTGGTTGGGAGGGTTGTTGGATTGTGCCGATGGGTTGCCCTCCAGCAGATGGGTTGGATGGCCCTATAGGAGGAGGTTGTTAACTAATAACGGGGTTCCCAACAAAGGGTTGTCCTCCAGTAGGTTGGGTTGATGGCCCGATGGGAAGCGGTTGGTGACTAGGAGTAGGGTTTCCAATGAAGGATTGTCCTCCAGTAGGCTGGGTTGATGGCCCGCCAGGAGGGGGTTGGTTGTTGGGATTGGGGATCGCGGCAGTCGGTTGTCCACCTCTTGAGATAGTGTAGATAGTGGCCGAAGGTGAATCTCCATTCAATATGGATGATCCAGTGGTATGAATTGGTGTTCTTCCGACACTAGCAAGGTAAGATAGTTTCGATTGGCCAATGGTGCCAAAGGTGCCTATTTGTGGAGGGTGTCTTCCATATGTGACGGGCGGGGATGGAGAAAAAAATGGGTTATCCCTCATAGAATGTGCGCCAAACATGGATGATGGAAGCAAATGTGGGGAATTTAACCAAGGGGTATCAGGGGTGTCGTCCATAGCGTCTTCAACAATAGGAGGACTATCGGATACTGGGTCTAGGTTCGTATCATGTAAAAGGTCTTTGGGATCCGACGGGAACAGATGTATAGTAACGTGTGAAGGTCCGGAGCCATCTGCATAGGAGTGATGAAACTCTGCGCTAGACGGAACGTTGGGATCTCGATAGTCAGGAGGACGGGTAACAACGGGATATCTAGAAGCCGTCGAGAGCATTTGCTCTGTATCATGTTTAAATTGTGCCGATGCTAACGGGGAATTAGCCAGACGAACCATACTAGGCTAAATGGAGGCCATGATCTCATGTCCTGAAGGGAGGTTGGGGAGAGATACGGTACGAGATATGTTGCTGGAAGAACCAGTTTCCTGTGGATGAACACTAGATGGCGCAGTGGTAACAGGAGGAGGCTCCACCTGGGAAGTGATAAAGCCATAATCAGGTTCAAAAGGTGTATCAAGAAGTTGGGTTTCTTCGATAACTTCGACGTACCCGCCCGGGACTGGAATCAATCCAAATGTATCCTGGTCGGATCCTTTGGTGGTGCCAACAGATCCTTCTATGTCATCGTAGAAAGTTTCTGGTGGAAGGGAAGTGTTGACATCAGGGAGGAGGATGGCCTCCGGCCTAGTATCTTGGGCTGTACTAGATTCAGCCGCTGTAACGTTGTCCACTGTGGCAGATATATCTGGAATAATAGTGGGTGAAGTAACAGTGAGAGTCTTAGATGTACTAGTCGTTGCAGAAACTGCAAGAGGTTCTGAGACCGTGCTGTGAGTAACAGTGAAAGGAGGGACTAGAGATGTAATGCGTATTGGCGGTGAAATGTTCCCTCGACCAACACCACGGCCAGGAGGGGTGGGAATACATGATGCAAGTGGACCGGAGGTCTGCGGCGGTGGTGGTGGTGGAGGGATTTTTCCGTGTACTCTTCATGATCTCCGTGGTGGTTCTAACATAATGACAAGAATATGAAATCCGGGGGCAGTCTCATAACAAAGAACTCAAAAAATCTAATGCAACCGAGTGTGCAAGAGACGAGCTAGAAAAAGCAAGGCTCGCAGGACAAAAAAGCAAGCTCTAAAATCTATACTGAGATCGGCGTCCCAGTAAGCGAGCTGAGAAAAACAATGGCCATAATGCCAACAAGTAGTCACTAAAAAGAAAAAAATGACCCTCTATAGAGATGAGATAACAAGCAAACTCCTAACTAAGAGCTGGAGACCTCAACAAGTTGTATCCTTCGCAAGGTGATGAAATCCAAGTCGAACAATACAACGTGAGAGACCAATATGAGAAGGATATCCCTCTCGAAAGGGATCCTTGGTAAAAGAGCCCTAGTAGAAAAGTCACTAAGCTACCTCGTTCATGACACGTTGGAAAAGGTTTTCGACGCTTCTGCCTTATCTCCCTTGCATTACTAGGAATACAAGGAAGAAAATGATCGATGTTGCCTTAGGGCTAAGTGGAGTGTGGCATTCCACAGAGTCCGTCCAGTTCTCAATCTCACGGCAGTTTAACCCCTGAAAGTTAAAAACAATCAGGAGGCCCCTCCACAAACTGGTCTATGACCGTGTCAATAAATACTAGAGGATTTTAGTTCCCTAGAGGACAACAACTATGTCTCAGATGATAATGACAAGGGGGAATTATTTTGATGCCTATCCCCATTGTCCTACCTAACTACCAAATTCTTTTGATTTCCTCAAGTGAGGTTAATGTTGGTTTAGTTAGGGAGATTAATTTTAGTGGTTGTATTACTCAATCGAGTAAATGGACGTGAAACTTGGTGGTGTTGTGATGACCCAAACCATGCAAGTGAGAATGAATCGAAATAAGCCTTGTATTTGATGAAAACTAGCTATGGAAGGGAGAGATTTCTTCGATCATAAATGCATGAAACTTTTCACAATCAATGAAAAAATCATTTCAGAAAAAATAAAAATTAATAAATAAATAAATAAAATAATAAATAATAAATAATAAATAAAATAAAAAATAAAAATAAAAATAAAATAAAAATTGTTTTCTTTTTCTAAGTAAAGCCAAACTGAAATAAACACTTCTTTCAAATTCATTGATGTGCAACTAGAATGCTCCAAAAAATGAGAATTTATGTGGCAAATGAATGGTTCACTTCCTAATGCACGATAATACTGCTAGATCATTTCAATCCAAACAACACAAATGTTCTCTAATGATAGTTTTCAATATAGATTTTAATGATAATACTGGAAAAGATGATATTTATAAGAACAATGTGATTCTGAAAATACACAATCCTATAAGAGAGGATAGCAATAACAGTTTGGTTGTGATGGGAAGATCAAGCCAATCCAATCAGACTGAAGGGGTGGCCTAATGTGCAAATAATGCCACTAACTCATAAAAGAATCAAGCTCACAAGAGAAATAAACAAACCACAAAGACTGTGCAATGAACAGGATAGTAATAAGCAACAAAAAACACCAAACTAAAGTAGAGAAAATCAAAAGTGACTCAGGAAACCAAACAGGAAAGAAAAATTGAAAAAATGCAGACACTACCGCGTGGAAGAAACAGGCTAGAGCGCAGTACTGGTACACTACCGCTCTGGTAAGAGTGCTGGGTACGCAGTACTACCACGCTGTAGACAGTAGTGGAGGCACGGTACTGTTGCAAAGGATGGAAAACCAAAACTTTTGACAAGGAGATTGAATTTTTCAGGGTTGCTGCAGACCTAGAGGACTCACTGATCACTGAGGGAGGAAAGATGTAGAGAGGAGAGGTGAATAAAGGTCAAAGAGACCAAAATTCGGTACTGGTTTGAAGAGAAAGGAGAATCACAATAAAAAATGACTGAAAGTGAGATAAATCAATCAAATGGGGTTCAAACCAGTGGAGTCGCCATTTATTGTTGTAGAAATTTCTCCCTAGGGATAGGTAGAAACTCTCTTAGGTTAAAGTAGACTTTAACTGACTCTAAACTAAGACAAAAAGATAACAAATTCTACCTTGAATTCCTAGATCTAAACAAACATTTCAAGATTAAACTGTTGAAAGAAATGGAAGAGATCTAACTAACCTTCAATTCAATTGCTCGTCCTAATGGTCACTCCTATTTCCAAGTCCTCGCGAATGAACCTGTTAGAATGAAACCAAGATACAAGCATATAAAATTATCTAGCAACTTGAAATACAAGTTAGGATCTAAATCTATAACATATACAAATCATTTAATTGAAACAAAATCAACACACATGATTTGGGAAACAAGACAAGTTATGTTTTATTACCAACTTGAAGTCACTTAAAATGGTTGCTTGATATCTAAGCGAACTCCCAGCTCCAAGTGCTTTCTCCTCTAGCTATCTCCACAAAGATTCAAGATCATAAGTTTGATGGCTCCAAGAGTCCTCCCCTTTTTCTCATGGAAGGCCTCTCTCTTATAGTGTGTAGTAGGGTTAACCAACAAGAGAGAAGGATGGATCTTGGGAGTGTTTACTGGATCAGGCCTACTAATCTGAGAAAGTGAGTTAGGATCGAATTAGGGATACCAATCCTCAAAAATATCTCGAAAATCAAGATCCCACAAGCCATGGAAAAAAGGATAAAAAAGGAGTATCGCGCCCCTTCAACTGAGCATAGCACGGTAGTACCACGCAGCAGAGAAGAAGCATAGCGCGGTAGTGGGGACTACCGCTCCCTCAATGCTGAGCAAGGCTTGGTAGTGTAGGTACATGAAGTCTCAGGTGGGTTGATTCTTGACAGGACAGGTTTGTCTTCAAGGACCATTCATCATAATTCTCTTCTGGGTGTTTTAAGCAGTAGGGGAAGTGTCGTCAACTATTTTTGTGGTGACGATGCGACACTGTGAAATATGGAGGTATAACAGTCCCAAGCAGTGGAACATACCTATGATCAATGCAAGGAAGCATGTGCAGGATGTGGACACTCGGGGGAATGTTCCCTCAGGGTAAAGGGTCATCAAGCTGTGAAAGATAAACTAAGGCTCTACTTGGCTCGAAAGGTAAAGTGCTCAGGCACATGGCTAATAAGTGAGTAAACAGGAGCCGGCACAAGGCTCAAGCGACACACAAGATAATGCAATGCAATCACAACTCGACATAAAAGGGGAGTCATTTTTCATAAAGTTAGTCTCCTCGCCTGAAAAAATGTAAAATAATGAAAGAAGAACTCTTCTAATCACATATGACTAGAGTATAACTTTTTTGTAATTAATCCACAAAGGTCCATAAAATGGGTAAACTTATACTTAAGTGGATATCGCTTCAAATCCTTTAACGAGGCTGAAATGACAAGCATACTCGGCAATCTTGTTTGATTTGAAAAATTCTAACAAGGGCTTAAAAAGACTTTATAAAAATATTTTCCATAAAGGTTTAACGAGCCCGAAAAAGTAAACTCGTGACCTCCTTACTGTTTTTAACGATCTCAAAGGAGAGATGGAAGAATGCTCATAATGGGAGTAGACGAGTGTCAGGGGCATGCGATACTAGTTCCAAGCACATGGAACAAAGCTATGCATAATGCAAGGAACATAAGCAAGATAAGGACACTCAGGGGTTGTCTGTGAATTCGGATGGCAAAAGGTTCAAATGAATCATAACAATGGGGAGGCCTAAACCTATATGCAAGGTTTCGAATATGCCTTCCATGACCGAAGCAAATGTCGAAAAGGATCAGTAAACAAGTATAAGTCCAGCTAAGAATCCTGTCTCCAAGAAACATAAGTACCAAGATCATCTCTAAAACATACTTAAAGAAAAAACCGATACAGGTCACTGTGGTAGAAAAAATTTCAACTTCACTATTATCACCCTCAGACATAATGCAGGGAGATCTAACCATTGAAGGTGCCATAGTACCAACACCCGAGGGACCAAAATGATCAACTTCAGAATGAAGAGCAAACCTGAAGGACGTGGAGGAATCTGCAGTGGAAAATTCATCATCACGGGAGTTGAAAATTCTAGAAGTAGAATCGAACTCATCAGGATCACCGATTTGCAGATCTATAAGAGAGTCTAAAGACTCATTACTAGGGATATAGGACTTTAATGTCAAACCGGGGATAGACAAAACTATGGCTAGATCAAAATGTATGGAAGACTATATTCTAGACTCATCTTGTTCAATAAGATCAAGGGGAGGAGGGGAATGAGATCTATGATAAAGATACACCCACAGCTTGTCATCACCACTCATGGCCTCAATAAAAACTTCATCTAAAGGTAAAATACCATCGAGGCAATCATGTGAACAAGATGGGTTGACTGCACACGTAGACAGCATAATGGGATCTTCTTCCCCTGTCTGCGAAGAAGAGAGATCTGGCTCTGAAGTGGCTTGCTGAATATGCTGGTAAGCAAGCTCAACTACAGACAGTGGCATAGACATCCCCATATGCATAATGTTTCCAGACGTGGAGCTCGTGGAAGGAAAATTCCACGGATCATCAAAATAGGAAGCCAAGAATGACATATTATGCAAAGGAGGAGACGCATCGTTGGTAATGGTTCCAATAAAATTCACATGTGTGGCAAAATCATAAGTTCCCATCAATGAAGGGTACATGCCAACACCCATGTTCCCAGTTGCCAGTTGAGAATGAGTAACCTGCGGGACTATGGATCCCATGGATGTTGTGGAAGAGGAGTTAACGAAATCCATCTAATCGATAGTCACAATCTTGCCTTCGTGAGGAAAGCAGATAACTCTGAATACAATGGATGTGACAGCTTTTATGGAATACATCCAATTCCGACCTAGTAAAAGGTTGTAGTCGATGGGCACATCAACCACCTCGACTTCAATAGAAACAAATTTACCTCCCAAGCAGACAACAAGGGAAGGGATAATTCCATGTGTGTTAAATGATCGACCGTCGAATGCAGTGAGCGTGGTTCTAGACATGAGTAGGGGAGGAGAGCCGAGAGCTTTCCAACAAGATAACGACATTACTGACGTAGATGCACCTTCGTCAACCATCATACGTTTGAAAAAATTCTGAAGGCACGCCACCTGGATTTGAAAAGACACGTGGTAGGGTAATCGAGGTTGGACATCAGTAGTGTCGAACTTGATAACAGTGGGACTTCCCGCATCTTGAACTCCTAACACACTCAAAAGGGCATGCTTCTGAGAAGGACATGCTTGCAAGACATCAAGAGCCGACATGGCACACGGAGTTTGTCCCAAATCTTCCACAATAGAGTAGTTATGGGTGGCTCAAGCATTAGGATTATGCGTAGAGCGCTTAAGAACACCTTTCGGTATCTGCAACATATTAGAGGGCTTCTCGATATGCAAGGAATTGTCAGGAGGAGGGGGAGGCTCACTCCCCAAATTGGGTTATGGTGCATCATAATCCTGTTGACGAGTGGAAACACTAATCTCTGACTAAACCATGTTCACACATCCATAACCACCAGTATTGGAAGAAGACGTTTCCGTCTCAGTAGGTCCATAACCAGTGGTGGGAGCATGCGAAGCCATGTTTTGGTGATGAGGTAGGGGATCCTTCAACACAGCTGGGCTCTATTCCAAATGCTTCGATGCTTCTTCAATTTGAGTGAGTAAGATGGTCTTCCCCACAGAGCTTGCAAGGAAACTTCACCTTATGCCTAGGTTTACGGTCCTCACCAGCATTTCCTACTTCCCAAGGAGGGTTGGCATTATCCTTACGGTAGGTATTGCGATTGCTATTGTTATTCCCATTGTTTCCACCCTTACTATTGTTTCTCCCCTTTTTCTTACCACTAGGTTGTTGGTTACCTGATTGGTTCGTCGTTTGCACATTGTGTACATCAGACGACGGGTTGGAAGTGGACAAGGTATGAAACTGTTCGGGAGTAGACTGGTTTAGCGACAAATTTTTCATTTTACTAGCTACCAAATCTACAGGGCGAGTGCTTGCGTATCCTACGATCCCATCAGCATGCGGTCCAAGAACTGACTGAGGCTCATGACATGTGCATGGTGCGTCAGGAATAATGTCATACAAAATGCTAGACTGAGAGTATAGTAAGTCTAACTGCCGAACTTTCAAGATGGCTTGTTCCTCAGTCACAATGTCAGACATCGAAACATCCTTAGAAATGTATGGGAGTAGAGACTTGAGGAACCATTTTTTATAGGTCAAGTCTGCACTACTCCGTCTGTGATCACCTTTAGTTGTCGATCACAAAACAATACAACTTGGATTGAAGAGCATGATGGCCTTAGATGATGCTTTGACCTAACCTACCCCTTTGCAAGCTAGCAAACCCTGTTTTACCTCACATTTTGACATGTGCGCTACCCTACAGGCATGATAGTAGCGCACATGCCCTACTCCACAGGCATAAGAGTAGCACACACATCCTAGTATGCCCTACTCCACTTCAGCAAACTAGCGCACACCTTCAAAAATCCTACAAACGTTGGTTGTAAAGCACTGAAGTTGCATATTGAGCACTACTCCACTATGAAAAACTAGCGCACATATTGAAATGTGATTAAAAATATATTAATTTGACAAATTGGGATTAGTTGAAGTTGATTTTGCAACTTCCCCAACCTCCCAATTCAACCACCTCTCGATCTAAACTGCCTACCTTGTCCCATAAATACAAGGAGGATTGAGGAGATGGGTTAGACATATTTAGACTCTCATTCATAAAAGGAGAAACTTGCATTAAGGGTTGTTATGATGGAAGAATTCCAAAGTTAGATAAGAGCAGGAGCCCAGAATCCGGTTGCAAAAGCACTCTGAATGATCAGGTATAATTTGTACTGATTATTTGCTTTTGACAATAACAGTTGAAACATCCTTCCCATCCCAATCAAATGTCTAATGGATTGTGTGTTTGTTTGGTTAAATGCTTGATTTCTCTTGATGTTTAAATTGTATTTCAATTTCATCATTGTTATATCAGTCAAGATACATTGAGGAAGGTATCTTCGCATTGCAGATCTATTGAGCGGAAGATCAAGTTGAAGATTGAGCGCAAGATCGAGCAAAGCTAGGATTGAACGTCGTTAATAAGGTATGTCTTCAAGATCCTTGATCTCTTTCCCTTTATAGATGCTTATGTAATATGATCAATGTGTTTACCTCTCACCCCAAAAGTTGGTAGTGTCTCTTTCCTCGCTATAAGGTAGAATTCCTGAACAACAGACTGGCAACTCCACTGGGGACCGGTTGTTTTTCTGCTCTAGGAAACCCATTTTGTTTTCTTTCCATTACTTTTTTATCTCTTTGATCCTCTAAGAGGCATTGTAGGTCACCCCTACCTACTTTTATTTGCCTAATTCATCCCTTTTCATCTCTGCAAAACTTGATTTCAACCTCTCCTGACTTGTGCGCTACTCTTTTGTACATACAGTAGCGCATACTTGAGTTTGTGCATTACTTTCCCTACTGCACAGTAGGGAACATCTTCCAGAATGCGTTAGTTTTCCTACTGCACAGTAGAGCACACTCCTGTAACTTTCTGTTTGATGTGGGATTTGGATTTCCACCTGTTTGGTTTGATTTCTAGCTTTGTACTTGGATTTCTTAACTGATCCTTGAGGTGTGTAAGCCTTTGTTGAGTCCCGTTAGCATCTCCTAAGTCCCTTAGGTCATTTTTTTCTTGCTTGAGTACTTTTGAGGTGTCTTGTTTGTTTGTGACTTTTTTTTTGGAGACCGTGCTATGTTGTTTAACAGACATAGCTGCTCGTCCATACCCTAGTAGTGTGTTGCAGGTATACAAACCTTTGTGCATAACATTTGTTGTTTGTTGCGACACTAGTATGCTCTATTGGTGTCTTATCCTTTGATTTAGGGTTTGTCCCATCTTTGGAGTCTTTAGGGTGTCTTTCAAAAAACGTTTTGAGTCCCGACACTTCTTGATCTCATTGTTAGTTTCAGTTTCAAGCAAGTTGGAGTATCTTAGTTTGTTACCTTTTTGAGTCTTTGTGATAGTAAGGTCATCTTTAGTTCACTTGCCTACCTTCTACTTGGCTTAGTGCTTTTGTTTAGGGTTTGGAGATTTGGAGCAACTATAGAGGTTTGCTTTCCAGTTATAAGTGACTCTCATCCCTGTTTTATTTCCACTTTGTTTCCAAGTTTGAATCTTTTTCATTTGAAAAACTTCGTAGGACAAGTCTTTATCAAGTCATAAATTTGATTGTTGTGAGCTTTAGAGTCATTTTTCCTTACTCGCATATGTTTTATAGGTCTTACTTGCTTCCATTTTCAAGTACTTTTTCTTTTACATATAACGAAAAAGCAAAAAATGAGTTTGGTAGTTTAGAGTAGTAAGGATTATAATCATTTCAGAGTAGCACATTTTACTTTGTTGTGAAATTGAAAAGAAAATGAAAAAAGAGAACTTTGTTTAGGTTTGCTTAGTCTTCATTTTGGAAGGAGCATAAACGAAAAAGAAAAAGAGTCCTTTTGTTGTTGAAAGTTGTTTCATTTCTCGCACTTTACTTTCTGTTGCAACCACCACATAGTGCACTACCCCATTGAGTAAAAAGTAACCTTAAAAAGAACTTTACTAAAATCAAATAGAAACGATTTTCTTTCTAGGGATACACCACACCAACTAGCTTAGGCTAGAGTTTCGAGCTTAAAACACCTTAAACTGCTCGAAGCTTGTTTCATTGCTCAAAAATCGTAGTGCGACTTTAATATAGGTAAACCCATCTGTATCAAGTATTCCTGGGAAACTCTACTGAAACCAAAGCTAAGCATGAGGCCGTGGAAGATTGGAATTGTTGAGGATATCCCCTCACTTTCCCTTCAACCATAAACCAGGGTCGATTCGCGTACGGGGGTCCATCCGGAATCCAGGATTTGCTACCCTACCCACGCGTTTTGATCAGGCTGATAAATGTCCCCCCAGAATATTTCATACTTATGGTAGCCTTAGTATCAGACCTATAGGATCATACACAGGTGACAGTGGAGGATTATATCTGTTGTACCTAGGACAGACATGGGAGGAAATCCCTTGCAATTCTTTGGGAGGGTGTTTGGGTGATTCCAGCACTTGCACCCTTAGTCATTGTATTGTGGACCCCGGGTAACTGTCCTTCTTCCTTCGTTGATCTGTTCCGGGCCCTCATCATCCCAGACTCTTCTCTGGAAAACATCTTGTTTACCTGGTTTGTATACTAAGGATTTTTTTTAGTGGTATGCTCTTTGCCCCTTAGTCTTAGTGGCCAATAGGTTTTTACTTAGTTTTATTTTTATATAATTGTGGAATACCAACAGCTTCATAGGTCTCAAAGGTTGCAAATCCTTCTCCCACTTAGAGTGGAGACACTACTGCCACCACCACCATGAAGGACAGACTCCAGTGGTATTTTTGAAACTACTGGTGAAATAGAGGTTCTTGGTGAACCACAACCTAGAACCCCAGATCAACAAGGTCTTAATACTATAGAGGTTGAGGATATTACTTCTAGTGATTTTAACACTTCTTTTAACCCTCCGCTTACCGGACTTAATGATCCACTTCTAGTACCTATTGGTTTCCAGCAACCTGATTATAGTGCATATTTTTTCACACATGGGCATATTATGACTAACCCGGGAGGCAAACTGGGAGTTCCACAAACTCCAACAATAAGTATGAATCAAAATACTGTAAATCCACCTTCCACTGTTACACTGAGTTCGACTCAGACAAATTTTGTTTCAACTCTGTCCTTCAATTTTAACACTGGTACGTTAGGCATGCCAAGCTCAACAGCTTTGACATCCACCTCTACCCCAAATTTTGGACCCAGTAATATAGTGAATGTCATTCCACCTCCTGCGACTCAACAATCATACCATATACCTAGTACTTGGATTTCCACACCCAATGTAGGGCCGAACGCCTATGCAACTATGCCTGTCATGAGTACCATGACTGCGCCGTCCACCTCGACTACCCATGGTTTTAACACCTTTGCAGGTTACACCATGAATCAAAATAATGTACCTGCAGGAAACACGCATTTTTCTTCATTTTCTGGAGGAGGGGGTAACATCCTTAATCAACAATATGGCGGGGCTAACACCCAGCCACACTGGACGAACATATAGAGTACCAACCCACTTTCATTTGGATGGGGGAATTTCAACAACACTTTCACACAACAGCAGATGGCAGGGTGCAACCCCTACCAGCAGATGGTTGGGGGAAACCCCTACTAGCAGATGGCTGGGGGCAACCCCTACCAGTAGATGGTTGGGGGAAACCCCTACCAATAAATGGCGGGGGGAAACCCTAACCAGCACTTTATGGGTCAAACTATGGAGGTTCCCCCTTTATGACCCCATCTTATCACATGCCATCTTATAGACCTCGTTTACCATTTCTGGAAACACTAAATTTGCCAGATCTTTCCAAGTTAGCGAATGATCCAGTGTACCATAACGCTACATGGCCACCAGTTCCTACTAAGCTACCTTCGGACATTCAAAAATTTGAAGGAAAAACTGGTGAGGACCCTGGTGATCATGTTACCACTTTCCATTTATGGTGTTCTTCGAACTCATTGAATGAAGATTCCATTAGGTTGAGACTTTTTCAAAGAACCTTAACCGGTGTTGCATCCAAATAATACATTGAGTTACCTGCAGCCACATTTTTTAATTTTTGGGATCTCACGAAAGTTTTTCTGAACCACTTCCAGCTTCTTGTTCGGTATGATGTCGAGACAGATCTTTTGTCTACATTTAGACAAAATAAGGCCACTCACTTATCTGATCACATTCAGGAGTGGCGAAGACGGAAGAGGCTCATTAAAGCCAATATACCTCGAAAATTCCTTTTAGAGTGGTATCTAAAATCACTCCTTCCTTACGTTTCTAAGGAAGTAGCTACTTCTGGAGTGTCTTCAGAGGAAGAAGCCATCTTACGAACTCAGCAGCTAGACCTAGTTTATGCATAGGCTGGGCTACTTTATGATATTATACCAGATGCACCACGATCAAACACCGATCTTGGCAGACCTAAACCTGGACCACATGCTGACGACATAGTGGGTTCAGTTGATTTTGCAGCTTTCGACGCATTGACTAAGCAAGTTCATGCCTTATTCGTCAAACAATCGACTGCAGAAGTGACCTCCATCACAACCTCTCCTTCTACTACTGAATTTGTAAACCAGATTTAGAACAATCAAAAGGCCCCTCGGCAGCCCAACAACAAAAAGAAGGGCAAGAAAGGAGAGGGGAACCAGCAAAAGCCCAAGAACAAAGAGAATGTAGAGGAGGGAAACAGAGAAAAGAAGAAGGTTAAGTTCCCTTGTAAGCTTTGCAAGAAGGATCACCTCACTCATCAATGCCCTCTACTCGAAGAAGCCCAGAAGATGCTTCAAGAAAAGAAACCCGCCGTACTTAAAGATCCATTTCCTAAGGGGCAGGTTTTAGCTTCTGGCACCTCCAATTCTGGGGGCACTAATCATGCTTCATTTGATCAAACCTTCATTAATATGGTTAGCGTGGATGCACTTTTGCAAACGCGAGCAAGAAATTATACTCGGGATGTGTAGAACAAGGATAAAGTGATTCTGGAATCTTCCACTCCTCTCCACATACCTGTGGATCCACTTCCCAAGATCCCGAAAGGTGTCTTGAAATGGGCATCGTACAATCCTAACGCACGGCCTGCTGCCAACTACAATATGGTTGAAGATTTAGCCCAGACCCCTTCTGCCATGTCCACCTTAGAAGTTCTGCAAAGTTGTCCTTTACAACGAAATGCACTTCTGGAAGCAATCAGAAGTATGGAATCATCCAACATGTCTGCACGCTTTGATATGTCTGATATCAAGTATCGGTTTTCGTACCACGTTTCCCTAAAGATAGAAGTAGTTCATGGTCCCATGACCATTGGATAGGCTGTTGTAGATGAGGGTGCATCGACATGCGTGATGTCCATTTCTTGCTGGAAAGCTTTAGGCTCTCCCGAGTTATCCCCCTCTAACACACTACTTACCGCATTTGACGGTAGAAATTTCCGTCCACACAAAGTCTTGCCATCATTTGACATCACGCTAGCCGGTAAGACAGTTGTTGTAGAGATTGAAGTTCTGGACGCTCCGCTTGATTACAACATGTTATTATGAAGGAGTTAGACATATGCCATGCAAGCTATTGCATCGGCATTTTTCCAAGTTGTTATGTTCCCTCACGAAGGTAAGATTGTCATGATCGATCAGCTTTCATTCTCTCGGTGAAACAACCAGACTTCATCAGAATCCACAATTCCTTTAGTTGATCAATCTACCCCAGTAAGCGAGAGTTTAGGAGCAGGTCTTTATGGGTCATTAATAGGCACTTTTGACCTACCCTCTTCCTTTCTTTTCATGCATTCTGATGTAGGTACATCTACAAAAATTTCACAGTTTGTTTAAGAACTGATCTGTGGATCCTTCCTACTGTATCAGAACCATCAGTGCCTTTAACCATTATAGAAGTAGCATACATAGAATCACAACACGCTGCAACGGAACATATCATGACTCTACCAGTCTCTGCTGAGTCAAATATGGACTATGCTCCTGCATGGTCAATGGATTCTACCCACTCTTTTGACTGTTTAGACATGGTTTTACCTTCTGATGAAGCCATTTTGGAAGCCATGATGGGCCTGGACCATCCATGGGAACTTATGCATCACAGGTCTTACCTGCTTCCAAATCTAGACAGGATAGAGAGAGGAGAATTCTCTATGAGACCCTGTGGATTTATTGATTTGTCCTCTTTTCCTTCTACTTCAAGAGTTGTTTACACTGAAGGGATTATGGCTAATATATCGAGAACCATCCCGATTAACATTTCCATCCAACCCGGTGTGAGTATTTTGATCACAGAAGATTTAGGAGCTATGGAGAACCTCACAAAACTGAATTAATTTGCAAAAACAGTGAAAAACTTGAAAAAGGAGATAAATTTACACACAATGTGAGCTTAATCTTTGCATTAACTGACTGTCTAACATGTGAAGATGTTAAGAACAGGTTTTTATTACATTCATGAGAAATTTGAGAGCATTAGATAGCTCAAGATGAGTGTACAAGTCAAAATTGCCAAATTGGCCTCAATCCCAATCATCCCAAACAGTCACGAATTCAGGTGTGAAGGTGGCTGAAGCATGCTGGGTCATTAATGAGGCCAAGGCAGGCGTGGGTGAGCAAGTAGAGGAGTTTGGGAGGACCAAGGGAGCAATAAATGCTCCCAATATAGCCAAAATTGGGCAAAATCCACCCTAGCGCCCCTAGTCAACTGAAATTCCCCAAATCAAGGAGAGAGGGCGCTCCAACATTTAATGAGGGCACACTTGTGGACAAAACAGGAGGTTGGGTGAACTGGTTTTCTTGGAAGTGGGTGTGAACACTCTCAAATGTGGGTATTTGACCAACTAAAGTCACCTAGTCCAAACTATGGTGTAATTAAGCACATGAGCAATAAAAATTTGACTATGGTTATGGACTATGGTACTAAGTATGGATTATTGTTCTAACACCCCTCCTTAACCAAAACTTGGTACAACTCATGAAAGATAAGTGGGAGGCCTTGGCAACAAAGGCTCAAGTCACCTCATTACAAACAGAAATTTTTATTTGTCCATATAAACCGAGGACAAGAAGTAAAACCACATGGGATAAAAACTTCCCTCTAAAATGGACATGGGGCTGAAACTGCAATTAAATTGCAGCAATCACCATCCATCACTCACTCCAAGCAAATCTCTCAAGTGAGTGAAGGTCTTCTCAATAAAGCACTTGGTGAAAATATCTGCAGTTTGCTCGGTGGATGGGCAATACTGCAAGGAAATCACCCTGTCATGCACCAAGCCTCGAATGTAGTGCATGTGGATTTAAATGTGATTTTTTCTTTTCCTCTGTACTGGATCAGTAGATATCTTGATAGCACTTTTATTATCCACCCAAATTTTGGTTGGAGAATCAATAGCAACACCAAACTCCCAAAGAATGCCTTGCAAACAAACACACTGTGTGGCTGCGTTCACTGCTGCCCTGTACTCGGCCTCTGCTGATGAAAGTGAAATGGTATGTTGTTTCTTACTTTCAGCAAACATAAAAACAAAACCTGAAGTTGACTTTCCATCGATGGGATCTCCAGCCCAATCGGAATCAGAAAATCCAGCTAGTTGTAGTGAAGAACCAGCTGCATAGTGTACCCCAAAGCTCTTTGTTCCTTGGACATATTGAAGGATCCTTTTGGCTTCCTTCCAATGGATCTAATGTGGCTAATGCATATACCTTTCTATAGCACTTACAGCATAAGACAAATTAGGTCTTGTATGTGTAAGGTACAACAAACTTCCGACTAGATGCCTATAGAGTGTGCAATCCACCAATGGAGAGTCTTCAAATTCACCTAGTTTTATGCCTGAAAGGAATGGACACTTGGCTGCCTTACATTCATCCATTTTAAACTTGAATAACAGGTCTGAAGCATACTTAGGTTTACTCAGAAATATACCTATCTCAGATTGCTCAATTTCCAAACCCAAAAATTGCCTTAGCATTCCTAGGTCGCTCATGGCAAATTCACTGTGCAAAGAAGCTTTAATTGAGCCAATTTGTTTGTTGCAGCTCCCTTTAATTAAAAGATCATCAACATACATTACAATGACCTGCAAATTATCATCACATTGCTGCAAATAAACATTTGGATCAGACTTGCATTGACAGAAACCAATTGAGAGCAAAAAAGCATCCATTTTGGCATACCAAGCCCTGGGGGCTTGCTTGAGTCCATAGAGTGACTTCTTCAACCTACAAACAAGTGTGGGATCCTCTTGGAATCCGTCAGGTTGCTGCATATATATATCTTCCTTTAGCTCACCATGCAATAATGCACTTTTAACTTCCATGTGGTGAACTTCCCAACCCTTACTAGCTGCCATGGCTAGAGCTAGTCTAATTGAGTCCATCTTTGCAACCGGTGCAAAGGTCTCTGTATAATCCACACCATGGATTTGTGAGTAGCCCTTAGCAACTAACCTAGCCTTGTACTTCATATCAGAACTATCAGCAATAGGTTTGGTTCAAAAAATCCACTTACATTGCACAAGTTTCCTCTTGGGGGGAAGAGGCACCAAATCCCATGTTTTGTTCTCTCGGAGAGATTGGAATTCTTCTTGCATTGTTGTTCTCCACCTTGGATCATGATGAGCTTCCTGATATGATGTTGGATCAGATCCAATCATCATATAACAGTGATCAGCAAGTTCACTTTCATTTGCAAAGGAAGCATTGATTGTTTGAGATCTAGTCTTCCTAGGCTCTTGGGGATTGCCTGCCAATTCACCTGCAGCTTGTATGATTTTTTCAGCCCACTTGGGCCTTGATGGCGACTCATGTACAGCAATGTCATCTTTAGAAATATCAGAAAAATCAGAAGTGGAATCATCACTAATTTCATTAAGGTGTGGAGGAGAAGAGCTTTCCCCCAGTGCAAGCTCAAAACATGGAATTGGTTCTTCTTCGAACTGCACACTTCTCTCAATGAAAGTTTTGAGTGTGGATGTGTCAAAGAGCTTATAGACCTTTGTGTCTTCACCATATCCAACCATGATACATTCTATTCTATGTGGCTCCAAAGCCTTCCTCTTTTCTGATGGAATTCGAGCCCATACTCTAGACCCAAAAATCCTGAAATTTGACACATTTGGTTTTTGGCCAAACCATGCCTCATAGGGGGTTTTTCCTTTGACTGATTTGTGAAAGGATCTGTTCTGAATATGAGCAGAACAATTGATGGCTTCAGCCCATAGCTTATGGCTTAGATCCCTAGCTTCAATCATGCAAGTGGCCATCTCTTTGAGAGATCTATTTTTCCTCTCTGCCACACCATTTTGCTGATGTGTGTAGGAGATTGAATGTTGCATTTGGATGACACATTCCTCACAAAGATGCTGAATGTTATTATTCATATACTCCTTTCCATTATCAATCCTAAGGATCTTTATCTTATGACCACTATGATTATCCACTAAGGCCTTCCAAATCTTCAATTTCTCAAAGACTTCTGATTTCAATTTAAGGAAGTAAACCTAGCAGAATCGAGAGTAGTCATCTATGAATGTGAGTACATACCTTGATCCACCATATGCTGGAGTGGGAAGAGGACCAATGAGATCTGAATGTACCAATCCAAGTGGTTGAGTGGCTCTCCTTGCCATTCCCTTCTCATAGCTGCGCTCAGGATGCTTTCCAACTACACACCCAATGCATGCACCATTTGAAGATCTGATTTCTGGAAGCCCTTCCACCATCTCGTCCTTGTGCAGTGTCTGGAGATATTTGTAGTTCATGTGGAAAAATATTTCATGAAACAACTTGGAGGTCTCATTGGAATGAGAGACAAGAGCATGGTCACTAGAGTTTGGAATGAAATTGGAGAATTTGTACATTCTCTCTTCATGATCAGCAGACCCCACTGCCACAACTTGCTTTGAAGAAATTTCTGAGATTTCTACCAAATATGGAGTAAATGTTACTCTCTTGGCTTCTCCTGTATGGGTCATTTGATAAACTGATAGCAAATTTGCATCCAATGAAGGTACATAGAGAACATCACTGAAATAGCCATGCTCCATGTCAATCCTACCAATCCCCTTGGTCTGGATTTCTGAATCATCTCCCATTCGATCTGTTGGGCCACCATTCGAATGCATAGAAGAGAAGAGCTCTCTAGATGAAACCATATGTATGTAAGCTCCTGAATCAATGATAAAGGATGAGGGATTTGAAATACCTGCTATCAAAGCATGAAATTTCACCTTATTGTCAGGATTTGAGGTGCTTTCTTTCTTCTTTGCGCCCTCAGGGACTGGGATGTTGTTCTTCTCCAGCAGCTGTGCCATTGAGTCAATGGTTTTCTTCATGCATGATCTCTTTGGATGCCATCCCTTATGACAATAGGTGCATTTGGTCTTTTCCTTTCCCTTCTTGTCCTTCTCCTTTGACAGATTCAAACCTCCATCTGCAGACTTGGTCTTTTCAAACTTCCTCTTCTCTAGCTGCTTCGAATTCTTGGCTTTCTGCTTGCCTTTGTTGGCATTTGAAACACCCATTGCCAGTGCTTGGTCCTTTGATTTTATGGTGCCCATCTGAACTAGTTTGTCCTGCTCCTGAGTGAGACACTCCATGAAGGTAGCTAGTGATGGCATTTGCCAATTTTGAAGGGTCATTTTGGCTGAGTGAAATGTGCTAGCAAATACAGATAATTCTGGGCCTAGCTTCGAAAGGATGGACAGAATCAGTTGTTCCTCCTTCTTAACCATTCCACATTGTTGCAGTTGAAGCACTAGTGACTTGAACTTTGTGAAGAACTTTTGGATGGTTTCAAAATGCGCTGGGATCAAGCTAATGAGCTCGTTTTCAAGCTGGTGGCCTCTCAGTTCATCATTTTTCCCAAAGAGTGATTCTAGCTTCACCCATACTTCGTTGGGGGTTGTCAAACTGTCTGTATGAAACAAGAGTTCCCTCGAAATGCTCAGGCATAGCAATCCATAAGCTTCATCAAGTCAATTGTAGTACTTTGCTTTCTCCACAGCAGAATTTGGCTCCACTTCTGTGCCCATGGTTACTCTATAGAGACCCTTAGATCTCAGCTTGATAACCATCTCAGCCTTCCAATCGAAAAAATTGAAGGGTGTGAGAAACATTTGGTTTGCTTCCGTGACTGCTACGTTAATGGTGAGAAAACTACTGAAACACCTGCAAAAAACACTCAATTTTTATCTGGAAATCCTCTCTAGAATGCAGTTCAATGCTCAATATTGACCTACAACTCACTAACTCCACAATGGCTCTGATACCATGTGAGTATTTTGATCACATAAGATCTAGGAGCTATGGAGAACCTCACAAAATCGAATTAATTTGCAAAAACAGTCAATTTTTATCTGGAAATCCTCTCTAGAATGCAGTTCAATGCTCAATATTGACCTGCAACTCACTAAATCCACAATGGCTCTGATAACATGTGATTATTTTGATCACATAAGATCTAGGAGCTATGGAGAACCTCACAAAATTGAATTAATTTGCAAAAACAGTGAAAAAACTAGAAAAAGGAGATAAATTTACACACAATGTGAGCTTAATCTTTGCATTAACTGACTGTCTAACATGTGAAAATGTTAAGAACAGGTTTTTATACATCCATGAGAAATTTGAGAGCATTAGATAGCTCAAGATGAGTGTACAAGTCAAAATTTCCAAATTGGCCTCAATCCCCCCTAGGTGGGTCCAACTCAATCCCAATCATCCCAAACAGTCATGAATTCAGGTGTGAAGGTGGATGAAGCATGTTGGGTCATTAATGAGGCCAAGGCAGGCATGGGTGAGCAAGTAGAGGAGTTTGGGAGGATCAAGGGAGCAATAAATGCTCCCAATCTAGCCAAAATTGGGCAAAATCCACCCTAGCGCCCCTAGTCAACTGAAATTCCCCAAATCAAGGAGAGAGGGCACTCCAGCATTTAATGAGGGTTCACTTGTGGACAAAACAGGAGGTTGGGTGAATTGGTTTGCTTGGAAGTGGGTGTGAACACTCTCAAATGTGGGTATTTGACCAACTAAAGTCACCTAGTCCAAACTATGGTGTAATTAAGCACATGAGCAATAAAAATTTGACTATGGTTATGGACTATGGTACTAAGTATGGATTACTATTCTAACACCCGGGGTCGTGGAAAACATTTTTATTGGAGCAGACTATTCTCCAGAAGAGATCACTCTATATACCAAGCTTTTTAAAGAATTCCGTGACATTTTTTCCTTGTCTTATGAGGAGATGCCAGGCATCCATCCAACCATCGTTGACCATGTCATCACAACATACCCTAATGCAAAACCTATGAGACAGAATCTCCGTTCTGTGAATCCTCGAAAAGCGGTCACCATTAAGGCAGAGGTTGAAAAATTGCTTAAAGCCGGATTTATCTACCTGATTGACATGACGGAATGGGTTTCAAATCCGGTTCCGGTTGATGAAAAGAAAGGTACCATCCGAGTCTATACCGACTTTCAGGACTTGAATAAAGCTTGTCCGAAAGATAACTATCCCACACCATTTATCGACCAGATCATAGATGCCTGTGCAGAACACGATATGTTTTCTTTCATGGATGGATTTACGGGATATAATCAAATTCAAATCAAACCCAAAGATCGGCACAAAACATCTTTTATTTTCCCGTGGTGAACCTTCGCATATCGGAAGATGCCGTTTGGCTTAAAGAATGTTGGAGCTGCTTTCCAGCGAGCAATGAATTTCGCTTTTCATGATATCAAGCACCTTGTTGAACCCTACTTGGATGACCTCCCGGCGCGATCTCGAAAGAGACGGGATCATTCAGCTCATTTGAGACTTGTGTTTGAACGATGCAGACAATATAAGATTCAATTGAATCCTAATAAGTGCGTATTCTGCGTCGAATCAGGACTTTTACTGGGTTTTATTGTATCAAGATGTGGCATAATGGTCGACCCATTAAAAGTTGAGGCAATTGTAAATCTGCCTCCTCCTCGCACCTTGTGACAACTTCAAAGTTTGCAAGGCATGTCTAACTTCTTGTGACGCTTTATAAAAAACTATGCTAAAATCATAAAAGGTTTCATGAGACTGCTTAAACAAGATACCTACTTCTTGTGGCATGAGGCTACTCAAGCATCGTTTGAGGCCTTGAAAAAGGCACTACTTTAAGCCCCCTTGTTAACCCAGCCTGATTATGCAAAGGATTTTCTTATATATGGCGGCGTCTGTTTACACAATTGGCATAGTACTAGTTCAGGAGGACGACACGCTCCAAGAGCATGTTGCTTACTATCTCTCGCGCGCATTGATAGCTCTTGAGATCAAATATTCACATGTTGAGAAGTTAGCACTAGATGTGGTCTATGCGGTGCAGAGGCTTTGTCACTACATCCTTTTACGAACAACTACTGTGATAGCAAAATTCAATCCTTTCCAATATGTCCTCACTCTACGCATCATCGATGGGAAGTACAATAAGTGGATTGTAATCTTACAAGAGTTCGATTTGGTTTTTCAATCGGCCAAGTCAAAGAAATCACTAGTGTTCGCTGACTCAATCTCAGAGTTTCCAAGTGACTTAGTGCATGTTGAGGAAGATTCATCATTCCCAGATGAACATATCTTCCTTATAGCCTCCTCTGACCCATGGTACGAGGATATTTTAGTATATCTCCATACTTTGAGGTGTCCTACCACTTTTTCTAGAGAAGAACGAAGCAAACTGAAAAGTCATGCGAAAAACTATCTCATCATCTCTGATACTTTGTATAGACATGGGATATAATCCATCTTACGACGTTGTTTGACTTTAGAAGAAGCAAAATCAGTATTGAATGATTCTCACAGTGGAGCCTGTGGGGGTCATCTTTCTGGGTTGGCAACAGCTCAGAAAATACAGTGTGCCAGGTATTTTTGGCCCACAATCTTTAAAGATTGTGTGGAAGTTGTGAAACGTTGTCGTCCGTGTCAGTTTTTCACCAGGAAAATGAGAGCACATCCAGCTCCTCTTCATCCTGTGATTACAGCAGGTCCCTTCACCAAATGGGGTGTTGATTATATGACTTGCAATCCAGTTTCGGTTGGAGGACATCATTATATCATCGTTGTCGTCGACTACTTCACCAAGTGGGCCGAGGAAATGCCCACTGTCAAGGCATATGGAGAAACTATCGCTTATTTTGTATTCATTCAGATTATTGCAAGGTTTGGCATACCCAAAGAAATTGTGACTGATCACGGCAGTCATTTTCAGAATAGCATGATGACCGATTTGTACACGATGTAAGGTTTTCGGCAAGAACATTTTTCTTCCTATTATCCACAGGAGAATGGATAAGTCAAAGCAGTTAACAAAACTTTAAAGATAATTCTACAAAGAACTGTTAATTCTAGTCGAAATAACTGGCACATCATGCTATACCCTACTCTTTGGGATTACCGAGCGAATGTAAAGACTGCCACTGGGTTCTCTCCCTTCCAGCTTGTGCACGGGATAGAAGCAGTTGTTCCGATTGAATGCGAGATTCCTTCGTTGAAGTTGGCTGTCCAACTCCTACCAGATACTTCAACACTGGAAGAACGTTTGTTGCATTTAGAGCATCTAGATGAACAGCGCCGTGACGCACTCACAACTAACGAAGTTCATAAGAAACGAGTCAAAGGACAGTACAACAAGTCTGTCAGACCTAGGGTGTTTCTCAAAGGAGACCTTGTTCTACTTTGGGATCAGGACAAGGAACCTTTAGGACCTGGCAAGTTCAATTACATGTGGCTCGGTCCCTACATAATTTCTAAGGTACTAAAGAAAGGTTCTTATGAGCTAACAGACTACGAGGGTAATAAGTTAACTGAGCCTAGAAATGGGATCTACCTGAAGAAGTACTATGCTTAGGCATTTGTGCTTTTTCTTGTAACATAGTTGTATATTTTGTAGAGCTATTTTTTGCTTGTGCTTGTTAGTTAACCTTATGTGCGTCTTCATTTCATGTATCAGATGTCGACTGAACATTTCTTAGGATTTGTTGATGGCGCAAGTCGCCACACCCGACAGTTGGCTTCAGCAGCTTGGGTCATTTACTCACCAACTGGCCAACTGTTCTCTTCGGGGGGGATTTGTTTGGGTCCCACTACGAACAACGTGGCTAAGTACAGTGCGGTTATATAAATTCTCCGAGATGCTCTTATTCATGGCATTTCACATTTGGAGGTAAGACTTGATTCGCAACTAGTTTTATTTCAGTTAACAGGTGTTTATCATATTAGAGATCCTGTTTTGCTAGGACAGGTTTTGCGAGTTGGAATATTGGAAAGACGGTTCGATTCCCTTATATATCAACACATTCCAAGAAATTTGAATGCATTAGCTGATTCATTTGCAAATTATGTTTTAGATTGGCATTTGTATCATACATTTGTATAAATAGCATTTCACACATTAAGTTAAACACACACACATGTAAATAACCGACTGTATATATATCCGATACTGTATCAAAAAACATAATATGAGTTTTGGATTATAAGTCTATCACAAGTCATGTCATAAGATACAAAACTTGGCTCGGTGGCCTCAAAATATACATTAAATATCCATCTCCTATGGAGAAGGAGGGGCCTCATCGGCATCTACTACCTCTCGGTAGCATATGACCAACCTAGTTATTTTCCACAGCAACCTAATCCATGTTGAGGTCACACCAACTACATGCTCCTACATATCAAGAGGCATCCGCTCAATGCGATATGTGGGAACGTCATGAGTAAACCGACTCATCTTCCTCTCTATAGTCCCTAGCATAGCATCAGCTGCACCCACATCTGTTGGCCTTACAAAAACAATAGGATGTCCCTCGGGACGAATCGGTCCAATATCTGCATATGACACTTGTTTAGTATTTCAAAAACTCGTCATAAAAATCATATACTTGAAAATTTTAAAAAATTAAATAATTTTCAAAATATAAACATGCCTACATCTCCCCAGGCACCACCTGGAGGAAGTACCAGCTCTGGATCATGACGGAAGTCTAAACTAGCATACAGAAACTGCTCGAATGCTAGCACCTGTCTCTCCCACCATCCCCAGAAATCATCAGTATGATAGCAAAAGTGGCTTTCACCACCACCCTGGCAGAGAAAAATGTCACCCCAATGGCCCAATCTCGGCTCACAAGGAATGAATGGAGGTAGAGGCATGCCCAAGCTAAGAGCAGGTACCCTCTTGAAGAAGAAGGTACAAAGGATGCTGCCATATCCAAAGTTCTTCATACTCCTGGCCTTACAACCCGAGAGTTGAAGCTTCATATTTGCTAATAGACTAGTGCACCAATCATATACATGACCTTGCAAGCATTTGATACCGACATGCATGTAATGCCTTGAGGATAAATGTTGTGTGGCACTTCCCCCCATTCGGTTCAACATACTTACAATAACCTTCAAAGGGAGGTTATCAATAGTAGAAATTAGGATTTGACTTCCCAATTTCTCGGTTCCCGCCACACAGTATCCATTTACATATTCTTGCACCGACATAGCACCCATATTGCGAGAAGATCCTTTCAAGTGTACCGCATCTCCCCTCCTAAAGTGTCCGGTAATGAAGTATATGTCATCGATGTTAAGGTATAAGGTCTCTCCTCGGATATCAAATACATTGGCATCTACATCCCAATATTGAACGAGTCTTTGAAGCAACCGATTGACTACCCTCATGTTTACGGTTCTATAAAACTTCAACAAACCACACCTTCGAAGTGCATGGAGAGTTTCCAGGTCTTGTATAGCCACCCTATCCATCTCCTCATGTTCTCTTTCCCTCCAAACAAGTACCATCCTGCCACAAGAAGATCAAATTTTTGAGTCGCGACACTTTTTTCACCATGTTCAGGGGTGTGCACTACTCTATAGCCACACAGTCATGCATGGGCGCTACTATTCATGAGCAATAGTAGCGCATACCTCCAGTATGCCCTACTTTGCCTCTTGTAGAGTAGCACACACGCATTCAACTAGTTGAACATGGCCCCAAAATTAATTTTGAGCATAAAAATTGACAAATGAAGTATGGAAATGCAAGTAGGGATGAATATAACTTACTTGGTGGAGGAAATAAGTTGAATGGTGGCCCGAGTTGATTGCTACGAAGGATTCAAGATCAAGGTTTTGCTCCCAAAACTTGCCCTACAATTCCAAATGTGATATTTGAGTTTTCAATTTGAAATTACATATATGAATTTGAATTTGATTTTTACCCACTTTTGTAAAAACTCTATAGTTTCAAATTTCATCAAAATGTTCTATTTAATCATTGAATAGCTACAAATGATAGTAAGGTAATTTCAACTAATATTTCTCAAATTTTCACTAGTTTTTCATAGCATCAATCTATTAAGACTTAATTTCTTGATGATAGGCCATTTCAAGTAGTTTACAATTAAAATTATATATCATTAAAGACTTTTTGTCATCATTACTAACATGGTTGTTGAGATCCTAGTCTTTGGCAGGTCATGAGTCTTGATCCTAGAAGCTGTCTTTTAAGTCATTTTAAGCTCTTGTTTGGACAATTTAAACCTAAACAAGATTGCCGTGAAAACTTGTCCTCTTCAAGCTCGTTAAAGGAACTGAAGGCCCATCTGCTTAGGTATAGAATTACCCCTTTTCCGGGCCTTGGCGGATAATTTATGGAAAAGGTATATTCTAGGTATACTCTGGTATACGCTAGAAGAGTTCTTCTTCCATTGTTTTACACTTTTTCGGGGGAGGAGACTAACTTTACGAAAAAGGACCTTTAGAGCCTTCTTTAGGGTTTTCAGGCTCTCTAAATAAGAAAACACCAAGCGAGCACTCACCTACTCAGGCTCGATGTGAAATCCACGAGAGGGTAAATAGAGGATTGTTTAAGTTTTCTAGACTCTATAAACAGGAAAACATCGGCGAGCATTAACCTACTTGGGCTCGATATTAAAATCCACGAGTAGGTGTATGGAGTTATTGTTTAAGTTTTTCAGACTCCTTAAAATTTAAAACACCAACGAGTGAGAATAGATCTTGCCTCGTTACTAAAATCCAGAGATCAGTAATATAGAGTAATCTTCTATCTCTTCTTCGAACTCTATAAACAATGAAGAAGGTCATGAGTCTTCCTCCCATGGGCTCGTTAAACTTTTCACATGATTGGACTTATTGAGTTTTCATTCTTTCTTGGACTCATTAAAACAACAAGAAAGGTATTCTTTTATCTAAAAAGAATAAGGGATAAGAAGGATGTATGATATCTTCAGTTTCAAAGGAAGTTCAGTCAGTCCTATCCTTGAACACAGCACCTACTTGAGTCTATCATGTCAGTTGGGCTTAGTTTTTGACCTTAGGGTGAACCTAATTTCCGAGTTGTTCACTCCCCCAGTTGGTTATTCTTCCAACCATATGGAGGGTTTGCTAATGTCTCCTACATTACAGGCTTATATCATTTCCCCATTATGTTGAAAAATGCCTCTGTCACTTTGTGTCGTGCTCACTATTTAAGGATATATCCCGTGTCAGCCATTCTACAATTTACCTTGACCTCATGTGTCAGCCATCCTAATGTCAATCTTGTTACATGTATTACTCCATATCATCTCATACTAGTTGAGTGTCCCTCGTGTTGGATGATGGAGGATGCCTTAAGGCCTCCCTTCCAATGGACTTCTTCCCATTTACATCAACTCTTTTTGCTCTAGGAATGAAGTTTAGAGTTTAGGTTAGTACCTTGGAGATTGCAGTCACCAGTGGAAATTTTCTCGTTGTTGAATCATGAGAATACATCAATGTCTCTTATTCGATAGGTTCCTTAAGTATTCGACTCCAAGTCCACTTATTCACACTTGTTGGATCGTACTAGGTACCTTGGGCCCCTTTATCATTATCGGTGCAAGCCTTCGTGTTTCTTAACGGTATACATCAAGGACCGGTAATCAAACGATACCCCCCATGTTCAACTTTCAGCTCATTTATTCACATGGTTAGGGTTTGTACCTTGGATTGTTTTGGATGAAGACCTTGCGATGTTGATGACATCACCTCATTTTGTTATCACTGAAGCTACGCAAGACTGAGCCTCACTCTTTTTCGGCTCTCCATGAGACATAGATCCATTTTGTTGTTACGGCTATGATCTCTTAGTTTGACATGGATCCACGTTTGTATTTCAAGTGGCCATGCTATATATACATGTCCTATTTATGTATTGGATATCATGTTGTATCACACTACACATCTATATGATGTTAAGATTGTAATTGCTTGCTGACCTGGATCTTTGTTTCAGGTGTTTCTATGACTTGGTTCCGCGGTTTCTTGCTCCTCCTCTGACTTGGATTTATAATGTATTTCGGCCATCGCTTGCCTCTGACCTCACACATTAGGTGGCATTTGTTATAGTTCAAATCTGCACTTCTCCCTCCGTGATCACCTTTAGCTATCAATCACACAAAAGGACAACTTGGATTGAAGAGCATCATGGCCTTAGATGATGCTTTGACCTGACCTACCCCTCTACAAGCTAGCAAACCCTGTTTTACCTCACATTTTGACATGTGCACTACCCTACAGGCATGATAGTAGCACACATGCCCTACTCCACAGGCATAAGAGTAGCGCACACATCCTAGTATGCCCTACTCCACTTCAGCAAACTAGCGCACACCATCAAAAAGCCTGCAAACGCTAGTTGTAAAGCACTGAAGTTGCATATTGAGCACTACTCCACTATGAAAAACTCGCGCACATCTTGAAATGTGATTAAAAATATATTAATTTGACGAATTGGGATTAGTTGAAGTTGGTTTTGCAACTTCCCCAACCTCCCAATTCAACCACCTCTCGATCTAAACTGCCTACCTTGTCCCATAAATACAAGGAGGATTGAGGAGAGGGGTTAGACATATTTAGACTCTCATTCACAAGAGGAGAAACTTGCATTAAGGGTTGTTATGCTGGAAGAATTCCAAATTTAGAGAAGAGCGGGAGCCCAGAATCCAGTTACACAAGCACTCTGAATGATCAGGTATAATTTGTACTGATTATTTGCTTTTGACAATAAAGGTTGAAACATTCTTCCCGTCCCAATCAAATGTCTAATGTCTATTTGCTTGATTGTTCTTGATATTCAAATTGTATTTCAATTTCATCATTGCTATATCAGTCAAGATACGTTAAGGAAGGTATCTTTTCATTGCATATCTATTGAGTGGAAGATCAAGTTGAAGATTGAGCATAAGATCAAGCAAAGCTAGGATCGAACATCGTTAATAAGGTATGTCTTCAAGATCCTTGATCTCTTTCCCTTTATAGATGCTTATGTAATATGATCAATGTGTTTACCTGTCACCCCAGAAGTTGGTAGTGTCTCTTTCCTCACTATAAGGTAGAATTCCTGAACAACACCATTCCAACAAGGACTCTGTAGGAATGTTGGCTTTCACTAACCTCTTCTGCCGACGCCACTCTTGAACGTGGTCAGAAATATGTGTGGCCTTGTTTTGACGGAAGGTGGATAAAAGTTCAGTACTAGTATCATAGCGAACCGGCAACTGGAAATGATCTAAGAAAACCAAAGCGATCTCTTTAAAACCCCTAGAAGTGTTTCCAGGCAACTCGACGTACCACTTCGCGGCTGCCACCGTGAGGGTGCGTTTAAATAGTCGCAATCTAATGGAATCGTGATTCAATGAGTTGGAGGAGCACCAAAGGTTAAATGTTGTGACATGATCTCCCGGATCCTCGCCACCTTTCCCCTCAAACTTAGGAATGTTCAAAGGGATATTGGTAGGGACTGGGGGCCAAGTAGGGTTGTGACACACTGGATCATTCGTGAGCTTCGAAAGATCTAAAAGATTCAAGTGTGCAAGGAATAGGAGTTGAGGCTGGAAATCTTGATTATAAGCTCCCATAAAAGGTTGGTTAAACGGAACCGAATTATAAGATGGACCAAAAGCTTGACCATGAGGATTAAACTGCTAATAATGAGGACCTGACCGACCATAAGCTTTCCCATGGCCATAGGATTGATAACCTCCTCTTGCCTGACCCATTTGAGAGTAAGTAGGTATATAAGTGTTTTGGGCACCATATTGGGGTGGTGGGTTGTATTGGTGGCCAGCACCGACTGTGTTGTAGTAAGGGTTGCCACCTTTAGTATGGGGCATATACATACTATTCGTAGCGGGAATTGTGTTGTAATGACCATAATGGTATGGTATGTTCCCACCCCCAGCGTTAGCATTAGCTTGAGCAGTCGTGTGGTGACCAGAAGCATGAGATGTATTCCCAGCCCCAACATTGGTGTTACTAGTAGCAAGGATGGTGGCGTTATGTCCATGTGGATAGGATACATTCCCACCCCCTACATTGGCATTACTAGTGGTGGAAGTGGACTCAAAAGTATGCGGTATATGTCCACCCCCGTGGTTAGGACGAGCATTAACATTTGCAAAAGTAGTCCTGGTTTGACGAGTAGCGGCAGGTGTATTAGGTGGTCGATGAAGAGTCATGTTTCGAACAAAGTTCCTAATAGGTTGGGCAGTCCTAGGAGGTGGTGTTCTTCCAACATTAGCATTGTTAGGAGGAACATGACCAGTCCCCATGCTATGTGTGTGAGTGGACAATGTAGTGCCCTCGGCGAGGGTAGTGCCCCCATTGGGTATAGTATGGCTAACACCATGACTAGTGCCAGCGTGACTACCAAACATAGTGGAAGGATCATGATCAAGGTGGATATTGGTGGACACCCACCTTTCCAACTGGCTCAAAATAGTTTTATGGCAATTTTGATATTGTACTATTTTTAGCCGTTTTTCGGGTCCTGAACTTTCGGGGGCATTTTGAGGCCCTAAACGAACTTTTTTGGCGATTTGGGGGGCCAAATAGTCACCTCCGACGTACATTTGTCCCCAGTCGAAAGTTATAAATATCGGATAAACCTTTCCAATGGGCTACCGAGCGCCCAAAACGGAGATCATATGAAAAAGTTACGACCCCGGGAAGTTGATGTACTAACTTACCCAAACGGGGCCCACATGACTTCTGGCGCTTCATCTCCTAGGGTTAGGGTTTTGGATGTCTAGGGTTTTTGACATTCCTGTTTATTGTAAAAGGCCTTGAGAACCTCATTGTAACCATCTTCTTGCGAAATGAGCGCAGCCGTCACATCTCTTCTTAGAGATAAGCCACCACCATTCCAGCAAGCTTGTTTTCCGCTGCATTTTACAGTTCTAGCTTATTTCCTTATTGAATAGAAAACCAGTTTTACTCTATCTCTATTATTTTGTGTTAAGCATCTAATAATAATCTGTATTCATTTCATTCTGCTCATAAAATCCGGATCAGTGGTATCAGAGCGGTCTGCTCCTTGTTGTCTTAATGCATGTCCCCAAGGAGGTTAGGGTACAAAGAATTGGGTCTCGAGCTTGTTTATCTTGAGGACAAAAGCTCTCGCACGCCCAAGCGACATCTCATGGCAGGAGAAAGGAAAGATGACAGGATAGGATATCCTATCAAAATGTTGCTTGAGGAATCCCTCACGCAGCAGAGGAACGAGATGATGGATAATTTCGCGCAAATCCTTCGGAGACTACCAACAAGAGACGCATCTTCTTCGAGCGGAGGCGCCGCCCCCTTCAAGGTACAAATCAACTTCGATATTCCTATATTTGAAGGACAGATAGACGCATATGCTGTAGATAAGTGGTTGAATCTACTAGAAGGGTATTTTTCTCTCCATAACTTTTCGAATAAAGAAAAGATTACTTTTGCGCTCCTCAAAGCCGTTCCCCATGTCAAAGATTGGTGGGAAACATTCTGCGAGCAAAAGGACACAGAAAAAGCCTCATTATTTTCAATCACGGCCGCCTGGGAATCCTTCAGGGATGCTATTAAGGAACAATACTACCCTATTGGAATTTATGACGACTTGTATACCAAATGGACCACACTACGACAAGAAAGAGACCAAGCAGTGCCAGAGTTCACAAATATCTTCCATACCTTGCACACCAAGCTGGGTATCAAAGATTCATAGCGACATCTAGAGATCAATTATCATGGTGGTTTGCACAGATACATCCAGACCGAAATGGAATTTCTGGACATCTCTTCCTTGGGCGCGGCCTACCGATATGCCGTCAAAATCAAGCAGAAGCTCAAACAAAAGACGTGGCAATTTGGGCCTGGGAACCCTTCACAGCAAAAGATAGGAAAGGGCAGCCCCAACCCATGGAATAAAGGACATAGAAAAGATGGACGGTATCAGGACAACCAGTCCAAGCCACAAGCAAAGAAGGACACCGGAAAAACAAAGAAAGATACCGGGAAGTGGTGCGACTTCCATAAGAGCCCTTGGCATAACACTGTTGATTGCCGCTCAAAGCAGTCGCTGGTGGCTGGATTGAAAGCATCTAAATCAGATGCGGGTTCTGACTCTGAGTCCGAACCAGAAAGGGGAAGATGGATCATTGACACGGAAACCAGTGCCACCATTGCTACAACCAAGCTCCATCCTGATGAACCAGACGAGCCAGAAGAAGGAGAATGCCTCTTCCATTCACAGATGTGGGTAAAAGGCACCCCGCTGCAATTCATCGTTGATAGCGGTAGCCAGAAGAATCTCAACTCAGCAGAGGTTGTCAAGCACCAGGCCCTTTCGACAATGTTGCACCCACAACCCTACACCATTGGATGGCTCCGCAAAGGAATCGATCTCCGCGTCAGCCAACAGTGTCGACTGCCATACGGCATCAAGCCCTTCAAGGATGAGGTATTGTGTGATGTTGCTCCTCTCGAAGTTTCAGATGTTATTTTGGGCCAACCTTACTTATGCAAACGTCATGCTGTATATAAGTCTAGGCCTCGTAGTGTTATTATTTCTTTGAACAGGAAATTGTACAGGATACCCGAGGCAATCCCTCCTAGTGTTATTTCTTTGATCTCTGCCAAGCAATGCAGGAAGGTCATCTCTCAGACCAGGAAATTTGTCTTCTTCGTGATTCACTCTCAGAGTGAAAGAAAGATCGTAGCCACATCCCGGGCCTCCATGACCGATCTATCCACACAACAGAAGCAAGTGGATAAGGTGGTGGAAGGATACTCAGATATATTCTCCTCTCCGACCGGGGTACCTCTACACTGCCAGGTCAAGCATCCCATCGATATGACCCCAAGTGCACCGCTACCGAATGGGCCAGTCTATCGCCACTCTCTGTTGGAAAACGAGGAGATCAAGAGGCAGATCCAAGAATTGCTGCACAAGGGGCACATCCACCCCAGTTCATCACCTTATGGGAGCCCAATCGTGCTGGTGCAGAAGAAAGATCGGACCTGGAGACTCTGCATCGATTACCGGGCCCTAAATAAAATCACAGTCTGTAACTGGTACCCGATTCCCCGAATCGACGACCTCCTTGATCAGCTCACGGGAGCCAAATACTTCAGTAAGATTGATCTGAATTCTAGACACCACCAGGTCCCAATACAACAGACAGATGTATGGAAGATTGCCTTCAAGTCAAAAGAAGGTCTTTTTGAATGGCATGTCATGCCTTTTGGTTTGACAAATGCTCAAGTAATTTTTATGAGGATGATGGACGATATCCTATGACCTTTCACCAACAATTTTGTAGTGGTGTATCTGGATGACATCCTCATCTACAGCAAGACTTGGGAGGAACACTTGCAGCATATTCAGCAGGTTCTGCACACCCTGCGGAAGCACAAACTATATGCAAACTTGGAAAAATGCTCCTTCGGCATGGACAGGGTCCATTACTTAGGCTACATCGTTGATCGACATGGTGTGCATGTGGATCCATCCAAGATCTAGGTCATCCATGACTGGCCAGCCCCAACCACACTCACTGGACTTCGAAGCTTCTTGGGCCTCACCAATTTCTATCGTCGGTTCGTGCTGGGATTCTCTCATATCGCATGGGCCCTCAGCCAAGTGACCAGGGGTGGTGGGAAGGAAAAATTTGTGTGGGGCCTATCCCAACAACAAGCCTTTGATGACATGAAGAAGCGTTTGTGCTCATCTTTGGTACTCTCATTAACGAACCTGCAACATCCCTTTGAGATTGAGACAGATGCTTTAGATTATGTTGTGGGCGCCGTTCTCATTCAACACGGCCACCCCGTGGCATATCATAGTGAGACACTATCAGATGCTGTGTACAAGTACCCTACCTATGACAAAGAAATGTACTCCATTATACAAGCCTACCTCCAATAGAGACATTACATTCTTGGGAAGGAGAGAGTCATCCACACTGATCACAAGCCACTACAGTTCATGCAGACCCAAGGAAAGTTGCAGAATGACCGCCATCAGAAGTGGTCAACATATTTACAGTAGTTCCACCTCAGCATAAAATATAAGACAGGGAGTACCAACCAAGTTGTTGACTGCCTCAGTCGATCTCCAGTCGCGGCACTTACCACGGTGCTAGACTCTTCCGGCCACGAGACCTCCCGATGGCCCTACCTCTACGAGACAGACCCTGACTTCTCCGCCACCTTTCAAATGTTGGGCACCAACTCGATGGTTGCTAATATCCATCTTCAGGACGGGTTGTTGTGTCATCTGGGCCATCTCTGTGTTCCATCAAGCGAGTGCGCGAAGCTGATTTGGGAAGCTCACTACAGTTGGGTGGCAGGACACTTTGGCATCGAAAAGACAGTGGCAGTGTTGCAGAAACATTTCTACTGGCCGAAACTTCAACAGGATGTCGGCAAGTATATCAGGTCCTGCACCGATTGCGCTATTGCCAAATCGACCACTAAGAAATAGGGCCTATACACCCCTTTTCCTACTCCTGACAGGACGTGGGAATCCATCTCAATGGACTACATGTCGGGCCTCCCATCCACCAAGAGGGGAAACGACTGTGTTTTTGTGGTTGTTGATCGCTTTTCCAAGATGGCGATTCTAGCCGCTTGCAAGAAGAACATCACAGCAGAAGCCACTGCCAAGCTCTTCTTTGAATGAGTATGGGTACATTTCGGGATCCCACAGACCATTATCTCAGACCGTGACAGTCGGTTCCTCAGCTCATTCTAGTCAAGCCTCTGGTCACTACTGGATACCAAGCTCACCAAATCCACTGCCTTCCACCCCCAGACCGATGGACAAATGGAGGTCGTCAACCGGATGGTCGTACATATCCTGCGCATGTACAATTCAACACACCCCCTCACATGGGATGAGAGTCTCCCCTATGTCCAACATAGCTACAACCGAGCCCTTCATAGCTCAACTGGCCACAGCCCCTTTCAGGTGGGGTTGGGATTCCAACCATTGCGCCCCATGGATGTTGCACTTCCCCTTGCGACCACCTCGGCCGACTCCTCCCAAGAAGCTGACAAAGCCCCCCGATTCACTGAACGGATCCAGCATATCAGCCAATAGGTTCAGGATATTCTACAGAATTCTAATGCGAAGTACAAGCAGCGCCATGATCAACATCGAGGGCCACATGAGTTTCAGGTGGGTGACAAAGTTTGGTTGCATTTGCAGAAAGAACGCCTTACAGGGCCCCATCGAAAGCTTCGCCCACTCTGTTATGGGCTGTACACCATCACCAAGGTGGTGGGTGACAATGCTTTTGAGCTCAACATTCCCCCCTTCCTTGGTCTACATCCAGTCTTCAATGTGGCCCTACTTCAGCCATATTTCCCACCACTATTAGACACCTAAGAGATAGCAGAGAAGTTGACACCAACAGAGCTCAACCCTGACTGCCTACAACAAGCATCCAATGTTCATATTGCAGACACACAGATCAAGGGCACTCGACATCAAAAGATCCAACTTTATCGAGTTGTCAAAGCAGGGCAGCTCCTGCACCAAGGCAAGTGGCTCACCCGAGGCCAAATTCAGCAGAAATTTCCTCATCTGATGGGGGAACTCAACGCAATGGAGACCATTGCTTCCTAAAAAGGGAGGGTTGATCCAAGTGGATATTGGTGGCCACCCACCTTTCCAACTGGCTCAAAACAGTTTTATGGCAATTTTGATATTGTACTATTTTTAGCAGTGTTTCGGGTCCTGAACTTCCGGGGGCATTTTGAGGCCATAAACGACCTTTTTTGGTGATTTGGGGGGCCAAATGGGTGCCTTTAGCACGCATTTGGCTTCGGTCGAAAGTTGTAAATCTTGGATAGACCTTTCCAATGGGCTACCGATTGCCCCAAAAGTAGATCGTATGCAAAACTTACGACCCCGGGAAGTTGATGTACAAACTTACCCAAACGGGGCCCACATGACTTTTGGCGCTTCATCTCCTAGGGTTAGGTTTTTTGATGTCTAGGGTTTTTGACATTCCTGTTTATTGTAAAAGGGCCTTAGAGCCTCATTGCAACCATCTTCTTGCGAAATGAGCACAGTTGTCACATCTCTTCTCAGAGATAAGCCGCCACCATTCCAGCAAGCTTGTTTTCCGCTGCATTTTACAGTTCTAACTTATTTCCTTATTGAATAGAAAACCAGTTTTACTGTATCTCTGTTATTTTTTGTTAAGCATCTGATAATAATCTGTATTCATTTCATTCTGCTCATAAAATCTGGATCATTGGTATCAGAGCAGTCTGCTCCTTGTCGTCTTAATGCATGTCCCCAACGAGGTTAGGGTACAAAGAATTGGGTCTCGAGCTTGTTTCTCTTGAGGACAAAAGCTCTCGCACGCCCAAGCAACCTCTCATGGCAGGAGAAAAGAAAGATGACGGGACAGGAGATCCTATCAAAATTTTGCTTGAGGAATCCTCACGTAGCAGAGGAACAAGATGATGGATAATTTCATGCAAATCCTTCGGCGACTATCAACAAGCGACGCATCTTCCTCGAGCGGAGGCGCCGCACCCTTAAAGGTACAAATCAACTTCGATATTCCTATATTTGAAGGACAGATAGATGCAGATGTTGTAGATAAGTGGTTGAATCTACTAGAAGGGTATTTTTCTGTCCATAACTTTTCGAATAAAGAAAAGATTACTTTTGCGCTCCTCAAAGCCATTCCACATGTCAAAGATTGGTGGGAAACATTCTGCGAGTAAAAGGACACAGAAGAAGCCTCATTATTTTCAGTCATGGCCACCTGGGAATCATTCAGGGATGTTATTAAGGTACAATACTACCCTGTTGGAAGTTATGACGACTTGTATACCAAATGGACCACACTGCGACAAGAAAGAGACCAAGCAGTGCCAGAGTTCACAAATATCTTCCAAACCTTGAGCACCATGCTGGGTATCAAAGATTCAAAGCGACATGTGGTGCTCAAGTATCGCGGTGGTTTGCATAGATACATCCAGACCGAAATGGAATTTCTGGACATCTCTTCCTTGGGCGCAGCCTACCGATATGCCATCAAAATCGAGCAGAAGCTCAAACAAAAGACGCGGCAATTTGGGCCTGGGAACCCTTCAGAGCAAAAGACAGGAAAGGGCGGCCCCAACCCACGGAATAAAGGACAGATCAAAGATGGACAGTATCAGGACAACCAGTCCAAGCCGCAAGCAAATAAGGACACCAGAAAAACAAAGAAAGATACCAGGAAGTGGTGCGACTTCCATAAGAGCCCTTGGCATAACATTGCTGATTGGCGCTCAAAGAAGTCGCTGGTGGCTGAAGTGAAAGCATCTGAATCAGATGCGGGTTCTGACTCTGAGTCCGAACAAGAAAGTGGAAGACGGATCATTGACACAGAACCCAGTGCCACCATTGCTACCACCAAGCTCCATCCTGATCAACTAGACGAGGCAGAAGAAGGAGAAAGCCTCTTCCATTCACAGATGTGGGTAAAAGGCACCCTGCTGCACTTCATCGTTGATAGCGTTATCCAGATTAATCTCATCTCAGCAGAGGTCATCAAGCGCCTGGACCTTCCGACAACGCCGCACCCACAACCCTACACCATTGGATGGCTCCGCAAAGGAAGCGATCTCCGCATCAGCCAACAAGGCCGACTGCCATACGACATCAAGCCCTTCAAGGATGAGGTATTGTGTGATGTTGCTCCTCTCAAAGTTTCAAATGTTCTTTTGGGCCAACTTTATTTATGGAAAAGTCATGTTGTATATGAGTCTAGGCCTCGTAGTGTTATTATTTCTTTGAATAGGAAATTGTACAAGATACCCGAGGCAGTCCCTCCTAGTGCTATTTCTTTGATCTCTGCCAAGCAATGCAGGAAGGTCATCTCTCAGACCGGGAAATTTGTCTTCTTCGTGATTCGCTCTAAGAGTGAAAGAACAATCGCAGCCACATTCCGAGCCTCCATGACCGATCTATCCACACAACAGAAGCAAGTGGATAAGGTGGTGGAAGGATACTCAGATATCTTCTCCTCTCCGACCGGGGTACCTCTACACTGCCAGCTCAAGCATCCCATCGATCTGACCCCAGGCGCACCGCTACCCAATGGGCCAGTCTATCGCCGCTCTCTATTGGAAAACGAGGAGATCAAGAGGCAGATCCAAGAATTGCTCCACAAGGGGCACATCCGCCCCAGTTCATCACCTTGTGGAAGCCCAATCGTGCTGGTGCAGAAGAAAGATGGCACCTGGCGACTCTGCATCGATTACCAGGCCGTGAATAAAATCATAGTCTCTAAACTGTACCCGATTCCCCGAATCGACGACCTCCTTGATCAGCTCACGAGAGCCAAATACTTCAGTAAGATTGATCTGAAGTATGGATACCACCAGGTCCCAATAGAATAGACAGATGTATGGAAGACTGCCTTCAAGTCAAAAGAAGGTCTTTTTGAATGGCTGGTCATGCCTTTTGGTTTGACAAATGCTCAAGTAATTTTTATGAGGATGATGGACGATATCCTATGACCTTTCACCAACAATTTTGTAGTGGTGTATCTGGATGACATCCTCATCTACAGCAAGACTTGGTAGGAACACTTGCAGCATATTCAGCAGGTTCTAAACACCCTGCGGAAGCACAAACTATATGCAAACTTGGAAAAATGCTCCTTCGGCATGGACAGGGTCTGTTACTTAGGCTACATCGTTGATCGACATGGTGTGCATGTGGATCCATCCAAGATCCAGGTAATCCGTGACTGGCCAGCCCCAACCACACTCACTGAACTTCGGAGCTTCTTGGGCCTCGCCAATTTCTATCGTCGGTTCGTGCTAGGATTCTCTCATATCGCATGGGCCCTCAGCCAAGTGACCAAGGGTGGTGGTAAGGAAACATTTGTGTGGGGCCTGTCCCAACAACAAGCCTTCGATGACTTGAAGAAACATTTGTGCTCATCGTCGGTACTCTCATTATCGAACCTGCAACATCCCTTTGAGATTGAGACAGATGCTTCAGATTATGCTGTGGGCACCGTTCTCACTCAACACGACCACCCCGTGGCATATCATAGTGAGACACTATCAGATGCTATCCGCAAGTACCCTACCTATGAAAAAGAAATGTACTCCATTGTACAAGCCTGCCGCCAATGGAGACATTACATTCTTGGGAAGGAGACAGTCATCCACGCTGATAACAAGCCACTATAGTTCATGCAGACCCAAGGAAAGTTGCACAATGACCGCCATCTGAAGTGGTCAACATATTTATAGCAGTTCCACCTCAACATCAAATATAAAACAGGGAGTACCAACCGAGTTGTTGACTGCCTCAGTCGACCTCCAGTCGTGGCACTTACCACGGTGCTAGACTCTTGTGGCCACAAGACCTCCGGATGGCCCCACCTCTACGAGACAGACACTGACTTCTCCACCACCTATCAAATCTTGGGCACCAACTCAGTGGTTGCTAATTTCCATCTTAAGGATGAGTTGTTGTGTCATCTGGGCCATCTCTGCATTCCATCAAGCGAGCATGCGAAGTTGATTTGGGAAGCTCACTATAGTCGGGTGGCAGGACACTTTGGCATTGAAAAGATAGTTGCAGTGTTGCAGAAACATTTCTACTGGCCGAAACTTCGACAGGATGTCGTCAAGTATATCAGGTCCTACACCGCTTGCGCTATTTCCAAATCGACCACTAAGAAACAGGGTCGATACACCCCTTTGCCTACTCCTAACAGGCTGTGGGAATCCATCTCAATGTACTACATGTCGAGCCTCCCGTCTACAAAGAGGGGGAACGACTATGTTTTTGTGGTTGTTGATCGCTTTTCCAAGATGGCGATTCTAGCCGCTTGCAAGAAGAACATCACAGCAGAAGCCACTACCAAGCTCTTCTTTGAACGAGTATGGGTACATTTTGGGATCCCACAAACCATTATCTCAGACTGTGACAGTCGGTTCCTCAGCTCATTCTGGTCAAGCCTCTGGTCACTGCTGGATACCAAGCTCACCAAATACACTACCTTCCACCCCCAGACCGATGGACTAACGGAGGTCGTCAACAGGATGGTCATACATATCCTATGAATGTACAATTCAACACACCCCCTCACATGGGATGAGAGTCTCCCCTATGTCCAACATAGCTACAATCGAGCCCTGCATAGCTCAACTGGCCACAGCCCCTTTCAGGTGGGGTTGGGATTCCAACCATTGGGCCCCACGGATGTTGCACTTCCCCTTACAACCACCTCGACCGACTTGTCCCCAGAAGATGACAAAGCCTCCCGGTTCATTGAATGGATCCAGCATATCCGCCAACAGGATCAGGATATTCTACAGAAGTCTAATGCCAAGTACAAGCAGTTCCATGATCAACATCGGGTGCCACATAAGTTTCAGGTGGGCGACAAAGTTTGGTTACATTTGCAGAAAGAACGCCTTAAAGGGCCCCATCGAAAGCTTCGCCAACTACGTTATAGGTCATACACCATCACCAAGGCGGTGGGTGACAATGCTTTTGACCTCAACATTCCCCCCTTCCTTGGTCTGCATCCAGTCTTCAACGTGGCCCTCCTTCGGCCATATTTCTCACCACTATTAGACAACTCAGAGATAGCAGAGAAGTTGACACCAACAGAGATCAACCCTGACTTCCTACAACAAGCATCCAGTGATCATATTGAAGACACACAGATCAAGGGCACTCGACATCAAAGGATCCAGCTTTATCGAGTTGTCAAAGCAGGGCAGCTCCTTCACCCAGGCAAGTGGCTCACCCGACGCCAAATTCAGCAAAAATTTCCTCATCTGATGTGGGAACTCAACGCAATGGAGACCATTGCTTCCTAAGGAGGGAGGGTTAATCCAGGTGGATATTGGTGGCCACCCACCTTTCCAACTAGCTCAAAATAGTTTTATGGCAATTTTGATATTGTACTATTTTTAGCAGTTTTTCGGGTCCTGAACTTCCGGGGGCTTTTTGAGGCCCTAAACGACCTTTTTTGGTGATTTGGGGAACCAAATGTGAGCAATGGGCATGCATTTGGCCCCATTTTAGAGTTGTAAATATCGGATAGACCTTTCCAACGAGCTACCGAGCGCCCGAAACGGAGATCATATGCAAAAGTTACGACCCCGGGAAGTTGATTTACTAACTTACCCAAACGGGGCCCACATGACTTTTGGTGCTTCATCTCCTAGGGTTAGGTTTTTGGATGTATAGGGTTTTTGACATTCTTGTTTATTGTAAAAGGCCTTGAGAGCCTCATTGTAACCATCTTCTTGCGAAATGAGCGCAGCCATCACATCTCTTCTTAGAGATAAGCCACCACCATTCCAGCAAGCTTGTTTTCCGCTGCATTTTACAGTTCTAGCTTATTTCCTTATTGAATAGAAAACCAGTTTTATTGTATCTCTGTTATTTTGTGTTAAGCATCTGATAATAATCAGTATTCATTTCGTTCTTCTCATCAAATACGGATCAGTGGTATCAGAGCGGTCTGCTCCTTGTCGTCTTAATGCATGTCCCCAACAAGGTTAGGGTACAAAGAATTGGGTCTCGAGCTTGTTTCTCTTGAGGACAAAAGCTCTCGCATGCCCAAGCGACCTCTCATGGCAGGAGAAAAGAAAGATGACGGGACAGGAGATCCTATCAAAATGTTGCTTGAGGAAGCCCTCACGCAGCAGAGGAACGAGGTGATGGATAATTTGGCGCAAATCCTTCGAGGACTACCAACAAGCGACGCATAGTTCCACCTCAACATCAAATATAAAACAGGGAGTACCAACCGAGTTGCTGGATGCCTCAGTCGACCTCCGGTCGCGACACTTACCACGGTGCTAGACTCTTGCGGCTAGGAGACCTCCGGATGGCACCACCTTTACGAGACAGACCCTGACTTCTCCGCCACATATCAAATGTTGGGCACCAACTCAGTGGTTGCTAATTTCCATCTTCGGGACGGGTTGTTGTGTCATTTGGTCCATCTCTGCGTTCCATCAAGCGAACGCGCGAAGCTGATTTGGGAATCTCACTACAGTCGGGTGACAGGACACTTTGGCGTCGAAAAGACATTGACAGTCTTGCAGAAACATTTCTACTGGCCGAAACTTCGACAGGATGTCGGCAAGTATATCAGGTCCTCCACCACTTGCGGTATTGCCAAACCGACCACTAAGAAACAGGGCCTATACACCCCTTTGCCTACTCCTGATAGGCCGTTGGAATCCATCTCAATGGACTACATGTCGGGCCTCCCGTCCACCAAGAGGGGAAATGACTGTGTTTTTGTGGTTGTTGATCGCTTTTCCAAGATGGCGATTCTAGCCGCTTGCAAGAAGAACATCACAGCAAAAGCCACTGCCAAGCTCTTCTTTGAACGAGTATGGGTACATTTTGGGATCCCACATACCATTATCTCAGATCGTGACAGTCGTTTCCTCAATGCATTCTGGTCAAGCCTCTGGTCACTGCTGGATACCAAGCTCACCAAATCACCTGCCTTCCACCCCGAGACCGATGGACAAACGGAGGTCGTCAACCAGATAGTCGTACATATCCTGCGCATGTAAAATTCAACACACCCCCTCACAAGGGATGAGAGTCTCCCCTATGTCCAACATAGCTACAACCGAGCCCTGCATAGCTCAACTGGCCACAGCCCCTTTCAGGTGGGGTTGGGATTCCAACCATTGGGCCCCATGGATGTTGCACTTCCCCTCGCGAATACCTCGGCCGACTCGTCCCTAGAAGCTGACAAAGTCACCGAGTTCATTGAACGGATCCAGCATATCCGCCAACAGGTTCAGGATATTCTATAGAAGTCTAATGCCAAGTACAAGCAGCGCCATGATCAACATCGGGTGCCACATGAGTTTCAGGTGGGCGAAAAAGTTTGGTTGCATTTGCAGAAAGAACGCCTTACAGGGCCCCATCGAAAGCTTCTCCCACTCCGTTATGGGTCGTACACCATCACCAAGGTGGTGGGTGACAATGCTTTTGAGCTCAACATTCCCCCCTTCCTTGGTCTGCATCCAGTCTTCAACGTGGCCCTCCTTCGACCATATTTCCCACCACTATTAGACACCTTAGAGATAACAGAGAAGTTGACACCTACAGAGCTCAACCCTGACTGCCTACAACAAGCATCCAGTGATCATATTGCAGACACATGGATCAAGGGCACTCGACATCAAAGGATCCAGCTTTATCGAGTTGTGAAAGCAAGGCAGCTCATGCACCAAGTCAAGTGGCTCACCCGAGGCCAAATTCAGCAGAAATTTCCTCATCTGATGGGGGAACTCAACGCAATGGAGACCATTGCTTCCTAAGGAGGGAGGGTTGATCCAGGTGGATATTGGTGGCTACCCAGCTTTCCAACTGGCTCAAAACAGTTTTATGGCAATTTTGATATTGTACTATTTTTAGCAGTTTTTCAGGTCCTGAACTTCCGAGGGCATTTTGAGACCCTAAACGACCTTTTTTGGTGATTTGGGGGGCCAAATGGCTGCCTCTGGCACGCATATGGCCCCATTCGAAAGTTATAAATCTTGGATAGACCTTTCCAACAGGCTACCGAGCGCCCCAAATAGAGATCGTATTCAAAAGTTACGACCCCGGGAAGTTGATGTACTAACTTACCCAAACGGGGCCCACATGACTTTTGGCGCTTCATCTCCTAGGGTTAGGGTTTTGGATGTCTAGGGTTTTTTACATTCCTGTTTATTGTAAAAGGCATTGAGAGCCTCATTGTAACCATCTTATTGTGAAATGAGCGCAGTCGTCACATCTCTTCTCAGAGATAAGCCACCACCATTCCAACAAGCTTGTTTTCTGCTACATTTTACAGTTCTGGCTTATTTCCTTATTGAATAGAAAACCAGTTTTACTGTATCTCTGTTATTTTGTGTTAAGCATCTGATAATAATCTGTATTCATTTCATTCTGCTCATAAAATCCGGATCAGTGGTATCAGAGAGGTCTGCTCCTTGTCATCTTAATGCATGTCCCCAACGAGGTTAGGGTACAAAGAATTGGGTCTCGAGCTTATTTCTCTTGAGGACAAAAGCTCTCGCACGCACAAGTGACCTCTCATGGCAGGAGAAAAGAAAGATGATGGGACAAGAGATCCTATCAAAATGTTGCTTGAGGAAGCCCTCATGCAGCAGAGGAACGAGATGATGGATAATTTCGTGCAAATCCTTCGGCGACTACCAACAAGCGACACATCTTCCTCGAGCAGAGGCGCCACCCCCTTCAAGGTACAAATCAACTTCAATATTCCTATATTTGAAGGATAGATAGATGCAGATTCTGTAGATAAGTGGTTGAATCTACTAGAAGGGTATTTTTCTGTCCATATCTTTTCGAATAAAGAAAAGATTACTTTTGCGCTCCTCAAAGCCGTTCCCCATGTCAAAGATTAGTGGGAAACATTCTCTGAGCAAAAGGACACAGAAGATGCCTCATTATTTTACGTCACATCCACCTGGGAATCCTTCAGGGATGCTATTAAGGAACAATACTACCCTGTTGGAAGTTATGATGACTTGTATACCAAATGGACCACACTGCAACAAGAAAGAGACCAAGCAGTGCTTGAGTTCACAAATATCTTCCATACCTTGCACACCAAGCTGGGTATCAAAGATTCAGAGTGACATCTGGTGCTCAAGTATCGCAGTGGTTAGCATAGATACATCCAGACCGAAATGGAATTTCTGGACATCTCTTCCTTGGGCGTGGCCTACCGATATGCCGTCAAAATCGAGCAGAAGCTCAAACAAAAGACGCGGCAATTTGGGCCTGGGAACCCTTCACACCGAAAGACCGGAAAGGGTGACCCCAACCCACGGAATAAAGGACAGAGCAAAGATGGATAGTATTAGGACAACCAGTCCAAGCCGCAAGCAAAGAAGGACACCGGAAAAACAAAGAAAGATACCGGGAAGTGGTGCGACTTGCATAAGAGCCCTTGGCATAACACTGTTGATTGCCGCTCAAAGCAGTCGTTGGTGGCCGAAGTGAAAGCATCTGAATTAGATGCGTGTTCTGACTCTGAGTCCGAACCAGAAAGGAGAAGACGGATCATTGACGCGGAACCCAGTGCTACCATTGCTACGACCAAGCTCCAGCCTGATGAACCAGACGAGGCAGAAGAAGGAGAATGCCTCTTCCATTCATAGATGTGGGTAAAAGGCACCCCACTGCACTTCATCGTTGATAGCGGTAGCCAGAAGAATCTCATCTCAGTAGAGGTCGTCAAGCGCCTGGCCCTGCCAACAACGCCGCACCCACAACCCTACACCATTGGATGGCTCTGCAAAGGAAGCGATCTCCGGATGCTCGTACATATCCTGCGCATGTACATATCAACACACCCACTCACATGGGATGAGAGCCTCCCCTATGTCCAACATAGCTACAACCGAGCCCTGCATAGCTCAACTCGCCACAGCCCCTTTCAGGTGGGGTTGGGATTCCAACCATTGGGCCCCATGGATGTTGCACTTCCCCTTGCAACCACCTCAGCCGACTCGTCCCCAGAAGCTGACAAAGCTGCCCATTTCATTGAACGGATCCAACATATCCTCCAACAAGTTCAGGATATTCTACATAAGTCCAATGCCAAGTACAAACAGTGCCATGATAAACATCGGGTACCACATAAGTTTCAGGTGGGCGAAAAAGTTTCGTTGCATTTGCAGAAAGAATGCCTTACAGGGCCCCATCGAAAGCTTCGCCCACTCCATTATGGGATGTACACCATCACCAATGCGGTGTGTGACAATGCTTTTGAGCTCAACATTCCCCCCTTCCTTGGTCTGCATCCAGTCTTCAACGTGGCCCTCCTTCGGCCATATTTCCCACCACCTTTAGACACCTCAGAGATAGCAGAGAAATTGACACCTACAGAGCTCAACCCTGACTGCCTTCAACAAGCGTCCAATGATCATATTGCAGACACACAGATCAAGGGCACTCGACATCAAAGGATCCAGCTATATCGAGTTGTCAAGGTAGGGCAGCTCCTGCACCAAGGCAAGTGGCTCACCCGAGGCCAAATTCAGCAGAAATTTCCTCATCTGATGGGGGAACTCAACGCAATGGAGACCATTGCTTCCGAAGGAGGGAGGGTTGATCCAGGTGGATATTGTTGGCCACCCACCTTTCCAACTGGCTCAAAATAGTTTTATGGCAATTTTGATATTGTACTATTTTTAGTAGTTTTTCGGGTCCTGAACTTCTGGGGGCATTTTGAGGCCCGAAATGGCCTTTTTTGGCGATTTTGGGGGCCAAATGGGTTACTTCACACGCAATTGGCTTCAGTCAAAAGTTGTAAGTCTCGGATAGACATTTCCAATGGGCTACCGAGCGCCCCAAACGGAGATCGTAGGCAAAAGTTACGACCCCGGGAAGTTGATATACTAACTTACCCAAACGGGGCCCACATGACTTTTGCCGCTTCATCTCCTAGGGTTAGGTTTTTGGATGTCTAGGTTTTTTGACATTCCTGTTTATTGTGAAAGGCCTTGAGAGCCTCATTGTAACCATCTTCTTGTGAAATGAGCGCAACCATCACATCTCTTCTCAGAGATAAGCCGCCACCATTCCAGTAAGCTTCTTTTCCGCTGCATTTTACAGTTCTAGCTTATTTCCTTATTGAATAGAAAACCAGTTTTACTGTATCTCTGTTATTTTGTGTTAAGCATCTGATAATAATCAGTATTCATTTCGTTCTGCTCATAAAATCTGGATCAGTGGTATCAGAGCGGTCTGCTCCTTGTCGTCTTAATGCATGTCCCCAACGAGGTTAGGGTACAAAGAATTGGGTCTCAAGCCTGTTTCTCTTGAGGACAAAAGCTCTCGCACACCCAAGCGACCTCTCATGGCAGGAGAAAAAAAAGATTACGGGACAGGAGATCCTATCAAAATGTCACTTGAGGAAGCCCTCACGCAGCAGAGGAACGAGATGATGGATAATTTCGCGCAAAGCCTTCAGAGACTACCAACAAGCGACGCATCTACCACGGGCGGAAGCGCCGCCCCCTTCAAGGTACAAATCAACTTCGATATTCCTATATTTGAAGGACAGATAGACGCAGATGCTGTAGATAAGTGGTTGAATCTACTACAATGGTATTTTTCTGTACCTAACTTTTCGAATAAAGAAAAGATTACTTTTGCGCTCCTCAAAGCCATTCCCCATGTCAAATATTGGTGGGAAACATTCTGCGAGCAAAAGGACATAGAAGAAGCCTCATTATTTTCAGTCACGGCCACCTAGGAATCCTTCAGGGATGCTATTAAGGAACAATACTACCCTGTTGGAAGTTATGACGACTTGTATACCAAATGGACCACACTACAACAAGAAAGAGACCAAGCAGTGCTCGAGTTCACAAATATCTTCCATACCTTGCGCACCAAGCTGGGTATCAAAGATTCAGAGTGACATCTGCTGCTCAAGTATCGTGGTGGTTTGCATAGTTACATCCAGACCGAAATGGAATTTCTGGACATCTCTTCCTTGGGCGCGGCCTACCGATATGCCGTCAAAATCGAGCAGAAGATCAAACAAAAGACACGGCAATTTGGGCCTGGGAAACCCTTCACAGCAAAAGACAGGAAAGGGAAGCCCCAACCCACGGAATAAAGGACAGAGCAAAGATGGACAGTATCAGGACAACCAGTCCAAGCCGCAAGCAAAGAAGGACACCGGAAAAACAAAGAAAGATGCCGGGAAGTGGTGCGACTTCCATAAGAGCCCTTGGCATAACACTACTAATTGCCGCTCAAAGCAGTCGCTGGTGGCCGAAGTGAAAGCATCTGAATCAGATGCAGGTTCTGACTTTGAGTCCGAACCAGAAAGGGGAAGACGGATCATTGACACGAAACCCATTGCAACCATTGCTACCACCAATCTCTAGCCTGATGAACCAGACGAGCCAGAAGAAGAACGCCTCTTCCATTCACAGATGTGGGTAAAAGGCACCCCGCTGCACTTCATCGTTAATAGCGGTATCAAGAAGAATATCATCTCAGCAGAAGTCGTCAAGCGCCTGGCCCTACCGACAATGCCGCACCCACAATCCTACACCATTGGATGGCTCCGCAAAGGAAGCGATCTCTACGTCAACCAACAGTGTCGACTTCCATATGGCATCAAGCCCTTCAAGGACGAGGTATTGTGTGATGTTGCTCCTCTCGAAGTTTCAGATGTTCTTTTGTGCCAAACTTATTTATGGAAACATCATGCTGTATATGAGTCTAGGCCTCGTAGTGTTATTATTTCTTTGAACAGGAAATTGTACAGTATACCTGAGGCAGTCCCTCCTAGTGCTATTACTATGATTTCTGCCAAGCAATGCAGGAAGGTCATCTCTCAGACCAGGAAATTTGTCTTCTTCGTGATTCGCTCTCAGAGTGAAAGAAATATTGCAGCCACATCCCGGGCCTCCATGACCGATCTATCCACACAACAGAAGCAAGTGGATAAGGTAGTGGAAGGATACTCAGATATCTTCTCCTCTCCGACCGTGGTACCTCTACACTGCCAGGTCAAGCATCCCATCGATCTGACCACAGGCGCACCGCTACCCAATGGGCCAGTCTATCGCCGCTCTCTGTTGGAAAACGAGGAGATCAAGAGGCAGATCCAAGAATTGCTCCACAAGGGGCACATCCGCCCCAGTTCATCACCTTGTGGGAGGCCAATCATGCTGGTGCAGAAGAAAGATGGGACCTGGAGACTCTGCATCGATTACCGGGCCCTGAATAAAATCACAGTCCATAATCGGAACCCGATTCCCCAAATCAACGACCTCCTTGATCAGCTCACGGGAGCCAAATACTTCAGTAAGATTCATCTGATGTCTGGATACCACCAGGTCCCAATAGAACAGACAGATGTATGGAAGACTGCCTTCAAGTCAAAAGAAGGTCTTTTTGAATGGCTGGTCATGCCTTTTGGTTCGACAAATGCTCCAGCAACGTTTATGAGGATGATGGATGATATCCTACGACCTTTAACCAACAATTTTGTAGTGGTGTATCTGGATGACATCCTCATCTACAGCAAGACTTGGGAGGAACACTTGCAGCATATTCAGCAGGTTCTGAACACCCTACGGAAGCACAAACTATATGCAAACTCGGAAAAATGCACCTTTGGCATGGACAGGGTCCATTACTCAGGCTACATCATTGATCGACATGGTGTGCATGTGGATCCAGCCAAGATCTAGGTCATCCGTGACTGGCCAGCCCCAACCACACTCACTGAACTTCGGAGCTTCTTGGGCCTCGCCAATTTCTATCGCCATTTCGTGCTGGGATTCTCTCATATCGCATGGGACCTCAGCCAAGTGACCAAGGGTGGTGGTAAGGCAAAATTTGTGTGGGGCCTATCCCAAAAACAAGACTTCGATGACTTGAAGAAGAGTTTGTGCTCATCGTCGGTACTCTCATTACCGAACCTGCAACATCCCTTTGAGATTGAGATAGATGCTTCAGATTATGCTGTGGGCGCCGTTCTCACTCAACACGGCCACCCCATGGCATATCATAGTGAGACACTATCAGATGTGGTCCGCAAGTACCCTACCTACGACAAAGAAATGTACTCCATTGTACAAGCCTGCCGCCAATGGAGACATTACATTCTTGGGAAGGAGACAGTCATCCACACTGATCACAAGCCACTACAGTTCATGCAAACCCAAGGAAAGTTGTAGAATGACCGCCATCAGAAGTAGCCAACATATTTACAGCAGTTCCACCTCAACATCAAATATAAAATAGGGAGTACCAACCAAGTTGCTGACTGCCTCAGTCGACCTCCAGTTGCGGCACTTACCACGGTGCTAGACTCTTGTGGCCATGAGACCTCCGGATGGCCCCACCTCTACGAGACAGACCCTGACTTCTCCCCCACCTATCAAATGTTTTGCACCAACTCAGTGGTTGCTAATTTCCATCTTCAGGATGGGTTGTTGTGTCATCTGGACCATCTCTAAATTCCATCAAGCGAGCGTGCGAAGCTGATTTGGGAATCTCACTACAGTCGGGTGGCAGGACACTTTGGCGTCGAAAAGATAGTGGCAGTGTTGCAGAAACATTTCTACTGGCCAAAACTTCGACAGGATGTCGGCAAGTATATCAGGTCCTGCACCGCTTGCTCTATTGCCAAATCGACCACTAAGAAACAGGGCCTATACACCCCTTTGCCTACTCCTGACAGGCCATGGGAATCCATCTCAATGGACTACATGTCGGGCCTCTCGTCCACCAAGAGGGGAAACGACTGTGTTTTTGTGGTTGTTGATCGCTTTTCCAAGATGGCAATTCTAGCCTCTTGCAAGAAGAACATCACAGCAGAAGCCACTGCCAAGCTCTTCTTTGAACGATTATGGGTACATTTTGGGATCCCACAGACCATTATCTTAGACCATGACAGTCGGTTCCTCAGCTCATTCTGGTCAAGCCTCTGGTCACTGCTGGATACCAAGCTCACCAAATCCACTGCCTTCCACCCCTAGACCGATGGACAAACGGAGGTTTTCAACCGGATGGTCGTACATATCCTGCGCATGTACAATTCAACACATCCCCTCACATGGGATGAGAGTCTCCCCTGTGTCAAACATAGCTACAACTAAAACCTGCATAGCTCAACTGGCCACAGCCCCTTTCAGGTGGGGTTGGGATTCCAACCATTGGGCCCCACAGATGTTTCACTTCCCCTTGCGACCACCTCGGCCGACTCGTCCCCGAAAGCTGACAAACCTGCTCGGTTCATTGAACGGATCTAGCATATCCGCCAACAGGTTCAGGACATTCTACAGAAGTCTAATGCCAAGTACAAGCAGCGCCATGATCAACATCGGGTGCCACATAAGTTTCAGGTGGGCGATAAAGTTTGGTTGCATTTGCAGAAAGAACGCATTACAGGGCCTCATCGAAAGCTTTGCCCACTCTGTTATGGGCCGTACACCATCACCATGGCGGTGGGTGACAATGCTTTTGAGCTCAACATTCCCCCCATCCTTGGTCTGCATCCAGTCTTCTACGTGGCCCTCCTTCGGCCATATTTCCCACCACTATTAGACACCTCAGAGATAGCAGAGAAGTTGACTCCAACAGAGCTCAACCCTGACTGCCTACAACAAGCATCCAGTGATCATATTACAGACACACAGATCAAGGGCAGTCAACATCAAAGGATCCAGCTTTATCGAGTTGTCAAAGCAGGGCAACTCCTGCAGTAAGGCATGTGGCTCAACTGAGGCCAAATTCAACAGAAATTTCCTCATCTGATGGGGGAACTCATCGTAATGGGGACCATTGCTTCCTAAGGAGGGAGGGTTGATCCAGGTGGATATAGGTGGCCACCCACCTTTCCAACTAGCTCAAAATAGTTTTATGGCAATTTTGATATTGTACTATTTTTAGCAGTTTTTCGGGTCCTGAACTTCCGGGTGCATTTTGAGGCCCTAAACGACCTTTTTTGGCGATTTGGGAGGCCAAATGGCTGCCCCCAGCACTCTTTGAACCCAACTAGAAAGTTGTAAATCTCGGATAGACCTTTTCAACGGGCTACTGAGTGCCCCAAACAGAGATCGTATGCAAAAGTTACGACCCCGGGAAGTTGATGTACTAACTTACCCAAACGGGGCCCACATGACTTTTGGCGCTTCATCTCCTAGGGTTAGGTTTTTGGATGTCTATAGTTTTTGACATTCCTATTTATTGTAAAAGGCCTTGAGAGCTTCATTGTAACCATCTTCTTGCGAAATGAGCGTGGCCGTCACATCTCTTCTCAGAGATAAGCCGCCACCATTCCAGCAAGATTGTTTTCCGCTGCTTTTTACAGTTCTAGCTTATTTCCTTATTGAATAGAAAAACAGTTTTACTGTATCTCTGTTATTTTGTGTTAAGCATCTGATAATAATCTATATTCATTTCGTTCTGCTCATAAAACCCAGATCAGTGTTATCAGAGCGGTCTGCTCCTTGTCATCTTAATGCATGTCCCCAACGAGGTTAGGGTATGAAGAATTGGGTCTCGAGCTTGTTTCTCTTGAGGACAAAAGCTCTCGCACAACCAAGCGACCTCTCATGGCAGGAGAAAAGAAAGATGACGGGACAAGAGATCCTATCAAAATGTTGCTTGAGGAATCCCTCACGCAGCAGAGGAACAAGATGATGGATAATTTCGCGCAAATCATTCGGCGACTACCAACAAGCGATGCATCTTCCTCGAGCGGAGGTGCCGCCCCCTTCAAGGTACAAATCTACTTCGATATTCCTATATTTGAAGGACAGATAGAGGCAGATAGTGTAGATAAGTGGTTGAATGTACTAAAAGGGTATTTTTTTATACCTAACTTTTTGAATAAAGAAAAGATTACTTTTGCGCTCCTCAAAGCCGTTCCCCATGTCAAAGATTGGTGGGAAACATTCTGCGAGCAAAAGGACAAAGAAGATGCCTCATTATTTTCAATCACAGCCACCTGGGAATCCTTTAGGGATGCTATTAAAGAACAATACTGCCCTATTGGAAGTTATGACGACTTGTATACCAAATGGACCACACTGCAACAAGAAAGAGACCAGGCAGTGCCAAAGTTCACAAATATCTTCCATACCTTGCGCACCAAGCTAGGTATCAAAGATTTAGAGCACCATCCGGTGCTCAAGTATCGTGGTGGTTTGCATAGATAAATCCAGACCGAAATGGAATTTCTGGACATCTCTTCCTTGGGCGCGGCCTACCGATATGCCATCAAAATCGAGCAGAAGCTCAAACAAAAGATGCGGCAATTTGGGCCAGGGAACCCTTCACAGCAAAAGATAGGAAAGGGCGGCCCCAACCCACGGAATAAAGGACAGAGCAAAGATGGATAGTATCAGGACAACCAGTCCAAGCCGCAAGCAAAGAAGGACACCGAAAAAACAAAGAAAGATACTGGGAAGTGGTGCAACTTCCATAAGAGCCCTTGGCATAACACTGCTGATTGCCGCTCAAAGCAGTCGCTGGTGGCCGAAGTGAAAGCATCTGAATCAAATGCAGGTTCTGACACTATGTCCGAACCAGAAAGGGGAAGACAGATCATTGACGCGGAACCCAGTGCCACCATTGCTACCACCAAGCTCCAGCCTGATGAACCAAACAAGCCAGAAGAGGAGAACGCCTCTTCCATTCACATATGTGGGTAAAAGGCACCCCGCTGCACTTCATCATTGTTAACGGTAGCCAGAAGAATCTCATCTCAGCAGAGGTCGTCAAGCACCTTGCCCTGCCGACAACGCCGCACCCACAACCCTACACCATTTTATGGCTCTGCAAAGGAAGCGATCTTTGCGTTAGCCAATAGTGCCGACTGCCATACGGCATCAAGCCCTTCAAGGACGAGGTATTGTGTGATGTTGCTCCTCTCTAAGTTTCAGATGTTCTTTTGGGCCAACCTTATTTATGGAAACGTCATGCTATATATGAGTCTAGGCCTCGTAGTGTTATTATTTCTTTGAACAGGAAATTGTACAGGGTACCCGAGGCAGTCCCTCCTAGTGCTATTTATTTGATCTCTGCCAAGCAATGCAGGAAGGTCATCTCTTAGACCGGGAAATTTGTCTTCTTTGTGATTCGCTCTCAGAGTGAAAGAAAGATCGCAGCCACAACCTGGGCCTCCATGACCGATCTATCCACACAACAGAAGCAAGTGGATAAGGTGGTGGAAGGATACTCAGATATCTTCTCCTCTCCGACCGAGGTACCTCTACACTACTAGGTCAAGCATCCCATCGACCTGACCCCAAGCGCAACGCTACCCAATTGGCCAGTCTATCGCCGCTCTCTATTGGAAAATGAGGAGATCAAGAGGGATATCCAAGAATTTCTCCACAAGGGGCACATCCACCCCATTTCATCACCTTGTGGGAGCCCAGTCGTGCTAGTGCAGAAGAAAGATGGGACCTGGAAACTCTGCATTGATTACCGGGCCCTGAATAAAATCACAGTCCTTAACCGGTACCCGATTCCTCGAATCGATGACCTCCTTGATCAGCTCACGGGAGCCAAATACTTCAGTAAGATCGATCTGAAGTCTGGATACCACCAGGTCCCAATAGAACAGACAGATGTAAGGAAGACTGCCTTCAAGTCAAAAGAAGGTCTTTTTGAATGGCTGGTCATGCCTTTTGTTTTGACAAATTCTCCAGCAACTTTTATGAGGATCATGGACGATATCCTAGGACCTTTCACCAACAATTTTGTAGTGGTGTATATGGATGACATCCTCATCTACAACAAGACTTGGGAGGAACACTTGCAGCATATTCAGCAGGTTCTGCACACCCTGCGGAAGCACAAACTATATGCAAACTTGGAAAAATGCTCCTTCGGCATAGACAGGGTCCATTACTTAGGCTACATCGTTGATCGACATGGTGTGCATGTGGATCCAGCCAAGATCCAGGTCATCCGTGACTGGCCATCCCCAACCACACTCACTGAACTTCGGAGCTTCTTGGGCCTCACCAATTTCTATCGCCGGTTCGTGCTGGGATTCTCTCATATCGCATGGGCCCTCAGCCAAGTGACCAGGGGTGGTGGTAAGGAAAAATTTGTGTGGGGCCTATCCCAACAACAAGCCTTCGATGACTTGAAGAAGCGTTTGTGCTCATAGTCGTTACTCTCATTATTGAACCTGCAACATTCCTTTGAGATTGAGATAGATGCTTCAGATTATGCTGTGGGCCTCATTCTCACTCAACACGGCCACCCCGTGGCATATCATAGTGAGACACTATCAGATGCTTTCCGCAAGTACCCTACCTACGACAAAGAAATGTACTCCATTGTACAAGCCTACCGCCAATGGAGACATTACATTCTTGGGAAGGAGATAGTCATCCACACTGATCACAAGCCACTATAGTTCATGCAGACCCAAGGAAAGTTGCAGAATGACCACCATCAGAAGTGGTCAACATATTTACAGCAGTTCCACCTCAACATCAAATATAAAACAGGGAGTACCAACCGAGTTGCTGACTGCCTCAGTCGACCTCCAGTTGCGGCACTTACCACGGTGCTAGACTCTTGCGGCCACGAGGCCTACGGATGGCCCCACCTCTTCCAAACAGACCCTGACTTCTCCGCCACCTATCAAATGTTGGGAACCAACTCAGTGGTTGCTAATTTCCATCTTCAGGACGGGTTGTTGTGTCATTTGGGCCATCTCTGTGTTCCATCAAGCGAGCGCGCGAAGCTGATTTGGGAAGCTCACTACAGTCGGGTGACAGGACACTTTGGCATCGAAAAGACAGTGGCAGTGTTGCAGAAACATTTCTACTGGCGGAAACTTCGACAGGATGTCGGCAAGTATATCAGGACTGCACCGCTTGCGCTATTGACAAACCGACCACTAAGAAACAGGGCCTATACACCCCTTTGCCTACTCCTGACAGGCCGTGGGAATCCATCTGAATGGACTACATGTTGGGCCTCCCGTCCACCAAGAGGGGAAACGACTGTGTTTTTGTGGTTGTTGATCGCTTTTCCAAGATGGAGATTCTAGCTACTTGCAAGAAAAACATCACAGAAGAAGCCACTTCCAAGCTCTTCTTTGAACGAGTATTAGTACATTTTGGGATCCCACAGACCATTATCACAGACTGTGACAGTCGGTTCCTCAGCTCATTCTGGTCAAGCCTCTGGTCACTGCTGGATACCAAGCTCACCAAATCCACTGCCTTCCACCCCCAGACCGATGGACAAACGAAGGTCGTCAACGGGATGGTCGTACATATCCTGCGCATGTACAATTCAACACACCCCCTCATATGGGATGAGAGTCTCCCCTATGTCCAACATAGCTACAACCGAGCCCTGCATAGCTCAACTGGCCACAGCCCTTTTCAGGTGGGGTTGGGATTCCAACCATTGGGCCCCATGGATGTTGCAATTCCGCTTGCGACCACCTCGGCCAACTCGTCCCCAGAAGCTGACAAATCCGCCCGGTTCATTGAACGGATCCAGCATATCTGCCAACAAGTTCAGGATATTCTACAGAAGTCTAATTCCAAGTACAAGCAGCGCCATGATCAACATCGGGTGCCGCATAAGTTTCAGGTGGGCGACAAAGTTTGGTTGCATTTGCAGAAAGAACGCCTTACAAGGCCCCATCGAAAGCTTCACCCACTCCATTATGGGTCGTGCACCATCACCAAGGCGGTGGGTGACAATGCTTTTGATCTCAACATTCCCCCCTTCCTTGGTCTGCATCCAGTCTTCAACGTGGCCCTCCTTCGGCCATATTTCCCACCACTATTAGACACCTCAGAGATAGCAGAGAAGTTGACACCAACAGAGCTCAACCCTGACTGCCTACAACAAGCATCCAGTGATCATATTGCAGACACACATATCAAGGGCACTCGACATCAAAGGATCCAGCTTTATTGAGTTGTCAAAGCAGGGCAGCTCCTGCACCAAGGCAAGTGGCTCAACCGAGGCCAAATTCAGCAGAAATTTCCTCATCTGATGAGGGAACTCAACGCAATGGAGACCATTGCTTCCTAAGGAGGGAGGGTTTATCCAGGTGGATATTGGTGGCCACCCACCTTTCCAACTGTCTAAAAACAGTTTTATGGCAATTTTGATATTGTACTATTTTTAGCAGTTTTTTGGGTCCTGAACTTCCGGGGGCATTTTGAGGCCCTAAACGACCTTTTTTGGCGATTTGGGGGGGCAAATGGTTTCCTCCGGCACACATTTGGCCCTAGTTAAAAGTTGTAAATCTTGGATAGGCAGTCAAAAGTTGTAAATCTCGGATAGACCTTTCCAATGGGCTACTGAGCGCCCCAAACGGAGATAGTATGCAAAAGTTACGACCTCGAGAAGTTGATGTACTAACTTACCCAAACGGGCCCACATGACTTTTGGCGCTTCATCTCCTAGGGTTAGGTTTTTGGATGTCTAGGGTTTTTGGCATTCCTTTTTATTGTAAAAGGCCTTGAGAGCTTCATTGTAACCATCTTCTTGCGAAATGAGCACAGCCATCACATCTCTTCTCAGAGATATGCCGCCACCATTCCAGCAAGCTTGTTTTCCCCTGCATTTTATAGTTCTAGCTTATTTCCTTATTGAATAGAAAACTAGTTTTACTGTATCTCTGTTATTTTGTGTTAAGCATCTGATAATAATATGTATTTATTTCGTTCTACTCATAAAATCCGGATCAAATCAACTGTACTATAATTAGGCATACCAAAAGAGAGTGCGGTTGGGTTGACTATAGGACTAGTGTCATGATGTAACTCTGGCATCCCGTGTCTATAACTGCATGTAAATGAAGGAACAAATGTGTCGTCCTGATCTTCCTCCTCGGGTAAGGTTGGCATCCCATGAAGATAATTATCCATATTCAAAGGATCGAACGGATCGTGTTCAAGTGGATTCGGCCAAATCGAACTAGGTTGAGTCTCAGGTGGATCACCTCCCCACGCCTCGCGTGGAGTAGGGGAATCTGAAGTGCGTTCAACTCTACCCGATGGAGTCAAAGGTATTTCTTCAGTATAATAATGTGCAACAGTCATGATGTCTTGGACGTATGTCTCGTAAGAATCCGAAGACTTAGAGGGAGCCCGTCGGCATCCCCTAGCAACACGATGTGAAAGCTCATTAGGTTCTAAACCAACCAACCAACGGGATCGACGGAGAGTAGGACTCCATGCCACGGTATGTCTAGAGAGAATAAAGAATCAAAACGTCCCCTAAAGGCCAACTATCGATCAAAAATAGTAAATCAAAAACACACACCTAGAGAAACTATAACCAAGAGCAGACAAACAGAGTGGCTAAATGAGCTCCCGACACTAGAGCTGGTATGTGTCACCTAGGAGAGGCTTGAGACTCCCAAACTATATCCGGAGGTAACATAATTAGTTATAATGGCCCCCAGACTTCACTGCGTGCACAAGGTCAAGTCCCTATACAACAGGTTAGGGCTGGATCACGGAGACTATGGGGAGGTACATCCACCCTCGGACTAAGCCCCGGAACTCTCTCAAAGAAGAAGCTGCACAAGATACTGCCATACCCAAATTTTTTGGCCTTCCCTTCTTTGCATTCTGTCAGTTGGGTCTTCATAGACCCCAGTAGTGTGATACACCAATCAAATACTATAGTTTGCATGCATTGTGATGCATAGAAGATCACTGGCCTGGATGCCTGGTGCAGAGCTTTTGAACCTGTTATCCGCACTAAGGTAGCCACAATGATCTTCATGCTCAAATCTACTATGGCATTGATGGGAACCTGACTTCCCACCGCTCGTGTGTTTGCGGGACAATATTGCGCTATGTAATCAAGGATGGTGATCCCACCACCCACAGTACAAGACCGAAGACTGGCCACCTCTCCTCGACGGGACAAACCGGTAATGAAGTAAATATCTTCCACTTCCAGTGTGAGGATTTTCCCATTGAGACTGAAGTTTTGTGCATCAACATCCCAATAATCTATCAAGAAACTGAGTAGTAGTTTTTGGGCCCTCAAACCCCCTATACTCCAGAATTTGTACAACCCACATGCTTGCAATGCTTGTTGTGCTTGCACATCGTTATGCATGGCCTCATCTACTTGGTCATGCTCCCTCTCCCTCCACTCTAGAGCCATCTTGGAGTGATAAAAAACAAGGATTTTAGTCAATTTCGTTTGAAAAATCAACTTCACGGTCGTACCCGCTGGCTAATTTGTATACAGGGGCAAGTACCCACGGTCAACCTATGAATTGACTGCGCGTATCATGCCCTATCCATGACCCGCATAGTGATAGCCCGCGGGTAGCACTGAAGCCATTTACGGCTTGGCCAAACTAAAAATCCCACCGCCAAAAACTAAAATGAATGCAATGAAATTAAAGGTATGGATGAGACTACCAACCTACTCCAAACGGTTCGAAGAATGGACGCTTGTAGCTCCTAGAATCAGCACCTGAACTTTCAGATGAAAACTAACCTCAAAGCTCCAAATGGGTGAATAGTAAAAATGAATTGTAAATTGTAAATTTTTATTACTATTTATAATTTTCAGGACCCACTTGTCTATAGTTTTTACCGTTTGATGTCGTTATGGACTAATATAATGTCATGGAGTAGAATTTTTAATCAGATTTCTATCGGCGAAAGTTGTTTTGGACCATTTCACACCTACGGCAGGTACGTTTCACACCTAGCATATAGGTTAGATGCCATTTCCACATGCATTATGCATTTGACCTTTTGACCACTTTCATAAACCCTAGGTGCGACCCCCGTTTCTTAACTGACACGGAACTTTCACATTGTTATAGAAGTGTCGTTATGTGGCGGTAGGGCTTTTCTAAACATGGGTACCCTAGTTAGAACCCCTTTGTGCATTCTGGTGCCCATGTCGTTGTTTGTCCTTAGGATTGGTAGTCCTTTGTAGTTATACCACGACGTTGCGATAAAGACTCATACTCTACTTTGTCTTATGCTGGCCATCTCCCTTAAGGACTCCCCTCAGTTATATCATGTTGTGATTGCATTGCATCATCCTGCTTGCCGCTTGAGCCTTGTGTCAGCTCCCACTTACTCAGTTGCTAGCCTGGTGCCTGAGCACTTTTCCCTGTCGAGCCCTGTAGAGCTTATATTTTTCCTTCACAATTTGATGACCTTTTGACCCTGAGGAAACACACCCCCCGAGTGTCCACAACCTACATGCACTTCCTTGCATTGATCATAGGTATTTTCCACTGCTTGGAACTAGTCTACTCACTATTTGACACTCGTTCCCTCACTTGTTGTACTATAAGAATTTTATTCTTTTTCAAGCTTTCACCAAATATGAAAAAGACCAAAAAAATTAAATATTCCAAAAATCCAGACGGGATTATGGTTACTACTTCTAGTTAGCAGTTGTTGTGTCGCCTTTGAACAGAGCATTCATTCAACTCCATACATTATGAGTCGGGACTATAGTTGGACCTTAGGAGATGTACTTGTTTCTCAGTTTACTCCACCGATTGGTTAAGCTTCCAGTCATTATGGATCCCTTTGTGATGCCTCCTGCATTGCATAGTCTATATTGAGTCTATGCTGCCTCAGTCTATCTATCTGCTCATGCTCTGTTAACGGTATACATCATTGACCGATAATCAGACAATGTCACATCAAGTTCGACCTCAACTCCTTTATTTACTTGATGGGACTTGCACCGTCGAAGACTTGTGTAGAATACCCCGGGCAATAGTGGCATTCAGTATGCTAATTATGATGATGACTTTACATCTGAGATATCACCTCTCATATATCAGTAGTTTGTACCTCCATTTTGCACCAGTTGTTTCCTTTTGAGCAGGAGACCATATCTTACTGTAGAGAGATCATGGCTATGATCACTTATGACATATATTCACTATGTACTAGCTATTCATGGCCATTGTATTAGATTGTTGTACTACTGACATGTATTCAAGGATACTATTGTATTATGATGAGTGAGATGCTCTTTCCAGTTGTGTCTCCATTACTCCACTTCTAATATTTATAATGTATTTCGTCCATTGTAGCATCAGTATCTGACCTCACACATTAGGGGGCATCTGTTACAATGTAATATTCCACCTTGTGAGAATAAACACTCTTTGGCCTAGAGGATCCATTCCACTGACTCATAACCATTTCATATCCTCCAGACACTATTTTTCCCTATTTTTTCCCTTGTACGCTAGTTGCATCACTATAGCCAGCGTACCCGTGAGTTGAATCACTATAGCCCGTGGGTAGCATGTAAAATGGTAAAAAATAGAGAAAAATAGTGTCTGAAGGATATGAAATGGTTCTGAGTCAGTGGAATGGATCCTCTAGGCCAGTGAGTGTTGATTCTCACAAGGTGGAAGATTACGTTGTAACAGGTTAAGGTGGGTTTCGACCCCTTACTTGTTGGATTTGCTTCCAAATGTGACTAGGGAAGGGACCAAAATTAGAATGAAGGATCCTAACACCCTTAGGAGGCATAAACATCAATGTTTTCCATGGTGGTGAAACATGCAGAATCTCACTTACACATGGTGTGGCAATTTGAGGTATAACATAAGGCAATCTAGACTCAACAAAAGTAAAAAGGGTCCACACAATAAAAAATTCCAATAGATCCAAGCAAGCAAACTACTTTTCCAAAGAGCCAAAGCTTAGCGAAAAGATGGATTAGAGGGCCTTCCGAAACTAGTAGATGTTGAGGGATATGAGGCCTCAAACAATTTCTAGCAGCGAAGGTATGAGAAACAGTTACAATAAACTTTAATCACCAAGGGTGCAAGTGTTGGTTCCTGAAAAATCACCCTCCTAAGCAGTAAAAACTTCAAATTCTGTCTCAGGTACTGCAAGAGTTCCCCACTTACAATAACCTATGTGATATCCTAGGAAGAGCAACTAAAGCTACCACTTCACAATCAACAGTCGGGAAGAACAATTATAAGTCGAGGACAACTCTCATAACTAGGTACTCTAGAAAAGTGATGTCACCCCAAGGACTTGTCACCTCACATAGAATTCCTTGATGAGATCATGTCCCACTAAACAAGCAAGAGGGGGGAAACACCCTTACTTATCCATATTGACCTCGTGCTTAACACATGTGTTAGAAGCGCTTTCCTGACAAGCATTTTTTGCTACTAATGGATTTAAACTCTTAGTAATCAATGCTAGTTTCAAAATTTTTGCAGCCCAAGAGTGTTAACTCTCCAAACCTAATACAGGGCACTAACCTATTCTTGTTGGTGATATGAAAATCAAATGTTGGTCAATTTTAGATTAAGCGCCAATTTTTAATGGTAGTTTTCTTAGTTTCAGGAGTGGAAGTGAAACTGGTGGTGTGTTGACTCGAAAAATATGAACCAAACAATGCAATATGCTCACTATGCTACCTTTCAATTCGATGAATGTTCTAAACTAATGAAAGGTTAGAGGTTCATGTGTGTCTTTCAAACATGCAAAATGTGTTGGTATATTTTGTTTCTTTATGAATAGTTCTGATGAAATATGGATAATAAATGATTTGAAGATCAATGTAAACCAAACAGATATCTCATTGAAAATGAATCTAATTCTATTACATGGGGTATCTTTGTTTCTCGTTTGCAAGGCAACCCAAAAGTGAAAGCAAAGAGGATACACAGATCTCTTTGAAATGCTTATGAATTAAATTCTTTACACTTGAGATCTACTTTCTCATTTGTAGGGCCACCCGAAAGTGAAAGCAAAGAGTATACGGTAGCTCGAGAACTGTATGCAAAAGTTAAAATATACTCTATTACACTTGAGATCCACTTTCTCATTCACATGATCGCTTGAAGGCCCAACTGAAGAGGATACAATGGCTCGAAAGAAAAATGCTTGAAAAATCAAATCCTATCCTATTACACTTGAGATCCACTTTCTCATTTGCAGGGCCACCCGAAAGTGCAAGCAAAGAGGATATGGTGGCTCAGACACAACTTATCACAATAAAATCGATATATCACACTACAATATTCTGTAATTGTGCATAAACATAGTGAAAATACTATAGATCCAAAACAAAATTAAACTACTTAAAGTTTGTATTCGGTTTTGGAGGGAAATTGTTTTCAAAATGTCTTAAAGTGTAATGTTGAAGTCTTTGTTTTTCAATGCAAATATATTTTGGAAATTTTTTCAAATGTTATGACTGATATTTGTTGTGATGTTTCAAATAAGCAAGTGCATGAAATTCAACAGTTAAAGGGTCTTAAGGTTCTTTGAACAAATCTTTGTGTTTTCTCAATTTTTGTGATTTGCAAACTCTTAAATGAATGAAAATTATTTGTATATCAGTCCTAATCCTATACAATCAAGGATCCAACAGCAAAATATAACTTGAATTAAATGAATCTACCACAAATTTAAGAAAAAATTGAAATGAATGTCAATTTGGGCCATTTTTAGAGGGTTTTGGTAAGAAATTCCAAATATAAGGAGCTCAAACCCTCCCAATTTTTCCTTCAATAGTCGTAAACTGATCCTAATAAGTTTTAGAATCTTTGTGAAGGTCTGCAAGTACAAAAAGAAATCCTCAAAGCTTACCTAAAACAATGAAAATTCAAAACTAGGTGTCTTTCCAAGGTTCTTCTTCATGTTTTTTTCATTTTTTGTTATTTGCAAATTATGAAAGGATTCAACATTATTTTAAAGATCAGTCCTAATACTATCCAATCAGGGACCTAACAGCAAAATACGGCTTTAAGCAATTGAACCTAACACCAATTTAAAGAAAAAAAACAAATTTGGAAAGAAATGACAATTTGGGCTATTTTTAGTGGTTTTGGGAGGGAACTTGCCAATCTAAAGGTCTTAACCCAAACTCTTCCAAAATTTTCAAAAATTTAAAAAGTTAGTTATAAACTGATATTAAAATATTTAGAATCCTTAAGAAGGTCTTCAAATGTAAAAATATAGGCACCAAACATCCCCTAAACAAAGAGATCTCAAAACTAGTTCATAATTCATGCAAATCTGAAACAAGGAGGTTTTGAAGCTTACAAAAGTTTGAAAATATCCCAAATATTTGGCTAAGGAGGATCAAAATAAGGTCTGCACTCTGATATCAGGGATTCCTAATCCCATACAAGAAGAAAATATTATCAAAACAGAGGAAAGAGGGAAGAATTGGGAACAAATCTCAAGAAAAACCTTCAATGCTAGCAAAGGAGGGAAAGATCTAGCTTCATCTTTGAATTTTTTGAGAGTGTAGGAGTGGATATAGGACGGTTTTGAGCCTACAAAACTGAAGCATAGGTTCTTTAAGGGATCTTAAGTCATTCTTAGAGTAGATCTGAAAGTTTAGAACACCAAAAATAAAGAAATTTTCAAGAAAAACCCTTCAATGCACTCTCTATCAAAGGAGGCTGAAATATACTTCATCTTTGAATTTTTTCAGAGTGTAGGAGTGGATATAATCCAGTTTTGAGCCTATAAACCTAAAACATATGTTATTGAATGGATCTTAAGGCAAATCTGGAGTAGATCTGAAAGGTTAGAACACCAAAAATGAAGACATTTGCAAGTAAAATCAGAAATTTTCAAGAAAAAACTAGTATGGTCATCAATCTGATAATAGATTTTAAGGTAGTGTTAGATCTACTTTAAACGTGCTATATTAATATGAAATGGTAAGTTACATTGTCAGATATGAAAAAATTAACTAAAATTTCCTAAGATCTTTAATCAACTATCAAGCATTTCTCAATATCTAAAACCATCATGAATGCAAACTAAATGGAAGGAAAATTGAATTGTTTCATTAATAGCAATGAAGAAATGATACTTACTTCTCTAACTTGATATGCATCCATTCTCCTTTTCCATGAGATATCCTTTCTCCACCCTTTCCTTTGATGAAGATGAGCTTTCTAGTCTTTCAAATCTCTCCAGCATGCCTTTGCTCTTCCTTTGCCTCCCTTACCATGCCCCAAATGCCTTTGTTTTATAGCATTGGGGAATGGGCTATCAAGTTTCTCTTTTCAATGTAGGATTATCCCTTTCCTTGTTTTTTGATTATTTTTGCTCAAAACCCACTTTCCATAGTATTTTTAGACTTTTGTCACAACTTTAGCATATTTAAGTACAGTTAATGAACTTTTGTGCATTTATTCTCACTATTTGACTAGTGGAGATTAGATTTGAACCTTTAATAAGTAGTTCAATCATTGAACATTGTCTTCTTAGGCTACCTCTTTCTTCACTCATGTTAAATTTTGAGCATTAATTCACAATACTCTAGGATCTTTACTGAGAGAATAACATATACAGTATATCAATGCATGACAATCACAATAAGCATCACAAGAATCAAAAGCATGAGAGACAAGAGACACAGAGTTTCCATGGGGAAAACCCTAAGGTGAAAAACCCCACAACTTCCTCAGAGATAGAGAGAGCAATGTATCAACCAAAGTACAACCAAAATACACTGAGATAGTCTCCTAGTAGCAGATGATCCTCCTCCTCACTAGTGCGCCACTTTCTGAGTGAGAGTGAGTTACTTTTCCGAATGAGTAAAATAGAGATCTTCGATCTCTATTTATACTAACCTTTTTTCCCAGTGACCTTATGGGGCCGACTTGTCTAGCTAGGCACATCCAAATTATAATATATATAATTCAGGGTTGACCCCACATGGTGGTCTAATAACCCATCGGCAAGTACACACACTTGCGACACTTGTCAATCCACATGACGACACTTCCTTATAGAGGAATGACACATCTCTTATAAGGGTACAATAGATATATATAAAATACATAGATGAAATACATTCCGAAGTTACATATACATCAACACTCCCTCTTAACTAGGAAGGTATTTCTCGACACAGTTCTGCTAGACAAGTCTTCTTCTCGAGATCATCGTCATCGATGCATCGTCATCATCATTGTCACTACTGCTGCTATCTCAACCAATCTATGACTCTACTCGTCATAGGAAGTTCTACAGAGCCAGTTTTTTTCATACTGGATGTAGGCCCACCACCTGCAGGTCTTCATCATCACTAGCCATACTGTGGAATTCTCAGGACTTATTACATGCGTCACAAAACCTGGCTGCAACATCCCAGGCTATTACGAGCACACAGCTCTACTTGTAGGATCTCCCAGGAGCACATTACATGTGACCCATCACAAAAACTAGTTGAAGCATCCCAGGCTGTTATGAGCACACGTCTCTACCTGTCGGATCTCCCAGGAGAACATTACATGTGATCTCACCACAAAACCTGGCTGAAGCATCCCAGGGTTTTACGAGCACACAGCTCTACCTGTCGGATCTCCCAGGAGCACATTACATGTGGTCCACCACAAAACCTAGCTGAAGCATCTGAGGCCTTTTTGATCCTGTCCAAATCTCCCAGGAGCAAATTACATGTGGTCATGGCAAAACCTGGCTGAGGCATTTGAGGCCTTTTTCATCCTGTCCAGATCTCCCAGGAGCAAATTACATGCCATAGGACAAAACCTCGAAAGAGCATCTACCAGATATCCCAGGGCACAAATTACATGCCATAGGAAAAACCTCAAAAGACTATCTGCAGATCTCCCAGGGCACAAATTATATGTCCTCCCAAGCAAAACCTTGAAAGAGCATTTTCCAGATGTCCCAGGGTACGAATTACATGCCATAGGCAAAACCTCGAAAGACTATCTGCAAATCTCCCAGGGCACAAATTACATGCTTACCTGCACAACCTGTTCCACGGCCACAGAGTATCATCTGATACTCATCATACATCATCCTGATGTACACATGATCACCCTGATCATCATCACTGCAACATCCTGTTGCATGTCATCTGGAGAAGCTCGTCATCCATGATCATCCTGATCATACAATGCATCCATCAGATGCACACCAAGTATCTACCTGATACATATCATCATACATAGTGTATCCACTTGATACATAGATACATGATCCACACAATGTATCCATCAACATACATGATCTACCTGATCATACCTGATACATATCAATATACATGATCTACTTGATGATACAATGTATCCACTTGATACATATACAGATACATGGTCCAAGCATCCAACATGATGCATATACATACAAATGATCCAACCGATCATATCCAGCATCCAACATGATGTGTACATACATATAAATGATCCAACTGATCATATCCAGCATCCAACATGATGCGTACATACATATACATATAAATGATCCAACTGATCATACAAAGCAGAAACTAGAACATCATCTTGATTCTCATCATCTAGCACTTACATCCACATCCATGTGAAGGATCCTCCTTCCAACATGCTTGGAATGGCTTTAGCAAATGTGTCCATCACTTCTTCCTCGAAGTGTCATCAATCTAAAGAACGCCAAGCCTCTCCCTGAAGTACTTGAACTTCACCCTGGCTATTGGCTTCGTCAGCACATCTGCGATGCTCATTCGTCGCAACATACAGGAGCTTCACAGCTCCTCTCTGCACCATATCCCTGATATAGTGATATTTGATCTCTATGTGTTTCGACCTGTCATGAAACACCGGATTCTCGGATAGCTTCACACAACTCTGGTTATCACAGAAGATACCAGTAGCATCCAATGGGAGATCAAATAACTCAGATAGTAGCTTCCGTATCCATACTGCCTCACAACTAGCTGAACAGGCTGCAACATACTCTACCTCAACTGTACTCAGTGCTACACAGGACTGCTTCCTGCTAAACCAAGAGATCACACTTGATCCCATACTAAAGTAGCACCCAGATGTTCTCTTCCTATCTGCAACACTACCAACCCAATCTGAATCAACATAACCCTGCAGGTTAAACTTTTGATTCGCTTTGTACTTGAGCCCAAAATCCACTATACCCTTCAGGTACCTCAGAACATGCTTTACAGCAACCAGGTGAGCACTCCTCGGATCCGTCAGGAACTGGCTCAATGTGTTCACAGCAAAGCAAATATCTGGTCTCGTGTTCGTCAGGTACATCAAGGACCCAATCATCTGACGATATATAGAGACATCAACCGGCTCAAATGAAGCATCGCATAGAAGCTTCAGATTCGATGCCATAAGTGTGGCCATGGCCTTGCAATCCTTCATCCTGAATCTCTTCAGGATATCTACTGTGTACTTCCCTTGACCAAGGAAGATCCCACCTGCACTCTACCACACCTCCATACCTAGGAAATAGTGCATCATTCCCAAATCTTTCATATCGAATTCAGCAGCAAGCTTCCTCTTAGTATCTGCAATCAGTTTGTCATCTCCTGTTACAAATAAGTCATCCACATACAGGAGTAGAATCATAGGATTCCCTTCCTCAACCTTGTAGTAAAGGTTGGAATCCACTTTACTCTTGGTAAAGCCCAAACTAGATAGGAAACTGTCCATCCTACCATACCAGGTTCTGGGATCTTGCTTCAAGCCATACAAGGCTTTCTTCAATCTGCACACATATGACTCCCTGTCATGTATTTCAAAACCGAGTGGTTGTTCCACATATACTTCCTCTTCAACTACACCATTCAAGAAAGCAGTCTTGACATCCATTTGGTGTATTTTTCATCTCATTGCTGCAGCCAGGGCAAGTACTGTTCTGATGGAAGTATACCTAGCTACAGGTGCAAAAGTTTCTTCATAATCTATTCCCTCTTTCTGAGAGAAGCCACGAGCTACGAATCTTGCCTTGTATTTCTCTACACTGCCATCTGCAGCATGCTTGATTTTGTAGATCCATTTGGAAGTCACAACAAAATTCTCTTTAGGTCTTGGGACAACATCCCAAACATCATTCTTCATTATTGATTGGTATTCCTCAACCATGGCATCCTTCCATTCTTTCTTTTCCGCTGCTTCTTCATAACTGGAAGGCTCTTTGTTCATAATGTCACAGAGTAAAGCAACATAGCTGGTATGTGATCTGGTTCTCTTCTTTACTCTATGTTCTTCTTCTGGAATGCCAAATCTTTCTGCATCTTGAATGATCTCTCTAGCTCATGTAGGTTTCCTCTTGTGAGAGTTATCCTCACGGAGTGAATCTACAGGTTCTTGTGGATCTTCAAACTCACAAACAACTTCTGGATCTGCTTTAGTCATCATAGTGTCTTGAAATCTGGTTTCCTTAGGTTCTTCATAAACTTCGATAGGTGCCTTCCTTGATTTGATGAATGCTGAGTTTTCATCAAATGTTACATCCCTGCTAACTTCAATCTTCTTGAACCCTGGAAAGTATATGTTGTAAGCCTTCGAGCTTTCACTGTAACCCACAAAGATACCCTCCTTTCCTGAAGGATCTAGTTTAGTCCTCTTTTCTTTTTGGACATGAGTGTATACTGGACAACCAAATATTCTGAGATGGTTGAATTCAGGTTTCTTACCAGAAAAGACCTCTTCTGGTGTCTTGTTGTCCAATATCTTGTGGGGTGTTCTGTTCTGCACATATACAGCTGTTCTAGCTGCTTCTGCCCATAGATGCATAGGTAGATCCTGGTCATGGAGCATTGCTCTTGCTGCTTCCATGATTGTTCTGTTCTTCCTTTCTGCAGACTCCATTCTGTTGTGGATTGTAAGGAGTAGTCAACTCCCTCTTAATCCCTGAATTACTGCAAAGCTTCTTGAAGTCACCTGAGGTGAATTCTCCACCATTGTCGGATCTGAATGTTTTGATCTTCTTGTCAGTTTGATTCTCCATCAAGGTTTTGAATTCCTTAAACTTATCAAACACCTCATCTTTGTTCTTCAAGAAGTATACCCAAGTCTTCCTGGAGAAGTCATCAATAAATGAGACATAGTAAACATACCCACTTAGAGAACTGGATGACATAGGACCACATACATCTGAGTGGATGATTTCCAGGATGTCTTTTGCCTTGCTTTCACTGCTTGGAAAAGCCTTCTTAATGTTCTTACCTTTTGCACATCCTTTGCAAACACCTTCATGTTTGGTCTTGATTTCAGGAAGACCCTCTACAGCCTTGCTTGCAATTGGAAGTGACCTATAGTGCATATGAGCAAATATTCTATGCCAAATTTCACTTGGCTCCATGGATTCATGCACCATGGCATGTTCAGGTTGTCCCTTCAATTTATACAAACCTCCCTCTTGCTCTCCAATCACTACTGCATCATCTATGGTCTTTCCCTTTGGCCACATTAGGACTTGGCCATCCACAAATGCAACCCTCATACCTTTTGCATCCAATGCAGAGATTGAGAGTAAGTTCTTCTTGAGCCCAGGTACATAAAGAGCTTCTTTCATCTTCAAAGATTTTCCAGAATCTAGGTTGTAGGAGGCTTCACCACTTCCTTTGATTGGGTATTGATAATCATCCCCAAGTTTCACCTTATGGGGTGATTCATGTTCAGATAGATTCACAAAATATTACTTAAACCCAGTCATGTGTTTGGAAGCCCCACTATCAATCAACCAATCATTACAACCATGGGAGATGGTACCTATGAGAGCAGAGATTAGAACATGCTCTTCTTCACTTGATGAGTTATCATCACTTTTTTCCCTAGCCTTCTTCTTGGGTGGTTCATTATCCTCGGTAGCATGAGCATGAAACCTTCTTTTGTCACCCTTCTTCTTCTTGTTGGAGTTGTTGTTGTCCTTCTTGTTCTTGGGACAATTTATGGCAATATGTCCTTTCTCATTACAGGTGAAGCATATTCTTCTTTCTTTGAAGTGATGTGAATATTTCTTGGAGTGAGATGGCTCTCTCTTGGACTTCCCTTTCTTGGTGTGAGTTGTGAGAGCTTGATATTCATTCCCCATCTTTTCTTCTCGTGCCACAAGCCTTGCTTCTTCTTGTGAGCATTCTTCCCGTAGTCTACTAAAGGAGATCAACTTCTTCGTTGCACAAATTCCTTGGATAAAGGAATCCCATGACCTGGGTAGGCCATTTAGAGGTCATCACCACTTCACCATTCTCCACCATTTCATCCACTGCTTCTAGTTGTTCCTTGATCTGGGATACCCTTGAAAAATAAGATTGAATGGTTTCTCCATTCTGAAACCTTACTCCTTTCAATTAGTTCCGCGGGATCATCTTCTGATTTATGTTCTTCCCTTCAAATAGCTTGGTCAAAGAGTCAAACATCTCCTTGCGTGTCTTTAGAGAGGACACATGGGGTATGAGATGATCTTTAATGGAATCAGCAATGATTCTCTTTGCCTTGACCAAGTTCTTCTTATGCAATACCTTGGCCTCTTCATCCTCTGGGATAGGGATGTCTTCTTTCACATATAAGTCCAACTCATTTTCTTCCAGGATTAACCCAATCCTATACTTCCAAGCTCGGAAGTTATCAGCTCCTTCAAGCTTATCCTCAAGCTTGGTGTGGTGAGACATCTTAAAGAGTACTTCAAATGGAAATAGAAACGATTTAGATCTTACCACTTGAAATGCTGAAAACTGGATCTGGTCCCAAATTAGGGTTTGTCAGAAAAACCCTAAAAATTCAAAATGTGAATTTCAAATTTTTGAAAGGATAGAAAGATGCGCCTTGATGAGCTGATCATCTTGGTGCATTCAGAATTTGAGATCAGCAAAGCTTTACCCTTCATATTTGTCTTTTTGTCCTCCCGGGTTCACTAGGGAGAGCCCTGAATTAGGGTTTGAGTTTCCCGGAGATCTCCCAGCCAAAAATCTCGATCCAAAGCTCTAAACTTCGATTTTTGCAAGGAGCTTCCAGCTATGTCTTCAGATTTCAGAAATTCCTATTTTTGTGGAAACCCTAATTTTTAGGGCAAAATCTGAAAATGCTCGGAATTGAATTCTGACTGGACAGATAGATGTGCCTTGATGAGTAGATTCAATCTACTATACTGCTTTTCCAAAATCTGTGGAGAGAAACCCAATAAACAAGAAACTCAAGTTTTCGTCACTGCAAAATGTCTTCTTCTTAGGTTAGCTCTGATACCATGTTAAATTTTGAGCATTAATTCACAATACTCTAGGATCTTTACTGAGAGAATAACATATACAGTATATCAATGCATGACAATCACAATAAGCATGACAAGCATCACAAGAATCAAAAGCATGAGAGACAAGAGACACGGAGTTTTCGTGGCGAAAACCCTAAGGTGAAAAACCCCACAACTTCCTCAGAGATAGAGAGAGAAATGGCTCAACCAAAGTACAACCAAAATACACTGAGATAGTCTCCTAGTAGCAGATGATCCTCCTCCTCACTAGTGTGCCACTTTCTGAGTGAGAGTGAGTTCCTTTTCCGAATGAGTAAAATAGAGATCTCCGATCTCTATTTATACTAACGTTTTTGCCCAGTGACCTTATGGGGCCAACTTGTCTAGCTAGGTACATCCACATTATAATATATATAATTCAGGGCCGACCCCACATGGTGGTCTAATAACCCATCGGCAAGTACACACACTTGCGACACTTGTCAATCCACATGACGACACTTCCTTATAGAGGAATGACACATCTCTTATAAGGGTACAATAGATATATATCAAATACACAGATGAAATACATTCTGAAGTTACATATACATCAACAACTCAATATTTCTGATTGTGGATGTAGTGATTAGATAATAGAGGACTTGTTCTGTTGTGTACTTGTCTTCCCTCTTCATGTTGTGGGTGCATAGTATTAAAATATGATTCTTCTCCTCACCTTGTTAAGGGTGTTAATTTGATTGTTAACATACTTCCATATCCAATCATGAATTCTTCTACTGCATTTCATCTACTAATTTATTCAGCTTATCACTCTTTTCGGCTGCCTCTTCTTCTTCTTTTTGTAGCTCGGTTGTATTATGCGCAGTTTCCTCTTTCTCCTTTCATATTCTTTGGCATTCCTCCACTTATGCTTCTTTTTCGTATTGAATTTTATACCACTCTTCTTTGGCCGCCTCATGTCTCCCTTACATCTCTTGCGCAATAGATGTATGTAGTGTATGTAGGTCCCCCATAGGTAATCATGACAAGACTATCTCTACAGGGATTACTGTGAATGTTGACGCTTGCAGCTCTTATGTGGGAAATACTTGCATTGCTACCGAAATTTTTAATCCTTGTTGTGGTTTTGTTTTAACCTAAATTTGTACCTTTGGGTGTATTTACACGGTATTATGTCCTTTTTCCTTCTTGGTCATCATCAACAACTACTTTATGTTTGAAAACTCTTCTTCGACCTTCATGAATATCTCCTCTTATTTTGTTGCAATTTCTTCCCTTTCTTTCCTTGTAGACACCTTTTCTATAACTTCTCCAGTGACATTATTGAACTCCCAACCATTCTTGTCCACATCATCTTCAACACCCGAATAGAGATGGGTTTCGATGTCTTCCTCTTCTTCCTTGCTAATCCTTCAGGTAGGTCCTTCCCTTTTATTTTCTCATTCTGTAGAGTTTGGTGTGTGATATCAGGGAGAATTTCTAGACTCTTGATCTCCTCCTCTGTAGAATTACTTTGTGATGGAATGTCTTCTTGTTGTCCCAAGTGTTGATTTTGTGTGGCTTCTTCTTCCTTTGTTACTGGAAAATGCCATGCTGGATCCCAGTAATTTATAATGTGACTAATGTACTATTTTGAAGGACCAAATATTGTAGGTAACCATTTCTTCTCGGGATCTCTTTTTTCATGTACATAGATATGATGCATCCCTTCCCTAAAGCACGCAATCCCCTTGTATGCATCCATTTTCCGTGGCCATATGCACGGAATCCTCTTGATGACATCCAAAATTTCTTCATTATACAGAATGTATCTATATTGTTATCTATCTGTTTACGTCTATTCTCTATATACCATAAATTTGCATACCTTTTCACTGAAAATGGATTCCTATTCGTGTCAAATAATTGGCTATCCTATGGCTCCTTCCATCCTAATAGCGCAATGCATATTTGTATCCAAGAGTAATGAAAGGGTGTACCTCTCTCTTCCGTGTCCTAACAGTCCCTCAAAAACTTGTTTAGAAGGAATGTTGACTAATTCATTTGTACTCCCTCCATGCACTGGGCTACGGTTGGAATTATTGTTGTTGATACTTGGTCTTTACGACTCTTCTAAAATATATTAAAAGCTAATATCTGATCTGAAAAAATTACTTCTTTATCATTAAAATGATCGAATGACAATCCTCTTCCAGCTCGTTGGGTACCATATTTTCTATCACTTTCTTCATGAGGGGTTTCTCCTACTCTTTATCTATAAGGGCGCTCACATCTTCTTTCCTAGTTGGAAATCCAATGATATGATCTATCAACTTAGTATCAATGGACATAGGTATTTCCAACCACAAGAACCCACCATGCATGCATGATAGTAACAAATTCACGCACAAATTCACCTGTGGGGTCCTCCCAAAATAAGGAATGTACAAAACATTTAGGATGCCCGAATTCTACAATCCGAATTCCAATGTCTCAAGTTCCATTACAACTGGTTCCTTCAGGTATGAACTGATCTTTATTTTCATGTAATTACTTTCCACCATCTCTGAAAACTTCTCTTCATTGGTTATGTCATGATCCGGAAACTGAAACTTGTGTAGATTTCCTAACAAGTTCTCTTCGATGAGCACCCCCTACGAAAACTCTAGTAGTGGTATATATTTTTCCTCTGTATTTAGTAGGTTGGTTGGCTTCGCATAAAGCTTCCTTGGAGGAATGTAGTCGCAGGGGAACTTCACAATATTCAATGCTCATGTTCCTAGTGTCTTGGCAGTCTCTATATGCAATCCTACTTTGAGGTTCTTCATTATAGACTGTATTCTGGGTTCCATGGTTTCTCTAGTCATAAACATCACCTACCAACCTTCCTTTTGTTCCCACTCTCTACTATGCATGCAGTGACTGATGTATTTCACACTTAATCCTAGTCGCATTTATAATTTTCAACTAGCTTGCGTGAGAGGTTAAGAACCACTTACTATTTTGATTGCCTTATATTTTCCATCATTATCCTCTGATTCACCTTAGATTTTCTTTGATTCAGTTCAAATCCATCCAACTGTCACGTTGTTGCTTTCGCTTTCCTCCTTAATGCCTTGTTGATGCCCCAAAAATCGTAGCATCAATCAACAAGGGATTCTCCCTGGTAAGCAAGCCTGATTAGATCACTCACCGTTTGTTGTGGGGAATCCGTCCAGTTAATAGTCCAGCTACTGTGTAATATTTAAAGATTGCTTCATTTTCACCAGTTGCGGCCTGATCCACCGTTTATGTATTTTATTTTTAAATATGAGATGCAAGTGCTATAATCTAAATGCAAACTGTAAACAAATCTAATCTAAAGCTATTTTAAGCAAATTTAATCTACCTTAATAAGGAGCAAATTTAAAGAATGAGTAATAAACTGGAAATGCAACCAAGAACTTTACAGATAGTTGTTAAATTGAACAGAAGCATTTACAGCAGAAAATAAAAGATTATCAAAGATAGCCTTGATAAAGATAAACATTCTATTACTCATTTTACACAGAATTTTCGCATGAGAGAGTGAAAGCATTCAAAGCAAAGAAATAATTCAGATGGTTAAGAACAATCTCACAGCAAATGTGTGAACAATGCAGAAGTAATTCGGCCAGTCATTCAAACATTCCCATAATAAAAATCCATGCGGGCTTCCATTAGGAAAAATATAACTTGCTTTATTGATGCAGTAAAATAGTTCACGTACAGCATAAGTCTGTCCTTTCACCGACCAAAAAGTCCTTTCTATCTCCTCTATTACTATAATTATAGATTTTACAAAACTTGTCTCTTTTCAAAACCTAACCCTAGGGGAAAAAAAAAGTTTGTCCTTTGGTGCCTAAAGAGAAAAAAGAATTTCCAGTTGTATTTTAACATATTTATACAAATAAACAAATTTATAGTTGTCCTTTTCTCAAAATTATAATAAAACAAATTAAGTTCCAGACGGCCCCGTTGCTTCATTCGATTTCTCTTCCTCTACTGACTTGTTCTCTTCAACAGGCTCGCCTGTTTTTGCTGATTTTTTCACCTCTTCAATATAACTGGCCCACTAGATAATTTCTCTCAGAATGGTCTTTCCCCACGCAGAGATTGTCACTTTCCTCGCTATCTCGTGTTTGCGCAAATCTGATTTAACACTTGATGCCCCTGCTACAGCCTCCTGCGCAATATCTTCCAGGAACTAGGTGTGAACAGTAGTCTGCTCGATGAATTGATGGATTTCCTCCGAGGTTATAGCCTCTATCTTCTTTACATAGTCTAATTATGTATTCAAGTTACCCTGCAATTATGCCAGGTGTTGTTCTCTCTCAGGAAACTCATAAATGGTCTGAGGTAAAGCCATGTGACACTTATCGTGGGTTTCCCGGATTTTGGAGTAGACAATGTGGAATTTTCTGACGGTCTTCCGGATCTCAAGACTTAATTTGTTACCACAATCCCTGTGAAACTCGAGGACTCCTATATCCATGTCCAATTCCTCAGCAGTTGTAGCACGCAGGTTTGAGGGAAAACCATATCTTCCTTTTCTCCATTCAAATTGTTCATTTATTTCTACCACATGTTGCACATACTTGTTCTTTATTTTAAGCTCCTCAACCTCAATGGATGTCATCCTTGTTATCATTTATTTCATCCTGTAGAACTCTTCTGAAATCAGTACTAGTGATTGATGAGTCTTTTCTTGCACACCCCAAGCTTGTTTGTAGAATGTAGCTAGATCCTCCTTCCTTTCATTTGCTTCCTTGAGTTGTTCTAATAGTCCTTCCTTTTCTCGCGTTAGCCTTTCAAACTGAGGATTGAGGAATTCCATTTGTTGAACACTGTTGGCTTCATGATTTTCCAATTTTGTTACGCAAGCTTTTAAATCTCGTTTATCGGTTTCTGAGGTCGCCAACTACATTTCTAGTGTATTCTTTTCATTCTCGAGCTTCCGTATTTTCGAAGTTGTTTCTTTTTTCTCTTCCTCCAACTCTTTGTACTTCAACTTTAACTCGTTTCCTTCTAACACCTCTTTCGTCATGTTAGCTTTTATCTTGAAACATAGCTCCCTGTATTTCTTAACGTCTTCAACCAGACGATCAACATTGTCTTTACTTGCTTGGGATGAAGCCACAGAGCATGATGTTGTGAACAAAGGGTCGATGTCAGTCCCTTGGACAAGTGTAGTTTCTGATACTCTGAGTTCGTATTGGTCCTCTCTAATATCCATTTTTTTCATTGATCTATCAACAATAACCTTCTTCCTTTTATGAAAATAGACGGAATCCAGGTTGGCCACTTGGCACTGCTTTTTGGGGTTGTATGGGGTAAGTGCTAACTCTTCGGTGGTGACATCCCCTTCATTAGCTATCCCTAATTGGTTTAATGTTTCCAGATCCAATTCCATGGCCCGTGGGCTAGACATGCCTTGTTCCATGACTTTCTTAGCTTCTTATTTTACTCGCCTCTTTTCCAGCTCTGCTCGTAACCTTTCTGCCTATTCTTGTTTGGTTCTCTCAGCCTCCTCCTGCTGTAATTTGGCAGCTTGTTCTTGCAGAATTCTCTCTTCTTCCTCTCTCAAATATTTTGCTTCTTGCTCCTGCTGAACTCTAACAGCCTCTACATATTGCTACTCCTTGACTTCTTGATCCTTTTGGAGTCTCTCTCCTTCTTCCTTTTCTTTCCTCTTTGACTCTTCTGATTGAGCTGCTGCTACCTCTTGCTCCTTCTGGATCAACCCGACAAGCTTAGAATTGGAACCAATTCCTCTTTTATGGCGGTAACGTTTTCCCAATTCAGTTAAGTTCCTGGCACTCCAGAAAAATTCTTCCTCCTTGTCCCAAATATGTGTGTACTCATAAGACGTTTTGACGTTGTTGTAGTGCTCAACAACTCTGCTACTAGGATCATGTCTCCTAAAGGGATTTGTGCCGAAATGAAAAACTTCTAAGCCCTCAGAAAATTTTTCACCATCTTTTTCCTTTGGGAGACTATATGCACCGATGGTGAATGGAATTGGTGGATACATACCTTTCTTTCTCTCAAAGAGGATCTTGCTGACCCCACCAGTGCCGAAGAGTTGTCTTAAAGCCTCCTTGTGTACTACAAAATCTGTGACATATCGGGGAAGCAAAAAGGGAGGTTGAGATCCTCCACTCATTCGGATATAGGTACCCTCATAGGAGAAGCAATAATCTCCAAACTCTTCTACGATGGGCATGGCATTTTCGGACATGCATTTTGGTTCCTCTATAAAAATGAGTTGATACAGGGGCATGATGAGTTTCTCACAAATCTGTTTGTAATGGTTTGCGTATTTGCTTTCCCATGTGGGTTGGTAAGCTACAAAGAGAGGGGACTCCTTTTTATTCCATATGTAACCCAAATCAGGGAAAAGGTGTTTTCTTAACAAACAATCCATCAAATAAGAAGACATGAAGAAGTCAGTTTTCTTCTAGGTTACTCCTCCTTAAGCAGCAGTTAACTATGAGACCATACTGTCTGAGATTATGTCGGCCCAATTGAAGATTTTGTCAGACATGGCCACATGGACCATCACCGGTACCCAACCTAGTTTGAAGACGTTTCCATTCGGCATGCCGAAAATCCGACTCAACATTAAGGCAATGAGTCTATACGGGGTCCTTAGAAGAGCACTTTCATATTCATTGTTGTTCCTTTGTCTGTTTTACCTCTCACTTATCATCATATTTCTAGCGGACTCTAGAGGGTCCATAGTTGTCTTTACCAACCACTCATCATCTATCCAATTTCTTTCCTGGGCTAACTTGTAAGTGGCTATGATGTGTTCTGGTGCGAAAGACGCAAGATTCATCCTGGTCTTATCATTAATGAATATTGGATCAGTCTTAACATGAGGAATTATCTAGCCAATGACCTCTCAGCATGGGGATAGCTCGGGGCAATTCGTTGCCTTGTGAAGGGAAGACTTCTTGATGTTTGAATAGACCATAGTTTATTATAGGGATGCATCTAGGTACTTCTGATCTCTGATAAACCTATATAAGTCACCCCATTGAAACTCTGGGGAAAAGCTTCCTGGGGCTACCCCGGTGACAACTTGTGTGTCGCTAAACATGGTTTCGAGCAATGTGTCTAACAAAATCTCCACGTCCGAATATGACTCTGCAAGCTTAGCCTTCTGCCTGGCAGACCTCCTATGCATGTCAAACCTGCAATGGTGAGGGTATCACAATTGAGGATTTTGACGAATTCTCGAGCAACCATTGCTAGTGAACAAATTACATCTTAAGATTTATAGTGTTAAGCAGAAATTGAGCATGTAAAAGTGTTGGCTTTCATTTAAAATAATATTTCAAAAGAAATGGCGATGAGGCAGAGCATTTAAACAAAACATCCATATAATGACTAAAAACGTAATTTACACAAAACCAAACGCTGCTTAACCAGTGATTGACCATATTTTATGATAAAACAATTATTTCACGTCTGACACTAGCTCTTAAAAAAAAAATACATGATTATGCAAAGTGTTGTTAGTGCGAGATAAGGAGAAAACTCGAATCTTCTGCAGCTTTAACGTGGGGCTTTATCATCGAGAGCATGACTTATTACCACGACGGTGAGTGTCGTATGGTATTCCTCAGCATTAGAAAATCTTCTTACATACGCTACAGAGAATAATGTGTGCTACAAAGCTAGTAGCATTATCAGTGGCTTTAAAACAATCTGTGATAAGGAAAAATTCTAGGCTTGGCTTTTATTAATAAAACAAACGTCGAGAGGAAGTCTTTCTTATAATATTGAGAAAACAACGGTCGATAGGCTGAATTGTATATGCACATAAGGAGGCTTTCCTGGGTCATGGTTCGATGGGAGAATACTGAAAACTTTGTACTCTTATCGGCCTTAAGGGAGGGTTTCCCATTAGGCAAAGGAGTTCTCATACATCATACGAAAATAAAAGGCAATCCGAGTGCTAAAAAGCTTTAAAAAGGAAAAAACCAGCTTCAGACGGAGTTTCCTTTCGGATAAAAGCAAAGGGGAGGCAAAAGCACGTACCTATCAGTCTTGGAATGGCTCTCGGTGGTTGACGCACATACTCAGCTGAGTGACGATCTGAAAGCTCCCAATGGCGAATGGAAAATTCCTCCTCTCCTCGGCAACAGTGGAATGAATGAAAACTTCGTTCTATCATATATATAGCGTGAGCATTTAATCCCTACGGGCTGGCCAGTTGAAGTTTTAATGAGCACAGGGCTCAATGCAACAGGTGATTAATTTCGCATGGGGTAGCAATAAAACTTCACCAACTTACCTTTAGCACATACCCAAAATTTGGGCTGCGTTGCGGCGGCGATCGAACTAATAACTCATGCGCAACAGGTGTAAACTTTAGGGTTAACTCCTACGATCAAGAGCTGCGCCCGAAGGTCGGAAATTTTAAGGTTAAAAACAGCACTGCCAGCGGCACGTTTAGCCATTGATCCTGTGACCAAACGGTGCGACGAAGAGGGTGAGGTGCACAAAAGAGCGGCAATTTTAAGGCCAAAATTTGCGCAATAGGTGGGCGTTTTAGCTCTAAAATCTGTGACAAATGGGGCGTAGTTAAGGCTTGGAAAATGGCACAAAGCGGCCAAGTTAACGTTAAAAGTTGCGCAGAGGCAGGGAATTGAGAGTTAAGAATTTGCGATGAACTTGAGAGGAAATATTAAAAGATTTTTTCGATCGGCAAGGTTAAGGATAAATAATGCGCCACAGTCGACCAAAATAAGGTGAAAATTTGCGCAACTATCGCAAATTTTATCGTTAAATACTGCTACCAAAGCTGAAAAGATAAATTTCGCCTTAGCAGGAAAAATCAAAAAATCAAAAAAAATTGGAAGAAAAGAGATAAGAAAACTTGCAAAGATGAACAAACAAGCTTCAAAAAAACCAAGGACTTCTTCAAAAATAGGAGGAGGGGCCCCAATATTTACAAAAATTTTGGGGGGATGTTGCAGCAACAACATGCCTCCACGTCTCGGTCTTTTCACTACCTTTTAGTCTTTAATGCTTCCCTCATTCCTTCCTTCAATCTGTCACAATCCATTTTCTACACACAAATATTTATGTGATAGGTATGGCTATATTAGAATTTATTTTTCCTACTTATTTTCCTTTTCTTATTTCCTCTATCTTTTCTTTTTAGTTTATTTTCTTTATTTTTCTTACTTTCTTTTTATTTCTCTTGCTTTCTTTCTTTTCTTTCTTTTCTCTTTTTTTTCTCCAAGTACTTATACTTAATGTGTGGAAGGATGATTGTCCCTATACAGTTGCAACTAACTTCCATTGACGAGTCCTTGTTTAATTTCTCCATCTAGATTCTGCAACTGAACAAATCCTCTTTCTTGGAAAAAAATTATAATGTAGGGTCCTAACCAGTGCATTATGAACTTGCCTGGGTGTTTATGGTACTTACTGTAGTGATATTTGCTTCCTATGGGTAAGATGAAAACCCCTTGGGATTGGAAAAGGCCCCCTAGTTTCCTACCCAAGATAGAGAGTAAACAAATAGGAACTATAGTCCTCTTATATCTAGCTCATACATCAGCTAACAAGCTATGGAAAGACAAAGCAAGTAGATGGCATACCTCACTCTGATGGTTGTCCTTGTTGCTCCTAAGTTGATCCAGCTCTAGCCTTTGATCATGGGCTTATGAACCTGTTCACAAAGGAAAGACAACACCTTCTCCAAAGCAATATATGTATAAACAAAGATATAACTATATAAATAGAGACAATTCCATGCATTCATCATTAAAGACATGGAAGTGGGAGGAATAGGCTAAGTTATATTAATGATAAGAAAGCCAAAAGAAGTTGATTACAATGTTATACCTTGATGTCCAAAGTAGCAGCACCTCCTTTCAACCTATCCAACATCACCCTTGCAAGACTCATAGGATCATAAGTTTGGTGGCTTCCAAGATCACTCCCCCATAGCTCATGGATGGTCTTCTTCTTATAGGATTTGGGAGTCCAACCACTAAGAGGATATTTTGGATCTAAGTGAGGAAGATGTGGATCAAGGATATTAAGCATGCCAAGGAAGGGATGTGAGATGGTATTCAAAGGGGTACCTCATCCCAAGAAAACATCCATGAGATCCAAGATCCAAAATCAAAGGGATAAGCCTAAACCAAAATTTCCGCTCCCCCATAGGCATGCAGGGCGCGAAAATTTCAGAAGGCTAATGTTTGGAGGTGGTTAAGGTGGGTTTCGACCCCTTGCTTGCTGGATTTGCTTCCAAATGTGACTAGGGAAGGGACCAACATTAGAATGAAGGATCCTATTACCCTTACGAGGCATAAACATCAATTTTTTCCATGGTGGTGAAACATGCAGAATCTCACTTACACATGGTATGGAAATTTGAGGTATAACACTTACTATCATATAATAAAACTAAATATCCTTTTTTAAAATTGCTTCTGCTTAATCCACCTATCATGCCATGCTTTCTTGTGCGCCTTTTGCACCTATTTATGATATCCAGTGATAAAGTTGTCTTCTTCTAGCTGCATCATGTATTCTATTATTTTTTATATTGTATTCCTATCCATCAGCCTTGTCATTGATGCAATGTGCATACTAGGTACAATGAACTCCATAGGTATGACTGCTTCTTTCCCATATACTAATATGAAGGGTGTCTTCCCATTCAATGTCTTACTTGTAGTTCTGTAAGCCCATAATACTATAGGAATCGTAAGATCCCAATCATCTCTATTAACATTGCAAATATGTCATCGCAGTCTACAATATCTTATTGAATTCTTCTATTGTCCCATTTGCTTGAGGATGATATAGTGTACTCTTATAATGGTATATCTTAAATTATATGACTAGAGTATCAGTTGTCTTGTTCAAAAAGTGAGTTCCTTGGTCACTCCTTAGGATCCTCAGAAAGACAAACCTTGTCACCACATGTTCAAATAGGAACATCGCAGTGGTATCTGTGCTTCAACCTTTAACTGGTTCTTCCTCGACCCATTTATTCAAATAATCTATTGCAATAATGATGTACCTTGTTCCCGATCTCTTTGTTGGGGGGATTAATAGGTACAATAAAGTATATTTCCCATTTCTCAAAAGGTTTTAAAGTAATCTATGGGAGTAATGGAATCTCATCTCTTCTTTATGGCTTTCCAAATGTTTGACGCACATCACAGGCTTGACAGTATTCCTTTGCATCCTTATGCATTGTGGGCCAACATAATCCTACACGAAATATCTTTTGTGTTGTTGCTTTTCCTACATAGTGGCTTCCTACAAATCCTTCATGAGATTCTGCCAGAATCATAGGTCTTTCATGTTCTAGCACACATCTTCTCAAGATACCATATGTTTCCAACTTATATAAATTTCATGAAATTAGTTAATAATCAACTACTTTTACTACTAGTTGTTTCTTTTGCACAACAAGATATTATGATGGTGTTGTCCCACTACTCAAAAAATACGCAATTTCTATGAATTATTCGTCTACCATGTGTACTGCAAATATGTGTGCATTAGGTATATTGTCATCTAGATTCTTAGTATCTTCTCATGAGGTTAACTGCGACAAATGGTCCAGACCAACATTCATCTTTCCTGGTTTCACTACCAACTCAAATTCATATTCCTGGAACAATAGAAACCATCTATAGATCCCCCCCCACCTTCAACACTGGATTATTGACTAAGTATTTAAGTGGATAATGGTTAGTATACACCTAAAATTTCATCCCAATAGATAATTTCTATACTTCTGTAGTGCATAAACCATAGCCAATTCATTGCGCTCTATAGTGGTGTGAGTATGCTCTGCATTTGATAGCTTCCTACTTGCAAATGCAATTGGATGGTATAAATATCCTTCACCTGGTTGAACTAATACCATGCCTAGAGCAATAGATGATACATCTACATGCACATGAAATTCCTTATTCCAATATCGAAAAGCTAATATTGGTGCACTTACTAGTTTTTGTTTCAAGATATCCAAGCTTTGTTGGCATTATTCATTCCAATTAAACTTGACTTGTTTCTTCAACATCTTTTCCATCGATGCAGTAATCTGTGCATATCCCCTGCTGAATTTTCTATAATATCCAGTATGTCCCAATATTTCTCTTAAAGTTCACACAGATGTAGGTGGTAGTAAATTCACTATTATAGCTATCTTTGCAAGGTCTACCAATAATCCTTGCTTACATACCACATGTCCCAGTAGGATTCCAAATTGCGCACAAAAAATACACTTCTTCAAATTTAGATAAATTTGATACTACTGACACTTATCTAACATCAAGCGCAAAAGTTCAACTTGATCCTTCAACAAGATAAAGACTATCCAATCATCCAAGTATACCTCTAAAACTTTATGTATAAATTCCTTGAAAGTTGCGACAACAATTCTTGAAAAGATAGTCAATGCATTCTTTAATCCAAATGACATAACTATGTATTGAAAGAAACCTCATTCTGTTGCAAAGTTATACTTTTGTCTATCTTCTTTGGCTATCTTAATCTGGTGATATCCAAAAAATCCATTTGTGAATGAATATGCTTCTTGTCCTCCTACATTTTCTAGTACTCCATTGGTAAATGGGGTCGGAAAATGATGAATTATACAAGAATCATTTAGTTTGCACAGATCAACACAAATTATTATTCCACCAATTTTCTTATCTTGTACCACCATAGGGTTGGTCCATTCAGATTCTGTGACAAGTGCTATAATTCTAGCTTCCAACATTCGATCAAGTTCTATTTATAGTTTTTCCTTGTATCTTGGATTCAATCTATAAGATCTCTACTTGAATGAATTTGCATCTGGTTTTAGTGGAATATTTGTTTCTCCTAATTTCCCAGGAATTCCCTTCATCTCAGAAAATTTGGTGCGAAAAAAAATCTTGATACTCCGATAAAAGATCAGTGATTTTCTAGATTGTTTCTCTTATACTTGTATACTTGGGTTTTCCTTATATCCCAATGTTGACCTTGCATGTCTTCATGGTATGGGAATAATAAGGAACTTCTAATGAAGTACATTCCACTACACATTCTCCCTGTGTTTCCTTGATCTATATATTTCTTAGATCTTCATCATATTGAGTTTCTTTGGTCATGTTATAACATCCTAACAATTCCGACACAATCATAACTTCAGGCTGCCTCCTCCAACAAATTTTTGGCTCATTTTGTAGGGAAAATACTCTACTTAACTACATGTAATGTTGTATAAACATTCGGGTTTTCATCTTCAAAGCTTAATGTGACCACAAAGTTCTGTGACAATTCTTCCCAATTTGTTGTGCCTATGCACACTTCCAATTCTATGTACCAATTCTTAGGAATAATATCTAGTGTGTGAATAAACTTGTCTACCCATTCTTGCTGAGGTACATCCCTTTATTCCCTAACACAACTAGTAATGTGGTATTTAGGATTAATCAACCCTCTATACTTTGGTATATCAAGTATATTTCAGAGTCAAATTTTCTATCCATCAATCTCTTACAATGTTGCTAGTCTTCAACTTTATTTTTGTGCGTGTTCCATTATATCACAGGGGTCGCTCTGAGTGCAACATATTTGTTTTGATATGATTTGTGATTCAAAATTCACTATAAAAGAACTTACCCTGGTTAATCCATCAAAACTGGGTGGTTCACATGCCTCATTACTGATCCAACTAAATGATCATGTCATACTCGTGCATATTCGGGTAGATACCTCATGTCTTCTTTGCTGCTAATATTCTAAAGGCTGCTTTGAATCAAATTCATAGGATGTGATACTGCGCCAACTTATTACACCATTGGCTTTAGGATCCACATAATCATCCATCTGCATAGTCATGTTGTATAGCTAATTGATTTCTCCATCCTCGAAACTACTAGTTATAGGTTCCACATAATGTATAGATTCATTTGGGTCCAATGGGGAAGCTACTTTCAAATCTACAGATTCAAACACCATCTGTCTTCTTTTCAAATTGATAATTGTTTGATTATTGAAAGCCCAATCCAACCCTAGTAATATTGGATATGGTCTGTTATTATCTTCTATTTCAATGATCTCAAAGTTTGCTAAACTACACACACCATTGATATCAACTATTATTCCTGTAAGCCTCCCAATAGGATATATTTTAAGCTGATTGGATAGTCGTAATTGTATTCAAGACCAAACCATATTTGGTTCACCTACAGCTTCCAAGGTTTTCTTTGGAAAGACATTCGCATCTCATCCCAAGTCTAAAATAACATAACCATGTCATATTATCGTATTTGAGCACTTAATATGAACTCCTTACTGGTCCTCCGTTTGTAACGAATATTATTTGATGCTTTATACCCTTCCCTTTCCTTTGCACATTGATCTATTATCCAGTGTATAGTATTCACAACTGATCCATCTTTAACTAAGTCTAAACAACTCTTCAAGAAACTTTCTACAATACTTGTATTTTTCTTTGATTCTCCTAATACGGTATAATCTTATATAGGAGTCATATCATAGACCAGATGACCATCGTAAATATTTGGAATACAGGACTCACCCTGATCCAACTATCAAAATTTATCTTGTGCATAAAAATAAGTTTCCTTTTGACTTCCCATGATCAAATCTTGGTCTAGACACTGTTTCATTTCTAACCAGAGGTATTTTCTAATTCTCTGCATTTTTCACATCTACTCTAGTTTTGAATCCTCCACACATAACTATGGCTATCTTCATTTGATCCTCCCAAAGTTTTGTAGCTATCATCTATACATTTTGGTGTTGGTTTTGATTTAGATTCAGATTTTGATTATGGTTCCTCCTCTCTTACCACCTAGTTATCAATTATGGACAATACTGTATCACATGATCTAATGCACAACAATATGAACAAGTAGAAGAGGGGATCATACAATCCCATGCGTAGTGACCTTCCTGAACAAATTTGTAACATATTACAAGACCCCTTCTTCATCCATAGCTCCCAAATCCTCATCTTCCACCTGGAATATACCCTCCTCTTCCAATTGGTGCATTATACTGTGCTACTCCTTCTGTTGTTCCAGGGTTTGCTTGAACTCTGTATAAGTCTAAATTTTGTTCTCTCATTATATCTAGCAAGCGGAAATCCTTATCATTGTGCGCTACTGATTTACAAAAAATATAGAATAAATTATGAGGTGTAGTATGATACATCTACATATTCGGACAATTATTTCTTGGATGGCCCCAAACCTTACAAATATCACCTCGTCGTGGTCTTGGAACCAATGGATTCGGGTGTCCTACCAAATAGTCTACAACCATGTGGCATTCTCATCTATGATGACCTTCTATATGACAATTAGTACACCATACCCCTTCATGCTTCTCTTTCTCTTTCATAATATCCAGTATTTGCAATATCATTTCTTGTAATTGTGATTGAACTTGAGCCATACTTGAACTAGTGTCTATTATAGGAGAAGCTTCTAGTTTCATTTCTATCTCCAGTGCATCCCTCTGTGTCACGAGTGCCTGTTGCGCCAATGGTTGACGAATCTGCGGTAACATTGTGGTAATAAATCATTATTTATGTTTCTTCGTATGTACTTCAAAAGGCATATGATCTAACAATCTCTTGAATATTTGATCAAATATCCACACAGTTTCATTTGACATCTGTTTAATTTCCTTCAATTCTGTAATACACTGTGACTCATACATATGCTTCTAAAACTCTGTTTTGAATGCATCACATATCTACATGAGGGTTCTAATTTGTATCTACAATATAAAATTTCAATACTTCATATACCAGTGTAATGCTCACTCTCGGAATGTAGTACGCAACTGCACTATCTTTTCATCTTCGTCTTGGACCTGTTTTAATTCCCAAATATTATTACATAGAAACAAATTTTCCTTTGGATCTTTGTTTCCATTCCCATAAAATATAGGCATCCTGAGTGTTGTATCTACAATATTTCTTGATGTTTTGTTCAACTTCAAAGGATTCATCTGACCACTTCCACTACCTTATCCCTTTTGACTACTACTACCACTACTATTTGCACTGGTTATCGCTACTTTAGCTACTAAGCTAGGTCTTATGTCTAATGATGGAGACACACCCAGGGTCGTAGGTTCAACACATATATAGCTTTGAATAGGGATCCCTTAATCGTTACGATTCAATTGATAATCCCTTCCTTCCATGTATGATTTCCCTTTTGTTTGGTATTCTGCGTATTAATAACTTTCTTCGAAATCACTATAATGCTCCCCTCCCTCAATCACAATCCTCTTCCTATCTCTCCTAAATATTTTCCCGCTACGTAGAAATCCCAATTCTATGTATGTCATACATTCCCCTTTTGGAATCCTCATCTCATTCATTCCACCTTCATCTTTTTTTCCATACTCTTAAACCCTTCTCTGGTCATCCCCTAGTTCCTTGGTGTGCGCAAAAAAACAGTGCTAAGATTCCATTGTCATACAACCATTGTCACACAATAACATCTTAATCCATGTAGCTATTCAACCAATATATATTCCATGCAGTCCCTTTCAGAAATTTCTCTCTACGTCACAATAGGATCTTGTTCCACTTATGGAAAACTCAACAATGTACCCTTCTAATACACTATATATCCAAAAATCAATTGTATGTGAGATAGGGTTAAACTAACAGTCTTCAAGCGTTGGATCTTGGTCTAGTTTCTTGGATTCTAATGGTTATATCTTTAATTTGTATCAACTAATATGAGCAACCAATCTACTAGTGTTATCGGTCAAATTCGCACTTCTCCGTCCGTGACCACATTGCCTGGTCGGTCACACAAAAGAACACTATGGATGGAAGAGCTTACTTGACCTTAGATGACTTGGATCTGAGCCTTGCAGTCCTTTCCTCAAAAACATTTTTTTCTACCTATTTTTTAGCATAACCGTGACTCTTATACTTGCCAACACGCGGGTATACGCGGGTGTCTATACTGACAACCCGCGGGTATCATTTGAAAGTTGCACCCACTAGCTGCAAGACAAGATAGCCGCGAGTCACTCATTGGTTTTCCTATTCTATAGTCGTGGGTATCTTGAGAAATATCGAAAAAAATATAAAAAAACACAAATTATGGATGAGTTAGGGCAGTTATTCAAACTACCTTAACTTCCCAAGGAAACTTCCTTTCGAACCTGCCCTCCTAGCCTTGCCATAAATACAAGGGAATAGGCATGTGAAAGGGGAGCCAAACTTGGTAATGAAATGCTGGAGGAATACTTACTCAAGAGAGAGGAGTAGGATCCCAATATCTGGTTACGATGGTGCCATGCTTGAATGACAGATATAATTTGATGTACTTGCTTCATTCATTAATAAAGATCATACATTCTTCCTTTCCCATGTATGATTTGTTCATGTATGTTTCAGATTTGATTACAATTTGATGTTTCATTCTCTTATGAATATCAATCTTTTATTTGTAGTCAAATTGGTTTGAGGAAGGTTCATAGTTTTTTTGTAGGTTGTTTCATTGGAGAAAGAGAGGAGAAGCTTGGATCAACCTTCTGAATAAGGTACACATTATCCTAACCTTAATCTATTTGCTTAATAACTGTACTTGCAAAACCTTGTATGTCTATCTGTTACCCCAGTACGTTGGTAGTCGCTCCCCTTCTATAAGAACACTTTTCCTAACAATAGAATTTTGTCGAATCCAATGGGGAGCACTTGTTTTTGCTTTGGGGATTCTTGAGTTACTTTATTTCAGTTTCTTATAACCTCTTAGGTCTCTATGAAGGTCTCTAGGGTGTTTTCTATCCTTGTGTTTGACTTGGTTGTGGTCTAATCTTCAGATCTCTTTCCTTTTTAAATTTTTCAGAGCCCACCCGCGGATTGCGCATATATACAGTCACGATTATCCTCCCTCACCCACGAGTTTCCCATATCTGTACTTGCGGGTCACTCGCGTGACTCTGTAGACACAGTCGCGGTTTTTCCCTGAGAGATTTTGTTTTTTCTTTTAGGGTTGTATTTTTTGGTTTTGAGAGTCTTCATGTTGATTCTAGACATTCTAATTGCTTATGAGTGGTTTTCTGAGTCTCTTTACAACCCTTTGTGAGATTTCTTATGGTTCTTTGTGCTTGTGAGGGTACCTAACTCTTTCTAGACCATAGTTTGTTTGGCGCATGCTTGGACTTGGTCCTCTATAGTCATTGGTATTTAGAGAGAAACCTAATATCTACAATAGATTCATTTATTTATGTTTTGTATATTAGTTGTCTTTTTCTAGTATCTCCTTTCCTAACCTTAGTTACTTCTAGCTCTTTTGAAGCAATGTTTTGGGTTGGTATTTTTCAGTCCTTTGTTAGGATCAAAGAGTGATTGTCATGGCTTTAGGTTCACCTTTCCTTTGCTTGCACGTTTGATTATTCTTGTTTGTTCATAACTATTTTCCTTTTCTTTCAATTTTAAAGAAAAATTCAAATCAAAAGAACATTTGATTTATAACAAGAATTTTCCCCTTTTTCGAAGTAGTTGTAGTCATATATACTATCATCTTTGAAAAAATAAAAAGAATCTTTAGTATGTTTTAGGTTTTCTTTATGATTTTACGTTTTGAAAGTTAAGAAACAAGTGTTATACCTCTATATTCCACAATGTCGCATCTCCACCACAAACAGAGTTGACGACACTTCCCCTGCTGTTTGAACCACCCAGAAGATGAATGAACCTTGATGGTAAATCTACCCTGACAAGTTTTGACCCACCTGAGACTTTATTTGACTTTATTTACTTACACTACCGCACCTTGCTCATTTATCCGAGCGCGGTACTCCACACTACCGCGCTATGATGTTTCCACAGAACGCGGTAGTACCGCGTTGTGCTAAGACTACAGGACGCAATACTCTTTTATTAGCCTTTTTCCATGGCTTGTGGGATTTTGGATTTTCGAAGATAGTGGAAGATTGGGGTCTCTGATTCGATCCCAGCTCACTTTCTGTGATTAGAAACCTTGATCCACTTATCTCTCCCTAGATCCACCTATCTCTCTTGTTGGTTAACCCTACCATACACTATAAAAGAGAGGCATTCCATGGGGAAAGAGGAGGACTCTTGAAGTACCAAAATTATGATCTTGCAGCATTGTGGAGATAGCTAGAGGAGAAGGCACTTGGAGCTGAAGGATTGGCTTGGACATCAAGCAACCTATGTAAGCATTCTTCAAGTTGTAATAAGATAACTTGTCTTGTCTTTCCCATTTCATGTGTTTTAGTATAAGTTCTTAGCATGAAATGTATCTAATCTGGATTTGAATCTAACCTTTACATTCAAGGTATTTGGAAGTTTGCATGTTTGTTCTTTGAGTGATCTTAACAGGTTCTACATCGGAGCTTTGGATCAAGAGCTAGAAGCGGGACAAACGTCAGTTGAAAGGTGTGTCTCATCTCTCATCGTATCTAAATACATTTAATCTTGTTGTAAAAGTTAATTCAGGAATTTCAAGGTAGCATTTGTTTTGACTTGTTTCTTGCTTTAGAGTTAGTTTAAAGTCTGCTTTAAAGTTAAGAGAGTTTTGGCTTATCCGTAGGACAAAATTCTACATAACAACAAGAAAATTGTGAATAAATTATTTTGTTATATAAACATTTTTCTTTCAATTGTAACCATTGCACACAAACACACTACCCTTTTGACTAAGCAAAAAACCCTAAAAAGAACCATTAATCTAAAAAAAATTAGTAACTTTTATTTTTAGGTCTCACACAAACCAACTAGCTTAGGCTAGGGTTTTGGAATATAACACTTTAAACTTTCCAAAACCATTAAAATCTCAAAATCATAGTAATATTGTCTATAGGTAAATCCACTTTTGTGGAGGTGTGTCAAGAAGCTCCACTCAAACCGGAGTTAAGCACGAGATCATGTGAAATTGATCAGTCGAAGATACCCCCCATCTTTTCAGTCGATCATCTACCAGAGATGACATGTGTACAGGGATCCATTAGTAGCTTGTGTGCATTTGGGTTTCAGGCCTAGCTACCTTGTCCATATGTGTTGGTTCGACCTACAACTGTCCCCCCGGACTCTTTCTGCAACTGTGGTATCCTTAGTATATTTGAACTATATGGATTTACACTCGTAACGGTGGATGGATATTTCCACTGTACCTAGGATAGATGTTGGAAAAATTACCTTGCAGTTATTTGGGAGGGAGGTTGGTGATTCAAATGCTTACACCTGAAGACTCTGTATTGTGGACCCTGGGTAACTGTCCTTTTCTACTCTACTGGTTTGTTTTGGGCCCTAATAATCCTAGACTTCCCTTTGAGAGTATCATCTCTGTTTTCCTAGTCTTGATCACCATAGGAAATTTTTGATAGTGGTGTCTTGTTTGTTTCTTATTGTTCTAGTGGCCCCTAGGTTAATCACTTAGTATATTTCTGTTGCAGTTGTGGAGGAACAACCTCCTCGTAGGTCACGGAGGTTGAGAAACCTTCCTCCACTCACCGTGGATCCTCCAATGACACCTCACTGGCGTTGAATAGACTCACATGGTTCTTTTGAACTCAACAGTACAATTGACCCCCCTAGAGAACCCCAACTTATCTCTCAAACTCAACAGGTTCAAGAAACTATCGAGGTTGAATATTTTCCTACAGAATATTTCGCAAGACACTTCAACCCTCCACTAACTGGACCTAACGACCCTTTGTTAGTAATTTTTGTTTCTTTAGGGCTCCCTGAGTTAAGTGTTTATAGGTTTACACCTGGTCTTTCTATGGATAACATAGGGAATGCATCATGAGTTCCTCTTATCTGAAAATGCACAATTTTACTTTCCTTCATTTAACAGATTCTTAATCAAATTCTCAATTCCTTGAATAACATAAAGAAATCGGCATCATCAATCAAATTCTGATAAGCAACTTATTGAATATTTTACAAAACACATATGAAAATATTATGCAAACCAGATTTGTTAACGAAGTTCGTGAGACCTTCTGACCACATCTCCGAACTCGTTGGAGCTTGAGTCGCTTTATTATCTCCTTCAAATATGTGTAAAGTATAATGCATTCTTTTTACTTCAAGTGGCTCTTTCCCATCCTAGGATTCCTTTCCCTTCCATACTAAGAGAATCAAGGCTCTCACAAGAACTAAAATGTTTCTCCCATCTTGGGATGAAATCCTTCACACAATTCTTACTACAAACTCTCTCCAAATATCCTTACCTCCTTCTCCATATGAGAGGATTTTATAGCTTCCTTATGAATGACTAGTCATCACCCATATGAAGGAGCACATCTCTCTCATGATCCCCTAAAGTAGGATCAGGAGACACCTTAAGGGGTATGTGGAGGAAGAGTCATCTTCTTCCTCCATAAGGATCTCAATATCCCTTAGGTTTAGGAAACTAAGTCATGAGGTGGATTCTCACCTTTTAATTTCCTTTTTACAATTAAAAATGAGAATTTAATGTGCATCTCTACATCAAATTCCTGATTACAAAGTTTTTCCATGAAAATACTTTTATGTACAAATTGTCGCAGAAATCCTTCTTGCTGTTGAAACTTGTTCATGCCCATAAATTCTTAGCATCGACAGTAGGGATTCTCCCCAATGAGCAATCCCAATTAGATCACTCACTTTTTGGTGTGGGTAATCCGTCCGGTTAACGGTCCGGTTACCATAGGTGTAATTGTTTAAGTTCTTTACCGGTTACGGTCGGTTCACCGTTTATGTAATTTTATTTTAAAGTAGGATATGCAAGTGCCCTAATTAATGCAATGGAATTGACAGGTTGAAGCCTCACAAGTGATGCGCAGGTTCTTACCTCTCGTCTTACGACTTCTACCTTATCAATTCAATTATTATCTAAACTAAACTAACTATCCTATCCCTACAAGGAGCAAATTTAAACTAAGAGTAATACGTTGAAAATGCTCAAGTACATTTAACAGATATCCATTAAAAGAAACATTCACATTTATAGCAGAAATTATCAAAGATAGCTCTAATATTGATTAAAACAATTTATTACTCTGTTATACATAACCATTTGCATGAAATAAGGAAACCATTCGTCGTCATCAAAATAATTCAAAAGAATTAGAAATATCTCATGGTGTGATAGATGCAGAAAAAGAAACAATTATGTTTCGGCGATCACACATTCCATGCAAACATCAATGCAAGCTTTTTTCCAGCAAACTAGTCCCTTCTCATTAGTAAATAAATAGTTCTTATACAAAAATGTCTCCAGTATTTAATTCACTAGCAAAAATCCCCTTCTCCTTATTCTCCTCCTTTATTTATCTTACAAAAAAAAATTCCTCTAGTGACTCTTCTTTTACCCTAACCCTAGGAATTCCCAAACTTTGTCATTTAGTGCTTAGATCAAAAAATACAAAAAAGATATTTACAATTTAAAATTAGGTGGGCCCTGCTAAACTAGAAATATAATCTTCCCACGCATTAGCCTCTTTAGCTAATGATATTTAATTTGACAGGATCCAATACTTGTAAGGACACTTCATGATATGGCAACGGTGTCCCAATATGCATCAATCTTGTTGCTGCATCCTTGTAGATGTCTTCCAGAAAATAGGCATTTATAGATGCTTGTCCCACAAAGTGGTGGATGTCTTCTTCTGTGAGAGCGCCCAATTTTCTGATGTAGTCTAGATCTCCCTGCAACCCATTATGCAGCTCTGCTCTGCGTTGGTCTCTTGAAGGAAGCTCATTCATCTTCAGGACCAAAGAGAGATGACATTTCTCATGAACCTGATGGATTTTCTCATAAAACTCTTGACACTTTTGGATAGTCTTATCAATTTTGCTATTTAGTCTCCTACCAGCTTTCCTACAAAATTCTAGAAGTTCCATATCCAAATTTAGGTCTATTGTTGTCTTCAGAGAAAAATGATCAGGGAATAATGAGTTAGTTTCTCTCCAGGCCATTTGGCTCTTAACCTAATCTAGAATATCCAACAGCCTTTTCCTAAATGCTAGTTACTCTGTTGCTATCACCTTCATTCTCGCCATCAACAACTTCATCTTGTATATTTCTTCTTTGAGTATTTCCTGAGAGCGATATATTTGTTCTTGAATACTGCATGCTTGTTCACAAAATGGAGTCATGTCTTGCTTTCTATTATCTGCCAACTCTAGCTGTTATGTCGGAGATTCCTTTTCTCTTAGCACTTCATCCATTTGAGTTTTCAATTCCTCGGCCTTCTGGTTTTCCATTGATTCTCGCGCTTCCAGGTCTCTGATATTTGCTTCGAAATCACTTCTCTCACCCTCCATTATCATCAATTGCACATTTTATGCTTATTTCTCTGCATCCATATTTCGTTAGTTGGCTAGCAATTTGTCTTTTTCAGATAATGTAGCCTCAAATTTCCTTTTCAGCTCTATGCTTTCACCCCGCTCCTTTACCAAGTTGTCCTTCAATTTCAGCATCTTCTCTTTGTTTCGTTCGATATCATTCAACACTTTGTCAACATTATATGCACTTGCTTGCGCAGCAGCTATGTTGACAGATTCCATGAACTTAGGGTCCTTGTGGGTACCCTCCATGATTTTGTTTTCCTGAACAGTGATGACATCGGGCTAGGCGCCCATTTTCATTCTATTTTTTGTCCTCCTCGTGATGGCCTTTATTTTTTGATAAAAAATTATCGTCTCCAATTTGGCCACAGTATGTTGCTTTGATGGGGTAAATGGGGCGAGTCTGAGCTCAACAAATGGGAGGTGACCTCCGGTGAGCGTCACACTGGACACCTCAGGTGGGTATATGTCCATCTGCTGTGGACTTTTGTGTTCACTATGGGTTCCTTGTTTATCCATAGCTTCCTTGAACCGATCATCTGTTGATGTATATGTAACTTCGGAATGTATTTCACATATATGTATATTGTATTCCTATAGAGATGTTATTATTCCTCAATACGGAAGTGTTTGTATTCGTATAGAGATGTTATTATTCCTCTATACATAAGTGTCGTCATTTATATTGTAAGTGTCGTAACTTATACTTGATGGGTTATTAGAACACCTTGTTGGGGTCAGCCCTATATAAGCCATGTGGGTCAGGTTATTAGACCACCCTATTGGGGGTCGGCCCAGTCAGCATTATGTTATGTGGTTAAGTTAAGGACAACCTAGTAAAGGTTATTAGGCAAGTCAAGTCAAGTATAAATAGAGTGCGGGAGGCACTCTATTTGATTATTCTATTCTCACACACACTCTTTGGAGAGTGGCGCACTTGTGGAGGAGGAGAAACTGTTGCTAGGAGATGTCTATCTCTTAAGCTTGGGTTGTATCATTGTTCTATCTATCTCTGAGGAAGTTATTGGGGTTTTTCACCTTTATGGTTTTCCCCAAGTAAACTTTGTGTCTCTTGTGTGCTTGCATTATTATGTCCATGATTGATATGATGTAGATATGTTGTACATGTTCTCTCAGTTAAGATCCTACATCATATTGAAGTAAATTATGAAAAACTAACATCATCTTCTTCTTTTATTCTTAATTCCTCAGCTGCTTACTTTTTTTCCATCTCTTTCCTTTTGTTTTTTGCTTCTTTAAACTCTTCCTCATATTTTCTCCGTTGTTCCTAAGCAGCTTCTCTTTCTTGCTTCTCGACCTCTTTCTTTTGTTGTTTCTATGATTCTTCTGCTTGTAGTCGTTCTGGTTCCTCTATTCGTAGCCTTTTTTCTTCCACTCTATTTCCTTGGCAGTGTTGGTAGCAGTACTGGGACCAGCTCCACTCATGTGACGAGATAGTTTGTTCAGCTTGATCATGTTGCTTTCCCTATGATACACTTCTTCATCCTTCAAGAAGTGTTTTGTGTATTCGAAGTAATTTTACAAGAAGCATAATGTCAAGTGACCTTATCTTGGTTATCGTGCCTTACAAAAATCTTTGTTCCAAAATGAAAGGCCTCCAAATATTTGAAAAAATATTCGGCTCCCTTTGCCTTGGGGAATTTGTACGCACCGATAGTGAACGACAGTGGTGGGTAGGAGGCTTTCTTCTTCTCATGGATAAAATTGCCAACTCCATTAATAAAAACTTGCTTTGCGGCCTCTTTGTGCACAACAAAATATGTAGCATATTTACGAAATAGAGAATGGGGTTGGGTGCCCCCATACATCTTGAGATATGTGCCTTTTGCAAGGAAATAGTAATCTCCATATTCCTTGATAACTTCTGAAGCGTTCTCGAACAGACAATTTGGTTCCTCATTAAAAATTAGCCAGTAAAGAGGCATGATTAATCCCTCACAAATTAGTTTGTAGTGACTTGCATATTTGTGAGCCCATGTCATCTGATAAGATACATGAAAGGGAAATTCGACACGATTCCAAACACATCCCAAATCAGGGAAAGGATTTATGACTAGTATGCAATCCCAAAGATAGGAAAACATGAATAATTCATCCTTCTTCTACATCAGTCCTCCTTGTGCTACAGCAATGTGTGATGCCATACTTTCAAAAATGATATCTGCCCAGTTGAAAATTGTACCATGTGTGGCAATGTGGTACATCACTGGTACCTAGCTGAGTTTATAGGTTTTTCTGTTTTCCAAGCCAAAAACCCTGCTTAACATCAAAACTATGATTTTATACGGGGTCCTTAAGCTTTGACTATCATATTCTCCACTAGACCTCGGTCTCAACTTTTTTTCAGGGACCCTCATATTCTTAGCATAATCGAAGTGATCTATATTGACCTCTCTTATCCAATCATTGGTCATCATGACTTTAGACAAGGGTAGCTTATATGTTGTCGTTATGTGGCCTGGTTGGAAGGATGCGATCCCTTATCCTTTGGAATATGATATTATTCAGGTGGTAACATCCACCTGGGGCAAGATCCATCCAATAACCTCTGAGCAAGAAAATAACTATGAGCGTGTGGCTTCCTTACGGAGGCCAAACCTCTGAATGTTTTGGTAGACCATTAACTCTTCGATAGTTGCTTCAGGAACATTTCCATCTCTGATGACTCTATATAGTTCACCCCATTTGAACTATGGGATGACCCCTGTCACGGCTCTAGTGTCTTCGAACATTGTCTCTACTAGGGTATCCAAGACTATTTCTACATTTGACTCTAATTCCACCAACTTGTACTTTCGCTTGGCGGACCTTGTATGCATATCAAATCTGATGAGACACAGAATAAATAAGTGAGGAATTTGCATCAAATCATTTACAAACAATTCATTATTCATGATATAGCAAATGAGCAGAGTTAAAACAATATTTGAATGCTATCATTGTTTGTTTAGCTTTTAAAACGCAATGGAGTCTTCAAGTACAACTGTGGAAACAAACCAAAGGTACTTATTTCAACTGTTTGCATCAAAATTTAACACCTTTGTGTGAAAGACAAGCTTAATTTTCCTTTGGATCAATGTAAAAAAACAAACTTACAAATGGAAAATGCAATTTGGAAACATTAAATCATACACAAACAGTTAGGAAAATGAAGACTTTCATGCTGACAGACCAATGCTACTAAGGTTTTCTACATTTCAGCAATATGCAGATATGTGAAAAACAGAGTGCAACCAGACAGTAAGTAGAACTTTTTTGACCAATTCCTTCCAAATTTTTTCATTAATAACCCAAAAAAAAAATCTACATTCTTAAAACGAGCGACGAGGAACAATGACTCGGTAAAAATGATTTCGGGTCACGCAAATAGTTTTTTTTTCAATTTTAAAACTTGCTCGAATGAAAAAGATTTTTTCTTCTTTAATTAAAAACACATGTTTGATGGGCATGACTAGCTTAACACGATGATAGAGCGACTACGCAGGCACTGTGTTGGTTTTAAAAACAAAATGGTCTTAGCGGGAAACGAGAAGGCGACATCCAATGCGGGCCCTCAGCACGGGTAAAAGGAGTGGGTAGCCTTAAGACAAAGTGTGGAAACCCCAATCTATGTGCCTGGGAAACTCTCTTTCTTCTACGTGTTACCCAAATCTTGAGTCATTAAGCACCTAGGATCTTAAAGGAGGGTTTCACAGCAGCAAGGAAACTGGAAAAAGCATAATGGCAAAAACAACTCCTTTCCCCACACGCAATCATGTTGACTGAGAGGATACGAGGGTTACGATAGGAATGACCAAGTTTTCGGGTTGATGTGATCTACTCAAACTGAGAAACCTTATCTGGGTGAGGCCATGGAAGCCCCACTCAAAAACACGACTCTAAGCCCACACTTGATAACTCTCACCCAAAGAATTTGAAAAACAAAGGCAGGGCAGACAGAGGACTAAAATAACGGATAGAACGCCCAAAACAAAACAAAGTTACTAAAAAGATGAAGAAGAGGGCATGAGGTTGCCTACCTGTCATTCACAGAGTGGCCGTGAATTTGAGCTCGGTAGTGTGGAGTACTCGGCGTTCGATGACTGGCAGTGGCTAGAGTGCACAAACGGCGTTTCCTCATTTTCACTAATGTGGCTTAAAAACCCCCTTTGTATATATATAACAAACGAAACCCTTGTAATAAATGCGAACGGGGTTGTAGGGTGGGTCATTAAATGACCAAGATCGTTTGGCGCCACACACCTTTTTGCTTTTCAGTGCTAACCAAGAAATCTCTTAGCGACCGTTTTGGCACACTTTGTCGAGTTGTTGTGAAACAGTCAGCGCAGACTCGCTAGATCGCAAAGATCCGTCGGCGTGAAATAGCCCAAACACTGCGAAGCGTCGGCATGAACTCGTCTGATAGCCGTGAAACGTCGGAATTATTAGTCAAAGATACTCCGAAACATCGAAGTAGATTAATTAAACACGACGTTCTTGCTCGGCGAAAAACTCGTTACAATACCGCAAAAGGTTCGGCGCAATCTCATCAAATTACTTGCGAAAAGGTTGGAATTAATTCTCCAGTCATTGCGATACAGTCGGTGCACTTCGGCCAGATCGTAGCGAAATGGTCCGCGTGATGAAATGATCATTGTGAAATGACCATCGAGCTTTCTTGAAACACTTGCAAAATGTCAGGCGCAAACTCATCAAAAGGTCAGGAAACGATCGGTGTGAACTCGCCAAAACATTGTGAAATGTCGGCGTGAACTCGTTAGAAAGCCACGAAAGATGCAGTGAAATGATCTGCCCAATCTTGCCAAAATGCAGCGAAATGATCGGCGTAATCTCGTTAAAATATTGCAAGCATTTCGGCTATCATAGCACGTTCGATCGTGGCATATGAAACAATACCCCTAATTTCACTAAATATTGGAAAATACCTTCCAAAATCATTTTTTTTACCCCCTCCCAATATGCTTTCCCAATTTAAAAAAACCCCAATTTTCCCTAGATATTGTATGTATCAATTTTTTCATTAACATTTTTTATACCACTTTATATTTCTACCTAGTATATTGATATGATACCCCTCTTATGACCCCACATGCATTCTACAATGCACCTTGCTTCTTTTGATGTATATCATGGATGCACATTACTTCACCCACAATGCAATTACTCAACCACATATCATTATGATTTGCAACAGCTAATGGTCTAATGAAGAGACAAGAGATCACTTCGTGTATGTCACTAGAGCCAATGCACATAGTACAACATTTAGATTGCATGTTGTGGTTCCCCAATCACTGACTAAGCATGTTGTGGGCTTGGTATACAAGCCCCCAGGGCCTATAACAAGCTCTAGGAGCCGGACTAAACCTCCCAAGGCCTGTAATAGGAATGAGTGGTTGGGTATTCAAGCCCCTAAGGCCTATCGAGGGCCTATAATAGGCCCTAGAGGCTTAGAGCCTCCCAAGGCTATTGGTAACAACCGGCTGAGTGCTATTGGTAACAATTGGTTGTCAATGACCACTGTCTCTCAACTATGATCGACTGGAAACCCACTTCACCATGAAACCCCTGGCCTTAAGCATGCCTCAAGACGCGATTTCCCTACGTATTGGTAATCCCAATCCTTGCCTCACCTGATTTCTCATCTGGTCGTGATCCCACCATCTCCATTTGGTGGATATTTGTCAGCCTGCCCATATAAAAAAGACTATAAAGTATTTTTGTATTGTTACATTAAATAAAAAAAACCCTTTGCCCCTTAATATATAAGCAATATAATTTTTAGGTTTTCATGAATATTTAATACCGCAATATGAATGAACGTGGTATTATATTTCCTTCTAGTGAAGCCCCCGTGTCCAAGACTTGCTCTTTTCCTTAAAACTTTTCAGGAAAAATTCTAAGTGTCAAAAGGGGAACTCCAAAATCTAAAAAATAAAGGAGGGGCCCTACAATTTTAAGAAAAAGTTGGGGATTAGGTTGCAACTGCAACAATTGACGACTAGCTGGTGAACTCATATCTCTTAACAATCCTTTTATGAAAATAAAAAATGCTTACTCGATATCCAATTCTGGAGATATAACAAAACCTCTATCCACTTTCCCAATATTTTAAAAGGACAGATTTTATACAGAGAGATAAACTTTCTTGCATCATATTGGTCATTTATTTCGGGGAGCATGGTAACTTGGACCAGATTTTTTGACCACTCTCCCGAGGCCAAAATATGGATTTCATTTTATATTCGTCTTTTGATTGCCACTAAAACATGACTCCACAGGATTGTAACAACATCAAACATATGTATTCATTTGTTCTTCATTCCTCTGCCATAATCATTCTTTTGATGGTTCTTTTCTTGACGAATTTTGTCGTCCGAGTCTTCCTTGATAGCTTTCTTCAATCTTCATAACTTGATGTGGGTTCTTCCATCCATAATTTCCTTTTGTGTGAGAAAGAGATTTATTTGTTTGTCATGCTCACGGATGCAGAAGAAACTTGTTGAGCTGACCACCAGGGCAACTTTCTTGATTGGATGTCTTCATTTTTTTAAAACCATTTCTTTGATGGAGATGAAATTTTTCGGAAATTTGACTCTTTTATATGAGCTCTTCTGGCTTTTGATTTTGTGGCTTGGTATCATTTTAATTTCCATACATATGTGAGACCTGCTTCCTTTCCATGGATCCATCATAGTAGGATACCTGAGACAATAATTAATGTGAGAGTGGATGGAGCTCCAATATAATAATCCAGACCTCTTGAGCCTTAGTTATTTTACAGGGTTTACAATGACTCAATGTGCACTTGAAGATGGTCTCTCTTTCTAAAACTAGGCAGCAATAAAAATTCTCAAACTGATAATGTTATATAAAGCATGCCTTTACTATAAGCATATTTTGACTTTCAGTGATTAACAAAAAATCTGAGAGATTATTCAGATTCCTATATTCCCAAGCGTCAAAATATTGAGCTAGTCTTATTATAAGACAAAAATAAACAAATCAAACAATAAGCAAACGAAACTTGAAATTAATCAAACCATAAAAGAAAACAAACTAGAACAGCTTGAGAAAAGAAAAACCTTTATTTATGTACAAAAAGTGCTCCTAACACCTAGGTGAAATATTGTTTGAGAGATGTGTTGTTGACAGGGAGATTTTCTTCCTCCCCTTGCTAATTTTGAAGTTTGTAAGTTGAAGGGCCAAGCTTCTCGGCAATTTGATAGGGGCTAATCCATAAATGTTGAAATTTTGTGTGTTTGCCCTTTTCTTCATGTGGGTGATCCCATTTTAGAACTAAGTCTCCTACCTCGACACTTCTCTTACCATACTTTCGCTTGTCAAACCATCTCTTGACAATATTTTGGTGTTGGTTGAATCTATCCTTGGACTTCTTCCTCGATTCCTCGAGCTTCAGCAGTGTGTCAATTCGTGACTATAAGATTTCACTACCAGATCCTCTAAAAGCTTGGGCTAATTGCAGGGATGGGAGTAATATGTTTGGGGATAGGATAGCTTCCCTTCCGTAGGCCAAAGTATAAGGAGAAACTCCTAAAGAATGCTTCAGGGTAACCCTGTCTACGCATAATGTGTTAGGGAGAGCTACATGCCAATTTATCTAACTTTCGATAACATATTTCTTTAAAATTTGAATGAGATTTTTATTTGTTGATTCTGCTAATCCATTTCCCCGGGGATAATAATTAGCGGAATAATGCAATTTGATTCCTCTTTCATAATCAAATGCAATCAACTTGACAAATGAGAAATAAGAAGCATTGTCAAAAACATGGGAAATTGGAACCCCAAACCTGGTTATGATGTTCTCCTCTAGGAAATTGATGACTGTGTCTTCATTCACTTTGCGCAAAGGAATTTATTTCACCCATCATGTAAAATAATCCATAGTTTTGGGGATGTACCATTCCTGCAGCAAATAATTTTGGTTTATCTCCCCGATAATTTCCAAGCCCCATTGCTCAAATGGTTCTGAGATTATAACGGGTTGTAATGGTCCTGCTGCTTTCAGCAATCTACTGGCACTCCTTTGGCATACATCACATTTTCTTGTGTAAGCATGAGCATCCTTGAAAAGAGTGGTTCAATAGTACCCAGTTCTGAGTATCTTGTGAGTAGTGGTATCCCTGGAAAAATGTCCCCCTACGGGATCATAATGTAATTATTTGACTACTTTATTCGCATCCTTTTTCTCAATACATCTAAGAAAAATTCCGTCATGATTTTTCTGAAAAGTACTCCGTCAATTATCTGATAAGATGTTGAATTCAATCGAAGTGCCCTTCTCTTTTTAGAGTTCCAATGTTCTGGAAAATATCCTTGATGGATATAGTACACCAAATCTCTGTACCAAGATTCTGGAGCAGTGAAAATGGAACATACTTCAGTTAAATTCAGTTCAGCCTCATTTTCCCAATCATGATCCTCGTAAGTTTAGTTCTCTGTGATAAACTTACACAATCCTTGACCTTTAATGATAGTAGTTGGTTTGAATTCTAGATCATATTCTTGCAATGTCGTTACCCAATTTCATCTTCGTTCTCCCAACTCCTTTTGTACAAACAATGACCTGACAGTTGGATGAGGCACGATGACCTTCATCCTATTTTTTAAAATATACGATCTGAACTACTTTACCGCTTTGAACACTGCATATGCTTGTTTATCCATGGATAGGTAATTCAATTCAGCCCCTTGTAACCTAGTGCTCATGAAAGATATTGGATATTCATCTCTCGATTCTCCTTTCTGAGTGAGCATTGTTGCGAGAGAATTATCTAAAGAAAAGGTGTATATGATAAAATCCTTTTCAAAGTATGGACTTATCAAAGAAGGTGTGTGATCTATGGCAATCTTAATGTCTTTAAATGCAATCTTCTCGATGTCGGTCGATTTGAACTGCACACTTTGCTTTACCATTTGCTGCAAAGGTTTCACAATTTGCGCGAAATTAGGCACAAACCTTCAAACAAAATTAGTTGTGCCCATAAATGATTGCATAGATTTTTTATTATGGGGAATGGGAATCTGAGTTATAGCCTAAACTCTCTATGGGTCTATCAAGATTCCATTTTTTGAGATGATGTGGCCCAAATGTTTTCCTTCAAGAACAGCAAAAATACTCTTCTTTCGATTCAGAGATATACCATATTTTCTGCAATAGTCAAAAATCTGTTTTAAGTGGAAAACATGGCCTTCTCATTTCTTGGAGAAAACTGTTACATCATCTAGATATATGACCATGCAGTGGCTGACTAAACCTCGGAATGCAATATCCATGTCCCTCTGGAATTTGGCTCCAACATTCATTAGGCAAAAAGGCATTCTCTGATATGCGAACGTTCCCCACTTCATGTGAAATGTAGTTTTCAATCGATCTTGCTTAGCCACTAATACTTGATTATAGCTAGAAAATCCATCTAGCAGGGAGAACAATTCTGAGCCTGATACCATTTGTAAAATTTTCTCCATCGGTGGGAACAGATAGTTATCTTTGTCTAACGCTTTATTCAGGTTAGGAAAATCGACACACAATCTTATCTCTCCTGATTTATTCCTTACCGGGACTATATTTGCCACCCATTCAGAGTGTCAAAATTTGAAAATAATCTTAGCATCCAGCAACTTCTTCAACTCCTTTTGGATTAAGGGATCTAGTGTAGGGTGCATATTTCTGAGCTGCTGCTGAAAGGGCTTCACACCTAGTTTAATGGGTATCACATGTTGTATGATGCCTGTATCATAAGTCTTCAAATATTCATAAGTCCACGCGAAGACATTCTTTTATTGTTGAAATAACTTGATGAACTTGTGCCTTTCACCAGGCGAGTAGCATTTACCTAGATTGACATACTTGGGTTCATTTTATGTCCCTAAATTCACCAACTCATACTGCATCGAAGAGTTGTTCGTCTTAGCATTAGTTTGTTTTTAGAATTTATTTTGAAGGTCAAACATTCCTTCAAGGGTTCTCACCCCTTTTGGCATGAAATTTACTTTGACAACATCCTTGTTCTGTAAATATGATTGATGTTCTTCTTCATCAATTATAGATTCTTCGAAATCCTCTTCATTTTTCAGGAAGTTAATAATCTGTTCATCATCATCGAAAACCCTCATATTCGTAATGTTGTCAGCTACCGATGGCCTAAAAATTAGTTCAATAGAACACTTGTTATTTGTCAGAACTAATATAGAAGCAGAAGTAGCTAATAAATCAGCTGCAGCATTTTGTAATCTGGGAATTGCATTTATGTTAAAAGCATTGAAATGTGATATTAAATTCCCTACCTCAGATTGGTATCCTTTATGATGTGGAGATAAAAAATGAATAGTATTTCTAATTTGTCTGACAACTATTTCGGAATCACCAAAAACTTTCAAATTTTTTACATTCAATTCAATGGCCTTTTTCTGGCCTTGGACTAGAGCTTCATATTCTACAATGTTATTTGTAGATTCAAACTCTAGCCTACAAGAGAGAAAATGTTTATTTCTTTCAGGATTAATAAGAAAACAACTGGCTCCCAATCCCTCTTGTGTCTTGGAACCATCAAAGTACAAAATCCAAAACTTATTCTCTAAATCAATTTTGTTAGTGGTATCTCCTGAGTTAGTAACTAAGTTTACTATGTTACAATGAATTTCATCAGTCCATGAGAATTGAAGGAGATCGTACTGTGTGTCTGACTCATGACTGGCTTCTTCCACTTGATAATTTCCTGGTTCAAGTTCTAAGAAGTAATTTCCCAAAACCGAAGATGAAAAAATTACAAGCTCATTCTTTTCTTCTAATTGAGTCACATTTTGCTTCATATGAGGCTCCCTTAGTATTTTAATCTGATTTTGCTTGTTCTGATATGGCAGCCACAAGTGATACCAATCTGTTGCAAAATAAATGCTTAGTTTTGTAGACCATTCCCTACTCAATATAAAACCATAAGCTTCAGGTATATGTACTACCATGAGTCTCACAGACGTCATCCAAGAACTCGTTCAACAGATAGCTCGACCAATTCTACAGAGTGCCATCCTTAGCCTTCGCAACTATGGAGACTGCAGCGATCGGCACCTCTGTTGTTCTGCACTTCCTCAAAAAATTTCCTGCCAACAGTTGGACTGTGAAGCACGTAGATTGGTCCTTGATTCTAGCTGTGACATACCCACGGCTTCCTTTTTGCAAACTGAACTCTTCTTTCATTCGCTTCGTGAGCTCTTTGTACTTGGTTTTTCCCATGAACTCCATTGCGGGATCAACACCTCGCTTGCTAAGTTGCGTGATCCAATGGATGAGGTCGATATTTATGTCAACCTTGTGGTCTAGCCATAAGTATCCCTAGTGCGTGCTTGATAGTAAAGTGCGCACCACTGCAGTGAGCTCAGCACTTCGGTCAAATTGCGGGATGTGCAGAAGGTTCAGCAACCTGGATGGCATTAGCAAACTAAGCCATTCCTATGCGTGAAGAGATGGTTTCTTCATGCGCTCATCAACCCGTCGGCACATGTACTGGTCGGGATGAAACTGGGGATACTTCAGTGCCTGAGGGTCCTTCCCCTCTAGCAAATAATGATCTTAAAACTTACAATCTGAGATATTTCCTAGAAGATTCTCGCAAATGTGCACATGGCTTGATATTGGTGGCAATGGAATCTCGTACTAGAAATTCTATATGATCCGAATAGGTGATGCATCAGTTATTCATGGGGAAATGTACTCAGGCGTGAGGGCGATCATCCTGTCGCAGGGTTGTTCCTATGGAGGTTGCTTCGGCACACCCCCTGCCTTTTGCTTCTCTAGTTCTATGACCGGATACTTATCCTTTCGCTTCATTTGTGTTGTGTGGCGTGGTGAGCTTCTTGATGAGGCACCCCTTTCTGGAACAGCTTTCTTCGAGGGCGTTTTTATGAATCCCTCGATCCCGGACTAGTTAAAGTCTCTCAAAACCTCGTCTAGAGTCAAATTCTCAGACATTCACTTGCAAATCACTCTACGTTCTCTTGCTGGTAAAACCTCAGAATTTACTGGCAGTAAAAATCAAAAATCAAGGTAAAGGCGGGTAAGTATGTGCTTAGTTCTATTTATAGGTGCAATTGACCTAAGGCACGCCCAAAAATGGCTAGTTAGGAATTAAATGCCATGTCCGTTGACCAAATACCGTTAGATCTTGTTCCTTTCCTTCATTGAATGTGCCTAAATGGACAAATGTGACTTAAATGCGAAAACTAGCCGGTTCCAAAAACACTATATAACATTAGGGCTGGAAAGTGCGGGAGGAGTCATCTACGACTCTGAAGGAAGCAAGACGAAAGAATATGCTTGGGGAATAGGTAAAAGATCTAATAATGGAGTTGAATGGCTAGCCCTGATCAAGGGTCTGAAACTAGCAAAAAATGATGGAATTGGACCTCGTCGTCTTCAGTGATTCTATGCTGATCATCAGGGAAGCCAGAAGCTTATCCACGAGTAGAAAGACCCCTATCACCAAGAAGCACCACATGTTGAACAACATCATCAAGGAATACAAACCAATCAATTTCCTACATCTCTTGAGATATAAAAACTAGTACGCGGACAAGATGGACAACATGGGAGTCAGATTGGAGTGTCGAGTTTTGGTTTGCAACTAGCAATCTCACAAGTATGCTTGTGTTCCATAACTTGTTCATTTTTTTACCCTTATGAATAGACACAGCACCTCCTCAAACACTTAGAAGTGGCAACGTTGGTTGCCTAAAAATACAAGTTTACACTATTCTAGAACTGGTATTCCACACTACAACTTCATCTTAATTCTTGATGCCACCTCATGCTTCCTCTCAATGGCTCTGGACGTACTCGCACGCTCGACCCACATGGCCTCCATGCAGCGTTTAATATTGACCGATTTTTTAGGCATCTATTTTTTTAAGGAGGGAGGGGAATTCATCATACCCTCATTCGAGCTCGTTGTCTAGTGCATTCGCAAGAACAGAGGCAGAACAATGTTCACTAGAAAGCGCAATACTGGTTGCGAGGATCCTCCTAGTTGTGTTATTATGGAGGAATATTCCCCTTCCCCTAGTATTTCAATGCTCCAATGTATTCTCTGCAGGAAAAAAATAGCATCCCATGGAGGGCTAAGCTATGAAGCTCTAAAGAATCCTCATCCAAATGAAGCCGTCCAGGTCAAGACCAAGGAAGGAATGGGCATGGAGCAACACAACACGACAAATCCCTACAAGGCAAGCTTTCTTGGGAAAGGAATCAACGCTCTCTCTGGTAAGATTAATGATGATGGTAGTAGTTCTTGGATAGGGTTCTCTAGTTTTCCTGTTGAGGTTCAAACATACCTTAAATATTTTGAAGCACAAATCCGAACCCTTCGGGGGGAAATTACGATCTCAAGTGTGCCTTCACTCATCTATTCTCTCTAGTTCAAACTACCAATGCTGAAGTTTGAAGAAGCAGTTCCAAGATATCTGGCCAGGTTAATAACTTTGCTAAAAAATTTGAAAAATGATGCCCCCTTTCCATCAATCTGGAAGCAAGGATCACCACAATTGATAGCAGTGCCAAGGTGGTGGAGGGTAAGATCGACAGCATGCACGCAGAAATAAAAAACCCATCTGACGATATCAAAGGAGTCGTGGGAATAACTAGTGTGGAGTTTTCTCATCTTTAGTTCGAACTTTTCTCTCAACTCTTATGCCTCAGCTTCGGGTTAGAATTTTTTTGTCAGTTTCTAAGTTTGTTTTGTCATGCAATGGGACACCTCAGAAGTATAGGCTAGATGACATTTTGGATCCTTTTTGTACTTGTCCACAGGCTAAGCAATGCTATGTTCTTTTGTTTTGTTATTAGGCCAGTTTGTCAGGAGCTACAAGCTTCATAGAATAGGATTTTATCATGAACATTCCAGAATGTCAGAAATCAAGCAGGAAATGATGTCTCTTATTCTCCATAGAGAGCATCCTCGCTGTAATATTTTTTAAACTTTGTTCTATCTTTTATATAAAATTCCTTTACCTGTTTCTGTTAAAATAAAAAACACTGTATAACGGTTATTTTCCAACCAAAACTGTAACAGCGCGTTTTCCTTGGACTACACTCTCGATTTAGAAAAAATATGTGAATTTAACTACGCATTTCCTTCTTTTTATTCTGATCTTCGCATTTGGGCTTCCTACTTGTACTTCGCATCTCAACTTGCGACATGTACTTCGCAGTATGTGCTTCTGTTTCATGGAACTGCACTTTTTACCAAAACTGTGTACAGACTCTACTCAATTTTTAGTGTCCAATTTTAACTGTACTTGAAACTTAAAAATTTTATCTTTGTTGATTAACTGATGCTTAGAGGAGTAGGACTATCCCTATAAGGCTTTAGTCTACTTCAATTAGTAATTCCTAGTAGGTTTTCTCCCATTAATGTAGCCAACTGAACTGTGCCACCATTAGTAACATGTTTGACAACATATGGTCCTAGTCAATGCATTTTAAATTTTCCAGGAAATTTCATGAACTTACTATCATAGAGGAGGACAAGGTATCCTACCTAGAATAATTTGTACTTGATATGCCTATCATGCCATGATTTTTCTCTGTCTTTCTGCACTTTTGGGTGAAAGCCTGCAAAGAAGCGATCTTCCTCCAGCCCGACTAAGTGTAGTAGCATTTCTTCCCTTGTCTCATCATTAGCTATGTCTGTGAATGTTGCAATTCTCAAGATTGGTACTATGTATTCGATGGGAATGACATCTTCTTGTCCATATTCTAATATGAAGGGTGTGTGACCTATCAAATTTTTGCAAGTTGTTCTAAACACCCATAATACCGCTGGTATTCACAGATCCCAACCATACCTATTTATATTGCATACCTTGGTCAGCGCATTTTCCAATACTTTGTTAAAATATTCATCAGTGCCATTAGCTTGCAAATGATATGGTGTGCTCTTCTAATGGTAGATCTGAAATTCTTCAGTCAGAGCTTCAATGGTCTTGTTCAAGAAATGAGTTCCTTGATCACTCATTAGGATTCTCGGACATCCTAACATTGTCAAGGTGTTCTCAAAGATGAACTGTGTGGAAGTAACTACGCTACAGTCCTTCACTGGTTTTTCTTCTGCCCACCTAGTTAGATACTATGTAGCTGTGATAATATATTTCAAACCAGTTCACTTTCCTAGTGGGTTAATAGGTCCCACAAAGTTAATATCCCACTTATCAAATGCTTGCAGGGTCAGTTGTGGCATCAATGACATCTCATCTCTACGAGATGACTTCCCTATCCTTTAACAGATATCGCAACTTCGGCAATGTTCCTTTGATTCCTTGTGTAATGTAGGCCACCATATCCTTGGTCTTAAAATTTTCTGCACAGTATCTCTTCCTGCGTAGTGGCCCCTAGATACCCCTGAATGTGCTTTAGCAAGTATCGTCGGTTTCTCATGTTCTAGTACACATATGCGCAATACTTCATCTGGTCCTAGCTTGTACAATTGTCTAGAAATTATGGTAAAGTTGGTCGCTCTTACTACTAAATGCTTCTTCTGCTGCGTAGTGAACTCTTTAGGTGCTAGACCTGTAGTCAAAAATTCTACGATGTCCTTGTAGTAGTCATCGGCTATATGAATAGAAAACAACTGCGCATCTAGTAGATTGTCTTCCAAGTTACTAGGTTCTTCGCCTGACTCAATTCTAGAGAGGTGGTCAGGACCTAAATTCAATATTCCTGGCTTAACAATGATTTTGAAATCATACTCCTGAAAGTGTAATATCCATCTGCATATTCTTCCCCCTAACACTGGTTTATTGACCAGGTAATTCATAGTTGAATGGTCAGTAAACATACATAAATGAGAACCTAGTAGATAGTGTTTGAACTTATGCAATGCGTATACCATAGCTAATCCTTCTCTTTCTTTCGTAGTATAGTTATTTTATGGTGAAGATAGCTTCCTGCTTGAAAATGCAATGGGGTGATCGATGCATCCCTCTGCTGGTTGAGCTCCCACAATTCCCATCGCTATGGATAAAGCATCTACATGTACATGGAATGGTTTACTCCAGTCCGGAAAAACTAGAATTGGCACACCAACCATTCTCTCTTTCAATGTATCCAATCCTTTCTGACAATATTCAATCCAAGTATAGTTCGCTTCTTTCTTTAGTAATTTATCCATAGGCACAGTGATTTGCGCATATCCTTTGATGAAATTCCTATAGTACCATGTGTGTCCCAATGCAGTGCGTAGTTGTTTTACTGAGCTAGGTACTAGTATATTTACTATAATTGTGATCTTTGTTGGATCGACCATCAGTCCCTGTTTAGATACAATGTGGCCCAATAGGATACCACAGGGAACACAAAAAATACTCTTCTTCAGGTTCAGGGATATATGATGTTGTCTACACTTCACTAAGATCATTCTTAAGTATGCGTAGTGGTTCTTCAGTAAACTAAATACTGTCCAATCGTCAAAATACACTTCTAAGAATTTGTGGATAAAACATTTAAATGCAGCAACAACTACTCTGGAAAATATAGCAGGTGCATTTTTCAAACCAAAGGGCATAACTGTGTACTGAAATGATCCCCATTCAATAGCAAAGGTGGTCTTATGTCTATCTTTTGCAGCAATTATGATCTGATGATATCCATAGAATCCATCAGGGAAGGAGTATGCTTCGTTTCCTCCAACATTATCTAGCACACCGTCTGTAAATGGAGTAGGAAATGGGTCATGAAACGAGGCATCATTTATCTTCTTGAGATCTACGCAGATCCTGATCTCACCTATAGCTTTATTATCCTGGATAACCATGGGACTTATCCATTATGATTCTTCTACTTGCTCAATAATTCTTGCATCAAGCATCTTATCAACCTCCGTCTTTACTCTTTCTTTGTATCTGGGATTCAAATTGTAGGGTATTTTCTTGATAGGCTTCGCCTCTGGATTGAGAGGTATTTTCATAACTCCCAAGTCACCTAAAATTCCTTTCATTTCAGAGAACTTGGTAGGAAATAGTTCTTGATATTCACACAGTAGGTGTGCTATTTGTTCCATTGTTTCTTCATCCCGGTAATTCCCTATAGAAGCAAACTTTGGTTCATTCTCAATACCAATGTTGATCTTTCTGGTTTTCACAGGACTATTCAGTTTTGGAATTTCTAAATCAGGTCCTACTTCGCGTTCTCCTTCTGACTCAGATATATGTACATCATGAGGATCTTCCTCTTCCTCTTCATCTAATGTGAGGTTATAACATTCAAGGGCATGTTCTAACTGTATTTACCAATCTAGTTGTTCATGCACAGGTAATAGTGAATCATTGAATACCTTATGTTTGGTTATTTTCAAAGCCTCATAAATACTTGGCCAATCATCCTCAAAACTGAAAGTTGCTTGGAAGTCCCTTGTAAGATTGGACCATTCTATCGTTCCTCTATGAATTTTTGTCTCTATGTACCGATTCTTTGGAATTTGCTCCAATGTGTGCACAAACAGCTGAACCCATTGTGCCTACAGTCTATGTATCCATGCTTTCAAGAAAAGCTCTATGTGATATCTAGGATTAGTCTGTCCATTATGTTTTACTTGCACAGTCTTAGTTTGTTCTGTAAATATGATCTCCATCATGTGCTTACATTCTTCCCATGTAGCAGGTGTAGCACGCAGTGTTGTATCTAATGCTACTAACTTATGTTCATTCGAGACTAACACAAGATATTCTTGAATAAATGTGTGGATATTACTTAAGCCATCATAAGTAGGGATTGGGATTACCTCTGCTCCAATCCAACGCAATGAATTAGTGACCTTCGCACATCGTGTTGCTGATACTTCATGCATTCGGATCTGCTAATTCTCCAATACTGTGTCTGACTCCGATAGGAAAGAACTGTCACATCTCTAGCTCAATGTCCCATTTCCAGTAGGACTGATGTAGTGTGCTTGATTCATTGTCATATTGTAGATGTGATCAAGATCTTGAGCTATACATTCTTCTCTTACTAGTTCAGTATACCCAGGTCCCTTTAAAGGATCTAAGGGTGTGATGACCCTGATCTCTGGTCCTTCAAATATCATATGTTTTTTCTTGAGATTGATGATTGCGAGGTTTTAAATTTCCCAGTCAATCCCTAACAATGTAGGATATGGATTACTATCGTCTATGATTTCAATAACCTCGAAGTCTACTTTACTTTGCATGCCATCAATGTCAACAAGGACATTTGATAATCTCCCAAAAGGTAGAACCTTTTGTTGATTAGCTAGTCTCAACTATATCAGTGATTATGATAACTTCATCTTTCCCATATGTTCCCATGTCCGCTTTTTCAAGACATTCACTTATGATCCTAAGTCAAGAATAACCTAGTCCATTTCAAAGTCTCTGATCTGCGCATTTAATCTCATCTCTCTTCCGGTCCTTCTATGATTCTTAATATGGTGAACTGCACTATGTGCTTTGTTTATGGCATTACGCTACTCATAATGACTGAATAGGCTTTGTAATTCTACTAAAGCATTTCCATGCTTTAACAACTTCATGCATCTATGTAGGAACTGCACAATACGGATTATGGGTTCTGTTGTTGGCACAAGGTCGGTCCCCTCAAGGACTTCTTTCTTTTCAAAAAATATGACACACGACGCTTACACAAACTTGGTGTAAAACATGATGCCAGAAGTTGGATTCTATTACTTCAAATCAATTACAATGCGAATTACAAATCAATTGAACTAATCTAGTCATCCTCAGCCTTATACAATATACAAAAGTAAATGTGTGCTCTCTCTGTGTGTGACCTTCACCCTCTCATGGCCTCTGATCAATGCAAGCGCTCGCTGAGCTATGGATCCAATTGTATCTCACGGTCCTCTATTGATCGAACTCCCCAACTGGAACTCTCTCTAATTGATCCCCTCTTCTGTTCCTGTGCACTAGTCTTCTACTGTTGTTGTTGCTCATCTCGAGGTCCACTCTGTTCCACGAGACACTCTTCCTCTATCTGTTGAATTCTCCAGATCCTGCAGACCTGTTGTTGTCAGTGCCCTCTTCCTGTGGTGACATCTGTCATGATCCCAACCACCCTCAATAACTGCTCATAACTACCTTAGCAACCCCGAACGGCTACCAAGTACTTTCCTTGACTTCTGAATGTCTCTAACACTACTACAGTAGTCGGACCCATCACCTGCATCAACAATACTACCTTTTGTCAGCCTTCGACTCACCCATCGGCTTCACTTCGCTTCTAAGGCTTCGCTAGTCCACCCATTCCTCCATGCTTGGATTTCTCCTCAAAACCTGTCGGTGTCGTGGTTCGACAACATGTCGACCTTCAACACCCTCATTGCAACCCTGTCGTCTGTCGACCTCTAACATGTCGACTCTCAACCTTTCGCACCTTCTATCGACTACATATCAATAGCTTCCTGTTCGACTTAATGACTTTGACAGCCAATATTCCTTCGCACCAGTGGTCGTCGACACTCCCCTTGGTTGACTCCTCATATCGATTAACTTTGACTCTTTTTCCTAGGCCCTGATGCTCCTGCATCAAACTCCCCAGGTGAAAAAGAACTCGACTGGTACGTCAGTCTCCTGAAATCTTCTTCAGAAATCCATGTCACCTCCTGCAACTCACCATCCTTCCATCGCACTAAGTGTTCTTTCCTTCACGAACGGCGCATCCTTTTGACTTCGCATTCTTCTAACACTTCGACAATTTCCTCTTTGTGTTGATCTGGAATCTACACTGTCCAGTTGATGTTCGACACCTATGCACTTCCACTGCTTGAACCTTCTTCAAACTTGTATAGATCTGAGACATTGAATGTTGGTGAAATGCTCAAGTCCTTCGGCAGCTCCAACACATAAGCATTGTCTGAAATCTTCTTCAAAGTCTTACATGGTCCAATCTTCTTCAACTTCAACTTGTTATACACTCCTATCGAAAACCTCTCCTTCCACAAATGTGCATAGACTAAGTCCCCTTCACTGAACGAATGTATCCTCTTCTTCCTGTCATCTCTCAACTTCTATGCCGCATTACTTTTCTCAATGCGCTTTCACACATCTTCATGCACTTCTTTCATGTGCTCTGCGAATGACTCTACATCCACGCTTTTCCTGATTTTTGTTGGTATCTCGACCAAACATACCACTCCATGTGGGCTTCATCCTTGAACAATATGGAATGGGCTCAAACCTGTCGACCGATTCACAGAATTGTTGTACGCGAACTATGCTTGCGCCAACACATTCTCCCACTGCTTGGGTTTGTTGACCGTCAAACATCTCAGAAGGTTTCCCAAAATTTTGTTCACCACCTCATCCTATCCATCTGTATGCAGATGATATGCCGAGCTGAATTGCAAATTCATGTCCAGTTTCTTCCATATGGTTCTCCATTAATGTCCCATAAACTTGGTATCTCTGTTCGATGTGATACTCTTCAGAAACCCATGCAATTTGACTATATCCTGGAATAATAGTACAACAATGCTTGTGGAGTTACTTGTCTTCCGACATGGAATAAAGTGTGCCATCTTTGAAAAATTTTCGACTACAACAAAGATTGAGTCGCTTCCCTGTTGTGTATTTGGCAATCCTAACACAAAATCCATACTCAAGTGCTCCCATGGGGTATTTGGCACTAGTAAAGGCACACACAACCCCATGTTCTGACTCCTCCCTTTTTCCAACTGGAAAATTCAAAACTGTCGTACCCACTTACCGACATATGTCATCATACCTGGCCAATAATACTTTTCTTCGACCAACGCCTTGGTCTTGTCGATACCAAAATGACCTACTAATCATCCGCTGTGCAGTTCTCGGATTAGGTTCTCTCTTACAGATCCTCTGGGAATACACAACTGTTGTCCCCTAAACATGTATCCTTCTTGGATGAAATAATCCAAGTATGGAGTTATGTCGACACTCCATGGTTCGCTACTCACCTTCCATGCTTTTGCAAAATCCTCTTCAGTCACATACTCTGTCTTCACTGACTCTATTCCTCTTGCCAAAACTGTCATCGTGTTCAGAAATGAAACTCTTCGACTTAATGCGTCGGCAACCTTGTTCGACTTTCCCAACTTATGTCTCAACATGAAGGTATATCCCAGCAAGAATTCGACCCATTACATGTGCCGCTGATTCATCTTCGACTGAGTACTCAAGTACCTCAATGCTTGGTGATCTGTGTACAATACAAATTCCCTGGGAAACAAATAATGCCTCCACTTCTTCAATGCTTGGACAATAGCATAGAACTCCTGTTCATATACCAAATATTTCCGCTTCGCATCATCCAAATTCTCACTGAAGAATGCAATTGGTCGACCCTCCTGGATCAACACTGCTCCAATTGCCATCCCACTCGTGTCGGAATCGACTTGGAAAACTTTGTCAAAATATGGGAGTGCTAACACTGGGCTCTCAATCACCTTTTCCTTCAACTTGTCGAAATATTTATGGGAAGCTTTCATCCACTTAAACTCCCCTTTCTTCATGCACTCCTTTGAATCCCCTAATGAACTTCCCGTAGAAACTAACAAGTCCATGGAAACTTCGCACTCCAGTCGTGCTTGTCGGTTCTATCCACTCTAATATAGCCTTCACCTTCTCTGGGTCCATCACTAACTTTTTACCTGAGATTACAAATCCCAATTACACCAGTTCTTCCTTTATGAAGAAGCATTTCTGCATGTTCACCATCAGCTTCTCTTCCTGTAGCTTTCGCAACACTTGTCAAATGTGCTCCAAGTGTTATGTCTTGGTTCGACTGAAAATCATAATGTCATCTAGGTACACTACGATAAACTTTCCCAAGAATAGATTCAGTACTTCATTCATTGACCGCATGAACGTACTGGGTGCATTAGTCAATCTGAATGGCATGACTAACCACTCATACAGTCTTTCCTTTGTCTTAAAGGTTTTTTTCCATTCATCTCCTTCTCTAACCAGAATTTGGTGATAACCGCTCTTCAGGTCGATCTTTGTGAAGTATCTCGCTCCACTCAAGCAATCCATCAAGTCATCCATCCTCAGAAATGGAAACCAATACTTGATCGTGATCTTGTTGATAGCTCTGGCGTCTGTACACATCCTCCATTCTCCACCTTTCTTCAGTGCTAATACTGCTGGTACCGCACAAGGGCTCAGACTCTCTCTGATTAATCCTATGTCCAACAACTCCTGAACCTATCAATTGAGTTCCTAACCCTCTGATGGAGTCATTCTGTGAGGTTCCTTGTTTGGAAAACTCAATCCTGGAATCAAGTCCATCTGATGGGATATGCTTCTCGTCGGTGGCAATCCCATCGGTGCTTCGTCAACTACTATGCTCCTAAATTCGTCGACCATCTTTTTGACTGTGACCGGAATCCTCTCCATTGTCGACCTCTCGACACATGGTCCCTTCGGAATTATGGTGAAACATCCCGACTGCTTCTCCTCCTCTACAAGGAATTATTTCGATGAGCACATCAGCACTCACTTCTCCCAATAGTTGATCTTGCCCTTCTTGCAGTCAACTTGGTCCTCCTGCTTCGCCTTCAGAGTTCTCTGTGTGCCATTTTTCCACATTGTGACTGTGTTTTCTCGACCATCATAGATCATCTTCTGATCATATTGCCATGGCCTTCCTAAAAACAGATGACATGCATCCACTAGGATTACATCGCATAGTACATTGTCTTCAAGTTTCCCAACCTTAAATGTTATCAGGCACTATCTGGTTACCTTGACATGATGTCCTTTCTGCAACCATGAGATCTTGTATGGGTGTGGGTGTTCCCTGCATCTCAAACGCAACTTGTCGATGACCTCTGTTGACACAAGTTCTCTGTACTACCACCATCAACTATGGTCTTGCAATACCACTCACCAATCTGCACTTTAGTTTGAAAGATAACCTTTTGTTGTGGTGGCTCTTTCTCGTCGCGTCGACCGTGTTGAACGAACGTCCTCCTAGCTATCATAGTTTGACTTTTTATTTTCCCATCTTCACTGTTGTCGGATGTCAACTCTGCCCTCTCATTGGCTTGCTCATCTCTTCGATGGTTGGGTTTCGACTCTTCTGCAACGTGTAGGTTCTCTGGGAACTCATATGTCCTATGTCTGACTCCTTGACACTTATAACAGATTATGGCTGGTCTTTCAGCTCCTTTTCTATCTGTTGGACCACTTTGACCATACGCACCTCAACCACGAGTCTCATGACCATCGCGTCGATTTTCCTGCGCTCTCTCCTTAGTCGATATCCCTTTCGCATGGCGTTTTTCTTCGACAGATTCCCTCCTGGTTCCACTTCTTTGGCCTTTTGTGGAAACAGTCTTCGCACCCCGACCAATCAATCTACCTCTGGTCGATGCAAATTTTCTCGACAGTTTCTCTTCTACCTTCAGAGCTAACTGGTAGGCTTCACCGACCGCTCTGAACCTTAACAGGCTTAACTTGTCCTGTATGGCATACTTCAAGTCGTTCACTTATCTAGCGATATCTTCTTACCCTTCGTCGGTTTGTCCCGAACGAATCGACATTCTATAGAACTCTTCTGTGTAATCCTTCACAGTCATCTCTTTATGTCGAAAGTTTTGCAACTTCCAAAACAAGGAAATTACATAGTCACCTGGAAAGAACTTCACTTTCAGTTTGGCGATCATCCTGTCCCAAGACTTGATCTTTTCCTTTCCTTTCTTAACTTTGTCAACCTGTACATTGTCCCACAACAATGAGGCATGATCCTTCAACCTCAGACATGCAGTCTTAACCCACCTGGGATCCTCTATCTTCTCTATGTCGAATTATTTCTCCATTTCTCTGAACCAGTTGATCAAGTCTTCTGGATCCATACTTCCTGAGTAGGCATACACATCTATCTTTGTCCGACCTCTCATCTGCATCAGAATCTTGATGAATTTTTCTTCTGGTTCCTTGACTGCCTCTTCCCGTGCTTCCACTTCTTTGACTTCCTTGATCGTTGCGACTCCACTAGTCAAACTTTGCATTGTTCGCATGAACTCATCGAACATTTCATGATCAACTATGACTGCAGCGCCACGCGCTCTTCGTCCTGTACCTCGAACATTAATGCCTTTGTGATCCATTTTCAAACTCAGCTGAAACTCCCAGTCGTCCAATCGCAACTGGACTTTCACAAGTCGTGCACAACTCTACCCAACTGCAGCTGGATTTGTTCTATGCACTCGCAGGCTCTTCTAACTCACCGGATTCAACTGCTCAACATTGGATTCACTTCTGGATCTGATACCAACTGGCACAAGTTCGGTCCCCTAAAGGACTTCTTGCTTAACAAAACACACGACACACGACACTTACACAGACTTGGTGTAAAACAGGATGCCAGAAGCTAGCTTCTATTACTTCAAATAAATTACAATGCGAATTACAAATCAAATGAACTAATCTAGTCGACCTTAGCCTTATACAATATACAGAAGTAAATGTGTGCTCTCTTTGTGTGCAACCTTCACCCTCTCACAACCTCTGCTAAATGCAAGCGTTCGCTAATATATGGATGTGATCTCTCTGTTGTCTCTCTCAGTCCTCTCTTGATCGAACTCCCCAACTAGAAATCTCTCTAACTGGTCCCCTCTTATGTTCCTGCGCACTAGTCTTCTACTATTGTTGTTGCTCATTCTGAGGTCCACTCCGTTCCGCGAGACACTCTTCCTCTGTCCGTCAAATTCTTCATATCCTACAGACCTTCTATTTTCAGTGCCCTCTGCCTGTGGTGACATCTGTCATGATCCCAACCACCCTCAATAGCTGCTTATAACTTCCTTAGCAACCCCAAACAACTACCAAGTACTTTCCTTGACTTCTGAACGTCTCTAACACTGCTACAGTAGTCGGCCCCATCACCTGCGTCGACCATACTGCCTTCTGTCAGCCTTCAACTTATCCATCGACTTCACTTCGCTTCTAAGGCTTTGCTAGTCTGCCCCTTCCTCCATGCTTGGCTTTCGCCTCAAACCTGTCGGTGTCGTCGTTCGACAACATGTCGACCTTCGACGCCCTCACTGCAACCCTATCGTCTGTCGACCTCTAACATGTTGACTCTCAACCTTTCGCACCTTTTGTCAACCGCATATCGACAGCGTCCCGCTCGACTTAATGACTTCGACAGCCAATCTTCCTTCGCACCAGTGGTCGTTGGCACTCCCCCTAGTCGACTCCTCATGTCGATCAACTTTGACTATTTTTCCTAGGCCCTATGCTCCTGCATCAGTTGCAGTACGTGATCCATCATATGAAATTAGTATATCCACCACAGGCATTGATTCACTTCACAACTGGATTCTTGGGGTCATAGGTTTTGAGCTCTGTAAGACTTTTCTGGTCTCCATGAAAGCTTCTTTTTCATTTTTAAGGTTGAAGGTAGGCATTTTTCCAGTCGTTTTTCTTATCCAAGCCCCTTCAGTAGGCTTATTTTTCGCGATGTGGTCCTCAAAAGTCGAAGCTTCAGTTTTCTAATCTCTACTTGTTGTAGCTCCACTTCGTGTCACAACATGGATGTAGCAATCTTTATTTCATTCTTCAACTGCGATCATCTATATGTTCTGATTCTACACTCTTGGTCTTCTCTCTTTCATTTTACCTTACAACACAGGACATGCCTCAATGACATGATCAAATGACTTACAGTACTTACATGTAGTACATGGACTCTAACAGTCTCTGGCTAAGTGTCTTAGTTGAGCGCAGTTATAACATACAATCTAACCTCTTCCTCTTCCTTGTTGGCCAGTGGTGCATCCTCTTCCTCTGTATCCACCATGTCCTTTGTATGTGCCTTGATCATACTGTGCATTTTCATTAGTATGTGGTGTTTCTCCTTGAACTTTGTAGACATCATGTTTTTTTCTATCATGATCTCATATTCTCTACAGTTGCTATCATCATGGCCAACTGACTTACAGAATGTATAGTATAGGTTCTTTGGTGTTTGCACATATTTCTGAAGTAGGTAACAGTCTTATGAGCGATGTCCTCTACATCGTCAAATCTCACACCATGAGCCTTGGTGTTGATTCAATGGGTTTGGTGCTCCACTAGCGATGTAATCTCGAAATACAGCGAAGTGTTCCTTGGAATTTCCTTCTCCTTTGCATTTAGTACACCAAACCTCTTCTCATGTTTCTTTACCCTTTTTCATATCTTGCAACTGCAATGTCAAGTTTTATAGTTGGGTATGTATCTATACCATCCATGTGATAGTTTCTCCTATGGGAAAAGCCTCTAGCTTCATAGCAATCTCTAATGCCTCTGCTTGCAAAGTAACCTTCTGTTGCATGAGTGGTAATCTGATATGGGGCAACAGCGCAACTATGAACCATTCTTGATGATGTTGCGGTGCTATGTCGAAACTTACTTGATCTAACAGTGCTTTAAATTTCTGATTAAATTCCTAGACAGTCTCATTAGGCTTTTGTTTGATTTATTTTAGCTTTGAAATGCATTGAGATTTGTTGATAGAATTTTTCCCTACGAATAAGTCAAAATTCTCTTAAATTAAAGCAGATTTATAACTGACTCTAAGATAAGACAAAACTAAACAAATGCTACCTTGAATTTCCTGATCTAATTTTCACAACAAGATTGCATGCATTCAGAAGATATGAAATATATAACTCACCTTTCAATTCGACGTTTGTCCCGCTTCTGACTCTTGATCCCAAAGCTCCAATGTAGAACCTGTTGAAATCAAACAAGGAACAAGCATACAAGCTTCCAAATACCTTGAAGTAAAGATTAAATTCAAATCTGGATTAGATACATTCCATGTCAAAAACTCATATAGTACACATGAAATGGGAAAAACAAGACAAGTTATTTTATTACAAACTTGAAGAATGCTTACAAAGGTTGCTTGATGTCCAAGTCAATCCTCCAGCTCCAAGTGCTTCCTCCTCTATCTATCTCCACAAAGCTGCAAGATCATAAGTTTGATACCTCTAAGAGTCCTCCTTTTTGCTCACGGAATGCCTCTCTCTTATAGTGTGTGGTAGGGTTAACCAACAAGAGAGAAGGGTGGATCTAGGGAGAGTTTAGTGGATCAGACCTACTAGTCACAGAAAGTGATTTAGGATCGAATCAGGGACCCCAATCCTCCAAAATCTCTCGAAAATCAAAATCCCACAAGCCATGGCAAAAAGGCTAAAAAAAGTGTACCGCGCCTCCAACAAATAGCATAACGCAGTAGTACTGCGTGGTAAAGAAGGAGCATAGCGCGGTAGTACGGACTACCGCACACCTAAAACTGAGCAAGGCGCGGTAGTTAGGGTAAATGAAGTCTCAGCTAGGTTAATTCTTGACAGGGTAGATTTGCCTTCAAGGATCACTCATCATTTTTCTCTTCTGGGTGTTTTAAGCAGTGGGGGAAGTGTCGTCAACTCTTTTTGTGGTGGAGATGCGACACTTGTGGAATATGGAGGTATAACAAGATTCTGACTTAGGTTTCTTAAAATCTCTTATCAGCGCAATTCTGATCTCTACTAGTGTTTTATTCTTTCCTCCTGAATATTTCATGAACCATGTCAAAGCTCTATCTCTTAATGTAGTAACAAGCTGGGCTTGTTTTACGGCATCATCCTGTACTTGCTTAACATTCCACACTGCTTCACAAAGAAACCAGTGTTTCTCTAGGTCTTCTAGACCGGTTCCTTTAAAAATAGGTAGCTTAATGTCATCTATCATCCTTCTTCTAGGAGGTGTAGTATTCTGTGATGAAGAGGGTATACTACTACTTGGTCGATTCTGAGTATTAACTCCCGCGGTGTTACTGCTACTGGTGTTCTACGAACTAGTAGTATTCCTTTCGTCAACTAGAGGTTTATGCAGAGTGATAGGATGATAGGTAGTCGATCTAGGATTTGTTTCGCTATCAGACTCAACCTGATATGACTATCTATCATCGCCTAACTCTCTCTCTAGGGGTATGCGAGGTTCGGCTTCACGAGACCTCTTTCTAGTGCTAGGATTATATATTTTACCACTTCGCAAAGTATAATATTTTCCTCAATGTCACTATCTATTTTACTGAGCATACAGACTCAAATCCTTAGGAGTTTTATTGCATTCTCAATACACCTTTTTTTGCTAACGGCATTTTAATATATAAGCTGATATTTTTGAGGTACTTACCTCTGAATCCTTAGAAGAAATATCCTTTTGATGCGTTGTAAGACTTCAGAGTGTCCACGGTAAATTTTGTAACATAGCCTTCAAGTACACTATCCAGACAAAATTATACTGCTCTTGAAATTGGGCTATCAACCTATTTAAGCCTATGAATTAGCTCTGGAGTCCACTCTGTAGGTTCTCCACCCTGAAAACAATTTTTTTCGTTCTACAAGTCTTGATATCCACTCATGTAGCTTGTTACCGAAAATTGCGAAGAAGACTTCGTGTATGTCAAAAAATAGGTATTTATGTAACCATTATTCCGTAGATAAGTGCTGATGTCTGTTTTCTTTCTTCGCAAACTCATTTTCTGTCTTAATCACCCATTTTTGTATCTCTGTCCTCTCAGGATTCAAGTTATCAGAGCACATCACCAGTTCAAGCACGGCAACGGAACCATTTGTTGAACCTTTATACTGACTAACTCATTCTTAGATTGAACTAAGTTTTGCGTACTTCAGAGACCCAACAAAACCCCCTTTTCATCGGCCCTTTCGACAACATCCTGCAAACATACTCATGTCTCACTCGAGGTGAAGCTATGGGGTGGCTACAAAAGCAGGTTTTTGTAACCCAGTGATGCGCAGCTATGGAACCAGTCCACTGAGTGGAGTCACACCTACTCTGTATTCACTCCTAATACCACAGCGCACTCTGGAATTGCGCACTAGTGATAGTTACCCACAATGCACTACAACAGCGTGACTCTGGGACTGTGCTTTTGGGAAGTCGCACACACTACAGGTTGCACTGCATTAGTGTTACCTATGCAACTACGCATTCATCATATTCAGAACTACTTGCATATTCAATTATATGCATCCAACACTTAACATATTATTCTCATCAACCATACACATGAAAATACATACAAAAGAATGAACATACACAAACATGAAACAATCTCACAGATGCAATCACACAACACAAGTATTTACGTGGTTCACCCCCCAGATGGGAGTTACGTACACAGGAACTATTGTTTATTTCAATGGGAAGGGTTAACAGTTCCAGTCTGCGGACACAGCTGCAAACTCTTCTCTACAATAGGTCTCTGCGCACACAGCTGTAGAGCCTCTTTCTCTCTCTGATTTCTTACAATATTCAACCAATATCTAACAACCAACCCAAAATCCAACCCTTCCCTATACTAAATTGCCCCTTTTATAAATTGTGCCCTAAGGTCACATCTTTACAATAACTATGGGCCGAAACCCCATAGTACCCTTAAACCCCCCAAAACGGCGTGGTTACTCCGCTAACCATGCTTTGCCATAACTTCTCAGCTACTTTGCTTGTCCTTGGTCATCCTTTGTGCCGCTTCCTTGGCTCTTATGTCCTTTTGATCGTTGCTTCTTCTGACTATGCGGCACTGACTGTACCTTGGTGTGTCATTTTCACTTCTCGCCTCATCAACGTTGTTCCTGTAGCTTTCCGACCGTCGCTTCTTCTTTAACTACTCCAACTACCCTGGTCGTCCTTTGCACTTCTTCCTTTACTAAGGAAGCAGGACTCTATCTGCAATATTCACGTCGCTCCATACCCTGTTCCCAGGAATCGCAGAGTCATTTCTCCCCAAAAATAGGACAGTACCACGCCTTGTCAAGTTTGTACTTATGCCTCAAAACTACTACGCTTTGAAAAAACAACGCTAACGAAGCTACTATCATATTTGTGAGGCAGTATGGCTTAGGAAGCTACTGTCAGATTTGTTTGATCTCTAGTTGGAGGCGACTTGTATTTTCTGTGACAACAAGAGTTGCATGAAGTTGTCTGAGAACCCAGTGTTCCATGACAAGTCGAAGCATATTGAGATCAAGTACGACTATATCCAGGATGTAGTGCAGAGAGGAGCAGTGAAGATCCAGTATGTGGCGACAGGCGAGCAGATAGTCGATGTGTTGACCAAGTCGTTAGCCAGAGTGAAGTTTGAATACTTCAGAGAGAGATTTGGTGTTATCCATATCGAGGTTCCTCCTAAGAGGGAGTGATGAGAATGGAAGACGCATATGCACTAGAGTCAATTCTCACATGGTGGTAGACGTAGGTGGTCCTTGGGATGTAATGCATATGGGATGCTCCTGACTGTTCTCCCATGTTGGTAGATGTAGGGTTGGTTCTCCTATGGTGGTAGGCGTAGGTGGTCCTTGGGACGTAATGCATCTAGTATGCTCCTAACTGCCCTCCCATACTGGAGACACTGAGAGGTCCACCGGTCATAAGACACTTTGTGTGTGCCTAGGAAGGATCTCGCATGGTGGAAGACGTAAGTGGTCCTTGGGATGTAATGCACTTGGGGTGCTCCTGCCTGTGCTCCCATGCTGGTAGACGTGGGCTGACCATTAAGAGACATAATGCACTTAGGGTTCTCCTGGGTTGTGCCCACTAAGTGGGAGACGCAGGTGGTTTGTTGGACATGAGATGTGCATCTGGGCTGTGCTCCATGTGATGATGAGATGATCTGGATACAATGAGATGACAGTAGGAGATGTAGGTGATTGTAGTGGCAATGTAATGAGTGGTCCTGGGTTGTACCTACTTGATGGCTTGCTCACAAAGATGTTGAAGACCTACATGAGGGCTAGGCCTACATCCAACATGAAAAAGGGTTGACTCTGTAGAACTTCCTATGACAGATAGATTCAAGAGATGTCACTAATCAATGATCAACAGAATGAGGATTGCCGCAGCAACGACGATGATGATCTAGTGTTGATGATGATGTTCCAGCATTGAAGATGATCCAACGATGATAACGTTGTCCAGAATTGTGTCGAGGGTGATGATGACTGTGACGAGAGAATACCTTCCTAGTTAAGAGGGAGTGTTGTTGTAAATGTAACTTCGGAAGATATTCATTTGTATTTGATATTGATATTATTATTGTATTTTATTTGTACCTCCGATGGATATGTTTTTCCTCCGATCAGAGATGTCATTATTATGTTTGGTCATGCAAAGACATTGAGGTAAAACCTCTATTGTAAGGCGGGGCATTAGATCCCCTGGAGTCAAATGTAAAAGGGTTTATTTAGTCTCCCTAGAGAAGTCAGCCCAGTCATTTTTAGTGAGGTCGACCTAGTTAGGTAAAAGGTCAATTCAAAAGTAAAGTATATAAATAGAGAGCCTTGCTCTCTCATTTGGATGCACTATCCACTCACACAAGTTCGCATAGCAAGAGAGAGAAGACAAGTTTGTTGGAGGAGAAAGAGAGAAGCTACAGGAGACATATTTTGGGTTTTCCATTTTGCTTGATATTGTATTAATGACAAATCTATCTTTGAGGAAGTTGCGGGGTTTTCTCTTTTATGGTTTCCCCGAGGAAAACTATTGTGTTTTGTTGTGTTTGTTGTTCTTTCAGTTAAAGATCCTAGATAACATTGAATTAATTAAGTGCTAACATTAACACTTTATTTATATACACTAAATTTACCTAAATCATATTCCATCCAACTATCTTAGTTATTTCAATGATTGATCGAAGTCTTGAGACCTAGAACAATTATTTGACGAACAAACTACTCCCCTATTCATTCAGAATAATGAGTAAAGTTGAAACATTGATGCACCTATACCTCTATATGTTCTAACCCTGTCTATAAAACATAATTTCATTTGATACTAGATTATATAATCTTTCCAACCTTTATTCTCTAACCCAATGGAATCAATCAACACAAAGGCATTAGAGCATCACAATACCAAATATTCCCTGACAAATGTGTCCATTTATTGTATGCATGCTAATGAGTGATATGGGGAATGCCATTTTATTAGTGTGCATGGAATATGCACATGAACCAGTTGCAAAGGGTTATGTAACAAGTGGAGAACATGGTAGCTAACAATTAACAATGTTCAAAGTTTATAGTAGGTGGCAAGTGACAATTCACCATGGAAATGTTTACTACATTCCAAGAGAAGGTCTCTTTTGGTTTTGAATTGTTTGAGATGTTTAATTATGCATTAATACTTTAATACGGAATATTTCATGCCTCTAACCATTTGTGAGGAATTTGGAAGCATCATTATGCTTGCTACACAAGCATGATTGCCTCGAGGTAAATGATAGGAAGGGTCTACTCTTATCATGCTTATCATCTCTAATTGAAAGACTCTCCCTACTAAACATGTAAGGTCAAAAGGTGGTGAGGTAGATGATAGGAAGGGTCTACTCTTATCATGCTTATCATCTCTAATTGAAAGACTCTCCCTACTAAACATGTAAGGTCAAAAAGTGGTGAGGTAGATGATAGGAAGGGTCTACTCTTATCATGCTTATCATCTCTAATTGAAAGACTCTCCCTACTAAACATGTAAAGTCAAAAAGTGGTAAGGTTTTGTTATAGTTTAATATAGGTATCACTTCACGGTGTATTGCATCTTTATTTTGGGGTTTAGTATAGGGTAACCATATCTAAATCTAAATAATTTAAGAATGCAAGTTTTTATAGTGATTATTCATTGTGTAGATGTTTGTGGATTGTAAGGTGCTCTAAACTTCAACACAGTGCAATCCGAAAACATATATACACTAGAGTTTTTTATTCCCTATGTTGACTTTCAATACGAAGTGCATTTCAAGACTCACCCAAATAGAATATAATTAATGGTTGCACTCAATACATAAAACATCTTATATAAAAATCAATTAAAATATAAATAGCATTAAAAAAAAAATAATCTATAATAAAAAAATTAATAAAGTTGGAAATCTTCTTTGACTAATGAATGTAAGCTTATTCAATTGTAACCCATCAACTTTGGCGTCTTTTAAAACATTTAAAAATGAACTAACAAATTTCAACAACTTTATATTTATATATATATATATATAATTAATTTTATAATAAGGGGTCCTGCTTATAGGTAGGGTGGAGGGGGCGGTTGGTTGTAGTTGTCTCTATCCCAGTTTAAACTCCATGCCACAGTTTCTACGGCACCCCACTTATGGGGCGCTAAATACATTACCTGTAACATATATATATATATAATTAATTTTAATTACGGTAACGGTAGCCCCTTGTTATAGAATCGTAGGTAAGTAGTTTAGATTAATATAGGACTATGTTGGGTGTCATATGGCCAATCAAGTAGTTTAGATTAATATAGGATTATGTTGGGGGTGTTATATGGCCAATCATCATCCCTGTTGTTTGGTCATAAGATTTTGTCATTACCGTTTTCTTCGTCTTTGAAATCCATTCATTTCCCTAAAGGTTGTTGGTACCCTCTTCCGTTCATAATTATGTATTGCATTTCTTTGAGCAAATCGTGCTTTCTTTTTTCTTTTTATTAATAATTGATCTTTAGCTTTATCCGGTGATGAGAATATATTTGCCTCGTGTTGCTTTTTTGGAGATTTCAAATAGGTGTCTAGAGATTAGCAATTATTAAGCTTAAATGTTTGGTGTACCTTTGAGATTCCAAAGTTGCACCCTGCCGAGTGCCCATCATGGGCGGGCCTCCTTAGATTCCCTTTCAATCGTGCTCTCCACTCAACATAGGTATTGCTTCAATGGAGACAATTCCCATGCACTTGTTTCATGATGGTGATACATTTTCAATCATTTAAATGGCTATGTTTTGATACCCCGGTCCTTTTTTTCTCTAATTCCATGTGCCCGCCTCCCTCCATTATCAACTTTGGCCATTTGGTACCCTTTATTTTATGTGTACATCACATGACTAACTATGTGGATGTGGGTCATCACTAAAGGCACGTCACCACGTGGAACACAACTGAACAACATGAAAGGAGGTGGCGGCTAATAAGTGAGGGTAATGATGGCAAGAGAAAGAAACACATTTAAGAATGCCATGGAGGCCCCACGCTAGGTATCAAAATCATAAGAAATACATTGGATGTTCTATGGTCTAGTGGGTGACAATCATAGCGTCCCTTTATAACTAAAGTAATTAATTAATGAAAGTGGCTTCTTAGCTAAGGTACCTACAAAACCAACGCAACAACTATGGAATTGGAGACCTCACATTAACATATAAATATATCATCTCCCCTATCCTCGTAGTTGTAGGCACCATGTCGGGCCACCAAGGCCATGAGCCCCCCCACCGACTTAATTCATGTGCATTTATTTATAACGAGCCACACTATGCGCGGAACCCCACAAACCGACAAGCCCTGAGTGCCCGATTCCCCAGCGATGATTGTGAGATCCCGATTCCCGTGAATATCATCGCCTGCCGAATCTGCCAGCCGGCGGTTGACACGGAGCCACTGCCTTCCAGGGACGCGGCAGAGGCTCCCGGTATTGACGGAAACTACGACGTGTCAGTCTCTCATTGGTCTCAAGGTGCCAAACCCTAAACCTGGTCGAAAGAAAGGGATATTAATGGCTCGTGACTTCTAGTTTTCCTCGACACATGGCAACTTTCAGGGCACGCAAAACACTGCCCGGCCTCCGGTGCGGGATTACGGCCGACATGGGTTTCTGACTTGAGACTCGGGAGTTTCAAGTAAAAGAAACGATGGTGGGACCGAGCCATGTGAGTAATCGTGAATCTTATCTATATGGCAATGTGCATATGCTGACCATTACGAATCGGAACTTGAAGGAAATGAAGTCTTCACATGGGGGAATTGATTGTCAAAGTTAATATACATTTTGACCACCAACATCTACGTACTTACACCTCCGTTTCCCTTCTCATTCACACTCATTCACAATGTAAACCCATAATGTTGTTAATAATTAAAATGATTCTCGCACTTAGTTTTTTTAAATTCATAGATTTCACAATGGTTTAATTAAATCGGTTATTTACCCATAAGTTTTTGAAATTGAATAATATCTAAATAATTTTAATTAACATTCTTTTACATTTAAACAACAATTATTAATTGAAGCAAGTAAATAACTAAGAGATTAAGATGGTCACTCCAACGAGCTATATGAAGACTACACAACTGCTCTTATTACATGGGGTGTTTGGTTAGCCAGAAATCAGGTTATCTTTGAAGATAATTATATGGCTCTTATTCACTATGTCACTAAAATTTTAGCCATAGCTTCTGTTGATAGAAGGGTGATAGAAGAAGAGATTGATAGATTGTGAAGAACCTGTAATAATTAATTAATGCAAATACACGAGATATCAGAAATAACAAAACTCAGAATCACTTTTATATTGATCATGGGCCACTTCGAGGGGGCAACCTCCTTTGAGCAAGCTCAATACAATTAACTTCACGGTGCCTTCATACGCCTCAACACACACTTATATACTAAGTCTAGGTGCCAATACCATGGGTCAATACTATGTGTCAATACAAACCATGGGCTAAGTCTAGGCGCCAATACTATGAGTCAAAACCATGGGACATATAATACTATGGGACGACTTACAAAGCATATGCGTCCAATACTATGGGCTAATATAAACTATGGATCAACAAATACTACGGGACGACTTACAAAGCATATGCATCCAACAACAATATACTAACAAAGTAAAGACATGGGTTCCTAACATCCCCTCTCCCTTAGAAAAAGCTTTGTCCTCAAAGCTTTAGATGTGGAAATTGATGTAGAATCTGAAGGAGTGGGTCCCCTGTAGCATCCTCGAGTTGCATTCCGAGCCACTGGTGCCTTTGGAGTTTCAGGGAGGATTGCATGGAAGGCTGTAGACGAAGAAGAACCATATCACCGATGTGAAAAGTGCGCTCAGAACGATGTTGATCAGCTTGTTGTTTCAGTTGAATTCTTGCCCTGTGAAAATTGTCCTGTAGAATGAGAAGAAGTTGATCACGGTTTCGAAGAATTGAGTCAATTGCCTGAACTGAGGAGCTGCTGAAGGTGTATGGAAGAAGAACTGGTGGTGCATGTACAAAGACTGCTTCATATGGTGTCCTTTGAGATGTGGTACTATACCACTGGAGCGCTTCTAGGAAATCCATAGAAATAGTTGTCCAAATCTGTGGAGGGATGGGTAAGGGTTCGAGCAGTCCTAAAAGGAGGGTCGTTTCACCCTTGTTGACCTAGAAAGTATCACAGTCAACCACCATCTGTTGAATTGTCCTTTTGAGTCCCTGCCAAAAGAAGTTACATTGTTCCTTGTCATACATTTTGAGGAACCCATAGTGCCCTACTGATGAAGAAGCATGGAGTTCATAGAAGAGATAGCCCCGTTGAACAGATTGCAACCAATTTGGAACAAGCAGAGAAATAGCTGTAAGAGAAACTGGGTCATCAAATGTGCGAGGAGGAGCATCTTCCACCATATTGTCCTTACCCTTCTGGTAAGTGGTCGCATAGTCATAACCCATGAGTTAGATAACCCATTTTAGGTGTGTTGGGGAGGAGACCCGTTGTTCCAAGAAAGTTTCCAGACTCTGGAGATCAGTCTTGATGTAGAAATAATTCCCCAATAAGGATGGCTACCACTTCTGGACTGTATGCAAAATAGTCATCATTTCCTGCTGAGAGGTAGATGCGGCTAAATTCTTACCGGAAAGGTCTCCTGAAGGAAACAAGCTCATTGGTTCAGCAAAGACACCTGCATATCTATCCAAGGAAGTAGTGGAGACTGTTGATGGGTGCATCTGAATGGAATGGAGATGAGCGATGACACCATGTGAATTCTTCTTAAGTATTTTTTCCAGGCAATGTGAACTGATGATGCAGAGAGACCCTGGTTGTAAGCCCATAAATTTGTGTTGTGCCCCATTAACTGAAAACTGCATCCAAAGTTCAACAAAATCCCATAAGATGGGGCCAAGTGTGCGTAACCATTGAATGCCCAAAACCACATCACATCCGCCTAAGGACAAGGCAAACATGTGAGAGCACAGGTTATAATCTTCCATAGAGATACGCACATTGTGACACTTCCCCTTGCAAGGTAAGGTGCCCCCATTGGCAACCATGACTTCAAAGTTGGAGCAAGGATGGACAAAACAATCAGCCTGTTTGGCAATCTGAGGATCAATAAAGTTATGAGTGCTACCAGAATCAATGAGTATGGTAAGAGGGAGCTTCGTGAAGTATCCCCTGACTCGCATTGTTTGTGGGGTGGTGACGTCGGTTACAGCATGGAGAGAGATCTCGGGTGGGTCGTCCTGAGATGGGGTGTCAACAGGCGGGTGTTGAATGTCGACCTGATCATCTACTATATCTAGAGCTTCTTCATCAAGTTCTGAGGCAGGCAGAGAATCCACATCTAAGAGATAGAGCTTTTGTGGAACACATCTATGTCCCCGAGTGAATTTCTCATCACAATTATAAAAAAGCCCTTTTTCTCGATGTGCCTGCATCTTTGTTTCAGACAATTGCTTGATAGGAGTTGGTTGAGGAGCAGACGTGATGGGAGGTCGTTGGGAAACCATATTTCTGAAGGGAACAAAGGTGGGTTTGGAGCATTGTTGAGCTGCGATCTTGTCCTCGGCCAGCTTAGCCAACCCTAGGACTTCCATCATTGTGTTGGGACAAAACATTTTGACCTCTGAGCGGATTTCATCCTTGAGACCACTGATAAAACAACTCCTGTAAAATTCATCAGACAATCCTTCTGTGTGATTGGCTAGTTTCTCAAATTCCATCTGATACTCTCTCATTGTGCCAGTTTGGTGAAGTTTAGTGAGTGCTCCTGTGAAGTCGTCAAAAGCACTAGGACCAAATCGTGGCAAAAGGAGTTGGCAAAAATCTGTCCAGTTTGACTCGGGATGAGCTTTGATGTACCAACGGTACCATTGAAGGGCTTCCTGTTCCAAATGAAAGGATGCAAGTGGAACTTTCTGAACATCAAAAGTATTATGCAGACTAAAATATTGTTCTGCTCGGTATATCCATCCAGTTGTATCAGTACCATTGAAGCGAGGAAAATCAAGCTTCGGCCCACGAAAATTGCTGGAAGAAGAGAACCCTGTGGCTGCAAAAGATTCTGGATGTCGGTTATTGTTCATGGCTGAATGCTGAAGATGGAGGCTGAGAAATTTTTCATCCAAATCTTGGAGTTTGGTTTGGATGGTTGCAAGTGCTTCCTCCATGGTGTTTGCTCCTGTGCGAGTGACAACCATAACCAGTAATTTTTTTTATTTTTTTATTTTTTTGGGGGGGATGGATAGAAAAACACAAACACAAGCTTATTTAGTAAGGGGAAATTTGGATTTGGGAAAAACTCGGAGGGGTAATTGGGGTTTGACTAGGTTTTCGACACTTTCTGAGGGACAGGGAAGCAAAAAATGAGGATTTTAGAAGCGGGAACTCTATGATAAAATTTGAAGGCAATTGGGTGAAAAATTGAAGAAGTTATGGCAAACCCTAAAAATAGACAAATGTGGGATTTCTGGTCTTGGGAAGTGGAATTTGGGATAGGGTCTTCAGGAATGAAATATGCAAAATGGGATTGCAAGGATGTCAGTGAATTTTCAGGGAAAATAGAGTTGAAACAAGGGAGATATGGCCGAAAAATAGTTTTTTTTTTCTTTTTCCAGAAATGGATCGGCAACAGCGGCGTGGAAGGGATATGCAACAGATGGATCTGTAACGGTGCGGAAGGGATAAAAAACGACTGGATCTGGAACGACTTTCAGAATAGATCTGAAACGGTTGAATCTGGAGCGGAAGTGATCGGCAACAGTTCAACTGAAAATAGATATGGACCCCAAGTATATACGGCTTCCTAACAGTTCAGGTGTTTCACTCGGCCACCAATGTTGTCTGACGGCTTGCATATTGGGGCAGTACCCCTCACTCCACGGCTCAGGTAAAACTGATAACCGCTTTGCCACAAACGATAGCTCTTGGTTTACCTCACAGGTGGGAACTAGTCAATCAAGTAGGGGTCGTTGCCCTTTTCGCTGGCAGGTCCTCTCAATGGGCCAGCTACTTTGGGGTTCCTGTGGTACTCCTCAAAATGAGTTTTAGGGCTTATGTCCAAGTACTTCCCGCAATTAAGCGGATAGGGATTATTCCCAAATCCAAAGCTGCAACAGATGCGAAAAAAATTTGGCAGAAATTCCACCCAATGAGCCCAAGAAAGTGCTCTGATACCAGATGTGAAAAACCTGCAATAATTAATTAATGCAAATACACGAGATATCAGAAATAACAAAACTCAGAATCACTTTTATATTGATCATGGGCCATTTCGAGGGGGCAACCTCCTTTGAGCAAGCTCAATACAATTAACTTCATGGTGCCTTCATAGGCCTCAACACACACTTATATACTAAGTCTAGGCGCCAATACCATGGGTCAATACTATGTGTCAATACAAACCATGGGCTAAGTCTAGGCGCCAATACTATGAGTCAAAACCATGGCACATATAATACTATGGGACGACTTACAAAGCATATGCGTCCAATACTATGGGTCAATACTATGGGCTAATATAAACTATTGATCAACAAATACTACGGGACGACTTACAAAGCATATGCATCCAACAACAATATACTAACAAAGTAAAGACATGGGTTCCTAACATAGATTTGTAAGTTGGGCTTATTTTGATGGAGCCTCTCAAGGAGGTCCTGCAATAGGTGGTGTTGGATGATTAGTTTACGTTTCATATCATCATTGGTACAACTGCACAATGGATTTGGGCGAGAGCACTAATAATAAGGTTGAACTATTGGCGTTAAAGATGATTATGATAATGGTTCTCTTAAAAGGTATTAATAGGCTTCAAGAATTTGGAACCTCCAAACTTGTGGTGGATTGGATGTGATTCCAAAGGGCTCCCAAGAACATATACTTAGTGGCCATCTATGAATAACTATTACAACTTATTAGATTATTTCAAAATATAAGTTTTCAACACATTTTTAAGAAAGGAATATGCAAGTTGATTGTCTCTCAAAGTAAGGACTAAAACCGACAGAGGGTTCCTGAAAGTTATGGGAACACGTTGGAGACAACCTTTAGGAGCTTAACCTTGGCCCGATAATCTTATGATGATGGTAGGAGGCTGAGAAGCCTTAGATTCTAATCACCTCATTTTTTGCTCTTTTGATGATTATAGCATCATATGAACATGTTATATGGAGGATTTCTTTATAGACTACACAGTTTTAAAAATGTTGTAGTTGATCTTTTTTCTTTGATGTAAATCCATTAAGGATTGTCCTATATAGGGGTGTCGTTTTAATATGATTCCCTGTCCAATGTATATGAAGAAGCCAATGGTCGATTGCTAGACAAGACACAACGTTGTCCATGCACTATGTAATTTATTACTTTTAAATGAATTACACATTTTCTTACGAGAAGAAAAAACTAAGAGATTAAGGCATACTTATAATCTAGTGAAATTTGGTGGTACTTACTTGGATTGGAACAATGAATTTGCATCCAACTCCAATATCAGTAGGATCAATGGGCATCAATGTGTGTGTGGTACGACTCTCCACCCAACCTACCCCTAGGTTCAGCGCTCAGAGCCCTCTAGCCTCAATCAGTAAAACTACGTCAAACCACTTTCCTCTCGAACACTTGCTCCCCACCAACAAGTAATCCTTGCAACATACTGAAGTAATTCACTACTCCCATCTAATCCTTTGACTCCCAAAACACCTTCGTCCATAGATAGAGAAGTCCTCGCTCTCCCTTAAAAACCCATTTCCATATTATTAAAATAAATTTCATTTGCATAGATGACACTCAACTTAAACAAGTAATTAAAGTTCCATTTCATAATGGTACAACATAAAGTGCAAGATCATTATAAAAATATATTCATTAATCTTACAAAAGTTTAACCAGAATGAGGAGAATAAAAATCATTCCTCGCAATTATATGACATATTTAATATTTTCAATATTTATTATACTTTTAACTTATTAGTGTTACTTTCTTTGATTTTGACCAAATCTTCTTCAATTTTAATGACTTAAAATGAAGAGAATAAAAATCACACCTCACAATTATCTGATATATTTAATATTTTCAATATTTATTATACTTTTAACTTATAATTATTACTTTCCTTGATTTTGACCAAATCTTCTTCAATTTTAATAACTTACCATTAATTTGTAATGACTAACTTTTTATATTTTTTATATTTATTTGAAGGTTCATTTTTGTTTAAATGGAATGTCAACTCTAAACCAACACAATATAATTCTATAAATTTTAATTTTATATATTTATATTCAATTTTGTTAAAATATTTCAAAAATAAATGGATTGTCCACTCTAAATATTCTCTAAATATTGAAAAGTTTTAAAGTCCAACACAATATAATTCTAAAAAATTTAAACATAATTATAAATTAATTATGAAAATTTTCATACTTAAATATATTGTTGTTATATACAATATGTTTTAATTTTTTAATTTTCAATTTTAATTTGAATTCAAATTATTAAAATGACTGCACTTGTACTTCCTTCCTTTTAGACTAAGCCAATTTTAAATAAAATATATTTTACATTATAATAATGATAATGATGATGATGATGATGATTAACATCCATTGAGACCAAATTTGGTATATCGGACCGTAAGAAGGTTATTAATTGGTTTGCTTTAAACTTGTGTTCATATGCTCAAAAAGCTTAGAAAGAAGATTTCCAAGATCGCGATAGTTTTTGCAAGTCGGGAGGTTAGAAAGGTTTGTATTGTAGCATATACTATGAAACTCATATCTAATGTGGGTGTAAGTAGGACATTCTAAGAGAAAATGATTTTCATCCTCAACTTATGCTCCTAGACTCACAAAGATAGCAAACCCTTTCCTCCCACGGTGTTTTGGGAATAGACCAATGCCCTGTTTCGCTATGGAGCTCATGAGAGTTCATTCTAATCTTGGCTATATTCATTTTCTTCTTTGAACTAGTTACTATCAAGAGATAATTCTGATCTTCCAAATTAGGGTTAATGACCTCCTTATAGCATCTTAGTTTTCTCTTAATCGCTAAATTTTCATTACACCACAATTTCTCTTTAAACTTAGAAGAAATAATATTTTTGATATTATCGATATTCTGCAAAGTGTCATTTTCATTAATGTCCCAATGGTCTAACCAAGCCATTGTATCTTTACACCAACTCCGCTTGAGGTGTAATTGGTTTTGACTTGAATTTAAAGCAATTTTAGGAAGTCTCTCGTTTTCCATGTCATTTATCGTGTGCTTGTACATCAGGTACCTAGTCATAGCCATGCTCTCGATGGGGGAAAGACCCACTTCTACGAGGAGAATAGGATAAGGTGTGTTGCTTTTAATTTTGAGATTATAAGTTATAAACCACTTCTGGATTTGCTCAATATTTCTCCAAGATCATCTAGAAATGTTGCACCCCCATACTTCACAGTCGTATATGATAACGGGGATGACAAGAGTTTCAAAGAGGAACTTCTTTTTATCCCACATGACCAGGTTGGCTGATTTACAATTATTTTCAACACCAAAACAAGCTGTCCATCCTCCATTAATCCTTTTCTCAATGTTGTGGTTCCAATTGAGCTTGTGATGAATATCAATTCTAAGATACTTGTAAGAAGTCACTTCCTCCAATTTACTGTTATCATAAATAAAATTTGCGTAGGTGTTTTTCTTAGATTCTATAATCATAACTTTTGTCTTGTCGGTGTTAACAGTCATACCCATGTTAGAGCAGAAATCTTTGAGAATTCTTAATTTTTTATTGAGATCAAAGGGGCACCTTGCCATAAGAACAATATCATCAGCATAAAGCAGGAGGATGATAACTATCCCAGCTAATATTGTGTTGGCACAACTTGCTTCTTCTAAACACCTTTCTAGTTTATCGATGTAAATGGAAAAAAAAGGTAGGGGAGAGGGGGAAACCTTGCTTAACTCCAATATTACAGTTTATATCCGTTGACCAACCCTTGTTATTCTTAAACTTGGCAATGACATTTTCCTATAACCTTATCGCAATAGCTCTCAATTCAAAAGGAACATTAAGCTCCTCTAACCTATTCCATAGGTTATTTTTGGCACTGTATCAAAAGCTTTCCTAAAGTCCACAAAGCAGCAAAAAATATCCGACTTATTATTACGACAATCCTCTGCAATGATCCTAAGCGTAATGAGGTGTTCTGTGGTTGAATGATTCCTTCTAAGACCTGCTTGGCCTTTATCCCTCTTACCTTCCATCTGTATCCATTTTTTGATCTTATTTTCTAAGATAATACCATATAACTTGGCTAGGAGAGGGCTAATCATAATGGTACAATAATTAGAGGGGCTATTTTTATCGTCACTTTTAAAAATAGGAATAATGAGGCTCTGAGTCCAAGGTGTAGGGAAGCCTTGCTTGACTGCTAAATTAAAGACTTTGTGGATGTGCGGGATGAGGACAGGTAAATTAAAACTATTTTTAATTGGTTAAAAGTTTATATTATTTGGGCGTAAGTAAATGGTCCAACATCCAAAAGCATCTAGCATAAGTGGAAGTGTGATTTAAAGACCACTATAGGAGAGATGTCATGATGTTACAAAAAATAAAAAATAAAGTGTCAACTTATAAGTTATCAAAAATAAAAACTAATTGAAAAAATTCATGTTGACACTTAAAATTTAAAAAAAATAAATAAGTAAAATGTGCATAGATCAATCTTAAACCTTGGTCTTAACACTTTTAGTATTAAAAAAATACATAAATTTGTGGTTGCAACATAAAATGTCAAATTTAAGATAAATTTATAATAATTTATTAAAATATTTATTATAAAAAAAGAATTTGTTTTGCAAGTTAGATAGTCCAATTCTATGGCTATCAACAAGAAAAAATTATAAAAATGAATTAGAGAGTTTATATAAAAAAATAGTTTTTTAATATTTTTTTTGAATGAATATAGTTTGAGTAGTTGTTAGAAAATATCAATCATATACTTCACAAACATGTTAGATTAAAATAATGAATGAGTGTGCTTTTTTTTAAAATCTTTTAATGAATCTTATGTTGTTTATAAATCTTTTATATTTTTTATAGTTAGGATTTAAGGATGTTTTTTTTTTTTAGTATTTATAATGTATTAATTTGATGTTTTATATATATATATGTATATATATTAATTTGGTGTTTAGTTAGCTCGTGATTTTAAATTAAATGATAATGATAGAATATTGTTAAATATAATACAATTTCTTTTATTATGCCCAATGCAAATGCAACTTGCCATTATCATGCCCAATGCAAATGCAACTTGCCATGTACATTTAAAAGGAAAAAGAGGAAGTAAGATCTTTAATTATGATAAATAATAATAAAATAGCATGCTATGAAGATTGTGAAAGGGAAAGCCATAGTTGGGGTGGTTATGTTATCCAAAGACAATAAACTTTTTCGATGGTTGATAAATAATTAATACACGATCCATGTATTTCTTATTCATTCATATGTGGAATATGGTAGTCACATATGTCAAACAAAAGGATCCTCTAGCAAGCTAATCATCAATAAACATATGGTGCGAGGATGTGATGGGAAATAGTGAGATACATGTTCAACTTTGAAGCAACCCCAAATCAATAATAGTTGAGGATTGCGATGGAAGTATCTTAAGGTATCAATAAAAGTATCCATGATGAGTAGCACAAAATTGAAGATCATCATTATGTCTAGGGACATATTTGTGGGCGGATAGTACAACACAATAAGAGGTCCACAGCCACAAGTTTATATGAGATCCATGATCCAAATGAGAAAACTATGTTACGGTCCTAGTTTCACTTCTCTACTTTGGGTTATTTGAGAGATAGTTGTTGAAATTTGGTTGAATTTTGATATTTAATTTTTTTAGATGCAGAGACTTGAAGTAATGAGACAATTCAATCCATGAAATTCATACAACCATAACACAAAATATACCCTGGATAAAATCGTCAAAATTATGAGAACAAAAACCCCAACAATTCTTCTCAGTATAATATAATGGATAGCAGAGAATGATTTCTTTTACAACATAGAAGATTGCTTTCGGAAGATAAGAAATCACCAAACTTCTTGGTGAAGATACATAAGCAATAGAGAAGAGAGATCAATTAGATGTGTGCCTGACACAACAATAACAAACATGGACAATACACTGCACAAAGAGAAGTGCCTTGCCTTCAATGGACAAGAGAATTCGCTTCACACTAGATTCAACAACCCTGTATATCATATTTATACATTCTTCTCTTCTATTTTTAACTTCTAAATTCAAGATAAACTCGCCCTCAAACTGAATGTATTAATATTGCATGGAGTGGTGTTCCCCACTTCTCATGCAGTGCTTCATCTCACTGAGCTATCACTTAGGATGAACTCGCCTCTTAACTGAAATCTTGCCCACTTAGTTAGGTGGCTAACTTAAGTGTCGACATGCAAGTGTCACAACTCACGTGTCATCATAAGTGTCATCATGCAATAACACCTAGTTAACTAGATCTTTTATTTAACTGAAGTGTTGACTTTTAGTTTAACTAAAGTGCAAATACTTTAGTTAACTAGTCCTTTTTATTTAACACTTAGTTAATTGAAATCATGCTAATTGATTTACTTGAAGTGACCACTGTGAGTTCTTTAGTTAACCGAGGCATATCTTTAACGGATGCTTTAACTGAAGCATTGATATTTAACTGAACCTTTATAACTGAAGCTTTAACCATTCGAGTTCTCTTTAATTAGTTGAAGTGTCTGCATGGGAAATTTCGAATTATCTTGATCTCTATGCTTTATCTTTTATTTCTTTATCTCTTATTGCATAGTCAATATGTGCTAACTTTAATTATCCATCAGATTACATTATACTAAGAAGAATTATCGGATGTTGTGATTATATTATATTATTCCATACCAAATGATCATATGCTAAAGTAATTCACTTTAGAGGTGATCAATCTCTAAAGGAGACTTAATAGCAATCTGGTGATCATGGTTAATAATATATCACATAACATTAAATGATTTTAACAAGTAAAGCATGACCTTTATACGGAAGTTCCACCTCTATACGATAGGTCAATCTCATGGATACCTTTATACGGAAGGTTCACATGATAATCATGACTTGATACACACAAATCCAGAGCACATCTGGAGCCTTGTCCAATAAGACTTTACAACATCATTACTTTGATCAATTACCTCTATGCGGGAGGAATAACCTTTACACGGAAGGAAATCAAAGTGCTCAACTCTATACGGGAGGAATAACCTTTATACATAATGAAATCAAAGTGCTCACCTCTATATGGGAGGATCAATCTTGACTACACAAGATTGGTTTGGAGAATGTCTCCTGATGTTGTATATTTAACACTCCCTCTCAGGGAGGGAGGCATTCTCTGCCATACCAAGATTGTATCGGAAGTACTTGAACTTCATCACTGGCAGAGGGTTTGTTAACACATCTGCAATCTACTCGTTTGTAGCAATGTACTGAAGTTTCACTGTACCTTTCTGGACCATGTCTCGGAAGAAGTGATACTTCATTTCAATGTGCTTCGACTTGTCATGAAACAATGGGTTTTCAGAAAGCTTGATGCAACTCCGATTGTCACACCTAATAACTTTAGGCTGAATATTTTCACCGAACAACCCTGCAAGTAGCTTTTTGAGCCACATTGCTTCTCGGTAGGAAACACTAGCAGCTATGTATTCTGCTTCGGTAGTGCTTTGGGCTACGGAGCCCTCCTTCCTATTGGACCAAGATATCATAGTTGATCCTAGGCTATAACAGTAGCCGTATGTGCTCTTACGGTCCACAATGCTTCCTTCCCAGTCTGAGTCTGTATAACCAAGTAACATGAATCCTCCACTGGAGGCATATCTGAGTCCATATGAAATTGTACCTCGAAGGTACCTAAGCACATGCTTAGCAGCTGTCCAGCGTCTGTGTCTTGGATCAGACATAAATTGATTCAGAATTCTCACAGCATAACATATATCAGGCCTCGAATGTATCAAGTACATTATAGAACCTATAAGTTGTCTATACAAAGTGGTATCTACTGGATTTGATCCAGAGCCTGACCCATGAAGTTTCCTAAAATTGGAAACCATCGGTGTAGTCACAGATTTGAAATATATCATGTCAAGCTTGTGCAATATATCCACATTGTACTTCCCTTGAGATAGAAAAATTTCACCTTTTCTTTTCCAAATCTCAAGGCCAAGAAATTAGTGCATTAGATCTAAGTATTTCATCTCGAACTCTGAGGTGAGATCCCTCTTGCACCAAGAAATAAGATGTTCCTCTCCAGTGACAAACAAATCATCAACATACATAACCAATATCAACGGTTGGTTCTTCACTACTTTATAGTACAAATTTGGATCATCTTTACTCTTACAAAAACCCAATTTCTGAAGTTAGGTATCAATTCTAGAGAACCAAGCCCTTGGGGCTTGCTTCATCCCATATAGAGATTTCTTTAGTTTAAAAACATGGGACTCCTTTCCATGCACCACAAATCCTTCAGGATGTTGAATGTAAACCTATTCCTCAACCTCACCATTGAGAAAGCTTATCTTCACATCCATCTGGTGAAGTTTCCATCCTAGAATAGATGCAAGTGCAATCATTGCTCGGATTGTGGTGTACCTTGACATAGGGGAAAAGGTCTCATCATAATTGATGCCTTCTTTCTGAGAGAAATATCTAGCAACAAATATGGCTTTATACTTCTCAATGATAACATCCGCAACATGATTTATCTTGTAAAGCCATCTGGAAGTCACAATGGACTTCTCATCAGGTTTGGAAATAACCTCCCAAACATCATTCTTCGTTATAGAGTTGTACTCTTTTGTCATTGCATATTTCCAAACTTGCTGCTTTGCAGCTTATTCATATGAGGATGGTTCTGAATCATTGATGTGACTGATTAGTGCAACATACCTTAAATATCTGTCATGTTGCTTGTGCTCTCTGGATGAGCCCACTGGTGCTCCATGTTTCTCTACATTTTGTAAGATGTATCGGCACCAAGCAGATCTTCTTTTAGCGGTAGGTTCATCAGGTGAACTCTCAACTAGTTCTACTGGTTCTTTAGGAGCTAGCGAATATGAGGCATATTTTGGTTTCTCCCTCTCTAACTCTGAAGGGGGAGAATCAGACTTGGGATCCTCCATCTCTGAATCACATTGAATCTCTTTCGATCTTTTGAAAGCAACTTCCTCATGGAAGGTAAAATATCGGTTGAATTCAATGTGTCTCTCACCAGATACATATATTCAGTATTCTTTAGATGACTCTCTATAACCCACAAAGGTGCCTTTCTTTCCAGAAGGCTCCATCTTTTTCTGTTTTCTTTTGGTACATGAATGTATACTGACATCCCGAAGATCCTCAATTGTGAGATGTCTGGCTTCTCACCGGTAAACAATTCTTCTGGTGTCTTTTTATCTAGAATGGCATGTGGGATTCTATTCTGGATGTACACAACTATACGGGTGGCTTCTGTCCATAATGAGGTAGACATATCTTGAACATGCATCATGGATTTTGCAGCCTCACATATGGTTCTATTATTTATTTCGACGACCTCATTTTGCTAAGGGTTGTATGGCACTGTTAACTATCTATATATTCCTGCATCACTACATAGCTCATTAAATTCATGTGAATCAAATTCACCTCCCTTATCAGACCTTAATGCACAGATGTGATTTTATTTTTGATTTTCAACTAGGGATTTAAACTCTTTAAATTTGCTAAGAGTTTCACTTTTATCCTTCATGAAATAAATCCATGACTTCCTAGAAAAATCATTCATGAAAAGTACATAATATAAGAATCCACTCATGGAGGGGGATGGCATGGGACCACATACATCATAATGTATTAAATCTAAAATCCCTTTTATATCTAGTAGAACTACTAGAAAATATTTTCTTAACATTATTCCCAGGTGCACAACCCCGACATACACTATCATGCTCAAAATCAAATATGGGCATACCTTTTACCATCTTTTGAAGTCCTGGTAATGCTTTGTAGTGTAGGTGTCCAAGCCTTCGGTGCCATAGATCACATGGAATGATAGTGCAGTGAATCATAGCTTGAATGTACTTCCTGAATACCTTGTAGAGTCCTCCCTCTCGAACTCCAATCACAGCAGTAGATTCTAGGATTTTGTTCTTCAACCATAAAAGTGCTTTGTTATCCATGAAGATAAATCAGAAGCATTTTTCTTCAAGAACCGAAACTTAGAGGAGGTTCTTATTCAATCCTGGAACATATAGAATGTCCTCCACATGTAGAATAGCATCAGTGCTTCGTTGGAATGAAGTGGATCCAACTCCTTGGATCAAATAAGTTGAGTTGTCCCCCAACTCTACCATGCATGTGAATTCTTTCTCTTTTAGATTGGTGATGGTACTCTTGTAACCAGTCATATGTTTGGATGCACCATTTTCAATCAACCATGTGTCTGCATTTGTGATGACGGATCCCAAAAGGGATGAGACAAGATAATACTCCTTTCTTGTCTCCTTTTCTTCGGATGCATTATTTTGAGTGATTTCATCTTCTATGGCGGTAGAAGCATGAAAAATTTCTTTCTTCTTTTATTTACAGTCTCTTGAGAAATGGCCTTTCTTGTTGCAATTGAAGCATCTAGATTTTGACTTGTCAAAGCCTTTGTTGAACTCCTTCTTTGAATGAGAGAACTTCTTTTAGAAGAAGGGTTTCTTTCCTTTCTTCATTCTTGCCATGAGGGCAATATTTTCTTCTTTTATGCACACTGACTTGTTCTGGATTCTCCCATCCTCTTAGAGGCAGTCATGCCACAACTTTTTGAATTTAGGTGGTATCTCTTGGCCATTTATCGCAACCAAGAATGTATCCCATGAGGATGGGAGACCATCAATAGTGGTTTGGAGAAGATCATCTTCATCCACCACTACTCCAATACTAGCAAGTTGATCTCTTACCCGAGAGATCTTGGAGAAGAAGGAGGCCATTGTCTCATCCATCTCCATCTTTAAGTTTCGAAGCTTATTCTTCAATGCACTCTTTTGACTCGGGGCCTTCTTCTCATCTAGATTAGTCAATGTATCATAACATTATTTTTGTGGTATTCAACGGTGTGATCATGGGCATCAAGTTATCTTTTCCTGAATCATAGATTATTTGTTTATCCTTAGCTTGATTCTTCTTGAAGTTGGTTCTCCCTGCATTAGATGTAGGCTCCTCCACAACAGTGGATACACTAACATCCAAGTCATGTTCCTCTAGGATGTTGAGAATCCTATCCTTCCAAGTGTTGAAATTTGAGGTTCCCTCAAGGCAATCTTCCAGTTGTACAGAGACTAATTCCATAGTATTCAAATCTTGTGCTCAACTTCTCAGGATTTACGTAGGCTCTAGCTTCCATGAAAAAATGAGCTCCTTCATGCCCCGAGCTCTGATACCATGTTGAAATTTGGTTGAGCTTTGATATTTAATTATTTTAGATGCATAGACTTGAAGCAATGAGACAATTCATCCCATTAAATTCATACAACTATAACACAAGATATACCCTGGGGAAAATCCTCAAAATTATGAGAACAAAAACCCCAGCAATTCTTCTCAGTATAATATAATGGATAGCAGGGAATGCTTTCTTTTACAACATAGCAGACTTCTTCCATAAGATAAGAGATAACCAAACTTCTTGGTGAATATACAGAATCAATGGATAAGAGAGATCAATTGGATATGTTCCCAGCACAACAATAACAAGCACGAAACCTGCACAAAGAGAAGTGCCTTGCCTTCAATGGAGAAGAGGATTCGCTTCACACTGGATTCAAAAATCTTGTATATCATATTTATACATTCTTCTCTTATATTTTTAACTTCTAACTTTAGGATAAACTCGCCCTCAAACTAGATGTATTAATCTTTCATGGAGTGGTGCACCCCACTTCTCATGTAGTGTTTCATATCACTGAGTTATCACTTATGATGAACTCATCTCTTCACTGAAATATTTCCCACTTCGTTAGGTGGCTAACTTAAATGTCGACATGCAAGTGTCACTACTCACATGTCATCATAAGTGTCATCATGCAATAACACTTAGTTAATTAGATATTCTCTTTAATTGAAGTGTCGTCTTTTAGTTTAAATAAAGTGTAAATACTTTAGTTAACTAGTCCTTTTTTCTAACACTTAGTTAACTGAAATCATGCTAATTGATTTACTTGAAGTGACCACTATGAGTTCTTTAGTTAACTGATCCATATATTTAACGGATTCTTTAACTGAAGCATTGATACTTAATTAAAGCTTTAATAATTCAAGTTCTCTTTAATTAGTTGAAGTGTCTGCATGGGAAATTTCGAATTCTCTTGATCTCTATGCTTTATCTTTTATTTATTTATCTCTTAATGCATGGTAAATATGTGTTAACTTTAATTATCCATCACATTACATTATACTAAAAAGAATTATTTGATGATGTGATCATATTATATTATTCTAGATCAAATGATCATATGCTAAAGTAATTCACTTTAGAGGTGATCAATATCTAAAAGGGACGTAATAGCAATCTGGTGATCATGGTTAATAATATATCACACAACATTAAATGCTTTTAAAAATTAAAGCATGACCTTTATACGGAAGGTCCACCTCTATACAGGAGGTCAATCTCATGGATACCTTTATGCAGAAGGTTCACATGATAATCATTACTTGATACACACAAGTTCGGAGCCTTGTTCAACAAGACTTTACAACATCATTACTTTGATCAATTACCTCTATATGGGAGGAATAACCTTTACATGGAAGGAAATCAAAGTGATCACCTCTATACGGGAGGAATAACCTTTATACGAAAGGAAATCAAAGTGCTCACCTCTATACGGGAGGATCAATCTTGACTATACAACATTGGTTTGGAGAATGTCTCATGATGTTGTATATTTAGCAATAGTCAATTAATGTACATAGATGTCTTTTTTAGTAAGGCTCAGTCTATAGTTAGTGGGTCATTATTTTATGTAAAAGGGTCAATCTTATTATGTAAGGCCCATTGGGTGGTTGGCACTCATCAATGATGGTACAAGTAGTTAGTGTTTATCTATTAAGAAACTCTGTATAGAGCTATAAGGATATGTAGTGTTTTGTTAGGGATTTTTATTGTATTGAATTTATGCTCAAAGGTGATTTCCACCTCAAAGATGCCCATGAACATTGCTCTCTCATTTGGAATTGTCAATACAAAGGTTATATTCTACAAGTTTGATCTCACTATCCCTTGTATTTTGTTTTATGCACTTATATTTCTCTAAATATTGTCCATCTTCTATTTTTTTGTTGCTTAAGTGAACTATAAGGTATCAAAGCTCAGTTCCTATGCCAACATGCACCCAAATTTTAGAATTTTTTTAAAGGATGAATATTTGTCATTCAATGCAAAAACCTAGAATTCAAGGATCATTTTAGGGGCAAAATTTATCCCATGGGCTATTTTTCCATGTTTTGTTCCAAAAAAAGATTCGCCAATTTGTATTTTTTGAAGCCCCATTTCGCCCAATTTTGATAGGCTAAACATTTTTCACTCTAAAAATCGCCAAATTATTATATAAACTATATAAAATACTTAGAAATTGAAATAATTTTAGAAAAATATCGCCAAATATTTTATAGTTGGCATTTTAAGAATTGATAAGATTCGCCAAGGTTTATACACTTCTAAATCAGTATGGGCCCTGTTGATGCCCCGAAAATCGCAGCATCAAGCAGAAAGGGATTCTCCTCGGTAAGCAATCCCAATTAGATCGCTCACCGTTTGGTGTGGGGAATTCGTCCGGTTAACGATTCCAGCTACCGTAAGATTTACAGATTCTTGTTCTTTACATCGGTTGCGGCCCGATCCACCGTTTATATGTTTTAATTTTAAAGATGATATGCAAGTGCCCTAAGCTAAATGCAAGTAACTAATCTAAATTAACCTAAAACAGTATAAGCAAATCTAATCTATCCTTGCAAGGAGCAAACTGTAAATATGAGCAATATGCTGAAAGAAACATCTAAAGATCATACAGATAGCCATTAAATCATAAAGATGCAATATCAGCAGAAGATAACAGATATTAAAGATAGCTTTAATTCACTGAATACATTCCATTACTCATTTAAGAGAGACATCATTGTACAGAAAAATAGAAAGATCATTCATCACACAAAAATAATTCATAATAGTAAAGAAAGATCTCACAGTAGTATACGAATGCTACAGGATAGTCCAACAAACATTCAACACACATTTCCAGGCAAAAACGTCCTCTCCAGGCTTCCATTAGGAAAAATCCAGTTTCTTGGAGCAAGTAGCGAAGTAATTCGTACTAGCTAGAAAATTTCTTTCACGTGCCAAAAGTCCTTCTATCTTCTTCTGTTCTGCTATTTATAAGTTTACAAATTGCTCCTTGATCTGACAGGTGTACCCTAAACTCTAGAACCTTCTAATTTGTCCTTTAGTGCACATCTACAAATCGTGGAAAGCCTTCCATATAAGACAAAAATAAGAGCCAGCTGTCTCTTAAAGCATTTATACAATAAGGAATTTTAGCTTTTCCTCACATTAAGACAAATAAGAATTCTGTTGATTTATATATTTATTTGGCTTCTTTTGCTGACTCGCTGAATCATCCCCACCAACTGGCTCGCTTGTGGTTGTTGGGCCATCAACACTTTGGCTATGGGTGGCCCATTGACTGAGCTCTCTCAAGATAATTTTTCTCCAAACAGATATTGTTGTCTTTGATGCAATCTCATGCTTGCGCTGATCTGATTTGACCTGTGCTGCTCCTTCTTCCTTGCAGACCTTCTATGCATGACAAAACTGCGGTGAGCGAGGCAGTACAAATAAGGAGTATGTAGAAATTAGCAAAAATTGCAAAGCTTCCTACAGATTTGTAAAAGAAATCATGACAGAGTTGGATTTAACTAGATGACTTTCAAGCATTAGAAAAACAGTTATGGAAAAATTCAGAATATGCCAATGACTTCAGAACATGGGAGGCTGTTTTAACAAAATGATAAACTAATTCACAGTTGAAGCTACCATTTCATAGTTAAAAATCATGAGAAATACTAGATGCAAATGCCAACAAGTTATACACGCCACTGTGGGTTTTATGTGGCCTTGGCGCGAATGGTGGTTCGGAGTTATGAGCATGGGGCTCAAGAACTTGTGCATTTAAAACGACACATGAGCACATTCATGACCCTACCAACTCAGTGGTTGCACGCGCACCAAAATAAAACTTCGTGCCAAAGTGGCGATCATAACGTTAAGTCTTGTGCCAAAGCAGCGATCGTAACTTTACACTTCACGCCTGTAGCGGCGGTCTAAGTGTTAGTCTTTGCGCTGATGGACAACACCAAGAGTTGCGCCGGTGGCTGCATTCAAGGGCGACGTGCGGTTATGATGGCGGGAGCTATATGGATAAGCTTTGCACCTTTGGCGCAAGTTTTAGTCACAAAATGTGTGCTAACGGGAACTGCGCCAACGAGCCAAAAAGGCTTAAGAGATTTTTGTGTCGGCATTTTTAAATACAAATCTTGCGCCAAAGCGCCCGTCCTGTTATTAATAATTGTGCCGATGGCGGACGAGTTAGTTTCAGACTCTGCGAAAGAATCATGCATTGATATAGTGCAGGTTTTGGACCTATGGCTTATGCGGGGAGACAATTTGATGAAAAGCCAAGATTTGGAAACAATGCGAAAAAGTAAGATTTAGAGAATGTGCTTTTAATGCAAGACATAAGCTTGAAGTTTGCACTTAAAAGTGCGCAATTAAACCTGTTCCCTTGTGCCTTTGGCATAGAAATATAAGCTTTCAATCTACGCTTTTGAAAGCACTCATAGTTAAGCTTTAAAACAACGTGTTTTTTTCAAAAGGTAATAGAATGGAAAATGCCTTAGTCCAAAACAAAAGAGCTAGAAAGGGCCAATACTTTTAGGAAGAGTTGAAGATTCAGTGAGAAATATTTGACCAAAATGAAGTCCTAATAAAAAAGAATAGGAGGGACCCAATATTTACAAAAAAAAAAAATTGGGGGGGATGTTGCAACAACAACAGGCCCTTAAAATTATCCCTAACCTACATTTGGGTGATAATACATGTAGAGAATGCAAGTGAAGTCACTTAGTTCGACACCATTGCACACCTATATTATTACCTCTTCAAGTAGAACTACATGAAACCAAATTTGCATGTGGACTCAATCTTCTACGTACCCTCGAGAATACCAGAAGTACCCTGGGTGCACCTAAAACTAGCCTTACTTAAAATTTCCAATCATCTTATTGCTATAGTACACCCAAAAAAAAACTCATGGAGATCACTCTATAGTACTTGAGAATCAGATACTATGACTAGACTAAGGGTACAAACTAGCTTCCTTAGTTAGCACTAGAGAGATTCAACTAAGTACTATGGTTAGAAACTAGTTGGCATATCAAAGGGCTATATAACTTAACACTCATTTTTCCTTAGGTCCTTGCAAACCCTAGCCTCTACCTAATGGACAACTAAAAAAAATTGTTGGAATATCAAGAATTTGTAAATATGTCAAGGTAGTGATACACATAGGAGTAATTGTACCACTATAGTATAGTTTGGGTCCTACTAGCACCATTGTGTGAGACCTATCTCAAAAGTCTCTTTCTACAATTTTGATCGCATTCGTATAAATATTTTGTAAACTATTTTTGTAAACCCAACCATACCATTGTAAGTGACCTATCTCAATAGTATCCTAGCAAGAATTTGAATGCATTAGTATAATTCTCAAGCCACTCTTTTTGTGAACCTTGAGGCCAATGCCATCCACTTGAAACACTACCATGGATACTAGGTTCAATGCTTTAGACCCCATAGTATAGAAAATAACCTCAAATATGAAAAACTTGATGGCCTAAACAACAAGGTTTCCAACCTCATTGCTAAGATTAAGTATAGGTTTGATGATATCAAAAACCACCTCTCTACAGTTCTTAAAACCAAATAAATTTAGTTGTATCTAAAGGTACCGTTGGAAGGGGGTGACTCTTCCAATGGAGGGGGTAGTTCCCTAGATTCACACTTTCAAGATAGCCAACACATTATGTGCCATAGATACCCCCAATGTAAATATGAATAAGTTTTATGGTTTGATCCCATAGCATGGGCTACTTATATGGAACATTACTTCTCCCTCGAAGGTATTATTGATGATTGTAATAAACTTTGAGTAGGCATGTTATTATTGGATTGAGAATGTTAGAAATGGTGGAAATGGCATAAGAAATACTATGGGAATAACGTTACTCGGACCTAGTTTTTCAAATCCATATATGCTCATTTTGAAATATAAGATACCCACTATTTGGGCAAGTTAACCAATTTATGTCAAACCAACACAATGGAAGATTTTATAATTTCCTTCAAGAAATTGGAAATTTCCATAGAGGGATGATTGATATTTTTTTCAAAGAATGTTTTATTAGTGTTATAAAGGAGGATATTTGTGCATAGGTATGGATGTTTCACCTAGATACTTGGTTGGAGGCTTCTCAATGATCTTGAGAAGAACGGCTTCTCAATGATCTTGAGAAGAACATGTAGTGGCCAATGATCAAACCAAAAAACCTCATTTATCCCCCACTGTTGTGCCTTGAGGCACCTAATACAACCCCTTATTCACCTCATCCCTTGAGAATACACAAGTGGATGCAAAAATAATTTGTAGAAAATCAACACCTCAAACTTTGATACAATTGTGATGATATTTCAAATGACATACCATACATTATTTCAAATTGATGTTACCCCGCCTTGACCAGTTAGAAGACATTCCATAGAAGACACTATTAAACTTTATTTTGTAAAACCCACCCCTCCTCCTCAAGAAGAAACACCCTCAAGCCTCCTTCTGAGAAGCCTTGAATTCCCCTCCATTTTTTATTTGAAATTTCATCTCCCTAGACCCAAAAATTGATTAGCTACATCAAGCACCAAAAGGTGATTGTTTTGATTTGAAGCAGCAACACCCAATTTTTATTCCTAGGCAAGTTGTAGAAGAAACCCAATGTTGTGTCCATACAGTACATAATTTTCAAATTATGATAGAAAATTGGGTATGATGAAAGGTGGTGGCAAGTGTGAGAATGTGAAACTTCAAATATGGCACTATTAGTTCAAATATCAAATGTTTGAGCTATTGAAATGCGTGGTTGTGATATATTTCTTGGCATGGAATGGTTATGCACTTTGGTTCATGTCATCATGGATTTTAGGGAAGTATACACAAGTTCCACTAAATATGGCCATAAACATCTAGAGTATGTTGATAAATCCCTATAACTCATCTAGGGAAACCGGTTTTTCCTTGAACATTCCAAATGCTATTTACGTGATATAGAAGTCAAATACTTGGGTCATGTTGTTACTCAATATGGGGTGCGAGTGGATCCCAAGAAAAATGAGGCTATGTAAGATTGGTCATTGTTAACTTTTCAGAATTTACTTCAATCTGATCTAGGATCTTAACTGAGAGAACAACATGTACAGCATATCTACAGCATATCAATCATGGAGACAATAATGCAAGCACACAAGAGACACAAAGATTTACTTGGGGAAAACCATAAAGGTGAAAAACCCCAATAACTTCCTCAGAGATAGATAGAGAAATGATACAACCAACCAAGAGAGATAGCCATAACCTAGCACCAGATCCTCCTCCTCCATAAGTGCGCCACTCCTCCTTGAGTGCATGTGTGAGAAGTGAGTAAGTAAATAGAGTGCCTCCCGCACTCTATTTATACTTGACTTGACTTGCCTTTTTACCTAACTCATGTCAGCTCGAACTTAACCACATAACATAATGCTGAGTGGGCCGACCCCCAATAGGGTGGTCTAATAACCCTTTGACCCACATGGCCGACCCCCAATAGGGTGGTCTAATAACCCTTTGACCCACATGACTTATACAGGGCCGACCCCAAACAAGGTGGTCTAATAACCCATCAAGTATAAGTTACGACACTTACAATATAAATGACGACACTTCCTTATAGAGGAATAATACCATCTCTATAGGAATACAATATACATATATGTGAAATACATTCCGAAGTTACATATACATCAACACTCCCTCTTAACTAGGAAGGTATTTCTCAGCACAGTTCTTCTAGCACAAGTCATCTTCTCTGGATCATCGTCACTGGATAATCGTCATCGAGTCATCATCATCGTCACTGCTACTGCTATCTCAATCAATCTCTGAATCTACTCGTCATAGGAAGTTCTACAGAGCCAGTCCTTTTTCATACTGGATGTAGGCCCACCACCTGCAGGTCTTCGTCATCACTGGCCATACTGTGGAATCCTCAGGACTTATTACGTGCGTCACAAAACCTCGAAAGAGCATCCCAGGATGTTACGGGTACACAACTCCGACCTGTAGGATCTCCCAGGGCGCTATTACATGTGACCCCACCACAAAACCTCGCAAGAGCATCTCAGGATGTTACGGGTACACAACTCCGACCTGAAATCTCCCAGGGCACAAATTACATGTGGTCCACCACAAAACCTCGCAAGAGCATCTCAGGATGTTACGGGTACACAACTCCGACCTGAAATCTCCCAGGGCAACGAATTACATGTGTTCATGGCAAAACCTCGCAAGAGCATCCCAGGACTGATTACGGACACACAGCCCAACCTATTGGATCTCCCAGGGAAACGAATTACATGCCATAGGACAAAACCTCGCAAGAGCATCTGCCAGATATCCCAGGGCGCTATTATATGCCATAGGCAAAACCTCAAAAGACTATCTGCAGATCTCCCAGGGCAACGAATTACATGTCCTCCCAGAGCAAAACCTCGAAAGAGCATTTGCCAGATGTCCCAGGGCACCGAATTACATGCCATAGGCAAAACCTCGAAAGACCATCTGCAAATCTCCCAGGGCAACGAATTACATGCTCATCTGCACAACCTGATCCACGGCCATAGAGTATCAACCTGATACTCACCATACATCATCCTGATGTATCCATGATCATCCTGATCATCATCACTGCAACGTCCTGCTGCATGTCATCTGGAGCAACATCCTGAAGCTCGTCATCTATGATCATCCTGATCATCACTGCAACATCCTGCTGCATGATCCACCTGATCATCAATGCATCTACCTGATGCATACCAAGTATCATACATGATCCTCCTGATCATCAATGTATCCACCTGATACAAATACATGATACATATCATCATACATGATCCTCCTGATCATCAATGCATCTACCTGATGCATACCAAGTATCATACATGATCCTCCTGATCATCAATGTATCCACCTGATACAAATACAAATACATGATACATATCACCATACATGATCCACCTGATCATACAATGTATCCACCTGATACATATACAGATACATGGTCCAAGCATCCAACATGATGCATACATACATACATAAAATGATCCAACTGATCATATCCAAGCAGAAACCAGAACATCATCCTGATGCTCATCATCCAGCGCTTACATCCACAGCCATGTGAAGGATCCTCCTTCCAACATGCTTGGAATGGCTTCAGCAAATGTGTCCATCACTTCTTCCTCGAAGTATCCTTGATCTGAAGCACGCCAAGCCTCTCTCTGAAGTACTCGAACTTCACCCTGGCTAGTGGCTTCATCAGCACATCTGCAATCTGCTCGTCCGTCGCAACATACAGGAGCTTCACAGCTCCTCTCTGCACCATATCCCTGATATAGTGATATTTGATCTCTATGTGTTTTGACCTGTCATGAAACACTGGGTTCTCGGACAGCTTCACACAACTCTGGTTATCACAGAAGATACCAGTAGCCTCCAACGGGAGATCAAATAACTCAGACAGTAGCTTCCGCAGCCATACTGCCTCACAACTAGCTGAACAGGCTGCAACATACTCTGCCTCAGCTGTACTCAGTGCTACGCAGGACTGCTTCCTGCTAAACCAAGAGATCACACCTAATCCCATACTGAAGCAGCACCCAGATGTGCTCTTCTTGTCTGCAGCACTGCCAGCCCAATCTGAATCAACATAACCCTGTAGGTTAAACTTTTGATTCGCCTCATACCTGAGCCCATAATCCACTGTACCCTTCAGGTACCTCAGATAATGCTTTACAGTAACCAGGTGAACACTCCTCGGATCCATCAGGAACTGGCTCAATGTGTTCACAGCAAAGCAAATGTCTGGTCTCGTGTTCGTCAGGTACATCAAGGACCCAATCATCTGGCGATACGTAGAGACATCAATCGGCTCAGATGAAGCATCACATAGAAGCTTCATATTTGATGCCATAGGTGTGGCCATGGCCTTGCAATCCATCATCCCGAACCTCTTTGGGATCTCTACTGCATACTTCCCTTGTCCAAGGAAGATTCTATCTGCACTTTGCCACACCTCCATGCCAAAAACAAATAGTGCATCATCCCCAAGTTCTTCATCTCGAACTCGGTAGTAAGCTTCCGCTGCGTGTCGGCAATCAATCTATCTTCACCATACCAAGTTCTGGGAGCTTGCTTCAAGCCATACAAGGCTTTCTTCAATCTGCATACATATGACTCCCTGTCAGGTCTTGGGACTGCATCCCAAACATCTTCTTCATGATCTACGGATCATGGCATTCCATTTCTTCATCCCAGATCCTGGGAACTTCAATATCTTCAATAGATATCTTTCTTGCTGGAACAAATGTTGTAGTCCTTTTGTAGGAGATGGCATATGATCTTTCCTACACAACAAGTTAAATTGCATGATTAGAAAACATCTTATAGTTTTCAGAACAAATTCTTACACATAAAGAAATATGCCATACAGTCATGCAATTATCTTAGCCAATGCTTCAATACAACATTTATCCATATCCCGTAACTTTCTAGATGCCTTCCAATCTCTACCAGAACATTGTTAAGAGTGTGCACAACTCCCAACATGTCAGCAAAGAGGTTTCATTCTAGATGAGTAGCAATGGAATGTTGTACAGTGCCATAGGCTACTTACCCATGCATATTAGTAGTATACTGTTCATCAATGCAATTATTCTAATATGCATAATACACAACCTAATTCTAGGAACATCAGTATATACATTATTGAAGAGTATTATTTAAGAAATGACAATTCAAATACTTATCTTTGTTTGTTCGTTGGGTGGACTCCCTCTGAGTCTTTGCTTCCTTGCAGGAGTTGCTGGAGTCCTAATCTGAGGTAGCTTCTTCTACACCTTTCTGTTGTGAAATGTAGAGAGATGATCAACTCCCTCTGAATATCTGCATCCTTGCAGAAACTACTGAAGTGTGCTCCTTTGCTTTCTTGCAGGAACAACTAGAGTGTGCTCCTTTGCTTTCTGGCAGGAGCAACTGGAGTGTGCTCCCTCTTGATCTTTGCTTCCTGAATTACCTGTTCTTGAACTCATATTCATCCTTGGTCCCTATGCATGCTTATTAGTATCATGAATGTGTTATCCTTGTGATCTCATATAAAATCATACATTCATTAGTATACTATTAAAACACAATAATCTCAAGCATGTATAGTCATGATCATTTCAAATAGAAATAATAAGCATGAGCATTCAAGGATTCTTATGGTTAGTCAAATCATAAGAAACATAACATGTCTAAACCTGTAATTACTCAAGCCTATGACTCTTCAGGTTAGTTGAATCATCAATCAAGATAAGATATAAAATGCATAAAACCTGTGATTATTCAAGCCTATACTTTCATGATTCTTCTGGTTAGTCATATCATCAATTATAATAATATACATCCAACCATGATTATTCAAACCTATGACTTCATGAATAATTATTATCAACAACAGTATAAGATCCTAACACAAGGTAGGATTTTAGCTTGATATAGGAAAAACATACCTGGATTATCATGCTAGCTATTTATGTCTAACATACCCGCATAATGTCTTCTGGTTCTCTTTAGTGACTTGTGCTAGTAACCTGCATGTCTCATAAGTTAACCATTATAAAACTAAGTTATACATACCTCGAGAATGGATCTTCTATGAGATCCATGGCAATGGATGAATCTTTGTCCTCATGATCATATGTTCTTGAACTAGAACATGATTTGTCTTCTTGGTGTACCTTTCATGTTAGTAGACAACATAAAACTCATACAACATCACAATGTGTTAGTACAAACATAAGTTTCATACTCCTAATAAATGAATGACTTCTATCATGCACTCATAATTTTATTAAGGTGATATGACAAGTCTAAAATCAAGATTGTACTAACCGTGATAATATGAAGACAAGCATACCATAAACTTAATTATGAACAAATCTCAAAACATACCTCGATGAGTCATACCTGTCGAGATCACTTGTAATCTTCTTATGTAAGGCCTTAGCCTCATCTCCCTCTGAAACAGGAACTTCTTCACTTATGCAAGTGATTAACCCAATTCACTTGATTTGCAAGAACTGGACCTTGAGCTAGATATGGGTTTGTCAGAGAAACCCCAAAAATTCAAACTTTGAATTTCAAACTTCTGATAGGATAGAAATATGTGCCTTGATGAGCTGATCAAGTTGGTATATTCAGAATTTGAAAACTGCAAAGTTTCACTCCTCAATTTTGCCTTTGAAACTTCTAGATTCACTGGACGTGACCCTGAACTGGGGTTTGATGAAGCCCACTCTTTTGCCCCATCAAAATGTTTGATCCAAAGCTCTAAGCTTCTATTTTTCTGAGGAGCTTCCAGCTGTGGTCACAGATTTCAAAAATTCCCATTTTTACAGAAGCCCTAATTTTCCACTTTTCTGATCAAAGTCCCAAACTAGGGTCTAATCAAGCCCGGCCTTCTTCCCAACCAAAAATTCTGATCTTGGTCTCTAAATTTCTATTTTGATGAGTAGCATCCATCCGTGGTCTCCGATTACAAAAATTCCAACTTTCTCCAAAGCCCTAAATTCCGGAAGCCATGAATGAAGGTACCAAAAAAATAATTCTGTTTTGACAGAAATATGTACCTGATTGTTTCTGGTGTAACTCCAAAATTTTTTATCCACAGGGTATGAAAACGTTTCCTGAGATAGCATGACCTGTTATCTTTCCATCCTGACAGGTCTGACCTCAATTGGATTCTCTGAGAGAGAGTTATGCCAAATGTCGCAACGTGACCTGTTTTGGGATAAAACAGGAGAGCGAACTTGTACGGCGTGCCACGTGTCACTGTTTTAACCTCAGCCTCTGAAAAAGTTTTCTGAGATAGCTCGGCCTGTTACCTTTCCATCCTGACAGGTCTGACCTCAATTGGACTCTCTGAGAGAGATTTATGCCAAATGTCGCAACGTGACCTGTTTATGGGATAATACAGGAGAGCGAACTTGTACGGCGTTCCACGTGTCACTGGTTCGACTTCGGCCTCTGAAAAAGTTTTCTGAGATAGTGCAGACTGTGTACTACCTGTCACTTTTTACGAAATTTCATTTGGAGCTTCCTAGCCCAAGATATGACCTTTTTCCCAAGGTCACCTGATTTTGACTCAGATCTGGAAGAGGCAGAAACCCTATATTGTACAGATCATAAATCAGAAAGTACAATGACTTAGAGGTTGTCCTTTGGACACAAGATACCTAGAGATCTTAGCTTCGGCCTGTAACAATTTCAGATCCGAAAACTTCTCCAAAACGGATTTATAGCGAAAGTGCTACGATGACTGGTTTTTTCTATATCAAGCCCTAGCATCGTAAGTGCAACAAGTGTCATACATGCCATATCATGCCTTCTTTCAGGCTAGCTCTGATACCATGTTAAATTTTCTGAATTTACTTCAATCTGATCTAGGATCTTAACTGAGAGAACAACATGTACATCATATCTACAGCATATCAATCATGGAGACAATAATGCAAGCACACACAAGAGACACAAAGATTTACTTGGGAAAAACCATAAAGGTGAAAAACCCCAATAACTTCCTCAGAGATAGATAGAGAAATGATACAACCAACCAATAGAGATAGCCATAACCTAGCAGCAATCCTCCTCCTCCATAAGTGCGCCTCTCCTCCTTGAGAGCATGTGTGTGAAGTGAGTAAGTAAATAGAGTGCCTCCCGCACTCTATTTATACTTGACTTGACTTGCCTTTTTACCTAACTCATGTCAGCTCGAACTTAACCACATAACATAATGCTGAGTGGGCCGACCCCCAATAGGGTGGTCTAATAACCCTTTGACCCACATGGCCGACCCCCAATAGGGTGGTCTAATAACCCTTTGACCCACATGACTTATACAGGGCCGACCCCAAACAAGGTGGTCTAATAACCCATCAAGTATAAGTTACGACACTTACAATATAAATGACGACACTTCCTTATAGAGGAATAATACCATCTCTATAGGAATACAATATACATATATGTGAAATAAATTCCGAAGTTACATATACATCAACAGTCATGACCTAATACACTAAATATATTATGTGGTTTCATAGGACTTATGGGATACTATAAGAAGTTTGTGAAGAAATGAGTGCATACATTGGGTAGAGGTATCGAAGCTATGTTGATGCAAACATGGTGTCACTTGGAATTCACCAGTAAACAATTATGTGACTGAAATTTGGATAGGTATTCATATATAAAAGAGATTTTGGTAACCCTTCTTGTAGTTGATAATTGGCACCCATGTCTCATTGGGAGGTGTTTCAAAATCAAGATATATCATCATAGTTTGAAATATTTTTATGGAATAGATGGATTGTCCCTAGAGGAACAAAAGTGGGTCACTGAGATGCTTGAGTATGATTATCAAATCACATATAAGAAATGCAGATATATTGTGAATTCCCATCTAGGATATATGAGGAGGGAGGATATCTCTTTTATTTATCTGTAATTGTACTCAATTTTCCCATTGAAACTCAAAACAAATGGATGGAAAATGACACTATGGCTCAAATCAACCAAATGCATTAGGAGGAAACCAATCCCCGAAAGAGATATACTTGGAAATAATATATCTTGCGATATAAGGGAACATTTTTCTAGTGCCATATTCTACTTTAAAACAAAGCATGCTAGAGGAGTTTCATTCATCCCCTACAAGGGTTCACTTTGGATTTCCTAAATATTATGAAAAAGATACATGCTCTTTATTTTAGGAATGAATTAAAAACTTCGTCCATACTTTTATGGAAATTCACCCAAATCTCAAACTCTTCAAATATCATTTGCAACTTGCACTTCAAAGTGTAAAATTGGAATCACCTTCCAACCTATCACACAATCTAGGATTAAGAGTAGTCATCCTTGCAAATCTAAAGTAAACCTCAAAGTAAAATGAGTAATAAATCATAATTACCCTTTTAATGTACAAGTTCTCAATACTTGTCGAGAGAACTCAAAATTGGTTCCTTTTTCAAGGATAAGGGTGTCATAATTGAACTACTTCCATAACAACAATGGATATCTAACATATTCCCCTCCCCTCTCCTTTTTTATAAATATTTCATTTTTTTTTCTTTTTCATATTAATAAATCCTAAAAAAATAAATAATGTCATATTACAACGGAGGTGATGAGAGTCACATTGTGTGAAACTATGTTCCAAGCGCATATAACATACCTATGCAAAACAAAATGGAAAAGTGGCATTGTACAAGAGGTGAATATTCATCAGCATGTTTCTTCCAAAAATATACTCCAAAATGAAAATGCAATGGATGCAAGTGACAAGGAGCATAATGAATGAAATGGTAGTATGAAATTAGCAATGAAGCATTAGGCATAAGTTTTCAAGTAGCAACGAGCAAAAGCAACAACATATTGAAAAAAAAACATGATCCTTATAGGGAATGTCCATAACCAAATGATAAATAGATGCATGCAACTTCTTCTCAAAGTCATGGTAAAACTAAAATGGCTCCCAAGCCTATGAGAAAACTTGGCATGGGCACCAAAATGGAGAGAGAGTGGTAACTATAGTTTCCCATGTTAGGTAGGATATTTATTTTGTATTGGTGTGAAATGCAGATAGGAAAGGATAACACACCAATATCCAACAGGTTCAACCCTATGGAAAATTTGGGTAGAAAAAGGTTTAGATGCATCATAAAAAAGGGAAAACCTAAACCTATATGCAAGCTTCTGAATATACCTGATCGGATCAAACAACATACAAAGCATGATCCGTACGCGATCAAGAATATAGCTCAAAATCATGTATCCAAGAAACAACAATACCATGATCATATCTAAAAAGTCTAAAAGGAAATATATGATATGAGTTAATTTGATAGGGGTATCTTCAAATTTGATATTTTCAATAATGTGAATTACCAAGACATAGTCTACCAACATAGACTTAAGAATGCCATGGATTGGGGACCCACAATCATTAAGATCATATTCATAAGGAAAATAATAGGTGAAATCAACAATGAAGTATACGAGAACTAATTCATCATCATAGGAGTATAAAGGTCTACTAAAAGAATCAAACTCATTAGGAGCACCAACTTGCATTTCAATGACAAAGTCCAAAGACTCAAAAATTTCAACATTTGAGGATCCAAAAACAATGAGATCGTGCTAAAAAGGAAAATTGGGGTTAAATTTGTGTAAGTTTTAAACCTGTGAAGATAAGCAATGCATACAAATTCTTAAGTAGAATAGAGATTACATAATGGTACACACACAATATACAGAGATTTACCCTATAAACCCTTAAAGGGAAAAACCAAGAAAAATTAGAGCCACACCGCTATTATTCTTATTATGTTTCTTAACCATTCACAATACAATATTTAGGTATTCTGCAACATCCAAAACCATAATCCATTAGCCCATATTAGATATAGATCCCAATCCATTAACCGAGATTAAATTACATATTTTTAGAAAAAAAAAAATTAACCCAAAAATATTCGCATGCGAATGACTGATATGGGATCGTAGGGTGACTCACCCCACATCCACATGCAAAGAATATAAGACATACCCAACAATTTGATTGCAATTGGGTCCAATCCAGGGAGATGATATTTTGAAAGAACATAAATATTCGAAGGAATGTTAGAATTGATCATAGCTTCCAAGAAATCTCCATTTGAGGGAAAAACATAATCCTAGAGAGAACATATGTCAGAACATTCACTTGGACCAGCAAGGGGGAGAAAAATATCCAATGCCCCCATTAGATAAATCACCTTTTCAACTACCGAAGCCAAGTCCCAAGAAGGATACGATGAATACATAGTCTCTTTCTCAATAGAAATTAGACATGTTAACACCCAAAAATTGTTCACCTAGCTCATCCCCCCAGTCACATAACCCATTTATCCCCTTTTCCTACATTTTTGGCCTCCAAAAACCGAAAAATCCCTAAATTGGTAACCAAATGGGCAAAAAATCATTATTTCCCTCATCAATTAATGAAAATCCTTCAAAAATGATAAAACCCTATAAAAAAGGGTCAAAATCCCCAAAAAAGAAAAAGAAAAAGGGGGAAAAATTCAAAATAAAATTAAAAAGGAGGGAAAACATAAAATACCATTGGCCAATACTATTGGTTTCCCAATACCATGGTTCCATACTCCACCACCCAAAATTTCTATAAAAACGTGATGGAGGCCCCCCATTTCACATCCATGTATCACTCTTCCTACCCTTATGCTGCCAAAATTCCTACTACACTCTAGCCTACCTCTTTGAGATTTTGTGCCCATCAAGTCGAGTCTTGGAGATCATTTGGGCATTCAGAGAAGAGCAAGGAAACTTGGAGACCCGTAGCACTACTCTTCATGTAGCTGCGAGGGCCCCCGTCTCCTCAATTTCTGAGGTAAACTCTGATTGTAAACCATTATTTGCAACATAATAAAAAATACAAATTTTATTCATGGGTTCCTGTTGATTTGTTATTTTATTGCAGTAGTTAGATTAGTTTTTATTTTTATTTGCACTCACATATATTATCCAGTTTTGAAACTGCTACTAAGGGTTCCTTAATCCTTAGTAGGTGCTCTTTAGCACGAGCTGGTGTGAAAACACTAGCTACAGTTTTGGCAACTCCAACCGGGTCGATTCCCACCGATCTATGGTTTGGTATGATCAGTAGTTATTTTTAGTTTGGTACTTGTTTTACAGTTCTGGATATCCTTTGGACCCTGTACTTGTAGATCTGGCCCTTTCCTTCATAGTACCCTTCACCAGTTCCATTTTTATGACTCAACTCGCGACTATAGAGACCCATTTCCGCGTTGCAGCGCTGGACTTTCCACCAATAACCTGCGCCCAAAGCACGACTTCCGGACTGAAACCCACAGTCCAACGCAAATTTCAGCCCGCAATGGATATCCTTTAGCCATTTGGTTCTACATTTTGTATTGCTCGACTGCGGATTTCATCACCCTGCAAGGGATATGATTTTTGTGAGCTTCCATATCTTTTAGATAGGTGTTTGCATGATCCTATACCCCCTTGGTTAGTGAGTATTTTTTCTTTCTAGGAGTGTTTCTTGTTGGTATTTTGACCATTTTATTACCACTCCACTTTTTGTAGCACGTTGTTTCATCAAGTTTTTTTGAGTTTTTTTTGGCCTGAGTGTTGTCTATTTTATGAGATCTCCTTTTGCACACACGGTTGCACTAGGATTTGTTAGCGTTTTATCTCCCACAACTATTTAGCACTTTTACACCTATCACCATTGATTCACCGAGACACTCTCGTTGCCTATGGGGAAAATCCCCATAGTACAGTCCACTAGACCCCACTCATCACACTCCCTTGAGACATACATCTTCATCGCCGGATCTTCATCCCGACACCCCTTATTTCACATCTTATTCTGAGCCAGATTCACTTATATACATAGCTCCATCTATCCCCATGGAGAGCTTGAACCCCAACCCATTTCATGAAGGGATTATTGGTAATGGTTCCACCATGGGATCAACCAACATTTCAGCATCCATCCCTGCTATTCCATCTACAGGACCTACACCTGGAATTTCAGTCACTACTTCTATACCCATCAGTAGCGGATTTGTTCCAACCACCGTCCCTATGGTCACTAGTAGTACCCTTGGGGGAACTGGCCTTTCCACTTCGATCCCTCTGCCCTTTACTTGCGATCCCTCGATCCTCGTAATGACTCACGTCGCTACCCGAACACTCGGTGGAGGTGTTCCCATGATCGCCGCCATGGCTAGCACACAGACCACTCCAACCATGTCACATCATCCTGCTAGTTTTCCATTCATGGTCAGTCTCAACCTACCTGATCTAGCTCGATTGACTAATAATCTAATCCGACATGACCCTACATGGCCTCCCATGGCTACCAAAATCCCTTCGGACATCCCCAAATTCGAAGGAAAGGGTGGTGAGGACCCCCAAAACCATATCATGTCCTTCCACTTATGGTGTTCCTCCAATTCCATAATGGATGACTCGATCTACCTACACCTTTACAATGGAAACTCACTGGTGTTGTATCCAAGTGGTATATTGAACAGCCACATGGGATGCACTCCACTTTTACCTCCCTCGCTTCAAATTTCCTGCAGTTCTTCCAGTTACCAGTCCATTATGATGCTAGTGTTTATATTTTACTATCTTGCAGATAAAACAAGGCTACCCACATCACTAACCATATCCATGAATGGTGTAGACGTCGTAGTTTGTGCAAGATCAAATTAGATGAACGTATATTTTTAGATTGGTTTCTGAAGTCCCTCATACCAATGATCGCCAAGGATGTGGCATCCAAACGGCCCCAAACCGAAGAAGAAGGCATACTTAAAGCCCAACAATTTGACCTTATCTATGCATAGTCAAGCTACCTTTACTCCATTTTACCTAATTCTCCTTGCGGTGATTCTTCCTGGAAGGATGCGTCGGGACCATCCTAGGCTGGTGGAGACATTATTGGACACGTTGCATCTTGTAGTCATCCATATGTCCATACGCCTCCCGCCACCACCCCGTATTATAATCCTACACCCAACTCTACACCACCCACCATGAGCAGTGGTCCCAACCTTTCGCATGCCACGAACCACTCTGGAGAAACACCTTTGTATGTTCCCCTAGCCCAGGCTCCTTATATACATGGACCTTGCTATTGTCATACCCCGCCAACATACGTCCCCCCTACCGTACCACCTGCTTACTACCATCCACCAGTTGCACCTATGCCTATACAACCTCAATCCCCTCCCACTTATTATCCATCACAGGATGCCCCAACACCCTCCCAACCACACCCCCAATCGCTAAGGGTAATTTTATGCCCAACAAAACCAACCGCAGAACCAACCTGCCCAATGGAACCAAAAAGGACAAAAAAATCGGGGACGGAGACGTAATCGAGGCAATAACCACCCTCATGGAAGAGGCGGTCCACCACTAAACCCCCCTGATAACAATGGTGCTGCACTGGCTAAGAAAAATCCTGATCGACCACCTCAGCAAGTTAAAAATCCAAACTTATGTATGAACCATCCATGTTCTATTTGCGGGATCTATGGCCATTACACACACAATTGTCCCCACCTAGAGAGAGCTCGCCAACTTTAGAGTGATGATTCCCAACGCCAAGGAGATACTGCACCTTCGGCACTGCCAAAACCCCCACAACCTAATGCACAACCTATGGTATTGCAGAACCCCCTACCCACACAAGGGGTAGTAGCCACCCAACATTTGTCTCCCCCTCAAGGGGATGCCACACCACAACAGCCAGTTGCTTACGCCACTCTTGTTAGTCAACCCATTGACGCAAGTACCCACCACCTTTTAATGATGTCTTCGGCGGATATCAACCTTCAAACACGCCATAACCAATATTATTTCACACTGAGACCATTCCTGCAGATAAGGCCGCTACCACTCTTCCCACAGATCAGTCGTTGCATCTATCCCTAGCACCATTCGAAGGGGCCCCCAAAGCTACTCGTTTTATTTTGCACTGCATCAATAACAACCCTAATGCTCGTGCATCCCCAAACTATAATATCATGGATGAATTAGCCTAGTCCCCCGCTTCTATGTCGGCCTTGGAATTTTTAAAGAACTGCCTAGTGTAGCACAAAACACTGTTTTCCGCCATAGGTGCAATCGATCCTTTTGACTCATGAATGATAGAATTTGACTTAGACAAATCTGAACCCCACATGCCTTCCACCTTAGCATTTCAAGTCTCTGTGTCAATCCGTAATCTTGTTATCCATCAATGCATCATCGATGAGGGTAACTCTACATGCGTCATGTCTACATTTGTGTGGTAGAATCTAGGGTCCCCTCCTCTACATCCATCCACGACTGCCTTATGAGCCTACGATGGTCATTAATCTCAGCCGCAAGGCCTTCTGGCTAATGTTCTAGTCCAATTAGCTAGAAAAACTGTCCTCATTGACACTGAAGTCGTCAACTCCCAGCTCAACTACAACTTGCTCCAAGGATGAAGCTACATGTATGCCATGAAGGTTGTTTCCTCATCAGTATTCCATCTTATGATGTTCCCCCATGAGTGACGGGTTTTTAAAATCGATCTGTTCACTTACTATGACCCGAACGTGCCCGCTAAACATGAAAATGTTCTCCCCATGGTTGAACAACATGTTTTTGGTGTGCCTACCTCGTTGATTTCCACCGTAGGGACTGGAATTTATTCAGAAAATTCAATGGTATCCACATTTCATTTTGTATCACCTACCCCTCTGGCCGTTGAGATATCTGAATTTGCACCATTTCGTCAAGTCAATCGGTCCCTAACCCTCAATCACCACCATAGTCCCAACCGCCATTAGTTCCTAGCCACGTTAGAGACACGCCGATCCACACAATCCCATTCTTATTTCCACCATCACGGGTAGTAAGTATGCCCGGCATGGCCACGTTTAATCTCTCGGGATTGACGTTAGGACTCCTCATGTGGTATTTACCTTCCCTAATCCCACTCCAACTCCACAATTCATTCGTCAACCGGTCCAACCGACCACCAACGCCAATCATCCACCTCCCGGTGTGGTGGAACATCTTCATCCAACACTACCCCTCAGCCTTCCAAAAATACTAGGGGAAAAAACACCCAAATATATACTATGGAAAATGCGACTAAAGCCGTGAACCCCCCTCCTCCAGCCCACGTACCTCCCAAGTGTTCATTGTGCAATGATTTGGGCCACGCAATCCGTAATTGTCCGCAATTGCCCGATATTCAAGAACAAATGAAGAAATTGGATTATTATCCCACTATACCGGTTGTCGAACTCCCAACCAACCCCCCACCACATAACAAATTGTTGTGCACCAACCACTACTACGCCATATGCTGAGTTTACGGCCATTACTCTCATCATTGTCCAGAATTACCAGAGTATAGGTTGGTGCTGCATGAAATGCATCAATCTTCTTTAGAATCATCCATTACTACCATTCTGGATATTCACCCGCTCGAATCCTCCTCCTCGGCAGAGGTTAACACTATTTATATGATTTCCACAAGTGGCGAACCAACCATTCCCCCGACCTCGAGATTTACCTCTTTCGATCTGTCCACATAGTTTTTTCACAGTGACGAAGAAATACTCGAAGCACTAACCGCACCTGACTTCCCTTGGGATGACATGCATCATAGAGCCTACTTCATTCCCTAGGATTCTACTCCTGTTACAACCAACAAACTTTCGGTTGAGTCGAAAGACTTCATCCATAGCCAAGTGGACTGGTTTAAGAGTCCCATCCCAGCTCTTGATGCCTTCGAGGAAGGTAACATGGCTAAAATTTCTCCCACCATACAAGTCGATATTTCCTTCCCACCCGGTATAGTTGAGAACATTACGTTAGGAGCCTCCTGTACTCCAAATGAAGTTGTTTCCCATAAGAATCTCTTCCAAGAGTTTCGTGATGTTTTCGCTTGGTCATATACTGAGATGCCTGCTCTTGACCCCACCATTGTTGAGCACCGTATTGATACTTGGCCTAACATATATATCATGTCTTCCAAAAGCAATGTACCATTCACCCCGCCAAATTACCAGTCGTGAAGGCCGAAATTGAAAAATTACGACAATATGGGTTCATTTATCCCATTTCTTACACCACATGGGTGTCCAATCAAGTGTCGGTTAAAAAAGAACAAGGCACCATTCACATCTATACTGATTTTCGTGATTTGAATTTAGCTTGTCCCAAAGACAAATTTCCCACGCCTTTCATCGATCAGCTCATTGATGCATGTGCGAGTCATGATATTCTCTCCTTCATGGACGGTTTCTTTGGCTACAATCATATTCAAATTCGTAAAGAGGATCAGTATAAGAATTCCTTCACTACTCCGTGGGGTACCTTTGCCTATCGAGTTATTCCACTTGGTCTTAAAAATGTCGGTGCCACATTTCAGTGGGCCATGACCTCTTTCTTTCATGACTTGGTCCATATTATCCGTGTATACTTGGACAACCTCACCGCTCGATCCAAGAAGCGATATGACCAACTGGATGATCTCTAGCAAGTATTTTTGCGTTGTCGCAAATATAAAATTCACTTGAACCACCTCAAGTGTGTTTTTTGCGTTCTCGTCGGCCAGTTATTGGGTTTTATTGTTCCCCCAAAAGGAATCATTGTCGACCCCTTGAAGGTTCAATCCATTCTTGACCTTCCATCCCCATGCACATTACACCAATTACAAATACTTCAAGGGAAAGCCAATTTTCTTCGTCGCTTTGTTCCTAATTATGATATCAAAGTTCATGGTTTCCTTCATTTTCTTTGGACCCACATTCCCTTTGTTTGGGACGAATAAGCACAAGCGACGTTTGAAGCATTAAAACAAGCCTTGACTTCCGCCCCATTGATTTCACCTCCTGATTTCTCGAAGGATTTTATCCTCTATGTTTCGGCATCCGACTATGCCGTTTCCGACGTGTTAGTCCAGGAAGATAGTGCGTGTCAAGAACGGGTCATATATTATGTGAGTCAGACGTTGTCTGGCCCACCACTACGCTACCCCCATGAGGAGAAATTTTCCCTCATTGTCATCTTCTATGTTCAGAAGGTACGCCACTACATTCTTCTGAGCCAAACTATAGTTGTGGAAGATTCCAACCCCATGGTCTATATATTGATTCGCCGCCTCCTTCAAGGCCACGTGGCTAAATGGATCATTATCCTAAAAGAATATGTCCTAACATTTCTTACACCTAAGAGTACCAAATCCCTTGCATTGGCACATATCACGATTGACTTACCATCTCCATCACGTCACCTCCAATCATCACTAATTTTCCTGATAACCACTTGTTCACTATTTCATCGGATGACCCATGGTATGGTGATATCCTTATATACCTACGAACAAAGAAGTTTCGATCCAACCTCGTCCATGATAATCACTGTCACATCCGCCATCATGCTTCATGGTAACTCCTTCTTGGTGATTTCCTTTATCGACATGGCGTCGACACCATTTTACGTCGATGCCTCACACATGACGAGGCTGAAGAAGTTTTAAATGAATACCATAGTGAATCCTGTGGTGGCCACTTCTATGGAATGGAAACTGCTCAAAAGGTCATCTGTGCTGGGTATTTCTGGCCCACCCTTTTCACTGATTGCATTACAACAGTCAAACATTGTTGTAATTTCCAACTCTTCCCCCCCAAAGCCAGGACCCCTCCTGCCCCTCTCCATCTAGTAATCACCGTTGGACCATTATACAAATGGGCCATTGATTTTATGGAGTTAAACCCTCCCTCGGAAAGTGTCCATAAATACATCATTGTGGCTGTCGATTATTTCACTAAATGGGCCGAGGCCATGCCCACATTTTATTGCAAGCCAGAAACTGCGACACGTTTCTTTTTTAACCATGTCATTACTCGATTAGGGGTCCCTAAACAACTCATATATGACCATGGAAAACACTTTGAATACACCGTTTGGAAAGAGTTGTCCACCTTCCTGAAGTTTGACCACTAGTATGCCTCATCCTACTACCCGTAAGGGAATGACCAAGTTGAGGCTATCAACAAGATCCTGAAGACAATCATTCAATGAATAGTGAAAAATCATAAGTCAAATTGGCACCATATGTTGTTTCCTGCACTTTTGGCTTACCGCACTTCTACTAATACTTCCACGGGTTTTACCCCTTTCCATTTGGTTCACAACGTAGATTCTGTTCTCCCCATTGAGTATCAAATCCCTGCTTTACACATTGTCATGGAACTTCTCCCAGACACCTCACCACTTGAGCAACATTTACTCTTGTTGGAACAGGTGGACGAAGACTGACAAGCGGGTTTACAAATCATTGAGGCTTCTAAACATCGCTCCAAATCCCATTATGATAAGTGCGTCCATCCCCGCAAATTCCAAGAAGGAGACCCAGTGCTCGTCTATGACCAAGCTCATGACAAGCACGACAAAGGAAATTTTGAATCCATGTGGCAAGGCCCTTACATTGTCCAAACCTGTATCGGCAAAGGGTTAAACATCCTTATTGATTCTAAAGGACACCCTTTTCCCAACCCTGGCAATGGGTTTTATCTCAAGCAATTTTTCCCTTAAATTGTTTCAGACCCACTAGTCCATATTGCATAGTTTTCTTTCTATTTTTGTTTTTCAATTTTTTACATTTTGAACCTCATAGTTTTCTTCCCTGCGTGACCACAGATGGATCATGTTCCCCCGCTTTATGTCGGTTTTGCCGACGGTGGAAGTATATGGTCTCCAAACCTCATCTCCGTAGCTTGGGTACTATATTCCCCTTCACATGAGTTGATCCACCTCGACGGAGTGTGTATCGGTGCTGCCAACAATAATCGGGTTGAGTACGATGCTGTGATCAGTCTCTTGACCGCTGCCCTCCAGTTGGGAATTTGTCACCTTTGTGTGTTTCTTGACTCCCAACTCCTTGTCTCCCAGCTCAATAAATTTTACTAGGTACGCGATCCTTTCCTTTTTAGAAAAATCTTTCTCACAAAACAACTGATTAGACAGTTCGAGTTCATCACATTCACTCACGTCCCACAAAGTCAGAATAGTGTTGCAGACCAAATGGATAAAAATATACTAGAATGACATATCTGTCACGTCTCTTCTACACGATTTTTTTTTTGTTCAAGAATCTAACCAAATAAAGAAATGCGGAAACATAAAATACTGGCTGTCACTACAGCCTAAATGATGAATAAACTGATTATGTGAGCACAATGTTGCACTATTACTTTTGTTGCTAAACACACAAGTGTCGCCACTTGACATACTTTCATAACTGTGACGACGTACTTATATGTGAACACAAAAGTATGGGGCCCACTTCAAAAATACGAACCAAATAGCATAATGACTCTATGCTACAACAGTTGCGACACTTTCAATTTATAAGCGACATTAATGCTTCAACACACAAATAAATTAAAACTATTAATTTATCGATATCATAATCTTTAATATGATACTTTAGAGATTGAATGCTAATTAATATTTAAACACATAAATCAACATAGTTATATGTTATAGATAAGCTAATAACATATAAGCTATGCATTATTATTATTCTAAGCTTCTAGGATTAATTTATAAAACACATAGGCTTAACACTTATACCTTAAGCCCTTAAACTAGATCCATAAGGTATCTTAGTGCAATTAACATTATTAAAATGTAATAATAATGTAACACCTGTATGTTAATGCAACATATAACATATATGGTAATATAACATATGTAAATGTGATATAATATATAGTTATATATATTATATATGCCATACAATCCAAGGTTGACATACGTCGAACCAAGGGCTAACACAACCATAATATAGCCTTAATAAAAAGGTTGCATTGTAATACATATAATGTATTAACATAACATAACATATAGAAACAACTATATCATATTAATCACAAGGTTGCAATGTAATACGTATAATGTATTAACATAATATATATAAACCAATAATATAATATAAGTCTAGGTTATGCGCTCCATGGTTGAACTATGGTCGAACCAAGGTCGATTACGAACCATAGTGCACATATAACCACGATCACAACGATCACTCCAACCTTTGGCAATGTCGTGATTATTCTTATGTTATGACATGTTAATGTGATGGTTTGTAACTGCGAAGGTTTGCATTAAGTGCATAAAAAAATTAACATGGTGACTATGCTTTGACTCAAGCTTTTTCACGTAAACTTCAACTGACGAATCAACGTTTTAAACCCCGTCAGGTGTTCCCTCCTGGTAGGTGATACTCAACTCTTAGCGACGTGGAGAATGCCACTCAGCAAAGGAAGAGCATGTGCATGGCCAACCAGCCCAAGCTGGCTTGCACGTAGGGTTACCAACCCAACCTCCATGCAATTTAAAGTCCTGTTGGTTACAATTAAATGCAACAACGATCCAACACCGTCGATTGTGATCTGGGTTGGTTACTTGGGTGATGCGAAGGTCATCGGAACCGTTGATAAAGTTTTAGAGGTTGGCGCCCAAACGCTTCAACGTACCAAGCAATTAAGGAAATGAACCAACTAGGTTTAGTGGTAACCACTGTCTCGACTGGTTTCACAAGGCTCACAAAAGCCTAGTCTTGTCGACTGGTTACTCATTTGGAACTACGACGAGGTTCATGGAGCACCTCTGCTCGAAGCAGAGAGCTCACGCCCGAAGCAGGAATGATGGAATTCTTCAGCATGACTAAGTGCAACCAAGAAGGTCGCTAGAACCACAACCACGCAAGGAAGGTAATTACATAAGTTTTTATGCTTTGTTACCAGGTTTCGTTGGTTGGTTTTTTGGTTGTAAATCGTAACTCTGTCATTGACACCACCGTGGATCCTTTGTGCAGGTAGAGAGAAACCACGACTTGGATTATGCGTCCAGCTCAAATCCAAAAGGCGATCGGTTACAATGGTGTTATAGGTCAAATATGCACTTCTTCGTTTGTGATCACATTACGCTGTTGATCACACAAAAGGACAACATGGATTGAAGAGCTAGATTCCCCTAGATGATGTATGGTATGGAACTACTCTCTTCAGCTGATAAAACCCCTGTTTACATTGACTTTTTGACATGTGCACTACTCTATGGGCAGCAAACTAGCACACATTTGCTAGTATGCCCTACTTTACTCAAGTGAAACCCATCGCACACCTTGAAAATTGTTGCAAACGCTTGTTGCAAAGCATGAAAGTTGCACATTGTGCGCTAATCTTGTTGTATGAAACTCGCACACATCTTAAGATGAAGTCAAAAAATATATTAAATTTACGAATTGGGATTAGTTGAAGTTGGTTCTGCAACTTCCCCAACCTCCCAATTCAACCACCTCTCGATTCCAACTGCCTACCTTGTCCCATAAATACAAGGAGGATCCATGAGAGAGAAACCTGGAAGAAAGGCTTGAAGCATTGTTACGCTGGAAGAAAGTCCCAAGTCATTGTGAAGAGCAGGAGCCCATGACTCGGTTGCAGAAACATCTCGACATGTCAGGTATATTGTACTGATTCATGTTTCTTTGACAATAAAAAGGTCGAAATACCCTTCATGTCCCAAATCAAATTTCTACTAGATTGCATATTCATTTGGATTAATATCTGATTATATTTGACGTTAGATAACTTTCTGATTTCATCATATTTATATATAGTCAAGATACGCTGAGGAAGGTATCCTTTGTATTGCAGGTTTATCAAGCGGGAGATCAAGTGAAAGCTAGGACCGGTCGTCGGTTAAAGGTATGTCTTTCGATATCCCAATCTCTTTCATTTGTAAGAACTAGTTGTAATGCAATTAATGTATTTACCTGTCAACCCCACCCAATTGGTAGTGTCCATATCCTCACTATAGGGTAAAAATCCCGAATAACAGACTGGCGACTCCGCTGGGGAATAACCGGTAGTTTTTTCTGCTCTAGGAGACTTAGTTTAGGGTTTCTTCCAGTCCCTTTTTCAGTTTTTGATTCTCTGAGAAGTCTTGTAGGTCTCTGTTACCTATTCCTTACTGGTTGATTCATCTCAGTTTGTTGTTGCAAAGCTTGTTTATGTCCTTTGTGACATGTGCGCTGGTCTTCCCTACTAATAGTAGTGCATACCACCTGATGAGAGCTTCTTTATACACTACACAGTAGCGCATATGTCCTAGTGTGCGCTGGTTTCTGCACTACATAGTAGTGCATTTTCCTGTAGTGTCCAGTTTTCATTTAGGGTTTGTTTTCTAGTGGTTTGCTTCCACTTCCAGCCTGTTTCTTTGCCTCCTTGACTGACCCCTAAGACTTCCATGTCTCTTTTGAGTCTTGTTGACCTCTCTTGAGTCTTTTTAGTTTGTTTTGCTTCCTTGAATGCTTGGTTAAGTGTCTTTATTGCTTTATAGCCCTTTTTGAAGTTCGTGCACTATTCTCTTTTTGACATAGATGCATGCTTTCACCCTAGTTGCTCATTGCAGTCATACAAACATGCGTCTCTGCGTTTGTTGTTTGTGGCAACGTTTAACACACTTTCACTTCATCTTATCCTTTCCTTTAGGGTTTGACCTTCAAGTTTGAGGCCTTAGGGTTGCTTTCGAAAGGTTGCTTGGTTTAGATACTTCCTGATTTCCTTTTCAGTTCAATCCAAGTAAGTCATATCCTTCTAGTTAGCCTTCTTTTGAGTCTGTGTGTTTAGTAAGGTCATTCTTGGTTCGTTTGCTTACTTTTTGCTTGGCTTAGTGTTTTCTTAGGGTTTTTGATGCTTAGGAGCAACCTGTTTGGGGCTGCCTTTCCCTTACGAGTGTCTTGTTGGAGCCAAGGTCGTAGCTACGGTAAAGCTGCGAATTTTGGGAAAAAAGCACAAGTATGGAAGGAAAGTGCTAATTTTGGGACAAACACTAAGTTTTGGACAAGAAGGAGACGGTGCGCAGTACGGTGCCAGATAGACAAGCTCAGCGAAGATCACGGACCGGAAATCGCGGAGCTCGCGCGCATGACAGAAGAGAATGAAGGCTGAATAGAAAGCTCAACTACCATAATAAATAAAGCGATGGAGTAGAGGGCTCAGCTACCCTCATTTAAAGGCTAAGTACAGAAGTTATGGTTGCTCGGATCAAGGAGGAGCAACGGACCAGAGCATTGAGGGCGAAGGACAAGCGCCCATACCCACAATCTGCGCCGAAATTCATGGAGCCTGCAGGAAGTGGCGACATGACTGCAAGCGGCGCCTACAGTACACCTAGCCATGTGCGTGGTTAGGGTTTTTGGGAATCACTGTTGGGAAAGGCCCACAGTTTTGTAAAGGTGTGACCGCCATGGCCACCTATATATATGAATAATTGTAATGGGTAGACGTTAGAGTTAGCGAGTAAGAGTTAGATACTCTTGGGATAGATAGATGTTTAGACTGTTAGATAGGTAGTCTCGAGGATAGATCATGTGTTGATTATCCTTTGCTAAGTGTTTCTACTGTGTGTAGAACTAGAGTAGAGTCGGATAGCCGAGGAGCTGATCCCTGAGTTGCCAGACAGTCTGTGTGACGTCTGTGCCTTTGTAATCTCTGTAGAGAAGAGACCGGTTTGAGAGAAGGGCTCCCAGCTGTGTGCGTGGAGTTTCCTGTAAAGATCTAAGGCTGCAGCTGTGTGCGCAGCATATTGTATAACTCTATGGGTTTCTGGTTAATATAACACTCCCGAGGACGTGGTTTTCCTCGAGGAGAAGAGCTTCACATATTTCCACTTGTTATAATGTTTGCGTGAGTGATTAACTGTTTAAGTTCATTACCTGTGTATGCAAAACTCTTGTATTATCTTTGTGACTGTTGGATTGAGTTTGGGAAGGTCCATTGATAGCCATAAGTGTTAAGGACTGAAGAAGTGGTGGAGCGTTGTCGCTGCAGCGATCGAGGACTGCGATACTCCGCTATTTGCGCAGGGCGATGAAGTACGTCACGCTTCGACGCAAGGATTAGTTGCCTTCTGCGCCAGAGAAGAAGGAATTCGCGCAGTTGCGCCGAGGGGCCTGCGGGAAAGTCGGACTGCCGATATCTGAGGAACAAGAAGAGGAAGGACAATCTCTGCGTCACCCCGGTTAAGGAAACCTGATTCCTTAGCCCCCCATAGCCACTTCGGGTGAGACCGCGAGCTGCTGCGCAGCTCGTTGCCGAGAGGGCCAGTGCGCCAAGGGGTTTGTTGCTGCGCTTCATTAAAACCCGGGTCTGCCCAAGAAAGCAGCCAACAAATGGTTCCGTTGCCTTATGACTTTTTGATCACGTCACTTCCGTTGCTCTGAACCTTGTTGCTCAGCCAACAAATGGTTCCTTTGCCTTATGACTTTTTGATCACGTCACTTCCGTTGCTCTGAACCTTGTTGCTCAGCCAACAAATGGTTCCGTTGCCTTATGACTTTTTGATCACGTCACTTCCGTTGCTCTGAACCTTGTTGCTCAGCCAACAAATGGTTCCGTTGCCGCGTGACTAAAACTTGCTATTTTTGCGATGTAGAAGGTTGTTGAGCCAACAAAGGGTTCCGTTGTCTTGCGACTTGCTGCTGTGAGACTTATTATTTTCGAGACATCTGAGATTGTTGCTGAAGCCAGCACAAGGTTCTGTTACACTGAGACTTGCTCAGTTGACAAATGTGTTACTGGAATCCTACAGCTAAAGAAATTGGAGACTGGTTTGATTTAAAGGCTAAAGAGTTCGCTGAACAAGAAAATAGAAGCCCTACGCTCCAAACAGAAGATTGGTTACAGAAGTATATTTATACTGACCTTCACGAAATTTTCTTTGTTACCTTTGCACTGGAGTTACACGCTTGGATAGCCAAGTTAGCAGACTCTAGACCTACGGTGCATATTGATCGACCCGTCGCTTGGACGCCTGAGCTAGTCAGTATTGTGAAGCGGATAGACAATCCTGTGTCCCGCGCAGTAGACTTTTGGCTGAATAGTCTATTGAAAGGATTCATCACCGAGTTTGCAGTAGATACAAGAAAGAGTTTCAGTGAAGCTGAGAGGAATTTCTTCCAAGTACACAGAGGTAAGTTCTTAAATTCTCTGAACTTATGGATTAAAATGCTTCTGCATGAAAAAGGAAAGCTATGTATTACTTCTGATGAATAGCATAGACAAGTAATGTCCGTAGATTCTGATAGTGATCCTGAACTTATTGGTTGCACTCGTAGTGGAAAACGATATAAAGTAGGCCTTGACCAATATTCTTTTGAGTCTAGCCCAGACAATAGCCAAGTCCCTAGAGCAAGCCATATAGAAAGACAAGGGAGTGCTCATATCCCTTATCACCCCTTTACACCGCAAAAACCAGACGGAGCTCAGTATAACCCCGCAGTAACATCTTCTAGTAGCCCACACGGTACTTCTAGCACCTCTGTACCACCTTTCTTTAACCAGCCCAGAAGCACTGCTACAGTAGCCTCACCTCAACCTAGCACAAGAAGGATGGGTGATGACATGAAGCTACCAACTTTTAGAGGAACAGGGATAGAAGACCCTGAGCAGCACTGGTTCTTATGTGAAGCCATTTGGACAATTAAGCAAATTAATGATGATGTTGTTAAACTGGTTCAGTTAGCAACCACACTAAGAGAAAGAGCCTTGACTTGGTTCATGAAATACTCAGCAGCACAGAACAGAACGCTTGCTGAGGTAAGAAATGCCATGATTCGGGAATTCAAGAAACCTAAATCAGAATCACAGTGTATAACAGAGCTCAAAGACATCAAACAGTTACCTACAGAATCAGTATGGGACTTTGACCAGAAGTTCAAAGCCTTGATAGATCAAGTAAGCTTCGAGTTTGCACCACAGCAGCATAAAGAATGGTTCATTGCTGCACTGCTTCCACACATTAGACTTCCTCTCATGCAACAGAATCTCAATACTCAGGAACAAGCTCTAGAGATGGCTATGAAACTAGAAGCTTCGCCAATTGCGGGAACAAGCAACGATGTTGCGCATTTACAGAACCAATTAGCAAACTTAACCCTGCAAGTGCATGATATTAAGAAAGGCAAGGAGATTAAGGAAGAAATTTGGTGTACAAAATGTAAAGCCCAAGGTCATTCAAAGGACCATTGCCCCGTTTTCATAGACTATATTGCAACTGGAGCACCTAACCCTTTACCACAGGCACAAGGGCCTTGGTGTGAAATCTGTAGAACTAGAGGTCATAGACCACAAGAATGTCACTTACTTCAGAAATATGTACAAACTCCAAAGAATCTATATTGTAATTTCTGTAAATCAGTAGGTCATGATGAGAACAATTGTAGAGCATATGATCTCATGATAGAAAGAAAGCATGATGTCTATAGGGTACAAGCAGAGACACAAGGACCCACAGCAGGTCCACCGTATGACCAAACCCGCGACGCCTGAGCAGGAAATTACAGGGGACGCGGACGCACAACAAATTTTGGTCGCGGAAGAGGACAGATCACTTGTTATAATTGCGGAGCACAAGGTCATTTTGCTAGGGATTGCCAAAATCCTACAACCCTCTGCAGGTATTGTAAATCTTCTGACCATATCATTGAAGAATGCCCTCAGTTACAGGCTAAGATGCAACCAAAGACCCCACAGGTCAATCAAAATATTCAGTTGATTGCAGCAGAAAAAAGAGAACCAGACCCTACAGTTAATATAGTAACACGCAGTGGAGCAACCACTGGTGCGCAAGAGATGGGAATGGGAAAGCAAGCGACGCAATGGGTGCGCCGCGCTAATATTAAACCAGCCCCACTTAACCTGCAGAAGCAAAAAGAAGCATTTAAGCAAGCTCAAGAGTATTTCTCAGATCCGAGAGCTTCAAGTTCTGCCGCAATTCCGCAGAACAATATAAGATCGCAAGTGCTAAGACAAGACAACCTGGTACAAGAACAGGCCACTACAGCTGGAAGGCCTGACGAGGAGCATGCACTAGGCAGTGTTCATGCGTTCCTGCGACAATGTTTAAAATTGTTGCGCAATGAAAAGGCAACTCTAGAACTCTAACACCTGTTGGATCAGTGCCAACAGTCTGCTTCGACAAACACACCGCAGTGTGCTCTTCACCAGATTAGGAGTCACATTAGAACTGGAAAAGAGATGAGACTCACAGCGCAGATTGGAGCATTTGAAATGGACGAAGTCATGTTAGATTTGGGCTCAGAAGCCAATGTTCTCACTATGCAGACATGGGAACAGATGGGAAGCCCTCAGCTTACAAAATCCCCTATCCAGCTAAGACTCGCGAATCAGCAACGAGTCTCTCCATTGGGCAGATTACCTAATGTACCTATTGATATTGAAGGAGTCAGAAGCTCTGCAGATTTTGAAGTAATCAAAATCATGGATGATAGAAGACCATACCCAGCACTTTTAGGAATAGACTGGGCATTTGATAATTTGGCTGTCATTAATTTGAAGAAAAGACAGATGACCTTTGAGGATGACCAGATTAGGGTCATCGCACCACTTGACCCTATTCAAGGACCAAGGTATATAGAACCCATTCGCGCAGAAGAAGAAGCGCGCCACATGGAAAGTTTGTACCAAATGACTACTAACCACAGTGACTATGTCAACCCCACAGCAGATGGCCATATCAGCTGGCGATGCGATAGCTCGTGCACATCAGACTCAGATGCAAGATTGGAAAACTGGCAGAATCGTTTACATGAGGTTTCTGCAAGACGTTGCGCTATGATGACTAAATCCATTCGATGGATTGGCACAGAATTAACTGACACTCCAATTTTTGATGGTTCAACTGAAGTAACTAAATTCATACAGGAATATGAACAAAAGCTTCCAGAACCGCAGCGCATACAGGCACTGGATGTAGCATTGCGCGCCACACCCGCAAGATGGTGGGTTGCGCATAAGGAGAATATTCATACATGGCAAGACTGTCGCAGATTGATACTGCGCAGATTTCAGGACACCACAGCCGAAGTCCTACACAAATATGAGGGACAGAGTGACCCCAGGTCACACATTGAAGCATGCATTCAGCAATGGTCAGATATTCCGCAAGATGAATGGGTTCACCTATTCATCCACACATTGGATACAGTTCCAAGGAACTGGTATACTGAAACAGAATTGCACAGAGGCACTCTCACTTGGCCTCTGATGATGGAAAGTTTTCAACTTACCTTCAGCTTTGAGTCAGAGCATCCAAGTATTGATCAGGCTCTGAAGTATATTAAAAAGAAGGTATTTGAACCATGTCTAGTAACAGAATATTCCCAACCGGATTGGGCTGTCCAGATAGAACATGCCCTGGAATGCTATAACTTCACCGCTGAAGATGAGGAGGACGATCCTCGCAACATCAATATCCCAGAATCAGAAGGGACGCGTAATATTGAAGGTCCTGAGCTTGATATCCCTGCCATCACATAATACATCAAGCTCAAGAAGATTAACATTGGTACAGAAGCTGAACCAAAGTTTGCTTCTATAGGAGATTATTGGGATGATGAAACTGTTGGACATGTTTCAGAATTATTGCGTGACTACCAGGATATCTTTCCTACCAAGTTCACAGAAATGAAAGGCATCCTAGGAGACTTAGGAGTGATGCGCATACCTCTGAAACCAGATGCCAAGCCAGTAAAGCAGCGCCCATACAGGTTGAACCCGCGCTATAAAGAAAAAGTTAAAGAAGAAATCGACAAAATGCTTACAGCAGGTATTATTGAACCGGTAGAGGAAAGCGATTGGATTAGTCCTATGGTGGTTCAAGAAAAGAAAACGAAAGGTGAAATAAGAATCTATGTCAACTTGCGCAAACTCAATGATGCATCAGCGCACGATCCATTTCCCACTCCTTTCACAGATGAAGTACTTGATAATGTTGGAGGACAAGAGACTTACTCTTTCACTGATGGTTTTTCGGGATATCATCAAATCAGAATTCATCCGGACGACCGCCACAAGACTACTTTTGCAACTGAATGGGGCTCATTCCAGTATACGGTAATGCCCTTTGGTCTTAAAAATGCACCTGCTATCTTCTCTAGAGTTGTTGTTGCTGTTTTTAAAGAATTCATTCACAAGTTTCTAGAAGTCTATTTTGATGACTGGACTGTATTTGGCCTATTAAAGAACCATATTGCAAATCTGCGCATGATGTTAGAAAAATGTAGACAGCATCAGATTTCCCTTAACTTGAAAAAATGTATCTTCTGTGCGCCCTTTGGTATTTTGTTGGGACATATTGTATGCAGACAAGGACTCCTGATGGATCCTGCGAAGGTTGCCATCATTGCTAATTTACCTGCGCCCAACTCAGTTAAACAATTGCGCACTACATTGGGACATACAGGATACTACAGAAAATTCATCAAGGGTTATGCAAAGATCACAGCGCCTATGGAAAGATTGCTCAAAAAGGATTCGAAGTTCCAATGGACAGAGGAATGCCAACAGAGTTTGGACACACTTAAAGAAAAGATGATCACAGCGCCTATTCTAGTTTTCCCGGACTGGAAAAAACCTTTTCATGTTCATGTTGATGCTTCTTCCATAGCATTGGGGGTTGTGCTTACACAGTCTGGAGAAGGAAGTATTGACCACCCGATTGCTTACTCCAGCAGAAAGCTATCTACAGCTGAGAAGAACTACACCACCACAGAAAGGGAAGGATTAGCTATGGTGTATGCCTTACAGAAATTCAAACACTACCTGTTAGGCGCTCATTTTAAAATGTATACTGACCACTCTGCTTTGAAATATTTGGTCAATAAACCAGTGTTAGGAGGAAGAATTTGCAGATGGCTACTGCTCTTCCAAGAATATGATTTTGAGGTCATTGTAAAGCCAGGCAGATTGAATGCAAGGCCTGACCATCTATCCAGGATAGAGTCAGGAGAGGAACCTACAAGTCTGGAGGACAATCTGCCTGACGCACAGTTGTTTTCTATTCAAGCAGCAGACGAATATTATTCTGATATTCTTGAGTTTCTCACTACCGGGCAAGCGCCGGCTGAGTTTACAATCCAGCAGAAGAAGCAACTTGTTGTCAGAGCCGCAGACTTCACTTTGATAGCAGGCCAGCTTTATAAGTTGGGCCCTGACGAAGTTTTGCGCAGATGTATCTTACCACATGAAAAGAACTCTATCATCGCAGAAGCGCATTTAGGTACCGCAGGAGGCCATTTCGCAGGAAAGCCGACCGCGCAAAAGATATTAGCCGCAGGTCTTTGGTGGCCGACATTGCACAAGGATACTAAGGAATTCTGTAAATGTTGCGATGTGTGCCAGCGCACAGGAAAACCCTCAAGGAGAGATGAAATGCCACTAAGACCCCAGATCACACTGCGCGCTTTTGATAAATGGGCCATTGACTTTGTAGGACCTATTAACCCACCAGGAAAAAGAACTGGCGCAAGATACATCATTACAGCTACTGAATACCTCACCAGATGGGCTGAGGCGAAGCCAGTTAAGAACTGCGATGCTGCTACGGCCGCGCAGTTCATTTTTGAGAATATTATCACTAGATTTGGATGTCCAGTGATTCTCATGAGTGATCAGGGTACACATTTCCTCAATGAGACTATAGAGGCCCTTACTGAAGAATTTCAAATTAATCACCATAAGAGTACACCCTACCATCCTCAAGCTAATGGTACAGTGGAAGCATTCAATAAGATTCTTGAGAATGCCCTGACGAAGATCTGTAATCAACAAAGAGATGATTGGGACCTTAGAGTCACAGCTGTATTATGGGCTTACAGAACCACTTGCAAGAAACTAACAGGTCACACACCTTTCAGTTTGGTGTATGGACAAGAAGCAGTTATGCCCATGGAATACATTATTCCCAGCCTTAGAATTGCGCAAATTACAGAAATGGCAGATCCTGATACTATGAATGAAAGACTTTCGCAACTGCTTGCCTTAGAAGAAGACAGACTCTTAGCCGGATTCCATCAACAGGTACAGAAAGCAAGACAGAAAGCTTGGCATGACAGGCATATTAAGCATAAAGTCTTTCAGGAACGAGACTTGGTACTCCTCTATGACAGTAAATTTACCAAGTTCCCAGGCAAGTTTCGTGTACACTGGTTAGGCCCTTTTCAAGTGATAAAAATAACAGACGGAGGTGCAGTTCAGCTTGCAAAGCTGGATGGAGAATTACTACCTACAATGATCAACGGGAGTCGGCTTAAGCTTTATCGCGACGGCCACTCCGCTCTGTCGACCTAATATTTTGCTAAGAGAGATGCAGATGCCCAGTGTAGTTGAAAGAGGCACCGCATTCAGTCTACACGGAAGTTGCGAGACACCCAGTCTCCGGCTTCCTGCGCAGTTCCTAGAAACATCCGCGCATGTCTAAAGTTTGGTTGGAGCGAACATAGTTGCGCTCTTGTGAAGCTCCTCCCCGGACCGTTGAACTATCGCTCTTGCGGAGTTCCCTTTGATAATTTGCCGCTTGAAAAAGTTTTGTTGTGGACCCCTAGAGGCACAGTTCCCTAAGTTGAAATGACCCGCCGGAAATTTTGAATTACAGCAGTTATGTAGCCGCGTCTGAATAAATGAAGGATAAGTCCGCTATTTAAGTCTAGCCGTTCTGACGGATTCGGCTTAATCCCCGAAAGATTTGCATTTAACTCAGGTGCCGAAAGCATTAGCTTCTCCCGGAAGGCTGTCAGAGCCCGTCAATCACACTAAATGCACCCCTACGGCAAGGAGGATAGCGTGTTGTCAACTCATCTATAGCCGCCTATAGCTACGTTACCCCACTTGGTCGCATTTACTCACCTCTGGCTATAAATACCTCACACTTGTATAATTTTTGGGTTACTTTCCTCGAGTTGCTAGCTTGTTTACGAATCCAAGTTATTGTTTTCAGAGCCGAGTTGTGCAGAGTATTTTCCTTTGTTTTCAGCGTCCATATCCTACGAAGGTCCGCCATTTGCTGTCCAAAGTTTTTGTTCCCTACATCGATTCACGACGGAGAACCTGTCAACTGAAGAAGTTGTTCGTCAATTCCTGCGCCGAGGCTTAGATTTCGGCATGACTACTCCAGTGACGGCTTCGACTTATGTACATCCTGGTTATCAGGATCCCAGACAGTCTCCGGCTACAAGAGCGTCGCCATCCCAACCAGAAGAACCTGTTCCAGAGCCGTTGGCGACCATGGCAAACTATATTCCGCCGTGTCCAGATGATGCGCCAGAAGTACAGATCCCGAAGAATGCAAAGTATCCCATTCCGCTACCGCCACTACCGGCTAGTGTGCGGGTAGAAGGGCAACTGTTGGGACACATTCCACTGGTCAAATTCTCTGATTTCAATCTGGGAGACTATAAAACGTATCCCCAGTTTGCGCCAGATCGATATCTGACGATAGTGCACAATCCCGTCCGGAAGGTCGATGAATTTACCCCAAGGGGATTTGTAGCAAACTTGGAGAAGCCAGGTTTGTTGAATTTATTGAAGCTACCGCACTTTGGGCGTAGCAATGAAGTGAACGCAGTCGTTAAAACACTGCTATCTTGTGTTCATGGAGGTTACCTTTGGCTCGGGAGGCCAATTGATTTAAATGTTGATTTAATTCACCGCATTACTGGTCTATCTAAGGCTGGTAAGGATCCTAATATTCATTTTGTGGGAAAGGACAAGGATAGAAAATTGACTGCACAGGTGGTGCAGAAGTATAACTTAACAAGAGGAGGTCGGGCTTACGACCTCACTGCAGTAGAAGATGAGGCACTTCGATTTACAGGAAGTCTGCTTGCAGGCAGACTTCTCACAAAGTGCCGACCGAAGGAAGTCACTGGAGCTGTCGTGGAGCTCGCCATCGCAGCTGCGGAGGGAGAGCAGTACAACTGGTCTCTCTTCCTGCTGAATTCTTTCTTGGCTGATTTCCTGAATGTGCAGGACAATGCAGCCCAAGCATTCCATTTTTCATGGCTTCTAATTTTATGCGCTCTCGTTGGGTGGAAGGAGCCCCCGAATACTCAGTTCCTTCCACGCCGCGCAGGAGAGGTTGCCGGCATGCGCTACATCAACCTCTGGGATTCCCCTAATCCCGCGAAGCGCAAGATGAATCGCGCTGTCTTTTGTGAGTACTACTATCTCCTCCGAGATACCATTCAAGAAATGCCAAGGCTGAGCGAGGAGACAACCACGTTATATGAAGGAAAGTTGGCTTTTACTGCCGACATACATCAACTTTACCTCCGCCCTTGCGGCATTCCAGATGAATGGGCGCTAGGCCTTTACAGAATGACTACCGAGGATGTTGAAGAAACCATCAAGTCTTGGTCGGATGAGTGGAGGGAGGCCGCCGATCTCGCATCCGCGCTGCCAACCGCCTCTACGAAAGAGAAGGATAAGGGCAAGGAATCCCGTGAGCAAAGAAGTGATGAAGGCTCCACAGAACCGGCCACCAAGAAGCAAAAAGTGTCGCATCCCGCTGAGGCTATTCCCTCGGGGATCGAACAGTACCTACACGAGCAATTTCGCGAGCTGCGCAATGCGCACGCTCACATCAGAAGTGCTTTAGATTTGCAGTTCGTAGAACTGAAAGGTCTCGCAGGAAGAGTTGCGCAGACCCATGCGCCAGCATCTACTTCGCAGGCGCCACAAGAAATTCCAAGTGCCGAGCGAGTTGAAGAACTCATAGAAAGGCATACTGTCGTGCATATTCCGACTACCAGCATGACACTTCCAGATCCGCTAACTGCACTACAGGTAAGCACCGTTGGGCCCGTTGAAATTAATTTGTCTCTAATTCCTATAGAGACTCTACAGCTAGTGCATGAGAAAGTTTCTCTTGAGTTGAGAGCTAGAGAGCTCTCTACATTTCAGGAAAATCAACGACTGCAATCGCAGGAGTTAGAGTTGAAGGCAATCCATCAGAATACCTCTGAGAAGCTTGCACTTTATGAGGCGCAAGACATCGGTATCAGAAACGCAGTGGATGAGATTGCCCAGTTATTGTCGGCTTGCGAGATTCAACCAGATCTCCCTCTGGTTGCAAAAGTTCAAATTATTGGAGAAAGAGCGAAAACCCTGGAGCAAGAAATAGTTGCTATGGCTGAAGGCCATAGAACCCAGATCGCTGAGCTAGAAGCTCGCGTTGCTGCGCATCTTACGGATGATGCGCCGGTACAATTTGAAGCACTAAGCAGAGCTTCCACACAGATGAAAGATCGAGTACAGGAAGCCGAGAACCTGATGAACCAGGCTATGGAAGCTTGGACGGAGCTTGTGAAGCTCCCTTTTAAAGTTGGACTATCAGAACAGGTGCAAGTTGCAGAACAATCTCTCACTGTTCTGAATGAAGAAGCTAAGGCCTTAACAGGCTTACCAAAAATGAAGAAAATGGGCGAAGTGCGCAAAATGCAGCAGCAACTGCACAAGCTCAGAACTGAAGATGAGAAGCTCACCAACAGCATTCAGCCATTCATGGATGAGTATGCTGAAATCGTTGCCCAGGTTGAGACAAAAATCAAAGAGATTGCTGAATCTCAGGAGATCATCGATACCATCACTAAGGACGAAGCAACTGCAGAAACGGTGCAGACAGCTGTAGAATGTGTCGATGAATTGGACTCCGTTATTGCGAAGTGGAAGAACGCATTCGCGGAGACCCAAGCAAAAGCAGATGCGCAAATCAAGCGACCACACGCCAGTGCGAGTGGCTCGAGGGCGAGCCACAAGTGAGTGTTAGGGGCCTGTTGGAGCCAAGGTCGTAGCTACGGTAAAGCTGCGAATTTTGGGAAAAAAGCACAAGTATGGAAGGAAAGTGCTAATTTTGGGACAAGCACTAAGTTTTGGACAAGAAGGAGACGGTGCGCAGTACGGTGCCAGATAGACAAGCTCAGCGAAGATCACGGACCGGAAATCGCGGAGCTCGCGCGCACGACAGAAGAGAATGAAGGCTGAATAGAAAGCTCAGCTACCATAATAAATAAAGCGATGGAGTAGAGGGCTCAGCTACCCTCATTTAAAGGCTAAGTACAGAAGTTATGGTTGCTCGGATCAAGGAGGAGCAACGGACCAGAGCATTGAGGGCGAAGGACAAGCGCCCATACCCACAATCTGCGCCGAAATTCATGGAGCCTGCAGGAAGCGGCGACATGACTGCAAGCGGCGCCTACAGTACACCTAGCCATGTGCGTGGTTAGGGTTTTTGGGAATCACTGTTGGGAAAGGCCCACAGTTTTTTAAAGGTGTGACCGCCATGGCCACCTATATATATGAATAATTGTAATGGGTAGACGTTAGAGTTAGCGAGTAAGAGTTAGATACTCTTGGGATAGATAGATGTTTAGACTGTTAGATAGGCAGTCTCGAGGATAGATCATGTGTTGATTATCCTTTGCTAAGTGTTTCTACTGTGTGTAGAACTAGAGTAGAGTCGGATAGCCGAGGAGCTGATCCCTGAGTTGCCAGACAGTCTGTGTGACGTCTGTGCCTTTGTAATCTCTGTAGAGAAGAGACCGGTTTGAGAGAAGGGCTCCCAGCTGTGTGCGTGGAGTTTCCTGTAAAGATCTAAGGCTGCAGCTGTGTGCGCAGCATATTGTATAACTCTATGGGTTTCTGGTTAATATAACACTCCCGAGGACGTGGTTTTCCTCGAGGAGAAGAGCTTCACATATTTCCACTTGTTATAATGTTTGCGTGAGTGATTAACTGTTTAAGTTCATTACCTGTGTATGCAAAACTCTTGTATTATCTTTGTGACTGTTGGATTGAGTTTGGGAAGGTCCATTGATAGCCATAAGTGTTAAGGACTGAAGAAGTGGTGGAGCGCTGTCGCTGCAGCGATCGAGGACTGCGATACTCCGCTATTTGCGCAGGGCGAGGAAGTACGTCACGCTTCGACGCAAGGATTAGTTGCCTTTTGCGCCAGAGAAGAAGGAATTCGTGCAGTTGCGCCGAGGGGCCTGCGGGAAAGTCGGACCGCCGATATCTGAGGAACAAGAAGAGGAAGGACAATCTCTGCGTCACCCCGGTTAAGGAAACCTGATTCCTTAGCCCCCCATAGCCACTTCGGGTGAGACCTCGAGCTGCTGCGCAGCTCGTTGCCGAGAGGGCCAGTGCGCCAAGGGGTTTGTTGCTGCGCTTCATTAAAACCCGGGTCTGCCCAAGAAAGCAGCCAACATGTCTCTTTTCCCTACTTCTTTTTCACTTTGTTTCCAAGCCTCAAGTTTTTCTTTTTCAAAAACTTGGTAAGTCAAGTCTTTTGATTCGTTTGTTTTGATCCATTTAGATGTTTTTCTTACGCACACTTTACATTTATATCTTACTTGCTATTTTACAAGTTCTCTTTCTTTTACAATTATCAGAAAAAAGACAAAAAATGTTTTAAGTAGCTTGTAGTAAGATCTACCTTTGTTTTGAAGTAGCATAGTTTGCTTTGAAATATTAAAAGAAAAATACAAAAAGAATTTTGATTTTAGGATTGCCTAGTTTTCGATTTTTTGAAAGAATATAAATAGAAAAGAGAAATTTTTTTGTGAATTTGAAAGCATTACTTTACATGCACTTGACTTTCATAACAAACCATTCCACACACCACACTACAACCCTTGAGTAACAAGTAGCCCTTAAAAAGAAATATTAATAAAATTTATTAGGAACATTTTTATTTTTAGGTATACACTTCATCAACTAGCTTAGGATAGAGTTTCGGACTTAAATCACCTTAAACGATCCGAAACTGGCTTCATTACTCAACAATCGTAGTACAACTTTCACTTAGGTAAATCCATCTCTATCAAATAGTCCTGGGATGCTCTACTCAAACCAGAGTTAAGCACGAGGCCGTGGGAGTTTGGAATTGTTGAGGATATCCCCTCACTTTCCTCTCAACCATAAACTAGAGTTGACTCGCGTACGGGGGTCCTTTTAGACTTCGGGCTTTGCTACCCTGCCCACGCATTTCGACTAGGATGACGAATGTCCCCCCAGTTTATTTCGTATTGATGGTAGCCTTAGTATCAGACCTTTAGGGCTCTACACAGGTATAGTGGGTGGTTATTCCCACTTCACCTTGGATAGACGTGGAAGGTAACCCTTTGGAAGTAATCCCGGGAAGGAAGTTTGGTAATTCAAGCACTCGCACCCAATGGACCTCTGGAGGATTCCATGTAATTGACTATTGATACTCTGTTAGTCTGTTTTGGGCCCTAATAATCCCAGACTTTCTTCCGAGAGTATTTTCCATCTGTTTGCCTGGTTTGATCACTTAGGAAATTTTTAGTGGTGTGCTCTTTGTGTCGTTTTCTTTTAGTTGGCCTTAGATATTTTTGGCCTGCTGAATCGGAAACTATGGATAGCATCCCAGTAGGCACCAATCAAGGGACCCTTGTTCAAGGGGCTCCTTGTGCTTTTCCATTCATTGGGAACATTGGTACTCCCTTAATGGCTACCTTGAATCTTCTGGGATTCACTATAGGGCTACCGGTTTGGTTGTTCTCCACTTCGAATTCCTTGCATGCTCCTGATGCTTCTCAAGTAAGCACTTCACATCAAGAGTAGCATAACCCTATACCTGCTTCTCCAGTAGCAACTTCTCCTCCTCCTTCTACCTCATGTGGTGAAAATAGTAATATTAGTAACCAACAGTATAAAAGGAATAGACGGAGGAAGAATATGAAGATGCCAAAGCACCTAGCCTCTGGAAGTCATGCTGGGGGCACCTACCCAACCTCTGGTGGTCATGTTGGGAGAACTCGCTCAGTCACTGGAAATCATACTGAACCTCGCCAAGCAGCCTTTGAAGTTCATGCTGGGGGCACCTACCCAACCTTTGGTGGTCATGTTGGGAGAACTCCCTCAGTCACTGGAAATCATACTGAACCTGGCCACCCAGCCTCTGAAGGTCATGCTGGGGGCACCTACCCAACCTCTGAAGGTCATATTGGGAAAATTCACCCAGCCTCTGGAGGTCATGCTAGGGGCACCTACCCAGCCTCTGGAGGTCATGCTGGGAGCAAACTTTCAGTCACTGCAAATCATACTGGAAGTATGTCTTCAACCACTGTTTCTCATGTTGAAGACACGTCATTTATCACTGCTGATCATATTAATAACAAGTCACCAGTTACTGTGAGTCATACTGTAGACACTGAATCAGCCACTGCAAGTCATGCTGAGAAAGTTGACATTGTCGACAAACCTAATAAACAGAAGCTTAAGTTCCCTTGTAAGTTTTGTGAGGGAGAACACCTAACCTATTTGTGCCCTATACTTCCAAAAGTGCAAAGAGTGTGGTCCATAGTTCAAAAGTATTTTTCTTCTGAGAAACCAACCACTGCAAGTCATGCTAGGGGCAAGATGTTAGCCAATGCTAGTCATGCTGATAGTAATGTTGTTGTAAATGAGTCTAATCTTATAGGACGCAAGCCAAAGTTCTCTTGTAAACTTTGTAAGGGAGATCACCTTACTCACCTGTGCCCTGCTATTCCAAAGGTGCGGAGAGTGTGGTCCATGTCTGAAGGATCCTCTGCTCCTGAATTATCTATAGATTCACAACATCCTGATCAACCTTTGGTTGATAAAGTGGTTGAACCAATGCAATCTTTGGTCAACCCCACTCTTTCTTCGGAGAGTGAAGTGATCTAATTGATGCAATCTTCGACCGATCCCACCAATCCTTTAGAGACTGATGCACTTGTATCTGAAGTCTTTTGCATTACCAGTTCATATGTTTCTGAAATGGGGGTCACTTCATCTGTGCCAGATGAACTCCTACCAAGCTCTGGGATCATTTCCTTTGATTGGAATAGTCTAACTGGTCCTCGCCTTCCTTCTTCTTCACCTTTCCAGATAAAGGTCGATATCGACAACCATGTGGTTCACCAATGTATTGTAGATGAAGGAGCCTTTGTTAGTATCTTATCCCCTTATGCTTGGAGATATTTAGGTTTCCCTAACCTTGTTACAACTGTTAATTGGCCACTAACCTTTGACATAAGACCTAGTGAACCGTTGGCATTCCTCCCTCAAGTACCTGTTACTTTGGGTGGAAAAATAGTCTTAGTTGATTTTATGGTTTTAAAGGACCCTATAGATTTTGATATGATCCTCGGGCGTGATTGCGTATATGCTATGCAGGCTGTGGTGGCTATGCTCTTTTGTGTGATGCATTTTCTTCACAACGAAAGCATTGTCACTATCGACAAGCTTACATTTGTTAATCCCTCTTATTACCCAACTATAGACCAAGTATATCCCTCACCAGTAGGCACTACCCATGCATGTCACAATCAAATTATGTGGCATATTGTTCCTTGAGTCCAATTGCTACTGAGAAGAAGCCTCTAAATTCATGCTTACCTTCTCGAGACTGGGTCCCGGCAATTGACTAGGTGATGACTCCATCTGAATGTTTAGATATGTGTTCTATTTGGGATGATATACTTCCTTCCGATGAAGTTTTCCTAGAGTCTATAATGAATTCTACCATTCATTTGGACATTGATCCACCAACGAGCATCCTTCCACCTTCACTTCGAGCTCGTTAAAAACAGTAAGGAGGCTATGAGAATTCTTTCACCTTTCCTTCGAACTCGTTAAAAACAGTAAGGAGGCTATGAGCATTCTTCCACCTTCACTTCGAGCTCGTTAAAAACAGTAAGGAAGTTCTGAGCATTTTTCTATCTCCTTTGAGCTCGTTAAAAATAGTAAGGAGGTCACGAGTTTACTTTTTCGGGCTCATTAAAACTTTACGAAAAATATTTTTATAGAGTTCTTTCACGCTCTTGTTTGACTCTTTAAATATGACAAGATTGCCAAGTATAGTTGTCCTTTCAGACTCGTTAAAGGATTTGAAGCGACATCCGCTTAAGTATAAGTTTAACCCTTTTTCGGAACTTTGCGGATTACTTACGAAAAAGGAATACTCTAGTCATACTTGGCTAGAAGAGTTCTCCTCTCATTGTTTTATACTTTTTCGGGGAAGGGGACTAACTATACGAAAAATGACCTTTTGGAGCCTTCTTTAGGGTTTTCAGGCTCTCGAAATATGAAAACACCAAGCGAGCACTCACCTACTCGGGCTCGATGTGAAATCCACGAGAGGGTATATAGAGGATTGTTTAAGTTTTTCAGACTCTATAAATAGGAAAACACTGGTGAGCATTAACCTACTTGGGATCGATATTAAAATCCACGAGTAGGTGTATGGAGTTATTGTTTAAGTTTTTCAAACTCCTTAAAATTGAAAACACCAGCGAGCAAGAAAAGATTGGATCGATATTAAAATCCAGAGATCAGTACTATAGAGTATTCATCTATCTCTTCTTCGAACTCTTTAAAAAATGAAGAAGGTCCTGAGTCTTCCTCCCATGGGCTTGTTAAACTATTACATGGTTGGACCTATTGAGTTTTCTTGGAATCATTAAAATGACAAGAAGAACATTCTTTTACCAAAAAGAATAAGGGATAAGAAGGGTATATCACATCTTTTTCAGTTTCAAAGGCAGTTATGTCAGTCATGTCCTTGAACACAGCACCTACTTGAGTCTATCATTTCAGTTTGGTTTTAGTTTTTGTCCTTAGGGTGAACCTGATCTTCGAGTTGTCAACTCCCCCGATTGGTTATTCTTCCAATCATATGGAGGGTATGTTATGTCTCGTACATTGCAGGATTATATCACTTCCCCTTCATGTTAAAAGCTGCCTAAGTCACTTTGTGTCATGCTCACTGTTCAAGGATACAACCTGTGTCGGCCATTCTGCAGTTTACCTTGACTTCATGTGTCGGCCATCCTGGTGTCAGTTTGTTTCATCTTGTTACTTGTCCTACTCCACATCAGCTCATACCTGTGAGTATTCCTTGTGTTGGATGGTGGAGGATGCATTAAGGCCTCCCTTCCAATGGACTTCTTCCCATCGACTTCAGCTCATTATGCTCTGGGAATGAAGTTTAGAGTTTTCGGTTAGTACCTTGGGGATTGCAGTCATCAGTGGCAGTTTCCCTCGTTGTTGAATAAATGGGAATACATCAATGTTTCTTATTCGACAGGTTCCTCAAGTGTTCAACGTCAAGTCCTCTTATTCACACTTGTTGGATCGTACTAGGTACCTTGGACCCCATTATCATTATCAATGGAATTCCTCACATTTTTTAACGGCATACATCAATGAACGGTAATCAAATGATACCCCCCATGTTCGACTTCATTTCATTTATTCACATGGTTAGGGTTTTTACCTTGGGTTGTTTGGATGAAGAACTTGGGATCATTATAGCATCACTATATTTATGTTATCCCCCAAGCTGCACAAGACTGAGGCTCACTCATTTTGGCTCTTCATGAGACATAGATCCAGCTTGTTGTTATGGTTATGATCTCTCTTTTGAAATGGATCCACGCTTGTATTTCGGTGGCCATGCTCTATATATACATCTCCTAGTTATGTATCGGAGATCATGCTACACATCTATATGATGTCAAGATTGTAATTGCTCGCTGACCTTGATTGTTGTTTCAGGTGTTTTTTGTGACTTAGTTCTGCGGTTTCTTGCTCCTCCTCTCACTTGGACTTATAATGTATTTTGGCCATCGTTTCCCTCTGAACTCACACATTAGGGGGCATCTGTTATAGGTCAAATCTGCACTTCTTCATCTGTGATCACATTATGCTATCGATCACACAAAAGGACAACATGGATTGAAGAGCTAGATTGCCCTAGATGATGTATGGTATGGAACTACTCTCTTCAACTGATAAAACCCCTGTTTACACTGAATTTTTGACATGTGCGCTACTCTATGGGCAGCAAACTAGCGCACATATGCTAGTATGCCCTACTTTACTCAAGTGAAGCTAGTGCACACCTTGAAAATTGTTGCAAAGCATGATAGTTGCACACTATGCACTACTCTTGTTGTATGAATCTCGCGCACATCTTAAGATGAAGTAAAAAATATATATTAAATTTACGAATTGGGATTAGTTGAAGTTGGTTCTGCAACTTCCCCAACCTCCCAATTCAACCACCTCTCGATTCCAACTGCCTACCTTGTCCCATAAATACAAGGAGGATCCATGAGAGAGAAATCTGGAAGAAAGGATTGAAGCATTGCTACGCTGGAGGAAAGTCCCAAGTCATTGTGAAGAGCAGGAGCCCAGGACTCGATTGCAGAAACATCTTGACACGTTAGGTATATTGTACTGATTCATGTTTCTTTGACAATAAAAAAGGTTGAAATACCCTTCCTATCCCAAATCGAATGTCTACTAGATTGCATATTCATTTGGCTTAATATCTGATTATATTTGATGTTAGATTACTTTCTGATTTCATCATATTTATATATAGTCAAGATATGCTGAGGAAGGTATCCTTTGTATTGTAGGTTCATTAAGCGAGAGATCAAGTGAAATCTAGGACCAGCCGTCGGTTAAAGGTATGTCTTTCGATATCCCGATCTCTTTCATTTGTAACAACTAGTTGTAATGCAATTAATGTATTTACTTGTCAACCGTTCCCAGTTGGTAGTGTCCATCTCCTCACTATAGGGTAAAAATACCGAACAACAAGTGGTTACGGTTTTTACCAACAAACGTTTTCACATTTACTTCTTATTGCTCCAACTAATTTCTGTTGCATTTTTTGGTGAGACAAGAACCAAGGGTTGGCGAGGGTGTGTTGGGAACTTCCACAGCTGGCACCACGACTTCGGCAAGGAGAACGATCTCCATACAGGTCAGGTAACCTGTCCTCGCTTTGTCCCTCGGGGATAAAACTCCCGGGTGTTGAGGTGGGTTACTTAAGACTTGGTTCCAGTTTCAGTTGCAAAAATGAAACATGAAGGCCCTCGGCCTTATTCGCAGATGCATTTGACTGTAGAATGAATAGTGTGAAGGCTTTCTCATCCTATAGGTAGTTGCACACTTTTAATATATTGGACTATATGCTGCAAGAAAAAAATTTGAATGCGAATATTTTGGGTCGACCACGTTTTTGGGTCGCTGGTTCTCATACTTGGTTTCGCATTTCGAAACTCCCATGCTGGGACTCTGCTCTGGAATTGAAATACGAAAGCTCTGCAAAATATTTTTGCTTTGTAAATAATGAATGCATTAAAATGAGTTGTATCAAACCTGCGTGGTTGCATACACAGTGTTGTTTCATAAATACATTTGCCTCCTGTCTTTCCAGTTCTGGTTTGAAACAATGGACAAGGTTATGATTATAATGATTATGAATATAATATGAATGCATTCGTCTTTTCTGATTTCCAGTTGTTTAAATGAATGCCTTGTTGTTGTAAGTAATCCAATAGGCATTAGCTAAATCATAGCCTACATGCATTGATTTTATAGATGTTTAAAAATGGGCATTCAAAATTGTAGGAAATCGTGATGTTGTTGTGCGTTCAACGCACTGTGTTTAGCTTCGCTAATCACTCAATGCATTTCTCTTCACTATTTGATTGGTGTAGCTTAAGTTTGGACCTTTAATGAGTGGTTCGATGACTGAACTTGGTCTCTTTAGGTTCTTACTTTCTTCACCCAATCCTCCCATTTATGGAAGAAGTGATTAGATCAGAGAGGATTTGTCTCTGAATGTACTTATGTTCTGTCTTCATGATGCGAGCACATAGTAAAAATATGCTTCTACTTTAAAAATAGCTTTAAAGGTAGTATTAGATCTACTTTAAACATGCTATATTACTATGAAATGGTGAGTTCCAATGTTAGATATGAAATGATTAACTAAAATTCCTTAACATCTTAGCCATTTTAGAATTCAAACTAAACTTGATAAGAAAATATCAAACTCTTAAATGGAAGGAAAATTGAATCATTTCATTAATAGCAATGAAGAAGATACATACTTACAATGCTTGAGATGCATCCCTCCTCCTTTAAAATATATCCAACATGCCTTTGATCTTCCTTTGTGTACCTTACAATGCCCCAAATGCCTTTCTTATATAGCATTGGGAAATGGGCTCTCAAGTTTCTCTTTTCAATTTGGGATAATTCCTTTTCATGATTTTTGATTATTTTATCACAAAAACCCACTTTCCATAGTATTTTTAGGCTTTTGTCACAACTTTAGCATATTTAAGTACAATTAATGCACTTTTGTGCATTTATTCTCACTATTTGACTGGTGGAGCTTAGATTTGAGCCTTTAATGAGTAGTTCAATCATTGAACATTGTCTCTTTAGGATCCTTCTTTCTTCACTCAATCCTTCTGATTATGGATGTAGTGATTAGATCAGAGAGGAATGTTCTCTTGATGTACTTGTGTTCTGTCTTCATGTTGTGGGAACATAGTAAAAATATGCTTCTTCTGTCACATGACTAACGGTGTTAATTTTTTTGTTAACAGGTTATGCATACTTAAAACCTATTGGCATTAGTTAGGGTCACCCACATAATATAACACTTAGCACTATTTAAAATAAGTGACATTGTATGCATAGTGTGGCAACCACGCCACTGTCTACCAGCCGTAGCATGCAGGGTGATATACCCTCGTAGAGAAAACATGTGGATGCATAAGGGTTTGGCGTTCTACAACTGTGCTTTCGCACTACCAATTACCCATAAAATAACGCCTTCGAGCATAAACAGTGCATCCTATACAATACATTTTATTTGTTTATGCAATACAATGGAACCATATCGAATTCCATAGCCATATTATGCATAAAAATAAGTTAAAAGATAATGTCAAGTCCCATGCTAGAACTATCTGTAGGTATAAACAGAGTTTGGATACCAACGAATTCCATACAGTAATTTAAAATAGCATTCATGCTCAGGTTAAGAAAGACACATATAAAATGGTCATGCATTCTGAGATTTAATTACTGTTTACAAAAAAAATCTCCATACTGAAGTTGAAAATGCTATTTATATATATCAGTTCATCCAAAATTTATACACTCTATCAAAATAAATGAAAACCACTTACGGTAGGTTTACCATCATTTAGGTCACTGCATTTGCTTTTATCTATAGAATAATAGAATAAAAACTTAAATAATGCCATGCGTGGACATGTAAACCTCATGGTTTACATGTCTGCCTCTTTTCAACCTTTTAAATAAGAACATATGCTTAGCTAATAATGAGGATATGATGAGTACAAGAAACCTATTCTATTAAAATACAAACAACATATCCTTAGGGTAAAATGTAAGCAATGATGATTTCATACTGCCTATCTCAGGCCCATAAATTATTATTTACGTTACATGTATATCTACTTACTGCATATAAAACATGTGTAAATCAATCATAGACTATGAAACTGAAATGTCTCCAAGAGATCATAAATCTTCATAATACAACATAGACCTAAAAGTCTATCCATGCTCTATAAACCAAGTTCAGTATAATAACACAGTCATGTTTAGATCTGATAAACAATCCATTCAATAGTAGATCAGAGTTATATAACAATAACCCTAGCAACTGTTCCATAAAATATAACAGATAAATGCAGCAAATAGACTTATCTAAAATTTGAAGACCAGTAGACCTAGCACAACCCTCCCAGCCTATGAAAAACAAGTTCACCTTGCATTCAGGTCACCCCCGAGCTGAGTTCACAGTCCCCTCTGGTTCAGGAGTTAGATTTTATTTACCCTTAACTTGTTCCCCAATTTATTTAGTAAATTTTTGTGGCAGCAGGCAACCCAACATCCAACTCAGTGCTCCTGAGCTCCAGGATGCTCCAGGGGATTTTAAGTCTCATCCATTAAGAGAATTATTAAAATCATAACCTATTCAAAGTATTTTCTACAGTGCTCCTGTAAGCTTGGGGTAGTGCTCCTACCTGAACACAACCAAGTGTCCAAGCTATACCCAGTTGTTCTGATTGCTCTTAATCTGGTCCAGTTTTGTGCTCCAAAACTGTCCCCCTTTACTTGTCTTTATTTACTCTGGTTTTTGTTCTTCCCAGCTCCCATTTCTCTTTTGTGATAATGATGATCATGAATGAATCCCCCAATGAATGAATGAATTTCACTTTTTTATATTCTTAGGTGTGAAATCTCTCATTTAGTTAATTCTTTTATTTCAATATTCTCTCAAATCTTTTCTTTAGGGTTTTCCATTTTCTCCAATAATAATTTCTCATTATTATTTAATTGCCTTTTCCCCCTCCAACCCATAGGGGACTGTGACTCCCATCTCATTAATGTGTCGGTCCACATGGTCATTAGAAATTAATTTCTCAAATTTCTAATGTCATCTAAGTAAACTGAAATAATACTTGGAAAAATATCAAAGGGGTTAAAGTCTAGCATTTGGGGTATTACAATATCAATCACAACATATAGGAAGTAAACCATAAAAAATGCATCATCATATCATCCACATGCACATATACATCATATAGGCATACAACATCATAAAAATAAAAAAAAGGACTATCATCATAATAAAATGCATCCACATGCATATATATATCATCATCAAATGTTATAGTGTTCACATCATAAAATAAGCATCACTGCATCGAGGAGCCCCAACAACTTCCTTGTCATAACAATAATTGTTGAATAAAAAAATTCCCTATGCTCATCGCATTAGGGGGAAGTTCCATCAACTACCTAGTCATCTGAGTCATATGTATCACCCTCGTTCTCATCGTCATCATTGTCGTCATCGACGTTGTCTTCCTCCTCCTCCTCCTCATCTTCCTCCTCCTACTCCTCCTCATCCGACTCAGTATCCTACTCCTCATCATGATATGGGGCATCAACTTGTGCCATCGCCCTCACTTCCTCGGATACCATCGCAATCCTCCGCATCTATGGTCTCCACTCCCGTGGAGCGTCATAGAAAATGCAAACCAACTCCTGATCCAAATGCTTCCATCTATCATCTACCACTCCATCCAGTAAATGTTCAATCCCCACACACAATGTCTCCAAAGTTGTCGAAGCACTTCGCTGATGTCGATGCCCACGACTAGGAGAGTACACTCCCTCCATTCGAACCCTCCATGCCCGATACCTAGTTGGAGGCTGCAGTCCCACATATGCACACACAAGCACATCATTCAATATCGACATCATAAAAATACTCTAGCTACCATATATGCTATGAATACAAAACAACATGATACTGCAAAATAAGTGCATACATACCATCTTGTCCTCATGCCTGTCCAGGAGGTCGTGGTAGCTCTACGTCTCCCTTGTATTCCATCACTACATATGGGTAATCCTCGATCACCACTGGCAGCTTCCTCCACTGAGTAAACAACTCACACATAAATAACCGACCCACTAGTCCCCCGCCACCATGAGTTATCATCTCTCCCCATTGTTGCATCCTTAGATAAGTGGGCCCACTGTTGTGCACTTCTCTATGAATTCTCAACATCGGAACCTGCTCAAAAAATAAAGAGCATAGGAATGAAGGGAAACATAAATCCCATCCCGTGCGACTCACCTTGTCCAGCTCTCATCGAACCACTATTGGATAATATGCCCCCAACCAAAGTATGTCTTTGCTAGTTCCTTCTCCACTAGCATCATATGACCTCCATAGATCCTGTGGGTCACCTTCAACCCCAGTATCCACACAACCAATGCTGTTATAGCTCACGTCTCCAGACTCTCTATTCACAGATCAGTATAGCATTGTCAGGAACATAAGTCGTGGCATAATAGTGTCGCTCTAGGAGATCCTCCATCGAGATATCACTGGGATTCCTCTGTTGTGTATCCGCAATAATACCTAACTGCAGAATCCCAGTCAGAAAGTACACATCTGTCAGTGTGATCTCCAGCCGCTCCCCCTGTATCAAAAATGCCCCCAAATCGGCATCCCAGAACTCTACCAACTTGTTCAACAACAACTTAGCTGAATGCATTGGGGAACCCTAGAAAGCTTCAGCAACCCACACCAGGCCAAATTATCCTGAACATCCTCATCATCCATGATGTCATCAAGTAACCTCTCAAGCTCTTGCTCTCGCCAGCTCACTCTCGGCATCCTACACACAAAGGAAAAAAACCATCATCAGTGCTATGTCCATAAAAATATGTCTCCCCAGGGCCATGGTACAAACCTTGGGATAAAAAGTGCACTCCAAAGCACGCCTTTTTTCCCCACAGGTGCGCTTTGGAGAACAGTTTTCGCATTGAAATGCACGCATGTTGGGTACACTGTCGCGCTCGGAGCGCGCTTTTCTCAGAGAAAGGCACTCCACAGAGCGTACATGTACAACCCACAGTCGCGCCCTAAACGTGCGATTGTATAACTCAAAGTCATGCATTGGGCGTGCTCTTTCCCTTGAAAGGAACGCTATGGCACATTGGTGCCCTAACCAAGCTTGCCAGGGCTCCCCGGAGGACCAAATCCAATGCAACAAACATGAAAAATGACAAAAAAAACTTCAAAAGTTACTTGCAAGTCACAAAAATCGATTCCACCGGAAATATTGAAAGAAATCAGAATTTCCTCTTTTGGTCCCCTCCACACTCCTCCCAATTGCACAGTGAAAATGACATGTGGAGGTGGGCTCCCTTTCTATTTATAGCCATGTTAATCTAGTTTTTCTTTGACCATTCCGGAGTCATTCGAACTTCGTTTTCCCTACTGTTTGCACCGCCGGATTCAGAATTGCATTCCTGTGATGATGCTTGATATTATTTCTCACTCTCACTCATTCCTTTTTTGGCCATTTTTCCCATGCCCCTCACTGCCTCGATTTGCGTGTGATCACCACAGTCGATGCTTTTTTCCCAAATTTGACCATTTTGTCTATCACGACCTATTCATGAGCCCTATGCTCCTTGCATAATACAGTTATTACGTTATTTTTCCACCATTCATCTACACGCAAGGAGGCCCCATTAGTGTTCCCCCCTCACCTTCTTGGTTCCCATCTTTGTCCCTTGATTGAACAGTTCCTCCTTGCTTGGATTTTACATCTGTTCGGTATACTATTATCCCTTTTTCGGGTTGAGCAGTTCCTTTATGAAAAGGCACTCAGGGAGTTTCTGTTAAGCTCTTTTATGTCTCCTTAAAGAATGAAAATATGGTCGAGAAATCTTTCTTCCTTTCATGCTCATTAAGGTATCTGAAAGGGTGCTATCATGGTCTATTCATGAGCCCTATGCTCCCTGCATACTGTAGTTATTACGTTATTTTTCCACCATTCATCTACACGCAAGGAGGCCCCATTAGTGTTCCCACCTCACCTTCTTGGTTCCCATCTTTGTCCCTTGATTGAACACTTCATCCTTGCTTGGATTTTACATCTGTTCGATATACTTTTATCCCTTTTTCGGGTTGAGTAGTTCCTTTATGAAAAGGCACTCAGGGAGTTTTTGTTAAGCTCTTTTTTGTCTCCTTAAAGAATAAAAATATCGTCGAGCAATCTTGCTTCCTTTCATGCTCGTTAAAGTATTTGAAAGGGTGCTATCTGGTATAAGTTTAACCCTTTTCTGGAACTGGTAGACAAATTATGAAAAATGAATACTCTAGTCACATCCACTAGAAACGTTCTCCATTTCATACTTTTATGCTTTTTCGGGCTTTGGGGACTAACACACAAAAAATAACTCCCTCGGACTATTCTTATTGCTTTTAGACTCTCTAAAATTAATAGCGACCATGAGCATGCACCATCTTGGGCTCATACAAATCCACATGACGGTATCTTCTCCCCATTTCAGAGTCTTCTTATCGCTTTTAGACTCCTTAAAAATGAAAGCACCCACGAGCATCCACTGTCTTGGGCTCGTACAAATACACATGACGGTATCATCTCGAGCACACTTCTATCCCTTCTTTGAGCTCCTTAAACCATGAAGAAGGCCCAAACCATGCCTCTCGGTGCCACTACAGATCACATCTATTCCTACCATTATGGAAACATCCCCAGCTTGGTCTCCTTTGTTTAGAGTATTCTATGATGTGTCACCCTTGGAGTCTCCTAATATCACTCATCAGTTCCCCCCTTGATTCTCCCCCATTGCAGCCACAGTTACTGATCCCCTAAGTTATGATTCCCTTCCCCAAAGTCAGTTTCATATGATTCTAGGTCATCCTTGCCGTCGTACTTTGAACAAAGGAAGTTTAATTCCTCCCACTCTACGACCCCCATATCCCCCCACAGTGTGTCAGTCTCACATCCAGTACTATCACCTCTTGGTTGTACGCCTCACGCTCCTATCAAGGAAACATCATTTCCTTTATAGTTGCAGGTCTCCCTTTGTCGACTCCAACACATCTATTCCAGAGGATAGACCCAGAGGTCCCTATACCTTGGACTCATCTTGATTAGTGATGAGTGCCTACGGACCATCCGAGAGGATTCCTTAGTGCCTCTTAGAATGGTTGTTTCTCATGTGCTCGACTTCAACTCCATCAACGCATTGTTGATATTCGTACAGGGTATTGGTCCCTTCAGTTATTGGTAGAAGACCCCAGATGTCCCATGACTCTATCACATTGGTGAGTCTATTTGGAACCCTCTAGTTGTATGTTCCCGTGGATATCCGGGCTGCGTTGGCGACAGTGTTCGGAAGCCCTTCCGCTATATGCTTCGTAGAGTATCCAGTTCAAATGCAGTTCAATGTACCTTTGAGATTTCGACTCTCACTCATTGAGTCCATACAATTGTTGGACACCTTCAAATCCAACAGAGCACCAGTTGATATGGTACTGCATCCAAGATGGATGCCATTGTTTCCATATATCAATTCTTCAAATCAGTCATGGTTGGACCATGATTATGTCCCAGATTTGTGTCCCCTCTAAACCATTATGATGCACACAACAGCTCTCTATGTATTGTTCAAGTCCCCTTTTGTGCCTCACCATTATTTGTATACGAGCATGGGTATTCCCGCCTCGTCCATATATTTGATATTATGTTCCTCATCCATTATTGAGGTGATGTATTTCCAGTTTTCGCCCTTGTAATTTGTATGAAGCACATGCTTCGGTCTCCAACCAGTTTTTTCTCTCCACCACCACAATGCTCATGCCCTTGGAAAAATTCAGAACCTATGATTTCTATCGGCCATATGATGAGCTCCTTCGCTCACACATCAAGGGGCAATCTGTTAACACCCAAAAATTGTTCACCTAGATCATCCCCCTAGTCACATAACCCATTTATCCCTTTTTCCTACATTTTTGGCCTCCAAAAACCCAAAAATACCTAAATTGGTAACCAAATGGGAAAAAAATAATTATTTCCCTCATCAATTAGTGAAAATCCTTCAAAAAAGGATAAAACCCCATAAAAAAGGGTCAAATCCCCAAAAAAGAAAAAGGGAAAAAAGTCAAAATAAAATTAAAAAGGAGGGAAAACATCAAATACCACTGGCCAATACTATTGGTTTCCCAATACCATGGGTCCATACTCCACCATCCAAAATTTCTATAAAAAGGTGATGGAGCCCCCCCATTTCACATCCATGTATCACTCTTCCTACCCTTATGCTACCAAAATTACTACTGCACTCTAGCCTACCTCTTTGAGCTTTTGTGCCCATGTAGTTGAGTCTTTCTCACCATTTGAGCATTCATAAAAGAGCAAGGAACCTTGGAGACCCGGAGCGCTACTCTTCTTACAGCTGCAAGGGCCCCCATCTCCTCAACTTCTGAGGTAACCTCTGATTGTAAACCATTATTTGCAACATAATACAAAATACAAATTTTATTCATGGGTTCCTGTTGATCTGTTATTTTATTGCAGTAGTTAGATTAGTTTTTATTTTTATTTGCACTCACATATATTATCCATTTTTGAAACTGCTACTAAGGGTTCCATAATCCTTAGTAGGTTCACTTTAGCACGAGCTGGTGTGAAAACACTAGCTACAGGACACATGGGATATTAGGCCACATAATTCACCCAATGTAAGATAGTGTCTAATAAAATGCTAGAAATAAATGAAGGGGACTCTTGGTATAAAGTTGGGTAAAGAGGAGTATCAGTAAATGCAAGTTGATCAATAGTGGCAATGCTTTCATTGTGAGGAAAATGCATCACACAAAATAATGTAGACACCACAACATTCATAGAATATACATAATCACACCTAAGGAGCATATTGAATTCCAATGGGACTTCCATAACAACAAAATCGACTAAGATTTTGTTCCCACCTAATGAAATAATAAATTGAAGAAGAAAACCAAAAGATTCACTAGGTTTTCCGCGAAATTCCAACAATGGACTAGCAGTTGACATAAGGTTGGGAGAACCCAAAAATTTCCAAGCATATGTAGATAAAATACTAACAGAGGCTCCGTCATCTACAATAGATTGAAAAACCATTTGATTTTTAACTTGAACCCTCATTTGGAAGGGTGCATGAGAAGGAAGGCGAGGACTAGCTGGACTATCCTAATAAAATGACATGATCCTAAATCTTGGAGGGGGATCACTCAAAGTAACCAGATCTCCCCCTTATCCATAAGGTTATGAACTAGCAGTAAAGAAAACTTGAAAAATAATCACTCACTCTCAAAAGGAAGAGTGGGGTTGAGTGAAAATTGCATCAATTCAACCACTTCAGTCTTGTCACTCTCCAAGGGAAGAGTGGGATTAATAAAACATTTCATCGAGTTGACCTCTTCATCAACCAAAGGTTGATTGGGATGCTAGGAAACTATAGTTTTTAGGCCAGAAGATCCTTGACACATGGACCACACTCTTTTTACCTCTAGAATAGTAAGGCATAAATGAGTAAGGTGATCTCCCCTACAAATATTACAAGGTCACTTAGGCTTGCATCCTATTTGTCTAGTTTTTTAAACAATATCAATACTCCCAACATGACTTGGATTGGTTGTTCATTTCCCCCCAAGATGAATTACAGTCGCTAGTTTCTTGTTTCCACTATGACTTGCAATGACTGGTAACTTGTCTCCAATATGAATTGCAATGACTAGTGACTTTTCCCTAGTATGATTTGCTTTGGATAGGGAATCCCCCCCAGCATGAATTGCATTGGCTAGGGAATTTCCCCAACATGAATTGCATTTGCTAGTGCCATTCCCCCTTGTATTCACATCTTCTTCTTATTCTCCCTCTTTCTATTCCTTTTAGATTTCGAGTTACAATTATCTATACTTTCACTAAATGAGGTGGAAGGAGGAGGAAAACATGTCACTAGTGAATAAGAAAGAGAGTTTTATGATCTTGACATTCATGGCTTATTTAAAAAGAATTAGGAGAATTTGGGACATTTAGAATAGAAAACAATGAAACCAACAGCTTGCAGTCAATCCAAGAAGATTCAAGGTGGTCATCAAGGGAGCACCAATGTTTCTAAAGAAAGGAAAAGCACAAGGTTCCCCTTGCATATGGGTCCCTTGGTTGATATTCTCAAGAACTTTAGCCATAACCTCCAATCAAAAAATAAAATCTCTAAGGACTTCTAAGGGGTTGAAAAATTACATTCAAGGTACCCTATAAAAGACTCTATAATATATAGGCAAGCAAATTCACCCTCCCAAAAATCGAACTAGGGTGGTTAAGTCTTGAGTTCACTCAATGAAGAGTCAAAGATAGGGCTTCCAAGGTTCATCTTGGGATGGTGAGGGCCCATGTCCAACCAATGGAAGTGTGAGAGACAATCAAGGTAACTCTCACGCAACAATCATCCAAGGTGCAAGTACCCTCACAAAGACAGGAACCCTCCAAGGGACATGAGGTGGATGTTATGCACATGTCTCATGTACCACAAGCACTTCCCACTTGTAGCCATTGGAGTGAATCCTAGGACAATAAACCATGGACACCACTTTGTAATTGAAAATTGGGGAGAAAAATTGTAAATTAGGTGTTCGTGTATGGGCACGGAACATAGGACCATGTCCTAGACCTGAAACTTTAGAGAGAAGTGGTGTCAAACTCGAGGACTTGCCACTTCTCCTAAACCTTCCATACATGCATATCCCACCAAGAAATCAATGAGGGGATAATCTCAATTGCCTACTTATCTTGAGATTTTTCTTGACGCATGTGTGAGGCACATTTTCCCAACAAATACCTCCCACTACAATGGATTTTCGTTTAACTAGTGAGGACCTAGTTTCATTTTAGTGGCATTGGAGAATTGACTCTACAAACCTACTACCAAGGACCTATACTTAGAATATTGTTGGTGTGCTATAAAACAAATGAGTCTATCTTCTTTTAATTATATTTCTCTCAATGATTTTATCTTTTGATCAAGAAATTATATATTAATAAAGTATGTTCACAAAATGCAAAATTATTAGGACACTAAGAAGATTCAAATAGCATTCATCACTGTCATTCTTCTTTGAAGAAGGTATCCAATGCAACTTTTAATGAACCAAAAGCACAATCTCAATATGAAATCAAAGCACGTATTTAATTTCTCTTTCAAAAAGAAATGATCATTCACTAAATCACTCATTAAGAAGTAGAATGGAAACTGCAAACTATCAACAAAAATGCAAGAAAACCTACAAAAATAGTACCAAACAAACACTGTTTTTCTTTCTTTCACCTAATGAAACTAATCAAGTACTTACTAAAAAAATACAAATAGGCCAAAACACTAACCTACAACCTTTTGAGTGACTTTAGAGACCAACTGCAAGAGTAATCAAGGAAAAAATTGCAAAACAAGGTAAAAAACCCCACTTCACAAGTCACACACACATGTTGCCAAGCAAAGGTGCATGAACACATACATGTTTCCTAGAAAAGGTGTGTGCACATGCACCTATGAGGAAGAATAGGATCGTGTGCACACTCCTATTCCATGTAGATAGAGTGTGTACTTCTTGTAGGTGCCTAAAAAGTAAAAAAATCTCAAGAAGCTTGCGATCTTTTAGTCTAGTTCAAGGTTGGACATTATTCTACAGATAGATAGGTTTCAAAACAACTCAATCAAAACTAGAACAATAGTCCTAAGGAGGCCCTATAGATAAGGATTCAATGAATTATTCCCTAGTGAAGTCACCAATTTCATTGAGGGGAAAACCCCTACGAATAGTTATGGATGACTATCACAGAGAAAATGGAGAGACAACTAACTAGATTCCCCTAGGATGACTAACTTGTATTCATACAATCAACGAAAGGAACAAAGACAAGGTACATTCAATCAAGAAAGAGAGAGTATGAGGCACCTGGATCTTGTAGGTTGTCCTATAGCTTCCTCTCGGGCATGAATCCCAATGCAATCCACTTGATGAAGCTTGGAACCTCCACATAAGAAAAAAAAAAACCTTTCCCAAATCCTATGACAATCTGAAAACATGGATCAAATCATAAATTAACTTAATCATGAATCAATACTAGTTACCCTATCAAGAAGACTAATCCCTTTATACGAACAAGTATCAAAGATAAATGAACATTGAATATTGAATTGGGTGGGGAAGGGGAGATCTCTATTGATGAATAAATAACAAGAAGTACAAACCACCTGATCTTGTTGTCAAGACCTTCCAGAAGATTTGTTTGAGTTCATTTGAGCATGAGCCATTGATGCCTCAACCTTCCCAAGACTTCAAAATTCTTCTTGAATACAATATGGAAGCCAGTCATGGATGTAGACCTAATCACTGATCAAGGGATGATGAAATCTCAAAAACAAGGGTTTCTAAAGGGTAAAGGGCATAAAAAATCAAGGAACAAGGACCATTTCTTCCATCATAACCACGATATGGGTGCTAGATCCCCTATATCTTCCATGAAGCTCTCGTTTATACATTATTAGGAATGCTTGAGATAGTTGGAAGGTGGTTTCAAAGAGTTATAATCGTGAAATTGTTGTTCCAACCGTTCAATTTCATGAATCTCATTATTTTTATATTTTTTGTGCATTTTTTTGGGTACATGCTCATTTCCTAAAGAAAACTAGTGTGCACATGCACCCTTCTCCATTGAAAGGTGCATATTCCCTCAAAACCATGTTTTTTAGTGAAATTTGGGTTGGATTAAACTAGCATTTTGTCCTAAGGTGGGATCATCACTTATGAAGGACTCTGGTGTATAATTCATGGCCTTTAGAAACTATTAGGGACTCTTCAAATGACATTAAGTAAATTTGGAGATAAATTAGGGACATTTGGATGCCATTAGGGTCATTAGGGTTTCATTAGGGTCACTTGAGTGTCAATTATTGCTCTAATAGTGTGAACTTCATGTTACTAGGTTCAATAACAAAATACAAACTCCACTATAAGCACAAAGCTTTACTAGTTTTGATTAGATCTTATAGTGGTCTATTTTTTAGTTTTATATGTGGTCTCAACATATGATTATTTTTATTGCTAGTGGAAACATGTGCTATGCTTATCGTAATAAATGCATATTCTAAAGGAAATGAGCATGCTATTGTTAGGAAAAATGTAAATATCTTAAAAAATGCTAATATCAAAAGTCAGATTCTCCCTCTAAAAGCTATATTAGAAATTCAACATTGAAAATAAGTTTACAAGTGCCTTAGTGTGCTAGGAAATGTGGCATGCTTAATAATTCCCTTCACACACATAGAGAGGCAAGACACAGCTACCCAATTTTAAAATGTTAAGTGATAACATTCCCTCCATGTAACATTAACTAAGTTAATATCAAATATTTACATCCACATATTTCATGCAATGCCTTGATTCTTGGCTATCCAAGACTCCACATATCCCATTTCCCATTTGCTAAATGAGTATTTGTGAAGATGGAGGATGAGGCAAATCCTATATGTAGTTCCTCTCCACTACCTCATGTTGGTTATGGCACCTCGTGGTGATCTATGATAAATAACCAAAGTGATGATTAAACACCCCTATGTGTGTTACTTTCAATGTGACTATGACTACTACTATGCAAGTCTATTCTAAATATGAATAGCATGTTAGCTTAATATTTGGTATCTTATTATTGTTGATTTGTTCCCAATATGAGTAGCATGGGAACTTAAAAATGGCTTGAACATTATTTAACATCTCTTCGTCTAAATTATTTTGATTAGTATGTCTTAAAAAGATAAGGAGTTTTGTGTTGAGGTGACTAGCTTTATATTTATGGTTGACAATATAACCATTCAAGTCGCTATCGTCGAAGTGATACAGCTCAAGTGATATGACAATGTTACAAGTAAAGTTAAATCATAACGATAACATGTATCATAAGTAACGTCAAAGTTATCCAAGTCTAAGTGATACGACAATGTTACAAGTATAGTTAAATCGTAATGATAACAATTATCATAAGTTGATATAATGCTTTGAAGACGAAAAAAATACTAAGCTTGAAAAACAAATAATACCAATCCAAATTATTTAATTTTTAATATAATTTATATAATAAGTAAATATTGATATTATATTTTTAAAATTGATATAAACTAAGTTTTTGGGTTAGTTAAAACTGATTAATTTGTGTCTTTAATTTTATTAGTTTAGAGTCTTTATTGTACCAAGAAGAGCAAGGTGCTCTACAATCCAGTATGGGGGAGATGTTGTCATATAAGGTAACCTAACGTAACATAACATTACGGTCGACTCATAAAAAAAATTATGGAAATTAATTAAAAAAATCCATGTCAGCCTATAAAGTAAAAAATTAAAACTTAAACCCAAATCTATCAAACAAGAGAGGGATCCAATTTCTTGAGGTGTAATTTTTTTTGAAATTACACCTCAAGAAATTGACCATTCTGTCTTTTGTCTCCAGCTATCAGAGATCCTATTTTTAAATCTTAAGCTTAAGAAATTTGATCCCTCTCAGTGCTTGATAGATCTGGGTTTAAGATGGATCTATGTTGGTTATGTGCATCTCACAAGAGCTCTTTATTTAATTATGTGGGTTATGTATACTGAAAAACTAAATAATATATCAATCAAATTCAAGTTTTTATTTACAGAGACTAACCACTATGTGGGAATCTTTGTTACTCTTCCACCAAAGTGAAATACATTTATATTGAAATTGCATATATTGGAATTGCATAATTACAAAGAAGAAGTCTAAATGTTCGATGATTTCAAGAGTTTTTGGATGGAATACGATGATTTTTTTCAATAAATATGAAATTTGTGTTGTTCAATTTGTTTTTTTAGTGCATCAATGGATTCAGGGCCCTCAAAAATTTCAAGGACATCCATATTATGCAAGTTTAACACTCTTCTATGCAATTTTAAAAATTTCTTCTCAAATTTTTGTGAATTCATGCTGAAAAATATATCCTCTCCAAACCAAATTGTCAAACTTTTAGACTATGCATAATTACAAATATTCCAAAAAATATCATTCCTTAAAATTACACTCGTATTATATATTCGAATAAACTATATAACTTTGTTCTTACTGCTCTTACACTAGATTACATGGAGTTGATACATTTTGAGGATGACAAGGAATACCATATCAAATCATAGAATAATGTTCATTAACATTATTAATGTTCATCATGTTATAGTTAGTAGTAAAGTAGAGTCACCAATGATGATATGAACAAACTAATGGAGGGTATCTTGAGTTTTCGAATAGATCAATGCATCACGTTATGATAACCCACATAATATATATAATTTTAAGGCCGCAGTTAAGCCATACATCAATTTGGTGTATGAGATCCTCTTTTTTATGGGATAAGAGACTCCCAATGATGTAACCACTAAAGTCTATAGAGGTGTACCTACCCTACCCCTATTTGAGTTTGAACCTATGACTTCTTAGGAGGAAACACATGTTCTTAACCGTTAGGCCCACTCAGATTGTACCACTTATTATGGATAGATTATAACTACCCATTAGGAGTGAGTCTAAATATTATTAATGAATTTGAGGAGTCATCAAGCAAAGCTTAGCCACCATTACAACAACATTGCCCCTTAATCTTAAGGGAATGAATAAATAAAAAATAGAATACAAGACAACTATTTAATATCATATGTTGGTTATTAAAGGTGTCAATAATTCAATAATATATTTATCCGAGTAAAGATCATATCCCAACATCCCCCTTAATACTTGTTCGGGAAGATGTCGTAAATAAAGTTTTACAAAATACACAGTACATTAATCCCCTCTTTGATATTTAATTGAGTATAAGAATATAATTAATACTTCTTGGGGAAGATGTGGTAAATAAAGTTTTACAAAATAAACATTACATTAATCCCCTCTTTGATATTTAACTGAGTACAAGACTATAATAATGAGCAATACCAATAATTGTGACAACCTAATCATGAAAAAATACAATCAATCTTTTAAAGAGTTTATCTACAAAACTTTAGCCTTAAAAACATCCTGCACATGAACCTCTTCAGCACTTGTGACACAAACTACAAGTCTTTCTTCAAAATATTGCCTCCAAACCACCTTCATATGTACCACTTTAGATTTGAAGAAGTAAATACATGAAAACTCAAATCCATGAGTGAAAGAGTATATCACAAGTAGTTACAAGCCCAGTGGGTTAGCTCAAGTGGTTGAGTGCTGTAATCGCAAGCAGAAGGTCTCGTAGCCGAATCCCCGGGTGGCTATGCATGGCCTCACTTGATGTCCCCATTGGGTTAGGCCCCGTAATCAGGGTTGGTGGTTTAACTTGGGTGCCATCCTCGAAATGAGGGGAAGTACCCAAGGTTTTCCCATTATGTGTTCCATTGAAACATTGAATAAGCATGGTGGGTTAGCTCAACTGGTTGAGTGCTGTAAGTTGTGAGCAGAAGGTGTCGGGGTCAAATCCCCGGGTGGCTATACATTGCTATATAAGGGCCTCACTTGATGTCCCCACCGGGTTAGGCCCCGTAATCAGGGCCGATGGTTTACCTTGGGTACCATCCTCAAAATGAGGGGAAGTACCTAAGGGTTTCCCCATGGCATGTTCCAATGAAAAAAAATATGCACAAGCAGTTAGAGAATAAATGTCTCAAATCCCATTACGCTATCAAATATTGATCTCCACAAAATAACACGATAGATAATAAAGAGGCTCACTACCATGTGATCATGATGGTAAAAAAGAAAAACTTAAATATGTTCTCGTGATGTTCAACAAGATCAATAAGTGTTCCAAACACCATTTGCAATAATATGGTCTTCCCATCATAAAGTGCAAGACTTGTTTGAAGCGGAGCAACAAACAAAGGTGCCATCAAAGATTCCAAATATAGAGACTATTGCTATGGTGGATTAATCAAAAAGAGCAATGAGGATTCTATAGCTGTACAATTGATGAAACAAGTTGGAATCATTTCCTCAAACATGTGCTCAAATGTAACCACAACTAATCGTCAACCTAAATGCAATGGGCCCTAGTAATTGGCATTGATTCAAAATTTTCCCTTTAATTATTCCTTTTCTACAAATATTTGTAAGAAGGATTAATATCATACCAATATGAATTTTAATAAATGGACGAAGAATGAGGATTCCCACTATCAAAATTATTTAAGGGTTTTAATACCATTGAGATGAGGAGTCTCAATTGTTAGCACCTAGAATTTTGCATGCATGTGCCAAACAATGTTATGTAGAATCCATTCACTATTGGTCCCTTTAGCATGGTGGATCTTAACTTATCTCAAAACTTTGGCAACTTATTAGTTTTCTTTGGTTGAGTAAACATATGCTAAAATAATTATTTTGAAAATGTTGAGACAGTCCTATAGAAAATTCATTCCCACTTAGATATTGTTGATAAAGCCAAACTTGATCATGGAGAGCCCTATGTTTATAATAATCATATTTTATTTGATTAGATGTGGCATATCCAGGGCACATATTTCTTGGGATCTATTGGGCATTGTATCAATTCTTCATGTAAAAATTTCATGAGGAATGTTAATACTTTTTGTTTTTTTTCCAAGAAAAGAATCATTATATTTGTTATTTCATAGAATGATATCAAAATATACAACAATAGTTTCATAGTTTTTTTGCAACAACTAAAAATGTACTTCCTTCTAACTGTACTTGTATAAGACAGTCTTCTAATAACTATTCCTTCTAGGAAAAAATCTCATTAATTGACTTTAAACTTACTTTATCAAGCCATCACTAACTTATAAAGTTATGCTCTTTCCTACCCATCTCTTTATTTACATAATGGATAAAAATATCTATAAAGAGGCATGGACAACCTTTAACTATTGATTTATTGATGTACCTTCCTACATATCAAGTGCATCCTTCGAAAGTGGATATGTTTTTTTATTAAATTCTATGAATACATGTGTGTAAGAGATGTGATCAAATATAATTTTAGCATCAATAAGTTATGTTGTTTGTGCCCTACCCAATACCATATTTTATGACGAAAAAATATGCTTATAATTAATATAGTTTACCTTGTTCCACACATACCTGAGACTCCTTGGCAGGTACCCTATAAAAAAACCTGAGCTTTGGTGAAGTCAGTGGCTGGAGCTTTAATGTCCTTATCTTGGGATATTTCCACCCTTTTCTATAGGACAACCTTAATTTATGAGATACTAGCCCAACAATTATGTTATACCCTTCAAATACCATCTTATTTTTGCAGAACCACAACCCCCATATGACATAACATGGTAGATATTTGTGGGCCAAAACATTCCATGCTTGTAATTTTGTTCCACTTATTAGGCTTCCCCACCATTAGAAGGATTTCATTCCTAACAAGCTCAATAAAATAACATGAAACAAAAATATGGTTGAATGATCAACCTTCAACCCTATGTATAGGATCCAAGGGCTTAGACCATTCCAACTTTGTTTTTGTCTCTTCTCCTAGGTAAGAATCTTATTAAATAGCAACAAGCCATGGGATAAATGTTAATCCTATAAGAGGGTCTCCTTCACATATTGTTAAGGATCTAGGATGGTCTCCTTCATGTGTTGTTAAGGATCTTGGATCTTAAGAGTATTTAACTTATGGCATTGTGATTATTGCTTCTTCCCATTCAAAGGGTTGCACCACTTTCACCTTTGATTCTAATTCCCCATGTTCTTTGTGAAATATTGAGCAGAAGATATTGAAGACTAATGAAGAAATTTGGACTAGAGAGAGCTTAAAGGGCAATGGACCTCAAGGAGAATGGATTTGGAACCACTATATTAAAGAAAGTTACAAACCTATTGATGTGATATTTTCTTCTTGTAATGGAATCCTTTTTCTTTCCACCCCATATTTATGTGCATTGATTTGATGTTGTTTTTCACGTGTTTATTTTTCATTAAATTGTCAAGTAGATTAAAATGGTTTCTATCTTATCTAAGTGAGTTAGATCTAGATTTTTTCCATTGTTGAATATGGAAATGGTTTTGCTTGTCTTGTGTTTAGGGTTACTTGAAGCTATTGTCCTCCTCCTCCTTCTCTTGAAGCTCAATCATGCTTAGCAGTCTCTTTAATAGGAGCACACCACATGTTTTTCTATTTCTTTCTCTCCAAAACCCAATTTTAGTTGATATCTTGCTTGCTTTTCTTGATAGAGTAAAACTCACATCCCTTGTTGCGTGTCACTAGTATACCAAACTACGAGTGGAGAGTAAGTAGTATTCACTATTTCAAAATTATCATCAACATTGGCTTAACAAAAGGTGTAGGATGTGGTTCATCCAACTCAATAGTATAAGAATTGTTTGAATTATCAAACTCAATCTTGAATAGAGCATAAATAAGTGAATTAATAGATGGCATAGGATTTTCTTCCTGTGAAGTAATAATACAAGGATTAAGATAATTTGCCTCTATTGAAAAAGTCTAAAAATATCAGATGGTGTAGGATTTGTTTCCTCTAAAATAATAATACAAGGATTAAGATAATTTGCCTCTATTGAAAACGTCTAAAAATATCCAAAGTATACTATCTTTGGTCTAATCTCAAGCATAATAGAGTGGCTATTCCCTATCCATATTAGTAATATTTACTAAGTCCACCGCCTTATAACCCATTTAATAAAGTAATTTGGAACCAATGTTCTGAATATGCTACTCAAAGTTAGGAGAGAATGATTCATTAATCTACAATACAACAATGCATGATAATAAATAGTGTAAAAAAATGAATTACCTTATCCGAAAGTATTAAGGATTTCTTCTTTCTTCCTTAATTCAAAATCAGCAATACCAAGAGAAAAATAGATAAACACAAAAAAATACATTAATATAAGGATAGCCACGATCAATATACTTCATTGCTAGCATGTTTAAGTTTATAATGGAATTTAATAGTTCCTTCAAAGTCCAAACTAGGACTTTATGTGATCATCTATGATGCATTATATTTTTATTCTATAATGAATGGCATGTATTTAAATGTAAATGGTTTACCACTCTCAATGTCTATGGGTTGCTCCTCTAAATGAGTAGTGGACTTGGTAGTGATCGGATTGAGTGATTGGTAGTTGTTTCTTCTGTGTTCCCCTAATCGCATATTTAGGAGGTTCAACGGCTTCAAAACAATGATAAGTCAATGCTACTCCTGCATGATTCGATTCCATGATTCATGAGTTTTTGTTGAAGCTACATTCATATTTTTGATGACGATTTTTAAGAATAGTGACATTCAAACCAATTTTAAAGACTTATCATAAATTTTTTAATTCTTTATATGTATAAAAACTTATAAAAATTAAAAATAACTATAAAAATTAAAAATAATATATTTTTATTGAAACCACATTTATATTTATATTATTATTTTTTTAAGAGTAACCACATTTAAACCAATTTTAGAAAAGTAATTATAAAACAATCATAATTATTAAGTATGTAATCTAGTTCATTGGTGAAACAACTTAAAACTCTTAGAAGGGGAAAATATGGAAAGAAAACATAAACATCTGGAAAATAAGGTGACATAGTAACTCAGCAAATTATTAGGTTGATAGACTTCTTATTAAGAGATAAAGAATAAGAGCGAAAAAAAAACCTTATTTATCATGAAATAGTAACATAATTGAAAAACACACCACATGTAAATGTAAATATCGTTAGTACACCTCCTCCCGAGACTATGTACTTACTTTTAACATTTGAAAATACATGGTGTTGGGACTTTAAAAAGGGGATAGCGATGGTTTAAAACATATATATTTTTAAAGTAAAACCAATAATGTTGTGGTCAATTTTATGGTTCACGTTGTAAAGGTAATTGGTGAAATTTTGATGTGATAGGTTTTGTATTTGGAATTTTGTTTTATTTGTTGTGTTTACAACTATTTTATTTTGAACATTTGAAATCCCTTCGGTCATGACAATTGTACTCCAACTTATCACATTGTATTTGCCTTTATGGTAATAATTAAGCAAACCACATGTGATTACTAAGATGCTCTAAGTCACATGCGTGAAAGTCTTAAGGGTACTCTACTTTTAGCCATTAGGCCCCTCTTTCTCTATATAGAAGTCCTTTGAATCAAGGCTTTAGATTAATTTTGGTATTAGGCCCCTCTTTCTCTATATGGATGTCCTTGTGAATATACGCTTCATATTACTTTTGGCAAGTTCATTTTGGTTTTTGACTCTTCTACTGACAAGATCATGACTCATGTACTTGTTGCAGCATAGGCAGGAAGACAAGCAAGCATAGAGCAGTATGTTATATGGCAAGATATTATTGCATACACGGAAAATCTGGTAAAGAGATATGGCCCCATAAGGGGGTTCAAAACTAATGGAAGAAAGGGGTACAGGCCGACTCGACCAACCAACTACCATATTTTTATATCATTGCTTGTCGACTAACCCAAACCCTAAGAGAGAAAGCAAAGTTCCTTCGAATCTACTTTACTCACCAATAAAATATCATCAAAAAGAATACTTTGTGCCACATGTTGATATGTAAAAGGAATACCTCTGGGCCACATGGAGATTTGTATGTATGTGCATGAAGAGGAGGTCGTTTGTTTTAATATTTAAAAAAATGGATAATTAATGAAAGTTAAAAGTTTTTGTGAAGAAGAATGGTAAAAAATTATTTATGTTTTTAATGATCGATTGGTTTTGGGTTTTGGGTGGACACTCTACTTATTTTTAAGATCACGAATGAAGTTCAATCAACTTTATGAGTGATTTTGAAGATGGGTGGAGTGTCTCGAAACACATCGTTCATTATAAACTAAGAAATTTCAATCCAATAGCTGTGGAAACCTACTAACACCTACTAATAAAATGTTTATGTTTAGTAAAAAACATATTGTAAAATCATAATTATTATAGATGAGTATTGAATTTAATTTATAAAGTATAAAATTGTGGGAAGATATGAAACCCCTGTGGGAAGATGTGAAACCCCACCCGAAACTGCCGACTTTATTCTCCTCTCCCAATTTAAACGACGGCCGTCGACGTGTACGCGGGGAATAAACTGTAAACGACGGCCGTCGACGTGTACGCGGGGAATAAACTGTAAACGACGGCCGTCGACGTGTACAAGGGGAGTCTGTGGCAACAGGATTGGTAGATATAAGGGTTAGGTTTGGACGATTCTGTGGACCTCTAAGCAGTAAATTTGGGTTTCTCTGTGGTTTGTTAATAAAGCATGAGCGATGGTTATAAAGAGCGGAAGCAGAGAGTCTTGGTGTGCGCTCATTATGTTGGTGCAGTCGGACTCTAAAAATTGTTATAGAGATCTGGCATCCTTGTGAATCTCTGGCAACAGCCAGTCGGTTTTAGATTTCAGATTCATATTGTTGTTAAAAGAGGGAGGCTGTTTTTGTGAAGAATGGAGCGGCCATCGTCAGACTGGGCGTCTTTTGGCGTTCGGAAGGATTATCTGAACCGTCTCTTGAGTCTGTTGCGTCGCCTGCCGGACAGAAGACCGATCGGAGAAGAAGATAAAAGTGATGTAGTGGGGCGTAGCAGGGCTGTGAGAGTCGCGGCAGATCTATCCCTCGCCATGACTGCCCGAGGCGCAACCTGGAGCCGAAATATTCTGTCACAATCCAGAAAAATGTCACCGAATTTCATCGATTTTATTCGCACTTACAGAGCAAAGAATGGGAAAAAATCGATGTCGAAGAGGCTGTCCCGGCCTAAGGCCCGCGACAGATGGCGGACGAGTTTTCTGAGAATGAGGAGGACTTTGTACAGCTTGAGGAGGCAACCATCAGGTAGCAGGATGCGGGTGGTTTACAAAACGATCCCGCGGAAACACGTGAGTAAATTGAACGCTTGGTCTAAGAAGACCATGCGGATCCTGCTTAGGGGCGTGTCTCGGGACGAGAGATCGAAGCGGCAAGAGGAGACTCGAACCTGGGACGCCCGCATCAAGATGCTTCAGAGTCTTGTGCCTGGCGGACGGGGTATGGACACGCCCGTGCTATTGCAAGAGGTGGCCGACTATATTCTGGCGCTCAAGATGCAGGTGGACACCATGCAAACTCTTGCCAACTATTTGACAATGAACAGCACAGGAGGCGAATCAAACTAGTTTCTCAAGCCGCCCTATTTGGCAACTCCTGCACGCCATGAGCTGGCGACCGCCGCATTCAAGGTTAGCAGACACGCACATTTATTTTTAGTATAGCGGAGAAGCAGCAGCGGCATGGAATTCATGTGTAGAGATCAATATCTGATATTGATTTGATATGTATTGGATCAACATCAAGTTCATTTCTAATGTTATGGACAATAAAGATCGGTCAAACCCAGATTCACAGGACTTGCTTTCTCTCTCTGGGAATTGTATATCCTCTTTGTTTTGATTAGCCTCATCAACAAAAACAGAAAAACAGAAAAGAAGCCATTCTGGTGAAAATCAAAATTGCTGCCCTTCTGCCTACTTTTTTGTTTTGTTTTCTGTTTTCGTGACAATCATGCAGCAGTACTGCATTATTATATCTCTGTTTTACATAAATTTCTATTGGGTTTGCCCTGCAATTGTGAAGTTTTAAGATCGGGAAAGCTCATCTACCCATACAACCGTGGGTGAATTTGATGAGAGACATATATTTTGTTCAAGAACTTCTTTAAATGGGCAGATTTAGCTGGCTTGAAAATCGGGCTTCCTTATCATTCTTAAAATTTACCTTGTATATTAGTTACATTTAAAATTTGTATATCTTAAATTTGTTTCTAGTAATAAATATCTTCTTCTTGTAAATCCACTATTTTTTTGAACTGCATTTCAAAATCTTATAATTTTTTATTATTATCTACTAATTAATTTTATTATATCACATAAAAATGACATTTTAAGTTGCTAATACTTTTCTATATCCCATGCCTTAAACCTCTCTCTAGTGCAGTAAAAAAATATGTTGTGCACAAGGAGCTCAGCGCCTAAAACATGTAGGTCCCAAATATTGAGCCCTGAATGCAAATATTAGTAAAGATAGGATCCGTCCACCATAAGCTGGAAGAAGCATGCTTCAATAGATGGGGCCAAGTGGGAAAAAGAGATGGTGCTCAATCAAATAGCAGTCACGAAAGTTCATATGCTCAGCGTCAGGGTCAGCGTCACATAGGGGAAGGTATGTGTCAAACCAATCATGAGCAGCAACTTTTCTTTGCCTCAAAGTTTGGCTTATATTCAAAGGGAGATTGGTGTCAACTATATAAAGACGTGTGTCCAATGGCAATAAACAAATGTAAAGGACATAAGTGAAATTTAATAGAAAAATTGAAAAAAAAACCAATGTTTTTGACCAAGGTAATTTCTATTTCAAATCGTACATTTAAATATAATATTATATATAATACTAGTAAGGAGGAAAATAGGAAAACGTATGCTCAATGACCAGGAAAGTTAATCTTAACTAAAAAGAACTTAATCTTTTAGATTAAAAAGGCAAAATGGGATGTCAATTGTAAAGTTAAGTGATAATATATGGTGCACCGGCATTTTCAAAATTGGCATTTGAGGTATCTTATAGGGTATTTGGGCACAATTTAAGGATTTTTAATAAGGTATTGTATTTTATGCACTTTTACGTAGTATTTTCAAGATTGAAGGCATTATTTTAGGCACTTTTTTTAATGGCACACATTTTCATGATTGGACATTTTACATGGCATTGAAGCACTTTTAAGGATTTGGGCATTTTAATGGCATGCCTTTAAAACCTTAATCCATGAACTTGAGATAATCATAAAGATAAGTGAAGATACATGGTGCATGAGCATTTTCAAGATTGGGTTTTTACGGGGGGCATTTTTACATAGCATTTTAGGCACTTTAATAGAGCATTTTCATTAAGGCATTTTCACATGCATGTTCACGTAAGCACTTTTAAAGATTTGCGCATTTTCATGGCATTTCTTCAAACTCTAATCCATGAGTTTGACCTAATCACCTGCATCTTGAACTAACAAGGGGAAGATGATCTTTCTCTTAATATGAACAAGTCACCATATTTTCCAAAAGCATCTTAAAGGGGAAACCTAGCAAGGTAACCCTATAAAGTCTTTGTGAATATATAGAATCTTTAGATAAATATAGGGAAGAAAGAGTATCTAGACTTCCAAGTAAAGTTAGAGGAAATGATTGGTAATAAGTTTGCATCATTTAAAGACAAGATTCAAAACAGATAGATATCACAAGCTGAAGAATAAGTTAGAGAAAATGGAGATGAGAATACAACCAATAGAAAAACAAAGCCATTAAAATAAACAATTAACTAAGAAGGATAGGTTGATAATCTAGAAAACAATAACATGAAGAATAGGATTAAAGAGTTAGAAAAAAACTAAATAGTAATTTGGCCCTAAATACTTTGGAGGGTAAATTGGATATCAAACCCATCGAGGAGGAAATGAATAAGCTTATAGAGTTAGACCACGAGCATAGGAAAAGATCCTTGAACCTCATAATTTTTGGTTTGAAAGAGGAGAACAAAAACTTGTCTCATGGAAGCATAGAAGCTAGGAAAAATAATCGAGCTCAAAGATAGGTTAATTTGTGTCAAGGTGATCTCTAATGATCATAAATATAGAATACTTAGTAAAAATCCAAGTGTAAAAGGACTAGGAATTTATAAAGGAAGATCTCATTCTAGAAGATCAAGCTAAATTAAGAAGGGAAGTTCAAGGGGTAAAAGAAGTTAGAAAGGAAGGAAAATATGCAATAATTATGAACATAATTTAGCTATTATTAGGAATAGAGACCAAAATGATAATAATAAATAACAAGTTGGGATACTCCAAATCCTCTTTTGGAATTGTCTTGGTTTTCCATAAAGCAAGGGTCCCATGTTAAGTTGGATCCCGAGTGAAATTGATATTATATTACTTGTTGAAATTTGGGAGCATTAAGAATCTAGGGCCCCTAATATAGAATGATTTGTCTCGTGGTTAGTATGGAATAAGAGATCCCATCTTAGAGGGATCATAGGCATAGATTCTTACATAAAGAACATTTTTTCTTAATAAGGTTTCATGAGAAAGATCCTTTCAATCAATACATGTGGATGGAGATTTCATATATTAATGCTAAAATTATTCATACAGCAATACGGTACCTTGCACTTATCGATTCTAGTATTTATAAAAGGCACAATCTAGATAAAAATTGTCCTTACAATGACTTGAAATAGGTTATTTCCAACCCAAGAAATGAAGGCAATATCCTCTTGCTAGAAGACCTTAATGTTGGAATAGAAACTAACCAAGCTATTATCTTAAGTAATGATTCTAACCCCAATCCTCCATGGCTAGATGAGGACCTTATCTTAGTTAGTAGATATAAAAGAAACTCTGAAGACTTGGTTGAGAATTTGTTTGGTACCGAGCTAATCAAGCTTTGTAGTTATCAAGATTTAATAATTTGCAATGGTCCTATGAAGTGGACTAAATCCAACTATTTGACTTGTATCCATGGTTTGGTTAGTATTGTCACATATTATGTGATATACGATATCCACGTATACAACCAAATAGTAAATTTTGTCATCTTAAATGACCATGAGCTCAACTTTGACCATAGACCTTTAATCCCAACTCTAAACTTTGATAGACACATAATCCCCATAATTGAGAATTATAATAACCAAAAGCACTTGATATTTGATTCAAATAAAAATTATATGTTTTTAAGAGATTTAAATAATGATTTAAATATACTATTAACTAAGGACAATATTGAATACCTTTATTATAATTTACCACAACCCTCTCTACTTCCATTAACAAGTTCTCTATCATGGTGTCATGTAAGAAGGAGAATAGAACAACCAACCCTTGGTATGATAAAGAGTGCAAGCATGCTAGAAAATCCATTAGGGATGCTTCCAATGAGTCCTTAAAAAATAATAAGATCTCTAGGTACAAATCACTAATTAAAAGGAAAAAATGTGTTATATAAATAAAAATAAGAGAATTTTTTGTGCCCCTCTAAGGTAGATCCTAATAAATTATGGAGACAAATTCTAAGTCATAGAACTAATGAAAACAATATGATTCCCATAAGGTATTGGAATTCCTACCTTAAAAAGCTTTTTGAATCCTCTAATGTCGTGAACAACATTCAAACCCTTTCTACAAAGGAAGAAGTTTTCTCTTTAGAAGACATAGAGATTGGGATTAAGTGACTCACAAAAGGGAAAGATAAGGCAATTGAAGGATACCAAGCATAAATCTTAAAAATTGGTGGGCCTATACTCATCCCTCACATTCACAAGCTCTTCAATTTAACAGTCAAGAAGGGTTTCCCTAAAACTTGGACATAAAGCCTCATTGTTCCTATTTTTAAAAGTGGAGATAAAAACAATCCATGTAATTATTGGAGTATGATTAGATCTTTTTTAGCCAAATTATATGGAATTATTTTGGGAAAGAAGATAAACATATGGCTAGAAAGGCATGGAAAAATAATTGAAGTCTAGGTAGGATTTCAGGGCTATCATTCAATTGTGGACCACCTTGTTACTCATAGGACCATTGCTGAGGAGTGTCGCAATAATAAAACTAATATTCTATGTTGCTTTGTTGACTTTGGAAAAGTGTTTGATACAGTGCCATAAGTAACCTTTGGAATATATTAAAAGAGATAAAAGTCCCTTTTGAGTTAAGAGCTATTGCGATAAGGTTGTATGAGAAAGTTATGTCCAATTTCAGGGAGTCTGAGGGTTGGTTAGAAGAAATTAATTGTAATATAGGAGTCAAGCAAGGTTGTCCCCTATCCCTTACACTTTTTGGTATTTACATTGAAAAGATAGATGGTTGTTTGGAAGATGCAGGTTGTGTTGGCACGACTTTGGCTCGTATATTCATCATCCTTCTTCTCTATGCTTGTTGTTGGCTCCTTCATTTTTGGAAGATACCATAGATGTGGGAAATAAGGTGAAGGTTACAGAAATGGTTAGAGATTGCAACTATATTGGGTCCACTCCTACGACTATAAAGAGGGAAATGTAGGAGAGAGAGAGACAAGAGGGAAGAAGAAGAGGTCAAATGAAGAGAGAAGTTAGAGGAAAGAATATAAGTGCATGACCGAATATGAGTTTCAAATTTTGTATATGGGTCATGGGAATTGTGGGTTTTGTCTATGAATCTAGATTTGCGAGGGGTCATTTTGCAGATTGAAAGCGGAGGCTAGAAAGCCAATTTTATGAAGTGTATTGCAGATCTACGAGTTAATGTGAATGAAAATTATTGGGCCCCTTAAATTTTTTGTGTGTATGCTATGAATGTTGTCTCTATTCTTTGCTTTATACCAAACTGTTTCATAACTATATATATATATATATATATATATATGAGGAATGTATGTCGCAGTATGGTGAATACATATGTTGTCTCCTAGTTTATCCCTCTAGTTAGCACTCATCATAAACAGGTCTAGACTGTGCTTCAGGTGATACCTTCTCCTTCGGGGGATTGAATATGCCAAGACACTAAACTACAATAGTCCCTTTGTTGGCCCCTATGTAAGAACCCTGATCTTATTTTATGCCAACAAATGGTTCCATTGTCGGGACCTAGTTTCTAATAGGATTCCATTAACTACATGGATACACTGGTATTGAAGAGAAACATTCAAGATTGATAGGAAAATAGGTTCGAGGACTTTGTAATACATGAAGCTGAGTTGCGAGGGTGGGATCCATCGAAACATATAGAATACATCCTTTATGAAGGAGTGGCATTTGACCAATACAAATTCCCATGGATTGAGCTCACTGTTAGGCTATTCAAATAACTAAAAATACTTGCGAAAGCTCTAGAACATGGAAACCGATAATGACAAACTATGTAGTGGACTCGAGGAGATCTAGTAGCGTTTCATCGACTAGATACTCAACTAACTAGGGATGTTGATTTATGGGTGGAGAGCACTTTGACTAGATATATTATGGAATTTACTCAAAAACAATTAGTTTGCATCCAGGAATGAAGAATATCTCAAGAAGGGAGAAAGAAGTAGGATACTAAAGGAAGTTCCATTGTGGATCAAGACTTGGATGATTGCGTATGGATTTTTTCTAGTGAACCTGATTAGAGAGGAGGAGTAAAACACTCAAGCCATTGGGGGTATGTTCAAGGTGATGTTGCCAAGTTGCGGAAAGTAGAAATTCCATGCAATGGGGGAGGGATATATTAGTGACGCCAAGGATGAGTGTGCAACAATATGTGAAAACTAGTGGGAAAACATAGATGAGAAAAGTGAAGATAAGAGGTGCAAAGCTAGAAGAGGATTTCTAGAACAGAGAGAATAATGAAGAGAGAGAAAATGAGTTGCAAAAGGAAAAGCAACAAGAGGGTCTGGTCGGTTCATGGTTAAGAGGAAGAGGAATATAAGCATGGGATGATCTGGCAAGGAGGATCTAGGGAGAAGGTGTAAATGAGGAAAGAGACTACAAAGTTCAGTTACCAAGTAGTGGGTAGCATAATCAATTACCAAAGCCAACCCTTGAAGTTGCAGAATATTTAGAATTGTTGGGACCTACGGAAAATGGCACAATCCAAAAAAGTGAACCCCCCATTATGGCGAAAGGAGATACTGAAAGTAAAGGTAGTAGCACAACTTTGACTAACCCCGAGCACCTTTACAAAATTTGGTAAATCCTTTTTAATAATTCTATTTTACTGTTATGTTGGTACACTAAGATGGTTGGTAGTTGTAGCAGTTTACAAATAGTACAGTAGTGAGTGGAAGTAGAAGTGGTTTTCAACAAAATACCTGTAACATTGCGGCTCATCCTGAACCCCAAGGATTTGTGTTGGCAAGACCTCTAGTCACCAATATGGTTGGAGTACAAGCAAGTTCATCTATGAAATTCCTAGAGTTTTGGGGAAGAGGAAATGAAGTAGATGTAGAAAAATATTGGTCTCTTTGTGAATCCATTTGAAACTATAGAGGGATGCCTCTTACATCGAATTTGATTGAATTTTAGACCACATTGCATAGAATAGATATACAACGGTATATGAAGTTCATCAAACGAAGGGATCCCAATGCACCATCCCTAATGCTACAAGAGCTACAAAAGTTATTCTTAGATGAATTTCAGTTTTCAAAGTCAGAACAACAAGGAATTACAAATATGAGGGAAATATGACAGATACAAGGATAATCCACCTGGGATTATGCACAACTATATAGAGACGCGTTGGCCAAGATTTTGTTTCTTGTGCATGATTGCCACCATAAAAGGAATGTTTTATTCTGGGACTATTTCCTTTATCTCAACCCTTATCGCAACAGGTTGTTGCCTCACCTCGAGCTACTTTGGAGCAATAAATGAAGATTGAGTCAATGGATAACTATCCGGTTGGAACCATGGATGGAGCATTGTCCTCTACTGGTGATTTATCACAAGCGTAGAATCAAATTGCTGCTTTAACTAAGAAGATTCAAGAGTTGGCCATACCTAATCCCTACCGAGTTCAAGTGTGGTGCACAGGGTGTATGACAGAATTCCATCACACATTAGAATAAATTTGATTGAGGAGAGGAATAGCCCCAATAGGAGGAGCATTTATTGGTAGGACAAGTGAAACCATTGCACGAGTAGTTGCAACAAATCCATTGCTTATGAATGGTCACCCAACATATCCAGATCCTTAGGGATCTTCGCTGAATGAATACTGTGAGAATTAAAAAGCATTTCTACAGTCATCGTGACTCTATCATTTTCTATTAAAATACTCCTCGCTACTAAATACATTACATTGTGAATTTTTTGGGTCTACAATACATAGAACAAATAAGTGTAGAGCTCTAGACGCTCCAACAGAGAGGTTGGAGCGATCCATATACCGAGTGTCAGATCAACCAAAATAAAGAAGAGGTGGAAGAGGACATGAAATATAATTTGGAGCAGTTAATGGAGGAGGATGCAAAAGCCCAATTCATTGTTACAATTGTAATGAGATAAGACATCTCGCACAAGATTGTAATCTTGGGCCAAAAGACCATGGTGCAACTATTGCCGAACAAACACTCACAATATTAAAAAGTGCCTGGAGCTCATTGTGAAATGGGGAGATCACACACAGTGACTAGTGAATTGGATTACTCCAAGCCATGAGAGAACCATAGTCCTGTAGGATTTGCTGTCACCCAGGGAGGCACTAAAACGGGTGCATATTTGAAAAATCAAGAGTTATCTAACATTAAGAGAGAAGGTCCATGAATGACGAAGTTTGATCTAGTCCACCAAAATGAAATTTTCAAGGATGCCATCAAAATGTTTCAGCATATACTGAATCTTCCACTCAGAGATGTTGCGGGACCATCCAAGAATGCTAAGCTAGATGACGTATTAAGAAGTTGCGAAAGGAATGCAATTCCATGATCTTCAGGGATGGTAAGACTCAAGAGACCATATTTCCCTATGGTTTACCTTATTGGGGAATATCTTGGAAGATGAAGGAGTAACTTGCAAGTCATGGAAAGTTATTTGCACAATATCTGGTTTTGTAGAAGATGATGAAGAAATGTGCACCTCTCTTCCTGAAATTAAAACTCAGTTTGTGCAGAAGAGAAGGAAGAAAAGAACAGGATGATAATTCATATTGGATGTTGAATTCCATGGATACAATATCAAGAATGTAATGCTAGATTTCGTATATTATGTAACATACTTCCGAATAAGTCTTGGGAATCCATGGGATGTCCTTCCCTTGTTTACTCTCCTGTTTAGTTGAGGATGGAAAATCAATATCGCATATTCCCTATTGACCGGTTAGAGAACGTAGAAGTGGACTTAATAGGTGTAAAAACCTTCACTGATTTTGAAATGATTGAAATCATGGAAGGAACTGATCCATATCCAACTCCACTAGGAATATAATGGGATTATGAAAACTATGGTGTGATATACCTAAAGAACAAAACAATGAGATTTGAAGCTCATGGTATGAAGTTTATGTATCCTTTGGCCTGCTCCAATGAACGAGGTACACTAAACCAGTATATGATAATATGGAAAGAGATGTTCTAGATAACATTTACACCTTAACGATAGGGAAAAACGAGGACTATGTAAATCCTACAATATATGGATCTGTAAGATGGAGACGTATTCACTCATTTGATAGCGAATCATAAGAAGAATTGGATGAATGGAAAACTAGGCAACATGAACTATTCTCCCAATGTTTTGCAATGATAAATTCAGTCCGATGGATCAGATTATAAGTTCTATATCCTCTATTATACGATGGGATTAAAAGCTTGGACGGGTTTCTACAAAAAATGAATACCTGTGTAGCAGAAGATTACTAAATAGATGTTATGGACACGATACTCAAAGGAACTCCCACAAGATGGTGGGAAACACATACAGATGATATACTTGATTGGATCACAATTGAGATAGCTCTGATTCTCCATTTCAATCCTTCGAAGTATGCCAATCGATTTTTGGAAATCTATATGGGTGAGAAAAATCCATTCGTTTACATCGACCAGTGCGAACAACAATGGGATACAGATGGATTGCAACTTGAATTTTGCGTTCACCATCTCTTCCATGAATTGGTACCCATCCCCAAAGCTTGGTACATGCATGAAGAAACATGACAATAGACCGAGTATTGGAGGAAAATAAGTAAAATTTCTTTCCAATATTTTTCCTTCTCCACAACATGTGATTCTATTACGAATGATAATGACAACAGGTCGGGAAAATTTGTTCACCGACAAGTTGTGGAATGTGGGAAATCCATACATCTTCCCACTCCATCAAGAATTTCCTAGCACACTTGTCTCTATTCTGAAGATAGAATTCTCTCTCTGATGCACAAAGGTTGATAAGGAGAATACAAAACTTGATGATCTGGAACACTTGCACAACTTAACCTTCAATGAAACTAAAGGGTCCTGAGAGGTGCAATAATGAAATCCAAAGGAAACTGGGGTCTATATACACAATTTCTGAAGCTGTGGAAAGTTAATAAGTAAATAAGAGAAACTAAAAATTGAAGCCATAGGAGATTACTAGGTGAGAAGACGATGTCAAAAATCATATCACTCCTGAAAGAGTATGAAGATTTATTCCCACAAATTTTTACAGAGCTTAAAGGAATCTAGGGCGATCTGGGAGAGATGGAGATCGTACTAAAACCTCATGTCAAACCCATGAAGCATTAATTGAACCCCCGAGTTAAAGAAAAAGTGAAGAAGTAAATTGAATGCATGCTGAATATCGGTCTAATTTTCCTTGTGGATGAGTCCAATTCGATTAGCTCGATTGCGATTCAGTGTAAGAAGGATATTGAAGATATCAGATTCTTTGTCGATTATCAAAGCTTGAATTCCACATGTGTTTATGACCCATTCTCAACACTCTTCAATGATTAAGTCCTGGATCAAGTAGCCGAGAATGAGGTTTACTATTTTACATATGGATTCTTAGGGTATCACCAGGTATGGATCACATAAGAGGATAAGAAGAAGACAACTTTTATGTAACATCCCATTATTTTCATAAAAAATTAAAATTTTTAAAACAACATTAAATGTAAAGTAAATTGCTATTGTGAAAATAATAAATGCTTAACAAGACAACATTGAATAATAAAGTCATTAATATAGAAAAAAAAATTAATTACTGAGTCTCTTAGCTAAAGACATTTTATTGACTGCGACATGTCACACTGCTCTTAACATGCTTACGACATTGATTTTGCTTGTGTTAACTATAATTCGATTATCATGTGATTATGTTTTCTTGACAATGTGCTGACAGTTTTGTTTTTGGATGGTGATGAAAGGGGTCCTACGAGGTCCCTGAGGCTTACTTAGCTATGTTTAGCTAAAACATTTGTTCCTGTCCCTCTTGCGCAGATTTCAGGTAAGAGAATGCGACGAAACAATTATTTAAGAACATATATGATTTTCATTTAATCGTCAATGTTTGGTGAAAACAAATCTATTTTCTTCCTTGCTTCAGGTATGGATCTTTGTTTAACTTAGATGTGTCGTTTGATCATAGTTAGATAACGTAATTAACTATTTCTATTCTACAATCCTTAGTGAAATTGTCAAAATGATTCGCTTGTACTTATAAATTTCTAGGATAAGTAATAGGTTACACTATCTAAGTGCGAGAATGATACTATTGTCATCTTTTATTTCAATAGAAGTATTATTACTGTGTACAAGTCATGAATGCTTCGACTTTATATAGAGTCTTATTATCATCGAGTCGAGAAATACTTAGTGTATATGGATGATTTGAAAAAAAACTAAAATAATTATGCATTCCTAAATATATGAGCACACATAATAGTATCCATTAAAATCCTACTTTTGTAATTATGATATTTCCAATATAGAAAGTACAACTATAGTTTCTATGCATTTCTAATTGTATGTACCAAACTATTTATTGAAATAATTATCATCATAATCCTACCTTCATATTTATAATGGCTTTAATATGGAATTACTAAACTATATGGATTTCCCTTTCAATCCATTATTTATAAATAATGGAATGAACTATGCTATGTAAACAAATGAATACGATGTAAACAATGCAATTCTAGCTATTCCCTAACTTTAGCATATGACTTGTATTCATTTAAATGATGTAGTGAAATGTATGAACCGTTCAATCTATTATCAACAGTAGACTAGATATAAAATGAAATGTTGTAACCCTAAGCTTGAATGCTGGCAGGTAAAAATGATGGTTATTAAAAGCTTAGAGTACGAGATTTGCTGGCATCGTTAATATGAATGACCTTGACATTCAAGTCTTCTTCCTACTATTTTGATTATGGCTATACAAGGATGGTCTCATGGCTGAGTAGTACGTGAAGGATTTCACCAAGAGCACTTAAATCATCGAGTTGTTTCAAGCTTGATCCTAGGTCTGCGGAGTTGGAATTGTCGTGGTTGTAACATTAATGAAGTATTGAATGTAGTGGTTGCCCACTTTCCAACGTGCCTGGTTGGAAGCAATCTTCACCGTTGATCTAAGTTTCTTGAGATTGTAATGGAAAACCCTAACTGCATACTACAACAACATTGAAACACGTTCCTCGGCATTCATTTTGCTAGGTAATGGTCTTGGGGAGAGGCCGACAGGCTGAGGAGTTCTAGGGTTTAGATAGTTGGAGGTTCTCCGAGCTCGAACCCGTGACCTGTGTGCATTCAACCTGTAAGTGAAAGTCATGTTAAGAAGCCAAGCCTTTGGTAGATTTTTTACAGTAGCTAAAACATTGAAGGGGCAAATCTTTAGATGATATCTCTGTGTAATTCTTGAGAGAGTGTTAGTTCATGGTCTATGTTGAAGTAATTGAACCAGTTTCGACCTTTCATGTCGTGGTAGCTATCGAACTCAGAACTGGAACTCTCTCTTCCATAAGCTGGATGGGTGGCTTTAACCTTGTTTGCATGAGAGTCTTCTCAACACGAAGGTAATGCATTCTTCTAACCCATTACTATTATTTTAAATGCTTCCATAAACATACCCAGTAACTTGGTTAACCATTCGCAGTTTTTGTGACAGGTTTGTGTTCGTTGGAGGACCATTTACTTGAGAAATGATGGAGGAGCTCTACTTGTCCACCGGTAAGCCTTGGTGGTTTCCTTACCTCGTTGGTAATCTTGGTTCAGTTGAGGTCGACGAATGATGTTTGACAAAGTTCTAGGTGTTTGGATTTCTGGCATGGTTTTTGTCCATTGAATGTAACTTGTGAACAGTAATGCTAAGTGCCCAGCTGCTAAGATGTTGGCTAGTCTGGTTGATGCAGTGTCTACTATAATTTTTTTGGTGGAAATGTATCTTGTTTTTGAAGTTGTAATCCCTAAGGGATAAACCCTCGTTATTTTGATTGGAACTTACAGTTTTAAAACTTCAATGTTTACTGTGTAATGTTTGGAATCCCAAATCGTCAATGAAGAATAAATAGTAATTTGTTTTGATAACAAGTTTTATGTTATTAAAACGTCTATGTGAAAGAATAGATGGATTGTGCGATTTTAGGGTTTGAATGGAAAATTGAACTACGTTTTTTACTTGAAACAGGATAACATTTGAAGGATTCAACCCTTGGTTTTATACTGTGTTTACAACAATGTTTTATGTTGAAAGGTATTAATGTTTCAACAGTTTTGGATGTTGGCCGAGAGTCAATCTAAGTATTTTGCTAATGTAACAGATTCAATAACGAACCGAATCTATAGTCTCAGTTACTGTTTAGAAAATAAAATATACGTAGGGTTTGGTCAAGAATTATTTAGGATGTTGAATGCGTAATTCTATTTGTTTAAAGGAAATCGTAAGTATGTGTTTATAATTTGAGAGTTTGAAATAACTGTTAAGCATTGCAAACTTCGGACCAAATTTGATTCTATCATGAAAAATGAAATTGATTCATTTCTAGGTTAAGGGTTCCGATTTTGATCCTAAAACATAATGATAACAAGATAGAATGTTTGGATTCTAACTATGATGCAAGCTTGGAAAAAGGAAACCCTAGTTGGTAGTTAAATGGAAATATGAGATATATTCACTGAAATAAATTTTGTGATATGAACTATTACGAATGATAAATATATATTTATTATTTAAATATAATAACTCTGATTACAAGAGTTTTTGCAGCTGTTAGAAATCTAGAATTAATAATGCCTGAAACATAATTCCTGAAACATCTGGTATTCATAACATCTTTACAAAAGAATACATGGTAATAGATTGTTGATGTATATGTAACTTCGGAATGTATTTCACATATATGTATATTGTATTCCTATAGAGATGTTATTATTCCTCTATACGGAAGTGTCGTCATTTATATTGTAAGTGTCGTAACTTATACTTGATGGGTTATTAGAACACCTTGTTGGGGTCGGCCCTGTATAAGTCATGTGGGTCAAAGGGTTATTAGACCACCCTATTGGGGTTCAGCCATGTGGGTCAAAGGGTTATTAGACCACCCTAGTGGGGGTCGGCCTAGTCAACATTATGTTAAGTGGTTAAGTTGAGGCCGACCTAGTTGAGTAAAGGTTAAGTCAAGTTAGTGTATAAATAGAGAGTGTGTCTCTCTCATTTTTACACATTTCTATTCTCTCACTCACACTTTGGAGAGTGGCGTACTTGTGGAGGAGGAGGCTCTGCTGCTAGGAGAAGACTATCTCTTGTATTCTGGTTGTATCATTGCTCTATCTATCTCTGAGGAAGTTATTGGGGTTTTTCACCTTTATGGTTTTCCCCAAGTAAACTCTGTGTCTCTTGTGTGCTTGCATTATTGTGTCCATGATTGATATGCTGTAGATTTGCTGTACATGTTGTTCTCTCAGTTAAGATCCTAGATCAGATTGAAGTAAATTCTGAAAATTTAACATGGTATCAGAGCTAGCCTGAAAGAAGGCATGATATGGCATGTATGACACTTGTTGCACTTACAATGCTAGGGCTTGATATAGCAAAAACCAGTTATCATAGAACTTTCGCTATAAATCCGTTTTGGCGAAGTTTTCGGATCTGAAACTTTTACAGGTCAAATATCAGATCCCCATGTATCTTGTGTCCAAAGGAAAACCTCTAATTCGTTGTACTTTGTGATTTATGATCTGTACAATATAGGGTTTCTTCCTCTTCCAAATTTGAGTCAAAATCAGGTGACCTTGGGAAAAAGGTCATAACTTGGGATAGGAAGCTCCAAATGAAATTTCGTAAAATGTAACAGGTAGTACACAGATTGTACTATCTCAGAAAAAACTTTTAGAGCCCGAAGTTGAACCATTGACATGTGGCATGCCGTACAAGTTCTCTCTCCTGTATTATCCCATAAACAGGTCATGTTGCGACAATTGGCATATCTCTCTCTCAGAGAATCCAATTGAGGTCAGACCTATCGGGATGGAAATATAACAGGTCAGGATATCTCAAAAAAACATTTCAGAGGTCAAAGTTGAACCTGTGACACGTGGCACGCCGTACAAGTTCGCTCTCCTGTATTATCCCATAAATAGGTCATGTTGCGACACTTGGCATAACGCTCTCTCAGAGAATCCAATTGAGGTCAGACCTATTGGGATGGAAAGATAACCGGTCGGGCTATCTCAGGGAAAATTTTCAGACCCTGTGGATCGAAAAGTTCGGAGTTACACCAAAAACAATCAGGTACATATTTATGTCAAAACAGAATTATTTTTGAGTACCTTCATTCATGGCTTCCGAAATTTAGGGCTTCGGAGAAAGTTGGAATTTTTGTAATCGGAGACCACGGCTGGATGCTACTCATCAAAATCAAAATTTAGAGACCAAGATCAGATTTTTTTTTGGTTGGGCAGAAGGCCGGGCTTGATCAAACCCCAGTTCGGGACTTTGATTAGAAAGATGGAAAATTAGGGCTTCTGCAAAAATTGGAATTTTGGAAATCTGTGACCACGGCTGGAAGCTCCTCAAAAAAATAGAAGCTTAGAGTTTTGAATCAAATCTTTTGGTTGGGTGAAGCTCCGGAAAACTCAAACCCTAATTCAGGGTCCTCCCTAGTGAATCTGAACATCTAAAAGGCAATTTCGAGGGGTGAAACTTTGCAGTTTTCAAATTCTGAATATACCAACTTGATCAACTCATCAAGGCGCATATTTCTATCCTTTCGAAAGTTTGAAATTCAAAGTTTGAATTTTTGGGGTTTCTTTGACAAACCCTAATCTAGCTCCAGGTCCAGTTCTTGCAAATCAAGTGGATTGGGTTAATCCTAGAAGAAGATGGATTGGTCACCTGCATAAGTGAAGAAGTTCCTGTCTCAGAGGGAGATGAGGCTAAGGCCTTCCATAAGAAGATTACAAGCAATATTGATAGGTATGGCTTACATGTATGTTTCATGGTTAAGTTTATCATATGTTTGTCTTCATATCATTACAATACAATCTTGATTAATTACTGGACTTGTCGTATCACCTTAATAGAAGATATTCATTGATTAAGGTTTTGACACTTATTATTGTACTAATGCATTGTGATGTTGTATGAGGTTTATGTTGTTTGCTAACAAAAAAGGTACACCAAGAGAGTCAAATCATGTTCTACTTCAAGAACATATGCTCATGGTGAGATGAAGCCAAAGATTCATCCATTGTCATGGATCACAAAGAAGATCTACTTTCGAGGTATGTATAACTTGGTTCTACAATGGTTAACTTATGAGACATGCAGGTTACTAGCACAAGTCACTAAAGAGAACCATAAGACATTATGCGGGTATGTTAGACATAACTAGCTAGCATGCTAATCCAGGTATGTTTTTCCTATATCAAGCTAGAATCCTACCTTGTGTTAGGATCTTATACTGTTGTGTTGTTGATAATGATTATTCATGAAGTCATAGGTTTGAATAATCATGGTTGTATGCATATTATATCTCTTATCTTGATTGATGATTCAACTAACCAGAAGAGTCCTATGATCAAATAAGAATATGCATGAGTAAAAGAAGACTTCCCTAAAACCTTGAATACTAATGTTTATTATCTGTGAATGATCATGAATATACATGTTTAAGATTATTGTGTTTTGATAGTATTAAGCTTTTACTAATAAATGTGTGATTATGTATGAGACCTCAAGGATAACACAATGATGATACTACTAAGCATGCATAGTGATTAAGGATGGATGTAAGTTCAAGGACAGGTAATCCAGGAAGCAAAGATCAAGAGGGAGCACACTCCAGTTGTTCCTGCAAGAAAGCAAAGGAGCACACTTCAGTAGTTTCTGCAAGGATGCAGATATTTAGAGGGAGTTGACCACTTCTCACAATCCACATAAGAATGGAGTTGCAGAAAAGAAGCAAAGACTGAGAGGGAGTCAACCCAACAAACAAACAAAGATAAGTATTTGAATTGTCATTACTTGCATATTCTATTGTTTAAATAATACTGTTCAATAATGTATATACTGATGTTCCTAGAATTAGGTTGTGTATTATGCATATTAGAATAGTTGCATTGACGAACAGTATACTACTAATATGCATGGGTAAGTGGCCTATGGCACTGTACAACATTCCATTGCTACTTATCTAGAATGAAACCTCTTTGCTGACATGTTGGGAGTTGTGCACACTCTTAACAATGTTCTGGTAGAGATTGGAAGGCATCTAGAAAGTTATGGGATATGGATAAATGTTGTATTGAAGCATTGGCTAAGATAATTGCATGACTGTATGACATATTTCTTTAAGTGTAAGAATTTGTTCTGAAAACTATGAGATGTTTTCTAATCATGCAATTTAACTTGTTTTGTAGAAAAGACCATATACCTTCACCTACAAAAGAAGGACTACAACATTTGTTCAAGCAACAAAATTATCTATTAAAGATATTGAAGTTCCCAGGATACGGGAAGAATGCCATGATCCTTCGATCACGAAGAACGATGTTTGGGATGCGGTCCCAAGAGTTGAAGGGAAGTCTGTTGTGACTTCCAAATGGAACTATCAGATCAAGCATGCTATAGATGGAAGCATAGAGAAATATAAAAGTGATGAAATAGAAGATACACCAGATGGATTTCAAGATAGCCTTCTTGAATGGTGTAGTCATATATGTGTGCGGAACTTGGTAGGATAGACAGCTTTCTATCCAGTTTGGGATTTACCAAGAGTGAAGCGGATTCCAACCTTTACTACAAGGTTGAGGAAGGGAATCCTGTGATTCTACTCATGTATGTGGATGACCTGTTTGTAACAGGAGATGACAGATTGATTGCCGACACACAGCGGAAGCTTGCTGCCGAGTTCGAGATGAAGAACTTGGGGATGATGCACTATTTGTTTTTTGGCATGGAGGTGTGGCAGAGTGCAGATGGAATCTTCCTTGGACAAGGGAAGTATGCAGTAGAGATCCTGAAGAGGTTCGGGATGATGGATTGCAAGGACATGGCCACACCTATGGCATCGAATCTGAAGCTTCTATGTAATGCTTCATCTCAGCTGGTTGATGTCTCTATGTATCGTCATATGATTGGGTCCTTGATGTACCTGACGAACATGAGACCAGATATTTGCTTTGCTGTGAACACATTGAGCCAGTTCTTGACGGATCCGAGGAGTGTTCACCTGGTTGTTGTAAAGCATGTTCTGAGGTACCTGAAGGGTACAGTTGATTATGGGCTCAAATATGATGCGAATCAAAAGTTTAACCTGCAGGGTTATGTTGATTCAGATTGGACTGGCAGTGCTACAGATAGGAAGAGCACATATGGATGCTGCTTCAGTATGGGATCAGGTGTGATCTCTTGGTTTAGCAGGAAGTAGTCCTGCGTAGCACTGAGTACAGCTAAGGCAGAGTATGTTGTATCCTGTTCAACTAGTTGTGAGGCAGTATGGCTACGGAAGCTACTGTCTGAGTTATTTGATCTCCCATTGGATGCTACTGGTATTTTCTGCGATAACTAGAGTTGTGTGAAGATGTTTGAGAACCCAGTGTTTCACAACAGGTCGAAACACATAGAGATCAAATATAACTATATCAGGGATATGGTGCAGAGAGGAGCTGTGAAGCTCCTGTACGTTGCAACGGACGAGCAGATTGCAGATGTGCTAACGAAGCCACTAGCCAGGGTGAAGTTCGAGTACTTCAGGGAGAGGCTTAGCATTCTTCATATTGATGACACTTCGAGGAAGAAGTGATGGACACATTTGCTAAAGCCATTCCAAGCATGTTGGAAGGAGGATCCTTCACATGGCTGTGGATGTAAGCGCTGGATGATGAGCATCAGGATGATGTTCTGGTTTTTGCTTTGTATGATCAGTTGGATCATTTATATGTATGTACGCATCATGTTGGATGTTGGATATGATTAGTTGGATCATTTATATGTATGTACACATCATGTTGGATGCTGGATATGATCAATTGGATCATTTATATGTATGTATGCATCATGTTGGATGCTGGATATGATCGGTTGGATCATTTGCATGTATTTTGTATATGCATCATGTTGGATGCTTAGACCATGTATCTGTATATGTATCAGGTGGATACATTGTATGATCAGGTGGATCATGTATGGTGATATGTATCATGTATTTGTATTTGTATCAGGTGGATCATGTCTGATGATATGTATCAGGTAGATACTTGGTATGCATCAGGTAGATGCATTGTATGATCAGGATGATCATGGATGACGAGCTTCAGGATGTTGCTCCAGATGACATGCAACAGGATGTTGCAGTGATTATGATCAGGATGATCATGTGTACATCAGGATGATGTATGGTGAGTATCAGGTTGATACTCTATGGCCGTGGATCAGGTTGTGCATATGAGCATATAATTTGGCCCTGGGAGATTTGTAGATAGCCTTTTGAGGTTTTGCCTATGGCATGTAATATGGCCCTGGGATATTTGGCAAATGCTCTTTCAAGGTTTTGCTCTGGGAGGACATATAATTTGGCCCTAGGAGATCTGCAGATAGTCTTTCGAGGTTTTTCCTATGGCATATAATCTGGCCCTGGGATATCTGGAAGATGCTCTTTCGAGGTTTTGTCCTATGGCATATAATTTGTCCCTGGGAGATCCGATAGGTTGAGCTGTGTGCTCGTAATAAGTCCTGGGATGCTCTTGCGAGGTTTTTCCATGACCACATATAATCTATCCCTGGGATATCATATAGGTAGAGTTGTGTGCTCGTAACAGCCTAGGATGCTCTTGCGAGGTTTTGTAGTGACCACATATAATCTGTCCCTGGGAGATCCTATAGGTAGAGTTGTGTGCTCGTAACAGCCTGGGATGCTCTTGCGAGGTTTTGTGGTGAGGTCACATATAATATGGCCCTGGGAGATCCTATAAGTAGATCCGTGTGCTCGTAACAGCCTGGGATGCTCTTTCGAGGTTTTGTGACGCACGTAATAAGTCCTGAGGATTCCACAGTATGGCTGGTGATGACGAAGACCGGCAAGTGGTGGGCCTACATCCAGTATGAAAAAGGACTGGCTCCGTAGAAATTTCTATGACGAGTAGATTCAGAGATTGATTGGGATAGCAGCAGCAGTGATGATGATGATGTCTCGATGACGATTATCCAGTGACAATGATCTAGAGAATAAGACTTGTGCTAGAAGACCTGTGTCGAGAAATACCTTCCTAGTTAAGAGGGAGTGTTGATGTATATGTAACTTCGAAATGTATTTCGCATATATGTATATTGCATTCCTATAGAGATGTTATTATTCCTCTATACGGAAGTGTCGTCATTTATATTGTAAGTGTCGCAACTTATACTTGATGGGTTATTAGACCACCTTGTTGGGGTCGGCCCTGTATAAGTCATGTGGGTCAAAGGGTTATTAGACCACCCTATTGGGGGTCGGCCATGTGGGTCAAAGGGTTATTAGACCACCCTAGTGGGGGTCGGCCCAGTCAACATTATGTTAAGTGGTTAAGTTGAGGTTGAACTAGTTGAGTAAAGGTTAAGTCAAGTTAGTATATAAATAGAGAGTGTGTCTCTCTCGTTTTTACACATTTCTATTTTCTCACTCACACTTTGGAGAGTGGCGCACTTGTGGAGAAGGAGGCTCTGCTGCTAGGAGAAGACTATCTCTTGTATTCTGGTTGTATCATTGCTCTATCTATCTCTGAGGAAGTTATTGGGGTTTTTCACCTTTATGGTTTTCCCCAAGTAAACTCTGTGTCTCTTGTGTGCTTGCATTATTGTGTCCATGATTGATATGCTGTAGATTTGCTGTACATGTTGTTCTCTCAGTTAAGATCCTAGATCAAATTGAAGTAAATTCTGAAAATTTAACATAGATTTCAATAATTGTTAATGATAAATAGAAATATAGTTTTGTACAGAGATGAATTGTTTCTCTTTTATAACTAAGTACAGGAGAATGCTTTCTATAACTATTTATTATATACTATTATGTTTATGAGTTTAAACATGTAAACGTTAGAATTTAGAAGAACACTATAGTTTCAATCTATCTATTCACTTGGCATTCTGCCCATCAGTTATCTGATTTTAATTCTACTTCCTGTACTAGAGTACGATGCAGAAACTAGCATGGGGAAAAATGCAGAGAAGTCATTTTATCAATTATTTCATCTATTATATCAATTTCATTTAGAAAACATACTTAGGTTAGAAAGTAGAATAATTTCTTACTGATAAATGCAAAATTTATTTGACTGAAAATAACAATAGAAAAATAGAACCTGATAATTTGTAGGAGAACAAACCACCCAAGGAGCCTGTTCCACCCAACCTACTCCTGAAAACAACCAACTTACTTGCCTTAGGACCGCCGAGCCTGTTCATTCATTAGACAGATTTTGAGGTCAAAAAAGGGCCTCCTAAGAGATGTACTACAAAAATATGAGATATATTAAAATATTATGAATTGGCGATTTTATGGGGTAGGTATATATGACAAGTCACCTCCCACACTATTTTCTATGCACAATATAAATAACCATAAATAACCATGGTTGAGTTACTTTTCAAAATTCACTATAAAAAAAATTAATAAAATAAGTCTACATTGATGTGACTAAGATTCATTGTAAATTCCCAAAAATTTATGGTCCTTTAGCATTTATTTGTCTTGAACTTGCAAATGAAATTAAATAATAAAAAACATTTTTAAGAGCTATTTTTTAAATTTTATGTTGATTTTTTATATTTAGTACTTTTCTCATGAATTTAATAATGTAATTTAATTGAGAATTTATTTACATGTAAAATATCAATAATATTATCATAATCCACATTGCATTATTATTATTATTATTATTATTTATTAAATCTATTATTATTCTTTATTAGTTTGACATTATGTTATTAAATAGAATGGAGTGAATATATAATTTAAAATTAAAAACATAAAAATGATAATATATTATTTTATAAAAAAATGTGAAAGGACTTTCTTTATGAATTAAGAGTACTTCCCTTGAAAATGACAATAATATTATTTTATGAGAAAGTGTGAAAAGACATTCATTATGAGTACTTTACTTGAAAATGACAATAATATTATTTTATGAAAAGACTATCATTATGAGTACTTTACTTTATGACTTAAAAGTACTTACACCACTACCTTGGTTAACTATGTGTTTTCATCCACCATAGAAAATTTGACAAATAAGCATTCTTAACTGATGCAATGCCACCTCACCAAGGGGGATGATGTCATTTACTAGAATGTGATTGGTTGTATTTTATAGTACATTTTCTTTGTTTTGAGGCCATTTTTTGACCTCAAAATTTCTCTAATGGAACCACCAGGAGGAAGATTCCGTAAAAGCCTTAGTACATCAACTTGTAGTAGAATATAGATTTTCCAGTCATCAAGACTCAGTAGTCAAAGAGACCTGCACCAGCACCTCTGGATTTCCTTCTCAGTATAACTAGCAGACTCACAATTGCACTCTCACATAGCCTCCCTTTTTGAATCTCTCAATGATCACCTGATATACTTAAGGAATATTTCTGTAGAAAATATTGTAGGAGCTGCCTGCTCAATTCCAATTGCCTTTTCCAGGCTGCCTAGGCCTTTTAGTGGTTAATTGGTCATTAATGAGCTGCCTGCTCTCTTCCACCCACTTGGGGGATAATGCCACAACTTTAGGGGTAGTTGTCCCATAACCAATAGCTAGTGGTGGAGTGCAAATGCTGCCATCTATCCCATACCTTCTAACAACTTCCATTTCTCCTAGTGGGTCAGTGAACACTCATTTAACAGTTCCCTTGAGTGTTTGTCTCCTATTTTAATTTATTAAATAATAATAATCAATAATTACAATCATCCTTGACCAAACTTGGTCATAATTACAAAACTTTGTAATTATAATTTAACATAAAGTATTTTGCAAAATAAAATAATATTCTCAAAATTTGGGTAGGTGACATTTTACAATAGAATGGGTACCCTTTTCTTATAATGTCATTCATTTTGGGATGAAGAACGCACACGAAATATTTTCAAGGATTGTGATAGCGACTTTCAAATAATTCCTTCATAACTTTTTGTAGGTGTACTTGGATGACTGGATAGTTTAAACCTACTTAAATACAATGTGGCACTCCTCCAATTACTGTTGGACTACTATCCCTAGATGCATATTTCCTTGAACTTGTGGAAATGCATTTTTTGTGTCCCTTTTGGAAATCTGCTGGGACACATTGTTTCTGTGATGGAGTCTTGGTAGATCCCACAAAGATAACTGTCATTGTGAATCCTCCATCGCCTACTTTTTTGAAATAGTTGCAGTCCAATTTAAGTCATACATGATATTACAAATGATTTATCCACTACTATTCCATTATTAAAGATCCTCTAGAACAACTCCTGAAGAACGCAAAAGCATTCAACTAGACCAAAGATTGTGAAAAGGATTTTGTGATATTGAAGGAAAAATTGGTTAACACACCAATTCTTACATTTTATAACTGGGTAAAATAATTCCATGTACATGTTGATGCATTAAGTATTTTCCTTGGAGCTATATTATCTCAACCAAGTGAAGAAGAAATTGACAATCCCATATACTTTTCTAGCATGAAACTATCTCAGGCCGAGCGCAACTATAAGACCACAAAAAGAGAATGATTGACGATGATTTATGATCTATAGACATTTTTCCACCACTTGCTGGGAGGACACTTTAAGTTTTTCATGGATCATTTGGCTCTCAGGTACCTAGTGAATAAACCTGTTTTATAACGCTAGATTTTCAGATGGTTGCTCTTATTTCAATAATTATCCTTCCAAGGCATTGTCAAGATGGGAAAGTGAAATCATGGATCCTAGCATCTCTTGTTATTGGAAAAAAGTGAATATGAAGGATCGATCGATGATCAGTAACCTGATTCAACTCTATTTAAATTTGAGGCTATTTCACACCACATAGAAGAGATTGCCTTGTTTTTAACAACAGATAAGGCACTGGATGATTATGCTGTAACTCAGAAACTTCATTTGGTAGTAAGGGATATGGAATATAATTTGATCACATGAAAACTATACAAGTTGGGAAAAGATGGAAATTTACACTACTACGACCTAGATCATGAAAGACATGATATCTTGTGAGAATGACATGCAAGTGTTGCAGGTGACCATGTTGGTAGAAAATAAACTAGAAGGAGGATTCTGCAAGAAGGATTATGGTGGCCAACTTTGTGCTAAAGTCTATGCTAGAGAAAATGATGTTTGTAAGCATGTTGGTAGGCCTTCTTGCCAAGACGATGCCCCAATCCATCCAGTACATGGATTACAACCATTCGAGATGTGGGATATTGATTTTATTGGTCTTATCAAGCTTCTTGTGAAACACTCAAAATATTGCTACATCATTACTACAATATATTATTTGACAAAATGGACTGGAGCAATGCTAGTACGAGGTTGTTCCGCAAAAAAAAAAATCCAAGTTCATCTAGGAGAATATCATTACTTGATTTGGGTTCCTTATAATCCTCACAAGCAGTCAAGGTATGCATTTCATAAAAAACACCATCGCAACCTTGTCATAGGAATTTTTGATACAACATCATAAAAGCAATCCATATCACCCACCACTCACCCACAAGCAAATGGCATGGTTGAATCCTTTAACAAAAATTTGGAGACAATATTAACTAAGGTATGTTGCAAAAACCAGGATGATTGGGATCAAAGATTTCCCACAGTATTATGGGAATACAAGACCACTAAAAAAAACTACATAAGCAGACCCTATTTCAGTTGGTGTATGGAAGAGTGCCAGTAGTTCCCATTGAACTTGTAGTTCGCAGCCTATACATTGCACATGAAACTTACATACCAAAGAAGATTCAATTGCGTAAAGGATAGCCAAATTAATGGAACTAGAAGAATCCCACTTTTAGATGACTATCACACAACAATGGAGAAACAAAGATAAAAATGTTGGCATGATCGCCACATAAAGAGGAAACACTTTACAACATGTGACCAAGTTCTACTAAATGATAGTAAGTTTTTGAAGCATCTAGGCAAGATTCAAATGCATTGGTTGGGACTATTATTGTTGTGGAAGTCAAAGATCCTGTTTTTTTCAAGCTTGTGCAACTCGATGGATTTCTCAGACAAGGATGGGTGAATGGCACACACCTGAAGCCCTATATTTTTGCTCAGTAAGCCAACAAGCTAGAAATCCTGTCATAGGGAGTGAGTTAGAGTAGGATTTAGTCTTTAAATTTTGATTTTGGTTTATTGCATTAATTTAGTTGATTTTAGTTTGCACCATTCATCTATGTTTTGTGTTCCATTTTTACAAGTTTTGAGTTTGACATCAGACCTTTGTGGTTGGGGAATCTAATATCTTCAGCTTTTTTCATCACTCAAAAACCACATTGTGTCAACTAGTCTTGTTGTCCCATATTAAAGAGTTGTTCAATTCTGATTAGATTGCATTAACCTTGGGCCCATGTGAAACCAACATCCATATCCTGGCATTCATAGTTTGATCATTTCAAATATCCATTATATCTACTATTAATGAACTATCTCATCCCCCACTGACATGTTTTGAACATTCAAGCCAAATAAGTCCCACTCTATTCGTCTCTTTGCACCATTGAGAAGTGAAGTATTTTCGAACTGGAGCTTTTGCTAGAATTTAAGCAATGTGATCACAGATCCATTTATCGACCTCTAGTTCAATTTGTGTATCGAATCCATTTAACAGACATGGGGAAGTACCAACAACAAAGGCCTCAGGTAGAAAATCCCAAACCAAACAAAAATAACCACTTCACATAGATCCCATTGATCCCTGGATCAAACTCTTGGTATATTTGCAGGGAAAAGTCAACTAGACTAAACTAGTTTACTGCGAATTTTTGAATGGGTACCTCTACTAGCCTGATATGAGCCCCAACTGCTATATGGACGATGTCCCATTCAACAACGGGGATGTAGTGCCAACATGGAAACCATCTTTTCAATCTCCACGAGACTCCACACTGATAAATTTGAAGGAGTTATACGTGTTTGGAACTACTGATGAAGTGCTTAAAAACATCAAGTTTCTTATCATCACTCCCAATGGATCTTGACTATCAATACCAAATCCATTTTGATGATATCCATAAATTGGAAAGACTGTTTATGATCGGTGAGGATGTTTCTACAACATTCCGAGGTCAACACAAGCAGATAAGAACTTAGACATAGTCAAGTTTGTATTAACGCTATGGAACAAAGCGTGGATGAAAGGGTTCCATAATTGTAGACATCAACAACCCCCAAGTTTATATTGATTTCTAGATCATTTCCAAAAATCAATGAGGAAATACACCAAGGGGGAATCCACCTTGGACACTATCTTAATTGCAGAATTCTCTGTCCAGGCTATCTTTGTGAATTAATGCAAATACTTGATGGGATATTTATTCCAAGCATGTGCATATGCACACAAATTTAGTGGATATTTAATTTTTGCGTATTTTCTCATGGCATACACCATGTGGAAGTGGCATCCTTTGAAGAGACATGAGTTGACACTCCATATAGATAGATACGTTGAGACACAACAGTTCAATCCATGGAAGAGATTTTGGGATGACATTAATGCATCTTTTAATGATAACACATTTTCTCAATGGTAAAATGACCTGGTATCCATTGTCGCCATCCACATTCCATTATAATTGCTAAACAATTATACCACCAAAATTGGTTTTGGCATGGATAGAGACCACACTTTCGTATGATCAGGAGGAGTAAAACTGGAGGATTTCAAGACAAAATTTCTATCTTTCTACATGACACCCACAATATTCCATTTAGAAGTCCTGAACTGGCTGGGCATGAACACCATCACAATGCCCAAAGGTATCGCATATATCTTTCTCCCATCATTATTTACAGTTTGGAAGAAGCACAAGGAGGATACCGCACTTGCAGGTCCTTATCAGATCCACCATCCTCAACCGTGCTCCCCCTACCCACTCCCACCTCCAATCCCCTCCCACAAAAAATATAAGACCTCTCCAACATTTCCTTGATCCCAACCAAAGTCATGAAATATGCTATTACCCTCATAACTAGCACAAAGCGCCTTAGTGTCACCAAAATCTCCACAAAAAAAATCCCATACCACTACCCCCACCCCTACGGTTCCCACTCCCCTCTATGAACTTATACCCCATGCTACATAAATGATGTTAACCCCTTCATCCACTTCCCTTCCCATTCCCACAACCCAAACCATTGGCTATGTCCAAGAAACTCTTGACTCCTTCCAAGGCCTAGAAAAGAAAATCCCTATAATTGATATTCTAGATGACCCACCCACCTCTATTAATACAACCCTTGGAGTACCAGTTTTGTAGTAAATCAGAACACAATAGAAAATAAACCAAGAAGAAAATCAAGAACAACAAGCTCTTGTTTCACCAACAACCTAAGAAGAAACCATACATGATACATTACTTCAGACTATGCAACAATTGGCCGACAGTACATGTGGAAATAAACAATGACAGACAGATCATCTATAGCAGTCAAACTGCAAGAAAAATATGCTACCACTTTCAAATGATCCAATGGAAGAAGAATAAAGATAATAGATGGGGAAGGCACATACAATCCCTCCACCTCCTTCGTCTATACTAAAAAAGACTTCAATACAATCCCAGGTTGTGCAACTTGTACAAAATACTAAGCACTATTGCTACATTCTATAGATGTTGTTGGAATATTATCAATATTGAGAGGGGTGTTGAATCAATATTAGCTCATTTATGAACAATTTTTACTTCATATCATATTTAACTTGAACTTAAATTATGCATTCATATAAACAAAAATATTCATCCACACATATGCACAGTACAAAGAACACACAATTTTTATGTGGAAACCCAAATAAGAGAAAACCATGGAATGCTCTCTTATATTTAAAGATTACATTCAAGGAAGCATGAAATTCTGAATTTCTCCAGTACTAACTGGAAGGAGGCATCGACCCCTTGTTTTTACAGGCACCGAACCGAAGGAAGCACTGACTCCCAATTTTACCAACTTCAACAGGAAGGAGGCACCTACCCCCTCTCCTTTCCCCATCATGCCGCCCCGATACGACTGTTGAAGAATTTGTCTTTCTATTCTTCTAATCCGCGCACTCTTCATATTTTCTATAGTTCACAATGTTGTGCGCACCTATTGTAAGTTTGTAACCTTGAAATCTTTTAATCACTGATTTGTACCACAAACTTATCTTGACTACATCAACACTATACTCTTGAATTCATACTTCACTTTACTACGTCTTCATGAAATTATGTAGTCCTTGCTCTGCTTCAGTATGTCATTATGTTTATGCGCATTTGCAACTTCAACTGATACTGCGCATCTTCTGTTGTGTTGTTGTTCAGACTTCGTGCATTAGTACCAAATCAATCTGCGCACCTTCTGTGATATCACACCTATGTCTTGGTGCAACAGTATTTAGATAATCTATGACCTTTTGTGCATCATCTGTGATTCAACCTTTATGTTATTTGCACTTGTCTCATATCACCCTTATCATAATGCGCATCTTTTACTGTGCAACAACTCTGTCTTAGCGCATCAGATAAACTACTTCACTTCGTGCATCACTAGCTATACCTCAAATCAGTGTTCGCACACCTGTCTTAGATCACATGTGAATTTCTGCATCCTGTATGTGATACTGTCTTCCTGTTCTCATGCACTTTCCCATCCTCTGTAATTCTGCATTTCTATATTTTCACAACTATCACAGATAAACTAGATCATGCTGCACACTATCAACAATTCTGTTCTTTTGTTCGTGTGCACTTCGCTCTCTTCTAGATCATGTTATTTTGGTTCCATGAGCCCTTGATACCCTGAGATAAGAAGCTTGTCAAATCTATATCTTCCAGTCTTTATCTTACAATATTGCTTCAACTCTCCAACTCGGCCTCTTATTTATACTTGTCCTATGTAGATGGTATGACCACAACTTGGTCGTAGCGTCCCTTCTTCCTTACTTCATGGTTCCGCTTTATTCACACTTCCTCCACTTGTCATGTTCCATGTCACTTAGGTGTCATCTCTTGCATGTCTTGCACATACTTGGTCCTTTGTCAAGTGAGTTTTGTGCCCTTGATGTACCACCACTTGTGGGACTTGTGCACTTGACTTCTTTGATCGCCACTTTCTTCCTGTACTATTGCATGCTTCAACAACTTATATACTTTGTCTGATTGGTATGTCTTGCAAACTTCTAGGGATTGTATACTTGTCCAACCGCTTCTTGTTTCCAAGCAACTTGTGCACTCCTGAAAATTTTCCAACCATCTCCTTGGCATTTCTTTGAAGTAACATGACTAGATGGACATGGGACTTGCGCATGTGTTGAATGTATTTCCTATGTCTTCTTCAAACTAGATATGCTTGATGTACTTGTGGATATACTTCTTATGTATTTCTTCAAACTAGATTTTATGCAAGGCGCCTTATTGACAAAGGTTCTTGCTAAACGATTCGACACATACACATGACGCTTACACAGAACTTGGTGTAAAATAGGATGCCATGAAGTTGGCTTGTATTACTTCTAATCAATATAGTGTTACAATGCGGAATTAAAATACGGTGAACACCTAATCTAAATTGGCCTCAGCATTTACAATACTGAGGTAAAGTGCGTTGTGTCTCAACTCGACCTTCACCCTCTCACGACCTCTACAGAATGCATGCGCTCGCCGAGCTATGGATCCACGCTCGCCGAGCTATGGATTCGATCTTTGCTGCGTGTAGATGTGTGACTTTCCTATCCAATCTACAAAACCTTCTCTGAGCTCTGCTCTCTCAAGTTTTCCATCTGAAATCCACTCCCTGCGTGAACGACTAATCCCCCTGATCCAAGCCCTCCGCCTTCTAATCTGCTGCTGCCATTCCCGAGATCACTCCGAACCCGAGACATGCATCCTCTGTCAGCCGATCCTTCCATGATCCTGCAGACTTGCAACTGTCAGTGCCCCTATCGTGCTGCACAGCCTCTTCCTGTGACGACATCTATCATGTCTTCACCCACCTGCAATAACTATCATTAAATTCCCTAGCAACCCCAAACTGTTGCCAAGTACTCACCTTGACTTCTACGCATCCTTCTGACATGCTATAGTAAACCATCACGTTAGCCATATTGTCTGTCAGCTTCAACTTACCCATTGGCTTCACTTTGCGCTTAGGATCCGCCATTCCGCCCCGTCCTCCTCACTTGGCTCATGCCCAACCTGTCGATGTCGCAGTTTGAAAACATGTCGAACTTACTACGACTCTACGACAAATTTTCTCCTATCAACATTCGCATGTCGACTATCGACTGTCGACCTCTTTCCTCCTATTGACATTGCTTCAGTCGGTCGCATACCGACTGTTCCTGCTTAACTTATTGGCTTTGACAGCCAATCTTCTCTTCCACACCAGTGGTCGTCGGCACTCCCTCTAGTCGGTCTCCTCATGTCGATCAACTTCAACTGATCTTCCTTGGCCCCGATGCCCCTACATCAGAATCCCTAGGTGAAAAAGAACTCGACTACTCCGTCAGTCTCCTGAACTCTTCTTCAGAAATCCATGTCGCCTCTTGCAAATCATCGTCCTTCCATTGCACCAAGTATTCCTTCCTTCGTGAACCGCACATACTTCTGACTTCACGTTCCTATATTACTTCTGCGATCTCCAATCGATGTTCGACACTTCCAAGCTTCCACTGCTTTAACCTTCTTCAAACTTTTACATATATGAGACATTGAACATTGGTGAAATTCTCAAGTGATTCGGAAGCTCCAACACATAAGCGTTGTCCGAAATATTCCTCAATATCTTACATGGCCCAATCTTCTTCAGCTTCAACTTGTTATAGGTTCCTGTCAGAAATCTCTCCTTCCGCAAATGAGCATAAACTAAGTCCCATTCACTGAACAATTGTAGTCTCTTCTTCCTATCGGCTCTCAACTTGTATGCCACGTTGCTCTTTTCTATGCACTTTCACACATTTTTATGAACTTCTTTCATGTGCTCTGCGAATGATTATGCATCCGCGCTTTTCCTGATTTCTGTCGGCAACTTGCCCAAACCCACCACTCCATGTGGGATTCTTCCTTTAACAATCTGGATTGGGCTCAAACCTGTCGACCGATTCACATAATTGTTGTATGCGAACTCTGCTTGTGCCAACACGTTCTCCCATTGCTTGGGTCTGTCGGTCGTCAAATACCTTAGAAGTTTTCCCAAACTTCTATTTACAACTCGGTTTGTCTATATGTCTGCGGATGATATGCCGAGCTAAACTGCAACCTCGTGTCCAGTTTCTTCCATAGGGTTCTCCAGAAATGCGCCATAAACTTGGTATCTCTGTTCGATGTGATACTCTTCGGCAATCCATGCAATCTGACTACACCCTTGAAGAATAGTACAACAATGGTGGCGTCACTTATCTTTCGACACGGAATAAAGTGTGCCATTTTTGAAAATCTGTCGACTACAACAAATATTGAGTTGCTCCCTTGCTATGTCTTCGAAAATCCTAGCACAAAATCCATGCTCAGGTGCTTAAATGGGGTATTCGGTACCAGAAATGGTGTACAACCCCGTGTTTTGACTTCTCCCTTTTTCCAACTAGAAAATTCTACATTATCGAACCCACTTTTCGACATCTGTCACCATTCCTGGCTGATAATACTTTTCTTTGACCAATGCCTTAGTCTTGCCGATGCCAAAATGACCCACTAATCCACCACTATGCAACTCTCGGATTAGGTTCTCTTGCACAGATCCTCTAGGAATACACAACTGTCGTCCCTTGAATAGCTATCCCTCTTGTATGAAATAATCCAAGAATGGAGTTCTGTCGACACTCCATGGTTCACGACAAGCTTCCTATGCTTTCGCAAAATCCTCGTCGGTCGCATACTCCGTCTTCACCGACTCTATTTCTGTTGCCTGAACTGTCACCGTGTTCACCAATGCAACTCTTCTACTCAATGCATTGACAACCTTGTTCTACTTTCCCGACCTATGCTGCAACATGAACGTATATCCCTATAGGAACTCGACCCATTTCATGTGCCGCTGATTTAACTTCGACTGAGTGTTTAGATACCTCAACACTTGGTGATCTGTGTACAACACAAATTCCTTGGGAAACAAATAATGCCACCACTTCTTCAACGCTTGAACAATAACATAGAATTCTTGGTCATAGACCGAATACTTTCGCTTCGCATCATCCAAATTCTCGCTAAAGAATGCAATTGGTTGGCCCTCCTGGCTCAACATTGCTCCAATTGCTACTCCACTCGCGTTGCAATCGACTTGGAAAACTTTGTCGAAATCTGGGAGCGCCAACACTGGGATCTCAGTGACCTTTTCCTTCAACTTGTCTGAATCTCGCTGGGCAGATTCCGTCCACTTGAACTCCCCTTTTCGCATGCACTCTGTCAATGTTGCACAAATCCGACTGAATCCCATGATGAAATTCCTGTAGAAAGTAGAAATTCCATGGAAACTCCTCACTCCAGTCGCGCTTGTTAGTTCAGGCCAATCCAATATCGCCTTCACCTTTTATGGGTCCATCACTAATCCTTTACCCGAGATTATGAATCCCAACTATACCAGTTCTTCCTTCATGAAGAAACACTTTTGCAGATTCAACATCAGCTTCTCTTCCTACAACTTCTGCAATACTTGTCGAATGTGCCCCAAGTGTTCTGTCTTGGTTTGACTAAAGATCAGAATGTCGTCTAGGTAGACTATGACAAAATTTCCCAAAAATGGCTTCAGTACCTCATTCATCAATCGCATGAATGTACTGGGTGCATTAGTCAATCCAAATGGCATGACTAACCACTCATACAGCCCTTCCTTCATCTTGAATGTTGTTTTCCATTCTTCTCCCTCTCTAACCCGAATCTAGTGATAACCGCTCTTCAGTTCTATCTTCGTGAAGTACTTCACTCCACTCAAACAATCCATCAAGTCGTCCATCCTCGAAAATGGAAACTGATACTTGATCATGATTTTGTTGATAGCTCTGGAGTCTGTACACATCCTCAATTCTCCACCCTTCTTTGGTGCTAATACCGCTAGTACCACGCATGGAATCAGACTCTCTCTGATCAACCCTCTGTCTAACAACTCCTAGAGATGTCGATTGAGTTCCTGACCTTCTGTTGGACTCATCCTATGCGGTGCTTTGTTTGGAAAACTTGACCCTAGAATTAAGTCGATTTGATGGGATATGCTTCTTGTCGGAGGCAATCCCATCAGTGTCTCATCGACTATTATGCTCTGAAACTTTGCAAGCATCCTTCTGACTTCGATCAGAATCTTCTCCATTGTCTCCCTCTTGACACATGGTCCCTTTGGAATGATTGCAAAACATCCTGACTGCTTTTCCTCTTCAATGAGGAATTCTTTTGCTGAACACATCAGCACCCACTTTTCCCAAAAGTTGCTCTCGCCCTGCTTACCGTCAGCTTGCTCCTCTGGTTTCGGCTTAAGAGTCCTCTGCACGCCATTCTTCCACACTGTGACTGTGTTGGCTCGACCATCATATATCATTTTCCGATCATATTGCCATGGTCTTCCTAACAACAGATGGAACGCGTCCATTGGGATTACGTCACACACTACACTGTCCTCTAACCTCCCGACCTTGAAGTTAATTAGGCACTGTCTGGTCACCTTCACATGGAGCCCTTTCTGCAACCATGAGATCTTGTATGAGTGTAGATGTCCTCGACACTTCAACCTGATCCTGTCGATGACCTCTATCGACACAAGATTCTTAGTGCTTCCACCATCAACTATGGTCTTGCAATGCCATTTTCCGATTCACACCTTGGTTTGAAAGATCACCTTTCGTTGTGCCAACTCTTTCTCGTCACATTGGTCTTCTTGAACTAATGTTCACCTAACCGTCAAGTTCCGATTCTTCCTCCTTTCATCCTCATTGCTATCAGATGCCGACTCTTCCCTCTCATCGACTCGCTCATCTCTTTGACGTCTGGGCTTCGACTCCTCTATAGCATGTAGGTTCTCTGGGCATTCATTTGCCTTGTGTCCCGCTCCACGACACTTATAACATATTATTGTTGGTATGTTTTCCCCTTTTTTTCGGATGGACCACTTCGACCATATGCACCTCGACCGCGAGTTCCTCGACCATCGCATCAGTTTTCTTGCGCTTTCTCCCTTGCCGATGTCCCTTCCGCATGTCAACTATCTTCGACAGTTTCCTTCCTATAACCGCTACTTTGGCCTTTCGCGAAAATAATCTTCGCACCCCGACCAATCATCTTACCTCTGGTCGCTGCGGATTTCCTCGACTATTTCTCTTCTGCCTTCAGAGCTAACTGGTAGGATTCACTCACTACTCTGAATCTTGACATGCTCAATTCATCCTGAATGAAATATTTCAAGCCGTTCACCTACCTAGTGACAGCTTCTTCACCTTCGTCGGTCTGGCCCGAACTTATCGACAATCTATAAAACTCTTCCATGTACTCCTTCACAGTCATCTCCTTTTGTCAAAAGTTCTGCAACTTCCTGAACTAGGAAATTACATAGTCATTTGGCAAGAACTTTTCTTTTCAACTTGGCGACCATCCTGTCCCAAGACTTGATTTTCTCCTTGCCCTTCTTGGACTCTATCATCCTGTAGATTGTTCCACCACAATGAGGCATGACCCTTCAACCTCATACATGCAGTCTTAACCCTCTTAGGATCCTCGATCTTCTCTATGTCGAAGTATTTCTCCATTTCTCTGAACCAGTCAATCAAATCTTCTGGATCCAGGCTTCCCAAGTAGGTATGTACATCTATCTTTGCCCGACCTCTCATATCCATCAAAAGTTTGATCAGTTTTTCTTCTGGTTCATCTTCCGCTGCTTCCCATGGTTCCACCTCTTTGACTTCCTCATTGTTGTGGTCTAACGCATGAGGAATACAACCATGCCTTTGGCTTTCTTTGATCGATGTGACTTCATTTGTTAAAGTTTGCATTGTTTGGACGCACTCGTCGAACATCTCATGATCAACTGTGACTGCTGCGCCATGTGCTTTTCGTCCAACACCTCGAACGTTAATGCCTCCATGAGCCATTTTTCAATCTCTACTGAAACTCCCACTCGTCTAGTCGCAACCAGACTTTCACAGCCGTGCACAACTCTACCCAATCATAGCTAGAGCTGTAAACACTCTCGCAGACTCTTCCGCTCAACGAATTTAACTACTTCAACTCAACCGGACTCACTTCTAGGCTCTGATATGGATATCCTTCAGATCTCAGGATGCTATGGCTCTAATACCAACTGACGCAAGGCCCCATTGTCGATAAAGGTTCTTGCTTAAGGATTCGACACATATACACGACTCTTACACAGAAGTTGGTGTAAAATGGGATGCCATGAAGTTGGCTTGTATTACTTCTAATCAATATAGTGTTACAATGCGGAATTAAAATATGGTGAACACCTAATCTAAATTGGCCTTTAGCCTTTACAATACTAAGGTAAAGTGCGTTGTGTCTCAACTCGACCTTCACCCTCTCATGACCTTTGTAGAATGCATGCGCTCGCTGAGCTATGGATCCGATCTCTGCTGCCTATAGATGTGTGACTTTCCTATCCAATCTACAAAACATTCTCTGAGCTCTGCTCTCTCCAGTTTTCCAACTGAACTCCACTCCATGTGTGAACGACTGATCCCCCTGATCCAAGCCCTGCGCCTTCTACTCTGCTGCTGTCTTTCCCGAGATCACTCTGATGATCCTGTAGACCTGCAACTGTTAACGCCCCTACTGTGCTGTACAACCTCTTCCTGTGACAACATCTATCATGTCTTCACCCACCTGTAATAATTGTCATTAACTTCCTTAGCAACCCCGAACTATTGCCAAGTACTCACCTTGACTTTTACGCATCCTTCTGATAGGCTATAGTAAACCATCACTTCGGCCATACTGTCTATCAGCTTTGAATTACTCGTCGGCTTCACTCTGTGCTTAGGCTTCGCCATTCTGCCTCGTCCTCCTTGCTTGGCTCATTCCCAACCTGTCGATGTCGTGGTCCAACAACATGTCGACCTTACTGCGACTTCGCGGCAACGTTTTGCCTGTCGACATTCGCATGTCGACTGTCGTCTGTCGACCTCTTTCCTCCTGTCGACGTTGCACTAGTGGTCATCGACACTCCCTCTAGTCGATCTCCTCATGTCGATCAAATTCGACTAATATGCCTAGGCCCTGATGCCCCTGCATCAAGATTCCCCTTATAGAAAATTTGAGGTCTAAAATGGGCTTCCTAAGGAAAATAATAGTTAAAATAATGAAATAATAGTTAAAATTATAAAATAAATTTTATTAATTTTGCAGGAAAAAAGAAAAAAACAAATTTTTTTGTTCGTATTTTCAACATGTATCCCTTTTTTTTTACTTAAATATCGAGCGAGAGCACTCGTTGGATGCGGAATTAAATTCTGCGTCCAACGAGTACCCACACTGCATACTTTTGAAGGACCCCGCTTCCCCCAAAAAAAGAAATACTTGAAAAAATATGGTGGGGTCCGTCAAAAGTATGCAGTGTGGGTACTCGTTAGATGCATAATTTTAATTCCCCATCCAACGACTGCTCCCTCTCGAAATTTGAGTAAAAGCGTAGGGATATATGTTGAAAATACAAACAAAAAAGTAGTTTTTTATGAAAAATATCTCAAGTCAACCATTATGGTTGACTCATTTTATTGGTTCTTGAATTCCAACTCATCAAGAAATTATGGTTGGCTCATTTTCTTATATGATGGCTTGTTTTATTATAATTCCCATTTTAGACCCAAATTTCCTCTAATATATACTTCTTCAATCTGGCACATGAATAAGGAATCCTCTTTGACATTGGTTGACATCAATGAAAACCAGAGTTCAACAATCCCCCCTTTGGCATTGATGTCAACACCTCATGAATCTGTGCATGTCAACACTTTGAAGTTGTCCACTTCATCTTTTCTTGTCGTAGTACTCCCCTTCTGTTCTTTCCAGTTTGATCCTTTTATCATCTGCGCATTCTGTTGTCAATGCTTTTCTTCCATATTTCATTTCTATATGGAGTTCTTCCGCTAATGCATGCTTTGATCTTTCTGTGCTAATCACATGCTTCATGATCTTTCTCCCCCTTTGACATCAATGGAAAAGAGGTGCCATCTTTGTGCAATTACTGATTTTCCTTTCTTTGTTTTAGTGCTGGCCTCCATACATCTACTTGCTTTAATTACTGCCCCTGTCTTTATGCTTTTTTCTCTTTTCTTTTACTAGGGTTTCTACGCAAAGCTCAGTCATATTGCAATATGTACATTCAACATTATTTATGTAGCTTTCTCATATATGCCCCCCCTGTACAGTTGTTATCTTCCTTCTATCTTGATCTTCTGTTCTTGTCATATCAAACATCAATCCTTAATCGTTCCTTGCACAATCTTTCCATGCCATCTTCCTATCATATTCAGTGCGAATTGTAGAATCCCATATGATTTTATGTCCTCTTGTTGAGGCTCTCATCATGCTGTGGATTATGGAACACACCCAATTTCTCCCTGATATATTCATACGTGCTTCGTGGGAGGGGTTTTGTAAATATATTCGCAATCTCTTCTTTGGTGTCAACATATTTGAGTTTGATAGTGTTTTCAGTGACCCGTTCTCTTACAAAGTGATACTTGATGGGAATATATTTGGTTTTGCAGTGCACAACAACATTTTTTGAGATGCTAACTGTCCTTGTATTATTGCATAGAATTTGTATGGGATGATCAAGTTTTACTTGTAGATCCTCCAGAGTTTATTTCATCCATAAAACTTGTGTGCAACAGGAAGCTACTACAATGTATTATGCTTTTGCTGTAAACAATGCGACAGATGGTTGTTTCTTGCTAATCTAAGATACAAGGAAATTTCCTATAAAGAACAAAGCTCCGTTAGTACTTCTTCTATCATCAACACTTCCTTCCCAGTTTGTGTCAATGTATGCTACTAAGTTTAGATCATTACTACATGGATACTAGAGACCAAAGTTCATGGTCCATTTCAAAGATATGAAAATTCTCTTCATTGCTTGGACATGTGTTTCTTTGGATGTTGCTTGAAACCTTGCAACAAGTCCTACTGCTTGCATTATGTATGGTCTTGAGGCAGTTACATATAGTAGGCTTCCAATCATTGATATATATAGTCATTTATCTACTTCGTTTGGTTCATCCTCTTTACTTAATTTGCACCCAGTGACCATGGGTGTACATACTAATGTACACTCTTCCATATCAAATTTCTTTAGCATTTATTTCACATATTTGGTTTGAGAGATGAATATGCCCTAATCCAGTTGGGATATCTAAAGACCAAGGACAAAGGACAATTCCCCAAGCATATACATTTCAAATTATTTTTGCATGTCCTTAACAATTTGCTGACTCATTTTGTCATAATTGCTTCCAAATATGACATCATCAACATATACTTGAACAAAAAACATCTTTGCATGCTCAATATTTATGTAGATATTACTATCTACACCACCCCTCTTGAAACCTTGTTGTTGCATATATTTTTCCAATATTGAATATCAATCCCTATGAGCCTGATTGAGTCCATACAGGGATTTCTTTAATTTGCAGACATAGTCTCTATTATTTGAAAGAGAGAATTCATTCGGCTGTTCAATGTATACTTTTTCTTCAAGATCTCCATTTAAAAATGCTGACTTTACATCCATTTGATATACCTTGACATTTTCAACACAAGCATAGTACAGGAACAATCTAATTGCTTCCATCCATGCTACATGAGCGAAGGTTTCTTCAAAGTCTATTCCCTCAATCCGCACATAACCTTTGCACACCAGCCTTTCTTTATTTCTGACAACTTGTCCTTCATTTAGTTTTCTTATGAATACCCATTTTGTACCAATAGCATTTTTATTTTTGGGTCTTGGAACAAGTTCCCAGGTTCGAGATTCTTTTCAATCTGATCCAATTCTTCTTCCATGGCTTTAACCCAGTGCTCACATGTTCTGTCTTATTCAAATTCCGGTTCTATTTGGCATAGTAAGGAGAAATGAACTTCTTCAGTTGGGTCACTTAAACATCTTCTTCTTGTCCTTACGCCAACATTTTTTTCTCCAATAATAAAATCCTCTGAATGATTCTTTTGAACATATCTGGAAGGAGATTTTGTATCCTATGTTCTGTCTTTTAATTCGTGTTGATATATCATCTCGTGTGGTTCTTCTTCTTCTTCTTTTTTTCCTGGAAGTTCCTCATATGATTGCTCAAACATCGACTGATCATCATTGTATTCTACTTTCATGTGTGTGAACACTTCATCTAATTTTACATATGGAATTTCTTCCATCTTTCTGAGTCATAGATTGTATCACTTGTATGCTTTTCTTCTTGTAGCATAACCAAGAAAAAATCCTTCATCTGACTTGGATTTGAAATTTCCCAGGTTTTCATCATTTATTTTAATATAACACTTGCTTCCAAATACTCTGAAGTGCTTGACTGTGGCTAGCCTCCCTTTCCAAATTTCATAAGGGGTCGAGTTACTATTTGTCCTTATTTGGCATCTGTTAAGGATGTGTACAACTGTATCAATGGCCTGAGTCTAAAAATATCTGATAGTTTTGAATCATTTAACATTGTTTTGGCCATTTCCCACACAATACTATTTTTCCTTTCTGCCACTCCATTTTGCTACGGAGTTTTGGAAGCTGAGAATTGTCTCCTGATTCCATGTTTTTCACAGAAGTTTTCAAATTTGTTTGGTGTGTATTCACCTCCATTGTCATATCTTAAACAATTGATCCTTAGCTCAATTTCATTCTCAACCACTTCCTTAAAAACTTTGAATCATTCAAATGACTCTGAATTTTCTTTAAGGAAGAACACCCATGTCATCCTAGTAAAATCATCAATGAAAAGAAGAAAGTAAAACTCACAGTTTAACCCTTTGGTTCTCATTGTACCATAGAGATTTGAGTGCACTAGTTCCAAAGGTTTTGATGTGGAGAAATATTTTGTTTTAAATGTGACTATTGTTTTCTTTCCATGCATGTAGTGCTTGCAAATAGAATTTACCGGTTTCATGACTCCTGGAATGTCTCTTACACCTTGTCTCTTACTGATTCCCACCAGATTGTCAGAATTGATATGTCCTAATCTTTTGTTCCAGATACAACTTTCATCTACTTGTCCCATGCATCATTCTTTTTCCTTTCCTTCATCCAAAATACATACATTGTTGGGTGTTCTAGTGGTTGTCACTACTAGCATGCCTGTATTCCTGTTTCTACTTTTGTATTTTTTTTAATCAAAGGCCATTGTCCATTATATGTCCTTGATCACACATCTAACTAACACTGAGGAGATTGTGCTTCATGTTTTCAACTAGTAGGAAATTTTCTGCTTTGGTACTTCTATTTTCCAAGCTTACCAAATCCTTACGTAGGATTTTGGCTGAGCCATTATCCCCAAAGTAGACACTGCCTCCCTTTTCTTCCCTGTATTTTACAAAAGTATTCTTGTCCCCTGTCATGTGATTAGAACAACCGTTATCAATATACCATTGTCCCTTCTTATTTTGTGCATGAAGAGATAAACCGAATTCTGCCGACTCTACCTTGCTAGGGATGGTTTTTTCTTTGACCAATTACATATATGGTAATCGATCTTTACAATATTGAATTTTATGACCATGATTATGGAACTTATAGAATTCAATATATAAGTTCAAGAGGCTGAATGGATTGACATTTTATTTTGGAGTTTCGGCTGATTTTCTAGCATTGTTCTGTTTGAAATTGGCTTGATTACAGTTGCTATTTAGTCTAGCATTCGCATGTGCATTTGCTCTACATTTTACTTCCTTATGAATAAAATTATGACATAAATAACAATTACACAAAAAAAGAGTTTGATATTGGATTGGATGAGATATTCTGAATTGCATAGGCCTAATTTCCTTATGCATTGATTCTTCAAACTTTTGATAGTTCTTTGGAGTATAAATTTTGAGTGCATCGGCATAACTCTTTGTATCAAGTACAAAGTTTGAACCCTCATAGTCTTCTTTTGGAAGGATTTTGGTGTCGTTTTCATGTTCCAATGGGATGTTGAATTTTTGAAGTTCTATCTTCAAAGAAGTGATCTCAACTTCTAGTTTTTTACACTTTTCTTCTCTCAATTTCAACTGTCTTTCTATATCTGCTTCTAATTTTAGTAGGGATTCCTGCAAATTTTTACTTTTATTCCTTGATTTATTTAACTCTTACAAAGCATTGATAATCTCTCCTTCAAAATCTACTTCGTCCATCCCCTCATATTCTGTATTCATATATATTAGATCCTCGTCGTCAACCATAAAGAAAATTTCCTGCATGTTCATATATGCGCACGAATCTATCTTCCAGATGTTAAGCTGTTACTGGAGACATTCGATCTAATACCAATTGATGGAATCTTATTAATACTGAGATGGGGGGTGAATCAATATTAGGAGATTTATGAACATTTTTTGCTTCATATTAGATTTAAGTTGAACTTAAATTATGTACTCACATGAAAAATAATATTCATCCACACATACGCGCAATACGCAGAACAAACATATTTTTACGTGGAAACCCGAACGGGAGAAAACCACATAATGCTCTCTTATATTTAAATATTACATTCAAAGAAGCACCAACTTCTGAACTTCTCCAGCACCAACTGGAAGGAGGCACCGAGCCCCTAGTTTTATAGGCACCAACCTGAAGGAAGCACCTACTCCTTGATTTAACATCTTCAACTGGAAGGAGGCACCAACCCCTTGCTCCTTTCCCCATCCTGCTACCCTGATATGGCTATTGAAAATATTATCTTGTTGTTATTCTGATTCATGCACTCTTTAGATTTTCTACAGTTCACAATGTTGTGCGCACCTGCTGTAACCTTGCAATCTTGCAATCACTGATCTGTATCATGAAATTCTCTTGACTACATCAACTCTATACTCTTGAATTCATACTTCACTTTACTGCGTCTTCATGACATTCTGCATTCTCTACTCTGGTTCAGTATGCCATTTTGTTTCTGCACATCTGCAATCTCAATTGATACTGCACATCTTTTGTTGTGTTTTTGTTATGATTTCGCGCATCAGCACTAGATCAATCTACACACCTTCTATGATATCACACTTCTGCCTTGGTGCAACAGTCTTTAGATAATCTGTGAACTTCTGTGCATCATCTGTGATTCAACCTTTCTTTTATTTTCAATTGTCTCAGATCACCCTTATCATAATGCACATCTTTTACTGTGTAACAAATTTGTCTTAGAGCATTAGATAAACTACTTCACTTTGCGCATCACTAGTTATACCTCAAGTCATTCTTTGCGCACCTGTCTTAAATCATCTGTGAATTTCTGCGTACTGTTTGCAATACTTTCTTCCTGTTCTCACACACTTGCGCATCCTCTATAGTTCTGCATTTATGTCTTTGCACAATTGTCACAGATAAACTACATCATTCTGTGCACCATCAACAATTCTATTCTTCTCTTCGTGCGTACTTGGATCTCTACTAGATCATGTTGTTATGGTTCCACGAGCCCTTGATGCCTCGAGATAAGAAGCTCGTCAAATCTATATCTTCCATTGTTAAATTTTCAGAATTTACTTCAATCTGATCTAGGATATTAACTGAGAGAACAACATGTACAACAAATCTACAACATATCATTCATGGACACAATAATGCAAGCACAGAAGAGACACAGAGTTTACTTGGGGAAAACCATAAAGGTGGAAAACCCCAATAACTTCCTCAGAGATAGATAGAGCAATGATACAACCAGAATACAAGAGATAGTCTTCTCCTAGCAGCAGAGCCTCCTCCTACACAAGTGTGCCACTCTCCACAGTGTGAGTGAGAGAATAGAATGTGTAAAATGAGAGAGACACACTCTCTATTTATACACTAACTTGAATTGACCTTTACTCAACTAGGTTGGCCTCAACTTAACCACTTAACATAATGCTGACTAGGCCGACCCCCACTAGGGTGGTCTAATAACCCTTTGACCCACATGGCCGACCCCCAATAGGGTGGTCTAATAACCCTTTGACCCACATGACTTATACAGGGTCGACCCCAACAAGGTGGTCTAATAACCCATCAAGTATAAGTTACGACACTTACAATATAAATGACGACACTTCCGTATAGAGGAATAATAACATCTCTATAGGAATACAATATACATATATGTGAAATACATTCCGAAGTTACATATACATCAACACTCCCTCTTAACTAGGAAGGTATTTCTCGACACAGGTCTTCTAGCACAAGTCTTCTTCTTTGGATCATCGTCACTGGATAATCGTCATTGAGTCATCATCATCGTCACTTCTGCTGCTATCTCAATCAATCTCTGAATCTACTCGTCATAGGAAGTTCTATAGAGCCAGTCCTTTTTCATATTGGATGTAGGCCCACCACCTGCAGGTCTTCGTCATCACTGGCCATACTGTGGAATCCTCAGGACTTATTACGTGCGTCACAAAACCTCGAAAGAGAATCCCAGGCTGTTACGAGCACATGGCTCTACCTATAGGATCTCCCAGGGCCATATTATATGTGACCTCACTATAAAACCTCGCAAAAGAATCCCAGGCTGTTACGAGCACACAACTCTACCTATAGGATCTCCCAGGGATAGATTATATGTGGTCACCACAAAACCTCGCAAGAGCATCCCAGGCTGTTACGAGCACACAGCTCTACCTATAGGATCTCCCAGGGACATATTATATGCGGTCATGGAAAAACCTCACAAGAGCATCCTAGGACTTATTACGGGCACACAGCTCAACCTATCGGATCTCCCAGGGACATATTATATGCCATAGGACAAAACCTCAAAAGAGCATCTTCCAGATATCCTAGGGCCATATTATATGCCATAGGCAAAACCTCGAAAGACTATCTGCAGATCTCCCAGGGCCAAATTATATGTTCTTCCAGAGCAAAACCTCGAAAGAGCATTTGCCAGATATCCCAGGGCCAGATTACATGCCATAGAAAAAACCTCGAAAGACTATCTGCAAATCTCCCAAGGCCAAATTATATGCTCATCTGCACAACCTGATCCATGGCCATAGAGTATCAACCTGATACTCACCATACATCATCTTGATGTACACATGATCATCCTGATCATCATCACTGCAACATCCTGCTACATGTCATCTGGAGCAACATCCTGAAGCTCGTCATCCACGATCATCTTGATCATATCATGGATCTACCTGATGCATACCAAGTATCTACCTGATACATATCATCGTACATGATCCACCTGATCATACAATGTATCCACCTGATACAAATACAAATACATGATCCACCTGATCATACATGATACATATCAACATACATGATCTACCTGATCATACAATGTATCCACCTGATACATATACAGATACATGGTCCAAGCATCCAACATGATGCATATACAAAATACATACAAATGATCCAACCGATCATATCCAGCATCCAACATGATGCATACATACATAAATGATCCAATTGGTCATATCCAGCATCCAACATGATGCATACATACATATACATATAAATGATCCAACTAATCATATCCAGCATCATCTTGATGCATATATAGAGCAGTAACTAGAGCATCATCCTGATGCTCATCATCCAGAGCTTACATCCACAACCATGTGAAGGATCCTCCTTCCAACATGCTTGGAATGGCCTCTGCAAATGTGTCCATCACTTTTTCCTCAAAGTGTCATCAATCTGAAGAACACCAAGCCTCTCCCTGAAGTACTCAAACTTCACCCTGGCTAGTGGCTTTGTCAGCACATCTGTAATCTGCTCGTCTGTCGCAATATACAAGAGCTTCACGGCTCCTCTCTGCACCATATCCTTGATATAGTGATATTTGATCTCTATGTGTTTTGACCTGTCATGAAACACTGGGTTCTCAGACAGCTTCACACAACTCTGGTTATCACAAAAGATACCAGTAGCATCCAACGAGAGATCAAATAACTCAGACAGTAGCTTCCGTAGCCATACTACCTCACAACTACCTGAATAGGCTGCAACATACTCTGCCTTAGCTGTACTCAGTGCTACACAAGACTGCTTCCTGCTAAACCAAGAGATCACACCTGATCCCATACTGAAGCAGCACCCAGATGTGCTCTTCCTATCTGCAGCACTGCTAGCCCAATCTGAATCAACATAACCCCGCAGTTTAAACTTTTGATTCGCATCATACTTGAGCCCATAATCAATTGTACCCTTCAGGTACCTCAGAATATGCTTTACAGCAACCAAGCGAACACTCCTCGGATCCGTCAGGAATTGGCTCAATGTGTTCACCGCAAAGCAAATATCCGGTCTTGTGTTCGTCAGGTACATCAAGGACCCAATCATCTGACAATACATAGTGATATCAACCGGCTCAGATGAAGCATCACATAAAAGCTTCAGGTTTGATTCCATAGGTGTGGCCATGGCCTTGCAGTCCATCATCCCGAACCTCTTCAGGATCTTTGCTGCATACTTCCCTTGTCCAAGGAAGATAAAATCTGCACTCTGCCACACCTCCATGCCAAAAACAAATAGTGCATCATCCCCAAGTTCTTAATCTCTAACTTGGCAGCAAGCTTCCGTTGCGTGTTGGCAATCAATCTATACTCACCTGTTACAAATAGGTCATCCACATACACTTCTTCTTCAACTACACCATTCAAGAAGGCTGTCTTGAAATCCATCTGGTGTATCTTCTATTTCATCACTTTTATATTTCTCTATGCTGCCATCTGCAGCATGCTTGATCTTGATAGATCCATATGGAAGTCATAACAAACTTCCCTTCAGGTCTTGGGACTACATCCCAAACATCATTCTTCATGATCAACGGATCATGGCATTCTTCCCATATCCTGGGAACTTCAATATCTTCAATAGATAATTTTGTTGCTGAACAAATGTTGTAGTTCTTCTTTTGTAGGTGATGGCATACGATCTTTCCTACACAACAAGTTAAATTGCATGATTAGAAAACATCTCATAGTTTTCAGAACAAATTCTTACACATAAAAAAATATGTCATACAGTCATGCAATTATCTTAGCCAATGCTTCAATACAACATTTATCCATATCCCGTAACTTTCTAGATGCCTTCCAATCTCTACCAGAACATTGTTAAGAGTGTGCACAACTCCCAACATGTCAGCAAAGAGATTTCATTCTAGATAAGTAGCAATGGAATGTTGTACAGTGCCATAGGCCACTTACCCATGCATATTAGTAGTATATTGTTCATCAATGCAACTATTCTAATATGCATAATACACAACCTAATTCTAGGAACATCAGTATATACATTATTGAACAGTATTATTTAAACAATAAAATATGCAAGTAATGACAATTCAGATACTTATCTTTGTTTGTTTGTTGGGTTGACTCCCTCTCAGTCTTTGCTTCTTTTCTGCAACTCCATTCTTATGTGGATTGTGAGAAGTGGTCAACTCCCTCTGAATATCTGCATCCTTGCAGAAACTACTGAAGTGTGCTCCTTTGCTTTCTTGCAGGAACAACTGGAGTGTGCTCCCTCTTGATCTTTGCTTCCTGGATTACCTGTCCTTGAACTTACATCCATCCTTAATCACTATGCATGCTTATTAGTATCATCATTGTGTTATCCTTGAGGTCTCATACATAATCACACATTTATTAGTATAATCTTATCAAAACATAATAATCTTAAACATGTATATTCATGATCATTCACAGATAATAAACATTAGTATTCAAGGTTTCAGGGAAGTCTTCTTTTATTCATACATTTTCTTATTTGATCATAGGACTCTTCTGGTTAGTTCAATCATCAATCAAGATAAGAGATATAATATGCATAAAACCTGTGATTATTCAAACCTATACCTTCATGATTCTTCTGGTTAGTCATATCATCAATTATGGTAAGAAACATAATATGCATACAACCATGATTATTCAAACCTATGACTTCATGAATAATCATTATCAACAACACAATAGTATAAGATCCTAACACAAGGTAGGATTCTAGCTTGATATAGGAAAAACATACCTGGATTAGCATGCTAGCTAGTTATGTCTAACATACCCGCATATTGTCTTCTGGTTCTCTTCAGTGACTTGTGCTAGTAACCTGCATGTCTCATAAGTTAACCATTGTAGAACCAAGTTATACATACCTTGAAAGTAGATCTTCTATGTGATCCATGACAATGGATGAATCATTGTCTTCATGTCACCATGATCATATGTTCTTGAATTAGAACATGATTTGTCTTTCTTGGTGTACCTTTTATGTTAGCAAACAAAATAAACCTCATACAACACCATAATGCATTAGTACAATCATAAGTGTCAACACCCTAACCAATGAATATCTTCTATCATGCATTCATAATTTTGTTAAGGTGATACGACAAATCTAAAATCAAGATTGTACTAACTGTAATAACATGAAGACAAACATACCATAAACTTAATCATGAAATATCGAAACATACCTCGATGAGTTATACCTGTCGAGATCGCTTGTAATCTTCTTATATAAAGCCTTAGCCTCATCTCCCTCTAAAACAGGAACTTCTTCACTTATGCAGGTGACCAATCCATCTTCTTCTAGGATTAACCCAATCCACTTGATTTGCAAGAACTAGACCTGGAGCTGGATATGGGTTTGTCAGAGAAACCCCAAAAATTCAAACTTTGAATTTCAAACTTCCGAAAGGATAGAAATATGCGCCTTGATGAGCTGATCAAGCTGGTATATTTAGAATTTGAAAACTGCAAAGTTTCACTCCTCAATTTTGCCTTTGAAACTTCCGGATTCACTGGACGTGACCCTGAACTGGGGTTTGATGAAGCCCACTCTTCTACCCAATAAAAAGGTTTGATCCAAAGCTCTAAGCTTCTATTTCTCTGAGGAGCTTCCAGCCGTAGTCACAGATTTCAAAAATTCCCATTTTTACAGAAGCCCTAATTTTCCACTTTTCTGATCAAAGTCCCGAACTAGGGTCTGATCAAGCCCGGCCTTCTGCCCAACCAAAAATTCTGATCTTGGTCTCTAAATTTTGATTTTGATGAGTAGCATTCATCCATGGTCTCTGATTACAAAAATTCCAACTTTCTCCGAAGCCCTAAATTCCGGAAGCCATGAATGAAGGTACTAAAAAATAATTCTGTTTTGACAGAAATATGTACCTGATTGTTTCTGGTGTAACTCCGAACTTTTCAATCCACAGGGTCTGAAAAATTTTCTTGCGATAGCCCGACCTATTGTCTTTCCATCCCAACAGGTCTGACCTCAATTGGATTCTCTGAGAGAGAGTTATGCCAAGTGTCGCAACGTGACCTGTTAATGGGATAATACAGGAGAACAAACTTGTACGGCATGCCACGTGTCACTGGTTCAACGTCAGCCTCTGAAAAGGTTTTTTGAGATATCCTGACCTGTTATCTTTCCATCCTGATACGTCTGACCTCAATTGGATTCTCTGAGAGGGAGTTATCCCAAGTGTCACAACGTGACCTATTTATGGGATAATACAGGAGAGCGAACTTGTACGGCGTGCCACGTGTCACTGGTTCAACTTCGGCCTCTGAAACATTTTTCTGAGATATTACAGTCTGTGTACTACCTGTCACATTTTACGAAATTTCATTTGGATCTTCCTAGCCCAAGTTATGACCTTTTTCCCAAGGTCACTTGATTTTGACTCAGATCTGGAAGAGGCAGAAACCTTATATTGTACAGATCATAAATCACAAAGTACAATGAATTAGAGGTTTTCCTTTGGACAAAAGGTACATGGAGATCTTATCTTCGACCTGTAAAACTTTCAGATCCGAAAACTTTGCCAAAACAGATTTATAGCGAAAGTGCTACGATGTCTGTTTTTTTCTATATCAAGCCTTAGCATCGTAAGTGCAACAAGTGTCATACATGCCATATCATGCCTTCTTTCAGGCTAGCTCTAATACCATGTTAAATTTTTAGAATTTACTTCAATTTGATCTAGGATCTTAACTGAGAGAACAACATGTACAACAAATCTACAGCATATCATTCATGGACACAATAATGCAAGCACAGAAGAGACACACAGTTTACTTGGGGAAAACCATAAAGGTGGAAAACCCCAATAACTTCCTCAGAGATAGATAGAGCAATGATACAACCAGAATACAAGAGATAGTCTTCTCCTAGCAGCAGAGCCTCCTCCTCCACAAGTGCGCCACTCTCCACAGTGTGAGTGAGAGAATAGAATGTGTAAAATGAGAGAGACACACTCTCTATTTATACACTAACTTGACTTGACCTTTACTCAACTAGGTCGGCCTCAACTTAACCACTTAACATAATGCTGACTGGGCCGACCCCCACTAGGGTGGTCTAATAACCCTCTGACCCACATGGCCGACCCCCAATAGGGTGGTCTAATAACCCTTTGACCCACATGACTTATACAGGGTCGACCCCAACAAGGTGGTCTAATAACCCATCAAGTATAAGTTACGACACTTACAATATAAATGACAACACTTCCGTATAGAGGAATAATAACATCTCTATAGGAATACAATATACATATATGTGAAATACATTCCGAAGTTACGTATACATCAACATCCATTCTTGAGCTTATAGGATTGCTTCAACTCTCTAACTCATCTTCTTATTTATACTTGTCCTGCGTGGATGGTATGACCACAAGTTGGTCATAGCATTCCTTCTTCCTTGATTCACGGTTCCACTTTCTTCACGCTTCCGCCACTTGTCATGTTCTATGCCATTAAGATGTCATCTCTTGTGGGTCTTGCACATACCTTGTCCTTTTTCTAGTGGGTCTTTTGCCCTTCATGTACCATCGCTTGTGGGACTTGCGCACTTGACTTATCCGATTGCCACTTTCTTCCAGTACTATTGCGCGCTTCGACAACTTGTATACTTTGTTTGATTGGTATATCTTGCGCACTTATGTGGCTTGTATACTTGTCAAACTGCTTCTTGTTTCCAAGCCACTTGCACACTCCCGAAACTTGTCCAATCACCTCCTTGGAATTTCTTTGAAGTAACATGACTAGGTGGACATGGGACTTGCACATGTACTAAATGCATCCCTTATGTACTTCTTCAAACTGGATATGCTTGATGTACTTTTGGATATACTTATGTATTTCTTCCAACTGGATTCCATATACTTCTTCAAACTGGCACAGGAATATTGAATCCTCTTTGACATCAGTTGAAATCAATGACAACCAAAGTTCAACAGATGTGCCAGGAACAAACATATATCACTCCCTTTTCGACCAAAGACACTCAACAGAGGATAATGTAGCATTGAGAAACCCAATAGGGATTCAAGACAATCGAATAGTCAACACATTTCATCACTAGTGGATTTCCTCTATGAACACTTCCCCTAGGTGTTTCAATCCCTGATCTTACAGGGTACTAAACAAAACAATTATTTAAGCCAATACAGAGAACCATCGCAGAATCCAAACACATATTAGTTTAGGATGAGAACGAGTATAACACCCTTCATCAAGCATACTATGACAACATAATCAAGCTAGTAGATGTGTTAAAATACAAAAACCAAGAACATCAAGATCATATTTATGTAGAAAACAAGGTCACAACCCTCTGTTACCAAATGAGACATATGTGGCCTAAAGTTTGTCAGTATGTCACTACTGCACTTAAGGATATTTCATTAACTGCGCCACAAGAAAGTATTCATATTCTCTACACATCTTAGGAACAAATGGAGATAGAAAGAGTAGAAGTGCAAAAAGAGGTAAACACAATTAGAATCCAGGGAGATGAGCAACAACAACAATTGATGGCACAAGTGGCTTCATTAACTCAGGAAGCTGTCTCCAACATTCACACCCACCTGCAGTGGACAACCCAACAAAGCCAAGAAATATTTTCTGCACTTAATGACTGGGTTGGATTACTGGCAAAGAAGGAACACCCAGTAAAAGTATTGCATGAGAGGATAAGGTAGCTCAAAGATGAAGCCAATAAGATGTATCTCAATGATGAAGCCAATAAGATCACAAACACGCTAAAACAACAACGAATGTACCAAGAATCCCAACAGGTTGATGATGAACTAGATCAACTCCATTACCAATTTCTTGCTACAAGGAAGACTCTGCATGAGTTAAATCCTGCCACACAATCAACACATCCACTTACAACAATCATAACAATTTTTAGATAGTGTGGCAACAACTGTATCAAAATAAGCCCACCACACTTGACACTGTAAATTCCTAGGATTTCATAGCTGGAGCCAACATTTTGATGGGTAAATGGAAGAGAAATGTGAAAGAATTTGAATCCTTCAGAAGCCATTCAATTAAAGAAGTACTCGAGTTATCTCCTTCGTTTGAAGATTTAGGACTAGAAGATGCATAGGCATCAAGAATACAATATAGTTGACTTGATGGTGAGTCAACGCTTGTGGTTAGAGCATGTTTGCTCCTTCATTTTTGGAAAAAACCATAGTTGTGGAAAATAAGGTATAGGTTGCAGAAATGGTTAGAGATCACAAGTATATAGTGTCCACTTACGTGACTATAAAGAGGGAAAGAAAAGTGAGCGAGACAAGAGGGAAGAAGAAGAGGTCAGAAGAAGAAAGAAGAATTTCAAGGAAAGAGCAAAAGTGCATGATCGAATATGAGTTCTGGGTTTTGTATATGGGTCATAGGAATTGTGGGTTTTGTCTATGTATCTAGATCTCCAGCGTGCCATTCCACAGATTGAAAGCTGAGGTTGTAAATCCAATTTTATGAATTGTATTGAATATGTATGAGTTAATATGAATGAAGATTATTCCCCCCCTTGAATTTTATGTGTATGCTATGAATGTTGTCTCTATTCTTTTCTTTATACCAATTATGTAACTCTGTTATGAATATATACATGCATGTATAATGAATGTATGTCGTGGTATGGTGAATACATTTGTTATCTCCTAGTTTATCCTTGCAATTAACCCTTCTAATTGTTGGAACCTACTTCTTGCGGTTATGGTAATCCATGTGAAGGGTCACATGTGAATGGGAAAGGTAATGAGGAGTCCAAGAGATGCCTAGGAAGATGAAACCAAGGGTCATCTCAATGTATATATTGTACATTTAATTAATGAGAAAATGTGCTTTCATGCCTATCTTTTTGTCTTTATTGTGTAATTGCTTATTTTCCTTATTGGGCACTTAACGATGGTATCAGAGCTATTATGATCGTATCAGAGCTATTATGATCCCTATAGATTGTGCTTAGAATATTCCTTCCTTCCATACTACTCTACGGACTCCATATCATTAAGGTTTTTTCCTCATTAGTCTCCCAGACTTGGGCTCCTTCCAGTAGGCATTACTCTTCACTCACCGGTTGAGACCCCTAATTCCCTCATTCTCTTGGTGAGGCGTTTCTCCTATCTCTGCAATAATGTGACTATTATGTATTTCTTTTTCTTGCACTCTCAAACCCACTGTTGGCACTTAGGTGAGCCCATTACCCAATGCGACCTTCTTTGTTCCTACTTCCATTTCATTTACATATGCGTCTTTGGTCACTGACTCACTAGTCGTGCATATAGTTTTTGGTCACTAGTTGTGTATATCACCCGCGTGTGACTTCTGTTATCACGTGTGCTACAAATCTTGGCCTCAACAATTCTCTCATTAGGGTTTTTTGGTCGTCCATGTATTCTTTTTTGAATGTCGACATGTCTATATAACAATTTCAACTGACTTTACAGATCCTCTTCGTCCTTATCAGAATGTGAATGTGAATGTGAATGGAGAGGAAGCATACTCAGTCTCTTCTCCTCCCATGAACACTAGTCATGACGGGTGCATACTTGAACCCAAATTTTGTTCCCCTAAACCTGTGAGGCCGTCCAAGACATTCAAATGGGGAATGACCCAAACAGTTCCTTTGATCCCGACGTCATATATGTTGATGGTAAATTGGGTAGCCAACAAGGACACTTAAAAATTTCAATGACTCTGTTCGAAAAGCTATACGTCTGTCACAAAAATATCAAATCCGTACTCGAACAGGATATTATTGTCTCTAAATATTTGAAAGGAAAAAGAAACGATGACGATGATTATCAATGGTAAGCTTGATGAAATCAACAGTGAAGTATCACAATATAAAGCTGATCTCTAGTGTTGCGTGGAAATCCAAAAAAATATATTGTGTATTTCCCACAACTGCGACCTCTCTTCCATCTACTGCATAGAAGCATGTGTAGAGTAGTTGCGTAGAAACTTAAGTGGCATGAACCCTAGCGTGAGAAATGCATAGACCATTCTTCAGAAAGGTATTCACGTGATTGGATAAGAAGCTTTCAAATAATGACTTTGCTTACATTCTTACCGAATTTCAAGGCATAATGAATAAATTGTAATCTTTTTAGTCATTTCATGATATTGTCTGAAAATTCATAAAAAAATCCATTTGTAATCGTATAAATTCATATGAAGGGAATAATATTTGTCATTGAAAGGTAAAGAGATTTGATGCATTCTATGAAGAAGCTTGACCTCCAAAGAAAAATAGCTTGTTAATTCATTTTGTGGCCTCCCAGGAACAACAAAAATTGCACTTTTTAATTATGTATATCCATCTTGGGGATCGATCCTCAAATCACAATGCCGAACAAAATGAATCTCTTCCAAGGATGACATTGGAGACCAACATAGAACTGAAAATCACATTGAAGTGTGGAGCTGTGCACTAGAGACTGCATGGATTCATCTATGTCGACACGTGAAGACTATCACTTACATAAGATTGAGGGAGTCTCTAAGATTTGCATTCTATTGACTTGTAACAATATTGTTACTATAGCTTCTAGAGAATAGTTGGGACTAGTTTGGTGTGCCCATTTGAAGGATTCAAGCAAGTTTGCATTTGTTTCTATAGTTTCTCCAAAATAAAAGGTTGTATTGTAGAAGCATATCATCATCACTCAAGAAGAATTCAAGTAAATCATATTCATCAATTCAACTTTAGATTATTGTATTACTGATACTTACAATAGTTCTTTTGTAAGTGTCAAATTGAAACTGAGTTTTATTCAGGTGCACTTTCTGTTGAACCCCAACATCCTTTTCACTTTATGAGTTGAAGACTTAATTGTTAAGTGCTTGTAAAAGGGGAGATTTGAAAAAATCCCTCAGTTTGTTGATCGAGACAATTTGGACCTACCTACACAAGGAGGCCTCACACATGTAAGAAAACATGATCACGAACAATAGCATAAAACAAGATGCATAAACAAAACACATAAACACAATACAATAGAAACACCAATATACGTGGTTTACCTAATATGGGATACGTCCATAGAGATATTGTCAGTTCTTTTATTATACCATCCAACAAATGAAGGGATACAACCCGCAACACATTCGCTGCAACTTCCTCTTCACTCTCTCACAGTCTCTCTTACACAATCATAGAGATCATTACAATACTACAATACATAGTCGTATTAAAATGCCTTCCTTTTAAAGAGGGATTACCATGAGAAAATACAACGGGATACCCAATACCATGGGCCCATATATCACCCATTATTGACCAAGTCATGACTATGAAATTACAACATTTTACAAGGAATTTTTTCCAAATTTTTTGCTACAAGGGCGCTACCCCCGAACGCTCGCTAGGAGGGGGGGGGGCTCCCAAAATTAGTCGCTTCCCCCCCTAGACCCACCATGGAAACTATAGTGTGTGGGGAAACCCCCCCCACACCCCTCGTCATGGGATGGGATTCAGACATAGCTGCAACATGACCTATGAATTAGGAAGATCATGCTCCACAACCAACAACATAGTCCTCATAATGTATCAAACTAAAGAAATATTAGAGTTACTGAACACTCTAATGCTTACTGCTATAGAAAACTCAATCACAATAATAAAATAAATGCTCCAAACTATTATCACTCATATGTAGAATTGAAAATCAAAAGAGGACGATGTACAACATAGGATTCAACATTGTGAACTAGTTCTTGGTCAGAACAACCCTCTCTTTGAATATGAAGATGATTCCTATCAGCTATAAGCACACAACCAAGATAGTGAAATAATGTCATAAATGAATCCCCTCATGATCATGTTCAATGCAATATTTCCAAATACATCATCAGACCTTGGGAAGAAGTTAGGATCAGTAAACACAAAACATGCATCGGATATGATAAGGATGTGACCTTTCATATTCCAGATTATTCTAGACCAATCTAGTTTCAAAGTTATGGATTTCTTCAAGATGAGTCATCTTCACCTGTTCTAGCTGAACATCAATGCCAACATTGTTAGTGAATTGGCCACATGGAAGAATAATGGTTCGATCTCCTTCCTTGCCATCATTGCGGGAAAAATAACCATTCTTTAGATAGATGTTTGACACTAAAGAAACCTGTAATATTGAAGACATACTATAGAACCGATTCTCAATTTCTAACACAACTTGTAGTGTAAATTTTTCCTGCTTCTCATGTTACACTTGAAAAGGGGGAGCATCATGAATAGGGCAAATTTTAGGGGCGAAATTTATCCCATGGGCTATTTTTTGACCTTTTTTTTTCCCAAAAAACGATTCACCAATTTTCCTTTTTTCCAAAGATGTTTCACCCAATTTCCATGGGATAATTTTTTATTACTCTAAAAATACCCAAAATTATCCAAAAACTATATAAAGTCCTTAGAAATTTGAATATTTTTACAAATAAATCACCAAATATTTTATGGTTGCAAACTCAAGAATTAGTAAGAGTCGCCAAGTTTTTTAGACTTTGAGAAAATTATGGATCCTTAAAATTTTCCCTTATCATGAATCGATAGTTAGGATTGAAGTTTCAAAGCCTTATCAATATTATTACAACAAGGAGTCATGGCCTTCTTCAAGCGAGCCAAAACAAGCAATCCTAAGCCACAACCAAATTCAGATGCTAGATTCAAAGCCGTATTCATAAGAAAAAAGAGAGCCATGCCCTAGAATAGTAATGAGTTTTTTGTATTCTGTGTCTAGTTTTGACACTCATAACCACCATGATATTTTCCACTCCTCACTTTTTTCCCAATAAGGAGAATGATAGGTCATCCAAAACAAGTGAGCAAGAACAAGCATGAGCCGGAACAAGTGATCTTGAACCAAGTCAGAGCCATGTTCAACTGAGCTCTAGATTTTTTGGTTAGACTAAAACCAACCATTTAGCATAAGACTTTAGCTTCTAGTAGACATCTGATGGTGGTCCCTAAACCACCATTTTCCAGAATAAAAACTAACCCTTCATGCCAAGTTCTAGAGAGAATATTTGAGCGAGAACTAGACTTGTCGCCAAGTTCGAGAGTTTGTAGTTAGCCTTAAACCACTCCTTAGTATAAGAAATCATCTTGGGCTATCCCTTTTGGGTTGTGGTCAGCCAAAACCACCAATTCAGAGGGAACTTGTATTTAGAATAAGATGTCAACATTTGCTAGCTTGCTTTGCAAATTCATATTGTCAAGTTGGAGATGTTCACCCTTTGGTAGTTGGCCACTTCCAGTTATTCAATTCTCTTTTTTTGGACTCATATTCACCCCTTTGGATAATGGGGGAATGATGGAAACCTAATCCTTGTAGTTATGGTAATCGATGTGATAAGTCACATGTGAATGGGAAATATCATGAGGAGTCCAAGAGATACCTTGGAAGATGAAACCAAGGGTCATCTCATTGTATATATTGTACATTTCATTAATGAGAAAATGTGCTTTCATGCCTATCATTTTGTCTTTGTTGTGTAATTTCTTATTTTCCCTATTGAGAAATTAACACTTTTCATAGATAGTTCTAGGCTGTGCTTCGAGTGAGACCTTATCCTTCATGGGATTGAATATGCTAGCAAACTAGACTACAAAGGTCCCTTTGTTGGCTCTTGTACAAGAACCGTGGTCTTATTTTGCGCCAAAAATGTTGATGATATTGTTCTTATGGCGACGATTACCTATGATCTTGACAAGAAACCGAAAATTCTTAAGTATTTATTTCTCTAGTATGGATATGACTATTAACAATGGAAAAACAAAGGTTATGATAATCAAATCCCAAAATATCACTTATGATAATTTCATGTATGATAAATAATAGGAAGTGACTTCATATAAATGTCTCAAAATCAATCTTCATCATAAGCTTCACTAGAACTATAGCATTGAAAAAAGGATTAATGGAGTCCATAAGATTCTTTAGTTTCATAAAAAGCCCCAAGAAATTGTCAAAATTTAGATGACACGTGAGTGGGTTGAAGAAAGGCAACATCGTAGCCATTCATTGAGCTCCTCTTGTTAGTTTTTCAGAAATTTCAATCTGATCTAGGATCTTAACTGAGAGAATAACATGTACAGCATATCAATCATGGACACAATAATGCAAGCACACAAGAGATGCAGAGTTTCACTGGGGAAAACCAAGAAGGAGAAAAACCCCGCAACTTCCTTAGAGATAGATAGAGCAATGATACAACCAAAGTACACGAGATAGTCTTCTCCTAGCAGATGATCCTCCTCCTCACAAGTGCGCCACTTTCTAAGAGAGATAGAAGTGAGTAATGAGTGATCAAATAGAGATCTCCTGATCTCTATTTATACTTGTCCTATCCTGCCCAATAAACTAATGGGGCCGACTTGTCTAGCTTAGCCTAATAACCCATGGTTAACTTAATTCAGGCCGACCCCACACTTGGTGGTCTATTAACCCATTTACCCACATGACTCATACAGGGTCGACCCCATCAAGGTGGTCTAATAACCCATCAAGTATAAGTTACAACACTTACAGTATAAATGACGACACTTATGTATAGAGGAATAATAACATCTCTATAGGAATACAAATACTTCCATATAGAGGAATAATAACATATCTATAGGAATACAATACACATGGGTAAAATACATTCCGAAGTTACATATACATCAACACTCCCTCTTAACTAGGAAGGTATTTCTCAACACATATCTTCTAGCACAAGTCTTCTTATCTGGATCGTCATCAACGAATCATCATCCTCGAATCATCGTCATCATCACTGCTGCTGCTATCTCAATCAATCTCTGAATCTACTCGTCATAGGAAGTTCTATAGAGCCAGTCCCTTTTCATACTGGATGCAGGCCCACCACCTGCAGGTCTTCATCATTATTGGCCATACTGTTGAATACTCAGGACTTATTACATGCATCAACAAAACCTAGCAAGAGCATCCTAGGACTGATTACGGGCACACTGCTCAACCTATCGGATCTCCTAGGGAGCTATTACATGTGACCAAGCAAAACCTAGCAAGAGCATCTTAGAACTGATTACGTGCCCAGCACAACCTGCAAGATCTCCCAGGGAGACATTATATGCTACCAAGCAAAACCTAGCAAGAGCATCTCAGGACTGATTACATGCCCAGCACAACCTTCAAGATCTCCTAGGGAGAAATTATATGCCATGGACAAAACCTAGCAAGAGCATTTTCCAGATCTCCCAGGGAGCTATTATATGCCAGTGAAAAAACCTAGCAAGAGCATCTGCAAATCTCCCAGGGCGCTATTATATGTCCCTCCAAGCAAAACCTCGAAAGAGCATTTGCCAGATCTCCCAGGGAGCTATTATATGCCAGCGGCAAAACCTAGCAAGAGCATCTGCAAATCTCCCAAGGTGCTATTATATGCTTATCTTCACAACTTGTCCACGGCCACAGAGTATCAACCTAATACTCATCATACATCATCCTGATGTCCATGATCATCCTGATCATCATCTCTGCATCGTCCTGATGCAAGTCATCCAAAGCATTGTCCTGATACTCATCACACATGATCATCATGATCATACGATGTATCCACCTGATACATATCATGCATCCACCTGATGCATATCACATACATGATCCACCTGATCATACAATGTATCCACCTGATACATATCATGCATCTACCTGATGCATATCATATACATGATCCACCTGATCATATAATGTATCCACCTGATACATATCATCCATCTACCTGATGCATATCATATACATGATCCAACTGATGATATCCAACATCCAACATGATGCATGAACATATACATGATCTAACTGATCATATCCAAAGCAGTAACTGGAGCATCGTCCTGATGCTCATCACACAACACTTACATCCATAACCATGGGAGGATCCTCCTACCACCATGCTTGGAATGGCTTCTGCAAATGTGTCCATCACTTCTTCCTTGAAGTGTCATCAATCTGAAGAACACCAAGCCTCCATTTGAAGTACTCAAACTTCACTCTAGCTAGTGGTTTCATCAACACATCTGCAACTTGCTCATTCGTTGCAACATACAGGATCTTCACTGCTCCTCTCTGCACCATATCCCTGATATAGTGATATTTGATCTCTATGTGCTTCAACCTGTCATGGAACACCGGGTTCTCAGACAGCTTCACACAACTCTGGTTGTCACAAAAGATACCAGTAGCCTCCAACGAGAGATCAAATAACTCAAACAGTAGCTTTCAGAGCCATACTACCTCACAACTAGTCGAACATGATTACTCTGCCTCAGTTGTACTCAGTGCAAAGTAGGATTGCTTCTTGCTAAACCAAGAGATCACACCTGATCCCATACTGAAGCAACACCCAGATGTGCTCTTCCTATTTGCAGCACTGCCTTCCCAGTCTGAATCAACATAACCCTGCAGGTTAAACTTTTGATTCGCATCATACTTGAGCTCATAATCAATTGTACCCTTCAGGTACCTCAGAATATGCTTTACATCAACCAGGTGAACACCTCTGGGATCCGTCAAGAACTGGCTCAATGTGTTCACAGTAAAGAAAATATTTGGTCTCATGTTCGTCAGGTACATCAAGGACCCAATCATCTGAAGAAACACTGTGACATCAACCGGATTAGATGAAGCATCACACAGAAGTTTTAGGTTCGATGCCATAGGTGTGGCCATGGCCTTACAGTCCATCATCCCAAACCTCTTCAGGATCTCCACTGCATACTTCCCTTGTCGAAGGAAGATTCCATCTACACTCTGCCAAACCTCCATACCTAGAAAGTAGTGCATCATCCCCAAGTTCTTCATCTCGAACTCGACAGCAAGATTCCACTGCGTGTTGGCAATCAATCTATCCTTACCTGTTACAAACAAGTCATCCACAAATAGTAGTATCATTGGATTGCCTTCCTCAACCTTGTAGTAAAGGTTGGAATCTGCTTTACTCTTGGTAAAGCCCAAATTGGATAGAAAGCTGTCTATCCTACCATACCAAGTCCTGGGTGCCTGTTTCAAACCATACAGGGATTTCTTCAGTTTGCACACATGTGACTCTCGGTCATGTGTCTCAAACCTGAGTGGCTGCTCCACATACACTTCCTCTTCGACTACACCATTCAAGAAAGTTGTCTTGACATTCATCTAGTGTAACCTCCATTTCATCACTGCATCCAAAGAAAGTACTGTTCTAATGGAAGTGTATCTGGTTACATGAGCAAAAGTCTCTTCATAATCAATCCCTTCTTTCTGGGAGAAGCCACGAGCTACAAATCTCGCTTTGTACTTTTCTATGTTGCCATCTGCAGCATGCTTGATCTTATAGATCCAACAGACTTCCCTTCAGGTCTTGGTATTGCATCCCAAACATCATTCCTCATGATTGACTAGTACTCCTCGATCATGGCATTTTTCCCGAATCCTAGGAACTTCAATATAGTCAAATCTTCAATAGATAGCTTTGTTGCTGAAACAAATGTTGTAGTCCTTCTTTTGTAGGTGATCGTATACGATCTTTCCTACAAAACAAGTTAAATTGCATGATTAGAAACTTCTCATAGTTTTCAGAATAAATTCTTACACATAAAGAAATATGTCATATAGTCACGCAATTATTTTAGCCAATGCTTCAATACAACATTCATCCATATCCTGTAACTTTCTAGATGCCTTCCAATCTCTACCAAAACATTGTTAAGAGTTTGCACTACTCCCAACATGTCAACAAAGAGGTTTCATTCTAGATAAGTAGCAATGGAATGTTGTACAGTGCCATAGGCCACTTACCCATTATATGCTTATTAGTAGTATGTTGTTCATTAATGCAATTATTCTAATATGCCAAAATACACAGCCTAATTCTAGGACCATCAGTATATACATCATTGAACAATATTATTTAAACAATCAAATATGCAAGAAATGATAATTCAAATACTTATCTTTGTTTGTTTGTTGGGTTGACTCCCTCTGAATATCTGCATCCTTACAGAAACTACTGGAGTGTGCTCCCTCTTGATCTTTTCTTCTTGGATTACCTGTCCTTGAACTTATATCCATCCTCGATCACTATGCATGCTTACAAGTATCATTATTGTGATATCCTCGAGATCTCATACATAATCATACATTTATTAGTATAATCTCAATACTATCAGAAGCACAATAATCTTAAACATGTATAGTAATGATCATTTTAAACACAGATAATAAACATTAGTATTCAAGGTTTATATAGGACTCTTCTAGTTAGTCATATCATCAATTAAAGTAAGAAACATAATATGCCTAAACCCATGATTACTCATACCTATAACTTCATGAATAATCATAATCAATCATGCCAAGTATACTTATATAAGATATCCTAACACAATGTAGGATTTTTAACTTGATATAGGAAAAACATACTTGGATTAATATGTTAGCTGGTTATTGTCTAACATACCCACATGATGTCTTCTTGTTCTCTTTAAGTGACTTGTGCTAGTAACCTGCATATCTCATAGGTTAACCATTATAGAACCAAGTTATACATACCTCGTAAGTAGCTCTTCTATGTGATCCATGGCAATGGATAAACCTTTGTCTTCATGTCACCATGGTCATATGTTCTTGAACTAGAAAATGATTTGTCTTTCTTGATTTACCTTTCATGTTAGCGGACAACATCAACCTCATACAACACCACAATGCATTAGTACAATCATAAGTGTCAAAACCCTAATCAATGAATATCTTCTATTGTGCATTCATAATTTTATTAAGGTGATATGACAAGTCTAAAGTTAATCAAGATTGTACTAACCTTAATGAAGACAAACATACCATAAAATTAATCATGAACAAATCTCGAAACATACCTGGATAAGTCATACCTATCGATATTGCTTGTAATCTTCTTATGTAAGGCCTTAGTCCTATCTCCCTCTGAAACTGGAACTTCTTCACTTATGCAGGCGACCAATCCATTTTCTTCTAGGATTAATCCAATCCATTTCATTTGCAGGAGCTGGATCTGGAGCCAGATTAGGGTTTGTTAGAGAAACCCTAAAAATTCAAACTTTGAATTTCAAACTTCTGAAAAGATAGAAAGATGCATCTTGATGAGTTGATCAAGCCAGTATACTCAGAATTTGAAAACTGCAAAGTTTAGCCCCTCAAAATTGCTTTTGAAACTTCCGGATCTTCTGGACAGGATCCCGAACTAGGGTTTGATAAAGCCCATCCTTTTTCCCAACCAAAAGGTTTGATCCAAAGCTCTAAACTTTGATTTTTCTAAGGAGCTTCCAGTCGTGGTCACAGACTTCAAAAATTCCAACTTTTGCAGAAGCCCTAATTTCCCACTTTTCCGATCAAAGTCCCGAACTAGGGTTTGATTAAGCCCGGCCTTATGCCCAACCAAAAAAATTGATCTTGGTCTCTAAATTTCGATTTTGATTCAGCCGTGGTCTCCGATTACAAAAATTCCAACTTTCTCCGAAACCCTAATTCCCGGAGCCATGAATGAAGGTGCTCAAAATCCAATTATGTTTTGACAGAAATATGCACCTGATTGTCTCTAATGTAAATCCAAAAATACGAATTCATAGGATATGAAACTTCTACCTGTGGTAGGCCGAATTGTCATATTTCCAACCCATAGGTCTGACCTCAATTGGATTCTTTGAGAGAGAGTTATGCCAAGTGTCGCAACATGACCTACTTATGGGATAAAACAGGAGAGCAAACTTGTACAAAGTGCCACATGTCATTGGTTCACTTTCAGCCTCTGAACCTTCGGCCTATGAAATTACAGTCCGTGCCCTACCTGTCACTTTTTATGAAATTTCATTTGGAGCTTCCTAGCCCAAGTTATGACCTTTTTACCTAGGTCACCTTTTTATGACTCAGATCTGGAAGAGGAAGAAACCCTAGATTGTACAGATCAGAAACCCTAGATTGTACAGATCATGAACAACATATCTATAGCATATCTACAACATATCTATAGCATATCTACAACATATCAATCATGGACACAATAATGCAAGCACACAAGAGACACAGAGTTTCATCGGGGAAAACCAAGACGGTGAAAAACCCCGCAACTTCCTCAGATATAGATAGAGAAATGATAAAACCAAAGTACAAGAGATAGTTTTCTCCTAGCAGATGATCCTCCTCCTCACAAGTGCATCACTTTCTGAGAGAGATAGAAGTGAGTAATGAGTGATCAAATAGAGATCTCCTGATCTCTATTTATACTTGTCCTATCCTGCCCAATAAACTAATGGGGTCGACTTGTCTAGCTTAGCATAATAACCCATGGTTAACTTAATGCGGGCCAACCCCACACTTGGTTGTCTAATAACCCATTTACCCACATGACTCATATAGGGCCGACCCCATCAAGGTGGTCTAATAACCCATCAAGTATAAGTTACGACACTTACAATATAAATGACGACACTTCCGTATAGAGGAATAATAACATCTCTATAGGAATACAAATACTTCCGTATAGAGGAATAATAACATCTCTATAGGAATACAATACACATGGGTAAAATACATTCTGAAGTTACATATACATCAACACCTCTCTGTTTTGAGAATAATTTAATATTCTTTACTGAACTGGGCCAACCATGTGAAGGTAGAATCTCTCATGGCCCCTCCCCCCCTCATATCACTCTCAATTCCCCATACCCAATGCATGTACTTGAAAATAAAAATTTATGTGCAAACATGCAAATTTCATCATAAGCAAACATTTACCATTCGTTCAATAAAAGGTAACATTAATTAAACCTTGCAGATTTCATCATAAGCAAACATTTACCATTCATTCAATAAAAGCTAACATTCATTAAACCATTCATTCATTCGATCAACACATTCATTCACTAAAAGCGAACATTCATTAAACCATTCATTCATTCAGTCAACACATTCATTCAATATTAAAAGCTAACATTCATTAAACCATTCATTCATTCAGTAGGCAAAACGTCATGCAGGACATAATATTATCAAAAATAATTACACAATATTTGTTCAGTCACTTCTTTCTAATTTTTCTTCTCTTTACAAAATCAACAAGAATCTCATCTTCTGAAACTTGTCCTTCAATTCTTGGTGCTTCATCAACTTTCCATGATGTCTACCTCATAGAGTGCTCGAGACGTGGATTTTGCGGCAAGGGGTTCAAATTTGCTGCAATAATGTGAAAATGTTACATCGATATATTTTGTTATTATAATGAAAAGTATTTCATTTAAAAAAACATTACAAAGGTGTTTTTTTACCTGTTGTGGCCACATCATGTTCTTCATATTCCTATTCATGCTCAACCTGTACAGTGTGACCCTCTACATGCTCTGCAATTGAAATATGGAGAAGTGCAATTAATGTTCACCATCTACAATGCTATATATAAAATTGTAGCATATGAATAAATTCATTACCAGCATTCGAAGCATGATATTCGATTTGTTGTTGTCCCTCCTCGAAATTAGGGGGATCATTGCTTGCCTGCTCAAAACAGATTCAATATTTTATGTCAATTATTTATAACAAATAGATTGCAGAGGTAATAAATCTTCATTAAACTATATAGATTTTATACTTGTGCACCGGATGGATCACTAGAAGACCGTGTTTTCCCATACAAGATTTTTCGGCATTCAACAACAGCTTCAAAGCCGTGTTGGAATCCAAGCTTCAAGTATTCCTCAGTGGGAACTTCTTTGAATCGGTCGGCCTGCATATTTGCATAAAGCCATTAATTTACATTTTGCGGCGCAATAAAACGAAAATAATTTTCAATTTATTATTTGGATGCATTATTGGTTTTCCGATACTTACAATTCGTGCTACCAAATTTGAATAACCACCAGGCCCAAGCTTGTGCTGGCTAATTTTTTCTAGTCTTGCCTTTATGTCCTTTGATGTGTCTAACAGCCTATGTAAGTGTTGAAATACGTTATATGTTCCAAATTCAATATAAAAATTAATAATAATAAGGTTTAGAATCACATTGTGGAAAGTATTGCATACCTCCCTGTGTCTGGTGGTAGCTTTCCTTCTTTTCTCAGAGCCCTCTCATTTCCATCTTCCACTAGGGATTTCCACTCTCTTGCTGGAATCATCGGAGGGCGCTCATACCTAGGGTTCCTTTCTAGGTGAACCCTATATTGTTCTCAGACAATCTTCATATGTTGTCCAGCCTTCTTTAGGACCGCGGCTCGATCGAAGGTCTCATTGCCGAACAGACCAACCAACCGATTAGTGAGCTCATCTTTTAATTTTTTCATTTGTCTATCCCACCTTGTGTAGATGGTGGGCCTGAAGATCTCCAAGAAAAATCATTTAGATGTTTATAAAAACATCATTTCCTGCAAAACGATCATGCCATCATTAGTTGAAAAAAAATGTTTTATCGGTATATTACAATCAAAGTATAAACACTAACTTGAATAATGTATAATTACCTGGGATATTCTCTATCTTTATTGGAACGAGATCTTCATCCACCAAAAATGTTGTCTCTATTGTACCCATTCTAGTGACACGGGAATATTCAGGAAATGTTGCTTCAGCAATATCAATACTAGCATGAGGCTCTACATCGACCCCTTCTTCTGCACGATCTGGTGTACATTGGTCACTAGCTGGTGCACTCTCTGCTGGCCTCGAGGGTGTCACAGAACATGTTGCCGACCGTTCAGTCGACAATAATGGTGCATGAGTCGATCTACGTGGAGTCGTTGTCTCATGTGATGATTGATCTCCATGAGCATCACTAGGGCCAACACCGCCTTGACCACTAGTGTGCGGTCCCAGAAAATCTTGTAAATACAAACCACATTTTATAAGTTCACTATCATATAAAATTTAAAATTATAAAGTTCTAAATGAATTTATATTATGTTTCAAGATTCCGCAACTTACTTGCAAGGCATGAGATCTCTTTACCAACACTTCAACCTTGGCTTTAATATCGTCTATCTGCAGAATAATGGATAGCAGACGAAGGATATCCGCATTAATTTTTTCAAGGTATTCTCTATCAGCTTGACCGGGTCTAAAGAAGAACCAATGTTAGCATCACCCAAAAACTCATCCACATCAAAAGCTATTGATTGTTTTAATGTTGTTTCATACATCGAATAATTGTTCTGCAACAAAAATATATAAAACATTACTGACATGAAAACAATAGACTGAGGAAAAAAATATATTAACAAAACATATCTATCATGATAGATTCCTAAAATTACAACTAGGTTTACCTAATGCCTGGATGATGGTGTCATTTGATCCACAGCTGGGGACTTGCCCTGATCATAATGAAACCAGTATACACACGAAAAATACATAACAAAAAAAACATTATGCTACATATTATATTGGTACAATTCCAATGAATTATGCCTGCTGCCTCAAGGATCGTGATATACTCATCGGATTAATGGTTATAGGTGACCTACCTCAATCTACTAATAGGGAGGTTCCCCTTACAGAACCCTGCATCAAAAACATAGAAAAAAATACCTAAACGAAACCAAAATACTCAATGAAACAATATAATAAGAAAACATTTTGACGTATTTAAATTGTACAATTACAATCAGATTTACCTGTTGCCCCGAGGCTGCTGTCGTCTAATCAATAGTCGGGTGGCTTCCCTGATCAACACTCTGCATCAAATATAGATAACATTATATAAACCAAATGAATATACTCATTAAAAAACAACAACAACAAAACTTTTTGTACATATTAAATTTGTACTGTTACAAAGATGTATACATGCTGCCTCGAGGCAGGTCTGGTATGATCTACTGTGAGGGAGGTGCCCCTTATAGAACCCTGCATCAAAAACATATAAAAAATTACCTAAACGAAAGCAAAATACTCACTGAAACAATATAATAAGAAAACATTTTGACGTATTTAAATTGTACAATTACAATCAAGTTTACCTATTTCCCTGAGGCTGCTGTCGTCTAATCAACATCTAGGTGGATTCCCCGATCAACAGTCTGCATCAAATATAGATAAATGAATATACTAATGAAAAAACATAGCAAAAAAAACTATTTTTCTTATTATATTTTTACTATTACAAATATGTATACCTGCTGCCTCGAGGAAGTAGTACTCCTCTGACCATCTGTTGGCTGTGATTTTCCCCGTTCACTACCCTACAAAGTAAATATAGAAAATTTAAACGAAATAAACTATTGTAAAATCCTTAATATGTTAAATTCATTAATAAAAGCTTGGGTAAATTGTTAGATGTACCACTCCCATAGTAACTGTGTTTGTATCTACTCGATTCAAATTGTAATTAATAAGCAACTCTTCCGCGGATACAAAAACACGATTTTCTTCACGCCCCTCAAATTCACAGTTGGGTTGCTTAATTTTAGACCATGGTTGTGTACTGTTTATAAACCCTGCAATATTCCCTCTAGCCTTTGGCCTTCCATCAATGTACAACATTGCTCCTTTATTTTGATCTTTGTCTTTCAACTATAAATAGTTCGCTGACAATCCATATCTACGCATACTTCGTGTATATGGTCCTATAGACTGCTCCTAAGTTCAAACATTAGTGGCTCCATCAAGGGGTGTCCAGTCCCTTGAGAATACCATCTAACTCAACCATCTTGAAGACCTAGAAGAAGAGGACATCACACATCATCATATTGGTAATTGACCATGTAAGAACTCAAAAACCCTAAAGCAACCGAGCATGCAGAAGGGAATCCAGAAAAATAAGAGGCACACAAGCCAAAAGCAAGCTCTAAAACTATACCGAGACCGATGTCACAGTAAGCGAGCTACAACAAAAAGTCCAGAATGACAACAAGCAGCACTATAAAATAAAAGACCATCTAAAAGGTATGATAGCAAGCAATCTTCCTAACTAAGGTAAGGAGACCTCAACATATCGTATCCTCCACAAGGTGATGAAATCCAAGTCGAAAAATACGAAGTGAGAGACCAAAATCTGAAGGGATATCCCTCTACCGAAAGGGATCCCGGGTAAAATATCCCTAGAATAAAGGTCACTAAGATATCTCGTTCATGACACGTCCAGAAAGGTTTACTAGAGCTTCTGCCTTTGATCCCTCGTACAACTGGTAAGGTGGCCGAAAAATACAAGGAATACAATGGATTTATGTCCTTAGTTACGAAGTGGAGTGCGGTATTCCACTAAGTCCGTCCAAAACTAGTACTCGCTGCTTACCCCCGTGGAACGGAAGGCCCTTCCAATAAATTGGCTTAAAACCCTGTCAATAAATACTAGAGGATTTTGGTACCCTAGAGGAAAACAACGTCTATGTTTCAAATGTAAAGAGACAAGGGGGAATTATTTTGATTCATATCCCCGATGTCCTACCTAACTACAAGATTATTTTACCCCCAAGTGAGGTTAAATGTGTGTTGAGTTAGGGCGTGTAAATTTTAGGGCTTGTTGTTTAACTAAAGAGGTGATGGAAGCGCAACTTGACGGTGTTATGAATTGACCCAAACCATGCATCTACGAATGAATCAAATGCAACTCTTTCTTTTCAATGAACTCTAGCTATGGGAGGGAGAGAGTTCTTTCATTTCCCAAAGGCATAAAAACACAAAAAAGAGAAAAAATCACCCACTTTTTACTTTTCTTCTTTATATGCCACAATAAAAACTACTCTTTCAAAACAAATCTATCCAAAAACAACTTGAAAAAACTGACTTTTGTTTTTCTTTTTCTTCCCAATAGTGACAAGTAAATGAAAAAATGCTCTACAATTGCATAAAATTTGTACTCATTGAGTGAAAAAGGAGGAAAAGGGACCTTGAAAGTTTCTTAACAAATTTGATGAACAAAAAATGAAAAGATCCTTTAACAAGTAAATAAAAATTTTCCAAAGGTTTTTTCAAGAATGCATAAGAACTCTACAACACATTTCCCATGCAGATAGTACTAGTAAATGAGCATTTCAAAACAATCCCCTTGTCTAATGCAAAATTAGTGACATCCAAGGATGAAAAATATGAAGCGGGTTCTAATACTAAAACACACAACACAATAAACCTAGTAATGATCCATTGTTCTAGAAGTAAAATCATTGTCATAATGTCCGTAGTTGTTAAAGGAATAGTGTCTGACTAATAAGTGAAGTAGTCAATATTTGTTAATATGTACATGTGTTATTTAGAGGAATGTGGCTTAGTATCTCCTATTATGCTAAGGCCCAATCATCTTTTCACATATAAATGATTAGGATCAGATCCATAGTGCAAATAGTATTTCAAATCATAATACCATGAATCTATATTTATAGCACAAAAATCACATACTTCATTCTCCCAACTTGCTTCATCAGATTGATCATCTATTTACGTTGATAACTTGAATAGTCCTTTTCTAATGTCTATGATGAAAAACGTGATCTCCAAATCATAATTTGGATAAATATCATCCAAATGGAACCCTTTCACCACTTCCTTCTAGGGATATAATGATCTCATAGCTAGATAATTAATGATTTTCATGTGACATTTTAAAATGTAAGACCTAACTTGTTTCCAGGAATTAACTATAGCATGTGCTTGTTTCTTAATGGTTGGGTAGTTCAACTTGCCAAATTCTTTTTCCATTTTAATTATTTAGGTCTAACACCCTAGATCAAAACCTTGCTCAATAATCAACTTAGGTCTTGAAACCTTTGAAATTGATTAATTTGGACAATTTATACATATTCTATCACATTCGTCAAGATGATTTTAAGAAACAGGGGATTGCTATTTAAAGGTGAAATTGAAGCATGAATAAAGGGGTATTCACCTAGGCATGGAAGCTTGATGAAAGTATGTGCACACATTTTCCCCTTAAAAACTATGATGACATTCCAAGGGCACCTTCCAACGCATAAACGTGCACATAAATATGTAGATAAGTGAAACTAAAGGTGAATGTATCCTACATGTGCAATATTTCCTCCAAATGTGTGAATACCCCTTAGCATGTGAAACAAAAGGAAAACATGGATCTTTGATCCGGATTTATGCAGGAACACAACAGAATACACAAATACCCATAAGAACAAAGATGCAGCGGAAAGAGCACTTCATTTCATTACTCAAAGAACTGAAACTTTTTTTACATACAGGATGGAAATAAACTAGCTAGAGTGATGGTAGCTTATCTCTGAGAAGAGATGTGGTGGCTAAATGCCTCTGAACTCTGTGTTACAATGAGGCTCGAAGGCCTATATATTATTGATAAACAAGGGAAACACTACACATCCAAAAACCTAGCCCTAGGAGGTGAAACGCCATAATATGGGCCCCGTTGGGTAACTTGGTACATCAATTTCCCATGGTCGTAACTTTGGCATACTACCTCTGTTTGACGCACATGATACATTGTTAGAAAGATCTATTCAAGGACTACATCCATGCATTAAAATATTTGGTTTGGAACGGACTCATATTTGCTAGACCATCAGATGCTGAAAAAATGTCGTTTAGGGCCTCAAAACAGCTCTGGAAGTTTAGGACCCGAAAACTGCCAAAAATAGTAAATTGTGCTACAATTAGGGAAACTGAAAAACTGAAGAAACAATGATGGGGATCCAAGTGGAATAGGCGGGTGGCCACCAATATCCTCCTGGATCTATCTTCATCACCACTTTGAAATGATTCATAGCATGCTCCAAAGTTCATAAATGCAAGTGCAATGCTTATTGAAAGAATGCCTCTAAAAAGGCAACTTGGACTTGATTTTTTTAGGTGGTAACACGTCACATGGTGTACGTCAACTGAAATTGTAATCTTAGGTAGGTTGTCAAAAATATATATGCAACTATACCAATTTATGTAATTTTGATTATCAAACCAAATTTAGAACTAGATCTCTGTTTTTTTTCTAATTTTATTTTGTAAGCAATGTTTATGGTTGGTTATTGGGATAGTATCAACCACAAACAACTATATTCAATGATCAATCATTATTACTACATTAGGGGTTATAGGGTTAGCATGATCACTAATGGGAAATATACGACGTTGACACAATAAGCCTTTAACAAAATTTGACCCCTAACAACCATGAACTCGAAGTCACATATATAATATATGGTCAAAACGTATATGATAAAAAATGTTAATTTATGCCACTTAAATTATATGGTCAATCATATTTAATAAAAAGAAAGGAAAATACATACATCAATATTTGTTTTCAAGTTACTAAACAAGTTAATGAGAGAAAGGTCATATAGGAAATATCACTTGCATCCAACATTCTTTCCCATGGATATATACATGCTTCATGACCCCTAGCCTAGGGTTTGGCTTAGAATATGTATAAACTACTTTGTTATTCAGTGCTACAATATATAATTGCTAGTTCATGCCTATAGATGTTGGTCTCTTGTAAGTCAGTATGGAAAGTAGACCACACCCAACACGCCCTAGACAACCTCTTCCCATCAAGTATATACATTGACCCGAAGTCTCCCCTTAAATTGAGCCAACGTGCAGTAAAAAAAGACACATGCACTTTTTTATGTAATGCCCGTTTACAAAAGGAACCCTAAGGGAATTTAGACTTATCTTATTAAAATCTTTTACTTTTATACGGGGAAAAGTCACTTATATTCTCTTTATACTATATGTTATTTATAATCCAAGATTAGCTACTCTCAATGCATTAACACCGAATGCCTCATACGTCTAAAAACCCTAAGCATTAAACATTCTTTAGAAACATAGCTTTCACTGCCCTAACCTACCTTACCTGCTTTTTTCTAGACACCACCTTGCTTATTTATCTCTGGGAAACACGTCTAACCATTGTTATATATATACTAGCCAATCAACAACAAGAATGGAAAACCCCCTTTTTTAGAGCTTTCTGATGCAGGAGCATCATGACAAAGCCAACAATGTGAGAAGCTGGTCACATGTTGTGGCTTGATAAGGGGACAAACAGTCCTAAAATTTGAAGAAGTTATTTATTATTATTTTATTTATTTGCAAAATATGTAGACAAGTTGGTTTGTTGCCAATTTTGAGGGAAAATAGGAATAGGTAGCACTTGGATACTCCCTGCGAGGATATCAATCCAGATAAGCTAGTCTATTTCAAATTAGTAGGAAGTTATTTTGCTAAAAATAGTAATCCCTTCATTCATGGAGGAGTTGGTTAGTTGTTATATTTTCTGGGTTGTAATTCGAATTAGGCGGATAGGAAGAAGGACAGAGATGGAGTGTGGGAGAGAGAGATGTAGAGTCTAGGTGAAGAATTCTGCGCTGAGATTGAGAGTGTGAGCTTTATTGTAGCTACAGTATTTCTATGTACCTGAATAAAAATAGAGCACTTGATGAATCTGTGAATGTTATAGTCATTGTTTGGTGAATGATTGAATATATATATGCTAGGATTACATTCTTCGATGGCTAGAGTTCATACAACTCATTTGCAGACTGATTGTCATCGATTGACAGAGGTAATTTCCTATTTCAGTGAGTTAAGGGCTCTTATTGTTTGAATGTGTTATCAATTCATATAAATACACGGTGAAACCAGGGTTTATACCAGATAAAACCTCAAGTTTCTTCGATACAGAAGTGAATTTACATATAGACTCTGTAAATCAATGAGATGAATATATTCTAATGAAATAACAGTGTATTAGAGCCTTAAAGTAGAGTTTAGTGCGCCTACGGGTCAATACACAGTCGTATTGCAGAGTCAATTGGGTTTATATGGTTGAGATATTGTTTGATTATACAACCTGAGATCAATGGTCCTGAATACATATTGCATTTAGAGATGCACGAGGTTTTAGAAAGTCTTGGCAGTGCGATGGAAAAACCATATGGTTTATGGTTTTAAATGTGTCAACATACGATAGGATATCGCTCTCAGAATTTAGTTTTTGAAAATCGCCTTGTGCTTAGGCCAGCTTGCATTTCTGCCATCACTTTCACTTTTCCCTTCATAAGAAAACACACAAACTGGGGATATTCACGGAAACCCCCTTTTTTAAAATCTTTTACTCTCCAGCGTGCCTCATACATTCAGTAGACAATCTCACTATAAAAAAAAGTGTCTTTCTGTACTAACTGCACCAGTTCGCTCGGAACACACTTACTAATCCACAAACACTATGTATCACTTATTTACACAACTATTAACCACTATCAAACAAATGCAGAGATTCATTTAATCACAGAGGGAGCAGCTTTAGATATTTATCTACTCTTAACTTATTAGAAAACAAAATTGAGGATTGAAAACCCTATGAGCAGAGGATTTCGCCACATACCGAAGACATTGCTCCTTCCAATCAAAACCATTTCTCTCCCGCTCGTGCTTGTGAAATGGAATCCTTATGGTGCCCTTGCTATCCTGATCGTGTAAATGAAATGGAATCCCCACAGATCTGCTACAAAGCTACTACCGCTGGGTAGGGAAGGAACGTGTACGGAAACTAGAAGATGCCACGAAAATGGCGCACAACCCCGAAGCAATTGGAAAACAAGAAAATGGCACAGTGTGGTGCAAAACCCTGAAGCAATTGATGGGTGCACTCAGTGAAACAAAGCCTAGGATAACAGGTTTCGTGCCATGCCTGAGCGATATGTTAGTTCACGATTGCAGTGGGTAATGAAGCTAGTATAGCGGAGGGTTTTTATATCGATCACCTTATATTATAAGGTGCTTGCAATCCATAAGGTATGTTGTAGATATTTCTCCCTACGGATAGGTAGAAACTCTCTTAGGTTAAAGTAGACTTGACTGACTTCAAACTAAGACAAAAAGATAACAAATGCTTCCTTGAATTCCTAGATTCAAACAGATGCTTCAAGATCATATTGCTGAAAGAAATGGAAGAGATCTAACTGACCTTCGATTTAATCCCTCATCCTAGTTATTTCTCCAATCCTCAAGTCCTCACGAATTAACCTGTTAGAATGAATCAAAGTACAAGCATACACAATCTTTCTAGCAACTTGAAATATATGTTAGAATCTAAATCTATCATAGAAACAAACCATGTAATTGAAACAGTATCAACACACACAATTTGGGAAACAAGACAAGTTACTTACAATGGTTGCTTGATGTCCAAGCCAATTCCCAGCTCCAAGTGCTTTCTCCTTTGGCAATCTCCACAAAGATCTAAGACCATAGGTTTGATATCTCAAAGAGTCCTCCCCTTTGCTCATGGAAGGCCTCTCTCTTATAGTGTGTAGAAGGATTAACCAACAAGAGAGAAGAATGGATCTTGGGAGTGTTTAGTGGATCAGACCCACTAATATGAGAAGGTGTGTTAGGATCGAATTAGAGGTGTCAATCCTTAAAAATCTCTCTGAGATCAAGATCCCACAAGTCATGGAAAAAAGGCTAAAAAGAGACTACCACACCCCTAGAACTGAGCATAGGGCGATAGTACCGCGCTCCAGGAAAGAAGCATAACGCGGTAGTATGGACTACCGCGCCCCTAATACTGAGCAAGGAGCAGTAGTGATGATAAATAGGTCTCAGTTGGGTTTGTCTTTGTGGGTCATTCATTACTTTTCTCTTTTGGGTTTTTTAAGTAGCAGGGGAAGTGTCGTCAAATGTTTTTATTGTGAAGATGTGACACTATGAAATATAGAGGTATAACAGATGCCCCCTAAAGTGTGAGGTCAAAAGAGACTGATGGCCAAAATACTTTACAAATACTATGTGGAGATAGCATTGAGGAGAGCAACGAGGAGCTGAAACATAAACAAAATATCAGATATACCACTGAGGCGGGCATTCCCATGCTCGGAAACAATTGACTCAAAGCATGGCTACCGACCAATACATTGTAGATCCATGAGTACTGAGATGATATAGACTGTAGACAAATCATGGCTACTATGAACAAGCGTAGATCCATGAAATAATAATGACACAGCCACGACCAATACAAAAGTGGATCTGTCTGACAATACACGAGAGATTTCCATTGCAACCTGGACATAGTCAGAATACAAAAGAATGTCCAGGGTCTTCTACCCGATCGCAAGTGATACGAATCTAGCCATGTTATTACAAGGTGTTGAAGTCGAATATGGTAGAAACCATTTGATTACCGGTCATTGATGTGAACTATTAACAAACGCGAGGGAAATCACCAATGATGACAATGATCCCCAAGGTATCTATTGTACATCTCAACGAAATGCGAATAAATGAGTTGATGTCGAGCATTCAAGAGATCGTTTGATCAGAGGCCAATGATGTAAACCTATTGTTGAACACGAGGAAACCTGCCATTGAGGCATGCAGGTACCAAGGTACTAGTGGTTGGTTCCTAATTCTAATTCCCGGATAGTGATTTGGCATTGATGGGAATAGACTCGTCGAAGGTGGGCCATAATGATTCCCACATCATCGACACGAAATCGGAACGAAAGATAGTATGGGAAAATGAAACAATATAACATGTACTGACACAGTGGAGGTCTGACATGATGGATGACTCTGAACAATGCAACCCTTTGAACATATAACAACATGAAATAAGACCTGGCAGCTGGGATTATTGATAGCAAAGGATAGACACCAAATGAGCAGGCTCGTGGCCAGAGAGACGACTCGGGATGATGACCATAACTCAGTAAGAATGGATACCCAAGAATAGACAAGGGATAGACTCATGCCATGTTCAAAGGTGACGAATGACAAGCTGCCAACAAAATAAACTCGATTTGTTTCCCATTTTCCCCCGACATGATGGACGAGTACCTCTTTGTTTTTTTACGAGCTTGAATAGGATAACAGATGCAAGGTATAGCTCATCTCATAGATGAGTCCGATCTCACATGTTTTACGAACCTGAGAAAGGAGGGGTTCGTCCCAAAATGGGTCCTTCGATGTCAAATTTTAACGAGTCCAAGGAAGGAAAACTCGGTAGTTTTTCACATTTAGAGAGCCTGAAAAACTTAAAGAAGGCTCCAAAGTGTGCTTTTTCGTAAATTTAGTCCCTCAATCCCAAAAAAGTGTAAAACAATTCCCGAGAGAACTCTCCCAGTCAAAAGTTGACTGAGGTATACCTTTCTCGTAAATAGTCTAAACGGGCCGAAAAAGGGGTAACTTATCACCGAATAGACGACCTTTCAAATACTTTTACAAGTGTGAAAGAGACAAGATCACTTGGAAATCTTTCCGAAACAAGGGAGTCTTGAAAAGGGCTTAAGAGAACTCCAATGGTCTTTTTCATAATTTTTAATTATTCTGGTCCGAAAAAAGAATAAAATACAACCAAAACAATACTTTCCTCATCATTTAACGAGCACGAGTAAAGTCGACTAAGCTCGACACCATTTCTTGAGTTTGACAAGCACGACACAGGTGCGAAAAGTGCTTGGAATCTTTTTCAAGTTTTAATCCAAAGCACGAAAAAGATAAAGTAGGCTCAAAATGAAGGTCAAATGAATAAATAAACGCCAGTGTGAACATTTCAAGGAGATCCTGTCAAAAGAGGCTCATGGAACTAGATATTAGCAATGTGAAATGAGTTTTAACCTAACAGGATAAAATAATGAGTAAAAAAAACCAAATGAAAAAGTTATATAATCAAGGGGTAAATATGGAAAATTACCATTTCACTTGTTCATTTGCTAAAAGAGGAAATTTCATCCATTGGAGGGCAAAACTTCAAGAGTCCATATCTGAAGATCCAGAGCACCGTTTCAATAGCCGTCTGTGCCAGGTAAGAGCTTTCAAGCCTCTCTTTCATTTCATAGGTTAAAAACTTGATTTCAGTAGGTAAAAATTAATTTTTGGGCAGGCCCTAAGAGGATTTTTTCCCGCCTGACACTACCGCGCGCTCGTTCAATCGGGAAGCGCGGTACTATCAGTGACTACCACTCTGTAGGGTTAAATGGGGGCATGGTAGTGTGGACTACCGTGCAGTCATGTTTCCCCCAGGCGCGGTAGTGGCGAGCATTAGGGAAGAAAAGTAGGATTTTTTCCTCAAATTTTTGCTGAGATCATGTTATTAATTTGTTAATGAATGCTTCTTGTGACTTTTTGTAGGTGTTTGCAACTTGTTTGGGGAAAAATGGTCAATTGGAAAGAAAGGGAGCATGAAGCAGATGATTTATTGGCTAAAGATGACCAAGAGACTTTAACTGCACTACGGGAATGTGGGTTATTGAAATTCTTCAAAACCAGAGGTATCCACAAGAAAGCAAAACTCCTCACTCATATTATACAAATGTGGGACCCTGACATTCAATACTTTCGGGTTGGAGTGCATACCCTTGAGATTGAGCTCGAGGACATCTATTTTCTCACGTGTCTCTCAAAGAGAGGGGCCCGGGTGAACTTGATAGGGTTCACAACCTCGGAGGCGAGCACTGATGCTTTGATTGCTTGCTACTGTCGTCAAGGTTCCGGAAAGAAAAGTGGTAAGGTGGTCATCAAGGATATTGTAGAACTTCCTTTAAAAACCGTGTTGTTCACCATCACACGTGTAGTAGGTAGTACGGGTCCCCATCAGGAATCTCATACACAAATGAATCTTGCTATGGATTGTATGGCACCAACACTATTCAATTGGTGTGAAGCATTATTAACCAACCTCAAGGAGCAAGTGTAGAACTGGAGAGAACCACCAATTTGGGTACGGGATCATTTTGGTCACCTTCTTTTTGGAGAGGGTGCCACTGTTGCATCCGCAACTGACCATGCCCGTCCATCCACCCACCGAGCCACGGATGGCTCGATGGAGTGAGTATGCAGGATCGCGGCCTGTGTAGATACGATTCAAATGGGAAACCATGAGTTGGGAGTCTAGAAAGACCGATAGGGAGTCAATTCCAAGGGAAGCAACTTCTGTCAAGAGTCCAATGACTGCATGGTACTCTGCAATATTGTTGGTTGCGGGACCCAAGCAAGTGGCTCCTAAAGATAAAAACTCGCCAGTGGGAGAATAAATTACCCATGCCTCGGAAGCAAGTTTCCAGGTGTGTCGGCTCGCATCGTCGGTGAATCTGTAATAGGCAGACATCTAGGAATAAAAGCACAAGTCAAGGTAAGTATGGATACATGAGATCCATGCGTGAATACAATGAAGATAAGTGAAAACAAACTAGGTAAATTATGTACAAAAAGTGTCTCGTGCAGGATGGACCTACGCGTAGAAACGTTTGAGGTACAGCCTGTTGCGGGGCCGTGCCAATGGTGTGCCATCACAATCGACAAGTTCATAGGCTCCTTTCTCCAAAACACGTTTTACAACGAAGGGGTTGTACCGCATAGACTCTAGATTTCATTTTCCAAGTTTGTCATGCATTTGGTCGTATGTGAGTACGAGGTTACCTTCGTTGAAAACCCGAGGTTGAACGGATTTGTTATACTGTGCTTTGATGCGTTTTTTATGAGCTTTGTTAGCTAAAGCAACGTCTTGGCGAGTTTCATCTAGCTTGGCTAGGTATAGAAACCGTTCCTCTTCGGAAGTGGTATGGGGAAGTAGCTCTATGGCTATCTTAAGTGACAGGATTTCACATTCAATTGGTAATATGGCTTCTAGGCCATACACCAGTTGGAATGGTGTTAATCCGGTAGCACTTTTCACTAAGGTTTGGTATGCCCATAATGCCGAAAAAAGAGCTGAGTGCCAATTGGACTTGTGAGTACCCACAATGCGCTGAATCATACATTTCAGAACTTTGTTAATGGCTTCGACTTGGCCATTAGCCTGTGGGTAGTAGGGGGTTGAGTTTTCATGACAAAAACCCAAGTTGGTGCTCAACTCTTCAATCATATGGTTCCTGAAATGGGAGCCATGATCGGTCACGATGGATTGTGGGACTCCAAACCTAGCTATGATGTGGTTGAATATCAACTGCACTGTTGTTTTGCTGTCTTCAGCATAAGTAGGCATTGCTTCAGCCCATTTTGTGAAATAATCCACAACTACTATGACATAGCTATGCTCCCCAGCGGAGTCGCCAGTTTTTGTTGTAGATATTTCTCCCTACGGATAGGTAGAAACTCTCTTAGATTAAAGTAGACTTGACTAACTTCAAACTAAGACAAAAAGATAACAAATGCTACCTTGAATTCCTAGATTCAAACAGATGCTTCAAGATCATATTGCTGAAAGAAATGGAAGAGATCTAACTGACCTTCGATTTAATCGCTCATCCTAGTTATTGCTCCAATCCTCAAGTCCTCACGAATGAACCTGTTAGAATGAATCAAAGTACAAGCTTAAAAAATCTTTCTAGCAACTTGAAATATATGTTAGAATCTAAATCTATCATAGAAACAAACCATGTAATTGAAACAGTATCAACACACACAATTTGGGAAACAAGACAAGTTATGTTTGTATTGCAAACTTGAAGTTACTTACAATGGTTGCTTGATGTCCAAGCCAACTCCCAGCTCCAAGTACTTTCTCCTCTGGCTATCTCCACAAAGATATAAGACCATAGGTTTGATATCTCAAAGAGTCCTCCCCTTTGCTCATGGAAGGCCTCTCTCTTATAGTGTGTAGAAGGATTAACCGACAAGAGAGAAGAATGAATCTTGGGAGTGTTTAGTGGATCAGACCCACTAATATGAGAAGGTGTGTTAGGATCGAATCAGAGGTGTCAATCCTTAAAAATCTCTCGGAGATCAAGATCCCACAAGTCATGGAGAAAAGGATAAAAAGAGACTACCGCGCCCCTAGAACTGAGCATAGGGTGGTAGTACCGCGCTCCAAGAAAGAAGCATAACGCGGTAGTACAGACTACCGCACCCCTAAGACTAAGCAAGGAGTGGTAGTGATGATAAATAGGTCTCAGTTGGGTTTGTCAGGTGACATGAAGGGTTTGTCTTTGTGGGTCATTCATTACTTTTCTCTTCTGGGTGTTTTAAGCAACAGGGGAAGTGTCGTCAAATGTTTTTATTGTGACGATGCGACACTATGAAATATAGAGGTATAACAAGGTATAGCAGAGGGTTTTTATAT